>CM075855.1:35837915-37328357 GCA_037975125.1 Latrodectus hesperus
TCCTTAATGTATAATAATCAACTTTTCTTACTAAGTTTGCTTTAAATACCTCAGTTTGAAAATAAAAGAATAAACCATCTTATCAAAAATTAAATCACAGCTTAAAACTATTAAATTATTATACATCATGTTAAATTATGTCCTATTTAAAAATATTAAGTGATAATAAAATTGTTTATATATATATATATATATATATATATATATATATATATATATATATGCTTATATGTCACACTTATGCATTGCGAATAAATGATTTAAAAATTGATAGAATTTATTATATAATCTCTTATTGATTTATTCAGATGAACCTACAAGAATAAAATTTAAAAAAACCAAAACAGGTTTTTCCTTGTTAGTTTTATTTTTCAATTAAAAAATTTTAAGAAATTATAATGTTTGTATTATATTATCTTTTTATCTCGTTATCTTTTATAATCCGCGAAAATAAAGTTACTTTGTCTTAAATTACATATAAATATGGAATGATTATTTTATAATATTTTAAAAATAAATTTAATGACTACAATTGCAGAACTGAAAAGAAATGAAGACAGAATATTTCCTAATTTTTAAATTTAATTATAACTATTCATCTACATATGGGATATTTGGGTCTACATATTCTTGAATTATAAAAATGTAAGAATCAGAAAATGAAAACATTGTTTATTTTTTCTTTTATTCAAGTATTTCAAATTGTGTTTTAAAAATTCCTTAAATAATTTAATTAAAGAATAATATTTTTTTAGCAATTTTCTAGACATTCAAGGTCAATTTAATTTAAAAATGATTTGGCGCTTTTTAACGTAGTCATTTTAATCGTGATAAATTTCTTTAAATTTGAGTGCGTTTAGTTATATTGAGAAATAATTTCATTTAAATTCCTGACATTATAGCACGAGATTATATCCATAATATTTATAAAGAAATCATCTAATATTTTTTGATAACTATTTCTACATATTTTTA
Source organism: Latrodectus hesperus (assembly GCA_037975125.1). Taxonomy (NCBI): domain Eukaryota; kingdom Metazoa; phylum Arthropoda; class Arachnida; order Araneae; family Theridiidae; genus Latrodectus; species Latrodectus hesperus. The sequence goes on from CM075855.1 coordinate 35,838,891, forward strand.
CAAAAATTCTCATAATCCTAAAAGAATCTTGAATTTTCTCTTTTATGAAGTATCCAAATATTAAAAGTTAGCAAATATTAACTATTCTTATAATATTCGGTAACATTTCAAAATGTTACTAATTATTAACTCATAATATATGATGATAATTCAAAAAAAGGAAATAAATTATTTTTGACTGATAACTAAATAATTTTATTCTTTAATATTAAATTTTACTTTTTGTGTATGTGTTTGTATTTATTTGTTATGGAAGTGAATTAACTCTGATAAGTTATATGTTTTGTCACTTTATTTTAGGTGGTTCGTGCTTTTGCTGAGTTCATACGCATCATTCTGTTTTTGACGCGTCCAATATCTGATTATGTACTCAATTTCGTCTACGAATTGTTTATGGGAAAGACAAAGCCTCTTCCAGCAATCGAGAATAAACTTCTGTTGATGTCAGCAAAGAAATTGGCAGAAAAGATAAGAAAGAGACAGGTTAAATTTTACAATGAATGCATTAATAATTTGAACACATTGTTCCTTTATTTTTATACATCAATTATAAGTATGTTTAATTGTTTTGATGCTTCGAATTTGGCAACTTAATTTTTTCAGGTGATCGTGGTGTTTTAAATATTCTTAAAAATAAATTAAATTTTAACTATGAATAAATTAATGTTTTTGGTGTTTTATACATAATAATTGCTCATTATTTTTTGTAACCTAATTGTTATATTATGGATTTATTAATTACCATACAAAGTATTTACAGATATCAAAAAGAAGTACTTTAAAATTTAAATCATTGGAAACATTTTAAGCCAATAAACAGAGAAAATAACATTTTAAAATCCTTAAAATTATGACTGACCACGTGATTGTTAACAATGATACATTAGTGATTAAAATATAAATGACACAGTGACTGTGGAAAAACAACATTTTTCAAATTTTCCCACATCGATTATCTTGTGTAATTTGAATTATTTATGCTTTTTACATACATTCAATTTTACTATTCATTTGCAATGTTGAAAATAATTCTTGATTCATCATATAACCTAATAGTAGTTGGTCAATATTATAATAGTCGTTGTGGTTTAGTTGTATTTTAATGAAAATTTTTAGATATTCTTAAATTATTTTAGGAATTAAGTACTTATGAATTCAATTTTAAATTACATTGATTATTAAAATAATGAACTGATTGATATATAACCCTTTAAAACTTCAACATTTTTTGTTTATACATTATATAACCAAATAACTATTTTACTGAAGAAATTAAGAATATAAAATTTACTTATATTATACTAATATTACTTATAAAGAATATAAAATTATATTATACTTTTTATATTGCTATTTTTTATTTTTGAAATTTTAATATGTATATCATTAAAATTTTAGCAATTAATTTTTCTCAAAAATACATAAATTTGTCTTTCACGTAAAATTGATTGGATTAAATATTAATCAATTGTATTTTAATTTAACCCAAAATTCTTTTCAGATAGCAACTTCAAACATAGTAATTGCTTCCGTTTTAAGAATTGTTTTTATTTTTTTCTTTTTGTATCATATATTCAATGGCATAACACTGATAAGCACCATTATGCGCAAATTTATTAAAGCAGAAAATAAAGTTTATTTTTGTACATCATTATTGTAAAGAAAAAAGATGTGATGAAATTTGTGGATATTCAGACTACACAATGTGCAAATTTTAACACATAGGTTTGTTAATTCTAGTAATAACAACGGCTGCAAATGATTCGTCAATGAAACTGAACTTAAATAATGAATATTGCCCTGCTTATTTGACAATTTAATTTCCTGCTGCTCCAACTGCCAGCTAGAATCTATTTTGTACCAGTTACCACTAGATATTAAGTAATTTCTAATCAGTTGTCCATAATATTCAATAAATCTAAAGGATGTTAGCAGCTGGAGTTTGTTTTTTATTGTAAAAAATTAGTACACAATATGCTATACTTATCGTTTAAAAAGTGTTGCTTAAATGAATGAAGCGGAAAGTCAAAGCCGCAGTGGGTAACAATCAGAAACAGTTTCAATGTTCCCGGCATGTTACCCACTGCGGTTCATGTCAGAAACAGTTTCAGATAGTTTCTTCTGTATCGTATGGGAACAAGACGTGATTGGTATGCAAATTTAATTTCCCTGCAGACCATTACGCAAACCAGGTATTGGGTTCTATGATGAGTATGGATACAGCAGATTATTAGTTGGAACCTTTTCTCGTGGTATCTCGACCCACACATATCAATTTATATAATCCTATATATAGAATTTGTACTAAACGAAAGTGTAGTGATACATTTGCTTTATTGCTATTTTTTACATAAGCTCAAAATTATAACATCAATATAAATTGTAATAATGTGACGATAGTTTGTAAACTAAAAATTATTACCATTTTGTTTGTATAAATAATCTTCGCTTAATGTGCTAACTACGCTCTTGATTAAAGACACATGAAAGTGCAATACAAGACTCACAGAATTTGATGATTACATATCTATCTTTCAAGAGCATCTTATGAACGCGAAGGACCTCCAGTATGATCTCCTATAATCATTGGCCCTAAAAATTTGCTTATCACTCATGGGATTCCAATTGCAATGAGCAATAATGTCCCAAAATCATGAATATCAATTTCGATAGGCCGCATTTTAATCTGGTTAGTATTCAAACGCTGTTAGGACTTTTAGTTTCGTATATTGTATTCTTTTACAATATACGTAATTTCGTATATTGTAAAAATAAGTAAAAAAGCTAAGGCTCAAATACATTTTTCGTAAGATAAACTATCAGTGCGATCATTTCTTTCTTTCATAGCTCAGTAGTCATCAATAATATTTTCTGTAACTATATTGGCTTGAATGCTGTTAGTTTCCATATTCTTATATATAGTAATTTTGTATTTCCTGTAAGTTTTGTTTCATACGTAACAATTATAATATCACTTGTGTAAAAATATTTTGCATATAATTTTCAAATATATGCAATATACCAGCATTACCTGATTTTAAGCTGTAAATTACACGATGAGTAATATTTTGTGATGACCATATACATCGAAGAATTTATTTATTGGAATTAAACTTAAATCTTTGTTCTGTTAAGTTAAAATACCATTTAATATTTTTAAAACAACTGCAATAGTAGTTATTGGGATACATTATATTTTACGTATTCCTCGAATATATATTTCTTAAATTTCTTTACAAATGCATACATCTCTACGCTTAAAATTGATGAAAGAAAATTTATAGGTTAAATATAATTTATTTCTTCCCTCTGAATGATCAATATTTATTCTAGGTAAAGTGTGAAGATGTAATGAAAGCTTACATAGAGAGATGCAAAGCTGTTAATCCCATCATAAACGCAGTGGTCGATGCCAGATATGAAATAGCTCTGGAAGAGGCAAAAGCAGTAGACACTTTTCTGGAAAGCAAAAAGAAATCTATTGATGATATAGCAATCGACACTCCCCTCTTGGGAGTCCCATTCTCTTGCAAGGAAGCCATTGGAGTAGAAGGTAATAAAATACCCAAAAGCACTTTTTTTTAAGGTGCACAAAGGATGAATGTTTTTTTGCAAAACTGAAATAACTGGTTTAAATTGCAATAAGTGTTAATAAATTACATTATTTCTTTAGATTATTTAAAAAAATTAAATTATAGCTTTTGAGGATTTTAAAATATAGACTATTATTTTCTTTATTTGCTAATTGCTATAGAGTCAAGCTCATTTGACTCTGTTGTTGTTACTTATGATACTTGGGGAATTTTGGTTAGTAGGATGCGTCTTTCGTTTAACCAGAACACCACGAAAGTGAAAGTACCACTTTGCTCTAAGCACTTCATCGATAGATGGCACCACCAGAGGATCCAGTTCCTCACTTTTGACATTGATCTGGAGGGGAGGAAATTTTCTCCAGACCATTACCCATGGTAACTGCTCAATGACAGATCACGGGACTTTAAAATTCCACTGATTTAATGAGCACGTACATCGCATGTACTCAGTGGGTCTTTGGAGCATTGGGAATCGAACCCAACCGTTTTGGACGGAAGACCAATGTCCTAATGACTAGACTACCACAGCCATTTGACGCCAGTAAGCTCATAAAGAACGACATGAATCTTTTTTTAAATCAAAATATATAGATTATAATCTTGATAGCATAAAATTAATAAATATCTGGAAATCACTGAGATAAATTTTATTCGCGTGGAACACGGTACATCTGTAAGTGTGTGATTACTTACTGTGTAAAATCACTTTCATAAATATATCTTTTCGATAAATACCAAGTATTCTCTTTGGTTTTATGAGGGGAACACTATGGGAGAATAATATATAATATATTTCATATATAAATCAGGAGCAATTCAACATATTACTGGATGATGAATTATTTAACTCTGAAGTGATAGACTATTTCTGCAAAAGAATAGTCAAACCCTAAATTTTAAATAGAGGTAAGAGAAGCTGTTGCATCCATTAATCCCATTTCCATGTATGTCTATTGTTGTTTCTGTAAATGAAACAACATTATATTACTTTACAACTTATTGAAATTCAATAATATTTACTTAGCTCTTTGTTTTTCTTAAAAAATAAAATTTTAAGTAAATTAAACAATACTCATCTATTTGTTTTCGTTTTGTTATTTCATGCTTGAAATTTGGAAAACACAATGTATTCTGTTAACTTTAAGAATGCATAAATACTGTATCAAGCATACACAACAAAATATGAGTAGAATATAATAATTAAAATTATTTAATAATGAATGATTGTAGATGAAGAAATATTTTATTAAATATAAATATCATTATCAAAAAATCGTAATAAAGATATCATTACAAGGATTTAATTTTTATTAAAAATCATAAAATATTAGATTTCAGTTTCTCGCATTTATATTTTATTCTCAAAAATTTGATTTTGATAATAAGGGATTTTTATGTAGAACTATTTTCCTGCTTAGGAAACAATAGCTTCAACAATTGGATTTATAAATATTAATATCTTGTAGGAAAATATTATCATAAATGATGAGCAGTTTTATATGCTAATATTATGCTAAGCAGTGTCATTATGTTACTATATTTTGAAATAATATTTTTTTAAATTTTCTGTTACTCATTCAAACGAATTATAATATTATTGGGTTGTTAGGAAAGTTTTTTCTTTTTTCGCACCTGGATCAATTTTTTGCTATTAAAAACCAACCATTTTGAGAGTGTGGATTCATGGTACTACCGAAAAGATGGCAAATGTTATTGCAGTAGAATTACAAATATACCATTTAATTAAATTTTCATTCGCTATACGTTTTTCATTTTTATAAAAAAACGTAACAACTTTCCGAACAACCTAATAATTTTAAGTTCCCAGAGTGAAATTAATTTGAATTCAATTGGAAAATATTGGTTATATTTTTAATCTGCAATTACATTGAATGTCGATAAATAGATTTTTTAAAGGTTTTCTTTCACAAAATTAACTTATTGCTTATGTTCAAAATACATAAGTACTTAGATTTGTATTTTAAACCTTAGTACAAGTCTTTTTATGAATCCCTTTTCTCCAAGTTTAGTACTTATTCAATGTATTTTTCCATTTTAATTTTTACTCAATTATCATATATACATTGTTTTAGGACAAAGCAAAATTCTTTTGTTGACTCAAATTTTGCTTCTATGAAAGCATCAAACTTTGAAATGTGTGTATGGCAACATTGTTTCCTTTTCTTTCAATAAGTAGACATAACCTTGCAATTTCCAATGTCAAAAATTATATTTCTTTAGGACTGACTCAGACAAGTGGCCTTGTGAAAGCTAAAGGAAGAGTAGCCGAGAAAGATTCCGACAGCGCTGAACTCTATAGAAAAGCTGGGGCTATTCCCTTGACAGTAACGAATGTTCCAGAACTCTGCATGTGGTGGGAGAGTGACAACTTGCTGTTCGGAATGACAAAAAATCCTTTTAATCACACGCGTACTGTAGGGGGTAGCACAGGTAATGAAATCGCTAAAAGTCTTTTTAGTTAAGTTAGCATTTCTAATCCCTTTATTTTAAGTCGCTTGACGTTTATTGCTGAAAGTAATACAATGTGATCTTTACGACTTATCAAACATAAATTTTTTGTTTATTACTGAGATGCAAATTTTATTAAGTGATTAATGTCTCACCGATTACAATTTATTATAAAAAGTTGTAATTTAATTTTACAGCTTTATTAACTGCAGATATGTTAAATATATGAATAATACTTGTATTTAATAAAAATGCATTAACAAATGTTATTTTCAACTAATCAGAGTTTAGAACCATGGTTACAGATAAAACAGCCTATCTCAATAGAAAACTAGGATTCTTATAGAAAACTAATTTTTTTAAAGCAAAGCATGCATATATATATATATATATATATATATATATATATATATATATATATATATATATATATATATATATATATATATATATATATATATATATATATATATATATATATATTATATATATATATACATATTTATTTATTTATTTATATGATTTTCATGAAATCATATAATGCTTTGTAATGTAGACATGTAAAAGTACATGCTTATTTATATTTCTGAGAAATAGTTTAAACAGTTTTATTTATCAGCAAATATTCTTCATTTTAAGATTAGGACATTGTCATTATTAAATACTTGTATTATTCTAATTTTCTAAAGTAAAATTATTCTTTATAAAACAAATCCTCTGTCTAAAATTATTAATTATTTTTAATTCACATCGAATTTTTAAAAATATTAAAGAGCACAATAGTACTATTTTAAAGAGCACAATAGTACAAATAAATAGTATTATAATTTAAATTTTAAATACATTAAAACGAAAATGTCAGCTTACAGATATGGAAAATATATTACGCAATTAACACATCTTACTCTCATATAAAATGGTAAAATGTAAACGATAAAATGAATAATATATTCTGTTTTCTTTTTCATAAGAGATAGAGACTTTAGAAGAGTAGAGAGAGAGGAGAAAAAATAAATGTAATTCTTGTTTTAATTTGTTTATGAGTTTCAAACTGTTCTCGTAGCAAACCTTTGTGACCAAACATACATTTCCTTAACATTCTGAAAGTGAATAAAAATTTTCTAACAAATAATTCTGAAGGCCTTTCTTTAAAATATTTTATAAAGTATATTCAGAGGAAGACTCTGAAACATTTGAATATTAACCCTAGTATATAAAAATTTTAATCAAGATAAAAAAAATTTCATTTATTTAATCTTTTTTGTTTTTTAAAGCAAATAGAAAATTAAATTTTAAATTAAGTTGGTAAGTGCTCTACAGTTCTTATTTTTAAAAAATTTCAAAAAAAAGGGAATTGCATTGAAGCACAATTTATATTAGTTTAAGATAATTTATATAAGAATCAGTTTACAGAGCAATTGTTTTTATTTAAAAAACAAAATTGGGAAATTGAGGAAGCGCATAAATTTTTATTTTATTTTAAGGCATTATTTTAAATTATTTCTTATTATTGTTGATTATGTGTAACACTTAGCACTCTAATGAGAGAACTTACAAGATCATCAATAATAGTAGTAAGTGAGAGAGAAAATCATTGTGTTTAATTTTACTCACAATGTTCCTCACTGAATTTAAAACATTGAAAAAAGACCTATGCATTCAAGTGTAAAACTTGATCAATCACGTGACATTATGATCACATGACTGCATCATAATATCCTATGAAACTTTACTTTGAACAGAAAAATGAAGCAATTTGGCATGGTATTGATTGAACAAGTAATCAGAAATCTTATAAAATCTGCTCCATCATGGGGCAGTGAGTAAACTGGGTGAATAAACACGGGAGACATGAACTAACCTTTTGATCTCATCCATATATATATATATATACTTGAGAAAATTCATGTCTCCGGACGTAATAATTATTATATTTGTTGGAATTCTCCAAAACATAGATTTCTCAATCCAAAAGTAAACGGTTTGACTCTGTCATGTGTTGCATTGTCATCCTGAGAAATTATATTCTTTCGTGGAGTTCTTGAGGAACTAACTATAAGTGGTCTGTAAATAATGTATACAGGCAACGGCATTGAAATGTCTAATTGAGCTCAGAATCATTACATAATCATTTTGCGCTCCTATATCAAATCTCATTTCATAACTATCATGAATATTTTTGTTGTATGCCTTGCACTGATTATTGTTAGACTTTCTTGCAATGGTGATTGTTTTTTTTTTACAAAGACATCTAAGTATACGTCTCTAATCTTTATCATTAAATAACTTCATCACAAGTTATGTTGTCGAGAAGTGATATTTAAAATTACAAATTCTAAGCAACTTCTTTGTTGGCGCACGAGCTGGGTCGAATATTTGAGTAAGGACCTAAAGGTTTTATTTATATTTTTTTTATTTATACATAGCACAGAGAGGACAGCAATAAGCACAGAGCGTAGACAGTGTCAGTTACATTCATTCACAGAGCGCTAATAGCGCCATCTGTAATTTAATAGAGAAGATGCAACATTCTTGATACTAAAAACTTTGCACTCAAGTATAAATGGTAATCTTGATGCATTGTCTATTTGTACCTTCCTATTATAACGTTAATTTTTATGCTTTTATATTAACTATCTAGTGACATTTGGCACTTCAGTATTAATTTTTATTGTGTTAATATATAATTAATATTTCATAAAATTTATATTTGCTGTGTTTACATGTATGGCTCAATTTACAATAAAGTCCTGGTAATTGTATATTTACAATATTTTCATAAAACTTAATGAGCATTCCAATTCTAGGTGGAGAAGGAGCGATTTTGACTGCAGCTGGTGCTGTCATAGGAATTGGAAATGACATAGCGGGAAGTATTCGTATACCAGCTTCTTTTTGTGGCATATATGGGCACAAACCTTCCACAGGTTATTATACTTTTTGTTTATCTAAAGCATTAAATAAAGTAGATGAATTATTTTAAATACTTGACAAAAGGCTAAATTTATATTCTGAGCAGTTTTCAAAAGTTGAATGAATTTTAATCAAGAGAGTAGTTAAGCCGACGAGAATGGCAAGTAGTAAGTGTAGAGAAAATAGAGTGTAGTTAAGCTGTTCACTAATGAACTTAATCTAAAGAAATCTTAAAAATGTTTTAATAATATTCTATAATATTCTAACTTTATTCTATAATAATTCAGTAATATTCTAACACTTCCAGTAAAATTTATGTTAGGCATATCTAAAAATACGAGGCATATTGCTTGTAATATAAAACAAATTAACAAATAAACACAGTAGTTAAACTGACATGTATATTTGATTTAAATATATATGTCAGTTTAACAACTGTGTTCATTTGTTAATTTGTGACCTTAAGAAAGGAGATTTTAAAATATATGTATAAGTAATGGGGGGGGGTCTTCATTCAACAGGTAGTTGGGAAATTGTTTTTCCTTCGAAAATATATTTTTAGGAATAATAAGAGCCTGAGATATATTTAATTTAAATATTCAGAGATTTAAATTAACAAATTCAAGTTTATTGATTGTCCAAATACATCTAAAGAAGACAAATGTTTTTCTAATATTAATATGATTCATATATCTTGAAATCTATATCTTTTTACCATTTTTGTTTTTAAAACTTCTTGTAATTCATATAACATTAAGTTCTTCACGAAGGAACAATTATACTTGCAATAGAATATTTTCAACCATTTGAGCAATTGAATAATTGATTAATTTTGAACAATTTATAATACAAGTGTTCAATATTAATTTTTTAAATGTGTTTTTAATCGTCTATCTTATATAAAAAGGTAAAAATGCTTAATTTTGTAATATTTTTCGATTAAAAGTTACACCTCTTGTTTATTTATTCATAATATTTAAATGGATCTGTTCACTTTCTGCACATAATTAATATTAATTATTAAATTTATGTAATTAGGTATGCTCAGTATCAAATATTTTATCAGTTCACTGTAAATTCTCAAAGTACTTTCCAGTGTTTACCCACTAAAAAGTTTACTAAAAAATGTTTAATATATACATGCTAACAAATATAGTTCTTACACGTATAGTATACTTTTAAATCAGTATTTTAATAGTTTTCATCTGTGATAATAGTTGCATTTCAATAAAAAATGTTTCTGTACATTATGCATTAGATCAAAATTGATACATTATTTCGCTAGTTCTGTTCATTTTCATATCAATATTTCTTTTAGATGTTTCAATAATTTTTGTTAATTTAATATTTTTTATTATTTTAAATTACAACGCACAATAAATTACTTTTTATTTCTTTTTTTAAATATTTATTAATGAAACTTACAGAAAGCTTATGAAAAAATGTATCGATTTTGAGAACATATTATCATGGTCCAAGGAAAAATTATACTTATTTTAAATGTAAGAAATAAACAAAGAAAAGTACTCATTACTTCATAGTTACACTAAATAAAAACCACAAAAAAATTGAAATAAAAATGTTTCTTAAAAGATAAAAAGGTTACTTAAGAAATAATATTTAATTTCCTGTTACACTTGGACAAGTCAAGCTCGCTATGCCTTGGCTATGTGAATTTAAGTCAATAGGGAGCGTCTTTCGTTTTAATCAGTGCACCACGAAGGTGAAATTACGTCTTTGCTCTTTAAATCCTCCGATAGATGGCACCACCAGATGATCCACTCTTTTATTTTTGACATTTTTTTCTTTCAATTTTGATCTAAAGGGGGAGGAAATTTTCTCCATACCATGGGTGCCATGGTAACTGCTCAATGACTGACCACAGGACTTTCGATTCCACAGATTTATATATATTTGGCGGCATTGGGATTCGAACCCCGCCCTTCCGGATGGAAGGCCGATGCCCTAATCACTAGGCTACCACGGCCTTTTAATTTCCTATTTAAAAAGATGAATTATAATGATCGGTATTGTTTAGCAATGCTATTCACCATTAATTTCATGAGAGATAACTGATTCAAAAATCGATACCTGAGTAATGAGTTCAATAACTCACCCTTATTTCGCAGGAAGAGGTTCTTGTCACAAATACGTAATTTATTGTCTCTAATATATAGCACATTTTAAAATTTGTATCCTTGCTATACATTAAGCGCATGCGCGGTATTCCCATCATGATATTCAATTGTGTGCACTAATTTCTACCATTTGGCATTTTTAGTGAATCAAAACAGTAAGATCTAACATAGAAGACTGAAATTAACATTCACAAGAGGTATTGTCTTACTAAGATAATTGTTTCTTAAAACACGTTTTATAAAAATTTCATCTGAACGTTGTGATAAGAGTTACATGATTTTTGATAATATGAAAAAATTAATTCTATTTATACTTGTAAGTATCAAAATTTAAATAAAAATCATATAAATAAATTGAATTTATTTTATTCATTTTCAAAGAATACTGATGAATAAAAATTGAAACTTCCATTATTTTTATGCAAAACAATTCTCAATTTTAATGGCAAAAACCAAAAATTTTAGAAAATTTGTAATTTAAATTATTTTTGCTTATAAAAGGTTAAAATAATTTAAACCATTGTCAATTTTAAGAACGTTTTTAAAGAATTAAAAAGTTTTTTACTTGGCCATATTTACTCCAATCAAATGCATTACTCGAGTATTCAAGCATATCAAATAGGATAATGTTTTTTCAATTACATTGATGAAAACTTATTTATAACTATGAAAATTCAGTGTTCATTTTTCGTTTTGATATCTATTTCAAGGGATCTAATTGAGGAAGAAATGTTTCTGGAATATACTGAAGTTCTTAATCATTTAGGTTCTTTCTTCTGTTGACTAAAATTAAAGCATTTCATGAATTCTAAAATCCTGAACTGTTGCAAATTAAATACTTATGAGTTGAATGAGCTTAATTTTTTTGAGAATAATGAGATTTTTTAATAAATGATTTATATTTATATTAAAAATATCCTAAGAATAAGGATTAAAACTTACTTGCAAAAAATGTTTTTTTTATTATATATATATATATATATATATATATATATTTTTTTATTTATTTTTTTTATCCTACATTTCTACGCCCGACCTTGGTTTTTCAACCATCAGTTTCTGTCGGGCAGCCCAATACAATCTTGAGGTGAATGAAAAGTCATCTTCCGCAGAATTTCTATCTGCGACGTCCGAAAGTCCAGGGCAAGTGAAAAGGTGGTCACCAGTCATGTCCTCTAGTCCACAAAAAGGGCAGATTAGAGAGTCCCTCAAACCCAAACGGTGAAGGTGTTTTTGCGGATAATCATGCCCAGTTTTAAGGCGAAAATTTGCCACTCCCACAGCTCTGTGGAGGTTACACGGAATAGGCTTTGTTAGTAAGGAAGCCCATGCTTTCCCCTTTATGCACATCTTGTAAACATTTCTACGATAGGAGGCTATATTTGACTTAATAAGCCTTTTAGCAGTATGGTATTCCAAGGCTGGAGTAGGCTGTTGGAGATTTGAGCCAGCCTTTGCCAATTTATCAGCTGCGTCATTTCCGGCGATATCACAGTGGCTGGGTATCCATTGCAGCACAATTTGATGTTTAAGATACAGGTATATCAAATACTAAATATATAATAAAAAATAAGTTATAATATTGATTATATGTTTGATGAATACATGCAAGAAAGGGAATAAGAAATTTGATACTGTTGTTTGGAATGAAACATCCATTCTATTTGAAAAAAATAACTGATCAATATTCTGGAAAAACAGCTAAATTTATATTTATCAACAAACTTTCGAAGCTGTCAGTGGGATTTATTTGCTAACTTGATAATGAATGTGCAATAATGAATAGTGATTAAACTCATATGGTTTCTGCTTTTTGCTTTATCAGTTATTTTTCCTAATTGGTAAAGAAAAACACTTAAGTAGAGGGACAAGGATATTGACTCTTTTAACTATAAAACCCCTTGAAAATCCACGGTTGATTTAATATTTTGGAAGATTAAAATATAAAAAACAACAGATTTGTCTTTATCTAAAGTATGAAGACGTTAAAAATATCATAAAGAGATACCGCATACTACTTTACATAAAGTCAATAAAATTCTTAAGCATTGAACAAGTTGCGATATTTTATCAGTACACAAATATCTATATATTGAAATCATCAAAATCCCGAAATTTAAAATAGGGAACTGCTAATAATCACTTACATTTCAAACTGCATCAACAGCTACATTGATGTTTCTAAAATAGAAAAATACTTTGAGACAGTTTCCATTATTTTCAAATAAAAATACCAAAATCATATTATGGGACTATTAAACTTTATAAACTAGATTTTTTCAAATGAAAAAAAAAATACTTGTTCCAGGAATGTTCATCAGCAGCAGTGATCAGCAATTATCTGTTTTATCACCTGACGTAATTTATCTCTTTTTAAAATTGCAAGATCTTCCAATCCAGACCATCGCGCATCTAACAAATTTGAACTTACCTGCTTCAACATATCAAGATATCAAAGCATGTCCGATTCAGAGAAACCAGTATTGACACAGTAGATGTCCTCCCAAATGTAGTAGGAATATTTATAAGCCTTCAAATTCAAGTCCTTCAACTTTCTTTATATAACTTTCACATTATCTAAATATGCTTCTAAACAATTCTGTATTGAAGTGATAAAATGTTACTTAATAACTCAAAGCAAAGGTGATAGACAAACGTATTTACCGTCTGAAATCTCTAAAATACAAAATTATATTGTAAAATGCCGGCATACATGGAGAAAATCAGAATTTCATCAACAATTTTAAATACCCAGAAATGTCTGAAATTATTAGTGTACTGTATTCACAAAGTCAGTATTAGAGCTTAAATACAATCAAAAATATTATCTTAAATTAATGAGGATATGTAAAAGTTAGTTCAAAAGATATTATCGACATTTTTATGGGGAAAAAATTAATTGTGCAATACACCTAAGAAACTGATAGATAGAATCCCTTTAGTCTTCATTTATGAACTCATTCTGTCTTCATTTATGAACTCACTGTCATTATTTAGAAAACTGTTCTGTTTTATTTGCTTTATAGCTGAATAAAATGTTTTGTTTCAGTCAATAGCGGTAAAGAAAAATTTAATTGTCATCAGCACATAGTTATTAATAATTTTTAATTAATTTAAGCTAATATTTAAAATTAAGTGATCAATTCTTATTTATCAAAAACTTAGGCTGATCTTTTCAAAGACTTTTTTTGCATTTAAATATTGTTTGAAAAATGATGTATGAGCATGATATCATATTTCAATGACAAACGCTTAGCAATTTTTCTATATAAATATCATTATTTTATGTAATTATTGAACAGTATTTACGATATAACAAGGCTAAATGTAATATATCATCATATTTATACATTTAGTAGTGTTAACACTTCTTCTTCTTCGAGTTGGGTTTGTATGTCATTGAGCACCTCTGCTTTTATCTGCATTTTGTACTGTTAACTCCAAACCCAATGTTTCTTAGTTCCATTTGCTCGGAATCTAGGTGTAACTCTCTAGTATGGATGATGCCTAAAGAGGTTAATCTAGGGAGGGCAAGAGCCTCGCATTCATAAATGATATGCTTGGCCATTTCCTCTTGCATATGACATTTCCTGCAGATAGGATCTTGCTGAAACAGTCCCATTTTATGGAGATGTTTTCTGAAATAGTAGTGCCCAGTTATGAAGCCTACGATTAAACGTATCTTCTGCCTAGAGCATCTTAGAATTTCATAGGAAATCCTCGCTGATGATCTACAGATCATACGTTTAGCGTGGGTTTGACCAGGAGATTTGAGCCAAGCTTCATACATCTTCCGTTAGTGTTAACACAATTGCGTTAAACTGTTTGTTTATTCAATAACGAAAAGAGTTTCATTAAATTTCAAGTTAAATATTAATCCTTGTATTAGAACTCATGGTTATCTTTAAAACTACTTTTTATAAGATAAGAAAAATTATTACAATAATTTTATTATATGAATTAATAAATTTGCTACAATATGCAATCATGTCATATAAAGTGAAACAGAAACAATTTACACATTTATATTATTTTAGCAGATTATATTTTGTTTTATAGCTGTGTATGTGATGTAAATTGTTGTACACCAATGTCAATATCATTATTTGAATATAGAAAGATGCTTCCTCCTCATAAAAATGTAGTCCCCTACCTCACTACATCATCAGTACAGACATACCAATTTTTAACTCTGTATTTAGATTTTAAGATTTTGTCTGAGGAAATGCTTTCATTCTCTTTAAATTATATTTTCTTCTTGTTGACTTGCAGTGAAAATGTTTTCTTTTAAGGTCTGGTATCAAATCATGGATTTTTCCCGAGTGATGATCAAGAAAATGAACAGTTGGATGCCTTTGTCAGTACTGGCCCAATGTGCCGCTACGCTGAGGACCTGCCAATATTAATGAAAATCTTAGCTAAAGATGAAAACAGGATCAAGTTGAATGAGAAAGTAAGTAGCTTAGCAACCATGAAAAGAAAAATTAATGTAATTTAAATATAGTTATCACAAAATTCGTATTGAATTTTGTGAAAACTATTATTAATAATTATTTATTATTGAATTATAAAAATAAATAATTTTGTAATAATTAATAAAAATGTTTTTATAATAATGTTATTATAGTTAATTTTATTGAATTATAAATAATTATTTATGATTCATATAATATTATTTGTAATATAATATGACGATTGAGAGAAAGCAACTTCTTGTCATTTGTTTAATGAAATTAATAATAGATGCAATTTAAAAAAATTATAATTTAACAGTATTGAGCTTATCAAAGAAACATGCAATAATTTCATGTTAGATACAGATTATCCTATTATTAAAAAAATATAATAATGAAAAAGTTTTATATAGTTATACTATAAAATAGGAATTAATAGAAGAATTTATGTATGCATCTTTTCTACAGCAGTAGGACTTCTCTAAAATTATGAAAGATTTTTTAAAGTCAATGGCATACAGAGATATATCAAAAATGAAGTGATCAAGAAATTCATTTTATCTATATTCACTATTTTCAACTGATTAAATAATCTCCTCTATATTTGCAAATGTTGAATGTATTAACAGCCTATGCTGTGCGAATAGACATTTCATTAAGTCAGGGCAGTAATAACAATTTAAAATCACAAGATTTTGATGTAGGTAAATATTAAATACTATTGCATTTCTCTAATTTGTTTCATTTTCCTGGGGTATGAAACAGTATTTATTGACTTAAAAAATTGAAAATCATGTATTTACTAAAATAATTTTAGAATTTCTTTTCTTGTTAGAATCAAAAGGATGCCATTCTTTGAATTAAAATCATTTTCCTCTTAAAAATGAAATTTCTGAACTTTCAAATTTAACAATTTTTTAAAAATGTTTAAAATATAAGAACATAATCATGGGAGATTTTTCTTTATTCACAATTTTTCTGGTCATAAGTCAAACATTTAACTCACAGTTTTTAAAGCATAAAGAAAAGAAAAATGTGCAAACTAACTATCAAATTCATTCAGATTAATATCTCGATGACTAATTGCCAAATGCTGGATTTCATATAACTCACTAATAATATTTCCTATTATATTACCTTAATAAGATATATAACAGAATTTATTAGAATGGTTGACGTTAACTTTTTTTGAAACTAATTTCCAAATCTTGGTGATTCATTCCTTGAAAAAATTTGTAATTTAAATATAAATGATAACAGTTTTAACAGCAATATTTATTAAAAGCTCATTTTTACTGAAAAAGTTAAGTTTATTCAACTGTTATTTAGAAATTATATAAATTTATTTGAATATGTTTCAAATATATATTAAAATTTAAAAATTTAAGGAAAAGATGGGAAATCTGAACTAGTTATTATTAATTCCTAATTTAATATTATTTCTGTTTTTTAGCATGTTTTTAATTTATTACATTTTAGAATTGTAGCTAAGATTTGCTACGTCTAAAAGGGAAATTTAAGGTTGAATTTGACCAAACAATCATATTATATCATACATTATTATATAACAATCATATCATATATTGAACAACATCCATATTATATTGACACGCATGCTGAAATTCTAAAACAAACCAGATGTTAAAAAAAGTCGTTTATTCCTAAATTAATTGATCCGTCTACTATTAGTCACTTAAGTCGTGAATTTTAACTTTTTTAATTATTCATATAAACAAAAGCTTTTTCCACTGACATATTTATCATATAAAGTTTTCTTCCAGTTACAACTGAGAAATGAGAATTGAAAATATATCTGCATGCACACTTGTTAGGGTTGTGCTTGAAAGTACTCCAAATTTCCCACTTTACAACACATGAATGTAGCTCATTAAGAAAATTTCTAAATAGCATCTAAGAAAAATACTCTACAAGACAATAACACGTTTTGTATGCCGGAAAGCCTTACAATTACCTTCGACTGTTTGGCAATGCAGTGTCAAATGATTTGATGCAATGTCATAACGTCTTCTGAAACAGAACTATAAGAAATTATTACCACCTTCTGCAAATAATTCGACTATCTGCTTGTTATGCTGTGTGTCAAATGAAAATAATATACGTTATTTTGGATATTCAATATTATGCTCAAAATAAGTCATTGATTTTTTTTTTTTTTTTTTGAGAAATGGCAGGACTTTTTTATTTTTTACTTAAAAAAATATACTTAAAAACCCTTCCTTGAAGAGAAATAATTTTATTTAAAAATGTGCATGTCTGAAATATGAATGCAATAGAGATATCATAGAATAATTTATTTTAGGAATTCATTTAGCTGCCTCATATTGCAACGTATAATTTTTAAGTAATATATTTTTAAAATATTGCATATTGGTATAATTATTTCTGATCTATTCAAATAGGTCAATTTTCGAAGGGTTAAAATTTATTATATGGAAGAATATCCTGGTTTACTAACATCCACCGTACCTGACATTAAAAAAGCTATTAAAAAAGTAAGTCTCATTTGCTTATGTCATCTATATTTATATTTTTTATTTATTTTATATTTGCTAAAAACTGAATTCTAAGATTGAAAATTTTGTTTATACAGTAGAATCTTACAGGATATTTTTTAATTATTCAAACAACTAAGAATTGATTACTTGTTATCTGTATTTATTTCCTATATTTTTTCATATTACTACTTGGAGCATAAATTTTAATTTTTTTGAAATAGAAGTTATGAAAATTTTACTGAGTCGTGCGTGTGTGTTCTACACAAACATCTTTTTAAAAGTAATGCAACAAATCCATAAGCAACAATTCATTAGCATATTTACAACATGCTTTAAATCACAAATAGCATTTGTTAATTTAGAGAAGGAATTATGTTCCTCTCTATTGGGTTATCATAATTATTTCATATAACATATTAGAAATTACATCTGACTATTAACTTATACTTTTTATTGAGCTCTATAAATATTAGTTGAAATTTTACGGAAGAAAATGCATTGAATATGAACATAAAATGCTTTACAATTTTTATACTTAATTATTGTTAATATTTTTACTTTTATGTAAATTAAATGGCATCACAAATTACTATCTCACTCAATAACTTATTTTCTACATATGCCATAACAAATCAGTTGTATGTAAAAAATTGTATCTTTCAGGCAGCATGTTACTTCGGAGAAGAGTTTGGAATCAAGCCAATGCCTCTGACGTTCGAAGAACTTGCTTATGCCATGATTATTTGGGAGTGCAAACTTCTTGAAACAGGCATCCCGTCTTTTGCAGAATTCCTGGGTGGTGGTAAAGGAGAGATCAACATGTGGTTTGAACTCTTAAAATGCATCGTGAGGAAGTCTGATCACACACTGCCTGCCATATTTTTTGGTCTCATTGAAAGGCGCCAAAAGGACGAGTTCTACCAGGAATGTCTCAAGAAATACAAAGATTTAGAGCGTAAATTCAAAGATATCTTTAGTGAAGATGCAATTTTGCTTTTGCCAACCCATCCTGAGCCCCCTCCTCATTATATGATGACCATGCCGAAATATGAGAACACTGGATATACATCTATATTTAGCATACTTGGTTTCCCGGCCACCACCATACCGGCCGGTATGTCTTTAGGAATGCCTATTGGTGTGCAAGTGGTGAGTGGAAGGGATCAGGATCATTTGACTATAGCTGCTGCTCTTGAGCTTGACAAAATTTTTGGAGGTTGGAAAAGTCCGTGCGAAATAAAATCATGAAAAAAAAATGATGTCATTACAATCAACTAGTGAGATTGTGTTTTAAATTATATAATATATATATAATCAGTTATATAAAAGCATTAAGCTGTTAAGCTTGAAGCAACCATCCTATACTTCAGGAATACTGGTAAATTAAAGTTTTTATTAACAGTTTCATGGACTTGAATATGTACTTTTGATTGAAGCAAATTTGTTTATGTTGTATATTTTGAAAATTTTGTATGCTTTTTTATTTACTGTACATATTCGTTTGGCACTAATAACGTAATTTTAGTAAAAATAATTTCACAGTTATTCTATTAATAAACACATCAAATGAAAAGCTGTGCAAAAATAAATTGTGCATAATATTGACTTAAACTTTTCATGGAAAAATTATCTTAAAAATAAATGTTTTGTTTTTTACAATTATGGCTATCAGTTTACTGTGTGAAAATAAGAAAATGAATGTATTTTTTCATTAAATTTGTGCTTGCCTACAATACGTGTTTAACAAAAAGGGATTTACACAGTCATTAATACATTTGATTCACTAGAAAAAAAGATAAAATAATTGACCAGGTATATATACACGATGTATTCATCATTACATTAATAACAAATTATCATTCCAACATTTTCTCGTTGTTTACTTCGGCAGAAAAATAGAATAGAAACAAATGATTAATTTATTCTTATGCCCAAAACTTTCATTTGTAATTATAATAGCAAACACATAAATTGTGCACATTTTGTAAAAATAGAATCTCAAAATCTTAAGTTTAAATTATAAATGAATTGAAAAGTAGAATTATTCAATTTTTCAAACAATAACAAATCTTATCTTCAAAGAATGTTTTAAACACCTAAATATAAATGTTTTTAATATACTTATTCCTTATTTCATTCACGTAATAATTATTTTCCACAAATATTTATACATTTGAATATAAGTTATAATATTTTAAAATGATTCATTGAATGTCCTATATTGATTTAACTATAATACAGCCAGTTCGTATCTCTTTCTTATATCTATCTATCTATCTACCAACCTATCTACCTATATAACTACCTACCTACACACACCTCTATCTACACATTCATATATATATATAATTAAGATAAATTATGTCACTAAATTATTTTATTGTCTTTTAAATTAATGTCTTTCTGCTATTCACCAACTTTTCGAATGAACTGCAGACTAGAACTTAAATCTATTTCAGTTCTTTAATATTAACAAATTTAATTAAAAAAAAGAGTTCAACAATTTATATGCAAAATAGTGCTAATATCTTTGCTTTGGTTAAAGCTTTACACACACACACATATGTTTACATTGTCATATATAATGCTACATAATGGTTTAAATTTTCATTTTATTTTTAGAATTTTTATTTTAATCTCAAAGGAAAATAATCATAAAAATTCCAATTTAACACATGCATCATGTACTTTTGATATTTTTCTTATATTGTCTTCTGTTTGGAATGAAAAATTGCAGGTTAAAAAGTTAATTATTTATTTCAAAGAGACACTTATCAAATTTTATTTACTTAAGATATTGATCCATTAAGCCCCTTTTATCCAT
This sequence comes from Latrodectus hesperus, assembly GCA_037975125.1. Lineage (NCBI taxonomy): Eukaryota > Metazoa > Arthropoda > Arachnida > Araneae > Theridiidae > Latrodectus > Latrodectus hesperus. Next base: position 35,859,798 of record CM075855.1, read on the forward strand.
GATAACATCTATGAGAAGAAGTATGTTTTAATTTATATCCTTAAGAGGGCACTTAGTCCAGTTGTGAGATAAGAGTCTAGCAACAGTCACGAAAGTGTAGAGGTGGATTGTTTATCAGAGTAAACAGGTGGCGATTGTATTCCCTAGAAGAGGTTCTCTCTGCATAAATTTGACAGGGCAATCATCGAAGCGTTTTTGCGGTGTTGAAATACAGGATTGCATTCAAATCTTCTAATTAAAACAATTATCATCATGGTTGCAGTAAGTTATATTAAGCCTTTTCATTTAAATGGTGGAATACAAGTAATCGTGAGATAATTTCTTATCGTAAAATTAATAACTAGATAGTTTTAAGATATATAATTTATTGTTTCGATATACTTATAATTAATGTTATGATTACTTCTTTTGGATGAGTCTCTGAATAAATAAATTTATGGGGTAGATTTATTAAATGTATAAAAAATTCATCTGACAGCATGATTTGATTATTTTTCAAAAATGTTTATTAAATTGGATTAATAATGAATCAAGGAAAACCAGAAATATATTTTCATAAAAATAAGAAATCCATGTACACACGGTTTTAATTATTATTTTCATCATTAACTAAGAAAAGTGAAGATATCGTTCCTAAATAATAATAACAAAAAATGTCGTATAAATGTTTTGGAAGAATGACAATTTTAAAAATAAAATTGTCATAAAATTAATGTAGATTACAATGTGACCACAGCTAAAACAATGAAGGAAACCACATGAAAAAATGAATTATCGATTTTATTATTTATTTTATTTTAATTTGAATAAAAAATGTTTGTTAGAATAATAAGATCGAAATTTAAAAAGAAAATTTTGATAAAATTTATTTATGTATTAGAATTAAAAAATTATAACAATTTAACGACTCGATGAATAAGACATTATGATGAACCTGATTTGACTGATTCAGTTAATTTTTTAAATAAAAAATATTGTTAATTTTATTATAATTTATTAAAATTAACGCTATTAGTATATAGTTATTGCTTTTACGTTTGTAATGCGAGAAACAATTATGATTTTGAAATTCAGTGCTGCGTCTAAGTTTCCAAAATTCAAATATTATCTAATCTAGGAGAATTATAAAACACAAACTCTGCTACATTCATTTAATCAATAATATTAAAATTTAATATTTGAGTACCTGAAATTTAATTGGAATTTTTTTTATAATATGGTACACTTATGGTACATTAGAGCGCACATTTTTACTAGCTAAAAATTCATAAAATCGATATTCGAGAAAAATTACGAAATTAACAAATTATTCGGAACTAAAAGTCATAAATTATTTTTCCAGATAATGAACATGCATTAGTTTCATTATAACCTCTAAATTGATAGTTTTATAGACCTTAATGATCTTGTTAAAGTATCTTTGCATAGTATCTTGTTAAATCACAGTATAATAACTTCTTCTGTAGACTTTAATCCAAACATACTGTGAAAGATATGATATATTAAGATTCTTTTTTAAACGAAATCGACCAACTGCCATAAAGGCACTATTTTTATGAAATTAGCTTATTAATACTTAACAATTATAATAAGTAATGTATAAGCATTAAATAACATATTCTTTTATTTAATGCATTAAATAATATGTTCAATATATTTTATAAGCATTAAATAATATATTGAAATATCACCATCATAAACAGATGGAAACGGCGGAGCGAAAGATGAATAAATCTGTTAGTGTTTTATATCCCGGATTGTTTACACAAGACTTTGCATCCAAATAAATTCAATATTTAACTTTTAGGATCAATGCATATTCTATTCTTTTTTCATTTTTACATTTTACTGCATATAAATGTTATTCAAATTGTTTACATATTCGTCATTTTCTTTGTTAGGATTATTATTTCCAGCGTGCAATGGAATATCTAATGAGTATTTAGTAGAATTTAGCTCTTTCAAAGTTTGTCTCACATATTATATCTAATCCAGGAACTGAATTTGGAAACAGTCCACTCAATCTATTGCTTATATACCTATATATATGCCCATATACATATATATATATATGTATATACATCTATATATATATATATACATGTATATATATGTATATATATATATATAAATATAAAATATATATATAAATATAAATATATATATAATATATATATATATATATATATATATATATATATATATATATATATATATATATGTATGTATATATATATATATATATAATAAAAGTACATAAAAATATTCACATAAACATTATATAAATTTAAATGAGAAATAAGTACAAACATTCACTTAGTGTATCAAAAATATTTATTTAATGAAAATTATAAATGTTTAAATTATATTGATATTAACAAGAAAGTGTATTAATTTCCTATTAAATATGTCTTCTATGAGTACTAGTATTACACCATGTTTATCATTCTTTGATTTTGTTTTATTGTATTGAACCCAAAATATAATAATAAAAATTTAAATTAGTTATTAAAATATCATAAGTCCATCTTTTAATGATACATAATACATAAATGAGATTGAAAATATTCCATTACGGATAAAATTCTATATTATATTTAAAATAGAAATGTTTCGTTAATTTCAGATGAATGCTGTCTATGTAAAACCAAAATTTAAATTAGTTTTTATGACTTATTTAAAAATAAGTTAATATAAATATATTTTAAACAAACCTATTCGTATATATAGATAATAGTTTTTTCAATAAAAGAGAATAGAAAATAATATTTTTTATTTAATAGGAAATAATAAATTTTATCTAAAAATAAGCGATTTTCCAGTAATATTCATTTATTTCGATTTTCCATTGAAGAGACAGATAAACCAAAATTATCTTTAATGTAAATCAAATCTATTTTATAAATAGATTTTTAATCATTTTTCTTAATTTGTTCTTTAAATTAAAATATTTCCCAAATTTCATAATTATAATTAGGAAATTTGGAAAACATTTTATACTAATTATTATACTTAAATACATCATCCTAATTACAATTTAAAACAAAATTGATTATATATATAAAAGCAATTTTTAATTTAATTTTTAGAAGCAAGTATAAATAAATTTATGGAGGAAGTTTTTCATTTTAAAGCAACGTAACGTCAACATTTGCATGTCAATACGAACAAGAAACATGTCTCAGTTTTATAATGAAATACAAACCTCAAGAATTTAAAAATGTTTGATGATTGTGTTTATTAATTACAAGTCCTAGAAAAAAATTGAAATTTGCTGAGATTTAAAAGCTACTTATCATTTAATAAAATCAGAATTAAAAGCTATTAACTTGTATAAACCTATTTTATCGTTTTTTTTTCAAATTTACTTGTTCCAATAAGATTAATCAGTACTTTTACTGTGTTTTAAGCTCTGTATTAAAAAAGGTTTTGAATTTTTTTGAAGAACATGCTTGGATAAATGTTTGCCTCGTTATCTCTATTCTGATAAGTGATATAATCAATTATGCGATCAGTCATTTGAGATGTTCTATTTTTCTATTCATCTCATCCGATTTTCCGTTTAGTGTTGAATTTTGACTTTAGAAATACCATGTTAATCGATTTTAATAAGTGATAACAAAATCTGCAGATTCATCACATCATAATACTGATCATTTGGGATTAAATTTCACCTCATTATCAAACATGAATTGTCGGAATTTTTATTTTAACATATTTTATTTCATAAATTAAACGTCGTAGTCGGGTCTTGTCTGGTTCGACTGCAAGAATAAAAGTGGAACGGATTATTATTATGAACCGTAATTTAGTTGCATTACGATCAATTTAACGATTAGAAACAGTTTGTTTTAAATTTGAGTATAAACTTTATTGTTCAAAAGCAATTTTCTGAAAAGCTCACAAGTCACGAATGCTCGATAACATACTTCATTATTCTAAAATCTGTCATATCTTCATAAAAGTTAAAAATGAACATAAAGTTTTGTCATAAAACATTATTACTCCCTATTTATTAAGCATAAAAATTTAATTAATTGATATGATAGTAAAATTATTAAAATTTAAGTACATCATGCAAGGTGTAAATAACTCCTAATATATCAGCATTAGTTAAATGATAAATAGAATGAATACAAATATATTATGAATAATTTATAATATTTAAGCAATAAAGGTAATTTCTCAGTCCATTAGTTAAAGACTGTAAATATAGGAAAAATCCTTATTATAATTATTTAGGCTATACACTCCCCGACATTCAAAATGAAAATTCAAGAAGGAGTGGCCAGAAAATTATGCAAATTTCAGGTTAGACGCACCTCACCGAGTTATGCAAATGATGTGAAATGCTCATGAAGCTCCAGTAGAATAAGATTTAAGTTAATATATAAGGTGAAGAACCAGCATATTGAACAATATTCACGTCGTTATTGCTGCTTAGAAAATAATCGTTGAAAGTTCGTTCTTGTCACAAAGGACGCCTGTAATCGCAAAGAATGCTAGGCCATCATCGACGGAGTCAGTTCCATCAAACAGACGAGTTTATGAGAGGCATGGTGATCGAACTGAGAAGGACAAGTTGGTCCTTATGGCAAATTGCAGTTGACAAACACCTGGATGCTTCCACAGTATACCGGCTGTGGCGAAGATGGTTGAAACTGTGAAGCGTTTGCGAGGTGTTTGTGCAGCTAGAGTGACGTCAGCACTCGTGCATCAACGCGTCGGATGACAGGCGGCCTTGCATAACACGTCTACCGAAACTACTGCTGCATGTGCAAGACACTTTGGAGGTTCCCATATCAAACAGAACCATTTACTAATGATTAGTTGCTTGTTGCCAGAGCTCATGACGTCCGTTAAGAAGACTGCCATTGACCCCACAGCATAGACGCCAGTGTCTGGAATGGTACTGGATTAGAACAATGTGGACGACGGAGTATCACAGGATCGTCTTCTCAGATGAATCACACTTCTATTTCTTCAGTGATAGTCATCGCGTACGGTGTGGCGTCGACGTGGATACAGGTCCAATCCAGCAGCAATTGTGGAACGTTCCACCATGATACAACGCGGTATTATGGTTTGGGGCCCCATTGCGTACGATTCCATGTCACCTTTAGTTCGTATTCACGGCTCTATGACATCCCAATGTTACGTGGATGATGTACTGAGGCCAGTGACACTCCTGTACATTCAGGATAAAGAACATTGAGCAACTACCTTTAGAAGGTGCTCAATGCCCTTTATCAGCACGATAATTCCCGATCGCATACTGCTCGCATTAGCCAACGTGCCCTGAAAGGTGTACAGCTGTCTCCTTGCTTACTGCTCTCACCAGATCTCTCACCAATGGAACACGTTTGGGATATGATTGAACGGCATTTGCAGACCCTGCCACAGTCTCCTTCAGAAAACGCACTTTGGCCAATGGTTGACAGGGAGTGGAGAGCCACTACTCTGAACGACATTCGTATTCTCATTGACTCCATGCCTAGATGTGTTGCTTCGTGTATTACCACCACGGTGGTTCTTGTTTTAAATCATGTAAATAGTTGTCATTTATGCTTGCTTAATTCTACTTACTTCTCTTATAATTTTATTTTGTCAATATATTACTATACTTTCATTTAATTCTTTTAATTCTATATATAACATTTGGTGACAATTCTATATATAACATAACAATTCTATATATAACATTTGGTGAAACATTAAGTTTAACTAATAAAATAACGGTATACTTATTTTATTAGTTAAATTTAATGTTTCAAGTAATATGTTTCATCAATGTCTTGTCAATTCATGAAAATTGTTATTAATTTAAGTTTCTATAAATCTTTATTTACTTTTCCTATATTCCATTATCCTCTCACTAAAATTTATTTTTAATTTGTAATAAATATAAAACATTCAGCAATCATGTAACTGAATAGTGATGCAAATGCCTACTGCTGTAGGTTGTCTGTAAGCTTTCAGGCCAAAGTGAATAGAATTTTCAATAAACTTCCAACGGAATCGTAAGTGGGCCAACGCGTGAAGATTAAAGGACGGTTCTTGGAGATAGTTTGGCATAACCCGATAACCAGTTGGTCAAGTCCGGGGCCTTGCCACTTAGCTATGTTAACCTACTGACCCGATCTTGTTCTGGCTCTGTATTATGTACAAAATTTCGAAATGCAGATCACTTATTATTCGTTGCTGTCTCACTAAGTTTGTCTAGTTTCGTCACTTTCTGGAAATTCCTTCTTGGCGTTGCATTTTCATTGTCGGGCTGTGTGTAATTACACTGGTGCCAAAATATGAAAATATGACAACAATGTGTTTGATGAAGTAAATGAAACCTATTGTACTGCTATACTAAAACCAATTGTGAGCATAAAGTATTGAATAAATTACTTTATCAGCTGAAAATATTAATTTTAAATTTTAGAATCAGACTAAATGAGATGTTAAGATAACATTGTTTGTTTCCCAAATGTCCTTCTCGTGCTTTGGTATTTTACGGACACAATCGATAGATGATCATGCTCCAATATTAATGTTTATTGATTGTTATTTGATTGTTAAATTAAGTTTTGTTTATTGATTGTTAAATTAAGCTATTGTAATTTGTTTCCGACTGCTGTTTCTGAAAACAGAAACACACAAAAGTAACCAAAATCACGAAACAAAATTTACAATTTTAATTATGTATTTTTTCAAAACGTGAATCATTCTATAAAAAGACATAGGCATTTAAAAAAGCAAATTTTTGATAGATTCTGTCAGTACGACTATTTTCAGATGGTTTCGGCATCAAATCCATTACCTTCCGAATAGGAAAAATACAGCTTTTTCCTAGCTAGCATGAATCTTGATGGACGAGTTAGAGCTTTCAGGTTTTCAAAATTTTCCCTTATAAATAAAATTAAGCCTTGACTTTTCTTGGATAACGTTATTTGATTCCGTTTTTAATTAAATATTGATTTGGTATTCTTTTATGATTGATTGAAAAGTGTATTTCAAATGAAATGAAGGTATAAAACACGCGTTTTAAATTATTCACATCATAGAAAAAAGTGGTATCTCGTATGGTTTTTATTATATTTTAATTAAACTATTTAGAGAAAGAAATATTTAAATTCATTAAGTTTATGTGATATGTTATGTTTTATATTGGTTTTTACCTTTTCATATTAACTTGTTATATATTTTATATGAGATGTTTCTTCAAGCAAAAAGATAAAAACAAACAAAACTCAGTCAATGTAAGGGAAATACAATTTTTGTTGATTAAAATTGCTACAACATAAAGGCTTCATGCTATAAATGAATGCTAGAATGAAAGATTCTGCATAATAAAACGCGTAAATTATTTTATTTCAACATATGAGCTTAAAATAATTGCAAGTAAAAGCTTAGATATTTTCTATGAAAGACAAAATATAAGGGATAATTTTAATGCTCTTCTAAAAAAATTTTAAATCTATTTAAAATATAATTCCCTAAATTATTTCCCGTGTAAATAAGGAGATGCACATACTATCAAATAACAGATTTTAGTTTCCATATAAGCTTGTGGTTGAACAGGGGTGTTCGAAGAAAAAAATCTCGAATTTGTTTTTATTCATTGTTGGGCAAAATATGAAGGATTTTGTGTTTCCGCTTTCTGGATGTAAGTTAATCCGCGTGAAGTTAAACTACGGGATTGTATTGCCAAACTGCATACTAAAAAATCAAGAATTTATGAGTTAGTTGTCAAGTGTCCTGGCAGATAATAAATTGAGTTCTGTAATAAGAAAGAATTTCAGACTAATTAATATTGTTGTGGCTTATTCGCTGCCGCGTAAGAATCTGGTATACTTATGGTAATGTGATGATTCATACAATTGACACAATAAATTAATATTTCTAAATTTAAGTGTAATTGAATAATGTAATTATTTTGTATAATAATAATTTGTTTCCCAAATGTCCTTCTCGTGCTTTGGTATTTTACGGACACAATCGATAGATGATCATGCTCCAATATTAATGAGGAAATTTTGATGACATTTTCTTAAAAATAGCCTGTGTGTGACAATATATTACCCTTTACAAGGATATCTAATAGAGCCAAATCATAGATGAAAAATTGCGATTTGTCGCTAATGAAAAAATTGTTCATTACACTACCATAGTTTGTTGTTCAGCAACAAATTTCAGTATCAATAGGTTTTTTATTGTTGATTATCATCAAATGAGAGTCTTAAGATATTGAGGTGATAAAGATAATTTGAGAATTGCTTTTAAGCTACTAACCGCTTGTTAAAGTGGAATAATGGGTTGGAGTGCAAGCAGCTATGATAGCTAGTAAAAATAAAAAAACATATTAAGACATAACAAAAAACTAAGTTGGTATTATCACACATTGTACTACCTAGTAGCTACTAAATAGTATTTCGACCAGGACAATAAGACATAGTGAAAGGTAATCATTAATACTCAAGCTTTGCATGATATCCAATAGCTTCCTTCGTCTTCGATGTTCCCTAGTTCCATAGAGCTTATTGAGACGTAATTGAAATTGATTTATCTGTTATGTTCAACCTCCGTCGGAAAACACGTCGTGGTGAAACTTCAGGCATCATCCACATATTAAATTTCTACCTTACGGAATATTTGCTTGCAATTCAACTCAAATTTGCCATTTGCCATATTCAATACCGATTATTCTTTATATATAATATCACATTTTACGTGTGCATTCATTCTCTATCATATTATAATTTTTATCTTATGTATGCAATAAAAAACATTTTAAAGCATTATGAATGAAATAATAGTCTTTTTTTTTTTACCCTTAATAGGTGCTGCGACTATGGGCTGACTTCATTAGCACATTGCTTTATCTCACACGTCCATATTCAGATAAAGTTCTCAGTTTTTTCTACCACTTGCTTATAGGAAAGACTAAGCCATTACCACCAATTGAAAATAAGATTCTTCTGTTATCTGCAACACAGCTAGCTGAAAAAATTAGGAGAAGAGAGGTATCTTAAATCAAAAATTATCACTAAAATCATTTATAAGATCATTAATTTGAATGGTATATATATACATATCTATCTATCTATCGATATATATATCTATATCTATCTATCTATCTATCTATCTATCTATCTATCTATCTATCTATCTATCTATCTATCTATCTATCTATATATATATATATATATATATATATATATATATATATATATATATATATATATATATATGTATGTATATATATATATATATATATATATATATGTGTATGTGTGTGTGTGTGTGTGTGTGTGTGTTTAGGTAGTTATCAATATAATAGAAACAACTTAAATTTACAAAGAATTGTTTTTTAGCATAATGTAGGACCACTTTCAGCATGTCATATAGCTTATAGTCTCTTAAGAAAATATCTCCCTACAAATGTTGAATTGTGCTTTAAAGAATATTGTGTTTATCTTCAGGGAGAGATTGTGAATGTTATAGGAGAAATACCGGTGTACGATATGGACACTATTCCGTATTGGACACTCTTAAAAGAGTCTGTAGTGGTTTAATATATTTCGGTCTGGTGACTGTGTAGGAAAAAAGGCAGATATTTATTTTCCTTCTCTCGTTAAATCTTGAAGGTTTTATCTCTGCAGAAAGCGAAGTTTGAATCACAGAAAGGATGCGGTCAGCAAAAATTTCTCTATACTTCTTTCCTGTGATTATTTTTTTTCATCAGAGTTGCGGTTAGTTTAGAAGAGAAACATGGCTCCTTATATCATACAGTTCCACTTCCCTGATTGACAGTTAGAGAAAACATCATGATCATACGCTTGTGTTGTCCAAACATGTACCTGTCCTGTCTTAAAGAAAAGATATGCTAAATCATATTACATTTTCCCATTCAACAATCGATTAGGTCTTGTGAGTTTGACACCATTGTAGAGACATTAATCGTTGACATTAATCGTTTGTCAACGATTAATGTCATTAATTTTTTGACATTAATCGGTGACAATAGTTTGAGAATAGCTGCACTACCATAAATGTTATCAAATTTTTATTCAATACAGTGAGCTTCAGTATCCATTGATCTCTTTCATTAAGCTTCTCTTTCCATCCATTATTTTGTTTTGCAGAGCTCATATTGTCACTCTGTGTGAATGTTACCTTGACTTTAGCCCAAATATTGGACTACATCATCTGCAAAGGAGATAAAATTATACTTTTGTAAACAAGCTACCGTTTTGTTTACAGTTTTGAGATTGAAAAAAAATTTATGAGAGCATAAATAGAAAAAGGATCTTGTTCACTATTTTGTACATGTTAGAGTATTTGAATTATCATATTCCTGACTATCATCAAGCATTTCTCATAGAATAATTTTTGGTATCCTTCCTTATCTCTTGTTATATTTCTAATTGTTTTAGAAAATTTAATTATCTGCATTGTTAATTTAATGATAAAAGTATTTCGTAGAAAATTAATACTAATGTATTTCTACTTTGAAAGTTTATACAAAATATATATATTTAAAAATATTACACAATTATTGTTTGAAACAATATAGTTTCACAATTTTTTTGAAGAATGTATTAAACTTTATATTTCCGAAATATTTCCGTTAAATATTTTTATTCACACTACTGATTTTAAAATCCGAAAATTCTATTTTACGTCAGGATATTGCTTAACATAAAATTTATTTGTTAATAAAAGCTTATAGATAAATTTTCATTTAATAAATTATATTATTTTCTTAATTTAAATCATTTACAATCAAGTATCACTGTATATATTTTTATTTTCCAGATTAAATCTGAAGAAGTAGTGCGAGCTTACGTAGAAAGAGCAAAAGCTGTTCAACCGTATATAAATGCCATCGTCGATGCAAGGTATGAAGATGCTATAGAAGATTCTAAAATTGTTGATAGATTTTTACAAAAAAATGAAAAGCTCCCAGAAGAAATTCAGCAATCAACACCTCTCCTAGGAGTACCTTTTACTTGTAAAGAAGCTATTGGTGTTAAAGGTAAAACTTTTTAACCAAAAACTCTTAAACAATGTAAAAAATAGTTCTATTGTAAAATATTTCCCACTTTAATAATAAATAAAGAAAACTAAAAAATAAATAGTTGATAATTTTTAAGGACTATAATAATTTACCTTAACTTTAAGAAATAATTAGTTTCAGTTACAAATTAGTATTAAAATTATTTTCGGATATATATTACTATAAAAAACAAACGCAAAATGAAAATTGCAAGATAAAAGATTAAATTTTTGTTAAATACTTAAATTCATCTGCATAAAAAGAACATTTAGTGCTAAGTATTAAGAGTACAAAATACGCTAACTAAAAATCTTCCATTAATTCTCTTCTCCAAGTCACCCGAAAAGACAGGAGATATTAATTCGAAATACATTTAGTTATAAATAACCAATGTTGCAAAAATATTGTTTGAAGGATTTCATCGCAAGAAATAAAAGTTCATCTATTATCAGTAACTTTTTTAACAGAGTTGATTGTATCACTTGAATATTCAACATGTTTTAGAGTTATTAAAAAAACTGGATTCTTTTTTTAAGCATACAATTATTAACTCACTCTTAAATTATTGTTTAGCAGCTTTCATATATTACCATATAAAATTAAACTAAAAACTTAAAGTAATTCAAATTATTTTAGTTTTAGTATCACTTATTTATAATCTGCTCAGTAGACTTTGTTTCATACTGTATCATAACTTTAAATAATAGAAAACTTTTTTTTTATACTATATAAGTTAGCGTTTCTTTAATGTAAGCGAAATTCTTATGTTAATTCTGTAACACAAATCTGAAACACTTTACTTATCAAAAAAATTATGAATAATACCTCAACAGGCTTACTTCAAACTGCTGGTATTGTAGAAGCAAGGGGAAGAAAAGCCGAGAAAGATTCAGATGCAGCTGCTTTGTACAGATCAGCAGGTGGCATTCCCGTGACTGTTACTAATGTACCTGAATTTTGCATGTGGTATGACAGTTCCAACTTAGTTTTTGGAATAACATTGAATCCATACGATAATTCAAGGACAGTTGGAGGTAGTAGTGGTAAGTGCAGAAGCACATTTTTCATTTATATCATTTTTATATGTATAACATTAAGACTATATCTTAGTTTCTGAGACGAATGTTCTATATGCTAGCAATAAAAAGAAAATTAGCACCGAAAATTTCAAAGAATATTAATAATTAAATATATATGTTGGTTCACCAGTTCATGAAATAAATGAGTCAATGAAGTCATCAAAATCGCCTGTAAAATAATAGGAAATAACGTAAATGCATTACACTGCCTACAAAATTTGCTATAAAATGCCGGAAAAAACAAAAAAATTTATCTTTTGTGTTAACAAGAACTATTTTATAAAGATGGACACAGAATGGATATAATGCAACTTATTCTTAATACTACATTGTACTGTTAATGTAACATCCCCTTAATCTAAAAATTCAAAATCTAGTTTAGTCATTTGATTTTTTTATTAAATTCAATAGTTAAGGCATTGTTAAAAAAAGTGTGTACATCAATATTACTTTAAAATTAAATACTATTTAACGTAGTAAAAATTTATCGTATATTAAGAACTTTTAATAGATATAAATGCATTGAATAAAACTTTATATTTAAAAATGTATTGAAAACATTTAAAAAAATCCTGTACTATTTTACTTTTTAGAGCAATAAAGAACTCAGACAACGGGAAAACTTTGTAAATAAGCATCGAAAGATAATTTATATAAAAATGCTTAAAATTTTAGGTCTGTTTGAAATTCTAAATCACTAGATCTGACGAGTTTCTTAAAGGTCAAAGTAATTTATGAGAAATAGAAACAAATTACTAATATCATAAACAGCACAATATTTTTGATTTTAAACAAAACAACTTTTAAAAATATCTTTGTGTTGTTTAAAATATCATAATTAAATTTTCACATTTGTTAATGATTTTTGTTGATATTTTTATATATTACCAGAAATAGCGTCAGTCGTAGTTATCTTTTATGAAATAATTAATTCTTTCTCGGTCAACAGTTGATTCAAAACTATAAACATATTATGAACAACAAATATAATTTGAAGAAAGAGAAAAGTAGGAAGTATATCGAATAATTTATTTTCTAAAATGAATTTCCATAATTTGATATAGTTAAATTATAAAAATCTGTTACTGCACTGTACTTTAGGAGGAGAAGCTGCAATTCTAACGTCTGCAGGAGTTGTTATTGGAATTGGAAATGATTTAGGAGGCAGCATACGTTTGCCGTCATCTTTTTGTGGTATTTATGGGCATAAACCTACGTCCGGTAGGTTATAATTTTATCCAGCGATGTTTAATATGCTAATGTATAATTATTTCGAATATAGAAAACGTTATACATAACCTTGCAATAATAAACTTTTAGTATGTTTTGTAGCAACCCTTCACCTAAAATATTTGCTTACTAAGTGAATTTATTTTTATGTAAAACTAAGCATTGCTCCACCTGAAATTTAAACATATATCTATATATATATATTTATGAATGAATGTATATCTGTCGGTCTGTACTAGATAGATTCAAAAACCATACATCCAATTGGTTTGAAAATTTGGGAAACTATTAGATACATCCCTAGGAAGGTTTTTCAAAAAACATTTTTTTAAATCAGAGTGGAAGTTCTAAATGCTCCCGAACAAATATCCCAAAAATATCAAAATAACCTTTAATTTATTGATAAAAATTATATTATGTAGGAAACATTTCTTATAATAATTTAATCAGGAAAACCTCAAGTAATAATAGTTTTGATCACAAAACGCATTCAGCTTTAGCCACACACACACACACACACACACACACACACACACACACACACACACACACACACACACACACACACACACACACACACACACACACACACACACACACACACACACACACACACACACACACACACACATATATGTATATGTATATTTATTGCAAGATCTTGTCTATAATATTACAAACATAATTATTATAACAATAGCTTCGATTGATTCAGAAGTAAGTATATTAGCTTTTATTTCTGTGCTATTCAAAGAATCAATACCAATTTCATTATCAAATGATTAAAATGAATTTGTTAATGAACTAGTAATTTTAATTCATTACCAAAAATGAAAGTAAATTAGGTACCTTCAGAATTATATACATATGAGGAAAAAGTAGATACATTTGAATAATCTAGGATTAGTAAATGCGTTAGTCTCTTCTTGATCATACTGGGAGATCTTGTATATAATATTATATACATTTTTTAGATAACAATAATTTTAAATTAGACAGAAGTAAGCAAGTCATCTTCATTTGGCGCATGTCTTCAACCAAGAAAAAATTTATTCCATGTTCATTAATTACCATCTTGACGAGATCTAGCCTCTAGTTGCCTGGCAAACTTCTAGAGTAATTTGCCTTGCCCAGTATCTCAGGCAATGCTGGGTGGACTTATATTACCTGAGCTTATAAATTGTTATCTTGTGACTGAAAAGACACAAGAAATAACAAACCTTTCTGCATCTGCAGGTGATGCCTCTGAAGTAGACTTTGCTGAAAAAGACAAGGGAACTCAGAGGCAGTCTTGTAAAGGGGCAGTAATGAATCCTTCACTTGAGGTAGAAATGACCTATAAACCATCTTCTGGTGAAAGTCAGGAAGCTATCCCTAGTATGACTGACTCTCTGACCAGATGGGACTGTTTCAGCAAGACCCTATCTGCTGGAAATGTCATACGCAAGAGGAAACGGCAGAGCATATCATTTATGAATGCGAGGCTCTTGCCCTCCCTAGATTAACTTCTTTAGGCATCAACCATACTAGAGAGTTACACCTAGACTCCATTAAAGGGTTATCGGACTTTATTAATAAAGTGGGTGACCCGAGCAACTGGAACTAGGAAACATTGGGTTTGGAGTTAATGGTACAAAATGCTGATAAAGCAGAGGTGCCCAGTGACATACAAACCCAATTCTAAGAAGAAGAAGAAGAAGAATCTAAATGCCCCATTATAAAATTAATACTATTCTAATTTTAATACCTTTAAATCTTGACCTCATAACTTGGTTTTACTATCAGCGTAATACCATATTTCCATTGCTCAGGCTGATTAAAAAATTTTTTTGATTAAGGCTTTGTCACTTCTCTATTTTTGATCCATAAATTTTGATTAATTATCTGTCACTCGGAATTATCAACACATCGACCAACTTTGAAGTTAGGTTTCAAGCTCAAACTCAGTTACACACAATATGAGATACAAGCAAAAAGTTTCTAAGCAGTTTTTTTTTTTGTAAACTAATCTAGCCTTGATCTCGAACAAAGAAATTGAAGTATGCCTCAACAAACTGACACGTGACAGGGATTCAAATGTAAACACATTGAAAGAGGGAAACATTAACATTGATAAAACCTAAATAAAAACCTTATATTTGGAACTGAAAGCACCTGCTTCCAAAAAAAAATATTTTAATTAGGTGCAGATTTAATTCTGAATAATTATGTATATGCTTTTTTAAAAGTTATGATAGACTAGCTTTCTAATACAAGCAAACAAACATTAACAAATCACATTCCTAAAAAGTAAATTTTCTATTTCATTTCTAAAAAGTATTATGTAAGAACTTCTACTAGATTTGATAAAAGATGATCTGAAATATCATTATAACAGAAGCAGCTTATATATTAAAGAGATGAGTATAAAAAAATATCTTTCATACGTTCTTTTAGCTTCAAAGTCTTCTGATCATGTCATGAATTATAACGTCATTTTCGTGACTTCTACAATATTATACGTTAAAAATCTTTCTTTAAAACAAAGTTAAAATGATTCTTTGTACTGTCGTGCTTGACTGACATGAAATAAGTTCTTATTGTTTCATATTTACTTGTTTAATATAATAAGATTGTAATAAGAATTTTTATGTTTGCGTATCGTGAGAAGTAAAATTCTTGCTCAAACCACTGAGGAAATTTTCCTTGCTGTAATTCTTCTCATTGTTTGACTGGAACTCTTTATGATGATGAATCAATTCAAGGCTAAATTACTTTTTAAACATAAAATAACAATACTTCTTCGTAAATTATTCAACATTATTTTAATCTTGTTACTGATTTAATAATCATTTTAGTACTTAAATTATATTTCATTCTGTGTTTTTGATTAATTCAAAAACTATTTTAGAAGTAGTCGATTGAAAAGTTTATTTTTAAGAAGATATTCTTTATCTTTTGAAACAAACGGATTCAAAAGTATAGTTTTTAAAATCCTTTTGCAATTAGGATATAAAAATTTTAATTAATACATAAATTTACTTTTAAAATGTACATATCTAGTGAGTTCTACTATATATGTAAATTATGTAATAGAATGTGTAAAGCATAATATATTAAATTAATTTGCATGTATTTAATGAAATTTATGAAATTATTTTTGAATGTATTTTAAAATTTAATACACTCTATTTAATACTGTCCAATGAAATTTAATTTTTTTTAATAGGATATATTTTAAACCTATAATTAATCCATATATTTTTAATCTTTAATTGAAAATTTAGTATATTGCATTGGGAAATATTTTAATTTAATATGATTTTAACATCAAAATAAACAATTAAAAGGCAATAGTAGGTATTTCCGCTAGTTTTAAATGCGAACAAAATCCGCTTAATTTTATCAGTTACTATTTTGTATTTTCATTTTAAAATACGGGTTTCTGAATAAGTCTAGATTTTTTTTTAACAAAACATTTTTTAATTAGAAATCAATAATATACCATGTAAATTTTACTTCATAAAATTATCTGAAAATCAATAAATAATTACCAAATTTGAATAAAAAGACAGCAAAAAATTACAATTTATAATCTATAGTAAAAAAAGGTAAACTATTTTTATATTTAATAAAATTTTAGCCCTATTTGTTTTATATGATTTCTTAAGGGATTGTATCAAACTTTGGAGATTTCCCATACGATGAGGAAGAATACAAAAAACTGAACTCGTTTGTAAGTACTGGCCCAATGTGTCGTTATGCAGAAGATTTACCACTCCTTTTAAAGATTTTATCTGATGATGACAAGCGATTAAATCTTCAGAAAAAGGTAAGTCTAATGACAACTCCATTCAAATGAAATAGATTTCGTTGAAATGTTTGTTCTTTAAAATTTAACACTAACTCTATTAGCTTTAAATTTAAACTAAAATCAATTAGTTGCTTTTGCACTTATAATAGAACCTTAATAATGTAAAGTAACTGTATTAACTCATTGCTAGAAT
Organism: Latrodectus hesperus; assembly: GCA_037975125.1. Lineage (NCBI taxonomy): Eukaryota > Metazoa > Arthropoda > Arachnida > Araneae > Theridiidae > Latrodectus > Latrodectus hesperus. The sequence goes on from CM075855.1 coordinate 35,877,143, forward strand.
TGCATGGAATTATTTAGACTGGTACTATTAAACAAATACAATATTATATGGTATACAATATTTGTAAAATTTCATACTGTATCGATTGTTTTAATTGGGGTAATAACTGATATCAACTGAATTATTTCGTCAAAACTCAGTATAAAGTGATTGAATATTTGTTCTAATATTGAGATCTAACTAAAAATTATTTATTCAGTAAAACAGTTTCTCATGAACGTGTTTTGATATGTTTATATTCAATAAGATATAATATTTTTTACTTTGTGATATCGAAATTTTGTCGGAAGTTTCAGTAAATGATGAAATTCTTTTAAGTCATAAAATTATGTTTAATTCATAACTTTTCGTATTTATATTGATAAATTAAGTGTTTAGTGGTTAACAGTGTTTGAAAACAACATAAAAATCTACAGGGTCAACATTTTTTTAATTACTAACATATATCGTTGACTTGGAATATTTATCTTAATTAAGCTGCTGCGAGAAATTGTCTTTGAAGAGAAAATTAAGTCCCTATGTATTAGGAATAATTTACCACCTATAATCTATTAATGGAATTATGCTTTGTTTGCATCAATTAAAATATCAAGAAAATCTATAATGAGAATGACAAGCACTATAAATTAAAGAAAATGCACTTTTGAGAGAGAGTTAAATTTCCAAGTTTCATTTTTGTACGTTAATCCCTGGATTGTCGCGGGCGTAATATATACACGCCTTCCTAAAGTACGTTTTTTTGTAAAATGCTATTATGAGTAAAGCTGGACCCATGGCTTTAGAATGCAATAGAGAATGTCCTTGACATTGTTTACGATGGATTCAAAGAAGAAGGAGTGATTTGGAGATCACCCCTTCTTCTTTGAAATAATATGAATTAAAATTTAGAATTAAATAAATAAAATATCTTATTTTTACTGGATAATCAATGCTATAAAGCTTTCAAATTAGCTTTTGTAAAATAATATCGATTCAAAATGTAAAATATGCCATAAAGTACGTGTAATCACTCACGGAAAATTCCTATTAAGATCTCAGAAACTGCGCGCCTGTGTGAAAACCGGAGGCACTGGGTGACGAATCTCGTCAGTTTTTCCCACCAATAACATTTGAACATCGAATATTTTCTTAACATTCATTGCATCACATAATTTATATTTTCGTAAGGAAATAATATGAATTAAAATTTAGAATTAAATAAATAAAATATCTTATTTTTACTGGATAATCAATGCTATAAAGCTTTCAAATTAGCTTTTGTAAAATAATATCGATTCAAAATGTAAAATATGCCATAAAGTACGTGTAATCACTCACGGAAAATTCCTATTAAGTCAATTATTACATTATCCACAATTTTATTTGCAGGTAGATTTTCGCAAAGTCAAAGTATACTATATCGAAAACTTTTTTGGGAAACAGCCTGCAACAGAAGTCGTTGACCCAGTCAAAAAGGTTTGTAGAAGAGCCTAATATTTCTAAGCCATAATTGTCTAACAATGACTGTAATCTAAAATCATGATAAATCTAATTTGAATTTATTTCTTTTAAGCATTTTTGATTTTAATATCAAAAAGAGTACTTTAATTTTTTGTATCAGTAATACGAAAAATTTATGATTAATATTGTTTTATTACATTCACAGATATTTCCTTATTTCAGGAATTAAGGATTTCAAAAATATGTATTACATAATGATAAACAAGAACTTAATGATATCCCTAATTTTATGCATTCTTGTAAATGGAACCAAATATAGAAATATAATATTATAAATGTAATATTATAAAATGTACATAAGTTAAAAAAATATTTTAAAAAAATTAAATTCATTTTTAAATGAAATTTTGTTATTTTCGTAAAGATACAATGAAAAATATTTGGAGAAATTTATTTTCTTTAGACAAATTGACCTAAATAAAACATTAACTATGTAATAATGAATTGCATGCAAAATTTTCTTCAAACCCTACAAATTTTGATACCAAATTGTTTGGAATATCATTTACAGCACAATTTAAAAAATTTATTTCAGTCAGTTAACATGCATTAATAATTTTCTCCTACTTTAAAAATTTCTTAAAATGTTAGAAGTTTCAACTGAACTATGGAGAATTTGAATACAATTTTTTATGTACTCATTGGCGTCTAAATAGCTGATGGTAGATAAAGAAAATTACAACGAGATGTTAAAACTTTAATAACAATTTCAGAGTAAACCTTTCAATAGAAAGCCAAGATAATTTTTCATATTTGAGAAGAAAGGAGACAAAATAAGTATTTTTTTTTTTTTAAGAATTTGTCGAGGCATTTATGATAACCTAATTTACAATATAAGAGATAACTATGGAAGAAAACTAATCTTAAGAAAAATAATTACACATTTTTTAGCAATAAATTATTTTCAATGTAGCATTTTTTAGATTCCTCAAAAACAATTTTGTTGAATAAAGTAAATCATTATAATGATTTACTTTACTCTGTGACTGAAAAAAAAACTTTACTTTACAAAATCGCTAGAGCATATTTAAAAATAAAGAAAATTATATAAAATCTGGGATATATAGCAATTTTATTAAAATGAAAAATAAATGATCACATTAAATAAATAATGATCGAAGGAACGTGAATATGTTATTTGTGAAGTTCGGTTAATAATTTCTAAATTGTTGGAGAAATACATAATTTATGTTGGAGTTTTTAAAAGAGCATATTTTTTAAGTTTATAGCAAGAGTATAAATGATAATAATTTTTTTACATAAATACTATAACTAATGCATTTAATTTCACGAATAAAAGTTGTGAATTTCATTTTAATAATTTATATTCAAATAATTTGTAACATTCAGCAATGCGGATACTTTTATGAAAAACCAATGAAGTTTCTAACTAAAGCTCTGTGAACTAACTCTATGAAATAAAACCTTTCTTGATAAATAAAATAAACATCATTAAATCTATTTTTAAACTTATATTTTTGTTTCAAAAAGCTTCTAATGGGCTTCATTTATTTACAGGCAGCTAGTTACTTCGAAGAAGCATATGACGTCAGAACAACTTCTCTGAAGATTGAGGAATTGAAATATGCCTTTGAAGTATGGGAATCTAAAGTTCTAGAAACAGATGCCTTGCCTTTTACAGCTAGCTTGGTTGACAAAAAAGGAAAAGTGAACTTGTGGTGGGAGTTTTTTAAAAGTATCTTACGCCTTTCAAACCACACTATTAAATGCTATTTCTTTGCAATGATTAATAAAAGAGATAAGGATCTTTTTTATTATGAATGCTTAAGAAAATATAATGAAATAAAGCGAAAGTTTGAAGAAATTTTTCGAGAAGATGCAATTGTTTTGGCTCCAACTCAACCAGAGCTACCACCTCACTATATCACGACAATGCCAAAGTATTCTAATTTAGGTTATACTGCGATTTTCAACATCCTTGGATTTCCTGTTACGAATGTACCAGCTGGTATGTCCAACGGAATACCAATAGGTATTCAAGTTATAAGTGCGCATTTTCAGGATCACCTGACAATTGCAGCAGCGATAGAATTAGACAAATTATTTGGTGGCTGGAAAAGCCCTTGTCTTATCAAAACATGAAGGGTGTGAACTTATCTTAAGCAAATATTTTGTAATGCGGAAAAGTGGCAAATGACATTAGCATCCTACTATGATTGGATTCCTTGATTATTATTTAATAAGAAAAATTGACATTATTATAAAGAACAACGTGATATATAATACGTAAGAAATTATTTAATGATCACGAGAGTATTAGTGAACTGTTGGGATTATTGTGATTTTGTAATGTTTTCAAAATAACACAAATAATAAATTGGATATTCAATTAAATGACAAAGAACCATTCTACAGCAATAAAGTTGAATAAATTTGTTTTTATAATATCTGGGAATTGTAATTAACATATTTTCAATTTTAATTAACCATAATAACATTTTCTAAAGCTACACGCATACATACATGGAAAGAAGATGTCTCATCATATATATATATATATATATATATATATATATATATATATATATATATATATATATATATATATATATATATATATATATATATATATATATATATATATATATATATATATATATATATATATATATATATGTATGTATGTATGTATATGTATATATATTATAGAAAAGAAATAAATAAAGCATAATCAAAATAAACAATATTTAAATTTATTTTTTACCAAAATTTAAAATGTTACATTTTTTATTATCTCCTTTATCAGTAATACTTTCAGATAAAATTTTTCACATACCTGATTAAATTTTAAAGATCTGATTCTTTTGTTTCAGTAGTTTGGATTTTGTACTGTAGCACCAATTTTTGAAATCAATATTAAAATTGAATCCAAAATAGTTTTTCAACATTTTTTTAATTTAATAATTTAAATTTCCATTTTAAGTATATTGCAAACCATAAGAAATGTTCACAATCCCTTATTTCTTAGTTTCAATTTTTAATTTGTTGTCAAACTAATTTAATATTGCAGACCTATAAATAAAGAGAAAATTTAGATTAATGAATTAAAATTAGTATCATCGCTAAGGGATAAAACTCTCTTAAATGTATTTAGAAACTTTTAAATCAAATTCAGATTATATTTCTTCTTGTGCCACTATTAACTAATAGCTATTAGATGCCTTAATAAACGCGTCAAAAGTTATGTGAGCATTGTTTCTTTAATAATCAATCAAATGAAAATATATATTTTAAAATATTGTATATAATACTTTAGTCTGGTTAGCTGAATATATAATTCAAATGAAAAGGATAATTTTATAGCACAAGTCACAACTTCTATAACTAAATAACGTGTAAACATATATTTTTTATACAATAAAAATTTATTTTAAAAACAATTTGACAATTAACATTTTGTGGATTATTGAAAATATTTCATTTTTTGAGCAAATGTTTCACCAGTAGATCATGAATTAAATTATCAGATGGAAATTGTACATTTCTTAAAAAAATGATCTCTAATAATAAAAAAAGCTACGATATCCTATTATCATATCTTAAGTTATAAGACTAATAAATTTGTAAACACACACACATGATGACTTAACTAATCTTTGAATTGGAAAACAAATATCAAAGCATTAAACTGTATTTAAAATTAAATTTACTTTCCATCGTAAATGAAAAAGAAATAAAATATCCAATCACACTAAAATATTTAAAAAGAAAACTACAAAAATTACTAACAAATCCGTAATTTTAGAGGACCTAATTAATTGGTGGTAATATATACTTCCAAGCTCACTCTAATTGTGAAAAGAAAAATTATACATCTTTAATAAATTTTAGAAATTCTTCGAATATGCAGAATTATCTCAATAAATGAAAACGTTTCCAGACATCTTATTTAGGAACGGATTTCTTAAAATGCAGGGTAAAAAAATTTCTACAAATTCTGAATAAGGTAAAAAGTGTTCTTATTGTTATAAAATGCCCAACTACTAGAATTTCCTCCATTTAGCACTACAAGGATTGGAAGTGAAGGCATCTTATATAAGGGAGCACCCAGTAGGTGTACCTTCGTGGGTCCGAAAGTGATAGATCTTTCGTAATTTAAAAGCAGGGACCAAGCTGTAAACTCCCATACATGACTTGATTCATATTAAATTGCAATCACGACATGTTTTGAGTGCCCAAGACGTGATTAGTGAGCACGTATGATTAGTGAAAAAGCAGGGATTAATCAACAAGGAAAGATTGACACAAATGAAGTTTAGAACATTAACATTTCATTAAAAGTATTATAAAAATAAAAGAATAATAGATTAAAAAAATAAAAAGTATAAAATAGAACCATAAAAGCTCATAAGGAAGCAAGTTCCTTTTATTAACAATATGAGAACCTTTGCCATAGTATAAATATATGGTAAAAATCTTGTGTAATTCTTTTGACAATACCATGCAGAACCTGGAAATGAAAATTGTCAGATATGTCGAGAAAATTGCATGTTAAGTATTTTAGTTAGTGTAGTTGAATTCACATTATATTGTCCTAATATATTCTAGAGATAATTTAAGGCTTATAGAAAAAAGAACAATAACTTTTGTGCATGTGAGCTCTTTTAATATGTACACACACACACACACACACACACACACACACACACACATATATATATATATATATATATATATATATATATATATGGCAAACATAATCATATCTGCTTTTCTGCAGATGTTTTACTGTTGTGAAAGAAACCATCTGCTATTTCAAAAGACCATGCAAAATGCATTCAATTAAGTAGGTATAGAAAAACTCCTTTAATCCTTTTATTGATCACATGCATTAATATTGATCCACAGAAACATGTAATAAAATAAAATGTTGGAAAATCGATTATCACTTCCCCTAATATATAGGGAAGAATATTTGTCACGTACCTGAAACACCTTTATCCATTTTCCTTTGTACTTTCTTTTATTTATTATAAATTGATTTTCATTCATATAGAATGAATGTTTGACTATTTAAGCCCTATGTTTTGACCAATAAAGATGAATATGGATTGCTTGTAACTTTACAGTATAAATAAACTTGGGAATTAATAATAAATAATTGTTTTTTATCGCACTCTGTCTTACATAATAATAATCTATAATATTTATAGTAACTGCATAATGAAGAAAGAATAAATTTGAAAATAAGTGTTATATAATTGTAATAATATTTTCCAAACTTCAGATACTTCCTGTTCCTCATAATTTAAAAATTCAAAAATATACAACATTATACTTTTTTAAATCCTAAATATTCTAAAATTTATTGCAATAATCATCATACTCAAATACATTTTGAAGTGATATTAATGATAAGAAATGGCAAAAAATTGTATTTAAAATAATAAAAACTGTACCTTTGATTGATAGATTTATATGTACAATAAGGTATATAAAAAATTACTTTAGAAAAGTGTTTGATTATATAGTAATCTAATTTTATAAGTATTTTATTTATGATTACTATTTCAAATTAAATATTATTACCTGTGGTTTGAATCTACAAATACATATTTCTAAATGTAAAATTTTCCTATATGTCTCATTATTCAAATGGATTGTTGATTATTATAAGAAAGAAGAACCATCAAACTTTTTAAAATCAAAAATTATTTGTAAAACTTAATCACACAAAAAATTATATAAGAATTAAAATATAATCACTCGTTCATGATTATGTGAAGATTTATTTTAACCCTTATAAGTAAAAGAAATTATTCAGAACAGTTTTGTGGTGATCGTAAATATATTTAAAACTTTCTATAATAGCGAATTTGATTATGTAGCAGGAGTTCGAGTTAAGATTGACTTTGCGATGGTATGATATACATCGAAGAGAACCTTTGTGTGTTTGATTATCAAAATGGCCAAACCATTTGCTGGAATACTGCAAAAAAAACTGCTTAAGCCATCCTGGAGAATTGTGACATTATATTGTTACAAAATTATAAATAATGATTATATTTGTCTTAAAATATCTCAGACAGATCGAAAATTCTCACATTTTGGGCAAAAATTGCGGTATTTAGACGTGTTGTAGTTTAAAAACTGATTTCCTAAAAATTTGGCGTCTTGGCGACAGTTGGCGAGATTCTTGGTGACTTGGCGAGATATCGATACTTCTGGAAACATCCATCACCTAAGCTCTAGGACCAATATTTTTCGAGATAGCCTAGAAGCTTCCAGAACCTTGGCGAAATTGGTAGATTTCTCCGCCAAGTCAGGTATAAATACCGCAGCCCGACATAGAAGAGTCAGTATTGTGAAGACAGTCAGTTTAGTGAAGAAGATTAGTTGTGACTGCTAGTTGTTCTCTGTCTGAGGTATTTGAGACTTGTGACTGGAAGGTGTTTCTTATTATATCTGACGAATTTTAGCTGTATAATTGTGATTGTTACAGCGGGAATTTCGCTCATCTAGTGAAGTTTTTACGAATAAAAGTCTTGTGTTCATTAAGTGGTTGCTTAATTCAACTCTCAATCGACACGAACCCGTGGAGCTCGGTACAACTGGTGTCAGAAGTGGGATTGAAGAGTTGATGCAGCGTGTCACAAGAAAAATAGATATGGATTTAATGAAAAGTCTTCTCGAAAAATTAGCGGAGCAGATGGCTGAGATGAAAGCTGGACAAGAAGAGATTGAAACCAAGATGATGAAAGAGATGAAAGCTGGACAAGATGAGATGAAAGCTGGACAAGATGAGATGAAAGCTAGACAAGAAGAGATTAACACCGAGATGATGAAAGAAATAAAATCTGGACAGGAGGAGCTTAAGAAGGACATTGTAAGTGTTAAAGAAGAATTCTCCAACATTATTCAGGAGAAGATGAATGCAATGGAAGATAAGGTAACTTCAGTAGAAACTAAAGTTCTGGAGATAGAAGGAAACGTGGAAGAAGCATTAGACAATATCAATAAGGAGATTGAAAGCTTGAAGAAGCAAATGTCAAACAGACATGAGGAGCCCAACGTGGCATTTGTGCCATCTCTAGCCAATATTAAACTCTCAACATTTGATGGGAAATCATCCTGGCAAGTATACAAGACCCAGTTTATGATGGTAGCGGGAGCTAATGGATGGAATCCCCGAGCCCAAGCTTTTCACCTGGCGGCTTCTTTAAGAGGAGACGCGGCTGACATCCTCGAGACACTTCCGGAGGAGCAGAGGCACGATTTCCAATCCCTATCGAGTGCGCTTGAGCTGCAGTTTGGAGATAAGTGCACTAAAGAATATAGCAGACTACAGTTAAAGTCCCGCTATCAAAAAGCGGGTGAAAGTCTACAAGAATTGGCTGCCGATATTCAGCGACTTTCCCATCTAGCATTTTCGGACTGCCCAGCTGAGACACGTCAAGATCTGGCTCTCCATCACTTCATCGATAGTGTGCGGGATCCGGAGATACAGAAAACACTTAGACTCGCCGATGTCAAAGATATCGGATCTGCCCTAGTATACGCACATAAGATAGAGGCTGCCCAGCAGGCCGTGCGTAAAGACCAGCACTCAATCAGAGCCGTCTCTGCTACTGATACGGACTGCGATCTAAGAAAGCAAATCGAAGATCTGCGGAGAAAATTTCGTAACTTATAATTGAGTAAAGGTGGCAGAAACACAAAAATCCAGTGTTGGACTTGCGGTGCAGTCGGACACGTCCGTAGAGACTGCCCGAAACGAAAAGATGGTGGAAACCACAGCAGGGAAACTAATATGGGGCCATCTCGCGGGGCGGAGATGTCCAGAGAGTCAGAAGTCCCATTTCAAATTGTTTCACATTTCTTCCGTAAGTGGCGGCGACAACGGACTTTTCGTTATGGGACATGTCAACGAAGTTCCCTGTAGAATGATAATCGATACTGGAGCCAACGTAACTATCATTAGGACAGATTTGGCTCGCAAACTTAGTGAGAAACTCATCTGGACGCCGCCCTGCATTACCCTCCAAACTGTGTCAGGTGACAAGATTAAAGTGCATGGAAAAGTAAATCTAAACATTGCATTTGGTAATGCCATGTACCATCATATGGCATATGTCGCTGATATAAATGACGAATTTATTCTCGGATTGGATTTTCTCAAAGAAAACCATTTCAAGTTAGATTTTAAAAATAATGAACTACACTCATGTTCTGAAGACATAGCGATTTTTAAGACGAAAAATTCAGATATTAAAACCGTCCATCATATAAGAGTGAAACAACATTACAAAAGTGAAACAACATTACCACCAAGAACTGAGACAATAGTTTCCGGAGCTCTTTCAGAAGATAATAATTTTCATTATGGATTGACTGAATATCCAGATTCTGACAATAGCGTTAAAGGAGTACTAGTGGCTTCTTCACTCGTCGACCTTTCGCGAAATGTAATCCCGGTAAGCGTTGCTAATCTAAGCAATAAGGTAAAAGTAATAAAAGAAGGAGAAGTGCTGGCGACTTGCACTCCAGTGACCTGCATTAACCGAAATTGTCAAGCCACACAATCTGAGCCTCCTGATACTCTAATTCAGTCTTTCCCAAAGTGGGCGATAACGCCCCCTTGTGGGCGTTTGAGACCTAGAGGGGGGCGTTAAGGGGCCCAGAAAAAATGGGGGACGTTGACGTGGGTTAGGGGGCGATAGTAGATTTGTAATTTAATTTACTTTATATTTTAAATTTCACTAGAATTAAAGCCTACTTACTACACAATAACGAATACTTAGTTTATATTTCTACCCTGTATGAGGGTATAAAAACTTAAAATACTTAACATAGATTTGGTAGGATAGCCTGCACACCGTATGCGCGTACATTGTAAAATGACGAAAAGCATACAGCTGTGTAAATGCATGAATCGCCATATGTGGCAAACATTCTGGGGGACGGTGCACTTATGATGTTGTGCTCCGTAGACGTACTGTCCGTTTTCGTTTGGAGAAACTTTCAACGCTTTTACGCATGCGTCAGGTCTGCTTCGAATTCATCAAAATAGGGTTGAGACAAAAGAGAAATATTTACTTAACATGCGTGCTTCCGTGCTTCTGTAAAACTGGTCTGAGGAAAAAGTCCATCTCAGCGTATCGCCCCTTTTCAGAATAGAATCGTAGACAGGTGGCGGTTTTGCAATACGAAAACAGACTGTACGTGATACAACAACATCTACGCGTATTTCGAGTGCCAGCCAGTCTAGTGGCTTCTACTCTGTATACAGTGAATTGAGAAGTGGAACCGAGTTCCGAATGGGATTTTTGCAGCAAGCAGTCTGGAACAGCGGGAAGACAGAGAAAACACGAACACACACACACACAGGATATCCAAGCTGGGACATATCTGGGCAAAATAGAGTATGAATATTTACAGTATATACATGGTAGGAACAAAATTTCCATTAATGTGCTGGGTAAGAAGGCTGTATGTGGTAGCAATCGGCTGGTTCATCGAAGTGTCTTAACTTGCTCAGTACGATTGAGCGTCAAAAGAGATAAACGAGTTTGTGCGTGTTTGTCTGATTCCTGTCTGTGCTTGCTGTATTTAAATCCTATATAAAAGCTCATAATTTTTCTTATATTTTCATTAGTGGTTTCGCGCGCTATCTTTAAACGAGTATTTAAGTTCAACACTTTATTTACATATTTTTGAAAAAAAAGCCATGTCGCAAGCAAAAAAGAAGAAACGGCAATGCTGTGCAGAATATATTAAATATGGATTCACAGAAAATTCGACAAACCCATCTTTTCCTTTGTGCCTTCTTTGTTCAAAAACATTTTCAAACGAAGTGATGAAGTCTTCAAGATCATTTAAATAAAATGCATCCAGATAAGAAGGACAAAAATGTAGCCTATTTTCAAGATCTGGAAAAGAAGCATAATGCTCAGCTAAATGTATCGAAACGTTTTTCGATGGCTGCTAAGCAAGACCATGGCAGACTTCGAGCTTCATACAATATCTCTCTGTTTATTGCTCAAACAGGTAAACCACACACCATCAGAGAAACGTTAGTTTTGTCGGCGATAAAAGAAGTTAAAACTACTGTGCTCCATAAACAGGCGGCAGATATAATTCGAAAAATTCCTTTGAGCAATAATTCTGTGCAAAGACGAATTGATGAAATGGCTGAAAACATTGAAGAGTCATTGTGCAATCCTCTGAAGACTAGTCAATTTTCAATTCAGTTGGATGAGTCCACTTTACCAACTAATGAAGCATTTTTGTTGTCTTACGTGAGGTTCATTAAAGATGAAAAAATATGTTAAGAACTTTTATTTGCTAGAAATTTAGAGACAGACACATAAGGAGAAACCATATTTAAAACACTGGAAAAGTTTTGTGATGAAAAAGGAATTCCCTTGAAGAATATTATATCAGCTGCTACAGATGGTGCTCCAGCTATAACAGGGTGTCAAAAAGGATTCATGTCGTACTTAAAAAACAAAATTCCAGATGTGATTGCTGTAAATTGCGTTATACATAGACTGCATTTAGTTGCTAGAAATTTAAGTGAACGACTGTTTCAATCATTGCAACATGTCATCAGAGCAGTCAATAAAATCCGAAACTACTCTTTAAATGACAGATTATTTAATCAGCTTTGTGTGTGTTGCTCTAATGATGAAGATTTCAACAGATTGATCTTTCACACAGAAGTGCGTTGGCTATCAAAAGGAAATTGTCTGACTCGTTTTTACAATCTGTTTGACTCTGTCATAGAGTTCTTGGAAAACGAAGACACAGCATTGTGCGAAAACCTCATCACATCAAAGAATGATATCGCATATCTGACAGACCTTTATACATTATTTAATGATATGAATCTCCAACTTCAAGGCGATGACTTGAACTTAATAAGAACAAAAAATATCGTCGCTGCTTTCGTAGCCAAGCTACTCTTACACAAGAAGAATATCGGCAGACGTGAGTTCCATAATTTTCCCAATTTATCAGTATCCTGCAACAACGACGACTTGCTCGTCTACTGCCAACATTTGGAAAATCTTCACAGTTCATTGAAAGATTCCAGGACATTTTGAAATTGGAAATACCTGACTGGGTGTTAGATTCTTTTTCAAATGTCAACATAGCAATATCACCCCAGCTGGAAGAAGAACTTATGGAACTAACAACGAACGAGGAAATAAAAATCAGATTTATAAATGGCTATCAACAATTTTGGTTACAAAAGTTAATTCCGCAGTTGTACCCTGGATTGTGGTTGATCGTTCAACAAGTTTTGATATCATTCCCATCGTCATATTTGTGTGAACGTGGATTTAGCGCTGTGAGGACGCTGCTTACTAAAAAGAGCAATCATTTGCAAGTTACCAAACGCGGCGACTTACGATTGTTTTTCAGTAAAATCGAACCTGATATCAACAAATTTGTTAAAAATCATCAAATTCATCCATCCCATTAGATTAGTTTAAAAACTAAAATTGATTACCTATCTATATTGTTTCTTTTAATTTGATTAAAATATATTATTAATATTATAAAGTTGCGTTTTAATTGCTCTCACTGGCAAAAATTTCTAGTTTAGAATGTAAGTTTAAACACCAGAACCGACTAATAGCACACTATAACTAAATTAATTGAGTAATGAAGTTGTGGTTTTTAAGTTTTAGGAGTGTATAAAAAATGGAGGGGGGGCGATGAAAAATAATTGATTTTCAATGGGGGCGGTAGAAGAAATAAGTTTGAGAAACACTGCTCTAATTAATGAACTCCTTCAGAGTGCAGAGTTAGATGATAAACAGAGGAATGCTGCAAGAAATTTATTATTAGAATTCGGAGATCTCTTTTCCAAGAAATCAGATGATGTTGGACGAACCAAATTGACGCAGCACCGAATCAATACAGGAAATCATCCACCCATTAAACAACATCCGAGAAGATTGCCATTCGCTAAGCAGGAAGAGGTGGACAATCTTCTGATGGAAATGCAGCAGAATGACATTATTGAGCCATCAGAGAGTCCTTGGGCTTCGCCTATTGTTTTAGTTCGGAAGAAAAATGGTTCTACCCGATTCTGCGTAGACTATCGTCGGCTAAACAACATCACTAAAAAAGATAGTTACCCTCTTCCTAGGATCGACGATACACTTGATGCTTTATCCGGAAAACAATGGTTTTCGACTTTGGATCTCAAGAGTGGTTATTGGCAAGTAGAGATACATCCTGAGGATCGAGAAAAGACTGCATTCACCACAGGACAAGGACTTTGGCAGTTCAAGGTTATGCCATTTGGGCTTTGCAATGCACCTGCAACGTTTGAGAGCCTGATGGAGACAGTATTACGAGGACTTTCCTACGAAGCCTGTTTGGTATATTTGGACGATATCATTATTGTAGGGCGCGCATTCGAAGACCATTTAAGAAACATCCGAAAGGTGCTGGAAAAATTAAAAATGGCCAACCTGAAGCTGAATCCTTGCAAATGTAATTTATTCCGACGTGAAGTAAGTTATCTGGGACACATTATCTCTGCTGAAGGTGTAAGAACAGATCCTGAAAAGATCTCTGCAGTTAAGGACTGGAGTCGTCCAAAAGATGTCCACCAATTAAGAAGTTTTCTTGGACTATGCACATATTACAGGAAATTTGTTAAAGGTTTTTCAAGTATTGCCAGACCCCTTCACAAGTTGACAGAAGCTAAACAGAGATTTCTATGGACAGATGAATGTGAGAAAGCTTTTAAACAACTGAAGGAGGCGTTGACATCTTCGCCCGTTCTTGCATATCCTCAGCCCGGAAAATTATTCATTTTAGATACGGATGCCAGCAACGAAAATATCGGAGCTGTTTTGTCGCAGGAAATTGATGATAAAGAATATGTCATTGCTTATTGGAGTTAATGGCTATCGAAACCAGAGCGGAATTATTGTACAACCAGGAAGGAATTGCTGGCAATCGTCAAAGCCATAGAACATTTCCACCATTATCTCTATGGAAGGAAGTTCTTGCTCCGGACCGATCACGCATCCTTAACCTGGCTTTTAAATATTAAAAATCCAGAAGGACAGGTAGCCAGATGGATTCAACGACTCCAGGAGTTTGACTTTGAAATACGTCAACGCAAAGGAACTCTTCATGGAAATGCTGATGCACTATCAAGGAAACCGTGTAATGAAAGCTGCCGATATTGTTCTAGAGTAGAAAAGAACTATCAGTTAGTAAATCCTTCGGTACGCCAAGTTACTGTTTCACCTCCACCGAAACCAGACCCATGGAGTGATAAAGGACTCAGAGAAACCCAAAAAGAAGATCCAGATATAAATCTAATTTTAGAATTAAAAGAATCTTCCAGTATGAAACCAAGTTGGCAGGATATCTCCACCTACAGTCCTGCTACTAAACAATATTGGGCTCTTTGGGACTCAATCCATATAAGAAATGGTGTCTTATACAGGAAATGGGAGTCCGATGATGGATGTAATTGCAAATGGCAGCTTGTTCTTCCAAAATCAAGAATTTCAGATGTTTTGAAAGAATTGTATAGTAGCTCAACTGGAGGCCACTTTGGAGTAATGAAAACTCTACAGAAGGTTCGAGAACGCTTCTATTGGAGCAAAACTAGACAAAATGTAGAGAAATGGTGTCAATCTTGTGATGACTGTGCGGCACGTAAGGGACCAAAGAAACGTAGCCGAGGAAGGTTGCAGCGGTACAACGTAGGAGCACCTTTTGAGCGAATAGCGTTAGACATTTTGGGTCCTTTACCACGATCTTCAAATGGCAACAAATACATACTAGTTGTCATGGACTACTTTACTAAGTGGCCTGAAACGTTTGCAATCCCCGATCAAGAGGCGACTACAGTAGCCGAGGTTCTAGTGCATCAATGGGTTTCCAGATTCGGCACACCCTTACAAATCCATTCCGATCAAGGGACAAATTTCACCTCTGTTGTGTTTAAAGGAATGTGTCAAATTCTCGGAATAGACAAGACGCAGACCACGCCACTACACCAACAATCGGACACTAAATCGGTAGAGAGATTTAACAGAACCATCTTGAATAATCTCTCACTTATGGTTTCCAGAAATCAGCAAGATTGGGATTTGAAGCTACCGCTGTTTCTGCTTGCATATGGCAGTGCTGTCCATGAGACTACCGGATATACTCCTTCACAGATGCTCTTTGGTCGCGAACTTCGTCTCCCTTGTGATCTTCAGTTTGGTCGTCCACCGAATACATCTTCATCGCCAGAGGAATACCTTCGAGACCTTCAGGCACGTCTTGAAGATGTCCATAACTTCGCTCGAGACCGAATCAACCTGACGACCGAAAGAATGAAGACAAGGTATGACACAAGAGCGACAGGACATGAATTTCAAGAAGGTGACAAAGTTTGGTTGTGGAACCCGATTCGACGTAAAGGACTTTCTCCAAAGTTGCAAGCCAACTGGGAAGGTCCCTACACAGTCCTAAAAAGACTGAATGACGTCGTGGTTCGTATAAGAAAATCATCTTCTTCAAAACCAAAGATAGTACATTATGATAGATTAGCTCCTTATCGTAACGTAGAGTAAAAATTAATAGATCATGGTCTCTTTGTAAATAGTATAGATAATTTTAATCTTTTCTATTTTCTTGTATTTTTAGTTGCTTGTGTATGTAATGTGCTCTGTATCCTCTTGAAATGTAAATTCTCTTATATTAAATTTGGCCTCCTATCAGGAGATTGTACTGCCCGGGACGTGCAGTCCTTGAGAGGGGGCAATGTTACAAATTTATAAATAATGATTATATTTGTCTTAAAATATCTCAGACAGATCGGAAATTCTCACATTTTGGGCAAAAATTGCGGTATTTAGACGTGTTGTAGTTTAAAAGCTGATTTCCTAATAATTTGGCGACTTGGTGACAGTTGGCGAGATTATTGGCGATGGTTGGCGAGATTCTTGGCGACTTGGCGAGAAATCGATACTTCTGGAAACATCCATCACCTAAGCTCTAGGACCAATATTTTTCGAGATAGCCTAGAAGCTTCCAGAACCTTGGCGAAATTGGTAGATTTCTCCGCCAAGTCAGGTATAAATACCGCAGCCCGACATGGAAGAGTCAGTATTGTGAAGACAGTCAGTTTAGTGAAGATGATTAGTTGTGACTGCTAGTTGTTCTCAGTCTGAGGTATTTGAGACCTGTGACTGGATGGTGTTTCTTATTATATCTGACGAATTTTAGCTGTATAATTGTGATTGTTACAGCGGGAATTTCGCTCATCTAGTGAAGTTTTTACGAATAAAAGTCTTTAAGTGGTTGCTTAATTCATTAAGTGGTTGCTTAATTCAACTCTCAATTGACACGAACCCGTGGAGCTCGGTACAATATCGTTGAGATCATCATGATTATCGCTTAACTTTCTACTTTTACTTCGAGAAGAAGAAAACTGAGAATGGAAAACGTGGCTATTGTTCTTATGTTTTTATACGTTCCAGCAGAACTGTTAAGACACATGAAAATTGAATGGATAAATAAAAATGTTTTTTTTACCACAAATCTTTATTCATGTGCAATTCTAATTAATTCTTCTCTTCATTCCAGTATGAAAACGATAAATATTAATTCATCAAGAATTTCGCAAGATAAATAGCAACTGATATTTATTTTAAATTTCTTTTTAGAAAGTAAGCAGGCAATTTCGTCTACAAGTATTCTATGACGTCATCTGCTAGGATCTAACTGAAATGTTTCATTGATGACAGTGACATGAAATTGTCATGAATAGAAAAAAATGCTCTTCGGGTGGCTTTGTTTATGTTTTTATTTCAAATTAGCCATTGGTCAGATTAATTCGTGAGCTAATCCATACCCGTAAATTATGTTTAATTAATCTTTAATAATATTTTCAATGCTAATACATTGTGTGAAAAAAGGACACAAGGTATTTTTTAAATATAAGAAGGACTTTATATTTTTACAAAATAATTTTACTACAGCACTTTTAAAAACTTATTTACAATCAAATAACTATATCTCCAACATGAAATAAGAAACTACTTTCTTATAACAATTAAAAATTAGTTTCAATCATCTCATTCTGTGTGAAAAAAAGTAGAAGGACAGTTCTAAATATTGAAAATAAAAGTTTTGTTAATAAGAAAATTTTTCCGCTATATGCTTTAATTACCTCAAACACTCTATTTGCCATTGAATCATATAAGTCTTGAATTTTGGTTTGACAAACAATTTTCGTAACACAATTCAAATCTTCTTGAAGTTCGATTAAAGATTCATATTGCTTACCTCTGGTATAAACAAGCCGAACAGTTACTAGTATATATTTTTGACAATATTGAGATCTGGACTTTTAGCAGGCTATAGCAAAACCTGAACATCATTTGTTTCAAACAAATTTTTAATGCCATTGGCAGTGTGAATTGATGTTCCATATTGATGAAATATCCAACTTTTTCATCCTAGATCAGCGCCATTGGAAAGAAACACAGAATTTAAAATTTGAATGTAATCTGAATGTTTCTGTCTTCCTGCTAGAAACATTATATTAGTCTTTCCAACATAGCTAACTGATATTCAAACCTATAAACTGCCTCCTCCTATCTGTCAGGTAAAA
This sequence comes from Latrodectus hesperus, assembly GCA_037975125.1. Taxonomy (NCBI): domain Eukaryota; kingdom Metazoa; phylum Arthropoda; class Arachnida; order Araneae; family Theridiidae; genus Latrodectus; species Latrodectus hesperus. The sequence goes on from CM075855.1 coordinate 35,895,252, forward strand.
TAAGTTATTTCTTGTGTACTCTGACAATGCCAATAATATTGACAACCTTCTGGGTCATCTAAATTGAATATCTTTTCATCAGAAAAAATAACTGAAGTCCATTCGGAGTTCCAAGGAATGTGTTCTTAGACCCATTGTAGCCGGTATTCAATGTGCCATTTGCTGCATTTAGGATGGTGCTTTTTTCCTTGAATATGAACATATCCAATATTTTTATGTTGTCATAAAGTGTTCTTTTGGTTACATGTGTGAAGCCAGAAGGGTCTTGTGCTTTTTCTAATACTTCCAAGTGTTTTTTTAAGATCTTTAGAGATGTTTCCTTGATTACGTAGAGTTTTTTAAGTCTGCCAATCTTTGTTTTCCTCTGAATCTTTAGATTTTTCAAGAAGTTAGAAACAACAAATAGTTAGTAACAAAACTTTTAAAAACAACAATACACTTTTGCCAACATCTATCTTAACCCTTAAACTGCCTCTTCCTATCTGTTTGATAGATTAAGTTTCTTCTTGTATACCCTGATAATGCCAACAATATTGATAACCGTCTGGGCCATCTGAATTTTATATTTTCATTGGAAAAAAATAACTGAAATCCATTAGGCAATTCCAAGCTATGTGATCTTTAGCCCACAGTAGCCAGTGCTCAATGTGCCTTTCATTCCATTTAAAACGGGGCTTTATTTTCTTGAATATAAACGTATACCATCTTTTTATGCAGTTATAAAGTGCTCCTCAGGTTACATGTGTGATTCCAGATGGGTCTTGTGCCATGTGCACGTTGTTGCCACCATGCACGTTGTCTTGCTGCAAATTTTTTTAAAGTTCTTTAAAGGTTTTTCGTGGATCACCTAGTGCCAATTTTTTATGTCTGCCAATCTTTGCTTTCCTCTCACTCTTTGGATTTTACAAGAAGTTAGAAACATCGTTTGGACTGATGAGTAGGTGCCTTTTAATTTCTCTTATAACTTTGCCCACATCTTTACATGACACAGTTTGTCCTTTTTGAAATTCACTTAAAAGTTTTCCCTAAAGTATTTCAACTGTAGAAAAATTGAGAATTTTTTCAACAAATTGATATTTTGAAAGAAAGACATTTTAAAAGAACAAGTGTTTTCAACATATTAAACTGCTACAGACTCCAAAATGAGAATATTTATTCACTCATTTTATTTTTTCACAGGTGTCATTTTATTTTTTCACAAACCAAAAACCCTAAAGCACTATTTTATAATATTTTCTTAAAGATAGATGAAACTTATTATTCACTTAAATAAAAATAAAAATTAGATTAAAAAATTACATCATTTGAGCTAAAAATAAAGCATAGTTGATAAAATATGAATGTCCTTTACCTATAAAATATGACTTGTTCCAGCAGTATGTATTATATAGTTTCCTATGATAATATTAGTCATCAGAAATGTTTCTCAGTTAATTAAGACAGTTTTGAAAACAATACTATTTGGTTTTATGTTATTTGGGATGTAATGAATTAATTATAATACATAATTTCTCAAAATCTACTAATAAACTATTCCAAGTTAGGATTCGAAACCACGTACTGTTGAACCTAACCAATTTTCTACAGTCTCATCATAGAAATACTAGCGTTTTTCAACAGAAATAAAATTTTTTATAAAATATATACTTCGAATGAGATTAGACTTGAATTTTATACTAAAAAGCACAATGATTTAAATGGAGTAGGAAGTCAATTGATTTATGGCCACATATTAAAATTTTTAAAGGCATGCTAATTCAAAATCATTTACAACATGGGTGTCTAAACTATGACCGTTCGTGGGCCGCATGGCAAAAAAATTTTTTTGCTGGGCCGCACATACAATATTTTTTCAAAAAATTGAAATAAAAATTAACTTTATGTAGTTTTATTAAATTAAATTAACTTCTTTTTATTATAATTTTTTTTATTTTTAATTTGATATGTATAGGTACATATTTATTTTAAATTTGTAAAAGTTTCGTTTCATTTAGTTTGGATTTCATAAAGATGGAAAAAATAATCAAATTAATGAGATGAATGAATTTGCTTTTGTCGAACAAGCGAATCGAGATCGGGTTCAATAGACGAGGTTGCAATTCTTAATGCATTTTCAAGATGTTTGTCGGTAATCTTTGTCCTATTTTTGATTTTTGTATGCTTCATTCTTGAAAATAATTGTTCACAAATATAGGTACTACCAAAAGCTGAAGACATTAATAAAGCATGATTGTGAAAATTAGGATATTTATCGCGGGGTAGGTAATCTTTATAAAACTCCAGTAAAGAAACATTTCCAAATTTTTCTTTCAGTTGAATGTCACTTTGCAGTTCAATGCATTCCATTTGAAGATTTGAAGGTAATTTATTTATTTCTAGAGAAAATGGAATAGACAATATGTTGAAATACTCTTCATTTTTTCGAAAATCTTGAAATCTACTTTCAAACTCTTGAATTAAATCAAAAATTAATGCAGCATATTTTGTGCAACTCACAGGTTTATGTGCAGCCAAAGTACTGAAATGCGTCAAATCTTTCACTTTTATTTGATTGTGCCAAAATTTCAACTTTCTTTCAAACGCTGTTATTGTTTGGAACATATTATTAATAAATTGATTTTTTCCTTGAAGTCTCAAATATAAATCATTCAAATGCTCTGTTAAGTCTACTAAAAAAGCTAAATCTGAAACCCAATCTTCGTCTTCAAATTCAGTCACAGGTTTCCCTTTTGATTCCATAAATATTTTTATTTCAGTTCTTAAATCGTAAAATCTTTTGAGCATTTTCCCCTTACTGAGCCATCTTACTTCTGTATAATAAATAACATCTGCAAATTCAGTGCCCATTACCTTGAGAAACTCTTGAAATTGTCTATGATTAAGTCCTTTTGCTCTTATAAAGTTAATGGTTTTTATAACAACGCTTAACACACTTTCCATTTTTAAAATTTTTCCACACAAATTGCCCTGATGTACAATACAATGATATGCCATCAAGATCGTATTGCCGGCAGCGACGGCTTCATTATTAACCATTTTAACGAGTCCCCCATTTTTACCAACCATGGCAGGTACTCGCTCCATCGGTTATGATAGCTGATAAATTTTTCATAGATAAGGAAAACCTCTCCATCGTCGTTTTTAATGCATGGAATAAATCTACAGACTTGGTTGTGTCTTTTAACGATACTAAAGCAGCCATTTCTTCCGTGATATTATAATGTTCATCGATTCCTCTTATAAAAATTGCCAACTGTGCCGTATCAGAAGCGTCAGTGCTTTCGTCCATGGCTAACGAATAAAATTTAAAATTAGTACAATTGCTATTTAAAGACTTTTCAACTGCATTCCCCAGACTCCTCAATTCTTGTGGCTATAGTTTGGTGTGATAAACTGATTTTAGAAAAATCCAACTTTTTTCAGGGCAAATTATGTTTGCTACGCTTTCCATGCATTCTTTTATAAATTCGCCATCAATAAAAGGTTTTGATTTTTTCGCTATTAAATTTGCTACGACATAACTTGCTTTTACAATGTCATTATTTTGAGTAGCTGTCTTTATAAAAAAATTTGTTCAGACGATATTCCTTTTTTTAGTTCTGTGATTTTATCTTTACGGCAAACGCGGAGATATACATCGTATTTTGTGGCATGCTTTTGACTATAATGTCGTTTCAAACTGTAGTCTTTAAAAACTGGCACAACTTCCCTACATATTAAGCAAAGTGCTTTATATATAATTCTCCTCAATAAAAAAGTATTTCTCTGTCCAGTTTTTATTAAAAACTCTTTTTTCATCTTCAATTTTTCTTTTTTTAGGTTCTGATTGTTTTTTCTAATGACATGGAGGCCATCTAAAAAAATATTTATTTTAATTTTATAAGCAAACATCCATAATGAATGTGACTTATTCATTTCTTTTTAAAGAATTTGATACAAAAATTAGAAATCAAAATACAATGCAATATATTGCATACAAATATTGTAATTCTTCAAAGAATATTAAATTTTTATGAGATTGCTTTACACGATATTTTAACAAAATAGTAAAAATAAATATATAAATTTTGAAATTTCAAAAATGAATATGTAAATTTTATAAATCAAAACTGAATACTGAAACTGGGACACAAGGCACCTACCGGTACAGAAATGGAATTAAGGCAGATGGTGGATGGAAAAGTAGAACAAGGTGCCGGAACAGTCAGATTTGTGTGGTGAGATGGATAATATTCTCGTAGAGGAAATAAAATCTCTCTACTCCACTACTAGCTAATTTGATGGCTGGTAACGCTGAACGCTGAAAACTGATCGTGGACCGGTCAGGGATCCCTTTTATAGACTCGGAGAGCATGAAGAATTTTCTGGAACACCCCCAGCTGTAGCAGACGCGCGATTGGGGCAAGTCGGTGCGTGACGTAGGAACTGGCACGTGACTCTGCGCCAAGATCACGCTCAGAACTGGATTCAGCGAGAAGAAGGCCAACGGGCCTGATCAATTTGGCGAACTTTTGAGAATGTTTGATGGCCCCTTTTTCTGTGAGGGCTCCCTTTGGCCAAAAATCAAAATACAAATAAATATACTGCATACAAATTTGATTGATAACCACTATTCGGGCGGTTTTCTGAGGTGATGTTCTCTCTTTTCTTGGCAACAATATATATTTTTGAAACTCATTTCCACAGACACCTTTGATACTATTTGTATGAAGGACTTGTTGGGCGCGAATCCTCATAATCAAATTTTTAATTTTTTAAAACACATCGGTTTTTATTGTCATATTTGATTCCTGTTTTTAACTTCTTACCTATCATATACACTTGTTGATTTATCCTTGTTATCTGTGTCTACCCTTTCTTCATTTATATTGTTATGCACGTACTGTGTTAAATATGAAATAGTTAAAAATGTTTACACCTTATGTTTGGCACAATTTGTCCTTTGAGTACCCAGTGCCATAAAGCCAAACAAACCAAACCACAGACACCTTCAAAATTATTTTCTACATGATATTGCATGTGACTAAAAGCACTGGTGTATATGCTAGAAGCACAGTTTCTTAGTTCTTATCTATTCTTTCTGATAACTTATTGCTTGGACTTCTCTCAATGCGGGGAGGTAGAAAGTAACATCAATTCAAGATGACATTCTGACCCACCTTTTTCTTTCATGCTCTCAAAAGGTATTTCCGGAAGGAAGGAAGGGCGAATAAGGTCCATTAACAGTCCATTTTCTAGTTTCGACCTCTGAAAACTTCAGGCCTTAAGAGTAATAGAACTGGCCACACAAGCTGTGTTTAACCCTTTCAATATCAAAGAGCCCAAACACCCGTACATGCAAAATACCAAAAGCGCCCGGGAATGCCATGTTTATTTGCATGTTTGTTACCCACTGCTTGCCATTGTACGCTGACAGTGGAAGGCGTGCCGAAAACCCATTGCTTTTTTTTATCTCCTTCCGGATCAATAGGGAGAATTTGAATAGTGATAAGAGTTGACCAGGGAAGAATAATGCAGTGCAACACTGCATTGTACGAACCCTGGGAAAATTTATTGCTTCTACTCTTACACCGGAGGAGGGAGGAGGAAATCTTCGGAAACGAAAAACTACATTTTCGGGTGTTTTGGCATTTTGAGTACCCCTAAGAATTTAAGCCTCGGTATTCAAAGGGTTAAAGAGTTAAATTTTTATTTCAAAATAAATATCAGCAAATCGATTATATATAAAAAAATTTCAACATTAACTTTTTTAATAAAAATGTAAAAATTTAAATATTTTCATAATTTGCGTTTGGGCCGCATTTTAAAGGCTTTTGGGCCGCACTTTAGACAAGCATGATTTACAACAAAAGTTGAGAAACAAAGTAGGGAATTTTTATCCAAACGTTTTTTTTTTTTTAATAATATAGATATTTGGAGTAGTTTAACGGGTTTATCTAATGCTAAACGCCCCCAACCATTTTAATATAACACGGATATTTCTAAGAATATATAGACAAATGCTTTAATTTAATTAAGTCCCTGACGTATTAGTCATAATAAAAATGATGTACTTTTCAACAACTTTTTTTTATTTTTCTCTGAACAAAATAATTCAAATGATCTAAATGCAGAGGGATACATATTGAGTTATGACAACATTTTATTATTTTCAAAGAAGTGAAAATTCAGTCACATGTAGCAAAATGCAAAAGGGAAATCATGCGACTTTTCGCAAAAGTGTACTTTTTATAATAAAAAAGGAGCTTGAAATAGCTCCTTTTTATCAATTGAGTGCACTTCTTATCAAATGCACCCATATATTTTAATATAAATGTGCATTTCTAATAATATATAGCCAAATGTTGCAATTTAATAATCATGTAAATCTCTTTTTTACGCTGGCGAAATAGAAATAAAGGCGTTTACTCCAAAATTTTATTTTTTACAAAAAAATTTATTTTGTATACATTTAAAAGTAAATTTCATACTAAATAAACCTAATAATTTAAATAAAGATTGATATTTTTTGTGTTTTGGCCCTGTTTTTATAACTTTCAAATTAGCACAAATTCAGTCTCATGCAGCATAAGGCGATATTGAAAGTGTATAGGAGTTGTCTCCTAAAATTTATTTTTTACAATAAAATATAAACTTGGAGTAATAGAAGAGGTCCATTGTATACTAATTACATTCTACCATTTTAATGCATATTTCTAACGATGTAAGTAGATATTTAAATTTCTTAATCCTGTAAAAAACCAATTTCCTATGTCAAATTGGGGAAATAGAAATAATGATATTTTTCTCCCGGAATTGATTCTTTATTATAAACTAAATACTTGGTACACATTTAAAAGAGAATTACATACTAAATAAATCCAATGATTTAAATATAGAGTTGATATATATTGATTTAAGGCTATATTTAATAATTTCAAAGGTGGGAAAATTCTAAGTCACCTGTAGCATAAAAGGAAACAGAAATTATGAAATTTATTTACAAAAATTTAATTTTTATAATAAATAGTATCTGGGAAATATAGTTTTATTGATGCATCTTATACTAAATGGTAACTAATTATTTTAATATAGAAGGGATATTTTTGAGGATACAGTCAAATGTTAATATGAAATGTATATTTCTTAAGAGAAAGATGTAATTAAATTTTGAGGTATCATAATAACGCAAAACTCCAAGTCCTTTGACGTGGAATTAAATAAGATGACGTAATAAAAGTAATGGCATTTTTCTCCAAAAAGATTTCTTCTAATAAAATGAATGCTTCAAAACAACTAAATTTTCATGTTATTCTATATGACACTGAAGAATATAAATAAAGAGACTGGATATTTGTTGAGAATTATGGCCACATTTTATAGTATAGATGAATATTTCTTACGATATTGCCAAATGTTCAAATTTGACAATCGCGCAAATGTCCTAGTAACTTATCACATTGGCAAGAGTTATATTATGGTGTTTTTCTTCAAACATGTATTTTATATAATAAAACGAATGCTTAGAATACATTGGACATGCATTTCATACTAAAAAAAAAAACCCTATTATTTAAATACGAAAGGGTTATTTTGAGCTATGACCACATTTGATAATTTTAAAAGGCGAGCAGTTTCAATTACATTCTCCTAAAAGAATATTCTCCTAAAACTTAATTTTCATAATAAAATGAATACTTTGAATAGTTTTAAAGTTACATCTTGTTGTAAATGAATCCAACCAATATAATAATCAATGTATATTTCTATATCCACATTTTTAAATTCACTTATCGTACAATTTGCAAATATCTTGTTTTTTCCAAAGCTTTCTAAAACACTGGAACTTTTGAACCTAACTAATCATTGAATATCTCGGCACAAAAGTAATGGCGTTTTTCATTAAAAATTTATTTTTTAAAGCAAAATTAATACTTGAAATAAATTTAGACGCACGTTTTATACCTAATAAACCTAATTATTTAAATGACAGTTGGGCATTTATATATTTATGTGTACACATTAAAATTTTTATAGGCGCGAAAATTCAAAGTTACTTGTAGCATGAGACAAAGAAATAACTATGTGGTTTTTCTCCCATAACTTATTTTTTACATTAAAATAGGTAATTGGAATAGTTTTAGTGGAGTATTTTTATACTGAGTGCACCCAACTATTTTAATATATTATTGTTATTTCTGAAAATATAGATAAATATTGAAATTTAAAAATCACGTAAATTTTCAAGTCCCTTGTCACGTAGTAGAAAAAGAATGGAGTTTTTGTCCAAGAGTTTATTTATTTTAATATAATAAATGCTTGTAATACATTCAGAAGTGCATTCTATACTAAATATATTCAATGATTTAAATAGAGTCAAGATATATATTTATTATGTCCATTTTTTTTAAATTTTCAAGGACGCGGCATTTCAATCACATGTAGCACATGTTGATACAAGAAGATTTTGATTTTTCTCTGAAAATTAATTTTTATAATAAAATAGATTTTCAGGATAACTTTGGGGATCCATCCTTTTTAATGCAGAAATGATACATCTGAATATTTGAATTTAATATTCAAGCAAATTTTCTTGTTCCTTGTCACATTAGGCGTAATAGGAATATTACCGCTTTCCTCCAAAACCTTATTAATCGTAAAGTGGTTGTTGCTTTAATTCCATTTCAGATCATGATTACGCCAGTTTATTACAATTCTCATTGGTTTAAAATATTCATGATGTCACATAATGTTTCATCTACGTAGCATTGTATTGAGACGGTGTCGTAAATCCGACTTGTCGACGAATTTGCTGTCTGCCTTCAAATCACGTTCTTCGAGCGGCAGCAAACAAAGCCGAAGTTCGCCATCTAATATCTGAGAATATTGTCGAAGTTCATTATGTTAATAAAACGCTTTTTCATATAAGGAGCAAAGCATCGGTTTGCGAGGACACTTTCCATTAATTCAAGTCATTAACACATGGACAATAGAACAGCAGAAAAAGCAAAATGAAAAAGACATGACAAAGCATCCACTTTATGGTTGGTTTAAATCGGCAAAAACGATTTAAATTTTTAAAAAATCTATTAATTTTTTAAAATTTTCCTTAATTAATAGAATTTTAAATTAATAATTGCAATATTTGTAAATAATCTATCGGAATTCGTTTTTGAATGTAATTGGAGAAAACTGCTTATAAATGGAATAAGTTAGCCGAGTCATGGCGCCATCTGTTGTTCAATAATAAAATGAGTACTCGGAATACAGTCAAGTGTAAATTTTATATTAAACAAACGCAATTATTTAAATACAGACGGATATTTATTGAGTTATTGCCTCATTTTAAAAATTCGAAAGGCACACAAATTCAGTCATACGTAGTATGAAGTAATACAGAATGTATAAGATTTTTTCTCATTAAACTTAGATACATACCGTGAAGTTAGTCTCAATTTTAGTTTTCATAAAAATGTCTTTAAATGCCAAGTCAATAAGATCGATCAATCAATTCACCTATTAGAAGGGAAAGGAAATTAATATATATATATAGTACGTTGTCTTGTGTCTTTCAATAAATATGCTTGAAAGGTATATAATACATGTACACTTTAAACATTTTATTTAAGTGATGATAGAAATTATTATATGGTATGAAATATATATTTAAATGTAATAAACTTAATTATCACAATTAATATGTAGTAAACTCAAAATTTTTATTCTTTTTCTAAAATACCTAAATCTGTATGCTTTATTGCGATGTGTCAAATTGTTGGAAATATTCTGTTGCATCAATTAATATAATATTAATTGATTAGCTTAGAACGGCACAAAAAAAATCTGGAGAGTATTAATTTACAATGTCTCAAAAATAATTATAAATGAGCTTTTATGATAAATATTATAATACTGTCTTTCGTGGTCATCACAGTCTTGTGGTAGGAAAGCACTCTTCCTGAGAAGAATAATGTCCAGAGTTCGTTTCCAGTAGCTCATAAATAACGTGAGATGAATGTAAAATTTTGGATTTTTTTCTCTAGTATCCATATTATTTTGTTTTATTTATGAATTTAAATTTTATATTTGATCATATAAGAGTATAAAAACAATCGCATTCCCTACCTTAATTCTACAGCCTCTATTATGAAGATGGTTCTTAATATTCAGTCGTGGAATGTAATTTTAATATTCAGGAATTCAAGAAAAAATAATTGAAAAAAAAATTCAGCACAAATTTCTTTTTAGTTTGAAGGTAAGCTTAATCTACTTGAAATTAAAAATAAATATGCAAAACTTCTTTTTTATAAATATTCTGAGATTTTAAAATTTTCTCATAAACAATATTGTGTATAAACAATATTTCTCATAAAAAATACCTTTTACTCGACACTCTTGTATTTACTTTAATATGAATGTTTCATTTCTCAATTTATTAATTATTCAGTTACACTATCAGTTAAAATGCGACGTTGATCTATATTTATTAGCTGCATAAATATTTTAAAGTAAAATGAGCTTTCAGATAAATAAAACATTTCTAAAATCTATCCAGATTCTAGAATGTTTACTTATGAAAAATTACATAAGTTTTAAGTTAAAATATTTCTAACAAGAGTTCACTGCCAGTTATAAGCGTTGGTTTTAATTGCAATTGGGTATCTGTTTTTCTTCATGCTGAATAAAAATTCCCAGGTTTTAAAGTTTGCATTAAATTAAATGTTGTTTCACTCAGTTTTCATTGAAATTCGAATTCAAAAACACAAAATACTTAAACGTGATCATATATTTTTGATTGGGATTAAACATTAATTCCTAATATATTGCATTCCAGAATATCTCTTTTTAAGTTGTATAATTCTTCAATGACATTTAGGTATGGGATATTAATCATTAATATACACTGCTGGTCACCTAAATTGCAACACCAAGAAAGACAAGAGATATCACAATGAAATTTATTTTGTAGATAACATGTTGACCAAGTATCAAAGGATTAAATTTATAGACTTCTGTGAAATGTGGTTCCAGCCAAAATCAGTAGCCAAAGTAACCCAAATTGTTAGAGATCACCGATGCCACAAATGATTCAAAGAGACTGGTGTGGCAGCTGAAGATGTAATCTGGGTCAATCATTGAACAACCATTGACCACATGTTTTATATCGGCGACAGACCCGGAGAGCGTTCCACCCAGAGAAACAATTCAATCTGGCGATTGACGAAGAACCCTTGGTCAATGCGTGTTACGTATGGTCATGTATTATCCTGTTGAAATATGGCTGTGGGCAAGCCCTGAAGGTAAGGAAGGACAACTGGCTCCAACGTCTCAAAAATGTATGCATCAGCCTTGCTCACTGCTGGGACCGAACCGGCGTCCTCTTTACTAAGCGTCCAGGTTGCTAGATTACAGGACCACGCCACCGGTCCCCGCGTCTCGAAGATGTTGCGCTGACTGCTTAAAGTAACGGCAATGCGTGCTAGAGGAGTGCGAGAGTGATATCCAATACTGCCCCATACCATAATACCCGGTGCAGGACTCGTGTGGCAGTGCATAGCGCAGCTGTTCAGTTGCCTCTCTCCTCGTTGTCTCCAGACTCTAATGCGACCATCGTTCGTTGCAGACAGAAACGTGACTAGTCAGTAAAGACAATTTCATTCCATTCTGCCATCCACATCCTGCTTTCATCGCACCATTGGTGGCGGAGACGTCTGTGGTTCTGCATCAAGTATAGACGATGCAATGGACGTCTTGCGGAAAGACCACTCTGCTGTAAGCAGCGTCGAATGGTACGCAAATACTGGATGAGGCATTACAGATTCATTATGCTGTGCTATGGTTAGTGATGTGGCTGAGCGATCCGTCACTACCATGCGCACAATTTACCTGTCATTTAGTGAAGTGGTGCACTGAGGTGAATGTGATCGAACATGTTGGTCCGTCATACTCTCCTGCATCCAATGATCACATATCGAATTACAGTTGTTTGGTTTCGTCCAACACGACAACCGATTTCCCTGGAAGATAATTCACAATCTCGGTAGGCCGTTATCCTTTTTCTGTCGAACTCGGATGCTTGATCAAAAATGGATCGCTGTTTTCTACGACAATTAATTGATCATTATATAAAAAAATCCTTTGAAATTGTTGAAATCTCCAAGCCTTAAATAGCACTTAGAAGTGGCGCCAAAGGCACTCGTGATGTGCGTCTGCGCTGAAATTCTGCTCATTTGCATACTTCACTTCCACTAATGCATATTGTAAATTTCATGTTATTTGCATGCTTCTCTTAGGGTGGTAAATTTACGGTGGTCAGTAGTGTACATTTGTAAAGTGATTTAAAAATACTGTCTTTGACCTTGCGCCATAAAACACAACCAACCCATCATTTGAAACAAATATATTTATATCAATAATTTCATTATGTCTATAAAAATATCGATAAGTTTTATATAGAAATATAAATTTAACCTTAATACAAATATTCACAAATTTTATCTTATTAATTAGGATACTACCAGTTCTATACATATGTTTATATTTTGAGTTCTCTGTGAAACCTTTTGGTTTCCTCTTAGGATGTTCAAAGGGATATGAATAGAAACTTCACACAATCTATTTTGATAGAATATATTTGATCTAAAACCAACTCATCGTTAGCAGTTGATTAAGGGTATTCTGTGTAACTTTTCAATAATAATAATTTTTTCTGGTAAACTAAAAACTGGTAACGCAAAAACTAACCTTTGAAGAAATCAAATTAAAATATTTTTCTTATTTTATTAAATTTGGATTCAAATTTGAGTAATAATAATAATCTTTAGTACTTTAACCAAATATGAGTTTTTGATTTCTAATGATATTTTTAATATTCTTAATAGATCGTTTGTGATATCTAGAGATGGGTGAGAAATAAAATTCTCCTGCAGCAAAATCCTGAGAAATAAAATTCTACTTATTAGTATTAATCAAAATTGAATTTTAACCAAATATGAGGTTTTGTATTCTAATGATTTTTTAAAATATTCTTACTAAATTTTGTGATACTTAGAGATGAATGAGACATTCGAGATTAACCTGAAACAATGGCCAGTTGCAATTTATGTAGACCAAATGTTATAGAAAAATATAACTTAAATAGTTTCTCTTTATATTATTTAATAAATAGTTGATAATAAATAGAGAGAAAACATTTCATATATATTATCAATTATTTCATTTTTGATACAATTTGTTTTGTATTATAACTAGAAATTTAAAGCCTTTTTTATATTTTTAGTACAACTTTACTTATAACACTGAGATGAAAGCATAAGCCAAAACACAAAAACAATCTTGAAACACAATCAAAAGGTGGTCCATTCAGATCAACACATTTTCCTTTCCATATCTAATCCTGATCAAAAAAGAAACGCTACTAACTTTCCTAAGCAGTATTACAAATTAAATAACTTTCTAAACATGATGCTGTAATGTTTGAATTAACGCGCACATCATGAAAACAAAACAAATGACTTCATACTAAAATTTTTGTCTCCCATATTGAATATTGATATCTGTTCCTATCTGATGTTATCGGTTAGAATTAAAGTAGATCAGCTCGTGTATCAATCGTTCTTTTAATCGTGTTTAATATCATCTACGAGTGGGTTTTGAAAATTTCATTTCAAAAAGTAGCCAATAGCTTTATTTGCATTTCTTGCTTTAAACTGCATAACAAGTTACAAATAACAAATACTTCCTAGCTTAAAATTTATAAAATAGTCTTTATAGCAGAATGAGGTTACTATCACGTTTTTTTGTTTGCTTAGTCTGCGAGGAAACCCTAGTGGATAAAGACTACAATTAATATAAGCAATGCATTTATCTTTAGTGTCTTATGCTATATTTGTGTATTTTATGACATACATCTTGACTATCAAGTTTGGCATTAATATATGGCTAAACTTTACACTTTTAAGTGAAATGTCATTATTTTATAAGGCAACATAATTCCAAAATGCGTTACTTTAGCAACTGAAATCAAATATTAACAAGTTCCAAATTGTTCTCCTAGCATTTTGAAGATTGTTTTTGGTTCCGAAGATTTTTCTTCTCGTGATTTCAGAATTATAAACATCTGAATAAACAGAGAGAGTGTCATTTTATTTCTCGAATTTAATCGGTAGAAAACTGGCGTTGCTTTGTAAGTGTAAGAATGTGCTGCTATTGTTCGGTAAGTAAAAATTTCTGGAATAAGTTTTTATAAACCAATTTAGTAAAATGTTAGAAAATTTTTTGAAACCAATTTTTTCAAGGTAATCGATATTTTGTTGTTTCCGTATTCTAATTCGTGCAGTAAATTGATAGGAAAATGGTTTATAAAAAACAATACGCCTTTAAAGTTTTTTTTACTTATATAAATATCATTTTATCTTTAACATATATTTTTAAAATTGTTATGTTAAAGATATTATCTTTAGTAAGTGTACTTTTATTTCAATTTATTGATTTAAAATTTTAGTAAAGTGAAAAAGTCTCGCATATAAATATCTTTAATTCTTTAAGAAATAACCGTTTTTTTTCCCAGACATAATTCCAATGTACCCCAAGAATGAGATTGAAATCCAGTTTTTCGATGTGCTTGTGATTATTTGACTTCCTGTAAATTCTATGAAATGTTCAAATATTTCACACATAACATGGGCACTGTTTAGTATCATTCCAATATTTGATCTCTGCATGAAAATCTACTTTCTGTATGAAAGAAAATTTGCCGAGATAGAATCTTATGGACAAAACATTTTTTATAAATTTGGGTAGTAGACTGTTCACCTATGTAAACAAAACGTTGATTCCAATATTGGTAATAGTAAAAATATTTAACAATATTTATAAATTAGCAAATAAGTAAATAATTTTGAAAAGCTGCGAAGATTTGATAATGGAAATAAGAAGTAATAAATTCATTTTTCAATCATTAACACAAAAGTCAAAACGCGGCATATTTAACCTTTTCAATCATGTTATCATTTGTGTTTTATGTACCTATATGCATTTTCAAACTTTGCGCATTTGCTTGTCATACTATGGCTATTTCATGTATTTAAATTTCTATAAAAATAAGTTATTTTTGTTTAGTTTGTTCGTATGTTCGCCGAAATTATAAGAGCGATATTGTATCTCACTCGTCCGGTGTCCAACATGTTTCTCTTTTTCATTTATAATTTACTGATGGACGAAAATAGACCACTGCCACCTATTGAAAACAAAATACTCCTAATGTCTGCTTCTGAACTGGCTGATAAAATTCGAAGGAGAGAGGTAATTTATCAAGAAATTTTTTTCTTATTTTAAGATATTCGATCACTCTTAATGTAACAAATGTTTATTTAAAAAATATAGATTACTTAATACTGTTTCTAAGACCATTAAAAAATTTCGTTAAAGTGAAGAGATCCGTACAGAGGGTAAAATGCGCCAAGCAGGCGATAAAGTGGTGCGATAAGTTCGTCAAACTGGTTTAACGGTTCGGATAACGTATGTATGACGTGTTTTCGTTTATTGGGTAACATGATAGCGTGACAAGCGCGTTTTGTATGTAACCCTTGAAACTATTATAGAATAATATTTAATAATTTAGTTTCGATATTCGAATTTTGGAGTTTGTGTGTTGCTAGCGAAAATTAACTATGGATGAGAATGTATTGAACTTACGTTTTTTTATTTAGAGCGTGATGGTAGTAAGAAAGTAAGTATATGAATTTTTAAGTTATGTGTATTGCATATTAGTTTTAGAATGTGCCGCGTACTGAAATGTCTTTAATGTGGGTGCCATTGCTCGGTATATTAAAATTCGAGTTTAAACAAAAAGTGAAATTTGTTAACGTTCGAAATTTAGTTTTATTGCCCGGTTGGCACTGCAGTAGGTAGCGCTACACTGATGTTTTTTTAAGGTGGGTGCCATTGCTCGGTATATTTAAAATCAACTTTTAAAAATTTCGTACCTATTTATTATAATTTTAAAACTTCTACAGTATTTAATTATAATGAAATATTCAACTTTTTAATATTTGGAATTTTAAAAAACGTGCAATTTCAAAGCTGAAGTTCGAACGCGATCGTTATTGGTTGACATCTATCGCGCGTAGTGACGTAATTTAGGTTGGCGACAGAGCTGTAGAGCGCTCGGTGCCAAAAGTTGAAATCGCGCCAATCGCGTACGGGTCTGGTAACTTTTTTCAAAGATTTTTTTTTTTAAAAAAATATTTAAGGGCTAAAGTAACCTGTATTTTTAATCTAATATTGCATTGTAATGGCAGATTTGTCTCTTTGTACAATTTGTGTTTCATTATATATTCATTGAATTATATATTGATTGTATAGATTAATTATAATCTGGTTTTTACATTATTCAGTTAGTATACAGAAAATGTATATAGCACTTTTATATATCTAAAATAAATTCTTTATTTGGAGTAAAGATAAACAGAATGTTTAGCGTAAATAAAATCAATTTTGTCAAATAAGAATTATTTAAATGTGTTGATTTATAAGATTGCAGTTTCTTATCATAGACATTCAATTGCTTAGTCGGAGTATTTACGATAAGAAACCGCAATTTTCAATTTTTAAATCTCTCCTGGTATTGTTTTGTTTATAATCTATACAATACCAAATACTTTGTTCGGTATGAAATTTTTATAAGAACAGAAATATTCGGAGTAAATATTAATATTTTCTTCGATTTTGAGATATAATAATTTAATGAAACTTGTCATTGAAATTAAACTCTAATTATGTTTATCTAAATGTTTAATTTGAAACAAATGTCTAATTGAATAATTTCGAAACATAAATTAGTTTTTAAAGTATACATATATTCTAGAGGTTGAGAATTTAAAACTTCAATTATCTGCATCTAGTCCAGATCGAATCATTTATACCGAAATACTGAACTATCCAAAAGTTAATTTAGCACTTATCTGCTGCTCAGTATTAGAAAAGAAAAATCTCCGGATACTACTTGAATTCTTTTAAAAATAATCAAAAAGTTAAAAAAAAATACTTGAATATTTCTTTTATCCGATAACTGATTTCATTGAACAAAATATAAACTTTTTTGTTTTGAGAAATAATGAATTTTATCCCTCGATTTTGTCGTAGTACTATTCTTCCAACATGAAAAAAATGATTGTCCAAATTAAAACGAAATTGGAATTTCTAATTTTTAACATCCTAGAATTAAAATTTTTTCATGAATTTAATTTAACAAAAATGTTCGTTTTTGTATTGGAGGTAAATAAAGTTGTTGAATTTAAGCATCCAGTTATAGATTTTTTCCCATAATTGACTGTCTGGATAGAATAAGAAGTTAGTCTTGTAAAGAAAAATGTCATAATCAAGTGCACGAAAGATCAAACTTCCTTGGGATTTAATAGATTAATTGATCGGAAATAATTTGATAATGTTAATTGATAGGAAATATATTTTGATTGCATCAATCAATTCATTCCTTTTTTAAAAACTATCATAAAGCAGTATTGCTATTAGTTCAACATTAATGATCAAGGTGCATCTGAACAATCTTTAGTATAAAATAGTATAAAGAAGACATTCGAAATGTTATAAGGTTTTCGTAAGCTGTTAAACATTAATTGTTTGAAATGAGAATTATTTTAAATACAATTACTTAATTTCCCATACCAAGTATCTTATAATTTTTCACAAATGGTGAATTAAATTCTGATTTTGTAGACTTATACTTGATTAGAATTTTTCTCAAACATAAAAATTATTAAACTCAGAGTTTTAGAAAAATAAATTCGCCTTTGATTCAAAAGATCGTGGGTTTGAATCCAACCTTAGGCAAGAATATTTGCAATATTTCGGAATCTACTTTAAATTGTAAGTGCCGGTAACTATCCATCGTGTGAAAAAAATGCTTATTCAGCTGCAGACTGCCCGAACCAAAGTGGTATTTTAATATCCACAAACAGGAGACTTCACAAATCAGAGTATATTTACACCTCGCCTGTTAAGTATGGAGTACTCCCCAGCACTAACTTCGACAGATGTATGTAGTACAGTGCAAGTACAATATCAATTAACCATTCTTCAACAATTGCTGGTATTGAGCCAAAAACCTTTCTCTCTGAAAGACGGTCTCCTAATTTTTAGTCACAGTGAGCTCAATGTTTGAATATTTAGCAATTATAGTTCATTTTTATTTCATAAAATTCTTTAAGAACAACATTGAAATTTGTAATTCAAAATAAAATGAGATACTCTATCCTATCCCATGAGTTAGCAAATAGATTAAGTATTGATTAAAGAGTTTGGCATATATTTGTAGTTTAAATTTATTATCACACGTAATCTGGAAAAATTAATTCAAATATTCGCTAATGAAAGATGCTGAAAATATATTGTTTGTATAGTAAAAGATAGTTAAAATGTCTTTTTTATAATTACATTATATATTCTAAAATTTTAGTGCTGATTAAACTGTAACCAACATTCAAATATAACTTTCTAACAAACGTCATGATTTTCATAAGGCGCTATTTATAGAGATAATTACTAATTATCTGTTAACAGTTTTTTTTTACAAATTTGCCAGTTTTTACAAATTTTTGAAAATATTAAAATGGCTTAAGATTTTGAGATCACGTAAATTTTCGTATTATATTATTTTTAATTATAGTTAAATTCAAAAGATGTGGTGAAAGCTTATATTCAACGAGCAAGGCTAATTCAGCCCATTATCAATGCTGTAGTGGATGAAAGGTATTCAGATGCGCTGAAGGAGGCTGGTGCCATCGATCATTTCCTCGATAATTGCAAGATTGACATTGATGAGATTGCCAAAACCAAACCACTTTTAGGAGTTCCATTTTCATGTGAAGAATCCATTGGTATTAAAGGTAATACCAAACTGAGTGACTAAAATATGTTCGAATTAAGCCTTTTTTTGTAGTGACTTGTTCATAAATACCAAGCAAAAACGAATAATGGATCAAAATATTCAAATGAGGATATTTCCATTTGCTGCAGTTTGGTACTGAGAATCCAAGCGATTTAGTTTGGCGCAACATGTCCATTTTTGGACTTTGCGCCATAAAACTCAACCAACTAACCAAGCGACTTAGTAGCTTCACGCCGTTAAGACGCAAATTGAAGTGTCATTTACCCCTGCTATTAAGTTAGTGTCTTGTCCCTCGTTGATTTCCTGGGGTTACGTAGGATGTCGACGTCTAATCTGATTGCCAAAGTACTTCCGTTTAATCTGATGGTCATAATACCAGGACGCGATTCAAAATTGCAAGGCCCTTGCTAACAAGCGAGTATTTCAAACTCGTTAACCTTTAAGAGTCCAGGGCAAGGGAGGCCATACTTTTGGGACCCGTGGTCTATTCCACATTTAAGAAAATCGAAAGTGGTCTACCAATGGCAGAGCTAAATTAACGTAACGCATGTTTATATATTTATTTTCGAAAACAAGAAAAAGTGGTAAATTATCTAATTTTTGTTAAAAAAAAAAATTACAAAATAAAAATTAACTGACGAAAATAATCAATCTATTCATATATCAAAAATTGACTACCTTATTTACTTCATTTAGTTGAAATTTGACTCTGTATATCTGCGACAAGTTTATCATATTGTGGCTGGTATGAGCTTATTACAATGCGTAAACACGAAATTAAATGTTCATCCGTTAAACGCGACTGATGTTTGGTTTTTATGGCGTTCATGGTTGAAAAAGCAGATTCACAAAGATGCGTTGATCGAAAGTATGATTTCAAATACAAAATCAATTTGTAAATATTTGGAAACGTTTCCTCAAAAATTAATTTCCAAAAATCAGTATCGCGCTAGATGCTCTGGATTTAAGAAATATATCGCATCTTAATTTAATAATTTCTTGCTCGAACGTGATGTAGTATCTGTTAAATGTCCTTTTTTCAGATACTCCATTAATGTTGACATTTTCATTAAATGGAAATATAATCATAAAATTGAGTATTCCTCTTCCAACCTAATTAAAGTCAGCAAAACTTCTTTCAAATTCTTCAAACAAAACATCTATGTGTTCGACGAAATCTTCGAAGTCTCGGTTTGAATTATGGATGCACTCTTCCTCCATGTTTTTGAAGTTTCTCAATTCATGTTTTCTTAATTGAGACGCATGTCTTTTTACCGTTTCTTTGACAGTCTTAATAGCGCTCATCATGTCTGTTAAACATTTATTCTTTCCTTGTAGATTTAGGTTTAAGTCGTTACGTTTTGCAGTGATATCGCAGAGTAAATCTTTTTCATGAGCCATTTGTCATCTTCGAATTCAGTAATGTGCTCTTTCCTTTGTAGAAAATTTTTTATTTCTGATAATAGAATACAAAATCTTTTTAAAAAAGCACCACGGTTTATCCATCTCACGTCTGTGTGCAATAAGAAATTTCCTTACTCTCATTCAGTTTCTTCCAAAAGAGCCCGAAATTGGCGTCTTTGAAGACTTCTTGAACGAATTGAATTGACGATTTTAAAAGCAATTTGCATTATATCATTAGACTTTAGAATTTTTGAACACAATACCTGTTGATGGGTAATGCAATGACAGATGGTAAAACAGGGAATTTCCTCATTATTGCACAACACAATAAAACTAATTCGATCCTCGACTATTGCTAGTACTCCATCTGTTGTAATAGACTAATTTATATATTGGAAATCCTGTCTTATCAATAGTTTTTAAATGAATTGTATATATCTAGGCATCTCGTTTGTCCTTTCAATGGAATTATAGTTAACTCTTTTGAAGTCATATCTTCGAAAACCATTCTTACAAAAATGCATAACTGTGCAATGTCACTAATATCCATGGATTCATCAAATTGAAGTGATAGGAACTTACAAGCTTTTAAATCGTCATTTAATAAATCCTCCAAATTATTATTCATAGCTTCAATCCGTCGCATCAGTGTTACGGGATAAATATTATTTATTGACGATATTATTGCAGATTTGTTTTTAAAATCGTGGAAAAGCACTCCCGTTTTACAGAAAGCTTTTTTATTATCAATTCTCCATCTTTTAATGTTTTTTTTTTCACTTTATCAAAACTTCTACAATTTTAAACGATGCCAGTGTTACTGCTTTAGCTTTAGTGCCTGGTCTCGTAAATAACGATTGCTTTGAGCTTAAATTCCACTTTAATTCATGCACTTTAACGTTTCGAAGTTCACTGCCGATTGGAAAGTCTGTAGCCTATTTTAAGAGCATGGTTTTAAAATGTCTTTAAACAATTGCTTTTTTTGGTAGTGCCCCACTTGAGTTACATCTGAGATAAGCATATTTCTCCTCCACCAAAACAAAAAAAGAAATTATCTTCCAACTCATTGTGATAATGGTATGTTTTACTTCTCTCTCAGCACTGGTATCTGGCCGAGTCATTTTGGAAGGGTTGTTGAAACAACAAATTATGGTATCAGTGCGGTAGAAAGCGATCGACTTGCAACGTAAGACGATTAAATGAGAACTGAAACTGAATGGGTGGATGTGACGGGTAGACTAGTCGACTCGCCAAGTCGTTATCATCGCGCCGGCTACTGGATATAATCTAAGCATCCCACTTTGTCAAGTTGCTTCTATTTAATTCTCCTCTGTAAAACGACAAATTCATTGTATTACTTTGCATAGTTTATTTTAGGTTTTAAAGCGTAAACTGTAGCACATTTTTTTGATAAATAATTCATTAATACTATGTCATAAATTGTTAATATCCGAGGTCATTATCGGAATGGTCACGCGGACTACCTAAAATGACTTCGCGGTCGACGTCTTGGTCACCCCTGGTCCAGGGCCGGTCTAATTAGCCGTCGTGTGCAAAAAATGACCGTTGAGCGACAAACAAACCCAAACCCTGGTCCAGGGTATGCCTACACCTTTATGTATGCAGTTTAGTTATACGAGTATTAGGAATGTCAAAGTTTCAGAATTCTGACAATCTGATACTCCGATGCCAAAAATGATGCCGAAAAAATAACTTTTAAACGTTATTTTTCTAGCGTCGGTAATAAACCAATGCATAGTTAGCACTCAACTTCAGTTTTATGTCTATGTCAACATTAAGATATTTAATATACCTATAGATTTAAACTGTGCCGTACAGGAACCTAATGTCCCATGCAAACTCGAATACATGAGCTTGAAATATAGCACTGTGAAACAATGCTTGTCACCATTGAAATTTGATTTTTACATGATTTAATATGTGTTTATTCTGTACACAAAGTTTGGAATGTATTTTTAAAAAAGGTACACAAAGATTTGATCACAGAAGTACAATTAATGAATTGTTACAATATTTTAAAGATGATTGAATTTGATTGCCTTTATCCAATTTCGCAATTTTCATCAGTAAAAGATTAATAAAGAGAATTATTAAGTTAACTTTTTCCTATATTTAAAATTATCAGAAGAATGATTCTCAATTTATGAAAAAATAAACTGTTATTGAAGTGTTTTTTTTCCAAAAGTAATAGAACTTCAAGTCCTTATTTTTAAGTTTATTTTGCTCAATTTTAAGAAAAAACTTTACTTAGCTGGTAGCCGAATGTGGTTAGCACACTTGCTTTTTGTTCAACAAATAAGTTTGAATCCTACCATTTGCTTGCTTCGATGTTTGCAGTAGTTCGGAATCTTTTTTAAACTGTAGGTTGGGTCTAATTAGCTCTCGTGTACAAAAGACTCTTAAGCGACAAAGGAAACAAATCCTAAAAAATATTTTTAATTGTTGTGAAATAGCGACTGAATGGTTTGTGTTCTGCCTGATCTACTTTAAACTCTAGAATATACATTAAATTGTAAAAATTTGTTCATTTAACTCTTACAGGTAAAAAATTGCAATAGACACAACTTCATTTTTCAGATTATAACTAAAATGTAATAAGAACTGAACGGTGTATATCTTTGGAAATGTTATCACCTAAATTTTATCTGAATGATAACGCTTTAGGGCCCCCATTTCAACAGCTCGTGGTTTCGATTATGGAAAGTCCAAGGTAGGATTATTGAATGTGTTTGTAGTGATTTGAAATTCATTTTTAAGAGTAGGTCATGTACTAATTAGCTTTCAAACTAACTTAGAAACAGCCTACAACCTAGCATGGTCAGATAAAAATTAAACTTACTTAAAAAGAAATTTGAAAAAATTAGTTTCTTATAAACTTTAGTAATTAAGAATTCTGCCAATAAATGTGAAGGTAAATGCTGAAAATATTAGGCGTCTTCAGTTCTCTAGTTTTTTAATACAAAATTCTTCAAAGTAACTATAAATGTCATTTTTTTTCTTTTTGGATCATGATGGAGTCTAATGCATTAACTCTTTTGATTTACGTTTTACACAAAAACTATTAGGTTAAAGAACGTATAATTCTTCTAAATTTATTGTTTCTAAGATCGCATAATATTTCTAATACAGTAAGAACTATCTGAATGTATAAATTTACAATATCTTACTGCAAAGATACTGGATAATGCAATTAATTTTAATAAGATATTTGTGTGATGTTTCAGGTGAGCATACTATTGAGACGAAACTATGTAAAAAAAAAAATCGAAATCAAATTTACCTTTATACGAATTATTTGCATATCAAGTTAATATTTAACTTTAATTTAAATATACTTTTTCTTAATTTACAGGCATGTTTCAGACATATGGCATAGCTCAAGAAAAGGACAGAAAAGCAGACAAAGATTCAGCTGTTGCTACATTATATAAAAAAGCAGGTGGCATAAACTTGATGGTGACTAATGTTTCAGAATTTTGCATGTATTCGCCAACAGCCAATACAGTGTTTGGGCGAACGAAAAATCCTTTCGACCAAAAGAGAGAGGTTTGTGGAAGTTCAGGTAAATTATGTTTCTGCAAGAATTTTTTTCTGTAATCAAATTTACTGTTTGTTAATGGTCTAATTTTAGGAGGAGAGGCGGCGATTATATCTGCTGCTGGATCAGTGGTAGGGGTGGGTTCTGATTTTGCCGGAAGCATTAGAATCTCAGCATCTTTTTGCGGTATATATGGACACAAACCAACTTCAGGTGCGGACATTTCTTTATGATATGGAATCAGCTTTTAAAACTATTTCGTCAGTATTTCTAATATAAAATCAAATTCTATTAAACTGTTATTGGAGATATAAGAATGGAGGTGCAATAATTCAAGTTTTAATTTACATAAAAAATGGAAATTCATAATTTCGATTCATTTCAAAAGATATGAAATCTTCAATTCATACACTTTGTGATAAATTTAGTATTTATATAATATTCTCATACAGATATAAACTAAGTTTAAATCCATATTTTTTAAATCCTTAAATACGAGATTTAGAATGGAAGTTAAAGAAATAAGTCTAAATATAAACAAAAATATTTAATTGATTGTAACTTTATTTCTGAATATTAAAGGAAGGCCTTTTCTAAAACACTTCTTTTAAAGTCAAATCTACGTTTTAAAACAAAGATGAAGGCTGAGAAAATTAATACTTTTCTCCGCCTTGACCTTGGCTTTAAAACATAGATTTGGCTTGCATTTCAATTAAAATCCTTTTGAATGAAGCCAAGATATTTTACAGTTCAGTTTTAAACTAAGCAAAACATACCATTAAAAATCATTTGGAGAAAAATTAATTTAATTTACAAAACTCTTTATAGATTATTAGAAAAAATGAAATCTATAAACAAATCTTAACATTGAAGGGTCATTGTAAATATTCTTTTGATCTTATATTTCTTTGATATTCTTTTGATTAAATTGTTTCATTCTCTTGTGATAATACAATTCATTATGCCAGGGATCCCCAACCGTTTTATACATCAGAGCACATGTCAGAATATCTGTTGAACTATAATCATCATTTATACTTTGAACCTAAATTTATAGCTGGACATGGTTAATAATACTCACGACATGTAATTCACGAATATTTAATTTTAAAAATTAATATATGAATATAAATATTCTTGGGCATAATAAATGATTACTAAATTACTTGCAAAACAAACAAAAATAAAAATTTTAAATTATAAAATACATAAAATACAGTCCTTCAAGAAGTTTCCCTTTTTAAATTAAACTCAGGTGTCATAATCCCGAGGTACCCCAGTGATCTGTCTTCATTTTTCTTTTCTCATTTTCTTTGCTTTTTCTTCCTTTCCTCCCTTCTTGTGGTTGCCTTGTAAAAAGGTTGAGGGCATCCCTTGAGTGGCTATTACCCCCCTGTTGCTATCAGCTTCTCTTGGACTTAATCTTTTCCCACATGTTTGCCGTGTTTCTGGAAAGGAAGATCCTGGTAAATGAGGCTCCCAAAGACCAACACATTACTTTGGCTTCTGGTAATCGGGAGTCGTGTTGTGGTCTTCAGCCCATCAATCGGTTTACATAGATCAAGTGTTCATGTAGCTATTGAAGGACTTGATAAAAGTGGTGGCCACTTTAAAGATATATTGAAAGTGTGTAGGGTCTGGATAACACTGGTGCAATTATCCTGCATCCCTTTGTTGTACTCGGTGGGAGGTAGCATGTTCAGACCTTGAAATAATCAACCCCTTTTTTATGGAGTGCACTTCTAGTTTTTTTATTTCCTATCCAGCAACAAATGATACATGATCAGAAATATTTTATTATTAAAAGAGCTAGAGGCAATTTTGATATTTCCCTTTTCTAAATTGAGTCTTATTGGTACACTTGGAAAATCAATGTTCGCAATATGAAATCTGGTAATCTTGATTTACGTTTTATCAGTTGAACTGGCCAAAATCATTCTAAAACTGAAATGTCTTGGTAATATTGATGTTATAATATCTCCTCTCTTAATAAGTTAAATTCTATATGTGGAGTAATTTCAGCAGATTTGTTTAATGTTTCAGAGGAAATTTTGAATAATCTTGTTGACTAAAAAGCACGACTTGTACAGTGCATTACAATCAGGAGAGAGCACAAATATAAAAACTAAACACCTCCTACTCATGTTTGTAACTTTTACACTACCTCAATTTATTTGAGCTGGTTATCTAAATTGTAGTGTTCA
Organism: Latrodectus hesperus; assembly: GCA_037975125.1. NCBI lineage: Eukaryota > Metazoa > Arthropoda > Arachnida > Araneae > Theridiidae > Latrodectus > Latrodectus hesperus. Next base: position 35,921,305 of record CM075855.1, read on the forward strand.
ACCTTACATTCTAATCCCTTTACGTTTATTTAAATGTCAAAGTTGTGGACAGGCAAAACTATTTCTGCTCTGTGATGCAGTCGGACATGACTGCAGTTCTTGCACAAGAAAAATGAGTAAACTGCTGTGGTAAATATCCCTCTAACTCCCGGTCATGCCCAACTTGGATATTAGAAAAAAAAATCACTACTGTGAAAATAAAATAAAACTGATCTTACCCCGAAGCCACACAGGCGTACATTACTCAACCCTCAACAAGGTATTTGTTATTCACAAGCAGTAAAAAGTCATGAAATTCTGTAGTACCCAAACAGATTGCTTAAGTTTTTCGATTGCAAAATCAGCCTCAAAATTTTCTAATACGAATGCCTCGCATATTTAAAAAAGGTATTTCTCCAAAGTCTTTCGCAAAATCAAAATCTCAAATTAAAGCTCCATAAATTATCTTTTACGAGTAAAAGAACCCCAACCTTCTCTAAAACAGGTACGATGAAGTTAGAACCTTTGGTTGATGAAACACTCCTAATTGTCTGAATCCCAGATGGCTTGCTCCCATACCAAAGCATTCAATTTTGCTTATCAGTATCCTTCGTTTCTTGGAACTGTAGAAGATTTTGCACTAATATAGAAAATATCAAAGCAATTATAAACCTATATAATTCTAATGCGTTTTGCCACCCAAGAAACATTCTTGAAGCCTTAGTATTGTAAATTGCTCAGTATTGTGTGTGTGACAAAAGATGTTAACCATGATACAGTATCTGGAGATGTATGCATTCTTGTGTCCTGTAACATCCTTAGCTTCTCTATAAAATCCTGTAGCACATAATTACATGCTATTGCAGTACGGGTACATTCAACACCTCTCATTATTTATAGCCTTTACTTACCTTCCAATGCTGCCATCCATGAAAGTGATTTAAAAAATTTTATTGGGTCAATTACCTACACCCTTTATATTGCTTGGTGACTTTAATGGTCATAACACCTTATGGGGTAGTGATAATACGATAGCCTCTGTTTCGTCATTCTCGCGCCACATAATTGAACAGTTTATTTCTAATAATTCTCTTACATTCCTTTGAAACTACCCATTTCCACCAATCAAAATTTTTTTATTCATTAGATTTAACTATTTGCTCTCCAGCAGGTTCTATTTTGATTAAATTTTAATGTTGAAAAAAAGTTATATAATATCAATCATTTTCCTTTAATTAAAAACCAAAATGATACGAATAGAACATAAGTCTCTTCCACTCTTATCTTGCAGACTGGCCACACACACACAATTAGCTGTGATTACTGGCATCAGGGTTAGAAGTGATTGTAATAAAATGATGTGTAAAAAGTTACTGATGTGTTTTTCTACATGTTGCCAAAAGCCCTAATCCAAAGCGATCTCAAATTCCATTCAAACGTCTCCAATGTGTCGGCAAGTTGTTGTGCACGAGCTTGCAGTATTTCAGCCTAAAGTTGTAAGTCGTCAGTTCTCCAAAAAGCATTGCTAAAGTCACGTTGAAAAACAGACCAGTTTGTGAAGCCGTACTCGTTATTGTCATACTATTGTCTAACTGTTCTGGCCAGGTAAAAAAATAGCGTTCGCTAGACTCATCTGTTCATCCCAACGGTTATAAAGGGCTAAGCGTTCATAATCCTTACACCATTTTCATGTATCCTCATGGCAATCGCCTCAGAAGATGCACATTCTAGTATTCCTGTTTGGACTGGATAACAAACCGAATGGAGGGTTCAAGTCTTAAAGTCGTAAGCTGCGTCTTACAATACTAGTTGTATGGCCCTCCGTGATGTAACCCAGAGCTTCCACTAAATTGTCACGTGGAAATACCAAAACCTCAATTAAGGAGTGGTGATAAAACAAGTACAAAAGAGAACAAGCAATATCGAATTCTCAACACGAGACTTTATTCAACACTTCTCCAGGGTACAACAACTTATATACATTTGAGGAACTTTCTCGAAGGATTCAATACGGATGCACCTATTATGCACATCAATCAAAACAGAACACTCTTGAATAATTTAATAAATTTAAAATTGTTATAATTATCTGGAAAGTTTAATAAATTGAAATAATTTACGGCAACTTGTGCATAGTTGCCTGGGTTCGAATTCGCTACCTTCAGTAAACGAGCAGAGATGGAAGCACTGCGCCAACAGTTCATTGAGCAAAATGCAAAAACACTCGTTACAATAAGCATTCTAACCATAACTGCTAACTGTTGTCTGTAGACTCGTCAAGTTGTAGTGAGAACCACTCGCATATTTCCAAATCCTTTTCAACTGCGTTTGCATGTCTTTTGAAACGGCTTCTTTACTTGTAACAAAATTATCTGATAAATGTAAGTGTTGTATTGCTGATATAATCTCAGGTTTGTCGGAAAATCATTCAAAAACGAAATTAGCATTAGTAAGAAATACCTTTAACTACTCACATCCTAAAATGCCTTTTTCTTTGAGAGTATTTAAAAACTTTTTATATAAAGAAGCAATAGTGGACTTCTAAGATTTTATCATAGGTGTTGTGAAAACTAACATTTTGAAAAGAAACATTTGACTGTAACTGCTCTATTTTTATTTTTCGAATTGCAGATTTAAGTCAAACGGTGCAATTAAAAGTAGAATAAACTGTTTTGAAATGCCATTCATCATTGTTTTTTAGCCACAACACTTTTTCTACATAATAAGCAAACACATTTGTATTTTGAATTGAAGCAATATGATGATTCCCTTTTGGAATTAAAATTATAGTACTTTTCGTCGCTAGTATGATCAACTCATTTTAGTGTAAACTAAGGAAGTATTTAAAAATAATGAAGTATATAAATGCTGTATACACAAAAAAATATGAACATAGAAACCATGAATCCAAAATGTAGACCAAACAACGAACGCTATTTCGAAGGGATTTTCCCGAGATGAGTTTCAGAAAAACGGCTTCGCTTACGGCATCTATGAAAGTGGACCAATTTTATTTTAGGTATGGAAAATTAGTGTGGCAAAGATTTGGCACGAGTAGAAATAGTTCAGCTAAATTTTGCTTTGTGTTCATATCTGTGGGGGTGGAGGTCTTTTTCCAGGTGAATTCTATTTTAGTTGTGTTAATCATTAACATTGAAAACTCAAACACTTGCGTAGCATTTTATGGGAAAGTGGAAACTGAAATATTTTATCACTGGGCACAAGAAGCGGGCGCACATAAGCCAATCGACAGGAACCAGGGTACCCGCGGGCATAAGATTATGTACCCCTGCATTACACATTAATAAGCTATTTACAAAAGCTGGTATGTCAATGTTTAACATTATGATCTTCAATTTCTTACTTCTCAGGTTTGATTTTCCCTGTCGGTATGGATATTTCAGTGATTTGAAATCCACCTTAAATAAAAAATGGAAAGTCTATATAAAAAACCATCAGATATTTAGTGTTACTCTGATAATAGTTTTTATATTGTATGAATAGCAACAAAAAACATTTGTTTTCATAAATAGAAATATTTAATGCTAATCTTTATGAACTTTTAATTTTTTTAAAAATAAAATTTAAAACAATAGGGCTAATACCCAACCAAGGTATGCATTCTAAGAAAGCAATACAACAAAGTGTCTGCGATTATGGACCTCTTTGCCGATTCGCTGAAGATCTTCCTCTCCTGTTAAAAGTATTAATAGGGGATGACAAAAGGATACATTTCAATGAAAAGGTAGAGTATAAGTAAGTCTTATTATATATAAAAGAACTTATATATTAAAATATTGGGCTAAGATGCCGTATAATCCAGCATACCAAATTCTGAAGCTTTTTAGCTACGATAAAATGGTGCCGCCAAAATGACATAATGTGACGCCTCGTGATAACGTAAATACTGGAGTTGCCAAAATGAAATTTTCTTCATTATTCGTATAGGTCTTCATCTCTATGACGTAATAAAGAATCAGTTTGCCGATAAACAAAAAAATTATTCAATTCAGAATTTGGCCTTGCTGTATTATACGGCATCTGTGCCAAATATTGTTTCGACAATATTTGGCACAGATGCGAAGTGAGAATTTTTTTTCAAATACAAAAAATGCATAAAATTTTTAATTCAAAATATTATTTGTCTACATCTGTGCACTCGTTTAAACACGTAACATATCCAACTTTCATTCCGAGTCAACCAGATACTTTTTCCTCGCAAAATAAATACGATCTTATTGTCAGATGGTTAACTCTTGATTTCGTTTTTACTGTTCGGATGCTACATTCCTACCTCTAGTGAGAATGTAGTCGAACTGACAGCCGAATGGTTAGCGCTCTTGCCTTCGGTTCAACAGTTGGTGGGTTCGAATCCCACCTTGGGTATGGATGTTTGTTGTGGTTTGGAATCCACTTTAAACCGTAAGTCCCTGTCTAATTAGCCCTCGTTGCAAAAATTGACCGTTGAGCGACAAACCAAACCTAGTGAGGATGTTTGTAGTGGTTCAGAATTCACTGAAGACTTTACGTCCCATTCTTATTGCGCTCGTAAGCAAGAAATGACCACTAAGAGACAAATGAAACTTCTCCTCGAAACAGCTTTTTTACACTTGTTTCTCTGTTTATATGTAAAGAAAAGAGTTATGTAAAAATATTTACATGTAATTTATTAGTAATCATTTGTTACAAAAATTAATATTCTTTAAAAGCAATGATTAACAATATTAAATAGGGACTAAGGAATGGTTAATGAAAATAAAAATTTCTCTCAATAAATGTAAAAAATATAGTTTAATAATGTATAATAATTGAATTCAACAAATTATTTATAAAGGGTATTAATTTGAAAAATATATTAAAATTCTTTTATGCAATTTAGATTGAATAATTCTACATAAGCCGTAAAATTGCAAGTATACATGTAATATACTTATAATAAGCCTTATTTATAAAATACACTGCTAGACAATTGCTAAGGAAGGATCAGAAATTGCCATGTAGCATAACATTAAGCGAGACATGAGGCCTAGTAGGATAAAATATAGTTGCCACACTGTTCAGACCAAAATGAAGAATTTTTATTGTTCTGGAAATTACAAAAGCTATGAAACATCTGAAAGAAAAAAAATGTTCATTTGATGCTGCATACGGAAAAATGGAACAATGCATCTAAAAGTCAGCAGGCACCTTGAAGAAAGGTATCAGTACGGAATTAGTCCACCGTGGAGTGTGATGCAACATTCCATACGTCGTATCATATTTTGCACAACATTATCCTGCAGCTGGTGAGGCAATTTATCCCATTCCTCTGGGAGTGCACGGATGAGGGTGTTCTTGTTTGTCGGAGGATAGTTTCGACCAGCAACTTGCCTCCCCAAAGCATCCTACACATTTTCAATAGGTTTTAGTCTGGAGAACATGATGGCCATACGAGGCATTGAATACCCTCGCTGTCTAGACAATCCTGAACAGCCAGTGTTTGATTACATGTTGCGTTGTCGTCCATAAAACAAGTTTATCACCGACAGCACCTCGGAAAAGACGAACACGAGGAAGTAGAACTTCATTGATGTATCGCTGCCCCGTCATAGTCTCATTCGCTACCACATGTAGGGGCGTGTGACCATTGATCATGCCGGCCCACACCATGATACTGTATGTCGGATATCGGTACCTTTCCTGGATATTTTCTGTACAATAAGCAGTACCACTCTCACGCCAGATCAGTTGGCGTCAACAATCCGATGACAGACTGAACCTACTCTCATCTGAGAATAGTACGCATGCCCAGTCTCATTCAGTCCAATTTCAATGCTCCCGACACCATTGTAAACGGGCAGTACGGTGCTGTCTGGTCAATGGGACACACACAACATGTCTGCGGGCGTATAGTCCTCCTCTCCTCAAACGTCTGGCAACAGAGTTTTGGGAGATCTGCTTTCCTGAGGCAACAAACTGATTTGCTACCTGCTGAGCTGTGGTGCGCCTGTTCCTTTTTGTAGATAGGACGATATATCTGTCTTCTGCAGGCGTTGTACTTCTAACACGACCTCCCCCGTGCCGCCTACTACACATTCCAGTAGTTTTAAATGACTTCCCCAGCCGTGAAACAACGCTATGAGCGATGTCGAACTCCCTGGCAACATCTGTAATTTTTCGCCCTTCTTCGATCTTTCCAATAATTCGGCCACGCATAAAATCATCTAAGTGATGTCGGGAAGACATGTCAAAAATTTCAAGTTCGTCTATTAAATCTTTCCTGTAAAACTTTGACTTGAAACAACAACTGTGCACACGCGTCAAAACATTTAAAGCTCTTATGAACGCTATCATGTGATGAACAGACGTGGAAAAAAATTTGCATACCCATACTTCTTATTATATACCGCACTTATTCTAATTTTCCACATTTTGCTTTCTTTCATTTTATGATTGCTATGGATGATAGTGTTATCCGTCCTTAGCAATTGTCCAGCAGTGTACTTTCAGTTTTAAATTTCAATGAGTATGTTTTTGTAGTAAATTTCTTATTTGAACTTAAACAAGAAATTATAGTAACTTTGATTTTTAAAAAGTACTTTTTAATTTTTTATTAAAATTCACTTGCAAGTTGAGGCCAATTTTTAATTAAAAACTAAAAATTTGTGATAGTTAGTAATTACTGATTAAGATACATTAAATTTAAAAAACATTTTCTTTTTATAAATGTTTCAGAGTTAAAACCATGCTTTTTGTTTGCATACATTTTTGAATTTTATTTTGAATTTCGCATTAAAATTTTTGTTACATTCCCTTAAAAGTAACTGATTTTACTAATAAAAGCTCAAAGTACTGAAAACTTCAACAATAATAAAATAGTTTCAATAAAATGCTACAGACTTTAACCTACATTTGATAAGTAAGTTTGAATCATTCTTCTGAGATTCAGAATATGGCAATAATGCTCGTTTTTGGTGTTTCCATACAAATGGTCCTCTGGTCACTATCCGGCTAAAGATAAATGTACTGAAGCAAATGTAACAACTTATAAAGTAATGTTGAATGAAATTCGAATGAATAAATATTAGAACTGTGAATTTAGAACTCATTAAGGTATACATTTCATAAAGATAATTTTGCTTTAAAATGTGATTATATTTATTGTATTACAATAAATTCTTGGTTGAAATTTTTAATCCAGAGAAAAATTTTTTTTAATTTCAAAATGCCTCACACTATCAAAGTTATAATAATATATAATTTCAGTGTAAATTTTTAAAATTATTTATTAAAAATAAAAACGCTTTGTTAAAGAAATATTTGTTCCTGAATACTTTCTAAGCTTTTTTATTGGGTTGTTCGGAAAGTCATTTCGTTTTTTAATGAAAATGAAAAACGTGCAGCAAAAAATATTATATTGCATTGCATATTGTTCATTCTAGTCCAATAGCTTTTACCATCTTTCTGGTAGTAGCACGATTCCATTAAGTGGTTGGCTTTTACTAGCAAAAAGCTGATCCATGTAGGAAAAACGAAATTACTTTCCGAACAACCCAATATTATCACACACAATGTTATTCGTCAATACATATTCTTTCAGGTGGACTTTTGCAATGTAAGAATATATTACCTGGAAGAATTACCTGGAGCTCTGAACTCCGCCACTGACGACATCAGAAATGCAGTTAAAAAAGTTAGTTGTTTGTTTCTGACAATGATTATATATACTTTAGATTTTTGTTTTCAAATAACATTGTAATTTTTAACTTTGGTTAATTAAAATTTAAAATGTTTTCTAACACTAAATACCGTATGCAAATAAAAGTATGGAAATTTGAAATAATGAAATACGTTTTAATAAAACTGAAGTACTTGAATTTTACGCGAATTTATTTATCATTAGAATACATAGAGATATGAATATAATTAGAGTTTATAATAATTACAAAATATATAGGATAACTAAATATTTGCGTAGTGTTTATTGGAAATATCATTTATCATACTGACATTTGATAACAGAATTAATGTGTTTAGGTAAGTAAAATTCAACAAATCAGTTTAAAACTTATTAAAAAAGCAAATAACAAGTTGTGGCATTTTTAGCATATGTTTAGTAAATAAAACTGAAAGAGAGGACTTTATGAATCGATACTATGATTGGGATATCTTAATTTCGCTTAAGAAAGGCAAATTTCAGCTTTTTAGCGAAAATGATAATACAAATTGTTCGATATCTTTCTGGTGGAGAATATTATGTGCTAAAGAATAAATATTTGTTCTGCTCTATTTTTTTTCAAGTTTGCTTAAAACCATTCTTGTTCTCGAAGATTGTGAGTTTTATTCCGCCCTGGGCGAAGATCCGTCATATTAGTTAATGGCGGTTGGGGAATGCATTACAGATCACGGTTGCAATGTCCTCCAAGTGAAATGATACCTCTGGTGGTGGCATGTGAACGCCAGCAGGACTCCCTGTACCTAACCCAGGGAGGGTTCTACCAGTTTGGGTGGAGTCTGCTGGAGAGAAAGAAGGAAGCACCAGTAGGGGAGCGCCACCCCTGTCTGTGGTCTCGAGCTCCCAACGCAACAGCTCAAGTCAGCGTTGTAGGATAGTTGCCTCACTGCTTCATTGATTCTTCTTCATTGGTTCTTGGGCTCTCATCATCGTTCAGGGATTATGAGCTCCCTGTGCTCCGAGAGGAATGTTATCAGCGAGATGATTTTGGCTTTCGCTTGCGGTTGGTGGATAACATTTTTCAACCATTCTATTCTCAGGTTTTCGCTGGGGGTAGTAAAATGCCAGGAGCTGGTGAGTGAGCACGATGTGGCATAGTGAAGTGGGTCACCAGTATGACCACAGGCACAGTTGTCGCTTTCCCGAGCACCAATCCTATGTAGATAGCTCGGGAATGGACCATGTCCCGTGACAAACAGTATAATCTGTCTTGGCCAGCATTGGCTATTAGGTTTAACCATTGGAATTATATCATGCACCAAGCGACCTGTGGTAGCTTGGTCCCATGACAGTTGCCAGGATTGGATGGCCATTGTTTTGAATTCCTTTTTGTGAAAAGATCTTGGGGTGGGCAGATTTACTTGAAGTTTGGCCGCTGTTGTGGCTTCTTTGTTATGTCTGGGTGTCTTTTGCTACGTCCTTACTTTTAAGAGGATCTACTTTCGCGGTCACGATGGCACTCCCACTACATAAAAGTGGCACAGTTCTCTCCTCTTGTAGTGCCGAATTTTGGAAATTTCCTAGTGGCTGAATATTATATAAGCGTTCAAATCCTTTTTAGTTAATTTTAATAGTTTATGATAATTAATTATAATAGTTAATAATAGAGTTAATTAACTAAATATACTATTAACTATAAAATTTTAATTTAGTTTTAATAGTTCTCTTTTACAGTTTCCCATATAGAAATATTCAATCATCTGAGTTAAAGGATTATAACACATTCACACTTTAGTATGGGGAGGTGAGTTAGTACCGCACTGAAGAAATTAGTTTCTTGAATTTCAACTTATTTTTTCACAAATATTGGAAGTTTAGTAACAAATATAAATTCCAAACTTCTTGCATGCATAACTACATTCAACCACAAACCAACAGTTTGAAGGCCAGGAGGCAAATCTAATATTAAATGCAGAATGTGCAATAGAGAATGAATAGTAAGTCGCATCTTCATTGGCTTCTGAAACGGTATCCACAACATACTTTAGAGCGTGAGAAGCATTTCAACTTTAATATCACATTAAACAATTTTTTAACAAGTTTTAGTGGTACCGGCAGCGAATATGTTAAAAAAAAATGTATAATGCAAAAACTTTCAAATGATATTTCAAACTAAAATTCTTAATTTACTTATTTCAAGATAATTTTTGCCACTTATTTTTATCAGACAATACTGTGCTTATTTTGGATAATGTATAACGGGTGATCAAATGAAAAGGTACGAAACGACGGAAAAACGTAATAGTTAAATATTTGTAAATTGCGCCATGAGAGAACGTAGCGAGACATCTCGGAATGTGATTGAAGTCTGACTGGGATCGGAGCATGCCCGCGTGCGCAGGAGAGAGCTTTGCACAGGAGTACACAGGACAGATGCCCGCGTGCACAGGAGTGGCTCTTGTCAAAAGCGTCGTCCAAATGATGCGGCAGTCCGTATTTGGACAGCATGTCGTTCGCGTTGCAATATTCGACGATTGAGGAGCAACGAGGTGTTATCCTATTTCTGACAGCGGAAGGTGAGAAACTAGTGGAAGCATGAGTCGTCAGCTCTTCCTAAAATGTTCAAAACTGTTACATCAGCAGGAAAGGTGTTTGCTCACCATCTTTTTCGAGGTTTAAGGTCCGATACTTGTGGAATTCCACGAGCACAGGAAAATCATACTCCGAAGTGTACTGTGAGACACTCCGACGCCTACGTAGGTAAATCAAGAACAAAAGACGGGGCTGCTCACGAAGGATGTGGTTCTGTTCCATGATACACGCGTCCACACGTCTCCACAGTCACACACATGGGGCTAAGTTCAAGTGGGAGACGTTGGACCATCCGAACTACAGTTCGGATATGTCGCCTTGCGATTTCCATGCATTTGGCACACTGAAGAAACACCTGAAAGGGAAGCGCTTCCATTCGGACGACCTACTTAAGAACGCTGTGAAGAACTGGATCTCGTCACGGCCACAGTAACTCTGGAAACAAGGAATCCTGCGATTTGTTCATCAGTGGGATCGTTGTGCTAAAGCCTATGGTGTATATTTTGAATAAAGTCTTCATTTATACTCCCCTTGTCGTTTTATACATTTTCATTTGATCATCCCTTGTATTAGCTACTTTACCTGATTCCAATTTTTAAATGATAAAATTTAAATTTGAGTATGTACAGAATTGATTATAACAACTTAACAACATTGTAAAATATATAAATATAATGAAATAAAGTAGACATTAAGAGTGATTTCAAAAATATTGTAAATATTTTTTCATAATTTTTTTATTTTGTATTAAAGTTAAGATAAAATTGTAAAACAGTACAGCTTCTTTTAGTTTTTCACCATAATTCACTCCCAAGAAATATTTTTGAAACAAAAGTGAGCAATTATTCATACGTATTAAGAAAATAAAGGAAGTTTCCTGAAATTATCATTAATTACTTTGGCTTTCGATAGAAGAGTATGTGAGTTTGAATCCCGTTTTGGTCATAAATGCTTGTAGTAGTTCGGAATCCACTTTAACTCTAGGTACCAGTCTACTTAGATCTCGTGAGTGACAAACCAAACAAATTCACAACGCATTTTATTTTTAAAAATGTACCTAACATCCTTCATATGTCATATGCATTTTAAATTGTTTAGTCAACTATTAGGAATACAAAAAAATAATCCCTGTTTACAGTGAAATGAAAACTTTCATATATTTTATACACAATTTTAAAGAGAACATGTTTAGTTTATTTCTGATAGATGAATTCTAAGAGTTTTAAATCTTGTGCAACAAAGATATGGCCAAGCAAAAAAATTCTATAGCTCTTATAAAAAATTTTTAAGAAAAGGTCTAAAAAAAACGTTAAATGTTTTCAAAATTTTATATTGGTATTTTAAAAGTACTTTAAGAAATCTTAATTTCAAAATTTTAAGTTTAATTCATTAACAATTAGTTTTATCTTTTTAGTATTTATTATTTTATAATTTTATTAATAATTTCCCTTTTAAAAAATGTTCTTTAATAATTATTCAATAATGACTATAGAACTGAAAGCTTTTTATAGCAGCTTGAAAAAACCCGAGAATTTTAGAAATATAAATTCTTCTTAAATTTACATTTATCTTTCTTTAACACAGTACAAAAACAAGTTCCTTAAATGCATCTACCATTTTCTCATTAAAACTGCTGTAACCATTAAATGTGATAAAAATTAGCCGTCTTATTTAATAATTTCAATTGCCTTTCAGGCTTCTAGACACTTCGAAGAGAAGTATGGAGCTAAGCCTGTATCCCTCAAACTGGATGAATTGATGTATGCCATAGACATGTGGGAATGCAAACTGCTGGAGAAAAAGAAAAAGCCTTTTGTCAAAGCGCTTAGCATTGAGGGAGAAAGAGTGCACTTGGGATGGGAAATTTGCAAGTGTCTGTTTGGGAAATCGAAATACACTTTTCAAGTTCTTTTTTATGCTGCGATAGAGAGACGCAGTAAAGATATCGTTTACTATCGGAATCTAGACAAACTTAAGCTGTTGAAACATAAACTGAATTTCATCTTTAAGGAAGACGCAATCCTTTTGTTGCCAACGTATCCAGAGCCTCCACCTCACTTTTCCATGTCCATTCCTAAATATTCTAATTTTGGATACACAGCTATTTTCAGCGCTTTAGGTTTGCCAGTGACTCAAATTCCTGCAGGGTTGAAATGCGGTTTTCCGATAGGAATTCAAGCAGTTAGTGGACGATTTAAAGACAATTTAACTATCGCTGCTGCAATCGAATTGGATCGCGTTTTTTACGGTTGGAAAAGTCCGTCCTTTATTGATCTTTAAATAATTTGTAGTTGTAATGCATATCAAAATAAGTGAAAAGTATCGAAAGAATAGAATGTTTTTAAATTAAGTACCTCGAAATTCAATAGATCTGACTTAGTATTACAGGTCATAATAAGCTTAGTTACTTGGAATCTATACAAAAAGATTATGCTCAGTATTTATCTCTGAATTAAGTACGTTCAAATGAACGTGAAGACAATATATACATATAGGTTTCAAAATGCTTAGAAATCTAACCTTTGTATTTCATTTGAAAGTTTTGTTATTTTTTGATCATGAAATTATCAGCATTTGGATTGCTGAATGCCTCTTTCATTTTAATCCAGTGGGATTAACTAAAGTGTTTTCGTAGAAAAAAGCTATTGAGATGGATTTTACTTCACATTCAATACTTAGAAAAATATTATAAAAATGATCGAATACATTTTTTAAAAAAAAGATAGGATTAATTTTCTATAAAAATCCATCGTAGGTATTGTAATACAAAATCTATCATCTCAATACTATTTTTAACTCATCCATTTTATTAATCCATGAATTCTGTAAAAATATTGAATCCCAAAAATTAAGCTCTTTATTCATTCTTATTTTAAAAAAATTAACTACCAATATTTAGTGGCGCCTGAAAATCATATATCTGAATTTATGTACATAGAAAATAATCCATTAATTTCCATTGATTGTACACGTTTTTGAATCTTAATTAAATACTATATTATAGTTTGTACATTATGTAACTGTTTCAAGTGATATTATTCTAAGATGTTTTTTCTTATCAAATGTGATTTAAAAAAATTTTAACGTGTAATTGTTTCATTAAAGTTTACTTATTTTTTTGAAATGTCTTAGTGTAGAAAATGTTAAATTTATTTTTGCTGGAGTTGACTTGACTTTTCAGCAAGATGTACTAACAGATCAAGCTGAGTTTTTGCTTAGTTACGGATTTATTTTATAAAAAGCTAAGTTAGAAGAATGCTGAATATTTTTTATGGCTGCTAAAAAGATAAGGATTTCAAAAGATTTGTTGAATAAAACAAAATTACTTAAAACACATACGCAAATTATGAACTTATTATACTATAGTACTTATTAGGATGATAGTTTACCTCTCAATATTCATTGAAAATTTAGATGTAGTTTAAAGTTTTTTTTTTAATTATTATATAATCAAAATTAAAAGATATCCATGAAAATCAAGCCAACGAAATGTTTCGATAGAAGAAGAATTACAAAGTATGGAAACGGATATAAGATTATACACGTCCACGGAATATATTAATAAACATGAATTATCTTCGACTCATAATTTCATTTTCACTAAATCATACTCTAATTTTTCATTATTTAGTTCATTTTTACTTGTTTTTGCATAATGAATCTTTTCTAATTTATTGAATAAAAATACACAAAAGTTTTCAGTTCAATTCATCCTTATGATGTAAAATATTTTAAATATGGTTAAGCTGGTAAACTTTTAATTACTGTTGATTACAAAAAATAAGATTTTTGGGATTTTCAAGCTTGCTTTGAAACAAAAGAATAAGTTATGATCTATGTAAAACCTCATCTTAAGGTTTATGAAGACAAAGCAGCATCAGAAACGGGCATATTACCAAATAGAACAGTTTTATAGCACTTTAAAAACCAGGATTCTCATATATTAATGGTGGAATCGTATAAATTAAAAACTTCATCTGTGAAATGATCATATAAATTCTAGGGTGAATGTTTATTAAGGATGCAAATTTTAATAAACATTAATTTTAGATTAAATGTATCAGCATTCATTTTAAAATTTTATTCAGTTCAAAAAATCTGATTATATTGCATTTTCAAGTAAAAGAACAATCTGAATATTATATACTTTTATAATTCACAATATTTATGAATATTATAAAAATATTTTTTAACACTTTGTGGCTAAGCATATCCCTTATGAATTATTTGAAACGCATCACAACCTTGGTTCTTTATCTAATTTAAAAATGGGCTAGTGCATTAAGTTTCAATTTGATAATGTCAAGTGCAGAAACAAAATTTATTGCATTATCGAACATATTGACTTTAAATGGTAACCTACACTGAATGTCCACCTAAGCTCCAAAAAGGTTAAGTAAGTCACAAAATCCAAAATATTAAAGGTTTAAACATATGTTCCATACAAATGGAAGGGAATATGTCAAATAGAAATTTACATTAGTCAATTTCTTCTTTAATTTTCTTTTGAGGAAGCAAAGGCTTGCACAATTATTCATGTACTCCTTTCAACTAAAAAAAGGTTTTTTATTCAAATGGGAACAAAATTGTCTTATTTATAGAAAAATGAACATTTCATTGAAAAAAAAACTTGTAACTCTTTATTTACATTCTGTTTCAGAATTAAATATCAAAGTAAAGAATGAGAAATTTGCTCGCAATTTGAAAAATATAATTTCTTAATTATTCATTTAATGAATTTTCATTTTAATATCATTGAAGTGAAAAAGAGAATAGTTAGGAGTTTAAATAATTTTTTGATGTAATTTTTCTGTGCAATCAGCTTTAATAATGTCGCCTAAAACAAAAGTAATGTTTGTCTATAAATCTTCTGAGTATAGAGACCTAAATAATGATTGCAAAGAAATTACATTATTCTAAAAGATCAGTAGTCGTAACAGTCTCAACCAAGTAATGGTCTTGTATATGTAAATTTAATTGTTACCAACGAATGGAAAGTACGAAAAATTTCATTTCTGAAAAAGCTCATAAAAAGATAATCAGTTATCTTTAATTCCCATTTAATTATAAAGCATGTCAAATTTTCATACGTCTTAGTTTATTCTTTAAAGTAAAGCAATTTTAATCGAATTGTTTAATTCCTTAATATTCTGGTTTCTGTTCAAAAAGCGCTGCATCGTTATTTCTTGGTAATTTTAAAAAGGATTTTACACTTTTCTGAGGAAATCTTCTAAGTATGCAATTTAGTAGATTTCTACAATTTTAAACGTTATGTACATTTTAAGCATTTTTAAACCATTGTTTATTTTTATAGCCAATCTTTCAATAAAATTCTCTTCACTGAAAAATTTTAAGATCTATAAATATTTATTCTCTAGCATGATAGCCTAAAATTGCGCACTTGTAATTCTACATTATTAAACCATTTTTGTAACATTTGTAATGTTAACTCTTTTATTCTTTTAAATAACATTTTATTTCTTTCAAATTGGTTAGTGCAGAAATTCCATATCGTTAACAATTTAAAAGTAATTAAAATATTTTTCCATATCATTTTCAAACGATAAGTCAAGCCAATTAAAAATAATTTTGTCATGAGGAAATTTATATTTTTATAGCAATTATTCAAATACTATGTTCTCGGTGAAAACAAGGATGTTGTCCTATGTATCAAAAAAATATTTTTTATTTGCGAATTTTTTTCGATCTTTGTAATTTACTTTTTAATGTATATATGTAAACAAATAAGTCATAAAGCAACATAATAGAAATTTTAGTCTTGAAATATCTCCTGTAAGTAATATTTCAAAGATTTTTTATGCACACTTGCAATTTACCTTAAGAACTGTAAAGATTTATTGATTTAATTTTACTGTAAACTAATCCTCCTCCCTTTTTCATCTAAATGTTCGATTCGCTTAATTTATTATAAAAATTATGTTAAAATTATTTAACAACTAAAATTCTTTTTCAATTAAAAGTATTTTAATTTTTTTATATTAAATTATATTAAATATCAAAAATTTTAAATCATAATTTGTTTTTAATTTATTTTAAATCTGAACTAATGAGGAAATATACGCATTACCTCAAATAACCTTTCTTTGAAGAAAAGTAAAAATAAAAAAATAGTATCTATCTTTCCTGCCCACGATAATGCCGGACAGCACTGCAATTCCTTTTAAAAGCATCGATATATTTTAAGCAAGTGAACTTTTTCTGGTTCTTATTCGTGAAAATATTGCTAGTCTGAATGCAATAATAAAAAGTAGCTGGAGTTCTTTCCTCTCTTTTGATAGGCTGCTTAGATTATACTGCTCACGAGTGTTGTATGATTTACGACAACACTTGATAAGATGTGATGAACTTACTGCGCTCAGAATTATTGAACATACTTCATACAAAGAGGAGAATTTTGTTTCAAACGTGAATGGATCACTAAGATTAATATTCAATAAAATTAAAATCCATGGGATTTTATTTTCGAAATAAAATAAAATTAATATTTATTGTCTGTAAGGGAATTGAATTTGTTTAATTTTTATTATGAGTAAGGAAATACATTTTTAACTAAATCCCAAATAAAATTCATCACACTCAAGATTTATAGAATTTATTTAAAGGGAATTTGTTACTTTCCATATATACTAAAATAGATATCTTGTGTACCAGCTAAAGTTATCACTATTTGCACAACGTATTTCGAAAAATAAATTCCTTATCTTTTATTTTTTATAACGTAGCCTCTAGATTTACAGAGCATTTGTCAAAAACAATTACTTTAGTAATGGTACTTTCAAGCAAAAAAAAATATTTACTTTGAAATGTATGAAGCAGTCGTTATTCGTAAGTATTCTCTTTCTAATGTTTTGATGTTATAGTTTTTAATATGACTAACAGATGGCGATACTAACTTCTGATTAAAGTATTTTCTCCATTATTTAAAAATGTCAAAATTCTAAAAATGTTAAAGGAAATTGCTACTTATGACAAATTATTTAAATGTTCGGGTACATTTTTAAATTTACTACGATAGTAATTTTTAAATTCGTGTGTTTTTAAAGTTTTTATTATTGCAATACTTATTGAGATTATGAAATCATTAATTTTTCAAAAAACATTATTTATAGCACTTATACAATATTAGTACACTTTTAGTACATATATTAGTAGTACACATATTAGTATCATACTAGATTCTTATTTGTTAACATACAAATGTTATGCTTCCATGATATCTTATTGCTTAATAATTAATAAAATTTCATATTTTACTTATTGAAAAAAAATGCAGCACTAAATACTTCTTTTATATTTCATCCATAACTTTTATTGAAGAGTACAGAATTTTTAATATACTTCTCATAATTTCACACTAAATCTTCCTTAAAATTAATTGCATGAAGTATCTGAAATTATTATAACGTAAGTAAGTTTTATTTTTTATGCATTCAATAAAATTCCATCAGAGTTCTGCACTATACCATTGAGGCTTAGACCTTTTCGTAAACCCACACACACACACACACAAAAAACGGAAGAAATACACGTAAGAAATCACTGTTATTTAAATAGTTTAAATAGCTGTCATAGGAACACTAATGATTACAATAAATTTTACTGTAAAATTCACAGCAGCAGAAAATCGTTTGCTGGGCATGCGCATTGAATTGGCGGGATAAGAGTTTCTTTTGTTCCTATGACAAATGAATCAAAATTACTTTCGCGCGTGCCATTTATTTGCACTTGTTTTCGTTTGGTGAAGTTGGTGATATTTTGAGAATAATTTTTCCTTTAGTTGAATTTCTATTGAAATTTAATCACCAAATATAAGGTAACGTATACTTTTCTTATTGTTTACTATGTAAGCTGTTAGCTAATTTTGATATACAAGTATATAAATTATAAATTTGACAACATTTCAAAAAATTCTAAGCTGAATTTAGAAACGATCATATTTACTTGTATTAATTCAGTATCAATATTTTTAATTACTTTTTATTAATATTTAAAAATTTTATAGTAGTTTGGTAACATAATTGATTAGTATTTTAATTATCAAATTTTCGACGAAATTAGAGTTGTATTTAAGTGCTTCCATTGTTATAAAAATTGCTTAGCTATATTTCTTTCGTAATTAAAATTGAATAATCATCTATTGTTATATTTTCTTATATAAATATTATACATATACACTGCTGGACAATTGCTAAGGACGGATAACACTATCATCCATAGCAACCACAAAATGAAAGGAAGCAAAATGTGGAAAATTAGAATAAGTGCGGAATATAGTAAGAAGTATGCGTATGCAAATTTTTTTCCACGTCTGTTCATCACGTGATAGCGTTCATAAGAGCTTCTGAGATATTCAGCTCTTGAAATTTCAAATTATTTGTCTGATTTCTATTTTTTTCAGATGCTTGTTTAACATTAATCCATAGCGGGGAACGAAATCAAAAAAATATATCAAGGATGGTTTTCAATCACGTGTTTTGTCACTATTAAATAATTTATCTAACTTTGAATGGGGCTTTAATCACATAAAATGTAGAGAAAAAAAAATCGTTACTATTGATTGTGTGTTATCAACTATTGGTTTATTTCCTCAGAATCTTTTCATTAGCTTTTATTATAATAAAAAAATCAATTATTTTAAATAATATAAAAAAAACTTTTATTGTCTTTACATTATAATTGAAATACTATATCATTAACTAATTACCTTTGGTGTTTTTAGTAAAAGGGAATGTGTTGTAAGGGGTTTCCATCCTAAATCTGTAGAATCACAGGTAAATCAAAAATTAATGCTATGTTAATTTTGTGTTATTCAAAGTGATTTTGTCTTAATTTTTCAAAAAAATGTAATAAAAAATTCAATCCACTGTTAAAGTTACGATTGTGAGATACAAAAGTTAAACAATCTCGTTAGGTATAGAAAATTAAATTATTGATCACAGAATGTTATGAAAAGTGACTTCTGCAACATTAGTTATGTTTTTTGTGCTTTGTATATTTATTAAAAATTGCTTAATAATAATAGTTGGCACATAATTAGGAAATTAGCTATTGTGTATTCAAAATTCATTTATACTCTCAGTTACAAGTAAAATAAAACATTAATATTTTTTCAATAAATTTTCTTTCAGCTTGAAAATTAATAAAATATGCCAAAAAACGGAGAAGCTTTTTTTGTGTTCACTCATTAAATATTAAAAGAAATATGTTTATAATGTAAACCATTTAACAGAATATAATACAAATATTTATTTCAAATCAAGATAATTAACAAAAAATACATTAAAGTAATTCTGAAAAATAATTAGCAAAATAAAAAGCATGTGAAAATAATTATGAGCTTTAATGTGAATCATTCTGCATCCTTAATATGGTTAGAATTCCAAGAGGTTATGAATCCACTTATTTAAAGAAAAGGGGTGATCTGTAACATTTCCTTACAATGAAGAAAATAATCTACATTTCTTTCAAAAATTACCTTTTTACATAAAATAAGCTCCTACATTAAAGTTTCATAAGAACTAGATATACTACTAAATACAAAAAAAATACTTTGTGAAAATAGTACTAAGATATATGAAAACATGTTGATAGCTGTAAATAGCTATAGCAATAGGTTTTATAGAATATGCAGCAAAATGCATAGTAAAATGTGCTGTAAAGATAACAATAAAAAGTGCTGCAAAAATTAGTATAAAATGTTGTAAAAATAGCAATTAAAAGTGGCGTAAAAATAACAGTAAAAAGTGCTGTAAAATTATAGTATGAAGTGCTGTAAAAATAACTGTGAAAAGTGCTGTAAAAATTACAGTAAAAATAGGTGTAAAAGTTTTACGAAAATGCTGTAAAATTTACAGCATATTGTACTGGCACCCAAAACGTCAGCACATTTTGCTGTAAAATTACAGTGCTTTTTTAGAGTGCACGTAAGCCTGCTGCTAGATTGGGTGGAATAAATCAACCGCAACATACTTTTGAACTCTTAATTTTAAAATTAGTACAAAATAACGAATGTGTTATCAGTACTTAAAGTATTTCCATTTTGTTTTCAGTTAGATACGAAAATTTACTGTACCGGTAACTTTTAAAGACATATTGAAAAACAGAAAAGTCCCAAAAGACAAGTTTTCAAGGCTATTTTTGAGTTGAAAAATTAAGCCTTACGTCATTTAAAATGATATGATCAAAAATGTCATTGAACCATTAGCATTCAATAATTTCATGTCATTTAAACCATTAGCATTCAAAGCCTTATGTCACTTAAAATGATATGATCAAATATGTCATTGAACCATTGGCATTCAAATCTTTTTCTTAATGAATCGGAAATCTCCATTATCTTCATTTAAATTTCCTTTACAGGAATGCTCCAATGAAAAGTAACCATTTACTTGTCACTATCAAATAAATAATCATAAACATTAATAAATTACTTGAGTAACTTCATTTCACTGAATGTTTTTTGTCTTGAATTAGAGCATTAGATTATTATTTTGACTTTCGGTAGGGGAAACATGCCTTCCTACCATATTAGACATGTTGTCATAATTAAGAAGTATTTTATTTCGAAGTCCAGACGGATGCATACATTTGACAGATTCATTAAATTTACAAAAATTATACTGTATTATTAGTATATATTGTTTACAACAGGGTTTTCCTTTAGATACTTAGTGAATCAATACATGACTGTTTCATAGCTTAAAATGTGTTACTAAGAATTGTAATGACTGATATGCTAAAAGTGAGTAAGAAATTTGACAACGAGTAGTAGAAAAGTGGTGAGTTTTCTTTTTAATTTTAAAACTAGCATTTTTCTGATAAACAAATGAATGTTTATAACAAATGAAATTCAATTTTGCAAATCGGAGCAAATAATGAAAAACACAAAATTCCTATAGTAAAATACAATAAAACAATCTCTGTGGAGAACTGACATTTAATAAGAAGCTTACTTTATCTGGTATGTTAATGTCTTGAATGGTACAATTGTGATCGATTTGTTCACTATTGAATACACATAAAGCTAAAATTTTACATCAAATGAAAAGCAAAGACTTGACTTATAGTACTTAACGTCAAAGTTTACATGGACAAAACTGATTATTGGATAATGTATAAGTGATGCTAAAAATGTTATTAACAAAGCACAAAAGAATTGAACAATAATTTTCTCATGCAGACCATGAAATCGGGTGAATTT
Source organism: Latrodectus hesperus (assembly GCA_037975125.1). NCBI lineage: Eukaryota > Metazoa > Arthropoda > Arachnida > Araneae > Theridiidae > Latrodectus > Latrodectus hesperus. Next base: position 35,942,751 of record CM075855.1, read on the forward strand.
ACATTATATTCTACGGTAAATTTCAAAGTCAAAGATTGATTAATATAGAGTAAATTATCAACTGTGACTTGCAAACAAGTGTAATTCAGTTTTTGAAATAATTTGAATGGATTTGTAAATTCATATAAAAAAACGAAATACTCAATTTTAGAACTTAAAATATTCCATTATGAAAGTTATTAAATTGAAATATATATCATAACAAGATTAGTATTAATTACATATGGAGCTAAATTAAAATTGTGCTTTACATTAAAAAAGTTGCTGAAAAAGTAAATTACAAACTAAGCTTTCTTGAAATGAAAAAAAAAAAATACATCAAATCAAAAATGAAAATATTGTATGCTCTTAACAAAATTATTATGTCTCCCTTGTGAAGATTGGATTTTACTCCAAGATTATGCTTGTACCTAGATTTCAATTTCTTAAATGTTGATAGGACATGGGCTTTTCCATCCACCAAATACTTTATCCAGTTCTAGAGCAGCTGCGATTGTTAAGCGATCTTTTAGTTTCCCGCTTATTGCTTGCAATCCAATTGGTAGTCCGTTGCACAAGTCAGCAGGTATTTGAGTGGAAGGGAAGCCTTGAATACTGAATATACATGTGTAACCTATATTCGGGTACTTCGGTATTGTCATTAAATAATGCGGAGGAGGTTCAGGATGCGTGGGCATAAGTATCACTGCGTCTTCTGAAAAGATTTCTGCGAATTTGCGACAAAGTTCGTCGTGTTTCTTTAAGCATTCATGGTAAAATTGATTTTTTCACGCCTGTCGACCATGGCATTGTAAATGGCCGGCCATGTATGGTCTGCACATCGAAAGAGACTTTTGAAAAATTCACACCATAGGTTGATTTTCCCACTTTTAAGCTCGAGTAATCCTTTCATAGGAGGTACGCCTGTTTCCAATAACTTACATTCCCAGATCGAGAAGCCATATTCCAATTCTTCAAGATATAAGGGAACTGGTTGGACTCCATATTCTTCTTTAAAGTAATTGGCTGCCTACAGGAAACAGGGTTATAAAATTTATATAAAAAAACAAAATGAAAATTCATAAATATCAATCACATTTTTTAGTAAATTTAAGGTTTCTCGAAATATTGAATACTAAGCAATAATTCAAAACAGAGTACACGTTCTTATATTGTTAGGATACAAGGTAATGTCAATCATGTTGAAGGAAACATTTATAAAATTCGTATAATATTCTTTATGAGAAGAAAGGGTTTAAAAATGTAAAGCAAATCTATTGTAAGTGATTTATTATTATCTTATAAGTCATTTATATTCCAAACATAATATGCCTGGAATATAGAAATATAAGCTGGGATTTCTCGTAATCCCAAATATAAAGTTGAACACAGAGCGGAAATACATGTGGCGATCGCACATACAACATTAAATCTTGTACATTCCACCAGATGGCAGCATAATACCAGGGATCTCACAAGAGATGTCAAATCCAACATAGACACCAGATGGCAGTACCGCACCAGTGATTCAGGGAAAAAATAACGAACTGTCAGTCGGACTGCGAACTCCGACCGAAATTGTCGTCACTCTCGCGCCCTGTATGTATCACATTTGTATATAGTGTTAATTAAATATCGTATATGTTTATAACCTTCTGATGGATCTTTTTCGTTTATTGGCTTTAGTTTAAGATGTTATCAGGCTGATAGATCGTGCATACTTCAATTATCCAAATTGGTGACTCTTAGAAGATAGAACACGTGCACTTATTCTCGAAACGGCAAGCATTCGTTTCCACGGACAGTTAGTTATTCGTTTCGATCGTGTAGCTGCCTTCTAATCTGATAATATATCATCTTTCAATGGCTCGCCATATCATCGTACGTGAAATATTCATCGTTATTTCGACTGAAAATCAAGGAATTTGTGAATTACGACAGATCGCCTTCACCGATGAAAATACTCGTGCTGGTGCCAAACTGCTTTCGTTTTAGCGGACAATACTGTTTTACTGAACGTGTTTGTGCTCTACTAAAGGTGCTTTGTGCTTTATCGTTGCCGACATCGTTATTTATATGTATTTTTGTGTTTCTTACCGTTTGAATTCCATGTGTACTTCATTCATCTTAAGCAAGCTCGTTCCATTCTTTTCATTTTTTCATTATTGCCATCGGATCGTTAAACACTAATTTTTTCATTCCATTTTTTGCTATCCATTTTTATTTATTTGTGTTATTTTTCATGCCTATTCCTTTGTTTCATTGTGTTATATTACAAGTTACATATTCGCATTTTCTATTGATTGCTTAAAATTGTTGCTTTTTTTTAATTCATAATTTTTCATAATTGTATTGCATCGTATGTACTTATTGGAAGCAGTCTTAATTTCCTTTCCTACATTTTGATTACCTTTTGATCATTGTTGTTAAGGTTGTCCCTGGGAAATTCATTTTTTTCTTTTGTTCTGATTTGTTTCTTGTATAATTTCTTGTGGCTCATTCCTATATTTCGTATCACCATGAGTGACGACGAGGTCGAAAAACAGGCTAGTGTGTCTCGTGTTTCTATCAAACCCCCACCATTTTGGAAAGCAAATCCAACCTTATGGTTTGCACAGCTCGAGGCACAATTCTCAATTTCTGGCATTGCTGAAGATTCAACCAAATTTAACCATGTAATTTCTGCGGTTGAATCTGACGTGCTCAATACTGTCTCTGACATTGTCTTGCAGCCTCCGACCAAGGATAAATACAAAAACCTTAAAGCTCGTCTAATAGACTTGCATTCAGAAAGTGAAGAATCCAGACTCCGCAGACTTTTGCAAAGCCTCGAACTTGGTGACCAACGCCCCTCACAATTGCTTACCCGTATGCGTTCCCTTGCTGCCGCAACGGCAGGAGAAGCTATTTTACGATCCTTGTGGCTTTCCAGACTTCCTACAAGCACGCAAAGCATTCTCGCTGCACTTAGTGATGATCTCCCTCAACTTGCCGCAGTAGCGGACAAAATTTCAGACCTCACTAATGCTTCAACCATAAATTCCACAAGCTTGCAACCATCTCCTCCGACGAGCACTCTTGAAGCACAAATATCGCAATTGACTAAACAAGTGAGCGAACTCTCAACCATTGTTCATCAAAACGCACGTTCTAGGCAAAGTCAGCGCCACTATAGAAATAACAGCAGGCGACGTAGTCCATCCAGGGAACGGAACCGCCAATACAAAGAGCCCTCCAATAATTTATGTTTTTACCATACAAATTTTGGATCAAAAGCTAAAAGTGTACACCACCTTGCTTCTTCCGTCAACCGGAAAACTAGCATCGCGGTCACAGGTGGCCACGATGGCTGACCGCGGCACTTTCCGAATTTATGTGGTCGACAATGCCCTAAACATGAAATTTCTTATTGACACTGGGGCTGACGTGTCCGTCATTCCTCGCCCTAAGAATTTTAATACCCAAAGAGAAAAACTGACTTTATATGCAGCTAACAACACTCCTATTCCAACTTACGGAACGAAGTTATTAACTCTCAACTTAAACCTACGAGGATCATTTTCCTGGCCTTTTATAGTCGCTGACGTCTCAAATCCTATCATTGGTGTTGACTTTTTGAGACACTTCAACTTACTTGTCGACGTCCGGCGCAGGCAACTTCTGGACCCCACAACCAACATCTCGGTCACAGGAAAAATTTCTACGGAGCCACTTCAGAAAGTTACGTTAATAACTGAATCTTCAAAATACCACAAACTTTTGTCTGCTTATCCCGCTCTTCTAAACACCTCGGGTCTCAATGGTGATAGGCCCAGTTACGAGGTATATCACCATATTGAGAGCACCGGCCCTCCAGTTTTTTCCAAGACCAGACGTCTCAGCACCCCTCTCCTAAATTCGGCAAAGGATGAATTCCAATTCATGCTACAACAAGGCATCATCCGTCCATCCAAAAGTCCTTGGGCAAGTCCTTTGCACATGGTTCCAAAGAAAAGCGGTGACTGGAGACCTTGCGGTGACTACAGACGCCTGAATGCTGTCACAGTTCCGGACCGCTATCCAGTCCCACACATCCAGGACTGTACACATCTGTTAGCTGGGCGAAAAATTTTTACCACTCTCGATCTCACACACGCCTACAACCAGATCCCTGTTTTTCCTGACGACATACCAAAGACGGCGGTGACGATACCTTTTGGACTCTTCGAGTTTGTTTTTATGCCATTTGGCCTCCGAAACGCTGGGCAGACCTTTCAGAGATGCATTAACAATGCTCTTCAAGGTTTAGACTACTGCATTGCCTACCTTGATGACATCCTGATTGGTTCTACAAACGAAGAGGAACACATTTCTCACTTGAAAGAAGTCTTTAATCGCTTGCAACACTTCGGTTTCACACTCAACCCATTTAAATGCATCTTCGGCCAATCAGAAATCAAATTCTTAGGTTGCCTGATCATCCAAGACGGGGTTCGTCCACTTCCTCAAAAAGTTGAAGCCATATCATCTTTCCCAAAACCCCAAACTGTGGCTGAGCTTCGACGTTTCCTGGCCATGATTAATTTTTACCGAAGATTCTTACCAGCAGCCGCCCGCCGACAAGCTCCTCTCACTCATTTCCTAAAAGATAGCAAGAAGAAGGACAATCGCCCAGTTGTGTGGTCCGAGGAAGCTAGCGCAGCTTTCGAACGCTGCAAAGAGGACCTGATTCAAGCCACTACCTTGTCTTATCACACAGATAATGACAAACTCATTCTTGCAACCGATGCTTCAGATATGGCCATTGGCGCCACTCTGCAAGCTGAAACTCCACACGGCATCAGACCCCTCGCCTTCTTCTCAAGGAAGCTCACTTCTACTGAAACTCGATACAGCACATACGATAGAGAACTTCTAGCCGTCTATGCAGCTGTGAAACATTTTCGACATTCCTTGGAGGGACGACAGTTCCAGATTCAGACAGATCATAAACCTCTCACCTTTGCCTTTACTACAAATTCCTCATCCTCTCCAAGACAACTCAGGCAACTGGACTTCATCGCACAGTTCTCCACCGATATTAAACATGTCAAGGGATCGGAAAAGGTGGTGGCAGATACCTTATCACGCATACACGACATTACCATTCCTTCTGCCATTGACTTCTCGTCCGTCGCAGCAGCACAGGAGAATGACCAAGAATTACAGGCACTTTTGTCGAATCCTAGTGCCAGCAGTCTCAACTTTCAACCCTTGAAGTTAGACTCACAAACTGCCATCTTTTGTGACACATCTCAAGGAACTGTTCGCCCTTATCTATCTGCACTTTTCCGGCAACCTGTTTTTCAGCAACTCCACAACTTGTCACACCCTGGCATACGGGCGACGAAAAAACTCATTCAACAGTGATATGTACGGCCATCTATGCTCAGTGATATAGCTGCCTGGACTAAGGCATGCCTCTCTTGCCAAAAGTCCAAAGTTCATCGTCACACAAAGAGCCCGATCCAAAAAATTCCTGTGCCAGACAAGCGTTTTGCTCATGTCCACATCGACATTGTTGGACCACTATTACCATCAGAAGGCTCAAGATATATTCTGACATGCATAGACCGCTTCACCCGGTGGCCAGAGGCAATTCCCATAGCAGATATCACTGCTGACACGACTGCCAGAGCCTTCTATAATCATTGGATAGCACGTTTTGGTGTTCCCGAACTTAACACTACTGACCAGGGGCGAGAATTCCATTCGAATCTCTTCAAAGCACTCACCAAGTTACTTGGAATTCAGCTCATCAGGACGACTCCGTACCATCCGTCATCCAACGGAATCGTGGAGAGATGGCACCGCAGTCTTAAGCAATCGCTCATGGCTCATATGTCACAGTCACAGCATTGGACCGAAGCCCTGCCGACTGTCATGCTCGGTCTACGTTCTGTTTTTAAACCAGACCTGCAATCGACTTGTGCAGAGATGGTCTATGGAACCACCATTCGCCTTCCAGGTGATTTTTTCAACCCAGCATCGGTTAGGCCATCACCGGATACTCCTGACCATTCATTCTTACAAGATCTTAAAGAGCAGATGTCAAAGCTGTCACCAACCCCTGCATCGAGACATCTCTCTTCCACGCCTTCCTTTTTGTACCGTCAGAACTCTCCTCATGCACTCATGTTTTTGTGAGGCATGATGCTGTCAAGCGTCCTCTTCAACGCCCTTACGATGGACCCTTTAAAGTCATCACTCGTCACGAGAAAACTTTTCTGCTGGACGTCAACGGTTCCCAAACCACCATCAGCATTGACAGGCTGAAACCAGCATTTCTTCTCCCACCTTCGTTCAACGAGAGTTCTAACGGGCAACAAGATATTCCACTCACTCCAAGTCCTGTTCAGAACACTACGGCTGAGACGTGTCCTGTTCCCGCAAGCAACCAACCTCCAACTGCCATCACTCGTTCAGGTCGTCGTGTACGATTTAATCTTCGATACTCCTCTTAATCGTGCATCGCACTAGGGGGAGTACTGTGGCGATCGCACATACAATATTAAATCTTGTACATTCCACTAGATGGCAGCATAATACCAGGGATCTCACAAGAGATGTCAAATCCAACATAGACACCAGATGGCAGTACCGCACCAGTGATTCAGGGAAAAAAGAACGAACTGTCAGTCGGACTGCGAACTCCGACCGAAATTGTCGTCACTCTCGCGCCCTATATGTATCACATTTGTATATAGTGTTAATTAAATATCGTATAAGTTTATAACCTTCTGATGGATCTTTTTCGTTTATTGGCTTTAGTTTAAGATGTTATCAGGCTGATAGATCGTGCATACTTCAATTATCCAAATACATAATACTTATTCAGATAATCCTTTTTTTCCAACAGTATTTTAACATAATTGAAGCAATGATGGATTTCGTTGAGGCATAGTGAAAATAATGGCAATTTAAAATTAGTGCTGTCGTATGAGACAGACCGCATCAAGGCCACTGCTCTCCATACTTCATTCCTGTGACATTCCGAAAAAAACATAGTGAACCAATTAGTGACCGATTAACTGTTCTAGATGTCAATTTCGTTTGAAATTCTGAATAACAGTCCGTCAAACGTTGACATTACTTCGGTTATTCTCATAATATTTTCTTATCATCAATAATCTTTTTTCCAATACCAATGATACCTTATTGCATATTATCTATTTTCGGTAGTCAAATATTCAGCTAAAATGTCAATGTGTGTGATATTGTTATATATAATTATATACGTATATCAACACATTTGAAATTAAAAATTTAAAATACTTTTTATTATACTTTTGGACCACTCTGTATCAGCCAAACTCGTTTGAAATGCATATCAAATTACATAATTTTTCGATGAACAGTGAACAACTTTAAATTAGATTTTAATTGTTCACTTCTAATGATTACATAATCCCATTCTACACCAATGGTAAAATGCAGGTTTAATGGTAAAATTTTTAAATTTTTCTTTGACTTAAGAAAATTATTTTAATCGCTTTGGTTCTTTGTGTACGTGAATAAAATCAAATATAGTGTAAAATTCAATTTATATTACGAAATGCATTTGATAAAAATTTAAGTTTAATTTGAAATAAATAAATTCAAAAGGATTATATACTTTTTTAACAGCTTCCTTAACAGCGGGAACTGATTTGTGCAGTATACCAGGAATTTCTTCAATATAATATATTTTAACTTTGCGAAAGTCAACCTGGAAAAACAAATAATTTTAGCTTGTCAAAAGTAAGCATTTTTACAAATTATATGATGTATATTTTATTAACATCTTTGTTAACATTATTTTTATTATACTATTTCCCTTTTACAAACGCATTCGTTCTAAATCTATAAGTATTAGTGAAAGACATTTATCTAACCCTCTCTAGTTAATTATTCTAATTACAATTATAAAATCAAGAAAAGCTAAAAGTTTGAGTGTAATAAAGCTAACCCTTTCCTATTGCCAGGAGACAAAACTAATCATTCTACTGTTCCTTACATTTTTAACGTATTTATAATCAGTAGATTTTAAAGCTTGTATGCAACATTATTTATAATAATATTCATTTTAATACCAATCAAGCTCATGTTTTGTGCCTTAGAGCAAATTTTATCAATTCTTTCTTAGACATGGAAAATATTTTGGATCAGCAACAGTAATTTAGCGTGAAAACTTAAGTAACTATTCTTATTTATGTAAAATAAAAATGATATATATATTTGCTAGAACATATGAATAAATAAATTGGATCAAAATATATAAATTAGAAGTGAAAATATCTTAGTATCTAAATTAATTGGTTTTAAATTTAGTACAATCTTTTATTACAGGAAAAATATAAATCTGCATTTGAAAAACTTCAGAATAACTGTTTAAAATTTTGCTATAATGATAAATTTTGTTTCCTGTAAATACATTGTAAAAATAATAAGACGAAATTAAGAGCTATTAAAATAATCTTTAATTCGCGCGCGCGATACTTATCAAATTTTAGTAGAGTACCTTGATAAAAGGATTTTTAATAAATGTCATTAGTAAAATTTTTTCAAGGGTGATAAGGCATAATAAAGCACTTTTATTCATTTTACAATCGTAATTTTTATTACCTTATCATCAAGTCGTAATTTTTTATCATTATTTGTAAGCACTTTCATCAAAAGTGGAATATCTTCAACATACCGGCACATAGGACCGGTGCTCACAATCGCATCTACTTTTTCATTTTTTACCCCCATTTCACAATAGGGAAAGCTCCCATAGTTGGATACAATACCTGGCAAAAAAACAAAATATCAATATAGAGTTTAAGATGAAATTAAATAAAGAATAAGAGAAGTTACATTAGCTGGATTCTTTGGATTTTTGGCAGAAAAGAACCAATAGCAAAAATGATTTTACGAATGAAAAACCTTCACGTATCATTTATTGATTGCTATGAGTTAAATGGCCTGTGTAAGCCTTGTAATATGATCAATTTTTAATGACAAATTAATCTCTAGAATCATATATATTGAAGTTAAAGTTAAGCAATTAGTTGATTAAAAAAATCAACTGTAACGTATTATCAAGTAAATGTTTGTAAAATTAACTATCATGGTAATCACAGATAAAATTTAAAACCTAACCTAATGAAGTGTATAAAATAGCAAATATATTTATAATATTTCCAAGTAAAAACAGTCATGAATTGAGAAAATAACATTCAAAAATTAATTGCCAAAATTGTTGACTTTGAGTAAAAAAAATAAAATTATAAAAACTTATTTTTCAATTGATTTTAAAATTACCATTTAGAAATTAAAATTAATTTCCCCATTAACGTATTCAAAAGATTGCTGTACAATTTAAGAGAAACGTTCTTATTATTTAGCACCTAAGGAATTGAAATATTTGAAATTTGAGGAATATAAATAACAATAACAGAATATTTACCTGAATAATTTTTCGGAATTCTTAAATAAGGCAGTTTACAGATCGTTTAAAATATCATTTTTCTAAGTTTTTCCTTATGCAAATATATTGGTACTCATCATGACGTAGGAATAATTTATTATATAAATCAATGTTTGAAAAGCTGTGTGTGTGTGTGCGCGCGCACACTTATAAACAGGTAAATGAAAGAGTGAGAGATTTCCTATGTTTACTTTAATTTTCTCAGAAGGAATTGGCCTTCTTTGGATCACACTATGAAAAACTACTAGTGTTCTTGATAATATAATTTCTTAAACATGAGTTTAGTTTTACCAGTCAAATAAACAATAAATATAGTGATTATTTAAAAAGGAAAAATACATTGAAATTACAAACTGCAAACAACCCTTCAAGTTTTGAAATTATGTATTATGTAAAACAACGAAATAACGGTTAAAACTTGTCTGAAATCAACGTCTTCAAATAAACTGAAACGCTAAAAGTTTATCATATAAAGTAATAAAAATAATATTATTATATATTTTAAAATTTTTAATATTTATCACCTCATCAATTAAACAACAATTTTTAAATTAAAAGCATTTTCAATAACAGAGTTTAATTGTACTTAAAAATGCTATTTCAGAACAAGGAATATTTATCAAAGTAATAAAGCATTAAGTTAAGAAAATACAATGAATTTTATTTGGGTAAGAAAAACAACATTAAATTTTACATCTAAATGTTATACGAGGGTAAGTTGAAAAATAAGTTTCCCCTGTCGACTGTGGTCAGAGTTGTGTATGAAAGTCAAAAAATAGAATGAGACATTAAAGATATGACATACCTTTATTTTTCCACATAGGTACCAAGTACATTGAGACATTTGTCATATCGCTTAATAAGCTTCAAAAAGCCCTCCAGGAAAAAATCAGGGCTTTGCATATGGAAGAAGCGTTGAACGGCTTGTTTCACTTCAGTATTGCTTCCAAAGCGCCTTCCCCCGAGATTTTTCTTCAAAGCCTGAAACAGATGGAAGTCGCTTGGTGCGAGATCAGGACTGTATGGCGGATGGTGTAGGCGCTCCCAACCAAGAGTTGCAATATGGTTTTGCGTTGCCGTCGCCGAATGTGGTCTGGCATTGTCATCCAACAGTCAGAACGCCAGATGTGAGAAGGCCAGGCCGCTTTTTCCGAATCGCCTCTTTCAATTTCGACAGGGTGTCACAGTAGCGCGTAGCATTGATGGTTCCAACCTCCAAAAAGTCCAGCAACAAAACTCCTTGGGCGTCCCAGAAAACTGTGAGGAGCACTTTACCTGCAGAGGGAGTTGTCTTGAACTTCTTTCGGACAGGTGATGACGGATGTTTCCACTCCATAGATGCGGCCTTCGATTCTGGCATGAAATGGTGGACCCACGTTTTATCCCCGTCACAATCCGAAACAGAAAGTCATTGCCATCTTCGGACCTCTACCCAATGGTGTATCGGTGACTTGCGCGTTTTCCTGCTGTGTCGCCTTTCGCCCATAGCCGTTCAATGCTTCTTCCATATGCAAAGCCCTGATTTTTTCCTGGAGGGATTTTTGAAGCTTATTAAGCGAATATGACAAATGTCTCAATGTACTTGGTACCTATGTGGAAAAATAAAGGTATGTCATATCTTAAATGTCTCATTCTATTTTTTGACTTTCATACACAACTCTGACCACAGTCGACAGGGGAAACTTATTTTTCAACTTACCCTCATATTTTGATTCAAATATCAAAATATAAAACTTAGTTTTTAAAGATTTTATAATAGGACAATGTGATTGTTGTAATTATAAGTTTGTCATACCCTTCATACAGTGTCTTCTGTCTTTTATTAAACAAAGCTCCGTATATATAGTTCAATGGATTTTATTATTTATTTCATTTCTTAATTGTTATTTTCATCATTGAGTTTTAATTATAGTTAGTTTAATCAATAAATCTCTAATATTTGTTTTTAATTGAGATTAGCAATTAATTTTTGATTCAAAGAAAATCTATTAAAATTTGCTGTAATTAAATTACAATATTGATAGATTATATTTCTCTAGATTAGTGATTTATATAAGATTTTATACATATTAGTAAAACTTATTCAGCTTAGAATTTTTGTTTTTATAAATGCGAAAACTGTGTATAATTTTTTAATGAATTAAATTTAATAATTTACATATACTTAAATAAACGTATAAAAATTATTGTACAGAATATTTATGAATATATGTATTCTGTAACACATAAAAATTCCTTGTATTGTCAAAATTTGTATAGAACCAGCAAAAAACTTTTAATAGTAAACTTAAATCTGAGTAACTTGATGCGATTTTAGCAAATTTAAACTCTAGAGTAACATGCTCCGTTTAAAATCAAAACATTTATACAATAAATATACCAATGTGTACGATTTTAAACTCAATTTGCATGGTGTTCGTATCAAAAGTAATTTGGGAACTTCTCCCCGTTATTGTGCTTAAAAATTTTAGATTTTAATGCGAGTGAAAAATGTTATAAAAATTATTATACAACAGAAAATATTTCTAAGAAAAAGGTAAACTATACATTGGAGCAATGATTTAAAGTACTAAAATCCACCTACGCTAAAAATGCTTTATATTTAAAATTCGATTCAATTAAGGACGTTAAAACTTTGCATTTAACTTTTCTCTTCCAACAAAATGAAAGGTATTAAACATCTTTAATATTTCATGTACGGGAATTCTCTCTGCATTCCCAAACAACAATTAATTTATTTATCATTCTGTATAGATTTTATTTAAATTAAAGCTTTCTCTGGCGAGAAACAGAGTGTCAAGAAAAAGGATTTGTGCTTACGATAAATAATAAATAATACGAGTGCATCATAAATATTGTATATCGAAATTGCATTAATTTCTGTTTCGCATCTGAAGTTACCTGTTGTAGGCTTGTGTCCATAAATGCCACAAAATGAAGCGGGAATTCTGATACTTCCGGCAAGGTCATTTCCAATGCCGATGAGTGCTCCGCCGGAAGTGATGAGGGCGGATTCTCCTCCTGAAACATTTCATAATTTTATTCAATTAAAATATATAATTAAATTATGGCGAAATGTTTTTTTATTTCAAGAATATAAAAATAAATAAAATTTTTATATGCAAAATAATAAAAATTATTACTGCACATTTGTATTTGCTTAAAATAAACCTTAAAAGTATTCTTTACCATACAAAAGAATAGAAATTAACCTATAGCATCATAAGACGATAATTAATTCAAGTCAGAAGATTTGTAGCTTAAAAATTAACAATATCGGTTGTAAATATAACTACTACAATAATTAATGAATTTTAACAGCAAATTAAACATCGTACACGTATATTTTTCTAATCTATGAATTTTAGGATACTATTTAATGAATATATGTCTATTTATGATATGAACATGATGATGAACGTATCTCTATTATTCATGATTCAATAATATTCATGATTATGTTAAATATACAATGAATGGAAATTATGTCACACTTTATCAAATTACAAAATAACATTCGTGATTAATGTGTTTGAAAAAATTTTAAAATTAATTTACCCAAACTAAATAATTAAATATATTTATATTTTATATACTTCCATTTGGTCAGATGTTGATTAATACTTTGTAGCCTGAATCATGTAGTTCAACATTTTGTAAATATTTTACTGTCATTAATAATTTTGGAATAGAATATTCTTTTAAGCCAACAAATAATTTTTATTTGTGAAAAACCCTACAGCGAACTTTTATACAGAAACTTATAATGTTAAACAATGCTTATAATGTAAGCCAATTATTTAGCTTTGATAGTTTTAAAAAAGAATTAGGGCTGAGAAAGAAGAAACTAAGCATATAACTATTTACCTGCAGCAATACTCTTTAACAAAATCTGGAATTAGAACGCTAATTAAAATTAAAAAAAGAAACATTTTAGCTTTTCAATACTCTTAAAAATACGAGTAATTTTAGCTTTCGCTAAATATGAAATTGGCTTCACTCGCTTTCGACTCTGAAATAAATGTTTTTTTAGTATTTAATTAAAAGGAAAAAATTTCGTGCCATTTCTATTAAATTAGAATCATTCCGATATTTTTACAGTAATTAATTTTAATACCTTACGATAAAAATGCACTACGTTAGAATGGAATTCTCCTCAATATTTTTAAGAGCTAAGTAATTAATTTATGTTCAAAATAAAGTATATAAATTAATCCTTATTTTTATTTAAAAAATGGCAAAAATCAATTTATATTATGTTTAAAATTTTTGTATGCGAAATACATTTAATGTTTACAAAAATTAAGTGGCAATAGAAATATAATATGAATGAATCCGACAGAGGCCACTAATCAATTTCATTCTTGAATTTTGCTCTATCTGTTAGTGTAAAACATTCATTCTGAGTCGATTTTGATATTTTAATTTTGTCTTCTGCTAAAAATTATCTCCCACAAAACTACCTTATCAAATTTTTATTAATCATTTTTATTTCAAATTTAGAAAGATTTTGGGAGAAAAACTAATATATATATATATATATATATAAAGTTTGTAATTTATGAATTTAATATATTTATGTGTTCAAAGTAAATCTAAACTACATTGAACTTTTTTGCCTAAATATAGCAACAAATAGTTGAAAAAGTTGTAGAATGAACCTTTGTCTATACAAAGATACAGAGAATTGATATTTTTGGCATATTTTAAATTTGTAATATAATTCTCTTATATCCATTAAATCTTTCTCATTAACGGTGATGAAAACTATGAAATGGTTGACTGAAAAATAATAACTAAATTTATATAAGAAAATTAGACTAAATAACTCTAAGTGCAGAAATTTTATTCTGAAGTATTGACATAATTGTTAAAATGAAATAATCGATTGGAACAGCTGCTTGGCAAATATATTTTGTACCTGAGCTTCCTCCAACAGTTCGAGCGTTATCGTAGGGATTTTTCGTCATTCCATGAAGAAGATTCGAACTTTCCCACCAAAGACAGGTTTCCGGAACATTGGTGACTGTCACGGGTATTGCTCCAGCTTTCCGGTACAGAGCAGCAGAATCGGAATCCTGCTTTGCTTTGTGTCCTTTAGCCCAAACCAGCCCAGAAGTTTGAATTAAATCTATGGAAATGAGATCAGAAATTAAGTACCGTAATGTTTATTGAAAGTTTGTTTGGTAATTTATATTTAAAAAATAATAACTTATTTTTTAAAAAAAATATTATTTTTTATATTTAAAAAAATAATAATTTTCAAAAAAACTTTTTTTCTCTATAAGAAAAAAAAGTTTTTTTTTGAAAAAAATTAATATTAAAATGAAGGAACCAAAGAGTTAATCTCAAAAAAAAAAGCAAAATTGCTGATATGGATTGTTATATTTATAAATAAAATTCGATATTTTGTAACTAGTTACGGGTTATTATATTTTTCAACTTCCAACCACAATCATAACTTAAAAGAACAAACTTCACAGTATGAATATTTAATATCATGAATATAAAGCAACTTTTCACATTTTTTCATGCAATAAAAATTAACCATATATTAAAAAGAATGTTCTTAGTCAAGTAGTATTTTCGGTGTCTAATAATTATATAAGACTTTTAGTTTGTATAGTTTTTATATCATAATGTTTTGTAATATTCATTAATACAGGCATCACGATCAATATTTTTTAAAAAAAAGTGATTTAAAACATATAAAACATACTAACATAACATTATAATTTACTCTTGGTGAAGAAAACAGTTTTCAAGAAAACAGCACAAACGAGCATTTGACAGCAGGAGGTCACACTTTGTGTGTGGCATCATGAAATTTTAATAGACAATAATAAATCATTGAAATGGTTTTTTATTTGTTTTAAATGTCATTAAATCGCTTATATTAGAAGACAACTATATTGTGATTGTTGAAAGATAACGTTTTAAACCACGGAATTCAAAAAACTGTTACAAAAACTATTAGGTTGGTGCGTATGAAATGTCGGATTCTCTTTACATGCGGACGTTTTCCTCCCTGTTTTCGTTATACTTTTGTATTTGGCATAACCTCATTCATACTCGTATTGTCCATTGCCAGAGACTCATTTCAGCAAAATAGGTTTTCTCGAAGGTCTTCCCTTTTTTATTTCTTTTGAGTTTATTGCCGATATGAATTCTGCCGACATTCGCGTCATTTTCTTATATGAGTACAAACTTGGTAATAGTGCTGCAAAAGCTGCACGCAACATAAACTAAGCGTTTGGGGAAAATACGGTTTGGGGAGAAAAATTTCGGACTGGCGATTTTTCACTGCAAAATGTTTCCTTGTTCCAACCATCGCGCGGAAGACCCAAAACGTCTGTGAAGAATGATGACCTGAAGGCTCTAGTGGAAGCAGATCCAGCCGTATCCACGAGGGAACTTGCTATCAGGATGAAAGTTGACCATACAATGATATTGAGACACCTTTCTGAGATTGGCAAGGTTAAGAAGATGGACAAGTGGGTACCGCACGCACTGACAGAGCGAAATAAGCTGGATCGGTTAAACGTATGCTCCTCATTGCAGCATCCACCATATTCACCGGATCTCTCGCCGACCGATTTTCATTTTTTCAAGCATTTAGAGCTGTTTTTAAGGGGCAAACACTATGAAAATGAAGACAGTCTAAAAAACTCGATATCAGAGTTTATTAATTCTAAAGACCAAAATTTTTTAAGACAGGCATCTACGCTTTAAAATCTCGTTGGGAGAAGTGTATTGAAGCGAATGGAGCATACTTTGATTGAATAAACAGCTTTTGAAGAAAGATATGCAGTTTTATACAATCACTTAAGAATCCGACATTTCATACGCACCAACCTAATATTTTTTCCGTAGTTTATCTTCTTTGTTATTTCTGACAGGAATGATAACAGGCAAAATAACACAGTGGTTAATACTTATGACTTTTGATATATTTTATTAATTTTTAACTCTATGTATGAAATTATGACACAGTAGTATTAAATTACAATTATGTATGTAAGTATAAAAATTTATAAACAAAACTTTCATTTAAAACTACTTACCTTAAATTTGATGAAAAAAAAACTGAAAGTGATATGCTTTCTTGGCAATTAATAAGAATATCATATCAGAATGTTAATAGAATTCAACTTACATATTTAAATTTAAAAGAAGAGTTTATACACATGAAGCTCTATGCTTTCTAAATACGAAATGCACTAATTTCTTATGCAATAATACTTTAAATTAATATACTTTATACAATAATACTTTAAATTAATTACTAAAATATTAAATGCAATAATACTTTAAATTAAATAGAAAAAGTGGGGCCGCGTGGTAGCCTATTAACTAGTGCATCGACCTTTCGTCCAGTACGGTGGAGTTTGATCCCCAATGCTACCAAAGACCCATCGAGTACACGCAATAAACGTACTCGTTAAATCTGTGGAATCGAAAGTCTTGTGGTTGGTCGTTCAGCAGTTAATATGGGTGTAATGGTCCCGAGAAATTACCCTTCACTTCCAGATCAAATTCAAAATTGAGAGTGGATCCTCTGGTGGTGCCATCTATCGGAGGAGTTTAGAGCAAAGTCGTACTTTCACCTTCGCGGTACTCTCTTTAAACGATGGACGCACCATATTGACTTAAATTCACATTGCCAACGGCATAGCGAGTCTTGTTTGTTCAAGTGTCATAAGTAACAACAACAAAAAAATTGATTTAAAAAAAGAATCTTATTTGCACATTTCTAATTACCTTTCACTCCAATCGCTTCTTTACAAGAGAATGGAATTCCTAGAAGTGGGGTATCTCTTTCAATTTCCTCTTCAGATTTTTCACCTTCCAGGAAGCGGTCAACCGTTTGAGCATCTTTCAACGCTTCTTCATACCTGGCGTCCACGGCTGCGTTGATCAATGGATGAACTAAACGTGATCTTTGCACATAAGCTCTCATCAAGTCTTCACATTTTAGCTAATATTTCAGATACAGTAACGTATATCAGTTAGTTGTAAAACAATTTCCTATAGCAAAAGTTCTTTTTTGAAATTCAATGACTGAAAAATACATACTTGTCGTTTACGAATTCTCTTAGCTAGCTGCTCAGCAGACATAAGAAGGAGCTTGTTTTCAATTGGTGGCAATGGTTTTGTTTTCCCCATAAATAAATGGTAGAGAAAATCCAAAATGTAATCCGAGTAAGGTCGAGTAAATGTTAAAATGATGCGGAGAAGTTGAGCACAACAACCAGCCACCTTAGAACGAAACATAACGACAGCATTGCATGATTATTTTTGAAATCTTAAAGCATTTAGCAAACCATATTTATATATATATATATATATATATATATATATATATATATATATATATATATATATATATATATATATATATATATATATATATAAACATTCTTTAATATCAAGTTCATTTAAAGTTTTCCTGATATTTTAAGAATTAGAAATATTCCAAGAAATGTTGTCCTAGTTTAATTATACTAAAGTAAATTAGGCTTAAAAGAGTAAATTATTTTAAAACATCATTAAAGTAAATTATAAAAGTCTTATTAAATTAAATTATTTTAAAACAAAGAGAAATCATTCGTTTTACCAAGCACTTAACATAGAGATTAATGTAAAACTGATTTGCTTCTTTGATCAGAATATCAAGTATTCCAATGACAGTTAAATACTTTTTTTCTTTCAAATCTTCAACTTTCCCGGTTATAAATAACAAAAAGTTCCAGTCATGGAATGAAAGGAAATTTAAACTAAAAATACAGGTATATTGTATTTTTTAGGAATAGCATTTTATTGAGAAGTATTTAGTAAATAATTTTTTTAAAAAATATTTTATAATATGAAATAAATAATATTTATTAATTAATGAAATAAATTTTTATTTAATTAATTTTTCTCTTAATTAATTTTTGTGTACAAATAATTGGTTTCTTATGTTATCATTTCTATTAGCACGCAGAAGAGAAATTAAATTTACATTGCAGTGAGAAAGTCCTAAAAAGATACTGAAATGGAAAACTAAGACTTCCTTATTGACTTCTTCATTGAAAAAAGACTTCCTTATTGTAAAATTACAATTGTTTCATATTTGTGTGTAGTTTCATATGTTTGATCCTATATCGCTTTAATAGGAAATTGGGAAATAAAAAAAAAATATTGGGACATTTTATGGTTTGCATCAAATTCACTGATGCGATTGCTCTAATAGTGTGTCAAAACAATGATTGACAGTTTTCTGTCCATAGTCATTAAAGATTAGTTTTTCTTTTTGGTTTTTCATCGTGGAATCTCATTATCCTAAAAATAAACTCACATTTAATTCACTGTGTTATAAAAAATTTTGCACATTTTAATGCCTTTTATATAAAACTTTATTAGTGCCCTTAAAAGAAAAAAATTGAATTTATTTAGCATTATGAATCTCAAATATTAACCAACCATACAACACAATTTGCACTGAATAGAATACACTTAAAAATGCAAGACCTGTCAAATTATTTGGTAACTATATTATTTTAACAAAATCATTAAGAAATATTTTTTAACCTCAAAATGTCCTATGAGATATCTTATATATGCTTGTCCTATGAGACACTTGTGTTTTTCAAAATATTGGTATTTAATCATTAAAACTTTTGAATACATTGATAATATGTTTTTTAAAACCCACTATATACCAAAAGTACCCTGACATCTAAAGACGTGGATCTGGCAGAAGACACAATTTGAATGCGGAGCCGAAAGTTATAAAAGAGTTTTTAAATGGTTTGACAAGTTTATATTAATGCGTTTCGATCACAATGATCTAGTCAAAGGAATTTAATGACTTTAATCCCACCTACATATAGCATTATAAAGGTATGTAAGTTTTCACGAAATAAACTTCAGGGGTTTCTGATTTTCTTGAGAAGACAAAATTTACAATGAGTCATGTGACTATGAAGAGAAAATATCAATACAATGAAACTGTAAAAAAACGAAATAGTAAGTCGTCAAAATTTGGCGAACGCAATAGCAGGAGTTTGAAAATGGTAATGAAGCAAAATCGTAAATCTTCGATGGCTAAAAACACTTAGAAGTTCATACAGTTTAATGCGAGGTTCATCTGCTGAAATAACCATCAACATTTAAGAACTTGATTTTCCATTCCGTTATGCAAATTTTAGTGTCATTGGACTATGAAATGTTCTTTAAAATGATGAATCTCGTTTTGCAATTTGTCAGTCCAACGATCACGTCTAAGTTTGGCAGATATTTGGCAAGCACTTTGTAAGTGATTGTATTATGGGGATTATAAAAATTGGTAGCAACAGCATCATAATGTGAGGTAGTTTTGCATCACTTTACTTCGATCACATAGTTTTGCGATTTGAAACAAGAATTCTAAGATATATGTCGACATGCTGGATATATGCCTGCTAAATGTATAATATTTCGTAGAAGGCATTCTATCCAGTAACATAACTATTCTATTTACATATCCAGATTTCATCAGACATGTTTGATAAAATATTTATTTAAAATTTTTACTTTTCATCTCAAATCTTGATTTATAAATCCCACAAAATACCAGTGGAATGAATTAAAATGCAGATCATGTAGCTAGCCAAGCTGACCATCTTCACCTGGATCATTTATTTCAGTTGGGATAGATGCCTGGATGTTAACTTCAATGTCAATTCCTATTGGTAGAGTAGTCAATAAGAATTATTTCTGCCAGTAATAGTAGTCTGAAAATCACATTCCTGTTGATAAAATATCTCAACATGCGTGTAAAGGCTCTTTTCGATGGAAAAGGTAAACCAACATCATATGATTCAAGATTCTCCGAAACGGTAACACTGATACTTTTAGACAGATATATGATAGAATAACCTATATGCTAAGCCAATAAATAGAAATTAATTTTTCAAAAAAAAAACTACTTTTTATATTACTGATTAAAGATTAACAAAACATATTGGTTTTAGTAATACAGTTCTGATTTTTCCCTATACTATTATTTATTCATGGAAAAATTTGTAACTATACTAACCATAATAATTTTAAATTTCATGAAAAATAGTTACTCAAATTACTAAAAATTTAACTGCATCATCAAAATTGCATACAACTTTTATTTTTCTCTACATGTGCTTAGAACTACGAGGAAATTATTTATTTTTAAGTGACCTATATATATATGATGTTTCCATTCCTTCATATTTATGATATAGCTAATATGTAATGCTTGAGAATAAAAGAATTCGGGTTCTAAGAGATATTTTCTAAATTGTTCTCTCTCTGTGGGACTTTATTATAATCACTTCTGGATTTTATAATGAATATAGCTTTTGCTTTCCAATAAATTATCTTTAATAATAAATAAAAAATATGAATTTTGTGACTCAATCAAATATGATGCAATTCTTATAAAATTTTTAGTAGCTTTTTTGATTGAAAATAAAATGTTAATAAAATTTTTAAATAGGAACATTTTTATCATTTCAAACTACACGAATTTATATGTCATCTTGAAGTAATTTTGAGGAGAATTTGCATTCATATTAATTTTATAGGTAAATGAGTTACATTTTTTTAAATATATTTCCCTAAAAAGTTTATAACATCTCACATGTACTACTGCTTTGCTCTTAATTAATCATCTCATGCATTCAAAGATCACTTACTGTTGTTCCTTTAAATTTTAATTTTTTAAGCTTCTATTCCAATTAGCTTTTTTATAACTTTATTAAGAATGAAACACAGAATGAGTATTAATAGGAAACCGATAAAATACTTTTTGTGGAATTATTGTGCAATAAATAGTAGTTCAAGGTAAATATATCACATAATAATTTAAAAATTGAAATTTTAATAACTACTAATTAATATTTAACTGTAGCAAATACAAATAGCTTTTATCAATGACAAAATAGCGTTAAGTGCTACAAACAACTGTATTAATTAGTGTAAATTTTTTTATTTTTGTCATACTAAAAAATTATGATAATTTCCAAAAATACTCAAAATAATCCTTAGATTGAAGTTCAAATTTTTAAACGCGCAGTTTAATCATTTACATTTTTATAAAACCTGCTGTTAATTGCTTTTCTTTTAAAGTTTTCTAATTTAAAAATATACTTACTGTGTAAATATGATAAAATTGTAATGATAATAAACTTTTATGAAGTAATACATAAGAAAATTTTATAATTTTTTCAATTTAATATTACAACTGATATTTTATAAGCCAATGGCATGAAAATAAAATACTTTCTGAGATTACAATACAATTTTCTGATTATAATATTTTTAATGCTAAAATTAGTTTAAGTTTTTATCAATGATAATTTTTAAGAAATTTAATTTCCTTGTAATACATTACCTTGAATATAATTACGTTGTTGATTTTATTGAATTTGAAATTGCAATGATTGATAACTCAATTTAAGCAAAAAAAGCTTAAAATTAAGCGACGTGTATATAAAATTCCTAAATTCCATTTTAAAAAACCTAATTTAAGTAAAGTGCATAAGAAAGCCTTATGTGCAAGAATTTAAAAATTATAAATATCAAAATAAAATTAAAAATAAATCAAATAATAATAACAAAAAGAAGATCAGATCAAATAACAATTAGAAAATACTTTACAAGCAAAAAGAATATTTAAAATTTAAACATTTATTGTGTCTCAAAAGTAATTTTCACAACATCATATTAAATATAAAGTACACATGTATTTTACATTTACGTTTATTGTTAATTTATGGAAATTATTTAAATAACTTTAGGAAGATAACTTAAAATTAACATTAAAATAACATTATCAAAATGAATAAAATAAGTTTAAGGTTTTGATTAGTGAAAACTAAATTAATATATTTTGCGATACAAATTATTAAAAACAGTTCTAGATGATATGATAATAAATTTATTTTTAATAATTTGATATGAATTACTAAACAAATTTTAGATTACTTAGACTATATCTGATTTTTCAAACTATTTGGTATATATTTCATAGTTAACATATTAATGCCCAAAATATCAAAACATTATTGGTGCAATTAGAATCTTATATGAATAACTTTAAGTTACTCTTTTAAAAAAGTCTCTAAATTTTATTCGTACCGAATTTTATAAAGTAAGTATTTTTTTTAAATTAAGTAAGAATTTTTTTTATAAAAACATACAGGTTTATAAAGACATAAATAAATTTTTTATGTTTATGTAACCCTAAATTATTCACACCTTTATACTCAGATAAATTTATAAACAGAAGAGAATTTTGTATTAAAAACATAAAATAGCACAACTTACTGTATTTGAAATAGCCATAGTGCTGTTCTTATCCCATGAAGGTTACGAATGATTTATAAACCCGGTTGATTATATTTTTCTAATCGAGATAACGGTTAATCTATCAGGAAAGCACTCAAGAGTACAAGTCACAGGTCAAACCCAAGCAGTTTCCTTTGATAAAACTGAAATTGACATCACGTGATAGATGAATTAGCCGCAAATGCACTGCAATTAGAAAGGTTCCGCTTTGCCGGAGCTATCACTTCTAATTCGGGCTATCAGAAACAAAAAATGAAACTTCTGTGCGGAAGATAACAATTGTTTTCAACCCGTAACTGACACTACAGACCGAAATACTTTTTCTTTATTAATGTGTTAACTGTCTCTCCACAGATTGTGCAACTGGTCTAAATGACACATTTATACAAAGAATTTCCTACCATATTTCTAGGCATTGATTGAACAGGAGCAGGTGGCATATTCATTTCTGCAGAGAAATTTGATGAATAACAGGTGGTTTTCATTTCATAGAAGTCAAACAATGAGTCAAAAGTTTTTTTTTTCTTTTATTTCATTTTAGTTCCTCTGTATTTATCGTAGTTTATGAATTGCGTTCACTGTCAAGAAAACAAAAGCTAAAGGGAAATGATAATTGTTCATATATGCTTAAGATAAATTGTTTATCATAAGCGTTTATGAATATTAAATAAAAATCCTACATTAATGTTTCATGAATTATAATATACATGTATGAGAGGAGGGAAAAGTAAATAAAACGTTTTTTTTTAAATTTTATTAAATCAGTGACACTATGAACAGTAGCTATTTAAATTATGAAGCACATTTGTAATAACTTTATGTTTTTAATTTATAATCGCTATTTTTTAATTTATAATCGCAATGAATATGTTTTTAATTTATAATCGCTTATTTTAAAAATTATTTAAGATGTTTCTTTTATAAAAATAATAGTTATGAGTAACATTAATAATTTTGGTCATTTCCCCACATTTTATATTGTTATTATAATAGCTAAATAATGAGAATCACTATTTAATAAATGTTGTTATAATTTTGTTATAAAAACATAATTAAATTACAAATATTGCATTATAAATATAGTATTAAAATATAGTTGTTTATTAATAGTAAAACTACAAAATAATTCGTATCCGGCATTAAAAAAGATTTTTGAACCATGATTCATAATTTCCTTAAATAAATGATTATTTTATTTAATTCTGTGTTAAAAACATTTGAGAAATTTTTATTAAATAAATTATATTTAAATTGAATTGAAAATTTATTAAGATACTATTTTACAACAGTTTTTTCCTTTAAAAAACTTTAAGATATGTCTTTACCTCGATATTTGAAGTGAATCCATAAATTTTGCGCGAATTTTCTTATAATTTCTTCATTTGTCTATTTTAATGTTTTAAACAATTTTTATTAATTTAAAAAATTGCTGTCATGTTACGTAAATAAAGGCTTTAAAGTACAGTAGTAAGTTTTAATACATACTTTTAAGATAATGATTATAAAAATGATACTAATAACTGCATATTAGTTATGAATATTAGAGATAATTAATATAAATTCGTTAAAAAAGGAATAACGGATTTATTTCAAAATGAATTAACAACTTTTTTACAGAAATAAGTCACTCTTTGTAATAAAAAAATAAATATGTGACTTATGTTTTGTTCTTTTTTTTTCATTGCATTTATTTTTGGCTGCCTATTAGTGATGCTTAAAGTTGCTGAACAAAACGAAGTGTCTCATAATTTTGAGGCAATATTTGGAGATAGCGTCAAACAATTGACGAAGTCCGCATAAACTGGTATAGTTTTCTCTATCGGATATCACCTTTACATTAGAAGGATCTTAGATCCCCCAAAGTTTAGCAAGCGCGGGCTTCTTGGATTTCAGGGTCAGTTTCAAATCTGCAACTTTTCATACACGAATCTGATTTCATCTCCAATAAGATTACCCTCATCTATAAAGATCTATAAGAGCCATCGTGTCAACGCAGCTGTTAATCGCCATCAAGAGTGACATCTAGAACGTTTTTTAAAAGTTTATTGGCTATTCACCATACAATATTTCACCAATCAATTTAAGGCTAGTGCACCATAATTTGATGCCACTGGAATTTAAATAATTTTGTATCTAAAATATTTAATATTTTATAATATCGTTTTCATAATTTATAATATCATTATTATCATCTCATCATGAGTATAAGCCACATTTCCATCTTAATTTAAATGATGAATCCTAATATCCCTAATTTGATTTTACTTTCCAGAAACTTTTAGCTGTTTTTATGTTCATGAAAAAAATAATTGATATAGCAACCAAATGTATTTAGGATTTTGCTGAATCCCTAAATCTACTGAATGAATATGCTAATTTTTTGTTAACGGTTAAAAAATAATAAGATTAAAAATGAAAAAATGACTCAGGTAATTTTTGTGTACATAAAAATCTTTCCGGAAACTGCCATTTTATTTGGATAAGATTTGGTTGAATTCATTGAAGACTTATAAAGCAAGATCTTAAAACATTCCATCATGTTATTAGATTAGGGGATGATATGAATTTAAATAAAATTTTTAAACAAACCTAGTGGCAGTTTTTATTACTAGATTTTTAGTTTTAAGAATGAAATGCTTTCCAGAAACTGTCATTGAAATTGGATTAGGACTGATTAAAATATTTGAAACCTTATAATGCAAACTAAATTTTAAAACAGTCAGTGATATTGTTATATTAGAAAAACTAATGATTTTAAAAGAGCGAATGATAATTATTAAATACATGAAATGCCTTACCGAAAATGCCTTTGTAAGTGAATTAGGCTTGATTAAATTATCTGAAATCTAATAGTCCACGTCAGATTTTAAAATAATAAGTTAAATTGTCATATAACAGACGACAGGAATACTAAAAATTGATATTTGAAATTTCCTTTTATTTTAGAAAATAATATTAAACTATTTATCATTTTATTTGGCATGTGTTGAATTAATCTGGAGTAGATTATAGAAGAATTCATATTTATAAAAGCTTTATTTTAAGTGCCATTATCCTGTAGTTATGTTTTCGATGTTTTCAAACAAACGTAGGATTTGTGCTCCAAAATAATAAAAATATTAAGTTTAAGTGGTTAGAATGAAACTGCTGAAAAATTTATTGTTTATGTAGTTATGTTTTCATATTCTTGTTGATGAGTAATCCTGCAAAATTATATCTTTAATATCATTATTATTCACAAACAATATTTTCACTCAAAAGTATCTCGACATTAACTTCGAGTTCATTGAACATACTTGAGAAACATTCAAATTGTATCATTCGTAATCATTATAGATATGCATACAGAAATATAAAGAATTAATTTGACAGTATATTTATAATAAAACATATCAAAACATATTCTTGTTTAATGAAACTTAATTTTTAGAATAAAATACATACGTAGGAAACTTGGTAATATATTTTTGAAAAATGAAATAAATTTTTTCAATTACGTAACATAAATATAAATTAATAATCAATATATTAATGAATTTTATATCATTAATACCTTGTTTCCTGTTAAAATTAATAATCAATATATTAATGAATTTTATATCATTAATACCTTGTTTCCTGTTAAAATTAATAATCAATATATTAATGAATTTTATATCATAAATACCTTTTTTTTCTGTTAAAATTAATAATCAATATACTAAAGATATAAAATTCCGATCTGATCGGTGTTCACCTAAAAAGTACATCCTTGTTGTCCGCCTCAAACTGATCGATGTTATCCGATACGATAACAGACTAAAAATGGTCATTTTCATATTTTATTTTAAAAAAAAATTCAGAACAATTCCTAGTTGTTACACTTGTTTTTTTCTTTAGAAGATATTTTAAACAAGGAAATGCGAACATTTAATTTATTATAAACGTAAATTATCACTATAAGCTTCATATATTTTAAAAGAATAATTGATTGCTCAGGCTCCAAAAATATTAATGGAAATGATAAGAATCTTAGTATTTCTGCGATTATTTTAGTAGGATGTGTAGTTAGAGATAACTTATTGAATCTTTATTAGCATTGATGATTTTTCCTTAGTCATGGTTATTACTCAAGAATTACATATCACTGAAGAATTACATATATATATATATATATATATATATATATATATATATATATATATATATATATATATATATATATATATATATATATATATATATATATATATATATATATATATATATATATATATATATATATATATATATATATATATATATATATATATATATATATATATATATATATATATATATATATATATATATATATATATATATATATATATATATATATATATATATATATATATATATATATATATATATATATATATATATATATATATATATATATATATATATATATATATATATATATATATATATATATATATATATATATATATATATATTATTCATTACATATAACCATGATTATATATAATATTCAAATAAACAATGGTACACTGACATTACAAGGAAGAAAAATCTTGATAGAAAAGAAAAGGTCTTTTGAACACTTTTCTCAAAATGTTCAACCTTACCCTTTTACATTCCTCAATTTCAATTAGGGAACTAAGGTTAATGAGCCTTGCAATCAGTTATTGCTATTTTACTCGCCGACAAAAAATTGCATTTTAATTACAATAAACACAATTGAACTGGTACGATTGAAATCTGAATTGTATACTATGAAAATGGAAATAATTCTACAAATCTTGTGAAATCTAATTGCTCTTTTTATGTGTCATAATCATTATTAAGAAAGAAATCGTTAGTGTGTAAACTATATGATACAATGATGTGTCCTTCATTCACCGTAAAGGCAAGATTTCTTGAAAAAATAGGAATTTATGTTCTGGGATTTCTTTCATGTAGGCAAACTGTAAAGTCATATATTCAGAATTCGGTTGGTTAATGGCTTATATATTATGTGTTTGAATAATTCTTTTATTGCCACTTCTATAGCAAGCGCTTTTATACTAACTTTGGTTACATTCTAGAATTTATATGCCTTCCGAAATGCTATTTCCTTTTGATATTTTACAGATGAAATGGATGATGAAATAGTATAGTCATACAAAAAAGTTACATGTATGAAGTTAAATTTAAAACCAATATCTACACTGATGTAGTAAAAATCTTATTATGTGACATAAATTGATTAGACAGGCATTGAATTATAATAAATATGAAATTACGATTAATAAAATGGTAATTAAGAATTGTTTTAAACTTATTTCGTTTATTAATTTTTTTGTTCTTCAAAAAAATACATTTTATAACTTAACAGTAAATGTAGGCAACTTTTTTTATTTCGAAGTATTTACAATAATAATATTTTAATTATTTTGAAAAATTAAAATTTTTTTTATGTTTACTGTGAAATTAAGCAATGTATTTTCTTTTTGAAAAATAAATAATGATCATGCTAAGAAATTGAAAATGATTCTTGATTACTTTTTCAAAATTTAACTTTTTCAATTATATACATATATTATTTTTCTTTAAAGCCTTATTTTATAAAAAAAATATATGTTTATAGGATATATAGGAGAAAATTATAGCTTTACTTTTGAAAACTAATATATGGAATTAAAAATTGATTCAATATATTATGTGAAAATTTAAAATTATTCATATCTTTGAAAATAACAAAATAGCTTCAAAATTTAATAATTGATTAATAATCTATCGAACAAGTTAGGTTCCTAGACAACTAAACTCGATTAAAAAGAACGTTTTTGAATTTAGTTTCAGCTGTAGAGCAGCATATGTGCAATGATATTCATATTTAGGTCCCTTTCTTGTGTTTATTTTTGGATAAATTTTTTATTTATTTTCTTTTTTCAAAATACAAATAGTTTCTAACTACTTTTAAACTTGTTTTTTTATGTAATATCATCTATAATGTTTCTATGGTAGTCTGATATCTTTTGCCCTCACAATAATATATATTATTTAATGTAATATTTTTAAGAGGGATAAGTTTATGTGATGGTTTAAGTCAGGGAGCCTTTTAGTATAGGATTACATAATAATCAAGTTCAAATTTTTATTATAATAGTATTTTTTACTAAAAGTTTAAATCATTTTATTTCTTAAAGATTGGGAAATTAATAATCTATCGAACAAGTTAGAACAATAATTACATGTAAACTTAAATTTTGTAATGATTTTAATGCAAATAAAAGTGTATAGTTCATCACAAAAAATTTCAACTAACTGCAAAAATCATTTCAGTAAAAAAATACTTTCTTTAATTCAACATAAAAAGCATTTCGAATGTGATAAACAGAAATTTCGACATAGCTTATAGCTTAAAAAATATAAGTAAACATTCTAAATTAGTAATTTAAGTTCTTGAAAAAACATGATGTCACTTAATAGATAAATCCGAATAAAAATATGAAAGATTATATTTTAAAAAATTTTTCTAGTACATTGATATTATAAAATTCTTAAATTTAAACATTGATAATTAAAACAATTTCCACAAAAATTATCTTTCATAGAATTTATTTTTGAAGCTCTTAAATTTATAAATACTGTGTTTATGCATGCTATTGCTTTCTTTAATAAAATGCATTTTGGAATATTTTATTAAATTATATTGATATTTAAAATTTATTTTTGAAAAATATGGATTATGAATGCATTAAATATCATTATAAAAAAGACACACACACACACACACACACACACACACACACATATATATATATATATATATATATATATATATATATATATATATATATATATGCTCATGATGAGATTATATTAAATATTAACAAAACTTAATCCATTAGTATTACAATTTATAAGCATTTTGAGGGAAAAAATTAATTAAAATATTAGAATTCTATATTTTTATGAGATCTTAATTTCAATGGAATTTAAAATTATAATTTATTGTTTATATTTTTAATATTAAATTTGTAAATTTCTGTTATCAAAGTTAAATAAGGATATCTTTCTCCCTGAGTGAAAATACATCTTTAATTTATAAAATTTTTATGCAAATCTCCGAATGAAAAAATTTGATTCATACAAACATTCCAAAATTCAGTTTCTCGAGATAAATAAAATCACCACAGTAAAAAATATAATTATCTCATAACGAAATAATTAAATTTTTATGTATGTATTTATTTAATAAATATATCAACAAATAAATAAAAAAATTCAGATTTCTAATTGAAACTTACCGTCATTGTACAATAGATGAGAGTATTGGTTGCAACAATTTGTTTCAAAGTATGATTCCTAGAAGCCTTCTCTCTTTGAGGTCTTCATATGATCAGCATTTACCTTCGAAACATTGAAAGAAGAAACGTTTGAGATTTCTTAACTGATCAGGTACCTTTACTATCAGAAACGAAATCTTAGATCGCTTCGAAATGGAAATTTCCACAGCTTATTTCCTTGAAGTTAGTTCTCGCGGTTTCAGTTTTTGCTTGTTTTTATTTCGCGCTAATGAATGGGTTTCTTTCAGTGCTCCTAAATATGAATGTATTTCAATAATTTGCGGATAATTTTGTAATTTCGTCAAACAAGGATGTCAAGTTTTTGTATCATTTTAATTCATTTTTAATTGGATCACGTGATTTTTTGCGTGCATCGTAAATTAAAATAAAGAAGAAATATGCTACGAAGTGATATATATCTTTTTCAGTGAAGCTGGAATACTGAAAAGTATGGAAGGTGTATATATATATATTAAATGTTATTTAGCAACGTGCAACTAAATCATTTTATATGAATGAAAGGAGGAAATAGTAAAATTTCATTTAAACTTAGAAATACATAATAGAAAGTGGTTCTCAAAATCTACAAAATAATGCAACAAAATTAAAAATTATTCTCCAACTCTAGTTAACTCCAAATATTTAAAAAATGAACTCAGAATACTGTTAATCATACAATTTACTAATTGTTCTATAGCAATTTTTTATTGCGCCAGAAGAAGAATATTAAATGCAAATAAGAATCTCCTGAGAGAAAAAAAAGAATGCATTTATAAATATTTAAATATTTTTGTGGTGCCACAAGCATGTTTTACAAATTTTCTGATCACATAAATTAAAATAAATATTTCATTTGTAATTTTTTTTATT
Organism: Latrodectus hesperus; assembly: GCA_037975125.1. Taxonomy (NCBI): domain Eukaryota; kingdom Metazoa; phylum Arthropoda; class Arachnida; order Araneae; family Theridiidae; genus Latrodectus; species Latrodectus hesperus. The sequence goes on from CM075855.1 coordinate 35,973,735, forward strand.
AAATTTTTCTTTTTTTTATTTTGTTTTTGCTTATATTTCCCTTCGTTTAGTTTTACGTGTAACATTTTATATTAAATATTAAAGCTTGAATGAATTGTGATTATTACTCTTTGAATATAGTTGTATTATTCTGTCAATACTGTGTGATATATGTTCAATATCTATTAGGTGAATCTGGGTTTGATAACCGTATCAAAGATACAATATTTATCTCTTTCACCTGACTTCATTGGTTAAGAAAAATTATTAGATTTTATATCACTTCTGAGTCAACCCGCTGTGTCTATATAAAAAATGCATTGATTCCATAATGAAAATTTCTGATGTGCCTCTTGATTACCTAGTAAGAATTGCAAGTGATGGAGCTCTAGAAATGATGGGTAAAAAAACAGGTCTTACTGTTCATAATAGGTCCACAATTCGTGCTAATATACTGCATAATTCACAGAGAACATCTCGTTACAAAGTATTTAAAATATCTTGATGTTATGAAAGCAATGTTACACATTGTAAATTGCATTCGTACCAGTGTAAAAAACCATCAACAATTCAAAAATTTATTTGAAGAATTAAAGGACGAAGAACTACCATGACATTAATTTTTTGCATTGTTAGATGATTATCTGGCTACAACGTATTAAATCTATTTGTAGATTTGTTTGATCCGATAACTGCAACTTTCTAAAAGAAAATGAAATAGCCTATTCAGAATTAGACGATGATGAGTGGTTACAAGACTTAATGTTTCTGAATGATGTTATGGAACATTTGCACACACTGAATTTACAATTGCAGGTGAAAGATGAAATAATTTCTGACTTCTCACATTTATTAAATATGAAACTAAATTAATAATTTTTCAAAAGGACATTAAAAATAAAAAAATTTTGTCATTTTCTTCGAATTAAAAAAAATTGTCCCAATATTAAACAAGAAAAACTGAACGAGTATATAAAAAAAGCCCGAAGGAATATCGATAGAATTCCAAAATAGATTTCAAAACTTGAAATATTTTAAATCATCTCTTCATTTTGTTCTGAATTCATTTGAAATTAACATGATTCAAGGTGATTTTTTTCATTTCCAATATAGTTACGACCCAAAACACCTCTGGAGAATTAAAATTTATAGAGACCCGAGAAGATCAAGTTCTACAATTAAAATATAATTTGACGCCGATTACTGAATTTTGGAAATTCGTACCAGAATCAAAGTATTCTGAATTTAAAAAAAAGCTGTTTGTCGAATTATTTCAATATTCGGAACAACGTGCTTATGTGAACATTTTATTCCACTTTAAAATTCGTAAAATCCAAACACTGATCGGTATTAAATAATCACATCTCAAAAATTACTGAGAAGTTCTGTCCCCAGTTATTCACCAAATTTTAATAAATTATCAAGAGAAGTAAAATGAATGTGTTTAGTTTTTAATATTAAAATTCAATGCATATATTTATTTAAGCTTTCAATAAAAAATAATTTCTGTAAAAAATTTTAATACCTTTTATGCATACCTTATAAGTATATTTAATTGCGGCTTGGGAAAAATTTCAAATTTTGAAAAATGGCTCGGATTACCAAGGAGCTTGGCCACCCCTGATCTATTTGCTCGAAGGCCTGTTATGTGTACTCACAGCAACTAACTGTCGCCGGCGGTTAACCTGAAATAGAGAACATGTATTGTAGACTCCGTCACGGTGGGCTTGTGTTATGCTTTCCCACGAGTTGAAATTTATCTTGCAATTCGATTATCGGTACCTGATTTCTCTTATGAACGCCAGGTACACGGTACCAACAAGACAACCATCGTTGAATTCCGACGTTACTGTGATACAGGAGTTCTCGTTAAGGGAGTCATTATGCTGGACTCCAGGACAACTAGCACGTTGAAATCGGAACCATGACAAGCCAAATTTATCTGGATATCATTCTAAAACAACATGTCTAATATGTGGGTGCTAAAGTTTTGTTTATGGATGACAACGCCCATCCTCACCATTTTTCTCTCATCTATCCTCAACGACTGCCTTTAATTGGAATGGCCAATGTTCTCACCGGACATGAATCCGATAGATCATGTATAGGACATGTTTGGCTGACAAATCGCAACCCGTCAACAACCTCCCACATCTTTACCGGAGACTTGGAGAGCTTTGTTTGCTGATTAGAATTCTCTGCCCCAAGTGTAGTTCGATAATGTGATACCCATCATGGCCCGCCGTTAGATTGTTTGCTGATTAGAATTCTCTGCCCCAAGTGTAGTTCGATGATGTGATACCCATCATGGCCCGCCGTTAGATTGTTTGCTGATTAGAATTCTCTGCCCCAAGTGTAGTTCGATAATGTGATACCCATCATGGCTCGCCGTTAGATTGTTTGCTAATTAGAATTCTCTGCCCCAAATGTAGTTCGATGATGTGATACCCATCATGGCTCGCCGTTAGATTGTTTGCTGATTAGAATTCTCTGCCCCAAGTGTAGTTCGATAATGTGATACCCATCATGGCTCGCCGTTAGTTTGTTTGCTGATTAGAATTCTCTGCTCCAAGTGTAGTTCGATAACGTGATACCCATCATGGCTCGCCGTTAGATTGTTTGCTAATTAGAATTCTCTGCCCCAAGTGTAGTTCGATGATGTGATACCCATCATGGCTCGCCGTTAGATTGTTTGCTGATTAGAATTCTCTGCCCCAAGTGTAGTTCGATAATGTGATACCCATCATGACTCGCCGTTAGATTGTTTGCTGATTAGAATTCTCTGCTCCAAGTGTAGTTCGATAATGTGATACCCATCATGGCTCGCCGTTATTTGCTGATTAGAATTCTCTGCCCCAAGTGTAGTTCGTTAATGTGATACCCATCATGGCTCGACGTTATACGGACTATATTTCCATATATGAGAGACATACGATTTATTAACCATCATACCAATGACGTACTGTTTAGTTATTATATGGACGACATGTGGTGTTAATATCCTCATCGTGGTTTGGTATGCCTGGTACCATATCTTTTGTTCTTTCCCATTTGTTTAATATATGGGCTTCTCGAATAAACCACATTTGTTTCTCCACCATTAGTTGCACCTCCTGGATTATCCTTAAATTATAGACATAGTGTAAAACAATAGTTACACCTAAACAAGCATACTTTATACTTATCTGTAGGCTTGAATCCATTGTTTTCTTTGGGGTTTTACCTTATAAATTTAGTGTTACGGCAGTATTATTTGTGGATCACTTAATGCATAAATCTTCTACTGAAATACACGACTCGTATTAAAAAATTAAAATTTTGTGTTTAATGATAATATGTAAACGTGTTAATGCTTGTAATTATTTCTATTAAAAATGACCTCTAGTTAATTAATGGTTTATTTTCAGAAATGTACAAATTTTAGATTTAAATGTATAGGTTACAAATACATTATTCATAATGCTCTCCAGTTTTGATCCCGATTTACTAAAAAATTTACACCAAACATTTATGTCAATTGGTACTGCAAACAATTATTTTCACATTTATTAAATTTTGTTGAAAACATCAACATAGATCAATTTAGTTGGCACCTAATTAATTAATAGTAATTTAAATGATCAATAGCAGTTTAAGTTGCTACTTTTAATTAAGTGGTAAATAATGATTAAATAACTATGTTAGTTGTGTTATAATTTAAAATGCACAAAAAGTTGTTCTACAAGTGTTTTCTGTTAGAAGTTATAATTCTATAGAAGATACTTTTTTTAATAAATGACCTCGCATTCAATCCCATTAAGAAAGATGTAATAGTTTACCTTGAAAAAAAGTTGTTTTAAAGTATTTCTGAGAAAGCTGTGTTAATATCCCATACGTAATAATAAGATGAATTAAATGAATCTATATAATAATATATTAATTTTCCTACAAATCCAATTCCTAATATATCGTAGTGCAGGAAATTTTTCTGTCTTCGAAACATATGGTGATAAAATCATTTAAGGTGTCATTTACTCTTAATTATAAAGAAAAAAGCAATTTATTTCGCTAATATTGTATTCAATAAAAAAAATATTTTTCCTTTATTTTCCCAGTGAGCGCTCTTTATCAGGCACACTTCATCAATTATCGGTGTTACTTCATTGCTTACTTATTCCACAAAGGTAATTTTATTTAACTCTAATTATTTAGTGTTTATGTTATTAGCGATATCAGGATGAATAATAGAGAATATAAAATTTTAGTATTTTCTCCCTTTTTATTTTAATAATCATTCAAGGTTTTGAAAATGCTTTCCCTGTATTTTAGCTACAGATAAACAAACTTTATTTTTTAACCAATAAACTTTTGCGAAATGTTTCCGCAGTGGAATTTCTTCTCATCATTACAAATTTTAGTTTTTTTAAGTTCTTTTCATATGTAAAAATAACTCAGGCATACGTAATACCTAATTCATTATTGATAGATATCTGTAAAATAAGCTGATGCGTTATTCATAATTTTGATACCTCGATATAATATATCCTTGAAAATAGAATTTTACTTTAGCGTTATAATCACAATACTGGTATAAAACTACTTAAATTATTTTGATCTTCTGATAATTATTTACTAAAAATTCATATGAAAATGTTTTTCTTATTTTTTATCCTAAGACATTTCTTTGAATTTTCTATATATATGCTAGAAAAAATATTTTATATAATAAATATAATTCCGAAATAAAAATTATTTTTATGAAATATTTAAAAGCGAATAACAAATAAACATTTTTAATTAAAGTTGAGGAGGAAAATTAATGTGATTATAATCAGAATGACTTTATCTATCCATAAATGAATTGTTTCATCAATTTTAAATTTTCAGTTTCCATAAACCATTATTTTAATAAAGAAATTTCTATGGTTCGTTGAAATGTCAAGATATTACATATTTAATATTAATTGAAAATAAGATTTTGAATACATTTAAACCCTGAATGACGGTTTATACAGTAATTATTTATTATACAGTGGTGATTCATAATCTAAACTAGTTGTGAGAAACTACTGCAATATGTGTAATACGTCACAATTTATTTTACTTTATTTCTCCCAAAAAGAGCTAAAGACATATTTTATGTAAGCCCGCGAACGAAACATCAACTATGTTGATGCTTTTTATTATCAACTTTATATTATTATGAGCTTCATACTATTTACTTTTTATTATCATCTTAGTTGATGCCAGTTCATTATTTTCCTAAAATATCTTCTTTCAAGTTAATATAGATTAAGTCCAACGAAACGTTCTGCCCGTTGATCGATAACAATGTTGTTAAAACCATAGTAGAGCAAGAACTTTTTCTGACAACATCGGAGATCGCAAAAAGCTAAATTCAGCTCCCCAAAAAAAGATAGGATTGATGTGGAAAATTTCTAAGTGGATTCTAAAATCTCACAAGAATTAAGTCAGAAGAATTTTAATGATCTATGTAAAATGTGAAGATGTAATGAAAGCTTACATAGAGAAATCAAAAGCTGTATTGTCATCGTATACATTTATGCTTGTTCGGAAAAAATTCCTTCTTGAACAGGATGATAACTGGGGATGAAAATTAGATTACCTACGAAAACATCATAAGAAAAAGGGTATATTGTGCGGAAAGGCTATCCCTTCTAACTCCAAAACAACTTTGACTCTGAAAAAGAGAATGTTTTGTATAGGGTGGGATATTTGAGGACCAATACATTATGAACATTAAAAATTGAATCAAAAGCTACATTCGAAAAAGTACTGTCAGCAACTAGATAATTTAAAGGGAGCAGTAAAAGTAAAGAGGCCGGTGATGTTTCCAGAAAAAGGCCAAAAAACGAGTTAGACAAAAAATTGCAGAAAAAAGCTGGAAAATTCTGTTCCATACATCATATTCCTCGGACTTATCACCTTCCAACTATCACTTATTTTGGCCATTACACAGAATTTATGTATACATATGTATATATATATATATATATATATATATATAATATATATATATATAGAGAGAGAGAGAGAGAGAGAGAGATAGGTTGATTGATTGATTGATTGTACTTGCTTAAATAGCTAAATTTATGCGGATTAATTCTCCCTACTATTTAGAGGAAAAACTATGTTCTATTTAGAATGTCCCAGATTTTATTCAGTCATAGTTAAACTACCGAAGATAGACGTTACTTTACTATTAATGGATTTTTTTCGTCCATTTGATTAAGGGATTTCTTACATTTAAGATATGAATAAATCCTAATTGATTTTTCTAAATACATAAGCAGCATATGGATTTTACGTTGTGTAAGAAATATCTCAACAAAATATTTTCTAGGTTTATTTGTAAAATTATAATATCTTTATTTTTTTAATCCTTTCTATTATATTAAAAAAATGCAATTTAAAAAATATAATTCTAATTTTTTGAAATTTGTGTATGTTCATAAATTTTATAATGATCAAAGTTTATTTCTATTTTCTGTTTAATGTTAATAAATTTTAACTACAATTCATAAGAAATGTTCGTTGAGTATAGAATTTGATGCAAATTCTATCAAATTGACGTCATATTGCTATATATTGTTTTCCAGTGCAAATTAAAATGAGAATCTTATTTTTTTAAAATTTATGATTAAGAGTTTAAAACATATAATTAGAAATTTGTGTGGAACAGTTTATTTGGAAAAATAATTTAACATAAAGTAACTTTAAATTTCTTATTTTGACAATGCTAAAGAAAGATAAAATTTTAATATAAGAAAAAACTACAAAGAATGTAACTATACTGCTGGTAACTAAATATATTTTGTATATAATTTTCTATTGTTGGTGGGAAATTGTATTCGGAAAATTATGCTTCCTGTTCGACATGATTTTACATATGTATCAAAATGTTTGGAATTTGGAGTAGACCTGCAAATAATATGCTAGATTTGACTTAGAAACCATTACAAAGAATGTTTGATAATACGCAAAAATGAGCAGTATTACTTTAACATCGTTTCCAAATTAACAACATTAAAGTAACATCGTCAATATCGATTACATATTTTGTAAGCATATCTAATACTACAGTGAGCTACTTGTGATGATAAAAATGTCCTTAAGGTAACAGGAATTTGATAAAGGATTACTAAAATCATAAATAAAAATTTTAAAAATTAAATTCTGTAATATTTAAAGTACTGTGAGAAGAAATTGGTTTCCAATACACAAAGTCCTGCTACCTTAAACTTATGGAGATTATTTTAAAGAAGTATTTACAGAACTGCTTGTTTATTCGCTTGTAAAAATCAAATTAATATTTTTTAGCAACAAAATTTAAAAAATAAAAGCTATTGGATCAATTATGAGAAACACAAGCTCAACATCCAAACTGCGATTCTTCTATGAATTAAATGCAGCTCTTACTGAAATCGTGATTTGTTTTTTCTTCATTCTAAAGTCATTACATTAAAAACATGTCAAATTAAAAAATAACAATTTTTTTATGTGACACTTGAAATAATTTTTCCTGTGATTTTATACGATATGTGCATATATAGGATTTGTATAAACTATTTTCTACTATACAAATTGCGCTTCATAAGTAACGGATAAAATCTATAAGCCACTTTATGCGCATTATGGGACAGCAAGATGTAATCTCTTATGACAATAAACTTTCAAAGCATATATATATATATATATATATATATATATATATATATATATATATATATATATATATATATATATATATATATATATATGCTACAAAAAACGGTTCCAGATCCTGGACATCACACTTTGTAACACTCCAATGGCTTGCGCTACTCCGGCTTGAGTTTGGCCCCCTTTTAACCTACCAACAACTCTCCAAATTTCTGAATCAGTTAAATGACTTCGCTGAGATATAGTACTCATCGAAACAAAGCAGTCATTGAATACCGATCATCCTTGTATTCATTGTCTTTTATTCAGTTGAAAGTCAAATTTCATTCACTGCCGCTGAAGTGACGTTTTTGACGTCGAATTCAAAATTAGCATACTCCCCAGTTTGAAAATCAGAAAATTTTTCATTCGTGATTCCCTTTTACCATTTTCAGCAAAAAAAACTTCGCTTATATCTTTATTTTATGTAAAACTTACAATATCCTTTAATTGTTTTGAGCAGTGTGTGTGTATATATATATATATATATATATATATATATATATATATATGAAACCCGGTGGCTTAGTGGCAACGTTTCACGTTCCCATGACACAGGTCTGAGATTCGATCCTCGGGCTGGGCAAGGTTGACTCAGCCTTTCATCCCTTCAGTGGGTTGATAAAACTGTGTACCAGGCATGCTTGGGAACTAAACACTGGGGGTCTTACGTTAGGCTGACCACTTAACTGGGACATATGCTTCGCACCCCAGGGCCCTCGGTCATGAAAACAATTATGGGCTCTGTAGGCCTTTGCGCACATGGGCTGTCGTGCCATGGAGTTTATATATATATATATATATATATATATATATATATATATATATATATATATATATATATATATATATATATGTAAGCCCAGATTCATATTTTCTCAACTTAAATAGTTTGTATTTTAAAAATGAGAACATTTTTACCTTTTTCGTATGTTTGTAGCTATTACTACATTTTTGAGTATCGATGAAATTTATCAAAACTTTAATATTCATTAAGAGAAATTTTTTCGGAACTTACAATGTATACCAAATTTTCACAAAATCAAGGGGTTGTATTGTGAAAGTCAAGTACGAAAATTTGCGTCAATTAAAAATTTATTATCTCTTCAAAAATGCTTATGTAGAGATGGATGTTACTGGATTCTTTCAATCCACAAAAGTAAAAGCTACATAAATTTTCTGCAGATCGGGAAATTCATTTTGTGAGTAAGTCAAATCATTTATTACTATCTTTCTTATATAATTAATATAAGAAATATCTCAAACAAGTTATAATATATTCCTTATATTTAACGAATTTTTTAATATTTCGGAAAATTTATCATAAACTTCGCTCAAATTATCAAATTTGTCAATATTTTATTTACTGTTGGCATTCTTAAATCTGATGAAAATGTAGAACACCTTAAAAAAATTGCTAAAGATGCGTATAAGTTGAATTTTTATGAGTATTACAAAATTGTTATTTTTAGAATGGACCCAAAATGGTATGAATGACCCAATTATATTATCAACATAATACTACTGGTTGTTTCATAAAAAAAATGGAAAAATTACATCATCTCATAAATATGCTTCACCAAATCAGATTATCCACCAAAAGGTATATTATTACGTTTTATTGTGTTTGGTGAAAGTTTGCAAATTTGTTGAATTGCTTGTCAGAAACAAGTTATAATTAAACTGCAATCACGTATAATCACAATTAATCAAACACTTTTTTCTCAGTATAATTACGCAGGTTGATGGTTGTTCTTTTAAAGTTCTTTCAGGCGACTTTTCTATTCTCGTAACCCGGGTTCGAGAAGTAATGTATTCATAGAACATGTTCAAAAATCAAACAAATAGTTGTTTATTATTTTAAAAACATTTCTGGAAGCTGAATAATGAAAATTATTACATCGAGTATGGGCCTTCAGAAAAAAGTTACTTTAAAACTAAATAATTTTAAGACTTATAAGTATTGATCTTTTATATAATTAATATGATTCTTTTTTATCATATTTTGAAGCTATTTGAAAATTAAAAAAGAAATTATTAAAGTATCTTGACTTCATATTTCACTTCATATATTAATGTGAAATCGGCACATTGTATCTCTTAAGTGTTACTCTAAATTTTAAATATTTAATCGAAACAAATTTTTTAAATGCAGTATGCTATAGATTTCATAAAATATGTTTATACCATATTTTAGTACACTGCTATTAAAATTGTGATGTTACATGATTTGTACTTTTATTACTGTGTTTATATCGAATATCTTTAATAGAATATAGCCTCTTGTGAAAAATATATGCATTGAAAAAGGTATGACAGTGTTACAAAGCATGGCATGTTGGTGAGATTTGATAAATTATGCAAAGGATACACATTTTCTTTTTAATACCTAACATGATCGCATGCAAGGGGTGTTTTTAATTTACGCAATAAGTAATGTTTAAAGCTAGTCAGTACTCGAATTCACAGGTATCAGAGCTAAATTATCATTTTCTAGGTACACTCACTCAACAGTACTAAAAACAGCAATCCAATTTTGAGAATGAGAAGACGTCAGAGAAGCGAATAATTCAAACAGAGAGATGTATCATTCAGCATGTTAGCAGCGGTGACAAATTTTTGTCAACAATAGATTAGAGCGGGGTGGCCTTGATAGTCCGAGCCATTTTCCAAAATGTGAAATGTTTCACCGAGCCGCAATTAAATATGTATTTAAAAGGTATGCAAAAAGGTTCTGGGGCTTGAGCTAGCCACCAGGCGCGTAGGCAGGTGGTGGATCGCCGAACGTCCTGTAGGAATGACAGGATAGCCTTGAATATAGAATAAGAGGCCGCGAACCAGCTCCCGTAAACCCTGGTGTTATGCGATCCGTGCCGCGGTAATTGGCACCGCGGTATTGGTGTCTTAACGGAGCCTCTAGTTGCCTGGCAAACTTCTAGAGTAATTTGCCTTGCCCAGTATCTCAGGCAATGCTGGGTGGACTTATATTACCTGAGCTTATTAATTGTTATCTTGTGGCTGAAAAGACATAAGAAATAACAAATCTTTCTGCATTTGCAGGTGAAGCCTCTGAAGTAGACCTTGCTGAAAAAGACAAGGGAACTCAGAGGCAATCTTGTAAAGGGGCAGTAATGAATCTTTTACTTGAGGTAGAAATGACCTCCAAACCATCTTCTGGTGAAAGCCAGGAAGCTATCCCTAGCATGACTGACTTTCTGACCAGATGGGACTGTTTCAGCAAGACCCTATCTGCTGGAAATGTCAAACGCAAGAGGAAACGGCAGAGCATATCATTTATGAATGCGAGGCTCTTGCCCTCCCTAGATTAACTTCTTTAGGCATCATCCATACTAGAGAGTTACACCGAGGCTCCATTAAAGGGTTATCAGACTTTATTAATAAAGTGGGTGACCCGAGCAACTGGAACTAGGAAACATTGGGTTTGGAGTTAATGGTACAAAATGCTGATAAAAGCAGAGGTGCCCAATGACATACAAACCCAACCTTAAAAAGAAGAAGATGCAAAAAGGTATAAAAATGTTTTGCAGAAATTATATTTATTGAAAACAAAAATAAAAGTACAAAATACGTGTATTGAATATAAATATTAAAAATTAAATACATTTAAATTTTGGTGAATAATTAGTGACAGCATTTCTCAGTAATTTTTTAAGATGCTGATTAGTAAATACCAATCGGTGTTTGGATTTCACGAGTTTTAAAGAGGAATAAAATCATTCACATAATACTTTGTTCTCCATATTTAAATAATTCCACTAACAGCCTTTGTTAATACATTATATTTTGATTCTAGTTCAAATTTCCAATATTCAGTAATTGGAGTCAAATTATATTTTAATTGTAGAGCTTGATCTTCTTGCGTCTCTATTAATTCTAATTCTCCAGATGCTTTTTCGGTCATAATTATATTGGAAATGGAAAACTTACCTTGAATTATGTTAATTTCGAATGGATTCAGAAAAAAATCAATAGACAATTAAAAAGATTTCAAGTCTTGAAATCTATTTTGGAATACAGACATTACATTCCTTCTACCTTTATTGTATACTCCTAACGTTTTTCTTCTTTAATATTGGAAAAAATTGCAAAAGAAATTACTTTCATTTGGATGTTTTTCGTCCTTTAGTTTTTAAAGGAAATATTTGAATTATCGATGATGTTTGGCATCAGTGCCAATGTAATTTACAGTGTGTTACACTGTTTTCATAACATTAGGATATTTTAAGTATTTTGTAACGAAATGTTCTCGTTGAATTATGCAGTGAATCGGTATAAATTGTGGAATTTGAAAGTTATCTCTTAAAACCCCAATAAGACCAATTTGTTTTCCCAGTATTGCCAGTGCTCCATCAGTTGTAATGCTTACAAGTTTATTAAGAAACACATCAAAAGTTTTCACTATAGAATCTAATTCATTTTTAATAGAGACACCATGCCTTGACTCTTGGAGTACTGTTTAATCTGATAATTCTTTTTAACCAACAAAGTCAGGGGAAAACGCGCGAAAATTGTTAATTGCAGAAGATCTGTGATATCTGTCGATTCGTTAAGGGCTAAGATGAATGCAGAAGTTCTTTAAATCATTTTTTAAAATTATATTCAAGCGATATATTAATTGCAATTATTCGTCGTTCGGTTGTGTGGCTCAAGGTAAGAATTTGTGAAACAACTTTGTGCAATATCGCAAATACATTATGCAAGTTTTTTTTAATAAACCCTCCCTCTGCATACGGGCGTTTTGCACGAGCAATATCCCAACCAATAGCAAAACTGGCTTCAATCACATTATTAGCTTGATTGCTAAGAGTCAGGAAAATACATTGTTGTCTACTTAAAGAAGCAATTTTACCTGATCTGAATTTGGAATTTGGTGGATACTGATTAAAAAACTGAGGAGGATTGGTTTCATAATGTCAACGTAAATCGTTTGCTTTATAATTTTTGACCGTAGAATTACAAGTAATACATAATGCTTTTCCGTTATTGTGAATGAAAAAGAAATTCTATTTCCACTCATTGTTAAAACTTCTATTTTCTTTCTCGTATTTTCTTTTTTTTATTATCGTTCTCTGTCATCATATTTTAAAAAGAACTGGAAACAAATAAAGAAATTTAAAATACATGTTTTGTGTTATTGAAACAATAATAACACGTATTATATACTAATAAAAAAATTATAGTTAACTTGTCAAAAATTCCAGATTACAAATAATATCCGTAGCAAAAATGACACAAATTGTTTCCTCCACAGCACAATTTTAACTGTTTGTTGCAATGAAAGCTCACAAATTCCAAATCCGCCTTGAGTCGCTTGATTACGCCACTGTTTATGTTTTTTCGCGTGGTTTTCGATGAGTCATATCATTCCTAACTTGGATAGAAATGAAATTAGCTACAACATTCCATTTAGTTTTTCCTATTTGTTGTCAATAATTTAAAAGGCATTTTGAAACACACACGGAACGATAGTAATTTTTTAAACTATAATAGCACAAAAATGAAAATGGAACTAAAGTACATTTATCGAGATCCACAAATAATCCTTCTAAGGGCAACATGTAGCTCGCAATCAGCAGGTTGGCTAGCCCTGGATTAGAGAAAACGGAATCAACTACAGCAGTTGTACAGAACGCTTGTAAGAGAACGCATAAATGGATGTTAAAAGATTAAAATATTTAGAATGTAACATCATACACCAACAGCATTGTTATTTACGCTATTTACCAGTTAAAATAAATTTACATCCGTGATTTTGTTCTAGTTTCAGTTCAGATTTCAGCATTTCTTAAACCAGCTGTCCCTAACATATAACATGTCAATAGTGTGACAGTTAATTAAATCGGCTCTTAAACATAGATTATGTTCATATCTGAACAACCAGTTATTTTTTATCAGGTACCATAACGCTTAGAAACTATGCTGGCAACCTTTACAAACTTTTGATTATGTCACGTTATAGCTATTTACCCGAAAAAGATTACTCTAAATCACATTCTCCCCAACTGTCTAAAAACAGCACCAAATGTAATTTTGTAACTATTTTTAACTAACTGTAAACTAATTTTAAATTTGCTCTACCCAGATTTTAGGATGGTGCGTTTTATAATAGTAGACATTTCATATACAGTTTTCTTTAACTCTATGACAGATAATCTTTCCAAAAGACACCAGATTTTGATGCTAATGATGACGAACATTGCACCGTTAGAATTTAAGTAATTAAAATTTTATTAAATAAATGTAGTATTAGGTTTTTAAACATTTATGGTATTTATTCTTTTAAAGACAATATAAGAAAAGCAGTTTTTAATATTTTTAAAACAGCTGAACTTTGAATATTTCAAGTCATTGAAAATTTTTAACTTATAATTTTAAGAACTTTTCGTTTTTGCTGAATGAGTAAAACTTTAATTACATATAAATAGTTATTTAAGAGTGTGCTGCAAAGAAATTGTTATAAGTTATGCAAAATATTCATTTTATAATTTAAATGTTGATAATAATATTGTTATGTACAGATATAAATAGTGTGTGTATGTTTAGTACTACGTGAAAAGACTTATAAATAAATATTTATTCATGAAAGACTGTTTTAATTCCTTTTTTCTGGTAAATCGAAATCGATATCATATGCCTCGCATAATATATCCTAGATACGATGAATGAAATCTTCCATTCTATAAAAAAGATCTTGCATAAGCTTTATTCGCACAAATACTTAAGCCTCATTACTTAATATCTTACACAACTTCTCATCTATTCATTGCATAACGATATCTCTTTTTATGGAATTTCTAATTAATGACTCCAACTCTCCAGTTAAGGCAAATAAAAGAATAAACAAATCAACAAGATGTTACAAAATTTAATGCGCTTCTTTTGTAGGAAAAGGATACCGGCCAATACTACACGACATGAATAACAAATTGAAAGCGCTACAGTTAAGCTAGGAAGGTAAATTATGCGATGTTGCTTCATTCATAATTCTCGGAAGCGAGGACGGGACGGGACGTCAAGGTCAGCAGAGAAACAGAAAACAAAAGGTAATTTAAATGTTTGTCTAGTTTGTCATGTGATGATGATTGCTTGCGTTTATCAGTATATTAAGAAACAAACTATTTCAACTCTGGACGTTCATTTGAAATATCTACAGGTGGAAATATTTTATTCAATATTGCATCATTAAATAAGAAAAGTATATGAAGGTAAATATAAAAATTTATCAGTAATTTACTGATTACTAAAGCCTCATACAGATATGCACCTAATTATATTAATTGAACTAAATCGTATACTGTTTTATTATCAAAGGTAAATATATATATATATATATATATATATATATATATATATATATATATATATATATATATATATATATATATATATATATATATATATATATATATATATATATATAACAAGAAAATTCTAATGTAAGATTCATGTATGTATTGACTTTTTAAATGAATTTTCTTATGAATTAATTCAAAATAAATGTACAAGCGTTCATTATTTATATTACTTATATTAGGTCTACGTGAAAGTCCTGGGAATTTTTGGGAATAAAACAAAATGCAAATCTTTCGTAACATCAGTAATCTTTATTAAATTATATAATTACCATTGCTCTTAATGATTTCTTGCCATAGTGAAGGCAATCTTTATACTCCATTTTTGAAAAATATTTCATCTTTTCATGTGAAAAATTGAATCAGTGACTGATTGATATTTTCATCATTTTTGAATTTTTTGCGCTTCAAAAAATTCTGTGAGGACAAAAACAAGTGATAGTTGGAGGGTGATAACCCCGGAAAATATGCTGTATGAAAGTTCTGCAAATTTTTTTTTTTTTTTTTTTTTTTTTACGAACTCTTTTGTAGGCCTCTTTCTTGGACTGCTCCCTTTAGATTATCCACTTTCTGACAATGCTTTTCCTAATTGAGTTTTTCGTTACATTTTTAATGTTCATAATGTATTAGTCCTGAAATGTCACACCATATGCACAAAGTTCTCTTATTCAATGTCAATTTTGTTTTAGAGTTGAAAGGGCTATGTTTTCAGCACAATATACCTTTTTCTTACGATGTTTTCGTAGGTTATCATCCGATTCAAGAGGGACTCAATTTTGTTCCGAACAAGCAGAGATGTGCATATGATGACTCGATCATCAAAATTCTTCAAACATTATTCATGTGGCAACCATTTTGAATACTTTCACATCAATCCTATCTTCTGAATATGGTCCGAAATAGTTTACTGAACTGAATTGGAGCTTTCTGCGATCTCCGATGTTGTCAGAAAAAAGATCTTGCTTTAACATGGTTTTAACAACATTGTCATCATCAATGGACAGATCTTTACGGTAATCCTATGAATTACATAAAGGAGACATTTAATTGGTATGAAATTAAATAAAAATGATACGATTACTATTGCCAAATTGAAGTTTCGTATATAATATTATTATTAAAATCCTTTTTATGGAGAATTATTTTAAGATATTTTTTAATGTGAGTAAATACTTTTTTCTGGCTTTGAATTCAAAATTTGCTTTCAGATTCACAGAAAACTTTGTAGATTTTACTAAAAACCAATTTCGTCGAATTCCGTGTATATAAAACTGTTAGTAGTTCCAAAGAGCCAATGAGTATAAATAGTTCCAAAGAGCCAATGCAATATTTATCTGCATTTTTTCAATGAAAAACGGCGAGAAGTCTATTTATTTAATGGAGATATAACAAAATGGCTCATAATCAATATTTACATGAACTTTGCAGAAAGCATGTTTTTTAAACTCGCTCTTATAAATCACATCTTTTGTTAAGTAGTCTCTGATATGGATTGGTTATTACAACTCTCATCTAAAAGTACAATAAAATAGTTTTTATGTAAATTCATAAACTAAAGAGATCTTTCTGTAATATGTCACTAAAATCACTGATTGCACAAATTTTCTTGTGCTGCTTCAATTAATATCTGTTATTTTCAAATATTGTCGCACTCCAATAATTATTGGTTAGCAATGTCCACAAGTAAAACTTCATTTATTTATCCCTTTTTGTTATATGTAGTTTTTACTAAATACATATGTGTATTTTACTCACGCAACACACACATGTACATGCATGCATACAAAGATAGTTAGATATAGATAGACTGTTAAATTTTGATTGGCATTCACATACGTATAAATACTTTCCGAATATATATTATTTCACCGAACCTTTGCATAGACATATAAGTAATATATTATTTATATTGCTTTGTATGCACAAGTAGATTCTACAGATGAAAAAGACGTTTTAATTATTTATGCTTTTGTAGAAAAAATTTGTCTGAAACCAAAGTTCTAATAAAAAAACTAATAAAATATATACTTGAATGTGAATGTCTCAATCAATAAAGAATTTTTAATTGGTATTTTGTAATAACATTTTTTCATTTGAAACTCGTATGCAAGTTTTACAGAAACAAAATTAAAAACTGCGTTTATAGTTAGTATTTTCGGTTTCCATATCTAGATCTAAGTTTCACCTAACTAAATTCACATTCAAAGATAAGATAATAAAATTGATGTTAAAAAAGCATACGTCTTAACTCCATTATATTGTGTTGTAATTAATATTCGCAAAATATATACTATCTCATTCCCAAAAGAATAAAAAAAATTAAATTTCTTGATTCATAATTGCATTAAATATTCTTTTATGCATTGCTATTTATTGATATGATTTATAATTAGTAAGCCCAATTTAAAATAATCGAATATTCCATTATATAAATGAATCGACACAATTTTAGTAACATTCTATGGGAATATTATTTTTATATTGCATTTTAAAATATGTGAAATCCGATTTGCATTCTATTAATAATTCTGCTAACAACCTAAAATCGAAAGTAGTTTAAATCTCTTAGAATTCATGTGTTAAAAATACAGGATGAGTTATGTGTTTTCAACTATTTTCACATTTAGGAAAAACTCATTAGTCACTTTTTTAAATACGCTTAGACAAATGAGTCGATTGACCTTGAAAATAATAAACCAAACAAGATTTTTCGATAGACTAGTTACGTTAAAAAAGCTTATCTTAGGAAATATTCCTATTGTCGAAAGAGCTTGTAGATTTAGTGACATTTATTATTCAAAGAAGCTCTTTTTTTCCTCACAAATTCTGGGCATTTCCTACATGTTTTTCAGTTTACTTTCATATAACTTGTTTAAATGCTGTTATTGTGGACATTAAAAAATGTTTAAACTTGAGAGGAAAGAATTTTTAAATTCTTCCTCATTACAAATTTGCATAATAATATAAATTACAACCTTAGTTGCTCTTTGAAATAATTTAATCAAAATATTTTACGTTTATTTTAAAATTCATCATAAAAAAGAAAAGAATGAGACAGAATTTAATTTATAACATTAGTTAAAATATTTACTTGAATTTTATAACTAATATTTATTACTGAAAGTAAAATATTTATGCATATTAAGTTAGAATTCATTTATTTAACTAAATTCTTTACTTTTTTATGTTTGAGATTAAATGAAGTAAAGCTACACAAAATTTAATAAACCATAAAACAGAGATTTTTTCTGGCTATATTTATTTCGAAATTTTGGATGCAGCAATTGCAGTCAATTTAAACAGTGTCCAACGTTGATTTGCACTCATAGTAAAGTAGCTTATTCTTAATGTATACCGTTTTAAAAAAATTCTAATTGGGTAATTAATTTTAAGAATAAAAATTATTATATGTGATTTTATATTATTTTTTCCCATTGCAGAGAATGCATTTTCGTTTTTCTCAATACGACACCATTTGGGAATCCATTGCAACGTAGGTCAAAAGTGCCTCGATTTCAATATTCAATAACTTTGGAACTAAAGAGAATTTTCGAGCGTTCCACGATTTAGTCGATGTGTTTCTATCTAACATGATAACCATTTCATAATGTAAAATAGAGTTTCGTACAAAACTAAATAGAGGATAAATATTGTTGAAAAGAATATCGTTCCTTTTCCAAATCGTAATTTTTCCCACTACAAGATACAGATTTTATAATGGAAATTTGAGTCACAAAAATTGGTAAACTTAGTTCTTTAGTTACCAACATAAAAAATAGTGACAACCTAAATTTAGAGGTGTTTATCTTCTTTGATCGAAAATTATGGGGCAAGCCGTCAACGTAACTACAGACTTCAGTTAATGGGTCTTTTTATGGTAGAGGATGCTGATAACACCAAAGTTCAGTGACTTGTATGTTAAGATAATCCAAACACAACCAAAGTCTTAAAAAAATCACAATCTAAGAATATTTTTTAACGGCATACAGAGTAATTTCAATCAGAGTTTCTCAGTCTGATGCTTGAATATGTAGTATTTTCTGAGACATGTCTAATAGGAATTTTTTATTTCTTGTGGCACAATGAAAGGTCAATAAATTTTATTTACATTCGATTTTTATAAGGTAACTATTACTTAAGAAAGAGATAAATATATTTCTTAAGTAATAGGTAAATGCAAATTTATAAATTTCCGCTTATTAAATGAATGTTTCTCGAATCTAATGTCATTGTTGAATTGTATCTTTATGTTTTTTAAATTGTATTTTGCGAAGACTTCGCATTATCAGAAATTTATATAAAGTATTTTTGCGAAGATTTGACAAGCGCTCATTCCTTAATTCATTAATATTCCTTTAGGCTTATCCTTCAAATAAAAAATGTTTGGTGGTCATATTAACCACTACACCACAAGAATTACGTTCAGGAAATTCCAGAATACTGTTTCAAGCAGGAGATAAATATTACATAATATGAATGAGATTTCTCAGGATTAAGTGCTGGAGGATTTTTCAGGATTTTTTCCTTTGCAACATGTGAATATAATTAGTATTTATAAAAAATTGCTAGGCCGATAAAGAATCTCATCCTTTGGCTTAGTAAGTGGCTGAATGGATAGCAACTTATGTGATGGGGCTCTAAATAGATGTCCGATCATCGCCTCAAAAGTGGTTGAGTTTTCTTAATTTAGAAGCAGAAGCCACGAGACTTTGCCTGCTGGTCCCACGTATATTAATTTACCCTGAGGTGCATTGTGGTAATATATGAAAGCTACTGTTGAACAATAAAAATGTAAAATTCTTTATTGTTTGATAACCTTTTAAATATTAACTAATTTTCTTTAGCTTCTGTGAAACTAATATTAGAATTTTATATTGATTTTCAAACTAAATTTTCTCTTCACATAATTTCAAACCCTTCCTATGAATGAAAAAAAAATATTATTATTTTAAATTAAAAGCAAAATAGGGGGAGACTGTTTTTCTATATTTAATTATAAAACTGAGAAAAATAAATGACTACGTTAAAATAACATAAAGGTAATACAGATGAACATATCAGTTATGGTATTCCCTTTGTGTCTTTATCATGACCTTAACTTGCTCAAAAATCTACAAGTTAGTTATTATTAATACATTTCAAAAACAATAACCAATTTTAGTTATTGGAGGGATCTTTAAACATCATTTCTATATAATATATAAATATAAAGATTAAAAATATCAATATCAATATCTTTAAAGATTGGCTTGTTTTTTGCTAAATAGTCATTTTTTTGAACATGAAAGCTAATTAGTCCGGAACCTGCAGATTAAAGTGGATTCTCAACTACAACAAATGTGCACGCCCAATGTGAGATTTAAACCCACTAACAGTTGAACCGAAGGCCTTTAAAAAATGTAAATAGAATTTCACTGTTTGAAATGTACAATTCACTTTAAATTTTTAAACATTTCTTCAAGAACGAATGAATTTGAGGGTTCATTAACAAATATTTTTATATAAAAATATTGCTTTATTGATTACAGAATATAAATATGTGACAGAAAATCTAAAATAAAAACAAAAAGATTTAAAAATTTATACCAATTCTTGGTATAGTAAGTAAATTGGAAATATATAATTAGTGCTTTAAGTACAAAACTCACAAAAAATCCCTCCTCACACACTATGGGGTTAATGATCTTTGCTTTTAGTTTCATTTGGTTTCCCATTTGCTATTTCCACAGCGCAAGGGCTCTTCCACCCACCAAAGATTTTGTCCAGCTCCTGGGCAACTGCCAGAGTGAGATGGTCTTTGAAACGCCCACTAACAGCCTGAATACCGATTGGAAGTCCATCGGTCAGCCCTGCTGGTATCTGCGATGAAGGAAAGCCAAGTATGTTGAATATGCAAGTGTACGCAATGTTTGGGTATTTGGGGATGGTCATGAGGTAATGGGGTGGTGGCTCTGGGTGGGTTGGAATCAGAAGGACGGCGTCTTCTTGGAAGATCTCACGAAACTTTGATTCGATCTCTTGGTATTTTTTTAGGCACTTGTGATAAAAATCATCCTTAGTTCTTCTGTCCACCATCGCAAAGTAAATAACTGGCCACGTGTGTTCCGAGAGCCGGAACAAGCTCTTGATGAATTCCCACCACATGTTGATGGGTTTTCCTCCGGTGAGATTGTGATTAAAAGAGTTGATGTTGGTTTCCAGTAACTTGCACTCCCAAATTGGAAAGGCATATTTCAAAGCATCCAGTTTCAAGGGAATAGGAGTTACTCCAAACTCAACTTCGAAATGTTTAGCAGCCTGTGTAAAGTAAAATATACACCAGATTAATCGATTGATACAAGTTATTGCCTTATGTGATACAATTTAGTAAACTTTTTCTACAAATTTGAGTTATTAAGACTTAACATATTTATAAATTTCTTTTTTTATGAACATAAATTGCTTTTACAAATAGTCTGGGTAATATACTGAGTGATCCTTGGATAATAATGTATCTTATTGTTAAACTTTTAGCAGCTAATGAAAGTATTAAGATTAATCTCTTTGCTAGTGTGTTAATATATTATGTATAGCAAAAAAGAGGTTTCAATTTATTTAAATATGTATTTATATAAGCTACTTCTTCAAGAGTTTATATATGTTTTTATAAGTGTGTGTGTACGCAGCGAGAATATCCTATAACCTTCGATAAAATTTTTGATAATACTTCGATAGCAGTTTTGTTATAATAACTATAAAAACTTCAATTATTTAAAATGTTAACTATTTTAAAAAAATTAATTATTAATTTTAAATTTAAAAATTAATTAAAATTTTTGTATTTCCTTTACCAATAACATATTTGAAGCATATACGTAGGTAGAAAATGTCGAAAATATATACATTTTAAATGTTATTTCTGAATCATCAAATTTTTTTATTCAATACTATTTTTAACGAAATCAAAACAAATTTATAACTAATAAATACTCTTAAACTAAGTTTAATTTTAGTAAAATATTATGAGTTATGTGTTACTTAGTAAACAGTAACTTAAAATATTGGTTTCCCTAATTCTTTAATTCGGATTTTCAATTATTATTTATTTATTGACACTATTTCTTATTCAGTCATTTACATAAAATAATCAAAGGTGAGATTTTAAATAAAATGGATTCCTAGATGATACAGCAATGATGTGAAAATAGAATTCAATTCTTCATAATTCGCTTTTTTTTTCTTAAATGAGCATATTTAATGTAAAATAAAAATATGCATAATCTTTAGATATCAGTTTCAATATCAATACTTTGAAAATCAAAGTAAAAAAGCTGCTATAAAAACATACGATTCTTTTCAATACTAAGCATATGAAAAATTTTAGTAAGTGTTATTTAATTTATTTGAATTTTACTTGAAAATTTTTATACATTCGCTTTTTCGGTCTTTCTTCAAATAGTGGTGAGTATTTCTGTTAACTACAATCAAACCATTCATTTAGAAATTAAAATTACCTCAGTATTCTAAAAAGTATATTTTGCTAAAATTAATAAAAATTAGAAATTATTTACCTTTCTAATTTGTTCTTTTATAGCTGGGACAGCAGAATTCAAAATACCAGGAAATTCTTCCATGTAATAAATCTTCAAATTGCTTAAATTTACCTGCAAAATACAAAGTACTGTTAAAAATATGTGTATTGTTTTTCAATAATAATTTTTCTATCTGATGTTTAATTGTCATTTTAAACCACTATTTGCCAAGAAAAGCTAATACGATCTTAACTTCAGACTTAAGACGATTCCAGAGAACTACACACATACATAGCAGAAAACAGAATCGAATTAATGAACTGTTGAAATGAGCGCTAATCGTTCCATAAGCAATTCAGTTACTGTCTGGTGTTAAATTTTGCAACCAGTCAAATACATTATAACTTAAATAGTTATAAACTAAATATTTCACTTATTATTCTATTTGATTGACATAAAATGTAGACTAAAACTTTACCAAAAAACAGTGGAGAGTGCAGTACTATTTTATTTCTATATATACTGCATAAATCTATTACAATATAACATGTGATATTCAAATTCACGTATTTGTAGAGTTAAAATACTTAAGAAAATAAATCTTTTATCATTTATTAATATGTTTAGAACACTCTCTTGCAGCACAATAGTCTTAAAAATTAAAAGTTTATTTCTAATCTTAGCACTTTTCAGTATTTTATTTTCATCGCTTTTTAATTCCCATCATGATTATGATGCTAAAGTTGAATAAAATATGAATTTTTTATCTTTGGAAAGATAACCATTGTAATTTGATCTTATTTATAAACAATAATATCGTATTTTGAGTGAATTATATATATATATATATATACACACACACACACACACATATATATATATATATATATATATATATATATATATATATATATATATATATATATATATACGCGAACGTAATATATTTCTCAATTATTTTACTTATGACTTTTAATTTCACAAAATAGTAACAGTCCGGTAATATAATAATTTTGCTATATATGTGTAAGATGTTTAAAATTACAAATATTATCATTAGTCAGTTTAATGACTGCAAAATTAAATACTGGCAATTTTATAAGCGTATTAAATATATACACAATTTTGATATTTAGCTCATTTTCTAAATCTTCTGCTAATGGGAACTCAGTTAAAAACCACAATCGTTGCGTTATTATTTTAGCTCAGGGACCTTGTAAATTCAGAATATCATTCTAATACTTTTTTAGTACTAAATTAGAACCTTTTCTCCGAGTAAACTCCGAATAAACTTTAAAATCTCCATACACATGATATTCTTAAAAGTTCTTATCTATAACTACATGATATTATGAATAAGTCCTCATATATAAACGAGTCTTACAAAGGAATCATATATAAGTTAGTACATAATATTTTTAAAAGTACCTTACACAATTAATATCTTTTTTCTTCAAAATTTGCACCGAAGTATATCACGTATGCCAAATTTAATAATTTTCAAAAATTGCTTAAAACTTTTTTTAGATCTAAAATATTGTAAATGTGTAAGAATTGATGTCAATAATTAAATATATTCAAATCCTAATTTCCACATAAATATTGATATTTTTCCATTGCATTGATATTTTTCCATCAATTTTTTCCAACAATTTTTTTCATAACATCGCTTACGTGGGGTGCTGATGAGAAAGAAAAAATCCAAACTTCTAATTCAACAGTTGATTTCACATTCTAGCATTTTATATTAACTTTAACAAAAGCTAATATAAAATACTAGAATAAAGTCCACTATTGAATAAGAAGATTATGATTTTGTTTTTCTATATCAGGACATACCATATAAACTTAAAAATTTAATAAATATAAAATATTTTGTGTTCTATGAAGGGACACAAAATATTGTTTTATATTTAATAAATTAATAGAAAATGTTATCCTTTTTCATGGCTCATTATAATTTGCTTTATACTATTCTGTCATCTGTTAGGGACATAATTTCTTTTCTTGTGCGGACTTCGAATACAAATGTACTTTTTGGGCAAATATTTTGATTGCTGTTTCAATAAAGTGATTTCAGACTTATGGTGCACATTAATATTTCTACGCCTTCGAGCTAAACGAGTTTATTACGAATCATCAGAATTTCAATCAAAACTAATGATCAAATTCATAAACATCTAATCAAGAAATCATGAGACATCAGATATGTTGATGTATATACTAGCTTTTGCTTATTCAAAACTACTGTACCCGTTCACGAGTTGCTGTGTTTGAATGCAAAGGCAGATTTGATACCTCAAACATAATTTATTAACGATCAAATGCATACAATACATCAAAATGAAAATTAACAATAAAGTTATCCCTACAAATATGTCATTTGAATATAACATATGTACAAAACATAGGTATACACAGCTAATGGCAACTCGTGAACCCCCAACGTACAGCTGTCCATGTGAGAAGCATGGATTTATAAAATTTAATCCACATACTTGCAATGATTGTCCCTGTCCTTTGTTAATGGTCAATGCAAAAGCTAGTCGTACAGGAAACTGTAGACTTTTGAATTCAAATGGAGTATCCGTTGGTATCATGGGAATGCGTGGTAGTAGCACATGTTACCCTTCGTGTTTTCCATTTAAAATCGATTGCCTCAATTATGTTATTAATTAATTTTTTTACTGATAGCCTAGACCCATTGCATAGACCGCGGATGGATTTATATTTCGTAGAAGGATGATTGGGAAAGCAATTTTCAAAGTTAAAATATGCGATGTCTATCCTGGTAGATCAGATGAATTTAAAAATTCTAGCATGCTCACTAAACCATTGATTATTTTTATAATTCTGCGATAAATTTGGAAGAACTTTGGCAGTGAATTCATCATTGGATTTTACAATGTGACGAAAGTTTTCAGCATATGCAATGCAGTGTGTGGTTTCGTCCATTTCCATTTTACCATTCCCAATATCTAACAAATTTTTTTGCGAATCGTTCAGAAGATTTATTTTGTTGTAATGGAACGTCGTATGGCCTTTAAAGATATTTTCTTCACATACCGCCATAACACTGATGATTTGAGACATGCATTCAAATCATCTGCATGTGTTGAGCGTGTTAAAACTTGGTAGAGTTTGTCGAAAATCACCAGATAGCAAAATGAGTGCAACACAAAAGAGCTGCTCATTTCCTCTCAAATCTTTTAATGTGCGATTGAGTGTTTCCAATGATTTCTTGTGTGCCATGGTGCATTCATCCCATATTATAAGCTGACATGATCTTAGTACTTTTCCCATCCCAGAACATTTGCTAATATTACATGTTGGAGTTTCAATTACTTGCATATTTAATGACAATTTCAATGCTGAATGTGATGTTTGACCATCGTACAAAAGAGTTGCTGCAATACCAGATGATGCATTAGCAAGTGAAATATTTTTTGTGATCTTATAGTTGCTAGTATAATTGAAATATGAAAACTTCTCCCAGTGATTACAGGTGCATCTAAGAAACTGATTTGTAAATCGACCAATAGCACTTCACTTTGGTGGAATAATTGTGGGGTTATATAAATAAAACGTATTTCCAATCATTTTCTTAAGCTGAAAATCAATATTTTTATTTACTCACGTATTAAAAATTTATTCTCGTATTCATAATTGCAAAATATTTTTGAATACATTTGTCTTTATTAGAATTTGCTGGCGAAAAATCGAACGTCAAACGCATTACTGTTGTTTTTTGTAATTTAAATTAATTTGTTGAAATCTTAAAGGAAATACAATTTATGTATTTAAAATATTTTAAATTTTAATATAATTTGTAATATTCAAACAACAATTAAAAAAACATAAATATAACAATTCAATATTTTACTTACTTTGTGATTTATATTTTTATTTTCATTACAACTGTTATTATGGGTATGTTATTTTTACAGTTTATTTGTTTTATAAAAATAAATTCTATGAGTAAATTTCTTGGGTAAAAATTTTATTTTTCAATTTATTCATGGTTGCACTTTTAACAAATATTACGAATTAAATGTTATTTTGATATTTTGTTCGGGAGAACCTAAAACCCAAACTCTGATTTTTAAAAAAAATTTTTCAAAAATTATCCCAGGGATATATTTAATAATTTCCCAAATTTTCATGGTGTTTGGATGTATGGTTCTTGAATCCATCGAGTACAGATAGACAGACACATTCATATACATATATATATATACATATATATATATATATATATATGTATACACGTACGGATATATATATATATATATATATGATAATATACACATGCATATATATATGTATGTATGTATATATAGACACATATAGATATATATATGTAGACTATGTACATGTATATATATATGTATATATATATATGATACATCTATACATATATATATATATACCTATATAGATAGTATACATCAAATAAAATGTATACATAAATTATTTGACTATTAAATTATACACTTACTTATATTGAGTATAAAAGTTTATGCATAACTTAGTACTTGTACACCTATTTTTTTTATGTACAAAATAGCTAGAGACGTCTTGGGCTTGATTTCTTTTATTTACATTATTTGCTTCGTCACATCAGTTGTTTCTAAGCTTATTCTAGTGCTCCCAATGCAAAAAACAGAGCATGTATCATATCTTTAATATTTAAAATCAATATTTTAAGAGTTTTAAATAAGCGCTTATGATCAAAAATATATCTAGGAATATATCTAAACTATTTGAATTTCAATGCGTTACATTTCCTGCATGTTTTTCTTCTTTCTTACAATTAAGAATATAATTGGAAAGTATATTTTTTCTCAAAAATGAAAACAAAAGCATTTAATATAAATAAGATTTCATTTTAGAAACACTGTAATGAATAAAAACTAAATGTATGATTATACCTTAAATAACATATATAATTCACAGAACCGTACTTTTAATTTTCTCTTTTGTACATTTTATAATAATGAAATTTCATGGTCAACATTCTACGTCAACTCTTTTCAAAGTTAAATTTTGTTTCTCTGTCAATACAGACATTTCTTTGTTCTTTACAAGTCCCATAATATGGAAATAATTATAGTATTTTTACATTTTTAAAAATAACTTTTATGTAAACATTTTTGTTAATATAGAAAAACTAAATAGTATTTTATTAGTATTAAAGCAAAGGTGGTATAATTTTTGGTAAATGTTTGCAAACGGGTACCTATTGAATTTTTGGCGATTTTTTTAAAGCCAAGATTGGTTCCATGATGTGACTAACAAAATGGCAACCCTTAAAATTACATTAATAAAGGCGTCAAAAATATCATGGTTATCAAAAATGAAATTTTTCCACTAAATTTTTCGCCAAACCAATGGGAATCCGCATATTGATAGTTTAAGGAGTAAATAACAATTAAAAAAATAATATATTAAAAAAAATTATATAACTGTAGTGGTCTACATTTATAACTGTTCACTAATAACGGAAACCAATTGAGTAATAAACATTTGAAGAAATAAAATGTTTTTATCGCATTATTCTTTACCATTAATATTGGGATTATCATTTATCATACTAAATCTTTAATTTGTATTATTTACCATTTACTATATATTGATGCGATTTCTTCACGGCGCTGAAAATGTAATAAGCCAGAAATAAAGAAGAATAGTTTTGCTTTTAAGCAAACACTTTATCGAATTTTTTCACTCGTAATAATTATTAGAATCTGAATCTTTTAAACAGGCTAAAAACTTTTACACTTTCTATAATGCAGAGTAGATTCATTTTTACAAGTTTCAGAACAGATGGCTCACACATCTAACTCTTTGCAGTATTCTAAACTTACTAATTTTTTGCTTGATTAAAGTCGATGTTAATATTTCTTCGGTTTGGAAGTTTTCAAAACATTTCTACTGTAATCCTTATGTAACTCGGTTCCTATTGGTTTTACTCACTCGTAACTTCAAAAATGTTAACTTATGTTTAAACATAACGTAAAATGACTGCAAAAATATTAAATTATGTTTTTAATTTAATATCACCAAAAAATATCACTATATATTGCCAAATACTGCCAAGCTATCTTAAACATCACAAATTTATTTCTCACCTCTGAAAATCACTTTTTTACTGAATAAATGACATACAGACATAAATTCAAAAAATCTAACGATAATAATACACAATAAAACAACTTATGAAACAGTAATATAGAAGGCATTCATACAAATATTTACACTGTTTACATTTTTGTAACAATATTCAGGCTGTAAGACCTGTATTCGAACTCACGATATTCTATTCAATTCTCAACACATACGGAATATAACAAAACTATATACTATAAACTTAGTTATAGACATACACATTAAATCCATAATCAATCAGTGACACTTTTGATTCAATTCGCTCTATAAAGGGAGTTTTCACGAATTTCATAAATTAAATATTTCTTTTAGTTCCAAAAATAAATATTAGAAATTGGCCTGTGGAGTAAAGTGGTCTAAAATGAACCCACTGTGGTAAATTAGACCATAATATCCTTATAGGATTCTTTCTGATATTTTATACAATTTTATATATCTGAATTATAAAACATACAAATATTATTCTTTATAATACATTTTATCGTGAAATCGTCTAGTCACGAGCATGTGGATTTTTTAATATTTTGGCTCATTTTTGAAGGTACATACCTTTTTATTAAGAGTTATTCTTTTGTCATAGTTTGATAGCACTTCTACAAGCAAAGGAAGATCTTTAACATATCGACACATAGGACCAGTGCTAACAAAAGCGTCTACTTTGGCATCTTCAATGGGGTCGCATGGGAAGGATCCATCATTGGATATGACACCTGTTTTCATAAAGAAATGTTGTTTGACTAGGCTACATTTTTAATAATTTCCTATTTGAAGTCTATACTACAAAAGTATTTACCAAAATATGACAAAATCAAGTTAAAAATTATTTAATAAATATATATTTAATGCAAATATTATATTTAATACAAAATACTATTTACATTATTGATATACAAAATACTTATTTATATTTAATACAAAATCATTTCCCGTGTAGCTGATAAGTTTTGGTTGTGCTCCAAAACACTAAAAGTTATGTGACGCTAAAATAATGGTTGAAAAAGCGATACATATATTATTTTAAATTTTTAAAAATAACTCAGCATATTTTAGATGAAAATTTGCAGTTCATTTTGAGATAAAAATCATGAATAATTAAGCGATTTGAAACTTGACTAGTACTCGTGACTTAAAATTCCATTATTGTGAATGAAATAGCAAAATTAAATTTGAGAAACAAACGAATTGTGTTTACAAAATCAAAATAATTAAAATTAGGTATTATTTTGTACAGTCATAGTGTAATGCAAAAAGCACTGCTATATGACTCGGCCTAGAGTCAAATAAGTTTTCAATGTCTACTGGGAACGAACATTTCATTTCTATTATGCGCGTTTCTAAATTATCTTATGAAGCTGTAGTATCAAAACCTCGAATTTATGAAGACGTCCATATTTTCAATTGAAGACATATACGACAAATAACTACGTCTTTAGAGATGTTTGTCCTTTGCTTGAAAGAATGTTGAGCATTTCATGCAACATGTGATTGGATATTATCCAGCAAAAACTTAACCTCAGGAATGACTTGAGAAAAACAAATTACCCCGGCCTACAGCATTTCTGTTTCTGTTGTATATGTACCCGTCACAGTTAAGACTATCAAATATTTATATCATGATACGCAATCCTATCCAGCTTATAAATCTGAGTGTTCGTCCAAACTGACTTTCTATGATCCATTCTGGAAATTAGTTATCACATGAATACAGTTTAATATGAGTCTGGCCATCATGGTACCTCAGATTAATGAGATATCCATCAGAGAACCTGCTTGTAACCAATAAACCCTTCAGTTTTTATTTTCACGAATCAGTTTATGCGTCAATTGGATCATATGTAAAGTACTGCTAAGCAGAAATTATGGTCCAAGCTGAAGATTTCCCACTATCTACTATCCAACAGAAACCAGCAAACTTAAGAAACATAAGTGATACACCTCAGCAGAGTCGACCAACTTGCTGCCTACTATGTGTATGAAGTTACTCGAACTGTAGCATACAGACTAGTTGCTTATCCCTTTTTGTCTTGTATTCTTTGATTTCTGAACCGTCCAGTTGATTTAACTGTCAAATCTTTCCGAACTCACATCCCAGTATTTCTGTCAGTTGATCATGAACTACCATTTCAAAGCCAGAAAACCTTCCTTCATGAAAGCAAATGATTATCTCCTATTCAAACTCCTTAAATTGTTGGAATTTCCCTATTGTAGTGAAGTAGTCCATTTTATTAAAGTTTACTACTAGCAGTTAATCATTTACTACTTAAAATATTCCGTTATCTTCTTTTTATGTGATTTCAATAAAAATTCAGGGAGCATTGTTCAGCCACTGACTGTGTTAATGGTATTGAAATTTTAATCATTTGCATAATATGCTATAATTTACATTTGCTAGAAATGTTTCAGCTCAACCATGTCATCCTTTCATAATATATATGCTTTAATTTACATTTTCTAGTAATGCTTCAGCTCAATCATGTCTTCATTTCATAATATATATGCTATAACTTACATTTGCTAGAAATTTTTCAGCTCAATCATGTCTTCCTTGCATACTATATATGCTTTAATTTACATTTGCTAGAAATATTTCAGCTCAACCATGTTATCCTTTCATAATATATATCTGCTATAATTTACATTTTCTAGAAATGCTTCAGCTCAATTATGTCTTCCTTTCATAATATATATGCTATAATTTACATTTGCTAGAAATATTTCAGCTTAATCATGTCTTCCTTTTATAATATATATGCTATAATTTACATTTTCTAGAAACTTTTCAGCTCAATCATGTCTTTCTTTCATAATATACATGCTTTAATTTACATTTGCTAGAAATGTTTCAGCTCAATCATGTCTTCCTTTCATAATACATATGCTTTAATTTACATTTGCTAGAAATGTTTCAGCTCAATTACGTCATCCTTTTAAATAGTATTGCATATTTTACAAATAGAGTTTATATCAAATTGAAAATAAGTTTTTTGCACACATCACTTGCATACACTAACTTAAAACATGGATGATACTATGAGGAATTTATTGTCACTATTAACCAATACTTTGAGAAGCAGTAAAGTGTAAACATCAATAATTCACAACTATGCACAGTATTTCAATTAAATTAAAAGTATTCTATGATGTCTTTGTGAAATAAAATCCTTTATGTTACCAATAAATGATATCACGTATGTTATTTAAAATAATATTCAAATTACATCGCATTATAAAAGTACAATCCACAAATGAATATACATTTTTCCTCAATTACTTTCAAATCTTAAAATACGACCGAATCATTTCTGGAATTACTATAATTTCAAAATCAATGCTGACGTATGAACACAAGATATTAATATTTTAGAAATAAAAAATGAGCTAAATAATGCAATGAAATATATAATATCTTTCTGAATTGAGTGATCGTTTTCCCAAATTTTTATTGTTTTCTAAAAATAAGTAATTTTTAGTCTAAAGTGCAATCACAAAATAAAATATATTTTATTTGAAAAATTTCAAACTTAATTTAAGTATTTTCTTTCATAATCAAAATAATAAATTAATACAGAATTGATTCAGCATTGTTCACCAGATTCAGAAGTCTAATTCAGAACATTGAAAGAGTTCATTCTCTCTATCTGTATATAAGCTTCCAACTTTTACTTAAAATATTATTTTTCAAGCGAATGAATAAGAGGATTGATCTTACTATTATTGAATGACCGAAGCAGATATTGTTGGCTGTATACTGTGCATAGACATTTATCAAAGTATTTGATACTTCCCTGGTTCCTCTGTCACTGGTGGTATATGAAAACTGTCTATTTTTTAGCATCAAAATCCAAATTAAGTATTCATTTAAACAAAAATTAGCATAAACCGGGCAGAAATAGAATCTCTTAACTGTAGGTAGGCAGTAATTACTTGATAACTAATTAATGAAAATTCAATTAACTATAATTAATAATGTATACATAAAGGAAAAGTAAGAGATCCTTAATTTCAGTTGCACTAAGAACATCATATATTTGCCGTATATTATGAATCTTATACTTCAGATACATATAAATATTTTTTTCATTAAAATAAAAATGTGAAAGTGTGCAAATAGTGAGCGTATTACCTGTTGTGGGCTTGTGACCGTAAATTCCACAAAAAGAGCTGGGAATTCGTATGCTGCCCGCAATATCGTTTCCAATCCCTATCAAAGCGCCACAAGAAGTTATGATTGATCCTTCACCACCTAAAACGCAAAAATATTTTAGTTCCTTAAAAAAATATCAGCCTAGGGGAAATAGATGCAATATTATTGTTATTTTTAAAAATCATTTTATGAACAATCGGTAATTCATTGATAAGGTATGTGGTATAATAGACTTGGGCATTTTTGTTAATTCCTGTAATTATTTCCATGTGATTTTTATTACAGATGTACAACTTTCAAAATTGTATTTTTGCAATACATAGCTTATGTAACTCATCATCTTATGGTATTTCATTTTAGACTATAATATTAGATATGAATAACTGCAGAAAAATAGTTTAAAAATGATTAAAAAGAATATTTTTATCAAATCCTAATTTTGAATAGGTTAGTCAATTTTTGCTAAATGTTACTCACCTCATTGATTTTTGAAAAATAAAACAATTAATTAATATAATTTAAAAGATTATTTATATAATTACATTCACAATTTTTTTTAAAAAAATGGATTTCTAAAATATAAATTAGTTTTAAAAAATTACTTTTATAAGGTAAAATCAAAATTTATTTTAAAAAATCACAAAATGAACACCGTTGCTTTAATTTCAAATACATGATTACGATTAAGTTAAACATATAATTATTCTACCCATATTTTTTAATTGAAAAGGCACAAAAGCAACCCTATCACAACAAAGGATCCTTTTTAAAAAATTTATTCCTAAATAATTATATTCCGTACCACACTATATATTTGTTTTTTATTTTACATGTAAAACAGTATTAAAGATATGTTTTACTTACTTTTAAATTTATTTTAAATAAACTAATACGTAGTCTTTTATATAATAAAAATAATTATATGAAAGTAGAGAACAGTGTAAAATTAATCAATTGAAAATTTGCTCTTTTGTATTTAAGTTACCACTAATTTAATATGCATCCACATTAGGATTTGAATGATGCAACTGGAATAAAAAATGTAACTGTTTATTTTAACTCTAGTTAAATACCATAAACTTAACTCATTTGTGTAGGAATAAAGCAACTATTTTTGGATCTATTAGGATATATCCCCCCAATTGACAACTTTGATACTCTTTGCATCACGAAACTGAACGCATCTTTTTGGAACGGGAAATTTCCCAAAGTCCTCCCAATTGAAACCCTGAACAAAAAATTTAAATGCTGTTGCCTCTTAAATAAAACCATTCTAGTGTTTTACGCAAAAATGGCGTAAAACACTAGAAAAAAGCAAACCTGGCAATAAAAAAATCCGAAAAGCAACAAAAACTCAAATTGGAAATGCTATAATGGACGCTAGATTTGGCGAGAAATCTCTTGGGGGGGATATATCATTCTTATACCCTGGTTTTCTTATAGGAATACTATTACTTTTCAGTGGATTTAATATTTACGCACACTCATTCTGGCAAATAAATTAAATTAATTTACTGAAAAGCTGTCTTACCAGAGCTACCCCCAACTGTCCTGGTGTGGTCGTAAGGATTCTTTGGCATACCAAAAATGAGATTAGAACTCTCCCACCACATGCATGTCTCAGGAACGCTTGTGACTGTTACGGGAATGGCACCGGCTCTTCTGTATTGAGCCGCTGCTACAGAATCCTCTTCAGCTACGTGATTCTTAGCTTTATATATGCCACAAGTCTGAGCCATATCTAAAATAAAAGAAATAGCGTTTTACAGGAAATTATTACTGTTATAAATGATCAATTATTACAATTATAATCAATTGTTAAATCAAAAAATATTTTCTTCTGTCATGACAAATTATACAATAGTGGAAAAGAATGGTAAAGCATTAAATATACACTGCTCAAAACAAAGGATATTGCGGTTTTAGGTCGATCTTGTGGCTGAAAAATGCTTAGCTGATTGATACGTGGTCGACAGACGTAGTAGGTTATATGAGAATAAATTACACGTTTGGCAGAAAACAATGCATTTTATTGCGCATTTGTGTACAAAAGAAAAATAAAACAATTTGTGCATATGAGAAAAAAAGAATAAAAATGATGTTGTCTTCAAAGGAAGTCATTTTCAGTAGGGGGTTTGGTTTCCACAGACGGCCAGCAACGTTGAACACCTTTGAGGCATGGAGTCAATGAGGCTGTTAATCATGAGTTGGGGTATTCTATCCCACTCTTCCAGAAGAGCTCTTTCCAGTTCTTGGTGAGTTTGTGGGGGTGGTTGGTGGCCAGCAACTTGTCTTCCTAGAGCGTCCCAAACGTGCTCTATTGGATCCATGTCTGGAGAACACGCTGGCCATTCCATTCATACGATTCCTTCCTTCAAAAAGAAATCCTCCACCAGGTTAGCATGAAGTGGCCTGTTATCGTCCATTAAAATGAAGTCATCTCCAATAACTGCAGCGTTAGGGACTACAATAGGTCTGAGGATCTCATTTCTATATCAGCGACCAGTCAGAGGTCCATCTTGAATGATATAGAGGTCTGTGTGCCCATCAATGGAGATGCCACCATACACCAACTCTCCCCCACCGCCAAATCTGACACTTTCGTGCACGAACGCTGGATTATTCCTACTGCCACGGTCCCTCCAGATGAAAATACGCCTATTATTAGGATGAACAGAAAAACGGTACTCGTCAGAAAAAGACATTGCTCCATTCATTTCTCCTCCAGTTCATATGCTCTGTTGCCCACTCCCTGCGGTCACGACGATGCCTTGATGTTAATTTAACACATACCATAGGTCGGCGAGCATACAGACCTACACCATGGAGCCGGTTTCGGACAGTCTGAGTTGAAACCGTGGTGTCAGTAGCCGAGCAAAGGTGTTGTTGGAGGAGAGTAGCGTTCATATTTCGATGTCTCCGAAACGTTAACACAAAATAACGATCTTCATTGGGCGTTGTTGCCCGTCTAAGACCTTGCCCTGGTCTTCGGCCTGCACTTCCAGGCTCCAAAAACAGGTTCCAGATCCTGGAAATCACACTTTGTAACACTCCAATGGCTTGCGCTACTCCGGCTTGAATTTGGCTTCCTTCTAACCTACCAACAACTCTCCAAACTTCTGAATCGGTTAAATGACTTCGCTGAGACATCGTACTCATCTAAACAAAGCAGTCACTGAATACCGATCATCCTTGTATTCATTATCTTTTATTCAGTTGAAAGTCAAATTTCATTCACTGCCACTGAAGTGATGTTTTTGACTTCGAACTCAAAATTAGCATACTCCACAGTTTGAAAATCAGAAAAATTTAAATTTGTGATTCTCTTCTTCTATTTTTAGCAAAAAAAGTTTCGTTTATATCTTAATTTTATGTAAAACTTACAATATCGTTTAATTGTTTTGAGCAGTGTATTTGGATTTGCAAAATCACCAACCGGAGTAGGCATGTGGAGAAATTTTGCTTTTGCTAATGACAGCATAGTTACTGCATCAAATAAATTACAACTGACAATCTGCTTAACTATATTAGTATGATTGTTGTTGTGTGCCAGCTAGGCTAGCATTATGAGATGCGCTGCTCCACTTTTCCAACTGAACCATATTTTGGTGTGGAGTCCGACTTCCTCAGTACACACATGCCGTAGGGACCCGTTTATAGGGTAGGCAACCATTCACAACCCATTCATACATGAAAAGGACAAAGACAGGGTAGATAGAGAGAGAAAGTACATCCATGCCCGAACCAGGATTCGAACCCAGGACCTCCCTATTCGCAGTCAGGCACGCTGACCACTAGACAAGTTGGGCGGCTATTAGTATGATTAATAGAACAATAGTGATTCTCAATACTTTATGAATAAAATGCAAATTTTAAATAATGTAAAAAAATATAAAAAAAATAACAGGTTTAGCTATATTTATGCGCGAGCAAATAATTCTGAAATTCAAATAAAGTTCATTATTTTTTAAATGAACATGTTTGCGAACCTATATTTTTAAAAAATATGTACAAAGTTCCTTTTTTAAAGTCATATCTTATAATTACAATTTAAAGAAATTCATATTTTTTACTAGTTAAGGAAAAATTATTCAAATAAAATTCAAGAGAGGGCGAACATCAATTTTGTTTTTTGAAACATGGGTACCTTAAAACAGGCTTCATTTTTCTGCGTCATCCTTGATGATAAAATATCAAAAAAAATCTAATGATGGAAATTCATACGAGCATAAATACAAATAAAGTATTCTAGTGCTTACACATGTCTATTTTTCAAAATTTTTTTCGGTTGCATTTACATAGATAATTATATTGTCATCTACAAACAGCATATACACACACATATTTATTTTTCAAACTAATTTTATCCATTACAACTTTAAATTCTCTTTTTTGAACTTATGATTAATTTTTTTATAGTTAAAGTTATATAGATGGTATTAATAATTATCAATTTCTAGTTTTCGGTGTGCCCATTTTTTAATTACATTTAATTAGCGTGTGAACAAAGTGAATATCATTTTTTGGAATTTGATCATAAATATTTATTGCGGATACATTCAATATATGGATAATTTTCTACAATGATATACAGGGTGTCCAGAAAAGGACTCCCTGATTTCAAAATTAAATATCTCGAAAACAAAGATAGATAGAGGAATGCAGTAAAAGGTATGTTTATTGTGCAAGCTGTAAGAATTTTATACAGCAATTTGAAATAATAGTTACAAAAGCTGCTAACAGATGGCGCTGTACAATGTACAGCTCAAATCAGCATACATAAATGAAATAATCGTTTGAAAACATTCTTTGCAAAAAATCACATCACTATGTTTTCAACGCTAACCTCCTTTCACGCTTCAATAGTTGGGCTTCGGATCACTATTTACACTAAACATTACGTATGACGATTACAGCGCCATCTGTTTGCAACTTTTGTAACTATTATTTCAAACTGATGTATTATATTCTTACAGTTTTTACTATAAACATACCGTTTACTGCATTCCTCTATCGATCTTCGTTTTCGAGATATTTAATTTTGAAATCAGGGAGTCCTTTTCTGGACACCCTGTATATACATATTAGTACAATAATATAGAGGAAAATTGTATGGACTACTATCGGAGTAAAAGTTTTTACGCTCGGAGGCCATTGTTGTGATTAATGTATTTCACAGGAGAACCCGTTAATTTTAAAGCCACGACTATATCACACTTGGATAGGTTAAGATAGTTTGTGTCTGCCTATGTGATGATTCAAGATTCATTTCACTAAATGATTTTCAAAGAGAGTGAGTGCCTGAAAGAGTCTCTCATCTTGCAGTCAGAGTAACCTGTTGCTTTGATATTCTTGTATATTGAGGCATCACAATGTAAGGGCATTTACAGCTCTACGTCTTATTTGGTTAAACAACTGACAATAGAAAGTTGTACAGATGATATTCCTAAGTCTTACGTGTGGCTTTTTAGAGAAATTTGGGAGACCAGCTCATTTTTACAATCGATCGCATAGAATTGTACTTTTCGACTTCTGGACTGTGGTATTCATCTCATGGTGCGGTCAAGGAGGTTTCTAATACCAAAACGCACTTGTACAATAAGAATTCTGGTACATCAATAATACCTCCCAGGAACCAAGCCTCACTTTACAGTGAATTCATTCCTCAGTATGTTATTGCAACACTTGTGCAATTAGTTTATAAACGAGGTTTATTGCTTACTCGTGTATGTCATTAAGTATAGTAACTGTAATATAAGATACTTTTTTACACAATGCGATAATTTCCAAGTTTTGCACATACACTTCAGTACAAATAAAAGTTTAAAATAACGATATCACTTATAACTTTTAAATCTATCTCAGATGCTATGTCTTAAATAAGAGTCCATGGTAATCATTCAAAGTGTAAAGCAAAAAAGTTAAAGTCAAAAATATTTTAAAAGTGTATCTAAATTACTACAGAAGTCACGGGTAATAGATCTCAATCTTTCAATAATATGTTATGCTGTAAAATTTGCATGACTTTTAAATTTATTAGTAAATACGGCTTTGTGTGTGTTATTTACCACGAATTTTTATTTCTCTACTTGATTAATGGCGTATATATTAAACATATCAATCTTTTTTTCGATGTGTTTTTGTTTTTTCCGGTCCTGTAATCTGTCACTTCCAATCAAGTACAGAGACTGTCTACAGAGAAAAGGAAATCGTTTAAAAATCTATTTTCGTTTCATTGAAGAGAGGATACTGGCCTTTCATATTCAAGGCATAACTCAAACTGAAATATTTTTTCAATGATACGTATTTGAAATTTTCATTTACTGAAAGAAAGTTAAAAACGCTTAGCAAAATTTTACGTAATAATTTTTTAGTATCAAACTCCAAAAATTTATACACAGAGTAATTAAACTAAACTCTAAAAATTTATTATTATGAAAATCATCAACATAGTTTGTAAAAATGTATCATTAACTAGCACTGTTATATTATAAACCGGTTTGATCCAAATATATTTTAAAACAAGAAATATGAATGACATTTTTTTTAAAAAAGGAAATTTTAATTCTTGTTGTTTATTTTCGAAAGCTTATCTTTTTTTCTTTGGAATTTATTTTTAAAAAAAAAACTTTGATCACAGAAGTTGATTTGAAGCATAAGATGTGTTTTCAGTACAGCTTTTCTAATCATTTAATAAGAAATAATATTCTACTTCTCATATTCTTAACGATAAAAAAATCATAAATAAAGTCAAAATTTAAAACCAAAAAAATTTGTCCAGAACAAATATTGAATAGAGATTATCAATTTTAAATTATTACAAATCGAACATTTTGCTAATGATAAATATTTCACGAGTCTCATACCATATGTAAATATGGAACTTAAAAAACCTGCTGAGTTCCCATATTAACGATATTTTTAAGACATGAAATTATAAGAAATAAATAAGGAGAGGTATCTTATAAGTAGTATATTACGCAGCATAGAATAATACTATTTGGAGGGTTAAAGATCTTCACTTATTAATAGTGATTAATATTTGAAAAATCGTAAAATCAAATTTTATTTATAGATAAGGATAATCGAAGTAAAAAGCCATCAAAATCAATGTAGATTTAGACCATATCTACATATTGAAACATATGATGTAGATAAAGTCACACACACACATACACAAAAATGCAATAAAATATAAGAACTTTATCGTTTGCAAAGTAAGTTAGATTATGTTGTTATCAAATTATTATCAGACAAAGCATTTAATCATTCATATTCTTGTTTTTCTTATAATCACTAGGATAGTTCTGTTTAAAAAAATAAATTTTCAAACCAGATTCTTAAATTTCGGCAAGCAAATCTTACTTTCCTTTCTTAAAAAATTTGAGCATGAATAACATGTATTTTTGTCAATACATAAAAAAATTTTCAATAGAATAGTGGTGACATCTATTGTTGAATTTGTGAACTATTTCTGTAAAAATATCATTTATTTGCTTTTATGGTTACTATTTGAACACCTGCATTATTTTATATGTTTGTGAGTTTTTATTTAAAATTATAAGAGTTCTGATTTCCTTTCTTTGCACTTTTAGGATTTTATTATAGTTTATAAATATTGAAACTGAGAAACACATTTCAAATACAAACAAATACAAATGTTTGAGTTCTTTAAATATAAAAATAAATTAATTACACGCGAAGCTATTTATTTATCAGAATTTTTAAAGGTCCTTGGTTTAAATCCCGGTTCGGGCATGGATGTACTTTCTCTCTCTGTCTATCCTGTCTTTGTCCTTTCCTTGTATAAATGAGGTGTGAATGGTTGCCTACCCTATAAACGGGTCCCTAAGGCATGTGTGTAGAGTAAAAGTCGTACTTTCATCTTCGTGGTGCTCTGATTAAAACGAAAGACGCTTCCAATTGATTTAAATTCGTATAGCTTAGGCATAGCGAGCTTGGCTTGTCCAAGTGTCATTAGTAACAACAACAACAGAATTTTTAAAATAATGACTCTTTTAATTGTAAAATACTAAGCTTATAATTTTCACAAGGTGTGACTTTTCTCAAAAATTCAGAGTTTCATTGCAAATATTGAAAACAATTGTCTAATAAAATTAACATAACTTACCGCTTCATAGATTTAAGTAAATTTTCTTTTTTTAATTTAATTTAGCTTACATCTATCTTAATATAATTATTTAAAGTTAAAACGTTGGAACTCAAACATCATCGCTATCATTTTTTATTCAAAAAGTATAGCGATGACACAATTATATAAAAAAATAGTGCATGTGAAAAAAATATTCAAAAAAGAATGAAATAAACTACTGGCATATAACTCCTTTTTTCTGAAATTTAATTAATATTTTTAATAGTTTAAGACCTTATATACGCTACAATTGTTCATTTACTACACAAGACTCAATATTATAATTGGAAATATTATGTATACAATTTTCTAATGTGTCAAATTATATAAAATTCAGAAGTTCACAGCTTAGAATATAAATTTACTAAAATTGCTTATGAAAGTTAAAAACAAAAATTTAAAGACGTCATTTAAATATAATTCAGAAGGAATTTAATCAGCATACTTTTTTTTTAGAACAGTAACTTCCCATTATCCGAGAAATTGAGTGATGCGTGCGTGTGCGTGAGATTTGCGTGTCTGCGCGTGTGTGACTATAGTGGATATAATTAATAAAATTATGGAAATGGGAACAAATCAACACTAATATGCATTTGAACAGTTAAAACATTCTTACTACCATAAACATACTTAAGAAACAATAAGATTATTCACTATTTCTAAACCTGCTTAAAATTTACTTCGTCCCAAAATCAGTTAAATATTTCCCATTTTTTATAATAAAGCACATTTTTTATTAGTGTTTGAATTTTGTTTTTGGAATTTAGACATAGCAGATAAGTTGTAGAATGATTAATTATCCATTCGTATACATAAATAACCATGTATTGATATTTAAGTTGCAATCTTTTGCCAAATAGTTTATTTGCTTTT
This sequence comes from Latrodectus hesperus, assembly GCA_037975125.1. NCBI lineage: Eukaryota > Metazoa > Arthropoda > Arachnida > Araneae > Theridiidae > Latrodectus > Latrodectus hesperus. The sequence continues at coordinate 36,015,636 of CM075855.1, forward strand.
CTTGTTTTTATCAAGCACATGTTAATTATTACTACTTTAAATACATTTATAAGTATGACAAAAAATACTAATTGAATATTTTTTCACTGTTTGCATAGATCATTCAATGCTATTTATCAAGTAGATAAAATAAAACAATGCTTTATTCACATGTTACCGTCCCATCTTATTCGTTTTTCTAATGAAAGAAAATTTTATACAAAGAAACTCAGAAATTCTCGACAAATAAGCATAAAAATACGCGAAAAATAATATGTAATTTTTCAATTTTTAGTAATTTTCCATGTTTTTCTAGGTTACCTTTAACGCCAATGGCCTCTTTACAAGTAAATGGGACGCCAAGTAGTGGCGTGTCACGGGCGATTTCATCGGCTGTTTTTTCTCCTCGATCCAAGAAACGGTCGACGGCTTTTGCATCGTTGAGGGCGTCTTCGTACCTCGCGTCGCATGCTGCGTTGATGAGGGGGTGGACTTGGCGGCATCTCTCCACGTAAGCCTTCATCACGTCTTCACACTTCACCTGTTTTTCGACGAAAATCATAGGATGAAATCTGTGTTACACAAATATTTCGACAGACATTTGAAAATTGCAAAATGCGTATACTCACTTCATTTATTTAAACAGATTTAAAAACTTTAGTGTTTCAGTTTTCTATCAGTGTTTTTCATTTAGATGAGGAATCAAAAAAATGTTTAATGTTTATTTTGTGATTCTTTATTAAATTAATATTTATCAAATGATGTTTATATTCTTAGAATTTTTTTGATAAGTAAAATGTTTAAAATATAAATTACCATTTCAATAATAATTGCAATATTTTTATTAAATCTTAGCTAGTTATGTGTGAAAATCTATTGCAATTAAGGATGTTTTACTTATTTACATTTAAGTATCTGTGTGTGTCATGTATGCATTTTAAGCATCAGTTTTCCATTTGCCAGGAAAATTGGGCATCATCTATGGTATATATATGATTAAAGTAGCAGGCAACAAACGTTTTTCCTTTAAAAATATATATGTATGTATGTATGTGTATATATATATATATATATATATATATATATATATATATATATATATATATATATATATATATATATATATATATATATATATATAATGCAAAGTTAGATATAGAACTGAAAAGCACAAGAATATATAAACATTTAAGCTTAGCAACACATTTAGCGCATAAGCAGCTAGAATAGTATTACTAAGCTATAGTTAATAGTATATTTTATAAAATACAATGAATACAATGAAACAAAATACAATGAAAAATGCCAAATGGAGAATAGTACATTGAAAATATTAAATGCCAAATGGAGAATAGTACATTGAAAATATTAAATGTCAAATGGAGAATAGTACATTGAAAATATTAAATGGAAAACAATACATTGAAAATACCAAATGTAAAGAATTACATTAAAAAAAACTTGGAAGAAATTTCAAAGAAAATATCAAAAAAAAAAATAGATAAAAATGGAATAAAGTACCAATATGGCCAGCTTCCACAGGGGGTGTTGACTACATTGGCACAAATTATGGCTTTTCTGCAATGGTCCAAGACATAGTCTTAAAGAAACCAGTACACCCCAAAGCCATACCAAAAATTCAAACCAAAGTATCAAGCCAGATTAAAAGAAGTAGAATTTAATCTAAAATATATAAGTCAAAATCCAATATTGCCAAAATACATTTAATTTATAATAGTCAAATTAAAACTATATCTAAATTCAAGTCCAAATCTGCAAGAACCTCACTAAATACGTTAATTAGCGACTAAGTGTAAACACTATCGGCATTTCAAGCTTCTTATAAGACCTTCAAGGCTTGAGTGACCCTTCTGTAGTATAAAACTACGCCTTACTTCACTCTTATAAGCAATGTTCTACTAGCCAAATAGTGTTTAATAAATTTAGTTGGAATGCCATTATGAGTTAAAATATTTTCTAGTCTATTTATTTGTTTATTGATATTATTTAAATTAGTACATATTGTATATTCTATTAAGTTGATTAAAAATAATATTTTTATAAATTTTAATTGAAATGTTTGAATTCCAGAAAATCAGCTTATTAACTTTGAAATTAAAATTATTAGTTTTATAATATATGTCAGTAAAAGTGTGGTTATCTTTTATCGTAATTGAAATATCTAGAAATTCAGTTTTTAAGTTATCAATATTAGTTTTAATTAATTTTAATTCCTTAGGATATATATTATTGTAAATTTTATCAAATTCTAGGCAATTAAAAATTATTAAATCGTCAATATATCTGTAAGCAAAAGGCATTTGTATAATAAATGATTTTTCATAATAGTTTAAAAATAAATTTGCTAATATACTTGAAAATTTGGAACCCTGGGGAATGCCGTTAACTTGTAAATAAATATTTTCTCCATAAGAAATATAATTATTATAAATACAAAATAAACTAAGGTCTTTCCACAAAAATTTATATCGACATCCAATATTGAATTAAATTCATAAAAATAAAACATAATAATATCAAAAAGTTTTTCAAGTGGAATACTGGTGAATAAATCTTTGAAATCATAAGTGGAAACATCATTAATTTTATTGGCAGAAATAAATTCAATGATAGGTTTATTATTCTTAATTATCCATGTATTATTTGAATTAGTAATGTTATTTAAGATTATATTTAAATAATAAGAAAATAGATTACCAAATTTGTCTGCATAAGTGCTGCTTCCACATGTATTGAATCGAAATTTAACAGGTTTTTTATGGAATTTCGGATATATTGTAATATATGGAATTTTAAAGTTTATGTTTTTTAATTTTAAGTTTTTTAGCAAATGTAAGAATTTTTTTAAAAATTGTTGTTTTGTTTGAGTTAATAATTTTGTAAGTAGTTGAATTGGATATTTCTTCTTTTAGTAATTGGTAGTAAAATTTTTTACATAATTATTTGATGCTTATTTGATTACTGGTGTAATAATGAAAAGATTTTGTATTTCTTTTATATGCTTTTTTAGATATTTTTTATTCCTTTAAATTTTAAATTATTTACATTTGTTTTAAATTTGCAGTAGAAATTCCATTTCCATTTTAAGAAATATTCTATTTTAATTGAATAATTATTAGAGGTTTTAAATATAAATGTATTGATATCATTAAGAAAAAATTTTAGAATTTGTTTGTGGTTATAATAATTTACTGGTCGAAATTCTGTACCTTTATTAACGATATTTTTTAATTCATTATTTAATATAATATCAGTATTTCCAGTAATTATGTGTCCAAAAGTTAAATCTACGAATTTATTGTATTTTGGGTCATCACAGAAGCAATCGGCACTTTCTTTATTAATATTTATATTATTACAGGATTTATTATAATTAAAGATATGTCTACCACTTGGTAGATCATATTGAAAAGAACATTTAATTTCATTATTATTTAACGGAAATATATGTTTAAGTTCTTTAATAATACTCGAGAATTTAATTTTATCATGTAATGGATGTTTAAAAGAAATAACAAAATAATCTGATTTGATATTTTTATTAGAATTTATATTTAGTTTACTTATTTTATATTTAAAAATGTCAAAAAATAGAATCTTAAAATGTTCATTATTAAAATTAAAGTTATTTAAAAACTCTGAAAGAAAAATACACTGTTTTTTATTTAAACTCATAATAAAATTTTTACAAAAATAATAATTATAAGAGTTTACAAGCCGATTTTCCAATTCAAACAGTTTATCACTCCAATATGTAAATAACAATTACAATATAAAGTTATTTATATTGTAATTGTTATAAGTTTTATTAATTTTTCTACCACCTCTTTTATATCTTTTAGTTTTTTTTCTTATTAGGTTTAAATTACATAAATGATTTAGTATTTTCATAGTTAATTTTCGAATTGTTAAATAGTTCATTAAGTCCCAATGGTACTAAGGTTTTATAATAAACAATATATTGATTTTCTTTAATTAGTCGATTTCAATATCTAAAATGGTTATAATAATATTATCGAAACTATGTACTTTGAAATGTTCAAATTTCAAAGTACATAGTTTCATAAATACATAGTACATGTATTATAGTTTCATAATGCATAGTACATAGTTTCATAATATATATATATATATATATATTACATGTTGTGAAAAATGTGCATAACAATGCGACTTTTTACATATAATTCAAATTTTTTCAATGCAGTAATTACTTTTTTTCACAAAAAAGTGGTGTGTAAAATATGCAAATTCTTTCCATATGGTAAACTAGATCATCTTGGATAGCGAATTTCATCGTATAAAATTGAGATTGTATAGAAAATTATTAAAAATACTCAATTTTTATAATTAATTATTTAATTTACATTCTTATAAGATATGAAATAGAAAATTGTGAATTTAATAGATATTTTAAAGCAATTTTTCACAAAATTAAAAAATTTGAATTGAAAACAAAATTGAAACTGCTGTGTTGTATTAAAAGACATTTTTGGTTCGACATCTGACAACATCTTTAGTGATTTTTTGTTTCCTCTCCATGGAAACCGGAATATGAATAACCTTTTCAAGTGGCTTTCCACAAGGAATGTTCAAAAAAACCGTAAACAGCCTACAAATACTAGGCTACTCATTTCACAGCGTCTCATTAATAAATTTATGTAAATTTATATGGAGAACTATCTATTAAAATTCAGGTCTTGTTCAGGAAATCGGTATTTATAATAAATATAAGCTCATCATAGCCAAGTGGTTAGAGCGTGTATTTGGAAATCAGTTTTCCCCTCGTACAAGCTGTGTTGAATAATGGCTAATTAATATTTTGTTTGTTAACCTTTAGCATGCAAATCTGTCATAGTGGAAGCTTAGAAGTCTTCCAAGTTTTTTCTCCCATGCACTTGGATATGATTGTATATTTGAGTAATCACTTCGGAAAGCAAGTTGTAGTGGATAAACAACATTATATATGTGGGTCATGGTATCCTTGTTAGTTAGGTTAGGGACATCAGCCTTCCATCCGGAAGGGCGGCGTTTGACCCCAATGCCGCCAAAGACCCACCGAGTACAGGCGACATACGTGCTCGTTAGACCAGTGGAATCGAAAGTCCTGTGATCGGTTGTTAATCAATTACCATGGGTTTAATGGTCTGGAGAAAATTTCCTCTCCCTCCAGATCAATGTCAAAATTCAGGGGATCCTGTGGTGGTGCCATCTGTCGGTGGAGTCTAAGAGCAATGTCGTACTTCCAGCTTCGTGGTGCTCTTCTTAAATGAAAGGTACATCCTACTTACTTAAATTTGCAATTTGCATAACCAACGACATAGAGAGCTTGGTTTGTCCAATTATTATAAATCGCAACAACAATATATATATATATATATATATATATATATATATATATATATATATATATATATATATATATATATATATATATATATATATATATATATATATATATATATATACACACACACACACACACACACACACAAAACTACAAATTACCTGAATTAGAAATTTCGTCTCATATTATATAAATAAGATAAATACATTAGCTGTTCTTGCATTTAAACATTTTTATACATGGTTAGAGTTTCTGTATTTGGTTTATTACTTAAGATTTATTTTTAAATATTTAACATGATTGTTTAGATATAATTATTATATAGCTATTATTAAGGAAAAAAATTTTTAATTTTATATTTTTAATAATTTGTGTGTTTGATAATAGCTGATAAAACATGCTCTTTAAAGTTATTTTTAATCTTCAAATTAAATTATTTATTTTACATACATGTTCAATTATTTATGTATTACAAAATACAATATATTCATCGTCCGTTGCTAAATATAAGCAAAAGCAAAATGCCTCTTACAGCAATTGAAATAGTTACTAAAATAGTAATTAGCTATTAATTTGCATTAAATATGGAGAACTATGATTTTCCTAATTTGAGGTATGTTTAATTCTTTTGATATTTATAGTATAACTATAATACATATTATATATTCAGCAAATTCCTTCATTCCCACTCAATAAATCATCTAACATTAAGGTTTCTCAGTAGTTTTAAAAGCTTCCTCCGAACATTTTTAACAAAAATTTTACTTCCAATTTGGATTATTCCTTCACATTCTGAGATATTCATTTATAACAAGGAAAGAAATCTGAAAAACTTTCTGGCACTTACACCTAACATACAGCTCAACAAAACGAAGAAACTCCAAATTCACTGATCATTGATCAACAGTTGTCGGGATTGAACAGCGACTTCTTTCTTCCAAAGATGACAGTTTCACCATTAAACATATGATGATCTTTTCCGTTTTCCAAAGTTATTGTTCGAAACAGTGTCTAACTGGAGAACGGTTATGTTTTTAAAGTATGGCTATATTTGCAAGCATGCAAAGTAAATGCTTTTGTTGTATGTACAGAATTCTTTCTTGGTTGTTTGTTCAACACAGTGATAAGCACTTTTATAAGCAGTCTTGATTTATTGTAAAGCAAAAAAAGGTAGACAAGACTGTAAACTGTGTTAGTGGGATATCGCTACGATGCCTTATAATTTCTATCAAACATACGAAGCAGAGTTTATTTTCGTTAAAGATTTTCAGCTATTATTTCATAATTACAACGATAAAGTTTTTGAAATTCAGCAAATGAAAACAAGTTATCTGTTCCCCGCACAACCATATTTATCTCTCTCAAGTTTTTGGTGATGTTGTTACTTATGACACATATTTGGGCAAGCCAAGCTCGCTATGCGAATTTAAGTCAATAGGGAGCGTCTTTCGTTTTAATCAGAGCACTACGGAGGTGAAAGTACGTCTTTGCTCTTTAAATCATCCGCGATAGATGGCACCACCAGAGGATCCACCCCTTAATTTAGGCGTTGATCTGAAGGGGGAAGAAATTTTCTTCAGACCATTGCACCCATGGACTGCTCAATGAACGACCACAAGACTTTCGATTCCTCAGATTTAACGGGCACGTATATCGCATGTACTCGGTGGGTCTTTGGCGGCATTGGGAATCGAACCCCCACCCTTCCAGATGTTAAGCGGATGCCCTAAACACTAGGCTACCATCCCCCTACCACGCTGCTCAGTCAAGCACACTCTACAGAACTGGATCAAGGAGAAATGGCAGGACAACTGGTCCAACGCATCTACTGGTCGTCTAGTACATGAAATTATCTCTACAGTTTCCATCAAATCTTTAAATTGGACCAGGAATGAAATCCTTTTCATGACCGGCCATGGCCCATTCCCTACTTACTTCTACAGGGCGGGTCTCACGGACACCCCAAATTGTACCTGTGGTAACGAAGGAGACCCAAAACATTATCTCACGGTCTGCCCACTCACTTCTACGTGGCATTTATCAACCCCTGCAAAACAGTGGGTTATTAACTGGAAACGAGCCGTACTCTCTAACAAGACCTCTAGACGAAAACTAAACCAACTAATGGACTTCCTAATTAATCAAGAATGCTTATTCACGTGGCTCAAGAAGAATCAGCATTGACCCTCCTCTGCTAATATCACAAGCCTCAGTACTTGGACTTCTGTATTTAGCCTAAGTGCTTAGACTTTGCTGAGCAATTAGCAGCTTCAACCTATTTTAATGGACTCTTTTCAATTTATGTTTTTAATTTATGAGCTCCTCTTCAAATTTTTTTCAGTGTGTATTTAGTCATTATTTGTAATCCTTCGTATTTTCATACATTGTAATTCTTTCACATTGCATTCTCATCATTTGTAATTCTGTGTATTCCTGTAAGTGTGTTACTCCACATATTTTTGGAACTTGTTCCGTTGTTTTCGCTAAAGGCGGCCGGGACACACTAAATCTGGCCACAATGTCCTCCAGGTGAGGTAACTCATCTGGGGGTGGCAGGTCAAGTCTTGGGAATCTTCTGCTTGCTCTCTGCTTCAAAATCACTCCATCCGGCAGCTTCTATCCAACTGGTAAAGTCCATCTAAGGGCTAGGTACAGGGAAGTATGCCGGTGCAACAACAACAACGACAACTTTTAAGTAAGTGCAGGTATATGTTTTCAATTTTGTTTTATCATTTTTAATTTCCTTTTGTTTTTCCATTTATTTTCTTTATTTCTTATATGCATGCAATTTGATATGTATTTCATATGCCCGTCTTACCATTTCCTGCCATGTATTTTGTCTGATACCTATTTTGAATGCTTCTTATGTGTCCACGTGTTAAATCTCAATTGCAATACAATTTGTGTTAAATAGTATACTTTACAAACCATCCTTACTGTGTAAAAGTAATAATTTATAGTGTCTCCATATTATTGCAAGCATAATTGACTTGTCTTGTATGTACTGTGTTCCGTTTTCTTTTCTCTCCAGCGGGTCCATCAAATCTGGTAAAACCCTTTCAGGGTTAGGTACAGGGACCTCTGCTGGCGTTTACTTTACTTTACGACAACTTTTAACTGTAAAAACCATTTTAAACATCCGTGAGTAATCGGTTTTGTTTTTTATATTAACAAAGAATATATAAGTATTCAAATCACATCCGATGTTTACTGTAACTTTTAAGAAAAAGTAAAAAGTGATTTACAAAACAAAGTGATTAATATAAGTTTCCGATCCTTGCAGGTGAAGGATCTCTCGATATTTTTCTAAATTATATTGCATTGACCTTTCACGTGACTGTCAGTTAACATATGAATTTTTTATTAATTTCATTTAATTATTCATGTGAAAAAACAGCTTTGTAAACAGTACAATTAACTAATTATGTATTCTTAACATCTTATGAGATGAATATAAAGACAAAGAAAAAACAGATATCGAGATGATACAAAACCTTGACAAAAACAATGTACAAGGGCATCTAATTTTGTAATATTCGAATATGAATAAATTTACTAAATAGGTTGTAAATCTTTAAAATTCTGAATACATTTTTGGAGAATAAAATTCTTGAAATCTAAATCCTAAGAATTTCACTATACGATTGAATTTAATTAAATGTGCACTAAGTAATCGTTATATACCAAATATTCTTGATAATTTTGCTTATGAGCATTTTTTGTTTCATATTCTAAATAGAGAGTTACTTTACAGCTGTAAATATAAGCAATATTAATGTGTATTCAAAATCATTGATAAAGAAAAACAATTTTTTTATGAAATAATACAACTTATTTAAAATACGAACAGAATAATACGAAATTTAATTAAATGATAATGCTGGAACAAAATTAACGGAATTAAACGATAAATATATTGTAACTAATTTTTTAATATAATGTTTTTAAACTTTATGTTCTAAGCAATTTTTTAACTACCCAATTTTTTAATTTTAAAAATGAAAATGAACGTTATTATGAATTCATGTATAAGAATAATGAAATATTTAAAATTAATCATAGATATTAATTATTCCATCATAAAATGTCAACAAATTGACTTGATTGTATGTAAAAAGAAAATATTGAAAGTTGATGACACACTTATTAAATTTAACAAATGAAGTTTTTGGTTCATTATTATTAAATTGTGTTATTCCAATAATTAAAATCCTAGAGCTGTTTATGAGATGGTATTATTAATAAGTGTATTATATAGGAATATATGCATTAAAGAATCTATTATGCATATTACAATAACAAAATAACTTATGTATTGATCAAACTATAACCGGCTTTCTGAATAAAATTTCATAAAAGTGATAAGAAATTAAATAGGAAATTTAAATTTTACGTAAAATGCTAAATTATCTATCATAAAATACAATAAAAGAAAAGCAGTCTATGATAATGATATGATACAAAGAATTTTTTGAGACTTTATATGTAAGTCAATTGAGAGATTTTACCTTTTCTAATGTATTATTAATATGCCTAAAGAAAAATATTTAATTGCTTACTTTTTAGTAATTCAGGGTCGAATTTCTGCGTTTTAAATTTAAAATATAAATCCATTTCATTATTATTTAATAGCAAAAATACTGCACGTGACTATTTACTATTAACTAAAAACATTTGCTGAATTTTATAATATTTATAATATACTAAATAAATCATATTGCTAATTTAGATAGAATTATAATTCATTGTAGTATATCAAAACCAAGAAAATTATTAAAAAAATTTAAAGCAACATTTTAATAAAATATACTGTTAATAGTTCTCAAAGTGTTTTACTTTTCAAATGATGATTGTATATACAGAAAGCATTTTGCTTTTTTTTAGATTTTTGAGGAATTTTCTTCTAATTTTATTCTTAAAGCTTGCCATTAATGAATTACTTAGCACGTTTTTATCTTCTTAGTAATAATTCACTATCATTAATTTCATTATCAGTTAGGTAATTGTATACTAGTCTCGTTCGATCCTCCTTAATCAATCGAAGCACTTGATCTTCACAATCTATTCTCTTATTCATTTTGCTAAAAATTACTAAATAAATACATTATTTTTTTCATTAAAATGTATGTTTACTAATGTTTCTACTAAATATTTATGAGAATGGAATTCCTAATAAAACATATTGGCCGTGAATTATATCAAGAAATTCTTAATATGATCTGTGATGTGAGAAGATTTATATTATATGTCCAAAATAATAAAAATTTCAAGATTCATTACAATTGAAATATTTTAAGTAAAATTAATTATTATTAGATTCAATGAGATAAATTTACTAAGAAGTCGAATGCAGTTCATTAATATGTGGTATGCCATAAGAAACCAATTACAAGATACACAAGTCATTTTAATGTAAGAGTCTCTAAATACTCTTAAGAAATTACAACCTTAATTTTTCTTACCATCTATAATAATAGGATGAAATTTAAAATTTTGTCACATTTACGACATTTGTTTCAATATTGAAAATATATAACCTGGTACATAAAATTAAAATTATCAACACTTTAGATGGAAGAAAATAATAAATGTCATTGAAGTCAAAATCATGTTTATTCATAAGTACCGAAAGAGATATTGGAGTATTTATGTATTTGAAAGTCAAATTTTCATAAAGGTCTCTATGGAAGAAAATAATAAATGTCATTGAAGTCAAAATCATGTTTATTCATAAGTACCGAAAGAGACATTGGAGTATTTATGTATTTGAAAGTCAAATTTTCATAAAGGCGGGATTAGACGCATTTAAAAAATAAAAAAAATCTGCTATGGTTTCTCTAAAATGCAAAAGAATTACGCGGAAGTCGATGAAATTATTCTCAAAAATATTTAAGATGCTGAATTTATATCCTCAGATAGAGATCATACTGCGAGAAAATACAAATTTCAACTTGATCCATTTAAATTATAATCCACAGTCACGATTTCCTAAATCTTTCAATCGAATTGAGAAAAATCCAGATTTCGAAAGCGTGATATGCAAATTTCACGTTTTCTTTTGTCAAATATATTTAGTATCTTGTTATTGCGATATTCTTAGTAACTTAAATTGAATATTTTGGTTTGGATACTTCTTTAACATACATTCATGAACCAATAAATTTTTATTATTTCCCACTAATAATTTAATTTTGAATTATATATTTACTTTACGAAGCTCGGTGGCTTAGTAGTAGAGTTTTACACTCTCAAGGCACAGGTTCGATCCTCGGGCTGGGTAAGGTCGATTCAGCCTTTCATCCATTTCAGTGGGTAGATAAATTGAGTACCAAGCATGCTTGGGACTAAACATTGGGGGTGTCTCGCATTAGGCTGACCACCTAATCGGGACATATGCTTCGCACCTCAGGGTTTGCTGTTCAGGAAAACAGAGATAGACACAGTAGGCCCTGGCCTACATGAGGTGACGTTCCCCAGAGTTTAATTTAGTTTAGTTTATATTTACTTTACACATTTTTTAACTGATATGATATGCATTATGGCACAGTTCAAGATTTTATGGTCACAATATACAAAACAGTCTAACAATTTAATGAAATGCATCATTTACGCTGATATGACATTCCTGTGAAACTTTATTTTTTAAACGAGAGAGATCTTCCTCAAATATATTAGGTTGGTGCGTATGAAATGTCGGATTCTTAAGTGATTGTATAAAACTGCATATCTTTCTTCAAAAGCTGTTTATTCAATCAAAGTATGCTCCATTCGCTTCAATACACTTCTCCCAACGAGATTTTAAAGCGTAGATGCCTGCCTTAAAAAAATTTTGGTCTTTAGAATTAATAAACTCTGATATCGAGTTTTTTAGACTGTCTTCAGTTTCATAGTGTTTGCCCCTTAAAAACAGCTCTAAATGCTTGAAAAAATGAAAATCGGTCGGCGAAAGATCCGGTGAATATGGTGGATGCTGCAATGATGAGCATACGTTTAACCGATCCAGCTTATTTCGCTCTGTCAGTGCGTGCGGTACCCACTTGTCCATCTTCTTAACCTTGCCAATCTCAGAAAGGTGTCTCAATATCGTTGTATGGTCAACTTTCATCCTGATAGCAAGTTCCCTCGTGGATACGGCTGGATCCGCTTCCACTAGAGTATTCAGGTCATCATTCTTCACAGACGTTTTGGGTCTTCCGCGCGGCTCATTTTGCAGTGAAAAATCGCCAGTCCGAAATTTTTCGAACCAACGCTGCACTTTCCGATCGTTAACCGTATTCTCCCCAAACGCTTGGTTTATGTTGCGTGCAGCTTTTGCAGCACTATTACCAAGTTTGTACTCATATAAGAAAATGACGCGAATGTCGGCAGAATTCATATCGGCAATAAACTGAAAAGAAATAAAAAAAGGGAAGACCTTCGAGAAAACCTATTTTGCTGAAATGAGTCTCTGGCAATGGACAATACGAGTATGAATGAGGTTATGCCAAATACAAAAGTATAACGAAAACAGGGAGGAAAACGTCCGCATGTAAAGAGAATCCGACATTTCATACGCACCAACCTAATAGCTTTATGCCGATGCCAACTTTTTTTCCAAAAGTTTCGGTCGCTAAAATAACTTTAATAACAATTTGGATTTTAGTTTCAATGATTTGTTTATTCATTATCACATTATATTTGAAAAAGATATAACTAATATATATTTAAAAATATACGCATTTCATTTTTAATAAATTGTCTTGCTAGCTAATTAAATCTATTGTCAAATTAACAAAAGAAGTCTTGTATGAATTTATTTCTATCATGCCCTTTACCAGTGCTTTCACATTTTAATAGATAATTATTGCCTTTTTTGAAGCATCTCCTACAAGAGAATTATTTAAGTTTTCAAGTTCACTCTCTAAAAAGAATTTTCGTTTTATTTTAGTAAAAAATTTAGCATAAACTGTTGGTTATCTATTTTTGTTTTTTTTTAATTACTTTGAAATATTAATGAATAAATGAATTTCCCTTTTAAGAACTTAGAATAAAAATTCAGAGCAAATTAAACCACTTTTTTATTAATATTGTACTCCTGCCAATGGCTTAGAATGTTGAAGTATGTTATGGCTGTGTCAAGTAATTATTCTTCTGATTTTAGAGTGATAAGTGATATACATAAGCTCACAAAAGTAAGTATGCAACTCATAGCTTAAGTGAAAAAGATCTAGTTCTCAAATAAATTCAAGAAAAATATTATTTTTGGAGAGTGTTATTTATACCTTCTGATTCAAGTTATAAAGTATTGAAAAATAAACCTATTCATTATATTTCAAAAAACTTTAAGAGTAATTATGTTAACTGCAAGAAGAAATTTAAATCACAAAAGTATATATGCACTCTGAATTTTTGACTTTTAAATAGGCTGAATGAAACTTTTCGAGTGATTTTTCGTATTTCGGTGATAAGTTAAGAAGTTCTGCTACAAAGCTTGTAAGTTTGGGCCTTAAGTACATCAACAATTTACCAATGCCTCCATGTGGAAAAGAATTATCAAAAGATCTAAAGTATGCAATAATAAAGCTTATAAACACATGATTCCAAATATAACTATAAATAGGAATAACAAAGCTTTCAGGAACACATGTTTATTAATATTATTAAAGTTCCACATCACAATATATAACAATAACGGCACATTACATATAATTTCACAAAACAGCCTCACAAAGAAAGAAGCAACGAACCAATCCACTTCAATATCTTAAGTGATCTCAAGTGTCCATCTGGGAAATCCATTAGTTGCGCCATCTACCCACTTAAACAGGGAAGGTAGCTGTAACTATACCCGCTACAAGCTCTATAAGGAAAGCAAGTCCCAAGTACAAATCGATAAAATCATAGGCAAAAGTCCTGCAACAGTGCAAAAAATCATTGAAAAGTTCCAGGCTGAGGGAAATACTATAAACAAGCCTAGAACCGGACAACCGCTCATTTTCACGGATCGAGAAAGGCGAATTATTGTTGGAAATGTGAAAAAAATTCGAAGATTAGGGCACCGAAATTGACAACTTATGTAAATAACAATTTTGCGAATTCATGCAATCCTGAAACAATTAGCATGGTCGAAATATGCGAAGAAAACCATTTGTTAGCAAAATGAATCACAAAAAGAATAGATTTTGCAAAAGAAAATTTAAAACAGGACAGAAATTTTTGGATTTCCGTGATTTTTCGGATGAAAATAAATTTAACATCCACGGGTCAAGTGGATACCAAAAAGTTTGGAGGAAAGCAAATGCAGCTCTAGAACCAAAGAACATAAGAGGAACTGTAAAACACGGTGGTGGTTCGACTATGGTTTGGGTTTTCATGGAAGCAACTGTAGTAGTAAATTTAGTTATAATTGACAGAATAATGTATCAATATAGCTATTTGAATATTTTAAAGAATAATCTAAGCCAAAGTGCTTCTAAATTGGGACTCGATGGATCCTTCACTTTCCAACAAGATAATGATCCCAAACATACTGCTCGGGTTGTTCGGAAATGGTTGCTATATAGCGTGCGAAAGCAACCTCACCGCAGTCACCTGATCTTAATCCCATTGAACACTTGTGGGATTATCTGGATCGTCAAATCAGAAAGCAAGAGATCAAAACTAAGAATGATCTAAAAAAAAGCCCTTTAGGAGGAGTTGCAGAAAATACCGTTTTCTGTCACTCAAAATTTTGTAAAATCAGTGATATATAGATTGAGAGCTGTTATAAAGGCCAAAGGCTATCGAAAAAATTACTAAATTTTTTTGAAAAATTGTAAAATTTGCAATATTAATGTCTTTGTTGTTTTTGTTGGCATACTTTTATGATGTACATTATATCCTATTTTAAGTTAAGCTCATCTTGCTAATTAAATATTTATATACATTTTTTAAACATTTTTCATTTTGTAATTAAGTTTGATTTTGCTGTAATCGAAATAAATCGTTAATTTGAAAACTCTAACATTGTAAATCTTTTTTTTATTATTATTTTTTTTTTATAGGACATCATCACATACACTCTCCACACTTACTTTTGTGACTAAGTGTATATTAAAATCTAAAGACTACCTTATCAGTTTTTCTAGCTTTGATGATCTTTTATTTTATTCTATATAAAATTATAGACATAACTAACTATGTTCCATATTGGTATTTTTATCTCTAGTATAATTTAAATACTTAATTTCACGTTGATTGATAATTTTAAAAATATTTTTTCTTTTACCCCAAATGAAAAATATTTAAAAAAAATATAATCATTTTTATATTTGAACCAACTTACATCTCAGCTATATTGTTACAAAGTTTGTAAATGTTTTTCTTTTATATTCGTTCTGAGATATCTAGGACAGATCCGAACTCAGATTCTGGGACAAAAATCGAGAGATGTAGGCTTACATTAAGCACAGCTTATCCTGTAATTTTGTGACTTGGCGAGATTTGGCGAGAAATAGTTAGTTCTAGAAACTTCCACCACCTACGCTCTAGAGCCGTTACTAAGCGAGATTGCCAAGAATCTTCCAGATCTTTAAAGAAAGACCTATGCTTTCTCGCCAAGTAAGTTATAAATACAACCATTCCATGGACTGAGTCAGTCAGTTTCTGAGTTTCCAGCGGCAGTGATAGACTAGAGGATACGGGCTGTCTGTCTGAGGTATTTGAAGACCTCTGCTTTTGGGAACTGCTTACCGTTGAATCAGTTGAATCGATGCTGTTTAATTGTGATTCGTAAATGCTGTAACTGCTCAGTTTTTTCGGAATCTTTTAAAAAGTTCTACAAATAAAAATTCTGTGATTGCTAAGAGTTTATTTTATTAACTCTCAATCAACACGAACCCCGAAGCTCGGTACAATATTATTTCCAGAAATAAAAATGAGTCATACGGCAAAGAAACAATTTAAAGAAAAAAAGAGGAATTATACGGAGTCATTCTATTAAAATCTGGTATTTATTTTAATTAATTAGTTACAGATTTCTGCATAAAATTGTTTTCAACAAGTTTGAAAGAATAAAGTTTTTAATTAGCTTATGCGCTGTTTACAAAATTGAGATTCAAATCTCATTTGCCAAATGCAATTTCCCAGTTATTGAAAGCAATTAAAAACGAATTTATTCAAATATGTGTTTGTCAAAACAACAGAAATTACTTAAATCGATTTAAGAACAAGTATTTGTTTCACTGAATCTCCTTAATTTTTGAAGGAGAATGTAATTCTAATTTATTTTAACTTATCTTCTATACACTATTGATTTAATAGATTACTGCATTGCTTAATATAAAATAATTTAATCGTTAATATTCCAATACCTTAGCTGCTTTTCATATATTTATGTTGAATAAAGAGAGAATTTATACTTCAAGAAAACTAATCATTGTCTTTGAGTTGATAAAATTGTCCTATTGACTCATAATGCGGAATACAAATTTCATTTCCAGTAAAAATGGTTAGGGAAAAATTATATTCATTTTTGTGTTAATTAAAATTAAATTTAATCAATCAGAAATAGTTTGCTTATTCAAATTACAGCTAAGGGAAACCTATTCAAAAAAATTCACTTACATGTTAATTAAAATTTTAAGATTGCATTTTGTGAATGAATCTCTATTCAATTATTGCACAAAAATTGAATACTAATTTATATTTAGTAAATATATTTAAAAGTATATTATTTTGTAAGTAATTTGGCATGAATTGCATAATTTAACATTTAAAATATTGTTAATGTCATTGCATAACAAAAATAAATTTTAGAAAAACTGTTTATCCAGAAAAAGATTTCCCGAAATTAATGTACACTTTATATTCCTGAACTGGTTGTTGTTTGCGCATTCTGCAAATTTTGAAACCACGTGAATACACATTAAGAATAAGCATGAATATGGAAATTACCTTTCTTTCCCTGATCATTTCAGCAAGCTCTGTAGCAGAATGCAGCAGCAGAGAGTTCTTGATGGGAGGTAATGGCTTCGTTGGACCCATTACCAAGCCGTACAAAAAAGACACCACTTTGTCTGAGAATGGTCTAGTGAAGGTCAAGACAATGCGCAGAAATTCTGCAATCACCCCTGCAACCTATTGTGGATATTTAAAAAAATCGTTATTTCTTATTTCACATTTCAATAAGATTTTTATAGCAATAAACTGTGAGAAAATGTTAAGAAATTTATCAGAGTATTTGATCCATGTTGGAGACAACTGGATATAATTTACAATTTCAGAAAACTGATGAAGACAAACGTTTTTTTTATTTTAATAGATAATTTTCAAAACATAGTAATATGTTTCCTAAGTTTCTTTATGATATTCAAAAACATTAGAATATTGCTTGTGTTATTTCTTCGTTTATAAACTGTGAGAAAATGTTAAGAAATTTATCAGAGTATTTGATCCATGTTGGAGACAACTGGATATAATTTACAATTTCAGAAAACTGATGAAGACAAACATTTTTTTACTTTAATAGATAATTTTCAAAATATAGTAATATGTTTCCTAAGTTTCTTTATGATATTCAAAAACATTAGAATATTGCTTGTGTTATTTCTTCGTTTCTGTTAGGTAATATAAATGAAAAATATCGATCCTTATTCACATTACAGTAAGTTTTTATCGTGATAAACTGTGAGAAAACGTTAAGAAATTTATCAGAGTATTTGATCCATGTTTGAAACAGCTGAATATAATTTACAATTTCAGAAAACTGATGAAGACAAGCATTTTTTATTTTAATAGATAATTTTCAAAAGATAGCAATATGTTATCTTAGTTTCTCTATGATATTCAGAAACATTAAAAATATTACTCGGGTTATTTCTTCGTTTCTGTTATGTAATTTAACTTCTTCTATTATGTAATACAAATGAAAAATATCAATGCATTTGCTCTCTATAGTTATTTTAAATATACGTGTCTAAAAGTATGAAAATCACTTCTTGTCTGCCATGTTACTTCAAAGAAATAAAGGTACGTTACTATCATTTTCTTTGTTTTAGATAGAAATTTAAGGTACTACGATATTAATACAGATAAATATGGTGCCAGACACTATATTATCATGGTGCAAATCCCTTTTCCTACCGTATTAACAAAGACAAAATTTATAACTTTAATAATAATAAAAATAACATAATTCATAACTTAGTATAAATTATTATTAAGAAATATATAAATTATAATTTAATATACAAAAATAAATATAAATAAGAAATTATAAGAAATATATAAATAATATTAAAAAGTTCCTAATTCAAGATATTTCAAGTATTTAATTTTTTATTATAAATTCGACATAATTTTAAATTAAATATATGAATCAAATCATTAAATTCTAGTTACAGAAAATAAGTTTCTTTAAATGATTATTATTTTTTAATTTGAGTAATGTTTAATAACTAAACTGTTTCAAAATTTAATACAATTTATATTTTACTTAATGAATTGTATATTTTTGTAGAGATTGTTCAATTTAATTTAAATTATCTGTGCATGCTAAAGCATTTCAATCCAACAATGAAAGTTTTTCATTTTACACCACTTAAGCAATGCAGAAAACATAGGTTAAAATAAAAAAACTATATTTTTTAAATTTATTTTTACCTTATTTGCATTATCCTCATTATTATGAACATTTTTCACTTTTATTAGAGTTATATTATTCTCTCGAATAAAATTAAACTTTTTTAATTTTATTAGATATTTTAGAAGCAAAAAACTATATTAAAAATTAGTTTTAAAACGGATTTAATTTTTATAAAAATTTTTAACATTCTCAAATTGATAATTTATTTATATTTTTAGGACTAACTTAAAACTCTAATTTTTCCTTACAAATTTGAAATATTAACCCATATTAAAATGAATTACATTGTTATGATATACAAAAATGATAGAAATGAATCTTAATCATGGTGTTTGAAGATGAGCAAGCAAACTACCTTGAAATATTAATAACTGTTATTTATATTTATCAAACACAGTTATAATTTCTTTGGAAAGTGTTGCATTATTAACTCAGTAATTGTGGCTATGGAAAGCTAAGGATATGTATAATTAACAAGTAAAATAGTTATCAAGTGTTTTAACATAAGAAAATAAAATATTTTCAAGGCCAAATTGTTTAAATATTACGTAAAAAGTGCAAATTTTCATTTATATTAAAACTCTCTTTATTGCAATTACGTGTTAAATTAATGTAAATCGTTTAAACTTTTCCTCCTCGAGAAGACGCTTTCCAAATTTCTTACTTCAAACAATTTGTCCATGGATGGAATAGTTAAGCCTTTTCAATTAGGAATGGTAACATTTGTAATCAGCTGATACGCAAGAACATAACGTGTAAATAAATGTTTAATATATTATTTTTTTAAAAAATAAACTCAAACTTAACTGGAAATTATTGATAACTTTAACTATTTGAGAACAGACAATATATTTATAATTTGGAAACTAAAAGCACTAGAAAAAACTGTATTTATGTATGTGTTATATATCTCTTATTATCATCAATATGTATCTACATTTTGTGATATCAATGAGAACATATAACATGCTAGGTACTGGCTAGAAAATTCAGCAAAAAAATTACTTTTCAAAAAGGAATAAGATTATTCGGATCAGTAATATGTATCTAAGTTACAAATCATGGTGTATATGATATCCTTAAAACGCCATTTAATTATACCCATTGATAAAGTAAGTAAATATAAGGTATCTGTAAGAAGTTGGAAGACTGACTGCAATATAAGCATTTAAGATTATATCAATAATATTAAAATCGGAAAAAAAACTTACTGAAATGCTATTTAGATTATAATTTTGTATTTAAGATAGAAATGCGACGACTAAAAATTATTTGCTTATAAAACAAAGATACAATCAATCGTGTTAGCACACAGAGGAATAATACGATCCAATTTATCACAATAGTAAATCTTAAGACCGAGAGCTTCATGAGATAAATAACACAGGTATATGATTCCTTATACATTCTCTTTCTTACATAAGAGCAATGACTTTTGCATGCAAATCCCTTCGCCTATAAAATATATCTAGGGCTTAGTTCTTCCAATATGGTAGCTCGTTGTTGTCCTTGTTGTACCAGCATACTTTCCTGAGGCTACACGTTGAGAGAATTATTATAAGAAAATATTTTTATTCATCTGTGAACAAAATAAAAATCTATTGATTTTAATACGGATTGATAATTTGACTGTGTACTATTCAAATGCTTAAATTATTTCGATGTTTAATCTGGGCAGACCATATTGTTCACTTCGAAACCTTTTTTATACTTCAATATTCATTGAAGGTATGCTTAAATTAAAAATATGAAAAGTGTTGATTTATATTTTAAGAGAAATTTCATCAACATTTCTTATAGTTATAATACATTTTAATCAGAACTTACTGCATATTAAAGTGTTCATTTATATTGCAATTTTTTCTGCATATTTTAATTATATATTTTTATATATCTTTGTTGCAGCTTTGAAAACTCACAGACGAACTAAAAGTTTTCCGAATACTCCTGAATCTATTAAAGTATCTTTAAATTTATGTAAAGAGTTCCATTTTCATTAAAATTTTATATATTATTTACATAATAATTAACATCACGAATAATACTAGGCGATATCTTTAATTTAGCTGAAATCATTAAAAGTTTAAAATTCTCGAATACAATTATGTAGGATGTCCTAGGTAAAGATTTATAAACTTCCGGCAGAAATAAGTTACATCTAGAAGACTCAAATCCCATAAGAATGATGAATTGAAGAAGACTTCCTTCCATAATACAGAGTACTGAAAAAGCATGGTTATTTCGAGAACTATACTTGCTTTGAGCTATAGTGGCATTCGTGGACGCATCAATAAAGCTTATTCACGTGAGAATTATCAATGAAGGTGAGCAGATAGCTTTCGATACGAAGTTACTCGAACGAGTATTAAAGAAACAATTTGCAAATTTCTTTATGAAGATAAGCCCTTTGTCAGAGAGATACTAATACGAATCAGTTTCAAAAAAATGAAATGCAAATGCACCTCGCACCAGACAGTTAAACGTCTGTGACCCCGATAGAATAATTTTAAGTTCTTGTAATTTGCATAAACTTCTGCTTTAACAAAGTCTTTGAGCTTGATTAAGTTTTTCTCATCTATTTATACATCTTCCCAGAAATTTCCTTTCACTCTCACAAAGATTGTTGGAAGGCAGAATATAGGAACTCCAATAAGGTACATCAAAGGCTAAAATCCATTTTTCACCACGAACCAATGGAATACAATGGTCGATTCATTCAGAAGTCGGATTTTTTAAAATATTCGCAAAAGAGAATTTTCAGCCATTCTATCTATAAGCACGTGTACCATTAGTTATTTGACATCAGTTCTTTCCATATGGTCCATAAGAAATAGTGATCGAATAGAATATACGTCAGTTAATAAGGAGACTGTGTTAGGTCTAATGAAGAACATTCCCAATAGTAGTAAACAAGGTATAACAACTAGTATTGCGATTTCGTGTAAAAAGGAGGATTTTTTTGAATATCACTTACAGCATATTTAATTATTGGAGGAGAGTCATTTTGAACCTCAATAGAATTTCTTACACTTGTATTGCAGCAAAGTTAAAATTTAAATCGTCCTTGCTGATTTGAACTAACTAAAAAGTGGATGTTTTGTCTTGTCTTTTTCATTTTGGTTTTTCTTCTGTTCTGTTGTCAACGTGTTAATGGTTTGGACCAATAAAAAACGGCTTTTCAAACCGATGCTTTAGTCTTTATATAAGAAATCGTTTTATTAACAAAACAAACTTCGACAATATTCTCAGACATTCGATTGTGAACTTGCCTTGTTTGCTAGTGCTCAAAGAATGCGATTTAAGGCAAACAGCGTATCAGTCGATGAGTCGGATTTGCTACCTGCCTTCTCAATATGACTTCTCAATAATTCATCTTCTTCTCAATAATTCATCTTCTTCTCAACAATTCATCTTCTTCTCAATACTTCATCTTATATTACACGCCGTCTCAATATGATGTGGCGTAGATGAAACATTATCTGACGTCAAGGATATTTTAAATCACTGAGAATTAAAATAAAAAGGCGTAGACATGATCTCAACTGGAACAAAAGAAGCAACCACTTTATGGTTAAAAATTGTCAACGCAAATGATTTATCTATGGATGTATCAATAAGTAAATTTTAATATTAATTTTGAATAATAAATCTCGTATCCTAGTAAATTTAAAGAGTAATAAATATCAAAATATATTCTCTATTCGTGTTAATTATTAAAAGTAGTTCATTTATTATATGATTTTGCACTTTAAATTGTACATAGTCAATAGTTTAGGAATATAATCTCAAGATATTAGTAAAGATTTAAAAATATTTAAATGTTTGTTTGCTGATATCCGCTTCTACCTCTAAAGGAGCTCCAGTGGCTCAGTAGCCTTAGGCCGCTTCCCGTTAAGATCAGCAAAGTGAAGCATCATTTGCCTAGGGCAGTGATTGGGAGGTTAACTAAGTTCTCTCCCGCTGCGTTGCTGGAACTCGGTAGTTTGGAGACGTGTCCTAGTTAATATTTGACGTCCAAATTCCTTCCGCTGGTATGGTGTGTGGGCGGGAAGGAGGGTGCCAGCTCAGCTGTGATCTCGTCACCTGACCGTGATTCAAAATTACGAGGCACTTAGTGATGGGCGAATATTCCAAACCCGTTAACCTAAAGATACAGTTCGGGGCTTGCCTGCACCGCTATGCTATATTGTACCTTTCGAGACCGTGGTTCAAAATTATGAGGCACTTGGTGATGGGCGGATATTCCAAACCCGTTAACCTAAAGATACAGTTCGGGGCTTGCCTGCACCGCTATGCTATATTGTACCTTTAGAGACAGTGGTTCAAAATTACGAGGCACTTGGTGATGGGCGGATATTCCAAACCCGTTAACCTAAAGATACAGTTCGGGGCTTGCCTGCACCGCTATGCTATATTGTACCTTTAGAGATAGTGGTTCAAAATTACGAGGCACTTGGTGATGGGCGGATATTCCAAACCCGTTAACCTAAAGATACAGTTCGGGGCTTGCCTGCACCGCTATGCTATATTGTACCTTTAGAGACAGTGGTTCAAAATTACGAGGCACTTGGTGATGGGCGGATATTCCAAACCCGTTAACCTAAAGATACAGTTCGGGGCTTGCCTGCACCGCTATGCTATATTGTACCTTTAGAGACAGTGGTTCAAAATTACGAGGCACTTGGTGATGAGCGGATATTCCAAACCCGTTAACCTAAAGATACAGTTCGGGGCTTGCCTGCACCGCTATGCTATATTGTACCTTTAGAGACAGTGGTTCAAAATTACGAGGCACTTGGTGATGGGCGGATATTCCAAACCCGTTAACCTAAAGATACAGTTCGGGGCTTGCCTGCACCGCTATGCTATATTGTACCTTTAGAGACAGTGGTTCAAAATTACGAGGCACTTGGTGATGGGCGGATATTCCAAACCCGTTAACCTAAAGATACAGTTCGGGGCTTGCCTGCACCGCTATGCTATATTGTACCTTTAGAGACAGTGGTTCAAAATTACGAGGCACTTGGTGATGGGCGGATATTCCAAACCCGTTAACCTAAAGATACAGTTCGGGGCTTGCCTGCACCGCTATGCTATATTGTACCTTTAGAGACAGTGGTTCAAAATTACGAGGCACTTGGTGATGGGCGGATATTCCAAACCCGTTAACCTAAAGATACAGTTCGGGGCTTGCCTGCACCGCTATGCTATATTGTACCTTTAGAGACCGTGGTTCAAAATTACGAGGCACTTGGTGATGAGTGAATATTCCAAACCCCTTAACCTTAAGGTATGCTCCTGGGCTCGCTCAAACCCTTATGTTTGTACATAATCTTTAGAATATATCTTATGCTAAATCTACTTGAAACCGTAGGTCTGAGTTGAAGTAACCTTTGTGAGAAAAAATGGTAAAAGCGTCATAAGTGAGTGTCTTTTCAAAGCCCATGATTTATAAAGATATGCACATACTAGCAAAAAGAATAAAAGCTGTCAAATGTTGATAGAATAAATTTTAAAATTGCATACTTTTACAACTTTGATCAGATTTCGGTGTATTTTGAAATTTAAGTTTATCTAGGTAGAATGTTGAATTTATTCGAGAGTAAGGATATTTTCTTAAATACAAAATTTTTCTGAGTCAGACAGTCAGTCAGTCACATCTAATTGAGTTAAAGGACTCTCATAATCCTTCTTTTCTTTTTTTCTTTTACATGCTTGACTGAGAAAAACTGTAAAACCCAATTTATATACATAGTATTTATTCGGTTTAAATTATATGATATAATTTTTCTTTCCCACATATAAGTTGTTTGCTATATATCTGTTCTTTTTTTCTAATTTAATACATCACAAATTTAAAAAGGATTCCTTCAACAATAAATTAATAAAAACAGGAAATTATGAAATAAATTTTAAAATTTAATTACATTGTTATAAGCAACTGTACGAAAATCACAAAAGTAAATAAAATAGCATGGCGATAAATTAAAATTTTATATAATTTCAAATCCAAGTTCACAGTTGATGTAACTTAAAATTCATATTTCTTAAACTTTATAAATAAATTATTTATTTTTGCTATAATGTATTTTGAACAATATATTTACAATAATGTAATTTTAAAAATATTTTCTCGTGAAGATAACAGTTAATCAATAAAATTTAATAAAAATGTGTTTTAATTCATATGCATTCTTTAAAAAAAGACATTATGAAGTGTGAGCATTTAATATTCACTTGTCCTTCTCATTCAGATCATATACTTTAAGCCGGTTTCCAAAAAAATCCTTTTTATCTACGCATAAATGTTGAATGCTGGTGATAATCCGATTCGGCGTTTTTCAGGTATCTACTGTCAGTCTCTACACCGGAATACGTAATTTATCTTGACCTTCACATTTATTTTTGGAAGATAAATGAGTTTTACACTTACAACCATATTGTGAAGAAATTTCTTATTATATTAGTAAACAGTATACGCGTAGGGAATTAACATAAATTTTTTTGTCCTCAAACTGATTGTTGGTTTGAAAATAGAATAAACATTTATATTTCCCGAACAATGTTAAATAAATAACTATTAACTGGAAACTGCTTAATACTTTGCGTTATATATCTTTTATGCATATAAATTACCTTACCGACAAAATTTCTAAGCATGTGAATAATCAGAAAATTACGTTATTAATGAATAAAAAAAGTAAGTAATCAGAATATTTTCTTTAATTTTACTCATATACATACATAAAAATTTATTTATAAATGAATATATTTTTTTTAAAAAAAGGGCCAAATTGAACATTTTAACGAATTAAATAAAAGATGGTGTGAAGTAGCAATGAAATGCTTATTCACTGAGAAAATTTTCTGGGAAATAATATTAGCAGCATAGTAAACATTAGAAAAAAGTGAAATTATCCTGCTTAATAGCTTGTTATATTAATTCCAAATCAAATTAATAAAGTTAAAAAAATTTGAGATATAGCGGCACTTACTTTCGCATCACATCAACTTACATATATATATATATATATATATATATATATATATATATATATATATATATATGAATATAAAACTTATATTCAATATTATTTTTTTCTCCATTTATGCTGCTAATATGCTAATATTGTTGCTGCAAATTGGAGGAAAACGTTTATATTACATAAAATGTTATATATATAATGAGATATTTTTTATGCATTATTTCACATTCATTAGTTAAAAAATATTTCGAAATGTTTTATTTTATAAAGTTCAATAAAAAAATGGGTTCCTTAGTTAAAACGTAGTTTTTTAAATTGTTTTATAAAAAGCTATAAAAATATAGAGGTATACAAGCTTTTGAAAACTACTTAAATATTGTACACTGAATTTATGTCATTTTGGTTTTTTAAGATATTTATTTCATAAGTATTTTAATATTCATTACAACTGGCAATAAATTATACAAAAATTGCTTTTATATAAATCTTATTTTGATAGCTATTCTCAATTTATAACAAATTATGTAAACATGACAAAAATTGTTTGCATAAATTGTTGGATATAAGCAATCAATAAATTTTGCATTATTTTTTCTGTAAAAGGCAAAGGTAAAAATGAATATAATTTAGATCTCCAAACATTTAATTTTGAAACAAATCTCGGATGGCACTTTATTGTTGCTATGTTTTAAATAAAATAATGGGTCACAGAAAAAAAAATGTTACAAAAAATGCTCACAAAAAATCTTAAAAATGCTCTCTTAATTCATTTCACAAAATCTATTTAAATAGAAACAATTTATATTTTTATAAGATAATTTAATTAAAACATATTTTTTATAAATACAATAATTTAATTATAATTATTTAAACACGCGATAAATATTAATAAATATTAACACTTTTTATAAATATTAACACAATATTAACTTTTTTACAGTAATTATGTATATAACATATTTTAAATATTTGTGTAACTAAATGTCAACTTTAAACCTAAGAGATAATATATATAATATAATTAATCACATAAAATTTAAGCACATACACTCATATTTTGAATACATACAAACCATAATAAACTAAAATAAAACGTTGAATATAATTCATATTTTTCTTAAAATATAAGGTTTATTTAATTTTATTTCACATACACATATTTTGAGGAAAAAATAATTGTATATTTAAGTTATATACTTAAAATTAGTATTTAGTTTGTATTTTTATTGAATAATTTGATTGAAATGTTTGATAAAAATGAAAATTATCTGGTTTTATACTAATACAGAATTCATAACAAAATAACATGTTTACTAAAAAAATAATTACAATGTTGCCTGTTTCAAGAAATTAACCATTAACAAAAGCTAAGCGGATTAAAATGTTGCAATTTATAGGAAGAAAATATATGTTATGCTCATATTATTTGCATATTTCATTCAGATTCATTTTTCAAATTGTTCAATAATATAAATTATTAATAGAAAAGAAAATTTTAACTAAAATATATATAAAAATAAGCAAATTATTTAAATTCTCTTAGTATTGTGCGAGTTACTCATTTACAATTCAATAACAGATATTCTATTTATATAAGAAGAAACATAAAAATCACTTACTGTCACCATAGTGGCTACAAACAGTAGACTATTTTCGCCAGCTCGGTTGAAGACTCCTCTTTCTTATGCAACTGTGTCCAAGATTAATGCCTCGCTGATCATTTCAAGATGCCCGATGAATACTGAAGTGACTTTATGGTTATGCGAGAGTGCGTTGCGATATCTTCCTGTGCGGCTCTGATAAACAATACTCCAGTTTATCTAAGTAGCCTTGACAGTTTAGAAAAAAATCACGTGCTTCTTCTTTTTTAATCTTTCCTGGGTTCGGTGATCCAAAGTGGTTTTGAAATACTTTCTTACGTTTCCTTTCTTGAATCTTGCGAAGTCATATTACTTAATTCGTGGCTGTCATTAGTATTTTTATGCAGCTAATAAAACGAGCACAAGCGTCTGTTGTTTGCGCGGGTGACTCACACCCACGCAGCTGTTTTCATTTTAATAAACCATTATATGCAATGATTTAATATCGATTCGAAAAGGAAGCGGGTCATAATATGTGTGTTCATCGCATTTGAATTTTAAAGATAGCAGAAATAACTTGCAGTTTTACTATAATGAGTTGTAATTTTTTATGATTATACTGCACATTATTTAGTTATACAGGTAAAAAATATTTGATTATACTAGAGAATTCAAATATATCATTACTACTCTAATTAATATTCACTTAGCTAGCTAAAGAACAACTATTTTATCTTTAGACGTTGACTGCCAAGATGTAAATAAATTAGTTTCTATAAATAATAGATTTTTGAATAAAGTTGCTATTGCTGTTTGTTCAGCTTTCTAATAAACGTTCAAAATGACCAAGATCATTTTGATATTTTCAGATATTTCACTGTTAAACTTAGGAATGATGAAGATTGATTTTAAAGCATAAATTCAGTAAACATTTTGAACAAAATAGCATTAGAAAATTTTAATCAAGCTTATAATTCTTTATGGAAAGGAGGTGGGTGTGTTGTTGTTGCACCAGCAGTCTCTCTCTTCCCAGTATATAGCCCTGAATTCGGCTCTAACATTTGAATAGAAGCAGCTGGGTGAAGTCTTCGTGATTTTGAAGCAGGGACCAAGCAGAAAACCTCCAATGCTAGCCTGTCACTTCCAGAGATATCATTTCACTTAGAAGACATTGCGATTACCACAAATTAAATGTGTCCCAGTAGCCTTTAGCCAACACGACGGATCTTCCGTTTAGTAAGTTTCACAGTAAATGTAATATTCTATGTAAATGATGTAAATTTATAGTATATAATAATGTTAATTTGTTTATATTATTTTATATTCCAGTCACTGAAATGAATCAGTTTGTATTATTTTTTATAATTCACAAAAATCAGTCAAAACATTTCTATAAAATATTAGTACCGTAATGATTTTATAAAACTGTCTTACATAATTTGAAAATTATCAGATTCAATTATCATTTTATAAATAAATAATTCTTTGTTGTCACCTGTCCTCAATTTCTTTACATAAATGTAGTTCTTTCTACCTCATAAAAATTAACGTAATTTAAAATTGTAACATGAATTTTATAAATATATAATTATTTAATTACAAAGTTGTGCATTTAGAATTTTAAAACAGGAATTTAAATATTTAAAATATTATTCCGTTTCTCCAATCATATTATGTAAATATTCTTTATAATATAATATATTCTCTTTATAATATATACATTCTCATAAAGACTTTTTAAAACTATCTACGAATACTTATAAGAAAAAGAGAAATGATATATTTTATTGAAACTGCGAAGTACATTGTAATAAATAGCATAAAAAATTATATCGAAGTTCTTATAGTAGTATTCATTTGTTCAATTTTTTTCATGATTTTAATCTATATAAAATTTTTGTCATTATAACTAATCCATTTTTATACATTTTATTCGATTGTTTCTTCCAAACTCAAGCAATTCAACGAATTCTTCCAAACTCGAACACATATTCGGATAACGAACTAAAACGAATTCTAACGAACACTTCTTAGCTCTCGTAGTTGGTATGCGTTGGGTTGGCAGGTTTAACGGACCTAAAATCATTTTTCAACTTTCTTGAATTATGTTGCTTGCCTGTTAAACTTCAAAGTTTTATACTGGAAAATTTTTTTCTTATAGTTGACTGTTTATAACAAATGTAGGCCATCACTTTTGGTTTTGATTTCATTGAAAACTGAAACTGATTTCCATTTGAGCATCCCTTCCCTTCTTTCTTTCGTTGAAGAAGTGGGAGGATGTCAGAACAATGGTATTATAATGGCACCCAAACCAAGCTGATATTAGTAAGGTTAGAAATCTTTTTAACAACAATTCTGTTAATCATTTCCGGAAAGTCTTAAAAAAAGAAAGAAAGGCAATCGACATTAGACATGTTCTTTAATACCCCATAAGCAAAAAATGAAAAGGATTGATTCATATGCAAACTTATACGTATGCATTATTTTTTAATAAACTAACAAAGAAATTATATATCCTTTATAATTTGATTTTTAGGGTCTGAAGAACAAATTAAATTAGTCGATTTCACAAAAAAATCTATTGTAAATCGATAATCGGTTGAAAAACAATTCGCATAGTGAACATTGTCTTGTAATGGATTATGTTCATTGTAAAATAATTTGTCTTTTTAAAATGCTCTCTTAAAATTGACTGTTAATTTCACATTAACCACTTTTTATAAAAAAAAAAAGTATGGTACTGATAATTCAGCTCAAAGAATAATGTTTCAGAAAATCATTTCCTGAATATATGCTAACTGAAGTGTACTTTAAATGATATTATAATATTTTCTTCCCTTTCTTTTAAAAGAAAAATAAAAGCTTATATCTTTGAAAAAAATGACTATGATAAAGTGTGGAACAAAAACAAGATCTGTATTTCATAGCGAAAATATTTCCAAAATGGTTAAGTAATGTTTTTCTTATAATTCAAAGTTATTATGGAAGATTTTCTTGGAAATACTCGAGATAAGATTTACGAAGAAATAGTTCAGAAGACTCCAAAGATATGTTTGACTATGACGTGAACACTGAAGTGTGAATTTCGAACTTAGTTATCTTGATTTACATTTTATCAAAATAATTATGATGAATCTAGATAAATCTTCAAGAATCTTTAGTAAGCATGAGCTATCATACATTAAATCTTTGTATCGTTTAAGAGAATTATTCCTTGACACTGAAAACTCACGAAAGAAATTGAAAGAGAAATCTGATTAACTTATATAAGTTCTATTTTCCTGGTGAATTATAGGGATTGAATACACCACAAAAACTAAAATTTTAACTTAACTATTAATGTCCTCCAAGAATAATATACTTTGAATTAAGAAAATAACGGTACTTAATGTATTTCTATATATTTCAGAAACATAGTATCAAGTATAGTATTAGATTTAAAAAATCGTTCTTATTTGTATGCACAAAATCGAAAATCTTTTATAATAAATATAAACTTCTAAATAAAAGAAAATTGAGTCTGAGAATAATATCTCCGTCAGCACTTTGATCACAAATAAATGTTATTCCCTTTAAATTTAATGTTTTTATAAAATGGTTTTCTGAAAAATTTAATAATTCAATTTATACTGAAGTTCTTTTTGCTCTATGATTCCTTTGTTGCCACAAAAACTGAGTTTCCGAGAATCATTTCTCACTCAGCGCTTTGTTTATAAATAAATGTTATTCCTTTTATATTTAACATTTTTAAAATAATTTTCTGAAAAATGTAATCATTCAGTTTACACTGAAGTTTATTTATTTATTTTTCTCTACATTGTTTTGTTGGAGTCATAAAATTTGTGTGATCTGTTTGTGAATTTTAAAGAACTGGATGATTTGTAATAAACTTCAATAAGATTTCATATCCTGCACAAAGAGTTTTTACATAAATATTTATATGGATAACATCAATCACAATGTTGCATACATTTTACTCACACTATTATTCAGTCTTGACCAATTAATGAGATATTATGTCTATATTATGTCAATAAAACATTATCCAATAATATAATTTGATTTTTAAAAGATCTAAAAGTCACTCTATTTCTATGAAAATATGATATGTATTATGTTAATATAGGTACTCTTTAGCTTTGAAAGAAGAATAAATTTTAATAACAAGATTCAAGTCATATTATACACCATTCGATTTTTACCACATTTTTTTTAAATGAATCATGATTTTTTCAAAATTCTTGTTAAATTAGCAAATTTAAGTGAAATTCCCAACTATGGAATTTATTTAAACTTCGTTTTAGTTATTGATTTATTACTTTATAGCAGATAAATTTATAACTTTTATTTGTCTGCCATTAGAAATGAGTGTAAAATAAGAAAGAAATTGTGCACATAATTTATCATTTGAGTAATAGATAAATAACCCTATTTATATTTTAAAAGGTCATAGAATAAAGAAAGAAGCACATAAAAATGACAACATTTGACTGTAAAAAGGAATTATGCACAATTTTCACGTGCAAATGTGGAAATTTTAATTTCAGCGAGTCTTGATAAAAAAACTTATATACTGCTAGCCTTCCAAAATGCAGCATTCTGAAGGAAAAATGCAAATCATGCGAAATTTTCGTCACGCGTTTGCGGTGATGAAATATGCAAATCATTGGCATTGTTGCACATATGAACATCTTGACGATTGTAATGTGGCATCTGCTGGCGCTTTTTATGAAGGGAAAAAGAGACTATCAATTAAAAGTAGGGCAATTAAATACTTGCATATGACTTGTCGTTGATGAAATTACCAGCTTATTTCCTGGAAGGGAAATTGAAAATTAACACGAGTTTCGATTCCTTTTGCAAAATATTTACAAGAATCCTTGAAGTTTTAGTATTAATCATTTGCATACTGAAATGAAGAGAAATTAGAATTACACATAAATATGGACTTGAGGTAAAAAAGAAATTCTATTTATGCATTAAATTTTCGTTGGTCTCAAAAGGTCTGCTGGAACGTGTAGAAAACATGTAAACAACCACCACGTTTTTCGCCTTTAGTTCTCTTCTTCATCTCAAAGTGAGAGTATTTAATTGTTATTTTTGAGTAAGCTATCTTGCTATGCCTCATAGCAGTCTTTCGAGCATAGTCGAATGAGAAAGAATAATTATTATAGGGATTATCTACACAGAAATCAGCGATCGTATTGAAGGAAATAAATCAAATGTGCTACGGATGCATAATCGCTGTAAAAGCAGCTGGTGACTTTATAAAAACCTGTCTTGAATCAGTAGTATTACACGTAGATAACTCAATTTTCGTGTAAGGAATCATATGACGTGTGATACTTTTTATAAATACCTTAGTACAATC
This sequence comes from Latrodectus hesperus, assembly GCA_037975125.1. Classification (NCBI taxonomy): domain Eukaryota; kingdom Metazoa; phylum Arthropoda; class Arachnida; order Araneae; family Theridiidae; genus Latrodectus; species Latrodectus hesperus. The sequence goes on from CM075855.1 coordinate 36,048,523, forward strand.
TTAATTTTTTTAAAGTTTGTGAAATACTTTAACCGATATTGTCTTAGATGAAGTTTTGTGATTATAACTATTTTGCTGAAATTGTTTCATTCACACGTAACGGTGACAGACAAAAAAATAGTACCTTTTTCAATAGACATTTGGTTATTTAAAAAAATAAATATTTTATTTAAAGTTCATTAGCGTACTTGCATTTAAATATTTTAATACTTCCTCTCAAACATCAACGAATGCAAGAGGCAAACATCTTTAGAAGTATGAAATTACTCCGAATTTTTTGTGTGCACTTCCTATTGTACTATAATATTCGTTTTCTTTTCATTCGAACTAATATTTGTTAATTTCTTGGAAAATAAAGTTTTTTAACACATTCGAATAAATAGAAACTTAGATTTTAACATTTTCTTATATTGAATAATTAAAAATCAATGAAGCTAAAACATATTCATTTATAAGGTAAAAGTACCTAGAAATTATTATTCTTGTGTTTTAATTCAATGTATCTTTTTAAAAAGATTTTCATTAAAAATTATTCAAATTTAGTCAAAGCTATAGGTTTTGAAAAAAATCATGTCTCGATCAAATTACGGGAATAGATTATATGTAGATAATCTTAGCTTATCTCGTGACGTTGGTCAGAAATTGGTAAACATTTCATACAAAATGTCATTATTTGCTTTATTAATATTTGGTAGATAGAGGTCAGTCTTTAAAGAATTTCAATGTCGTGGCCATTTTTTATATATAACTGTATACACACACACACACACACACACACACACACACACACACATATATATATATATATATATATATATATATATATATATATATATATATATATATATATATATATATATATATATATATATATATATATATATATATATATATATATATATATATATATATATATATATATATATATATATATATAAATGAAATAATGGATAAAAAATATCTCATTATATATATAACATTTATATATAATATAAACATTTTCCATCCAATTTGCAGCAACAATATTAGCAGCATAAACAGCATAAATGGAGAAAAATATAGCAATATAAGCTATATATATATATATATATATATATATATATATATATATATATATATATATATATATATATATATATATATATATATATATATATATATATATATATATATATATATATATATATATATATATATATATATATATATATATATATATATATATATATATATATATATATATATATATATATATATATATTTGTGTGTGTATGCATATGTATGTAAATATAAGAAGAACTGAGAAATTTTATACTTAATAAGTAGTCAAAATTTTGTTCTCTTATATATCATTTTCTAATTTTCTCAACGCATTGCCAAAAAAACACTGTGCTATATTTATTTTAATGATTTTATTATGCATCATTATCAATAAATCTGATTAATTAAAATTATAATCGCTTAGATTAAATAATGTTTACGTAAAAATTTGAATGGACTTAAAAGAAAAAACTTTTATCGACAATTTTAAATAAAATAAAGCAAAATAAACTGAAAAAATAAATAAAAAATTGCTCATTTAACAAAGTATTTACTTTGAGATTTAACCCATTAGGGTTCATTGACTTTTTATTTGATGGAATTTATTTATCTTTTACGTATGTTTTTAAAAATGTGAGTAAAGTCTACTGATAACAACTATTATTCTTTCTTTATCTTACTAACATGTTTTTTCGTCTTGGGAGGTTCAAAATATATTAGATCATTATTGTTTACAAACACATGCATATCACCTAGGCTTACGTTTCAATGAGTTTTAAAATATTTTAAACGAATTATATTGCTTATTGAATTTATGCATATTGTATGAGAATTAAACAAAATCTATTGTTTCTTGATTTTATTTCCTTTATATGTTATATAATTTTTCTTTTTATTTCTAAATTTTATTTTGCTGGTGATTTGTTTCAAATGATTTATAAAAAAGGTCGTGTTTATTCAGTACCATATATAAAGTTGTTTTTACACAATTTTTATTCCTTTATTTATAACTTATACTTCATAATCGGTCTCTATATATATATATTTAATTCTCTACTATTAACTATATTATTACTATTATTATGTGTATTACCTTTATTACTTAGCTCTTATAATTTAATTTCACAATTTATAAATCTATTATCATTAAATTGTTTTACAATTATGAATTACATTTACTTTTTATTTTTTAAATTAATTAAATCAATACTAAAACATTTTTCTTTAAAGTGTGGTCTGTGTATTCCAACAGGCATAACTATTGCCAGATCCATCGCAACAGGCTTTATAAAATTCAGTATATTACAATATTAGAATTGACAAAATAATTCAGAATATTAAATATTCTCAAAAGTAATCTAAAAACTAAAAGCTACAATATGCTCATTTTTTCTTACCAATTGCAGCGCTTGCTTAATAAAAAAAAATAATAAAAAAATAAATTAAAAAAAAAACTTTTATAAAAATTGTGATTGCAGATTTTTTTAATATTCCATTATTTTATATAATTTTGATCATTATTGTCATTCTTCATTTATTTCATACTGTGATACATTTACAAATTTCTCAAATAGTTCAAGCTAAAACGGCCAAAACTCTTTATTTATTTTACACAAATTAGTGAGCACAATTTTTTATTTAGTTAAAAAAAATACTTAAAAGCATAAAAAAAATTCAAATAAAATTAGTGATTCACAAAAATTATATCATTCTAAGAAAAATAGAGTTGAAATACAAAACAATTTAAGCAAATTCAAAAAAACAAAGGAGAAAATTGGAGAAATAAATTTTTAAAAAAATTTATCACAATGGAAACTGTATTAAATATGTAATCATATTAAATGCAAAATTTATACCACAAATTTTGCTCTTAATGCAACAGAATGTAAATCTTATGGATTTAAAATAAAATTGAGCATTTGAATCCAAAGAATCGCTACATTACATTAAAATAGCATTCATTTACTAAAATATCATATAATAATATAGTTAATGTATTTAATTATATTATAATATATATAATTAGGGTTATATAGCTATAATATATTTCATATAACATGCAGCGATATATGAAATGCATTTAACTCCAGTATTGTTGAAGTAGGAAGATTTCTCTTGTAAATTGAAAATTAATATTTGAATTTGACAATCTAATTTTCTATTTTGGAAAGCGAGACAGAAAATTCAGGAATTCCATCAATCTGTTGATAATTATTTCAACATAACATTCAGATAAGATTAAAGCCAGTTGTTGCATTTTTAAACCGATAATTAAATGGAACACATGACGCTGTTTTTATCTGGTACTTTAGTAAAAAGGTGCAAAGTATAAATAGAAATTTTATTTCTAATTATTGTAGTTTATATATTTTTGATTGACAACAATACGTACAAATCTCTTAAAAGTAGACTGTTATATGTGTACATTATTTATATTTACAGCCTTGATGTAAATATACTTGAGAGTGGAATTCTAAAAAGTTCTACGTTCCGAAAATTCTATCAAACTTATTTATTCTATGAAAAAATAAATAACTCTTCAAAACTTTCGTTCATCCATACATAAAGGTATATTTACAGCCCTGATGATTCATTATTTACATTTAGAGCTCTGATATGAATTGATCGAATGGAATAGTTAAAATATACTTGAGAGTGGAACTTAAAGTTCTACGTTCCAAAAGTTCAATCAAACTTATTTATCTATTTAAAAATTAATACGTATCTCTTTAAAATTGTCGATCATTCATACATAAAGAATATTTAAAATGAATATATAATATACAAATTCATATAAAAAGAATATTTAAAATAAATAAATCAGAGAATAACTAAAAATATATTGACAGCAAAATAACTGAAATTTTAAAAATTTCATAGAAAAAATAAGTTTTTCAATCGGAAGTTTTTAATGAACTTTTTTTTCGAATATTTGATTCTTTTTAAAGAATTTTCATACATATTTTTCATTATTAATTAAATAATCTTGGTTCAATTTTTTACTTCAGTGATAATATGGAGTTGTAGTTATTCAAGACATTTTTTTCATTTGTTTGCTGTACATTATTTGTTTTTTATTGATTTATTCAATGTATTTTTTATATTTTTCTAACTTCATATTTACTCAAGAATAGTTTTAACTACTTAATTATTTCACTTACTTAATTATTTTATTCTAGGAATTAGTACATTTTTAATTTATTGGGATTTAATGAACATACTGCATATGTTCCCAGTATTAAAAACATATTCTAAATCTTGTTTAGTAATTCGTGTCTTAAGAACTTGGTGAGAAATTGCGTTATCCAGCTAAAATCTTTAAAAATACCTATCTATGTCGTATTCTTTCCAAGTTTAATGCTATTTAAAATTTATAAAATTAAAAGTATTCAAATTTAGGCACTGTCTTTGAAAAATGTGCAATTAGTACTTTTGCAAATGTAGTGCTTTTAGATTTGAAAATGATAATTTGCTGACTTAGATTTTATTTTTTTCTGGTATAATTAATGTCTTACAAATTACTGAATTCAAATTTTTAAGGTGGAACAATTCTACACTTGCCTTTAAAGATTAAAGAGTAAATATTTTTTGCATTTATTTACTATCCCATTGAATATTTTTACCAAAGGAACTGTGTTGTCTAGTGTTGCAAATTATTATCATTTTTTTTATGTGAAGGAAAAATAAAGAATTAACAAACTCTATATTGAAACAAATAAATAAAAACTAATTTATATGGCATTAAATTACTGAATTAAAGTACATTTTTGCTGAAATAGTTATCAGTATACATGTTAATATCATATTTTCTAAATCAAAAATTTAAAATCTGAGATCCAGTATTTAAATATTGCATATGAGAGGAATGAAAAGACAAAAAAGGAAGAAAATTGTTAATGATGATACTGGCAACAACTGAACCACTGTTCAAGTATAAAGAAATCAAGTTCAAACAAACTTTAAGAACTTACTAATGATACAAATTTATTAAAGCAGCTTTTTTGATTAATTTTTTTAGTAAAGTCAATTTAAAAAGTGCATCTCTTTAGTACTATTATATGTTGTCTATTTAAACATTTTTTTACAAATAGATTATTTAAAGGATAATTCTTTAAGGCAAAATAATGGATAATGGACTTCCTATTTTCTTACTTATTCTATTGAGAGTTTCGTAAATTGATTTGCAATGCTAAATCTGAAATTTTTGCATGCAATTTTTTTGGTTAATTTATATTGCAAATATTTTTTCAATACATTTTTATATATTTCACCTGCATGCAAGAACCCCCGATATTTGACCAGTCACCTCCAGAAATCTCATTTCACTGGGAGAACATTACGACCACAACATATTTAAGTCAACATATTTTAGTTCTCTCCACCATCTTAGTAATTGGCTTCTTGTAGGCGACAAGATCAGCAACTCTATCCTGCTTAAATTAAAACTCATTTCACTTAATCATGATGTTCACTTGCAATGGATACCTTCACATGTGAATCTCCACGGGAATGAAATGGCCAATAATCTTGCTAAGGAGGGTTGCAGGATTTCAAATACTCCCTCTTCCACACTTACTTTCTGGAGTTATACTCCCAAGTTAAATCAAAAATCTCGGAGGAGTGGAAAACACCCCCTACCCATAATTGGTACAAGGGATCAAAACCGGGTTTGTCCCTTGACCTCCCGTGTGACAGACGTACCCGGACTGTTCTCTCAAAACTTGCTAGAGGTCATATTAAGTGCCTCACTTTCAACGAGGGCAGGAAAACTTTCACCTGCACCAAGTGCCAAAATCATCAGACTTCTCCTGAGCATCTTTTGGATTGCATGGGTCCCTCTAGGGAGGATCTCTTTAGCAATCCTCTTTTAGTCTTTGACTTCCTTACAGTCAACGAACTCGTGGATCTAGTCCGACTCCGTCAGACATGGAGGATAAGCAACAACAACAACACATATTTAAGGTGCCCTATCTATATTTAGAAAAAACGACAGACTTTTGGTTAAGTCAGGATTTGATCTCTCTACCTTCTAATAAAGAGAATGATACGCTAACCAACCAGACCACCCCTGCTTCTTTTTTACACGTAGAAGCCAAACCGGTAACTAAATGTTTAGAAACTCTAAGTCTTAATTAAACCTTTTATAGACTCGTCTTACCTTTAGCATATATGTGTGTAGTGATTCGAAATGTATTTTAAATGGCAAATCTTAATCTCTTTCATGCAAAAAGGATCTTGGAAAGATCAATCAACTGTATAGTATTTTTATAATCTGATGTTGTAACAAATATTCAAGCTTATTGATAGAAATTTTGTGAATTTTTTTGTCATTTCAAGTTTTAACATAACAGTTTTTCTAAATATACATGATTTATATGTAGTATTTTCTAACATAGATTAAAATTAACAGTTCTTTGTTATGCCTTTGTATTTTATTTTTTTATTTCAACATCGCTTACATTTGAAAAGATTATAATATTTAGAAGTTTGTTTGAAATTTAAATACTTTAAGAACAATAACACTGAGCCATTTGATGCTATAAGAAACAATGCATGATGTAAATTTATCATTCGATTTCAATGCATGTTAAAGTAAGAAATAAGTGTCGTACATTTTATGAAATTTTATGAAAGACACTTATTTCTTCATAAAATGCAGTATTCAAATTAAATTTATGCTTCCGATATTCAAATTCAAATGAGGAAATTACTTATTTAATTCATTATACGTTTCTAATTTTATAAAATATTATTAAGAATAAAAATATTTGAATTCAAAATTTTATTCAACTCTTAAAATTATGAATTTATTGATTGAAAAAAATTCTTGTTAAGAGTAAGTTGTAATTTCTCTCTTATTACTCAACAGGCCAAATTTAAATAGCTCAATATCTATTATATGTCTCTTAAAATGTGAATGTATAAAATTATAGATTTTGGAATATTACCAGTGAATATATAATTTAGATTAATGTAGTATTTATAATTGCTTTTCAAAAATTTATTTCTCTTAAGTACGAGTTATGTTTCATTATTCTTTATATACATAAAAGTGAATTATTAGTAAATAATTAAAATTGCATTGTGGTATTAAATTGTACATTTAAAAATAAAATGATAAATTTACCATTAAAACATTATAATTACTTCGTTTGTAAGATTCAAAATAAAAATTTAACATTCCTTTTGCTTTTAGAAGTGCTCCTAATATAATGATTAAGTGTGTGGAAGCCGGTTGTGCATTTCGCTTATTGTAAAGCAAATAATAACTGTAGCTTGATTGTAGCAAATAATAATTGTAGCTTGATTGTAGCAATTAAGTAGCTTGAATGTAGCAATTAATCATATATATATATATATATATATATATATATATATATATATATATATATATATATATATATATATATATATATATATATATATAGAGAGAGAGAGAGAGAGAGAGAGAGAGAGAGATTATATATATATATATATATATATATATATATATATATATATATATATATATATATATCGCGATGAAAACAGATATCAATTCGTTAACATTGCAAATTGATCAGAAATGAATGCTTTAAATTGATCAAGACTATCAGCACTCATTTTTGAATTTGATATTTAAGTGTACTTCTATTTACCTGCAATTTTTAATTATTTTAAATAATCATTTTTCATCATTAAATATTGGAAGTAAACTGGGGAAAATTTTAAACTAAGTCATTTTCATATGCTGTTTATCAAATATTTTGTTTCAACGATTAGATAGGTTGTTAAATTTTAAAACTGCTTCCATATAATTGTCTTACTAGTTTTCATAAATTTTAACAATAATTTGAATTTTAACTTTCTTATCGGTTTATTTAAATTAATTATTATTATACCTATAACTGTTGAGAAATTTTTTCCTTTCCGCAATATTTTTTCTATTTTCTAACAACAATTTTAAAATGGTGAATAAAAGATGGTCGAGTGCAATAATTTTTTGACACAACAACTTTTTCTGACATGCTAATCATGACATTTCTGACATCATAATTAATAATGGTTAATTAAATCGAATGCTTTTCACATCCATTACATTTTGCTTTTAAAATAATTTAATCCATCTGAATATATTACACTCTTAAGTATAAATGAAAAATAAGTTTAGGTTATTCTATATCTCATCTAGTTCAAATAGAAAATATTCACATGCAGAACTAAGTGTCACGTTTCATTCATTCGAATGTGCCGCCATCTGTTATCCTTCTTAAACAGCATTTGCTGTTGGAACTAGTTGATAAACTAAGTAAACTTCCATTTTCTTTAAGAAGAAACTGAGCAGCTCTCGAATTCTAATTAATTCAGACAAGCCTTGTTGGATTTGAAAGAGATCGGTGCAAGTGATTTTTATTACTATTATTATTTAAAAATTAAATTTTACAAGTTAAAGACTTTATGTTCTTAAATGAATAAAACGGTGGTATAAATTGCTGTCAGATGTGCATTAACAGGTTTAAAAATATATGTTAGTATTTTTTCTGAGAGAAAGTAAGAAAGCAAGTATAGTTGATTGAATATTAGGTAATTATTAGACATTTAAATTAAACATTAAACATCTGATGCAGAAGATATTGAAAAATAAGAAAATCATACATCTTTTTTCAAGTTCAGCATTTCTGTTATTTAGAAAATATATATATTAATGGAAAATTTGTATTTTGTTACTTAAAAAAAACTTATAACTTAATTTCAATAAAAAAATATTTATTTTAAATTTTTACCACACTATTATGGAAAAAGTCTATAATATAAACATTATTATACTAAAACATTTTATAATTCGTATTATAGTTTATGAGAGAGAGATAATTATTATAGAAATTTTTTTGACTTTGCTTAAATCTTAAATCATCTAAAATATATCGGTATGAATTTGTTATATTGATAAATATTTATAGACTTTATGCAAATGATACTAATAAAAAAATCATAAATTTCATAAAAATATAACATTTTAATGTATAACTCTTTGTTTATTGTATGTTAATTTTAGTATACATTTTTTATAAGAATTCCTATTACTTTTTATCTAAATCTATGATACTAAATTCCATATAAGAATATTAATTTTGAAAACAAATAAAATTACATAAATGATTATTTATTTTTATGAAATTGTGTGTATTACTTTTTTTAATTACTTAAAAGTACAGTAAGACAGTTACAATATAGGTAATAATAAACTATTTTAAAATAGAGCACCCTAATTTATTTATTTGGATTTTTGAATTTTCACAAATTATTACATAGTATTTGTATAATTATTAAGAAATAATCACTAAAATTAGTGATGACTTCAGACATATATTCAGTTTCCTTTAGTTAGTTATTTCTGTAACTTAATTTCTTATTTGAAATCGATAAAATAATATCAGTTTGTAATTTACTGAGCCGCTTCAAAATATTTTTGTTAATTTCAAAAACACCTTAAAATATTTTACTCTTTTTTCCTCAAAAGCTAGTGAAACATAGATTATTCATTATTAATCAAGAATTTTCTTATAATATACAAGTAGCAAGTATCCATCATTGCACATATTTAAAGGAAATATTTTAAAATTTAATAATTAGAAATTAAATAAAAATAAAGGTAAAAAGGATGAAAGAATTTTAAAAACTGGATAACATACTGTTATATAAAGATAACAATTTAGATTTAAAAGTATTCTGAAGACAAAAGCCTCAACTATTTTTGTATCATTGAAAAATTTAAACTTTACTGTAAAGAAAAAAGAAAAATGATTCTGTAAATATAGTAAAAGCTATTAAATATTGTTTTGAATAATTTTTAAAATTTAAATGCATTGTATGAAAGAAAACAAATAAAATAATTCTATTATTTTAAAAACAAAACAAAAATACAAATTTTATGCAAAAATAATAGGGATAAGATGAACTTCTAGAATAGACAAAAATAAAATAAGCTTTCATCAAATTTCACAATTCAAAAAAGTTTTTAAGAAAGAAACCTTGAGTTTTATATTACTTATTGCGTTAAGTTGAGAAATGAGTTATTGACTGACCTTTCTAGCACGAAAAGAAACGTTTCTTTTTTTATGTCCAGAAAACAATAAGTTAGAACTTGTCACTAAATACCTTAATAGTGCTAAGTCATGAGCCTTACAAACGATCAGACGTAACGTACTTTAAATATATTTGTTTATAATGCTTCCTTTTCGCATTATTGTAGTGAATTAAAAGTTAACAGAATTCACAATTTTGTACTATTTGCGAAAAGAAAATAAATCCATGTTAGTCAACACACATTATATCTGCATTCTTAAAAATTAAAGATATTACAGTCAAACGTTATCAAAATATGATTTTGATATATATATATATATATATATATATATATATATATATATATATATATATATATATATATATATATATATATATATATATATATATATATATATTACTTTGTATAAATACATTCCAGAATAGAAAAAAATTTAAAAACATTAAAACATTTAGTATGGTCGCAATCTTAAATTCTTATTCTTTTGTTTTTCTTACTAATATCGGAACAATCTAAATAAATCAATAGTTCATTAGATACATTAAAAAAGTTTAAAATATTGATTTCTATCAAATTATGGGGTATACTAAGGAGAAGATAATTTTAGTTTTCATCGGTATTTACGAAGCAAAGTATTATTAAAAAATCAATCTTCTAATATAAAAAACTTTGAATTACATAATTACAGTCATTGAATAGAATATTCATTAAATTAATAAATGTTTTTGGAAGAATTCTAGTAATATTAATATTGTTGAATTCCGAATTAGGATAATTCAAAATGAAAAACAACTTCCAATGACTGAATTTCACAGTAGCTTAATTTTAATTCAATTACACTTACCACCATATCAATTTATTTAATTCAATTGCTCAAAAAATTTTTTTAACAAAGTTCACTAATAAAAATATTTTAAGTTGAAAACGTGATTATTAATATGCAACGAAAAGCCTTTTTACTCATGTTTATTTAATAAACAGCCTGTTATATCAACCCAGTTTTCATGTCACGGTAAAAAAATGAGTGAAAAAAATACAAAATATTCCTATCGAACTATATTTGCTGCATATTCATAACATAAATAAGCAGTACATTTTAAAAATTTGACGTTTTTTTAATATTGAATAATTTGTTCAATTATATTTTTTGAAAAAATACACAATAAAATTTCAAAATATTCTGAAATAAATGATTTTTTTTATTTTAAAGAACAACATGTATTTTCCTAGGCACCATTACGTTTTACACAGGGCTTTAAATCGATAAAATCAAAGAAAGATATGTAAGAAAATACATAATTAAAGAATAAAAACAAATAACAAAATTTCAAAGTATCTCATATAAAAGTATCTCTAAGTATCTCCTATAACAGTGTCTCTATGTATCTCCTATAACAGTGTCTCTATGTATCTCATATAAAAGTTTCTCTAAGTTTCTTGTATAAAAATATCTCTAAGTACCTTGTATAAAAGTATCTCTAAGTATCTCATATATATTATATGAAATTTAATTTAACAAGAGATGAAAATCGTCTACAAAAAAAAGCCATGTTGCCAATAGAAATAAATTAAATAATTAGCAAATAATACTCTTTTGTAAATTACTTCATTATAAAGAAAATTTTAAAAATATTAATATAAAGCCCCCATTAATTAGAGTTACATTTATTTCCTTGGAAGTGTAACTCTCATAGATTTAATATTACGTGAAGTCAGAATTTGAGTTGTGGACACTCCCCCTCATCATCCAATGAGTATTCGTGATTTCTGCTAGGTTTGATGTTTAATATAATTTTACTAAATTTAATGACAGAAAACTTTTCAGGCTAAGACTTATTAAGTTACCATATTTTACTTTATACAGATTCAGATTTATTTCATGCTAAACTATTATTTCCCTAATTAAAAATGTTTTTTATTGAATATGCGCTATTTTGCTATTTTTCACTCGATTTCATTGTTTATTCATCATTTTAAAAATAAACAGAGCCAAACTTTTGTCACCTGAAATGAGAAAAATGTCTAATTACTACTTTAATTATTGATCTTATTCACAAGGAAAAAGTAAAAAATGTGGAGTCGACAATGCCTTTTAAGGAGACAAAATTTTGGCTACTTTCATAACTTACGAAGCAACTTGACTTTGAAATATATTTATAAAATAATTTTGATATTCAAGTTATGTAATTATAATCCATCTACAGTACTAGTATGTTTTAATGCTTGTTTGACTCGAATTTGTTAAGTAAATCGAAGCTAAGAAATCGTTATAAATACTAATGAAATAAAAATAATAATGTAAAATTTATTATTTTCACCAAAAGAGTATTATACTTTCATTTATTGAAAACATGTTTATGATACTGTAAATAATCAGTTGTTCGCGTTTGCAAGGCAAACAAATCTTTTTAAGAAAAATCAAGAAACAGCATCGAAAAATGGTAAAAGCTTACAATTGGGTACCCCTTGATTCTTTGGCGAATTTTTTGATGCTAAGATAAGTGCCAATATGTGACTAATGAGATAGCCGTTATACAAAAAGAAAAAACTATACAAAGATAAAGTTGCAAGGGTTACCAGAAATTAAAGTTAATCGCCAAAATGTATCGCCAAACCAAGGGGAACCCAATTCTACACCAAATCACGAAATACATGTTCTCAAGTGATCACAAATTAAAGGGTTTACAGTATTTCAAAAGTATAACACAAATATAGTTTGAATATTTATTGAGTTGATGAGAAAATTATAATATTTTAATTCCTGTGATAAAATAGCTCAAATCTTGGATTTGTAGGCAAATGTAAATTTTCATACAACTAACTTCTGTAATGCGGATTTCATACAATTATGCAGTTGTAGTGACGTAAGAAAAGGAAGTTAGAATAATACAAAACAAAACATTTATTACGACATTACACATGATTAAAACAGTTACAAAAGAAAAAACTTAACATTAACAAACAAGGCCACATATTACCAGAACATTACAAACAATAAACAAAGGTATTTATGAACCGGATGGTTTGCCTTCCATTTCTCACATCTCCCTTCTATATCATCTATCTCCATTTCTTATTGGATGTTGAATATTTTGTAAGTTCACTCTATTGGGTAGTAACGCCATCTCTTATCAGAAAAGATAATATAGATCTGTTACACAGTCATTTTATTTCTTGAATGCTATTTATGAATGTTAAGTGTATTTTTAGGGTTATATACTTTCAATTGTTCCTCAAAATATATACCTTACTTTTTTCTCTGTGATGCAAAGCTCCAAACATGAAGACATTTCTGAAATTATTTATTTTATTTTTATTGGAAATTGAATGTATAATATCATGTTTACAATCAGAGTTTAAGTCGCTTTGAAATTTACTAAATTTGGCACACATGTCGTATAATCCAACATGCCAAATTCTATATTTGGTAATTTTTTTGACGGATTGCTTTGTTTATCTGGCAATCTATTTTTTATTACGTTCATAGATATGGAGACTTATAATAATTGTATAAAAAATTATATTTTAGCAACTCTAGTATTTACGTCATCGGGAGACGTCACAATACGTCATCTTGGCAATATTTTTTCGTCACCAAAAAAATTCAAAATTTGGCATGCTGTATTATACAGCATCTGTACCTTAAATTCTTTTACTTTTAATACATGACTCTTAAAAATATCAGAGATATTTCCGAATGAGGAATAAACTTTTGTAAATACTGATGAAAATAAATTATTGACTCGAAAGGCAAGAAACAAAATTTAAAGAACCAATACCAGCCGCAAAAAATATCATTGACATTGAGATTTGTAACTATACAGGTATTAAAATTTTAATGTTTATAAACATTGTAAGAATTTTTTTACAATTTGTTTGATACACCCAATAATATTCCTAATGTATTAGTTTATACAGTTTTAGTCAGTAACATTTTTATTACATGTCCAATATTTAACATACAAAAACAATTTTATGTACTTCCTCATGTTTACTTCCTTACATAAATGGATTTTTTTATATGTAATACTTTATAAATGTAGTTTCTTTGAAAAACATCAGTTTTGACTTCCATGCATGTTAAAATTTATAATTAATCAATGTTCCTGTTTAAAATTTTAACACTATTCATATAGCGTGTTTTTCAATTACATCTCTTGATAAAAATTTTTATTTATATTATAAAATTCTACGACCAATTAAGTACTTAGAAAATTAAAATATTTTTATGTAAAATTCGTTTTTGTACTTTCAAATATTTTTTCTTTCTTTTAAGTAATTCCTTTAAAAAAGTTAAATTTATTTTAGTATATTCACGATTATCTTTTATTTGGAAAGTTTATCGTTCACAAGAAATATTACATATATTTAAAAGTGAAGTAAAAAAATCATTGATAATATATAAACATTGAACCTTTTAGCAGTAATAGACTACAATATGTTTTCCAATGTTTTTTTAATTATACAAATATTTCAAAAAAAATAGCAGTCTTAAGCTTTAAGCATTATTGCGTGCATTAAAAGCATCTGGATATATATATATATATATATATATATATATATATATATATATATATATATATATATATAAGTTAATGATTATTTTATTTATAAATTTGTATTTTAATGAAACTGCAAATTCTACACTAAAATATTTCTAATTTTTTAAATTTATAATAAAACTTTTAAGTATTCTTTCTGTTTTTCTTATAGAAATGCAATAAAAAATTATATTGATTTAGAACATTTTTATTACTTGACAGTCATGGAAACTAATAACACCATAATAAAACATTGTGTTTGTTTGCAACATTTCCTCCTTGTGATGATTCATCATTCTAGTCAGTTGACCTTCTACTTTATTAAAATACGCGACAAAGCACCATATCTGTAGGTGTTTAAGAAGATTTTCATACATTAAACACATGATTCTAACAACCGTTGAACAATGATTTTTCTTACAATATAAAATTTTCAATATGAACTGAGAGCATATTAAAATATTACTTCTGCCTAGTTCTGTTTTAGAATGACGGAAAGATCACTACTGAACTTCTTATACTCCAATCAATGCTAGTTTAGAGTTTTTGAATGTTAATATTAGGAACTACCCACACACACACACACACACAATGGCAGAATAAGTAAGAGAGGAGTTTGAACCAAAAATATAATTAAAATTTGATTTGGAAAATGATATCCTGAATATACTTGAAGCTAAAAGTTTTCCAGATATAGGCTGATAATACTTTTCCCCTAAGTATCTTTATTAGAGCCCTTATTTTGGTAAAGATTTTGAAGAACAAAAATCCCAACTTTAGTAGAGTTTTTAACAATTGCTTATCTAGAATAAGAAGAGCCTAAAAAATGCTTTTGGCTAACTTGCTTCCGAGTTTAGATTATTTCAGAGAGAACTAGTAAGATATATCCTCCCATTGGTGACGTTTGCGACTTTTTTCGTCGCTAAGCAATTCTAAAACTGTTGCCACTTTAAAATAAACCGTACATATAGCACAAAAATGACGTAAAACACGAGAAAAAACCGAATCTTACTACGAAAAATCTAAAAAAGCAACAAAAATTCAAATTAGCAACATCAAAGGGAAAACCGGAAATACTATAATCAAAATAAAGAATTTCAGATTTGGCGAGAAATCTCTTAGGGGATATATATACCTTTCAGAGTGATATCATGGCTTCACCATCAAAAGCACAGAAGTATGTTTTCACTTCCGGTTGCCTTCAAACAGAGCCAATCCTAGCAGATGAGTTGCATATGTTACACATCCGGGCATCCAAAACAAAGAATCGCATTAGTTCAATCCATCAAGCTAAATCTCTTATGGATCTCTCAAAATAAAACTTATAATAAATTGAATAAACATGCTAATTATCAAATAGTTTCTGAAATATAAATCTTGATTTCCTGATAGCATACCATAGTTAATAGAAAAGTAGAATTTAGTGCGTTGTTACATTAATATCTACCGTTTACAAACATTCTTCATTTGACATCAAGATTATTAATAAATGCAATTAATGAATTCCATAAAAATTAATTTAATTTGAAGAAAAAATATATAAAAACTAAACCTCTCGCCAAGTATTTGTAATAAGAAGAGTAAAATAAATCATTCTATCATTGTCATTGTCATAATTTAGAGGTGACTGTTTTACATCGGTTTGTTCCCTGAAAATTCATTTTAAAATAATGCCCAGTAATGCAAAATAAATGCTAAAAATTTGATTCAAAATTTTATTTAACTGCGGAAGACAATTTCACTATTCATGTTCTTGAAACCAATAATTTCACAATGAAATAATCAGTAGGAAATACATAAAATGATTGAGCTTATTTTTACCGTCTCTTTCGTATAGGTTATTGGAATCTCTATAAAAATCTCTGTAAATATAAAAAAAGTTAGTGTGTAGGTTCACATGCATTACTAAAAATAAGAATATATAGTGACTAGTAAATTTATGGATATGATATATTACTTAAAATTGAAAATGCATGTATGTAATATACGTGCACTTTATTATTTTTAAAATAAAAAGTATTTAATAGAAAACTAAAAACAAAGTACTGATGAAAATATTTAGCTAAATTTAATTCATTATTTTTTCACATTAATACTGAAATATGTTGTGTAAGAAAATGATTAAAAAGTGTTGATTTTATAAACGTGATGAAATGGAAAGAAAATTTACAATATAAAAGATTCCCTCTGACACATTTTTAGTTTAAAAAAACTTTATTTTAATAATATTTTTCAAATTCAATCAAATAAATTTTAAAATTAAAATTCTTTTTTTTTATCCTACGCCCAGCCTTGGCCAATCGGCCATGCGCTGTCTTACTGACCAGTAAAGATGCGAAAAACTGAAGGGAAAATATTTCCAATGTCTATATCTTTCAGAACAGAACACTCTCAAAGATGACGTCCATCCATAGAGCCACGGTCATACAAGGGGAAAGAGGCAGAGGAAGCCAGCCCAATTCTATGTAGATGTTGTTGAAGATAGTCATGGCCTGTCAATAACCGGAAGCAGGCAACACCAATTCTCCTGGGCAAACCCGGAGGAACTCTATTTTTATGATGTAATAAGCACTCCCAACTTTTATCAGCAACCAAATTAGCATAGTGTAGCTCCCTAGATGTCTTGAGCCCCGATGCCACCAAAGTCTTGAAGCAACGAATTGGAATAGGAGAACGGCACTGGGGCAAACCCAGTGCAAATTTTGCCATAGAGTCAGCATTCTTATTACTTGGGATCCCAACATGACTTGGGATCCACTGAAGTACAATTTTATTACCATTTTCAATGATATTATTTAGGGTACTTTTACATCTAACTTCTCCAGATGAGGTAGAAACACCTCTATTTACCAAGGCCTGGATTGCAGCCTGCGAGTCAACAAGAAAAACAATTTTGCCATATCTAAAGTTCAGCAAAGCCTCCGCTGCAAAAAGCATGCCCGAGATCTCACCATCAAAATTATCTCGAAAGGCCCCCACAGGCTTACTACCCATTATTAAGCAATTAATATCATTTTGTAAATGTTATGTTTAACAATTACCGAAAATACTCAAAATGATTACATTCAATGCTCAAAAATTAAGGAAAAGCATTCCAATCGGTTATGGACAGATTCACGCTAATTTCATATCATTTTGTTTTATTCAATATAAAATCATTATAAGAATCTCTAATCGGCACAGAAAAATTATCGAATATAAAAACAATTTATTATGAGTGAAAATGATGGAATAGAAGTAAGATAAAGTTATGTTTCTCTTTAAGAATGCGTTTTCAAATTAATTTGGATGAAAAATAGTAAATTTTTAACAAAACTATAGGTACAAAATATCAAGAGAAAAAAATCGTTCAAAATTTTATATTAAAGCTTTCTTTTTATATTACCTTTTGAAATGTGTGTCTTATTTTATTAACAAAAATGAATTTACAACTTCAGCTAAAGTAGCACATTCATTTCCGGTTTACATGGGCAAATTATCAACTGTAATTACGCTTTATTATTATAGACTATCAAAGTAATCAACCTATAAAATATATAAATATAACACAAAAGAATTTAAATGAATTTATATCTAACTAAAAACATTTTTTGGTCACTGGTTTCTTTTTTCCAGGATAAAAATTTCAGCTATACATTAACATATATTATCACATGAAATAAACTAATGATAGCCTTTTAAACTAATTTCTCATGTATACTTAAAAATAAGTTTTATTATTTATATTAAAACTGAAGGAAAAGGATTAATTTTGAATTAATTTTAAATGTTCCTTTAATTTATTAGATCATATTTTTTCTACATTTTAAGTGATTTGAGCAGTGTGGATGTGAGTTACGGTTTAAATTATATTCTAATAATAATAAAATGCTTTAATGTCAGTTACAATTTCTATATTTCTTCACTGAAAATAAAAGATGTAGGATAGCTATCAAATAGCTATTAAGAAAAGCTATAAAACTTTATAGTGAAAATACTTCCAAATATTTTGCAATTTTATGTGTCTTCTTCATATTTTAATAAAGGTAAACAGTTAGGAAAGTAATAGAAGAAATAACGAAATAAGATTGTATGTCTAATTCGTTCCATGTCATTGGTATTGTAAACCATTCGCAGGATCTTTTCCCCATCTGGTGATTACCAAATATATTTCAGAAAAATTTGATGGGAAGTAATCATTAACTTATATGCTTTTCAAATTACATGAAGTCATGCGATATTTATTCATTTTTAGAAAAATAAAAAATATAAGATTCATACACATAACATATGAATGAACCACTTTACATACAATATGACAATTTTCCCTCCGCTGTATCAAAGTTAAAATTCCAAACTTTAAGAATATTCGGCTCTCGAAAATCAATCATAATTTTTTGCTTCTATCATTTTCTCCATCTATGAAATTCTATTAAACTCTCATTTAGTTTGCTTATATAAATCAAAATTTAGAGTTCATCATCTTACTACATCATTATTCATTCATTTTGAGTTTAGATATTTCTACTTTGGGTAGGAATTATTTAGCATGCTAACATCTCTAATAATACATTAAAACTAATATATAATAACACCTAGCATACATTAAAGTAATGTTTTGTTGAATAATAGTGTTTATACTTATATGCACAGCCCAGCATTGAAAATACTGCACCAAAAAAGAGTTGCCACAAAGTGACGAAATTCGGCAAACAGAGAGAGGTAGCACCAATAGCACAATAAGTGATCTGTATTTCAAAATGATATGCATGATACAGAGCGAGAACATTTCAGGTCAGTAGGTCTTAGAGCACCGTGGACGGCAATACACGAAGTAACATGTCTAGACATCGAATCAATGAGAGTACAGATGTCATCCTCAGGAATGGCTCTCCATTCCCTGTCAACCATTCGCCAAAGTGCGTCTTCTGAAGGCGGCAATGGCAGGGTCTGCAAATGGTATCCAATGATATCCCAAACGTATTCTATTGGTGAGAGATATGGTGAGTGCGTAAGCCAGGAAAGCAGCTGTACACCTTGCAGAGTATGTTGTCTTATGCAAACAATGTGTGGTCAGGCGTTATCCTGCTGATAAAGAGCATTGGGCATCTCCAGAAGGTAGGGGAGAGACACCGGTGGCAGCACATCATCCACGTAATGTAAATCCTTTATCTACGTAACATGATAGCATTTTTTGATATTAAAAATGGTGCAAAACACATTCAAATAAAAAAAATGAAGAAATTATTAAAAAAAATCGAGCAAAATACATGGATTCACTTTAAATATCAAGGTAAAGCCATATCTAAAGTTCTTTGAAATGAAAAACTGTTTTGTAAAATAGTATCTTAATAAACTTTAAATTAAATTTAAATGTATATATAATTTATTTAATCGAAAATTCTCAAATATTTCTAACACAAAATTAAATTAAATAATTATTTAAGGAAATAATGTATCATGACTAATAAAAGGCATTGGGCATTCCCTGAAAGTAGTAAAGTGTCACAGCACATCCTCCACGTAACGTTGGACTGTCATAGTGAACTAGAGGTGACATGGAATCTTACGCAATGGGACCCCAAACCTTGATGCCGCGCTTTCGCGTGGTGGGACGTTCCACAATTGCTGCAGGATTGAACTTATCTCCACGTCGACGCCACACTCATACGCGGTGACTATCACTGAAGAAACACAAGCGTGATTCATCTGAGAAGACGATCCTGTGCCATTTCGTCCTCCACTTCGCTCTAATCCGGCTTTGGCGTCTATGCTGTGGAGTCAATTTCAGTCTTCTTGACAGTCGCTATGAGCGCAGGCTTTTAGCAACCAATTGACGGTAAATAGGTTTGCTCGTGCGCGCGATATGGGAGCATCCAAGGTGGTTTGCGCATGCTGTAGAATTTTGGTAAACGTGCTTTGTGAGGCCGCCACCTTCGCCCGTCGGAAACGTCGATCCACACGTACTGACGTCCCTCTAGCTGCACCGGCACCCCGCAAACGTTCCACAGTTCCTTGTTCCAACCATCTTCGCCACAGCCATTGCGTTGTGGACGCGTCCAGAAATCTGTAAGCTGCGTTTTAGTGTAAGGACCAATTTGCCCTTCTCAGTCTGGTCACCATGCCCTTCGTAAACTCGGTCTGTCTGCTGGAACTGATTCCGTCTATGATGACCTGGCGTTCTTTGCAGTTACAGGCGTCCTTTCAGATAAAAACAATCTTGGAATGATTCAATTCCAAGCAGCAATAACGACGCGAATATCACCCATTCACCGTCACCTTCTATCTTATATTACGTGAACTGGAGAGCTGCGCATTTCACATCATTTGTATAACTCGGTAAGATGCGTCAACCCTGAAATTTTCATAGTTTTCTGGACACTCTTTCTTGGTGTTACATTTCCAATATCGGTCAGCGCATATAAACATAACACAACACTACATTTAAAATTACTCAAAATATAACTTAATTTTGTTGAATATTTTGAAACAATATATTTTCATTTTTACAATTCTGAAGAAAATTAATTTTCACAAAAGAAATTCTTAATTGCCTCGAAATTCAAATTAGCTTAAGATATGCTCTCAATAAAATCTAAATTCTGTTTTATAGACATGTCAGTCACAAAAAAAAAAATTTTTATAATATGCAGAATTAATGCAAAAAATTTAACAAAATATAAAACGATTTTTAAATTAACATTTAATTATTTTAGTTGATTTTTATTGTTAAAAATTTATTAAAAAATACGAAAATGGGAAAACATATAAAAATAATAAATATATTTTTATACATTGACTTATTTTTACCAAAACTCATAATGATGGCGCTATTTACAACGCTTCGTTCATTATCTAATGAATTTTCATAAAACTCGAAAACTCATTTGAAATTATTTTATAAGTTTGAACAGCGCTACTTTATTTTATGATCCCTTTTCATAAGCTGTTCCAATATATTTCTCAATCCATATACGAAATATACAGACTGGTAAACATATTTTTCTACTCTTGTATTTAAAATTGTAAAAAGGAACGATCTAGCACTCAAATGTGGACTATGCTTTTTCAAAATGGCGTAAGTTACTTAAACTTTAATCTTAAATCATATTGTCAATAAAATATATTAAAACATAAAATAAATTTAATAATTATTCAAATTAAAAGATATTAAATTACAAATTAAAATTTTATCTTTTCCCCCAATTAAATAAAGTAAGTTTGGTCTCATTTAAATTATTTTAAAATTTCATAGAAATAATAACATAATCATATCGTTTTTTCATGTAGAGTTTTTGTGGAAATTTATGATAAAATCTCTAATTTAATATTTCTAATCCATACTATTTACTGTATTAAAAGTGCAATATTAAACAAATTTAAGCTCATATTTTTTGTAATCTTACGTGAGATATGATTGTGAAGGAATTGAAATTAAATGAATATTTAACGATATGCATAATTAATCATAGCATTTTTTTACAAAAACAAATAAAAATTAGAACAATAGCTAAAATACTTTTAAAAAGTTTTTCAAATCAATGTTTCTTGCATCTATGTCTTCAGCTAATTAAATTCTAATTTTACTGCTACATTTATTTTTGACACATGATATTTAAAAAAATAACTTAAATTCTTAAATACACATTTTCATTTTAAAAATGTATTTTTTTAAAAATGATATTAAAAAATGTAACAAAGGAAATTCTCAAAAAATATAATATGTATGATTTTTTAAAACATAAACTTTTCAAATACTTAAAGTGTGAAAATTTTCATATTAATTTTCTTTAGTTTATAATGTTTTATTGTTCCATTAAAATAGATGCAAAATGTCTGCATAATTGTAAAACAATTAATTTACTACCAAACAAGTTGCTTTTCAAGTATTACTATACTTCTGGAAAAAAAGAAAACTTTTTATCACAAGTCTATGCATGTAATGCATTGTATGGTCAAAATACTAATTCGTGTTGCTCAAAATTAAACAACTGGGCAAAAAAATACTAAATTGCTACCAATTATCAATTTAACGTCATCCTTTATCAATTTACTGGAAAGTTTTAAAGTCTACAAATATTTTATATATTTTGAAAGTTATCAAAAAACATATTGATAATAGTATACGTGTAAAAACGAAATATACACTATTTACAAATGACAAAATGTACAAACGAGTATAAAACAATTTTGTAGATAATTTAATAAACTGTTTGACTCATTTAAAAATAAATTCTTATATATAAAATTTTTATACTACGCAGTGAATTAAAAAATGTGATTGTGGTTATGAACTTCGGGTTTTCTTCCCTTTACATTATTTTATATATATACGCACGCTTCTTTGGCCATGGTGGCCTTGTGGTTAGGACATCGGCTTACCATCCGGAAGGGCAGGGTTCGATTCCCAATGCCACCAAAAACTCAACGAGTAGGGTACAATGGTCTGGAGAAAATCTACTCCCCCTTCACATCTATGCCAAAATTGAGAGTTGGTCTTCTGGTGGTGCCATCTATAGGAGGATTTAAAGAAGAACAAAGACGCACTTCGTGGTGCTCTGTTTAAAACGAAAACACTCCCTATTCACTTGACCCCTTAACCGGCTATCCCGAGTTTACTCGGGCAAAAATTTCTGTGCGTTTTCCGGCTATATCGAGCCCCTTGGTAGGGGCAACTGGCTTCACTGCTGTGCTTTAAATTCAACCCCCGGAATTAATGGATTGCCGTGAAATCGTGGCTTGGGAACTTACTTACTGAACGGTCATGATTGATTTAACTAATGTGAGCGGAAATCGAAAGTATTTCAAGAACGCAACAGTTTTACTTTTCTATATTTATTCACATTTAGATATTCATACGAGGGTCACTCTGAAATTTTTGAGATACAACTAGGTTTTTAAAGTTATACTTACAAAATTTTAGGTGTGTTCAAAGTAGTCTGCTCCAGCATCAATGCACTTTTGTAGACAAATTTTCTACAAATTAAATGCCTCAAGCCATTCATTTCTTCGAATAGATGAAAAAAAAGCATTCATAACCACATCAATCTCTTCTTCTGAATGAAAACGACGTAAGTTCTTTTTTAAATTAAAGAATAACCGAAAGACGCACATAGCTAGATCAGGTGAATACGGCGGATGTTCGATCACTTTAAGTTGTTTTTGTTTAAGAAACTCAACTGTTAATCCGGCTGTATGTGAAGATGCATTGTCATGGTAAAGCATTAGTCCCCTAACATTCAGTTCTTATAGAATTTCTGGAAGACATTCAGTGGTATACCAGTTTGCTATTACTGTCTTCTGTCCTTCCAACTTGATGGCTTTGACCAATCCCGTACTTCTGAAGAAAACGGCATGCATCACTTTTTTCAGTGCGCATTGTTTTTTCACCATTGTCGGCGTGAGATCATCTTCAAAAACCCATACTTTGCTTTTTTAACGTGTTGGAACGTCAAAAAACGGTATGTACGTTTCATCACCTGTTACAATTTTAGAAATGATGCGGTGGTCACCATCATTCAGCATATTAAGAGTTTCTTTACTGATTCTGACACGCTCCTCTTTATTGATGCTCAGTTAGATTATGGGGAACCCAACGGCAAACTACTTTTTTCATATGTAATTATTAATGAATGATTTGTGTAATGCTGCGGATCCAATGTTAAGTTCCTTCTGTATCATTTGATAGGTACAGCGATTATCATCCATTAACATTTTTCGTATGGCAGGCACATTATCCGGGATTACTGCCGACGGCGGTCTTCCTGTGTGTTCTTCATCCTGAAGAAAATTGCGACCTCTTCTAAATTCTCTAAACCATCTAAATACAGTAGCACGAGCTGGAGATTCATCAACCAATGCTAATTGCAACCGCTTAACGCATTCTTTTTTATTCAATCCTGCTTTGAAATCGTAGAAAATAATAGCACGAAAATGTTCTCGCGTCAACTCCATTTTCTCTTCTGTTTAAAATTTATTCCACGCTAAACAAGTTGAAGTAAGTCAGTAAAAAATCGTCTTCTGTGTTAAAATATTTTGTACTTTAAAATTAAACCGTTATTTTTATTTTGTAAATTCTCGTCTGCGCGTATCTCAAAAATTTCAGAGTAACCCTCGTAGTTGAACACTCTCTAATTATTGCGATTTATAAACAATATATATGATACTAATTTTCATTACATTTTTTACCAAGTTTTTAAATTAATAACCTTTTTTTAGTTTCGTTGTGTAATACATATATATATATATATATATATATATATATATATATATATATATATATATATATATATATATATATATATATATATATATATATATATATATTATAATTTAATTGGAAACTGGACAATATGAGATTATATTAATATGTGACTTAGCGACAAGATTAAAATATGAGGAATCTATATAATTTAAATATTCAAAAATATAAAATTTTAAAAAGTTAAAAAATTTTCTTAAAATTAGAATGGATAAAATAAGAAATAAATTGAATGTTATTCTTTTAAACATTTGAATAAATTTAGTATTTTAATCAATCTTGTAATGATTTTTGTACGTATTTAATCCTTGTAATCTCTCAGATTTTAACTAATTTCACAGTGAACCCCTCTAATTTTAATTTATAAATTAAATAACTTGTTTCTAGAGTTATCATTTTAAATGCTTATATATTTTTATTAATGATTGACAAAAAATCGGAAATCTTAGTTATACAAAATATGAGTTTATGTAAATAAAATATTAAAGCTTAAATCATTTTTTGTTGAATGTAAGAAAAAAATAATATTATAAAATGAACTAAATGCTCTCAAACTTTATTTTAAAATGTAAAACTTTAAAATTGAAAATAAATTTTAACATTTAACTGTACTTAAATTTTTAATAATGAAATTATTTTCATAGAAAAATAATATTTATGGCATTATTTCATGAGATACATATACATTTATAATAAAATGTAAATTATGATTAAATATTAGTATGATCCATACCCTTACTGAAGACACTTCCAAATATTTTATTTTATACATGTGACATGAAAATATTTGCAAATTAATGTTACAATTATGCTTTGAAGGTTTATTTCTTATTATATTTATTTATAAAAACAATTAAAAATATGAAAATAAATCGTGGGATATAAAACTCAATCAAAGCATAAATGTTAACATCATGAAATTTTTAATTCTATTTCGTAACATCTCGATGATAAGCTTTGTTTGGAATCAAATATTCAGGTTTAAAAAATACGGTCTTAAAATAATATTAGTTTTCTAAAACTTACAGAATTTTCACCATTTAGGCTAACAGTTTTCTTCTGTGTATTGATAGTTTGCAAATTATCTTCAATTCACAGTTTTCTTCTGTGAATTGAAGATAATTTGCAAACTATCAATCAAAATATAAAATTAGTTTGACTCCATATTTTAGAATATAAAAATGATTTTTCAAATTTAGATAATATGTAATTTAGACAATTAAAATTATTCAAAGAAAAATTCAAAAATGTACCACAAAAAATAATTTTAATTCTTAATCTAAAGAAGCATGGCAAATTATATGCTATTGAAATTGTAAATGGAAATGCTGGTGGAGTTATCGCAGCTGAACTGTCAACTGGGTATCAATTTCGAGCCCCAAAAATATCATCAAATTCACTATCCGTATCCGAAGAGTAATCTTCATCATAAAAATAAAATTCTTCACTGCTTGAATCAGGCATAATGTTTGTAAAATGGTAATATTTTCACAGATGCAACTAACTACTAGAATTTAGCTTCTGAGAGTGAAGGTAATCAGGGCTAGGGGAAACATAAGGGCTGGCTCATCGCTTTGATGTATCGCATGCCGCCTTGTCACCGGAGAGGGGAAGAGCTGACGTCACTGGGCATCCACTAGCAGGCATTCTCTATGCTAGCTTGTGTCTGATCGCAGCTTTCTCATTCTTTTTGGCTTGTTTAATGTTAATGTTTTCATTTCAAGCAACAGTATTTTTTAAAGAGGAAAACATGACATCATGTGCTGTTGCTACGTGTTCAAATATGTATCGAAATACAAAAGGAAAACACATAATAATTTGGAAAAAAATCGGTTTTGCCTTTTCAGAAAGGGATTATTGTTTCAATTCATTCTCTTTAAGGATTATAAGTAGACTTAAAATCTATAAATGTATCTTATATTTTAACAAGTAGACTAACTCAAGATGCGCTCGAAAGCCTCTTCAGCCAAATTAGAGGTCTCGGGAGATTCAATGACCATCCTTCTCCTTCTGAAATAATTATTCGCTTAAAAAAATATTGCTCGCAAATAAATTACCTAATTTGTCACCGGAAGTAAACTCTTTAGAAAATGGACCAGACGTTTATTTAACAAGTGAAATGTTAGACTCTGCATTTAATGTAAAAAAACGTCAAGAAATTATCAATTCTTTTGATTCTCAAGATGATGAATTAAATCGTGAATTCTTAATTAATCCCTTACCTTTATCTTGGGAAAATGAACTTGCCTCTTCCAATCCAAATTGTGATATATCTCCATTTGAAAAAGAAGCTATGGTTTATGTGGCAGGTTATATTGCTTATAAAATAATAGATAATTCACTTGGAACTATACCAAGAAATTCAGTTGATATGATCAATCATTCCGAGTTGATTAATTTAATTTCTGCTGGGAGACTTACTGTTCCAACAAAAGCATGGATGGAAACTATAAAACAAATGGACATAATGTTTCGCAAATTTCATGGCGACACATTTTCTAAAGGAAAAATGTCAAAGCAACATTAATAAATGAAACAGAGTCTTCTTTTCCTACTGTAAATCGAAAGGTAGTTGTCGCTTGAGAACATTTATACGAATTAGGTATTTAAATAGAAATGCATCGATAGTATCTCATAATGAAGCTCAACAGAAAAACAAGAAATGAGCCAATAGTCAAAAAATCAAGATAAGCTGAAGCTAATAGGTAAATATATTTTTATATTGGTTATACAATTTTAATTTAATTTCAATATTAATAATAATTTTTTTGGGTTTATTAAATAATAATTGCAAATTTACTAAATATTTGAGAGGCATTTGTAGTTTTTTTTTCACTCTGATTAAAAACAAAATGAACTTAGAAATAAAAAGTAAGTATTTTGCTTAGAAACAACAGGCAGCTTATTCTCCTTGGATGCCTGACTACGTCATCAACGGCTATTTCCGGTGACAGTTTTGGGGAGCATTTGAGCCAGCCCTTCTCTTTCCCTAGCCCTGGAAGGTAATATTAAAACACACTCCTATATATAGAGATAGATACGCAAACAAGACTGGCTAGTTGAAAGTATGACGTTTCAATAATTTGTTCTGGCCAGCTGAAGGCGATTTATTGACACACTCACATCGACTATAACCTTAGACAGGTGTTTTCAAGATAAATTGATTGGAAATGTGCACCTACTATGCCAATATTACATTTGTTTTCAATTTAATTTTATCGGTTTCCCACGGAATTTGAAAATTCCCAAGTTCTACAAATTTGTCAATACCATTAATCCTGATGTCAAATTGATATAATCAGAAAGATCAATCGATCTTCTGCAATCTTCATTTTACTTGTTAATAATATAAAATTAAACATGTGTACATTAATTTCCTGTTTACTCGAAAATTTGGCTAAACATGCTTCGAAATTTTTCGTAATGTTGATAGCTTCACACCACTCAAAATTTCAGTACACATGTTTTAACCATTGTTTAAAATATTAAGATCACAAAGTAATTACAAAAATTGTTGGAAAAAATTCTACTATATAAGTATTTTTTAATTTTAGAATGGAAATAGTGTTACTCTTCCTTCCACATAAAAATATATTATTTTGTTACGATTAAGGCCTATAACTTTACAAAGAAGCTATTATTTTTAGCAAGAAAACTTTAATTTTGATTCAAACTTTCACTAAATTCACATTTTGGTGTAGGACTGGCAAATGATATTAAAGTACATCAAGAATTCCGAGTTTTGGAAAAATTACGAGAAATATTCCCTTAAATACTTGTTTAAGAAATGCATATCTGTTTCAAAGACATTATAATTTGATTTCACCATAAACTCTAATGATCAATTCAATTATTTAAAAAATGTTTTAGTTTAGTAATCACATGCAAACATTATTCCATATAAAGAAAACAGCAGATAATATGTTAAACTGTTTAATTATTTAATTATGAGGTTCAAAATTATTTTAGTAATTTTTTCATAAAATTAAGGATATGTTAAACTAATATTTCGTAAATATAGTTTAAAATCATTGAATAAAAGTTTATGTTCTTACAAATTCCAGAAAATAGGAAACTGCCTTTAGCATGTAAAACAAATATTTTGATTTATTAATTTAATGAATGTATATTTTAAGTGGTATGCTTTTTTTTATATACTTCAGTATCTAACAGAATTGCACTAAAGATTATACGTTTACATTCTTGAGACAGATTATTTCAAATAAGTACTATAAGTTATGGCTTTTTTATTCCTTTCGTGTAAACACATGAAAACAAACTTCAATGTGACTTGATTCTAATATTAAGCTAAATAATTCAGCTTTCAATAAGATGTTTCTAACATAAGATATAAATTTTATCTTTGTGGTAAAATAATAAATCAAGGTACGTATTTTTAATGGGTTAAATTTCATGCAAAATTAGATAAAGTATTCATTTCTGGTTAATGAATTTACTCTTAAAAATAAATTTTGTGAATATTTACTTCTTTAATCAAAACTATTTTAAAATATTTGATTAATCTAATGAAAACTAGCTAAAAAATTTTATTTTATAACCATCATCATTATTTTACTAAAGCACTTTTAAAAAAATCGTTCGCTAAATTTACCACTGTTAATGATTTGCATATCAAAACAGTTTTAGTTCAATGAAGGGAAAAATATTTAATCCAGGATTAATTTGAATATTTGAAAAAATGTGATATTGACATGTTTTATATTAAATATTCAATTATTAGAATACTATTGAAATAATAGCATTAAGATTTCCTTGCTTTTGTTTTTACTTTCAATCTCCTTAAAATTTTTAGCGTGAGATACAACATTTTAATTATTTGTGCAAAACAATTTAAGAAATATAATCACAACATGAATCTTATACGGAGTGATATTTCTTGCATAGTTAGAACAGAAATCTTTCTGTACAAAGAATTTAATATGTATTTTTTTAATACATGTTATTTTAATACGTAAAAAAATTAAAAGCTAAATTAATTGCCTAACAATAGACTTCAAAGTATATTTAAAAAATTTTGAATGTAAAATTTATATTCAAATAAAAAATTACAAAATTTCTACTGAAATGAATAGTTTACAATATACTGTGAAGTCTATTGTTAAGCAATTAAATTAGCTTTTGCTTAATTCTTCAATTTGTGTATAAAGCAACATAGCTGTTTCTTTCAATAATTTTGAAAATTATTTGATGATTTTAAAAAATAGTGTTGACTCTGAAAAGTATCGACAATAATTAAAATCAATTAATAAATAAATAGCAAATTAACGCGTTCTTACAGCTATTTAAATCATTACAATTTTAATTATTTGGGAAATTAAAAAAAAATTCTGATTTTTAATAAAAAGAAATGATTATATACATATATATATATATATATATATATATATATATATATATATATATATATATATATATATATATATATATATATATATATATTTATATCTTTATATATATATATATATATATATATATATATATATATATATATATATATATATATATATATATATATATAGTAGAAGTAAATTAAATTTATTGATAATTATTTTCAAAATTATAAAATAAAATTTATATTTATTGTAAGTAAAAAATTATAATTGAGACTTGAAGAAATTTTCAAGCAGAATATTCACAAAGTAAACTACTTGCACACGTGGGTTTGTTCAGCTGACAACGATTGATGGTCTTTCCCCACTTAAGTGGTTAATAGAGGCTTTGTATTCATGACAAGTACTGAAGGGGGAAAAAGTTGCATTGCAGTGAAAGCCAAAACTATGTTGACACTGCGAAGCAAAAATTAAGCACTTTCTTCACTGAACCCCAGATGGTTAAAGGGTTAAATTCGCAAAGCCAAGCCATAGCGAGCTTAGCTTGTCCAAATGTAATAGCAACAACCTTTTTCTTAAATTTTAGGGAAAAAATTATTCTCATTTTTATTCTCAATTATTCTCATTAAATAGTTTATTTACGCTTTCTGCTTATATATTACGCTTTAAAATTTAAAAGTAGCAGAAAAACCAGGGTAACAATTTTACCTATATATATAGATAGATATGGAGAATGGATCTAGTGTTTGTTAGGATCCTAGCCTAAATGGCCATGTACCTTCCGTTCCTAAGAAATTTTTCTACACCTAACTTTAGTTGAGATTAACATAATGATTTCAAAACATAAGATTATTTAAACACAAAAAATTTAAGAAAACATTTTGCTTATAGATAGGATATTGGATAGGTATTCTGAATCTTTTACAAAACTTTGCATAAAAACATGTTTTATAAATATAAAAAGTCAATGTATACTTAACAAATTATGTTAAAACGCTTTGGATTTAGATTTAAATTACACTTCTTTTATGTTTCAAAATTTCAAAGCTTAAACCTGCTTCCGAATCCTTAAAAATGTAACGTTTGTATTAATATATTTATTCTAAATATATATATTTAAGAAATTAAAAAGACATTTATTTAATGCTCACACAAACTACGATTGTAAATTTCCAAAAAATACAAAAAAAAAATCATAATAGAGACCAAAACCTACAGCCTTCAAATTTTTTTTTTCTTGTTATTACACATTTTGGTTAACGATCAAGTATATTAGCAGAATTTTTAAATTAACGCTTAGTAGACATTTAGTTTTCCTAACTTTATTCTAAATAAGTTCTTCAATGTGATGCCATCTATTAAATTTATGTTCTATGTTTACATGAGTTACGTTTCATTTAAAATTTATACCTATTTAAAACAATTACTAAATTTCTCTAATTTTTTATGGAACTTATTTAATGTTTAAAATTAAAAATTTGTTGTATAATTTAATTCTAAAAGGGCATTATATATAGTGTTCCATGGAATGAATTACATTAAGGAATATTCGTATGATTCAGATTGCTGGTCTAATATGCATATTGATGTACATTATACTGAAACTCACTTGGCCCTTATCAGATGCAATCCTATCATTTTTCTATCATTGGATTATGGGTCCCAAGAAGCCATTACCTCCCATCAAAAACAATCTGTTGCTATTCTCTGCTACGGAGCTTGCTGAAAAAATTAGAACGAGGCAGGTAATTATGTTATCTTTTCCCGTTATTAATAGTAGCTTATATATAAACATCTTATTTTAATACAATTTCTTTTAAAAATAACACTTTAAAAATTACAATTCATGCTACAAATATAACTAAATAATGTTGATAATACAAGACAAGAAACATTTAAGAACTTCTTAGTATTTTATTTCGAAGCTAAATGGTATTGGAAGTGAAACCAAAGCTCTTTAAAATAAAACAATATTTTCACCAAAATATTACACTATGATAGATGATGTTATGAAAGAATCGATGTTACTGTTTTTCCAAAGAAGTTTTAAGAAGAAAGATGTACACTGATTGTGCCACCGTAAATCCAACATCCTGAAGAAAGCAGGCAAATAACATGAAATTTACAACATGCATTAGCGGAGGTGAGATATGCAAGTGATTAGAATTTCAGCCCAAACGCACTTCACGCGCGACGGTAGCGTCACTTCAAAGTGCAATTTAAGGCTTACAGATTTCGACTATTTCAAGTTCGTCAATAGCGTTTTTCTTGTTATTTAAAAAAAAAAGATCAATTATACCTCTTAGAAAACAGCGATTCTTTTTTGATCAAGTATTCGAGTTCGACAGAGGAAGGATAGTGGCCTACCGAGATTGTTGATTATCTTTCAGGTAAATCGGTAATCGTGTTGGACGAAACAAAAAAACTGTAATGCGGATATGTGATCGATGGATGTAGGAGGGTACGACGGACTGATGCGTTCGATCGCATCCATCTCAGTGAACCACTTCACGCGATGACAGGCAAATTCTGCGCATGGCGGTATCGGATCGCTCTGTCCCATCACGAACCACAGCACAGCACGTTCAGTTTGTAACGTAATGTAATATCATCCAGTGTCTGCGCATACCATTCAACGCCGTTTACAGCAGAGTGGTCTGCCCGCAAGACATCCATTGCTTCGTTTACCCTTGATGCAGAACCACAGACGTCTCCGCGGCCAATGTTGCGATGAAAGAAGGATGTGGACGGCATAATGGAATGAAATTGTCTTTACTGACGAATCACGCTTCTATCTACAACAGCAAGATTTCCGCATTCGAGTCTGGAGACACCGTGGAAAGGGGATGCTGAACAGCTACGTTATGCACCACCACACTGATCCTGCACCGGGTATTATGGTATTAGATAACACTCTTGCACTCCTCTAGTACGCATTGCGGGTTCTTTAAACAGTCAGCGCTACATTTCCTAGGTGTTAGAACCAGTTGTCCTTCCTTACCTTCTAGGCTTGCCCACAGCCATATTTTAACAGGATAATGAGTGACCAAACGTGACACTTAGTGTTCAAAGCTTCTTCGTTAATCGCCAGATTGAATTGCTTCCCTGGCCGGCTTGCTCTCCGAATCTTTCACTAATAGAAAACTTAGGGTCCATGGTTGCTCAACAACCGAACCAAATAACATCACCAGCTGCCACACCAGCTCAACTTTGGAAACGTGTGGAAGCTGCTTGATCTGCTGTACCCCAAGAACACATCTAAAATCTGTTTGAATCAATGCCGAGGTGTGTGGTTGCTGTGATCTCCAACAATGGCGGATGTGGATGAGGCCAGAATCCAACAATGGATTCTGGCTTCTGATTTTGACAGGAACCACACTTCATAGAAGTCTATAAATTTAATCATGTGATACTTGGTCAAATTGTTAATTACAAAATAAATTTTGTTGTGATATCTTTTGTTTTTCTTGGTGTTGACATTTGGGTGGCTACCAGTATACTTTCTTCCCAACTCAAGAATTTGGCGAAAAATTTAGTCATACTCATATATATGACGCCACTTAAATTTATACTAGTTTGATATCCAACATCAAGCAAAAATAAGCTGCTTCTGTAAGAAGGTAAGAAGTCAAATCAATAGTACAATCTGTGAATAACGCGCTCTTTATAGCCATCAGTTATAAAGTCATGAAACTTTACATTGCTATTAACCATAAAACTTTACTGAATCATAAAATTAATAAATTCTTTAAAAAATTCTACAACTGACAAAAAAAATTTTGATGACCAGTAAAACAAATTCTAGATAAATAAACTAACCTCAGTTTTGGATTTATAAATACAATCATTAAGAAATCACAACGATTTGAAATCAAAACTTTAAATTCTATGAAATAAAATGGTTAGTAGTGCTTCCAAAATCTTTCTACATATTTCAATGAGATATTTTTAAAATTTTAAGGAAGAATTTTTGACACCGTTATTAGTAGTTTAATTCTACATATGAGCTCCTAATAATTTTATATAACAGAAAATATTTCTTTAAATGTAAAACTACAGAGATACATTCTCCTCACGGTAAACTGATTCAGGACAAATGGGAGTAAAATTTTCAAGGAAACAAAACAGAGTTCAAAGAGAACAAAATGAGTAATTAAAACTGATTTTTCGAAATTTCTCATGTTATTAATAGTTAAGCAAAAGGAACAACCAATGTTACCTTTTACCTAACTCTTCCAATAATAAAAGATATTCCGTAATAACTTTGATTATTCCTATTCCATGAAACGTGGATACTAATTAATTTCATAACTCTTCAGTGTCATTTAGGATAAACAGTTTAGCTCTTTAGAAAAAGAGAAACAAAAAATGAAAACACTTTATTACTTTGATATGATTATTTGTCAGGAAGTACGACATCTAAGATTTTCCTTACTGCTTATGAAAAAGTCACATTTTCACATAGTATAAACAAATTATATAGTCAATTTAACCATCACTTCCCTTACATATTAAAAAAGCTTTTATTAGATTCTTCTGCGTTAGAAACTTTTCATTAATCGATTCAAAAAATTTATTTTTAAGATGATTATTCCATTTTCCCATGGATGTGTAACTATAACCTAATATAAATGATATTAGAACTAAGTAAACTATTTAGGAATATTTAAAAATTTTTACTATGTTTACGTAAGTAACAATTACAATCTTTGTGCCAAGAAAAGTGCTATAGCTGCTTATTCCGTATCAGTGCATTCTAAAATTTGTATAAAGTATATATAAATTTATAATATATCCGGGAACCTTTTATAACATATTTAACTCCTATTAAGAGCATCATTATTATATGTGTATATATGTGTTTTAATATTCTGTGTTGTATGTTATAAGTTTATTTATAATCTAATCAACAATCCCCATATTTTATATTAAACAATTCTGCATTGTATATTATAGTAAATGAATTTCAAATATAGGTGAAATGTGAAGATGTTATGACAGCATATATCGAAAGATCTCGTGAAGTGTATCCCTTCATAAATGCAGTTATTGATGAGAGATATGAAGATGCACTGAATGACGCTAGAGGGGTGGACCAGTTCTTAGAATTGAATGAAAAAACTGTTGAAGAGATAGCCAGAGACACTCCCTCTTAGGAGTACCATTTACTTGTAAGGAAGAGGTAGGAGTAAAAGGTATTGAATTAAGTAAACATATATATATGTACACAAAATTACATACATACATACATATATATATATATATATATATATATATATATATATATATATATATATATATATATATATATATATATATATATATATACAGGGTGTCCAGAAAAGGACTCCCTGATTTCAAAATTAAATATCTCGAAAATGAAGATCGTTAGAAGAATGCAGTAAGCGGTATGTTTATAGTAAAAACTGTAAGAATTTAATACATCAGTTTGAAATAATAGTTACAGAAGTTGCAAATAGATGGCGCTGTAATCGTTATACGTAATGCTTAGTATAAATAGTCGAAACCAGAACGATCAGTACCACTATTCAAGCGTGAAAGGAGGTTAGCATTGAAAACATTGTGATGTGATTTTTTGAAAGAATGTTTTCATACGATTATTTCATTTATGTATGCTGATTTGAGCTGTACATCGTACAGCGCCATCTGTTAGCAGCTTTTGTAACTATTATTTCAAATTGCTGTATAAAATTCTTACAGCTTTCACAATAAACATACCTTTTACTGCATTCCTCTATCTATCTTTGTTTTCGAGATATTTAATTTTGAAATCAGGGAGTCCTTTTCTGGACACCCTGTGTGTGTATATATATATATATATATATATATATATATATATATATATATATATATATATATATATATATATATATATATATATATATATATATATCGTTTTTTTATTCAGTTCAAATGTGTAAATATCCATATCCTCTAAAGTAAAAACACTTTGTTTTCATTAAACTTGAAAAAAAAACTGCATCTAACAAAATTCTATATGAAATAAAGCATATCACTATCAATTTAAGTAATAACCATATTATATACTCAAAGGAAAAAATTATCGTAAATGCTTTATTAGATTTAATTCAGAAACATTTACTTAAATTTTCAAAAAATAATTAAAATAATAACTAGTTATGAAAATCTAAAGTACTTAGATACAGTGTAAAAAATTATTTTCAAAACTAATTTAATTAATATTTTTATTTCTATATTATTAACATTAGTATTTATCTAAAATATCAAGTATCTGTATTACTATACATATATATATAATAACATAATATAGCTAGAGTTCCTGCATATAAATGGGAAATTTGAAAATGAATCTCTTCCTCCAAAACTGACATATAAAAGAATTAAATTTCCTTCACAAATGAAAATAAACAATTATGTTTGGAAAAAATGAAACTTTTTTTTATGAATTTAAGAGTCTTCTCTAATATTCTTGGATGTTCCATCATTCTATTAGGATATATTTCATTTCATAAGAGCATCGGCATAGGTGAGACGCATCATTTAACATAGAAATTAGAAGTGACCGAGCAAATAAAATTATTTGAATGTCCCATAATAAATTTTAAGAAATGGGTTCATAATCAGTCTTAATTTTTTTAGCACAAATAACTCATTTTCTGTTTCCTTATCTCCTTCTAGATACTTTAAATCATTCTTTAAATTTCAATATCACAATCATACTTCCTTTGAAGAATCAACCAATTCTACGATAAAGAAGTAACTCAGCATTCTTTCTCATTTCTTCTGAAAAACATTGCGAGAATTTCTTCAGTTCAGAATTCTTGATGTTTACTATAAGGGCATTTAAATTTTTTTACTAATAAAGTTTTAAGTAATGTAATAAAACGTTTCCTTCTGCTACGATATAGACTACTGAATACCTGAGCAAACACTATCAATTTTTTATTCTCTCTATCTCTTTGGCTGGGTCACTTCTTATTTCTATGTTAAACGATATGCCTCACTCTTAGCCAATACACTTATGAAATGAAATACAGTGAAACCTCGTTACAACAATATTTTAGGGACCAAATAAACATATTGTTGTAGAGAGGCATATTGTTATATCGAGGGTCCACATATTTTGAGCATTTAATAAGAGTTTTTTTTTATTATTATTAGTTTAAGGTGCATAACATACTACTTTTAAGTCTATATTTAGAAGAAATTAATTTGTAAAATACTAATAATAGTGATTTAAATACTAAAAAAATAAATAAATAAGATAAATTCAGAAAATAAGCACAGAAATATTCACATACCTGAAAACACTTTTTATTGAAAATAATCCAATATTTTTCTTTGTTTATTCATTTTTTTAACTGTTAAGTTCACCAATACTGTATGCATTGAGTCTAGTGCACGAAAATGTTCTTCATTTATCGACGGAAGGCTTGAAAAAATGTCCGTAGAGAATTCACAGATTGAAGAGCTTCATGGGATGACAATAAGGACTGCGATGGACCTGTATTATCATCATCATCAATATCATCATCATCTTCATCATTGTTTCCTATCTCATCTGTAATTTCAGAAAGAATATTTTCATCAGTAACTCCTGCGAAAACCATAAGATCATCATCTGCTGTTAAATAGTCTTCTATACTAATTCCAAACTTTTTACCGCTTGTTTCCTCAAGTTGGGATACGGATTTTTTGATGTGTAAAACACATTCTTGATCATCTAAGAGATCATTGGTTATGTAATTATATTTCTTATTTTCCATAACACAAAGACCGGCCTTTTTCCAGCAATTCCGAATGGTTTTTTCTGTTACTTCCCACTAACTTCCAGCAATTTTGTCACAAGCTTCCTTGACATTTACAGCTTTGAAAGGGTCTTCTACTTTATTTTCAAAGTTTACAAGTATGGAGTCCACCAACCGGTTTCTGTAATATCCTTTGAAGCACTTAATTATACCCATATCAAGAGGCTGTAGAATTGAAGTGCAATTGGCAGGAAAAAAGCGATTTCGATATTTTGTAGCTTTGGAAATGACGTGTGAGCCCCGCAGTTATCTATCTACAAAACGATTTTTTTCTTTCTCTTCTTCATTTCATTGTCTAACTTCTGTAACCATTCGGAAAAAAATTTAGACGTCATCCAAGCCTTCTTATTTGCTTTATACTCCACGGGAAGACTTTTCACGTTCTTAAAGCACCTTGGCTTCAATGATTTACCAATGACGAGAGGTTGTATTCTATGCGATCCTGTGCTATTTGTACACAGAAGAACAGTGAGTCTCTGCTTTGATTTCTTCCCTCCATAACATTTTTCACCCTTGAATGCCAATGTTCGATCGGGTAGGAGCTGGAAAAACAGCCCAGCTTCATCTGCATTATAGATGTCTTCTGGAGCATACTTTTTCTAAGATTTCTTTCATCTTGTTTTGCCGCCATTCATTTGCGTCGTTTATCGAGGGTGACTTTTTCTCTCCGTGAACTTCTTGGAAAGATTATTCCATGACGATCTCGAAAACGCATTAACCAACCATTGCTAGCTTTGAAAGTTTCGTCCCCTAGCATTGCTGCAAATTTCCGTGCTTTTGCACATAATAAAAGTCCATTTATTGGGACATTTGTCGCTCTCATCTCTTGAAACCATTTTAAAACAGCAGCATCAATGTTTTCATTTGTCGCAACTTTCAGTCGTTTTCGCTCTGGGTTAATTTCATTTGAAGTTACAGCATCTTCGATTTGCTTTCTCTTCTTTAGGAACGTTGCAACTGTAGATTGCGATAATCCATGTTTCTTAGCCGCATCAATCTGCTTCATTTCCTCACCAATATCATTGATAACGTGCAGTTTATCTCGAAAAGATAGTTCCTCTTGGGGGAAGCAGGCGCGCCGGACCACGTGATAGTCCAGTGAAAGAGAGGAGGAAGAACGACCCAGCCACTTTGTAGGTGACCAGTCTGATGATGTAGAAGATATAATAAACGTTCCTTGAATTGAAGTCTTGTGATTCTGTTCTTCAAACCGAACACCACCATTGAATCCCAAAAGGACTACAAAACAACCTTTGAACTCACTAGTGTGTTGTAAAAGCTTTTTTTTTTGTCTAAATAATACTGAAATTTAGATTGAAAAAATCGTTTTACAGAGGTTTATTGTTCTAGAGAATATCGCAATATTGAGGGGAGATTAACATTGAGTTTATATGCAAAATCACCGGGACCACAAAACATTATTGTTGTAGAGGGAGTTATTGTTGTATCGGGTATCGTTGTAGCGAGAGTTTACTGTATATCCTTGCCCAAATAAAATGAGGAAACACCCAAAAAATTTCGAGAAGGCTCTGAAATTCACAATTTTCAGTTTCTAGAATGCTCTAG
The DNA here is from genome assembly GCA_037975125.1 of Latrodectus hesperus. Lineage (NCBI taxonomy): Eukaryota > Metazoa > Arthropoda > Arachnida > Araneae > Theridiidae > Latrodectus > Latrodectus hesperus. The sequence goes on from CM075855.1 coordinate 36,088,140, forward strand.
AGCATTCAGGAAAAACTTTTTTTCGATTATCCTGGAACATTCTGGTAAATTTCAGCCATTAAGGCACTTGCTTTAAAACTGATGCAGTAATTTCTCATAAAAGTCGATTCGTGTGATGTAATCTTTTGGTTTACCTATTTCAAAACCCAATTCAGTAATTTCAAACTGTAACCGTCTTTATGGGTGAGAGACGGAACCCTGCTATAGTATGTAATTTCCCCGGTCCAGCAATTTGAAGCGTAGAACTACGGGATCACGCACAAACAAACAATTCTTACATTCATTGCATGCACTCATCATTAAATATAAACTCTCTCCTCAATAAAGTAACTATAATAAAATAAAAATGGTTATTTGATTTGTTCCCTTAGGAATGGCTCAGACTTGTGGTTTAATGCAATTTAAAGACCATATAGCCGAAAGGGACGCCGAAGTCACATCTCGGTACAGAAAAGCAGGTGCCATTCCTGTGACAGTAACAAATGTGGCAGAAGCTTGCCTGTATTGGGATACTTTTAATCTCATATTTGGCAGAACTAAAAATCCATATGATCATACAAGATCTGTAGCAGGCACTACTGGTAAGAAGGCTTTCTTAAATTAAGACTCCTTTGACATTAATTATACAATAAATAAGTTTAAATCATTGCATTCATAACTGATAAAAAAATCTAGTGAAATATCATGAGATTTCTCCTTATAGTTTCCGTGCAAAATAATGACTAAAAATTCGGAAATATTTTAGTGAATAATGCTTAAGAAAATTCATGCATAGTAGACATGTATGATAAAAATATGCCTAATAAACTGATAAATAATCCGGTAAGTGTGGGTGATGAATTGCTTTTATGAAATCTGTCATGTAAAATAATAAAAAATGAATTAATTTTTACTATTTAAAACCAAAACTATAAAGTAGGCAAGAAAGTTCTTGCCGCTTTCGTGTTTCAAGTGAATGGAATTAGAATAAGTATGCAAAGTATTGTATGGCGTGGTTGAGACATTGGTATGTCGAGAGTAGGAATATCAGACGCTATAAAAGCATATTCGCCATCAATCGTAACTGATACAAAAGCGAAGAGAAATGTAAGTGTCGAAGGAGCTCGTTCAGTGGTGTTTGCTCTGCGACTTCAAAGTGAGCCTATCAGCTGCTGCATCAAGTCGCCGAATATGTCAAGCGTTTGGGGATAGTGCTGTGAATGACTGTAAGGTAAAGCATTGGTTTCACAAATTTAGGTCAGGAGATTTGTCCCTCTGTGATGAAGCTGCTGTCTGGTGAACTAGTCCTTAAGTGGTTTACTATGAGCTGCAACCAAAGGGTCTCTGCTGACCTGTAATCGCAGAAATTGGAACATATGAAACAGGCATTTTAATAGAAGGAGACAGCAGTGGTAGATCGCAAAGATGTACTATTCTTGACCAACAACGTGAGGCCGTACGTCGCGCGGTGGCCAGGAACACAATACATTGACTTGGTTGGGAAACTATATGCCACCCTCCTTACTTGCATGACCTTTTACTCTCAGATTATCACCTCTTCCATTTCCTGGATATTCATCTTCGTGGAAAATCCTTCACCAATCAAGCAGACTTGCACCAATTACTCACAGATTTTTTGCGTCCAAAACTCCTGAGTTTTACCGCCAGGGAATTTCACATCTGGAGACACGTTGGCAGAAGATGATGGATGCCGATGATGATTATTTTAAAGAATAACAATAGACTACACTTTCTGTGGGTCATGTTTTTTTGGATCATTAAGAATCTGCAAGAACTTTCTTGTTTACTTTGTATTTTTGATTTAAGAAATAAAGTAAGATAAATATGAGATATCCTATTGTATTAATCAAAGAAATATTTTTAAGTATATATTAGGAAAATATTTCAGAAAATTCAGAATGATAGTATCTTTTCTTAAATTTGTTCATTTAGCAATAACTAAAATAAATCTCTACGTTCATTCAAAATGCAGGAGGAGAAGCAGCACTTATTGGCAGTGGTGGTGCATTAATAGGATTGTCAGACGATTTGGGAGGAAGTATACGATTACCAGCATCCTTTTGTGGTATATATGGGCATAAGCCTACTCCTGGTAAGTAATGCATTATATATATATATATATATATATATATATATATATATATATATATATATATATATATATATATATATATATATATATATATATATATATATATATATATATATATATATATATATATATATATATATAAATTTCGTGTCACGATGTATGTTCCCGATAAACTCCGAAACTACAGAATGGATTTTGATAAAATTTTGTAACCATTTATAATATGATCCAACTTAAAAGATAGAATAGTTTTTATCTCTTAATTATTGATCTCAATATTTATTATACGACATTAGTGTTTATTTATTGGTTAGTTATGTAAGTTCCTAATAGATGGCGGTTTAGCATCTAAGTTGCACAGGTATTCGGCAGATGGCGACGTGTTTATTTTTCTAGATTATACCATCTTCGAGAAATTTAACGTGCGCGCGGAAGCGCGTGATTAATTATAGAATTTACATATATTTTCATGATGTATAATCATACTATAACAATTTTTCGTGAATCATTTTCACTAATTATACTTTGTATTGTGTTATTATTGTGCGGTGTTCAGTTTGAATATTTTTAATATTATAAATAGTAAAATAAAATTTTATTTATTACTGTTTTTCTCTACTAATTTTCATACCACCTCGAAAACATGTAAGTATTTCTTGATAGCCTTTTATTATTTTTATTTTATAATTTGATAATTATTAATTTATTTCAGCAGTAAATGTTGATATAATTTATTTATTCAAATGATAAATTCTTTTAATTGTTCTTTATTTCAGTTTAATGGCGGGGAAAAATTTTTTAGTTTTAATAATTTAAAATTGAAAAAATAATAGTTCGATGTCAATGTTATCTACCTCATTTACAACAATTTATTTTTAGATGATTTTAATTTATATAATATATTTTATAAGTAAGTCACTGATTACAAACTATAATTTAATATAAGATAAATAAAATGTAAATTCAGAAAGTATTTGTTGATTTGTGCTTAATTTCAAAATTTCGATACTTTACCTATTACTTTTAAAATTTGGTGAAACGTTTTATTTTTAATCTCATATGAATGAACCTATTTTAAATTTTTTTAGAAAATATTAATTTGATTGTACCAAGGAGTTAGTAAAAAATTGATTCAATGTATTATAATTACTCAGCCACTGCAACGCGTGGCTGGGTCAGCTTATATATATATATATATATATATATATATATATATATATATATATATATATATATATATATATATATATATATATATATATATATATATATATATATATATATATATATAATATATATATAATATATATATATATATATATATATATATATATATATATATATATATATATATATATATATATATATATATATATATATATATATATATATATATATATTATATATATATTATATATATATATTATATTTATATTTTATATATATTCAGGATTTCTCAAATAACCACTTTTAAGATCAATTTGAATCACATTAAGAGCTATTCATAATCAGAAATATTTGAATCAAGAATATTTAAAGATGCTTTTTTCTAAATTAGTTTGAATCAAAATAATTCTTAATCTTTACAAGGCGCTCTTTAAATTCTGAATATATTTCTCCCCCAGTGGGTGAAAGTACAATTATTCATCCAAAAATGTTCTAAGTTTTACAAATAGACCAACCCGAAAATTGTTCATTAAGTGTTTTTAAACTAAAAAGATATTCGCTCAAATATTAAAATTCTAAAGGACTAGATCTTGATTATGATTCTAATGATTCGTCTGGCTCTCTGAGATTTATTTCACTTTGATATTAGCTAGACTTCAAATCAATAGTATGCAAATATTTTGTTCACATATCATACAAAAATTAATTAGTGGTAAATGAAATTTATCCACAGTAGTTACTGGATTTAGTTTTTTATTGTCGAGACATTTGGACATACCTATTTAGTTAGGAATCCTAAGCAACAGGTGCAAGAATGTAAGGTGATCCACAGAATATCATTTTATATTGTGCAAAATATTTCTTCCATACGAAGTATTTTTCTTACCTTTATATTTAAGCAATACGAATACATTGCAATAATTGGATGATAATTTCAGCGATAGCAACTTATAATATGATGAATTGACCTTTCCTTTGGCAGAATTCTTTCATTTCTCTTCAACGTAGCTCAAAATGTTCACGCTGATGGATAGTAATAGATTATCCTTCTTCACTTCCATATCATCGACAGCTGTTACGGTTCAAGTACATCTTCAGCAATATGCAACTATTTGCGGAGGTCATCACAAAATAACCAACAGCAATTATTAATATCCATGACAATTCCCGGCTTCTGTAAGAAATTAATGCATCAAAGTATATTATAGCATTGAAAAGAAAAATTTAGTTAGGAGGTTCGTCCATGGATCTTGATAAGTACTTTGATACCTAACAATTTGAATACAATTTAGTATGAATCAGTTAAAACAGATAGTAAGTTAAATTTTTCGAATTTTTTGCCACGTTTCTTCTAAAAGTTGAATATTTACTCCCAAACAATAGAATACATTTTTCTAATATCAATATATGAGAACACAAGTATACATATAAATAACACATCTCAACTACTATAATCAACTTCTTTGTCATAATACAACTAGGACGCTTTTTCTTAGTACCGATGATGAGTTCCACGTTTATTGCTTTCGATTAACGTCTTTTCAGAGTGATGAAAGTTATTCTTCTATCAATTAAATGAAGAATTTGATTTCTTGTAAGAAATTAAAAAATATTATCTTCCTTTTTAAACTGCCATCTGTAGATAGTAAGAGGGGTTCCCTATAAACTTTTGTAAATGTACCCAATAAAAGATACACTTTATTTACAGATTGTTTTCCTAGTTGGATTCAAAGATTTTTCTTTGAATTTAAGGGCATTTTTCCCCTTGTATTATTCCTTTTTTCTTAATTTCATCAATAACATACATTCTTCAATTGGAACGGAAATCATGCTTTCTTATAAATATTTGATAAATTATTCAGTTAATTATTCCTCAGATTTATTTATCTTCTTTAAATCCAATTACTTTCTCAAATTAATTTGCTTTTATTTATGTTTAATGCCTATATTACCTCGAGTTTCCCTTCACCTTATCCTTATAATTAAACCCTGTTTCAAATGACAGGTTGATTAAATAGACCATCTTGACTTTTCTCAAATAAATCATTGTTCAACTTTTGTCTGTATTAAGTACTTTAATCTCATTTCTTACAAATATTCATTTTTGTCATGAAAAAATAAATATTAGATTAACTCTTAAATTATATTTAATATGAAGCAATTTACTTTAAAGTGAAGTAAAGACTAACCAAACATCTATATTTATATACCAAAATTATGTGGGAATGACTATTAGAATCGGTTTTATATAGAAAGTTAAACAGTAAAAATAATCTTCTGAAATTCTAAGTAAATTTAATAAAATCTGACGTATATATTTCTCGGTAAATTATAAAGAGTTTAAATTTTTTTTATAAATTATTATGTGACTACACAGTCTTTATTTTATCATAGATTCTAAAATGTGTTTTTACAACAGCAGAATGGATATTTTTGTTACAATGTTTTCCTGCAATTTTTTGCTTTGTAATTGCGTTACTATGCATTCTTCATTTTATCATATTTTTAAATACTGTGTAGAAATATTTATCTGCAATAGCAAACAGCTATAAAATGTAATATATAATAATATATAAGCTATTGTGTGTGTGTGTTCCATAATACTTAAGCTATTTTAATAATAATACATAAGATATTGTAATAATAATTTAATCTATTGTTCCATTATATTTACATAAATTTTAAGCTATTGTTCCCTGTAGAAATATAATTTGACAGTGCAGTATGAAGAACATCCGTAATCATTCGGTATTGATGATCTGATTTAAGTTAAAATAATATATCTTTAAAAGTTTGCGTTGCGAAAACTAAAAACCAATATATTCAAGCAATACAACATACTTTATTGTAATATGAAATTTGAAATTATGCAATTCATGCAAAATGAGTTTAAAAAATGAATAATTTAATAAAATATTTATAAAAAACTATTCCCATCCAGGTATTGTGTCAAACAAGGGAATATTTCCTGACAATCCAGAAGAAGATGCCAAAATAGAACCATTTATGAGCACTGGTTGCATTTGTCGATATGCTAAAGATCTCCCTCTTCTAATGCAAGTATTGACATGTGATGGGAAAATTGAGATTAATAAAAAGGTACGTGTTGTGCTTAATTCTTATTCAGTACAGAAATGCAGTTTCGAAAAGAGAATTAGGAACATGGAGAAAACGTGGAAATATTTTGACAATGTGAATCCCCTGTCAGTTAATCCTGTTAAATGTGTTTCCATAAGTTAATTAATAATGAAAAATATCATCAGTGCAAAGTTAAGGAATTTAAAATAGTTATACACTGATAAGTTATAAACTGGTAAACTGATCTAAAAATATAGCATTCCTATTATTAAAGAAAAGTTAATGATCGATAGCATCCACTGTTGCTTGTTCCGGACTAGATAATGTTATAGTAATAAAATTCATGTTCTTTTTATTTCTTCCAAACGAATCCGTTAAGCACAGCTAACCATTTTGTAGTTTTAAGCCATGGTTTAGAGAAAATGCTTATAACTCACTTTTCTCTCTACTCCACAGCTGTAGTGGGACATTAGCTTTTACAGAACGTTTAACATTTCACAGTTGTAGCGGGACATTAGCTTTTGCAGAACGCTTCACAGCTGTAGCGGGAAATTAGCTTTTACAGAACGCTTCACAGCTGCAGCGGGACATTAGTTTTTGCAGAACGCTTCACAGCTGTAGCGGGACATTAGCTTTTGCAGAACGTTTAATGCTTCACAGCAGTAGCGGGACATTAGCTTTAACAGAACGTTTTAACGCTTCACAGCAGTAGCGGGACATTAGCCTTTACAGAACGTTTAATGCTTCACAGCAGTAGCGGGACATTGGCTTTTGCAGAACGCTTCACAGCAGTAGCGGGACATTAGCCTTTACAGAACGTTTAATGCTTCACAGCAGTAGCGGGACATTGGCTTTTGCAGAACGCTTCACAGCTGTAGCTGGACATTAGCTTTTGCAGAACGTTTAATGCTTCACAGCAGTAGCGGGACATTGGCTTTTGCAGAACGCTTCACAGCAGTAGCGGGACATTAGCCTTTACAGAACGTTTAATGCTTCACAGCAGTAGCGGGACATTGGCTTTTGCAGAACGCTTCACAGCTGTAGCGGGACATTAGCTTTTGCAGAACGTTTAATGCTTCACAGCAGTAGCGAGACATTGGCTTTTGCAGAACGTTTTAACGCTTCACAGTAGTAGCGGGACATTAGCCTTTACAGAACGTTTAATGCTTCACAGCTGTAGCGGGACATTAGCTTTTGCAGAACGCTTCACAGCTGTAGCTGGACATTAGCTTTTGCAGAACGTCAATCTCGATTGACTTTGGTTGAACTAAATAGAGAAACCGCTATCTTCTGATCAAGAAAATAACTTTTTTCTACAATATTTACTGAATCTCCTTATTCCGAGTCTGAAATAAAGTTTGTTATGAAACATTTTTCACTACACTTCATTTTTAATAACTAAGGCAAATAACTAGTATGCCTCACTTTGAATGTCATAAATACTCAACTTTCTTTTGTTATCTTTGCTAATTGATGCACTTTTAAGTCATTTTCTGTTATTTGAGAAAACATAGTTCCTGTAATTTAATTATGCTTCTTAGTAAAAAAAAATATATTTTCCAAACGTACTTAATTTGACAAAAAAATAATGAGTGAAATATTTCCTTTCTAAATTTTTTTATTTCATTAGTAATAAAGTGTTTTAATCATTTATAATTTAATGCAGTATCATGTTATGCTTATATATAATTTAATGCTATATCGTGAGACGTAAAAGAAAGTCAATTGTATATAACATGGAATTATTTAAAAAGGGTATTTTGTAAAATATATGTGCAAAAATTTACGCAGGTTTGTGATAAGATAAATATAAAGAATTTTTAATTTAAATTTGTGCACATTTTAGTAATATTTAAAGAAATAACAAAAAATTTACCTCACATTTTCATAAAAAAATTCCAATTTTACTCATGGATTCTTATGTTTTATTTCTTTCCTCCCAACCGGACCATTATTCTAAAGCAATGAAATGCTCAGAGCATTCCTTTGTTGAATCTTCCCATTGCTGTTTCTCTCTTTCTCTGTCTTCTTCTCAGGTTATCTTTCTTTAACCCAAATGATTATGTACTTACCATATTCACATATATAGTTAGATAAGTGTACTAGAAATTTTTAAATATATCAATTTTTTCCCTCGGTTGTAGTATTGTGCGTAAACTGATACTGTGTGATAAGAGGAAAATTTATCACAGAAAAAATTTAAGGGTTGATCTTCTCTGTCCATTTCTTGAAATATGGGTTCGAGTTCAAGATTTAGGAAAAAATGATCCAATGATATCTGCACTTATGCGGTTAAATTGTTATAATTAAGAACCATATTAGGAGAATTACAAACCATAAAAGACAATTTTATCCTGTATATCTAGGTATAAAGCTCATAGACCAGAACAAATCATCTTTTTATCTTAAAATTTATGTACAGTGCTTCAATAATCTACATTTACGACTTAAAGGTAAAATCTCTTTCATGATTTGGAATTTTCATGTCATGAAGAGAACGAAAAACCGCTCTGGTGTTTGTTATTTTTGTTCTAGCCATGTACGTGAGTATAACCGTAAAAAACAAAAGCTCTAATCTCTTTTTAATTACATTACAACAACCATAATTCTCATTCCTCATGGAGAGGAAATTCCAGTGCATCTGTCTCCAACTGCATTGCCATTAATTTTTTCCAAAGTCATCAAACTTGGACATTTAGAAATTCAATGCCACTATAAAGAATATGAGTCCATTAGAGTGACTCACTTCAGCCTTTTTCTCTTCTGGTACTTAAAGATTTTGACTAAAGATTAGGACTTTCAAAAGAAGCCTCTGAGTTGTTGGACTTCAGATTGAAAAAAATAACCTGGTTGGTCTCTTTTTGTATCTTTCCACAGGAGCCACTTTTTATTCGTTCCAGATTCTTGAAAAGAAATTTGTTATGTACTAAAAAGGAAGATAACAGCCTGGATTATTATTCTGGTGTTCACGGATTCATAACAAAATCTAAGAGCACCACTTATAACAAAGATTAATATAGAGACTATTTATAAATTTACCTAAAAAAACCTTAAGTCTGCTCTTTTGTTATGAAAGCCAATGTACATCAATATCAGTTGATTGGCAATTTTTATTTTGTTGAAGACGAGAACTAGGTTTATTCATAGCATTCTCTTAAGTACAGTACTGTACAAAATAAAATATGATTTCAACAAAATAAAATATGCCAATCACGGTTGGACAATTTGTGGTGATTTGAAAGTTATATCCATGGTTCTTGGTCAAATATGTAGATTTACAAATGTCTCATGTTTCATTTGTGAGTGGGACAGCCGTGATAAGAACCAATATAGGATTTAAAGAAAACACTGAAAAGGCAAAATTTTGAATCAAACATTAAGAATGCTCTTCAGAACAACTTAGTAGATCCAAACAAATATTATTGTCTACTCAGTATCTAAAATCAAATATAGTGAAGAAGTTTATCAAAGCTATTTCAAAAGATTATAATTGTTTCCTTCGTAAAATCTTTCCACTTTTATCAGAAGGCAAGTTGAAAAAAAGGAATCTTAGTTAAACCAAATATCTTCAACCTTACAGAAGATAAAGAATTTAAAAGTAGCAGGACAACAAACGAAAAAGAACTGCGCCTTGCCTTCCTTGATGTCAGTGAATTTCTGGGTACTTACAAGTATCATGACAAATCACTTGTTATTAATATGCTGGAAAAAATTTTAAGGTAATAAGAGTCAAAATGCATTTCCTTCACTCATATGAGAACTTAATCCAAAAACTTTCTGATGAGTCAGCGAAGAACAAAGTGAAAGCTTCCTCCAAGTCATCAAATATAAGGTGCGAAAACATCAAGGAAGATGTAACCATAACATGCTCGTCGATTGCTGTAGGTTGGTAACAATAAATTGAACATAAAAGAACATCAAAAAAAAATTTCTAAAGAGAAAGGTGCACTTAAATACAGAATATTTTATTGAGTAGTTTCTTAATCAGTTTAAAATTTGTTTCAAAATTACGTGTACGCGCTCATAATACTTACACATTTTGATTAATCGTCTACTTTATGAAAAATATCTTACTAAAAACAACTAAAATTATGTTTAATTATTTTCTTCTAGTTATTCTAATTACTATATTTAATGATTTTGTTCCATAATTTGATCTAAAAAAATTTTTATTCAAGGGGACTTTTAGTTAATATTCTTAGTTTAGCCCTCTTAAAACTTAGTTGGGAAAATTTTGACAACAGAAATTTTCATCCAGTTAAAATTATAAAAAAATTAATTTCTGAAAAATTAAATTGATTATTAATTTGCTATACCAGGAATATATGATTTTGTACAATTTTAAAAGGATAAAGATCACTGTTGCTATGTAGAATATGCAAAATAGTTCGAGAAAATTCCAAAAATATCAATTTTACAAAAGAGTTCGGACGTAAGGTAAAAATAGAGGTATTTTCGAAACCAACACATCATACAAAATAAAATTCAAGAAAAACTGCTCATTTATTTTTTAAAAGCTTCTATTTTTAAAATCTGTGCAATTTATGCGAATGTAAATTTTGTAATTATTATCAACGTCTTTTTGCTGTTTTATTCTGTGAAAATGAGAAGATAATTAAATTTTCCGACATCTATTTTTCTTATTATAAAGAAATTTAACACTGCCTTGGCAACAGATCTATCTCATTAAGGTTTATATTTGGGTTTTAGGTTGTTGATTTGGGGCTGATATTACATTTTGTCTCTTGAATTCTTGCTAAGTTGTATATTTTGGATATTTAATATTTGAAATTTTGTATTGCAGACACTCTTCGGGGGAATTGCGCGAGTTTTTTAGATCTATTACTCTTTGCATGTCAGAAAAGAGTGTTTGTATTTCTTTTGCATGGTTGACCATATCCACTCCCCCCTCTCCTGAATAAGGTATGGTCCCTACGCTTCATATTATTGAGCCTCCCCTGATCGTAAAATCCCAACCTTTTGCCTCACAATCGGCACTTTAGAAAAGAAGTGCAATGCTAACCCAGAGATTCTCAAAATCATTTTCCTAGAGACTATCGCTACAAAATACCCAAGTGATGAATGGCTCTACATTTACACAGATGGCTCGGCAACAGGAGACGCAACTGGAGCTGGTGTGTACTGCAGGGGATTTTTTGAGGAATCTTTACCTGTGGGATCTGGGGCCACAAACTCTGATGCTGAAATTCAGGCCATAAAGTGTGCCACTGTGAATCTTCTTGGATTGAGCACTCTACTAAAAAAAGTTGTTTTTTTTATTGACTCCCAGTCTGCTATTGTGGCCATCACTTCATACTCAATAAGCGATTCATTTCACGTGGAAGAAGTAAAATCACGTTTCAATCATGCCATTTCCGTCGGGTGGGAGATTGTTCTTCAGTGGATACCTTGCAGATGACCTTGCAAAGAATTTATGTAAACTGCAACAGCCTGATTTTATTCCATCATATCAACAAATCTGCAACTTAATCAAAAACAAACTCCTCAAAGACCTTCATAATTCATATAGCGAAATTACTAAAGACAAGGCTTGGGGTTCCCTGTTGAACTCTCCACTTCCCATATGCCTTCCACGCTGCATTTTCACAGCCAATTTCAGAATTTTGACTGGACATGACTTTCTCCAAGGACACTTAAGTCGTATCGGCGTGGTCAACACACCCTATTGTACCCTGTGTTCTTCAGGAGCTTTCATGGACTTTATTCATTTGACAAGCTGTCCCGAGCTTTCTTTTTTGAACTGTTTACCCGACAACTTCCACAATAAGGCTAATTTTTATTGGGCTGCCAGAGGACTCATGGCCGATAAGGCCGCTGTCCCGACGTAGAATAATAAAAAAAATATTATTTTTTTCATATTTTGTCTTAAATCTATTTTCTTTATAGTTCAATTTATATTTTTGTATTTCTAATTATTTTTCTGACTTACCTCACTTAGCTGCTTTTGCGCTGGATAGGTGGTTAGATATATTTCTGTATTTTTGTATTTTCATATTCTTTATTGCTTTTAAATTGAATTGTATTATGATATATTTGTCTTTTGATTTATTACTTATATATATATATATATATATATATATATATATATATATATATATATATATATATATATATATATATATATATATATATATATATATATATATATATATATATGTATATATATATATATATATATATATATATATATATGAAATAAAAAGAGAGAAGGTAAGTATAGATGCATGTGTAAATAAATAGAATTAATATCGTAAGAGTATAGTTAATTCAAAAAAGCTTTAAAATTCTTAGGATATGAGAAAGTAAAAAGCATTAGATAAAAAATAACATTTAAATTTGAAAATATATATTATTTCATTCCAGCAGAGGATTTTTTTACTGAATAATTGCAAGTAGTTTAGTGTATAATGAATTTTCGACAGATGAAGTAATAGAATTGACGCGATGATATTCTAGATTAAAAAATTTTCTATCATTTTAAAATGGGATTAAATCAAGTAAATGTATTGAGAATATGTATCAGTCATCACGAAATTAAAATATATCTTCTGTTGCTGTCTCCAGGTAGCTTACAGAATTTTACACATAAATATCTATTCTCGTTAAATGAATCTTACACTGTATGGCTTTGTCATCTTCAAACGCAGATAATGTGTCTGCTAGATGTAAAATGTTAATCAATAATAATTGCAGTAATTATTAAATGTTATAGAAGGAATTTAATATTGGAATCACTGTATATAAAATATTCATGAAAAGTTGCATACAAAAAATAATTTTCCGTTTACTTCCCATAAATTAAGCGGACACAAAAAAGAGCTGTAAGAAAGTTAGAGAAATTCTTAAATAATTTAAACATAGTCGCTACATCATTATTTCTAATTATACATGCATTATTGAGCTTCACAGTACATTGAGAAAAGAAAAGGGTTAAGTAATATGAAAATGGTTATACGTTTACAATGGTGTAAAGACAATGTTTCTCAAAAAAATTAGCAAATGTCATTTTTTCTAAAAATATATGACTGACTAAATCTAGGAGTCGAGAAGAAAAGAAGACAGTTACAATTAACATGTACACAACTTACTATTTTACAAAAAATTCTTCAAGAAGTGAATGTTAGTAGAAACATGACACGTGATGGCATGTCTTGGGTTCAGTACGAGTGACAGTGAATTTGCAGAGCAAAAACAAATCAAAATGATTAACATTCTATTCAAATGATTAAACTGTTTGTAATATCAGGCTATTTTTCATTCCTAAAAATCCTCCATAGACTTCATTGTCATTCCGAAGATGAGATTCGGAGAAATTTAAATAAATTTTTATCCATCGATTCTCAAAAATGAATAATTTCAAGAAAAAAATTTGGAAAACTCACCCTATTAGTACTAGGGGGGTAAATCTACTTTGAACACTTCATGAAATCTCTTAATCATAATTTAAAGAATTTGAGTATATTCCAGAAATGTCAAAGAGATTTTTTCTTTTTAATTGAGATATAATCAAATTTTAAGATAAGTCTCAAAAAATGATGGAAAAGTGGATGATATGGAAAACGGAATTCCAAATTTTTAAGTAAACCTCAAAATTTCTCGGTAGTAATAATAGGAACTACAATGAATCCTTCACTTTCCAAATTAAATAATCTAATAATTGAATGATCAAATTAAGTAATCTAGTAATGAGTTTATAAGTAAAAACTGTACTCAGATTCAATTAATATAGGGAAAACCTGTAAAAACACATTTCATAAAATAATGCACTGCGCTCTGCTCTATGTGCAAACAAAGAATTCAAATCTTTTAGAAAAGAAAATTATATAAATTATAATAGAAAAATCATGCTAACCTGATATAATCTAACTGATTAACGCTGTAAATTATGAAAATATTTTGAAAGAAAATTTAATTATGAAGATTAATTTTTAAGAGAAATATCATGTAATAAATACTTTTAAAAAATACATTTATTGAATAATTTATAAGACTTTGTACTTCAAATAGTATAAATGCCTAAATAATTAATAGAAATATGTATTTTATTAGTCCAGTAAACTGATATAGAAATTCTTTATAAATATTTTTTGCTCAAATTTCTTTATCACCTTAGAAAGATGTGTGGTAAGATAATAAATACTTCAAATTAAAATTTCTATGATTGAGCATGCATTCATTTGACTAGAGATTAATAAATTAGTCATCTGCCAATAAATAATTTATAAATATAAAAATAATAAAATTTTCTAAATTTTTGGAAAGTTTAAATTTTTAAATAACTTTAAAATTTTTAATAATTTTAAATGTGTTGTAAATACCACATATCATGTAAAAATAATGAAAATTATTTTTGCAGTTTTTTAAATTTTTCAGGTTGATTTCTCTAAAGTGAAAATTTATTTTATGGAAGAATTTCCTGGCTTCTTCTATTCTGCGATACCAGAAATTAAGCAAAAAATCAGAATGGTATGCGAAATTCTATAACATTTCATTGTATTAAAAAGACATATTTATATATAATACTATGATAGCATGAGCAAGTGTGTGCACAGTATGCAGATTTATGTATGGGTGTGTATTCTCTGTGTGTATGGAAAGAAAATTGATAACTTTTAATCTAAGATTTAACAATGAATAAAAAATATTTTCCTAAAATACAGAATGCAAAAACTTCATGAGAACTTGAATTATTAAAAGAGAGCAAAATGTCATTACATAAAAACTTCCGTCATAAGATTCGTTAAAGATGGCAGCTGTGTACAATATCATTGCTAAAGTTCAGAACGAACTACTCTACAAGATCCACCTCTTGATTGTTTCCTCCTTAGTTTCTTGGCCTTAATTTAGCAAACAGAGCTTGTAAAGTTATTCAAATGACAAACTTCTTGCATAGTAGCACCTGACTTTCCGTATTCAAATTTAGATAGAACAAGCATGTGATGGAAAATCACGTTTTTTCATATTCTCGATTTAGTGAGATCCGAAGACGTCATTGATCAAGCAAATATCTGATAACCTTTAGTACTTGTCAATAAATAATTGCTGTGTAGAGCCAGATATTATGTAACCGGAAAACAATATTTTTCTATCACTAAAGATAGAAATATGAGATCAGTTGTAGTAAAACACTCCCTTATACTCTGCCATCAATGTGTCATTCAAATGGACTAAAGATAAAAGTTTCAATGATATTTCAACTCATGGCACCTCTTTATCCAGTGGTAAAGGGGCCAATAATTGAATCAAAATATTAAACATCTTGCTTTCACATTCTTATTTGCTTACTGTTATCAAAAACTATAATCATCACTGAATAGAATATTGCATCATTCCATTATTCATACAAATCTAATGTGATTTGTAATCCATGCCATTTATAACCATGCATAGAACTCTAATTTAAGAAAAAGTTATACTATTGTATGTTGATTTTAAAAATTTCTTAAGGAATTATTTTTGTTTGTTATCAATGGACAAAATCTAATAAATGAATCATCTTCTAAAATTTCTATCATTTGTAAATTATGTGGCCATCACTGTAACTTTGATGTGTTTCCATTCTGATTTTCTGGCGTTCATCAAGTTGCGCTACTATAGCTGGTACGAGGGTCACTCTGAAATTTTTGAGATACAGCTAGGTTTTTAAAGTTAAACTTACAAAATTTTAGGTGTGTTCAAAGTAGTCTCCTCTAGCATCAATGCACTTTTGTAGACGAATTTTCCACAGATTAAATGCCTCAAGCCATTCATTTCTTCGAATAGATGAAAAAATGCATTTATAGCCACATCAATCTCTTCTTCTGAATGAAAATGACGTCCACGTAGGTTCTTTTTTAGATTAAAGAATAACCAAAAGTCGCACATAGCTAGATCAAGTGAATACGGCGGATGTTCGATCACTTTAATTTGTTTTTGTTTAAGAAACTCAACTGTTAATCCGGCTGTATGTGAAGATGCATTGTCATGGTGAAGCATTCGTACCCTAACATTCGGTTCTTGTAGAATTTCTGGAAGACATTTAGTAGTATACCAGTTTGCTGTTACTGTCTTCTGTCCTTCCAGCTTGATGGCTATGACCAATCCCGTACTTCTGAAGAAAACGGCATACATCACTTTTTCAGTGCACGTTGTTTTTTCACAATTGTCGGCGTGGGATCATCTTCGAAGACCCATACTTTGCTTTCTTAACGTGTTGGAACGTCAAAAAACGGTATGTACGTTTCATCACCTGTTACAATTTTAGAAATGATGCGGTGGCCACCATCATTCAGCATATTAAGAGTTTCTTTACTGATTCTGACACGCTCCTCTTTTTGATGCTCAGTTAGATTATGGGGAACCCAACGGCAAACTACTTTTTTCATATGTAATTCTTAATGAATGATTTGTGTATGGCTGCGGATCCAATGTTAAGTTCCTTCTGTATCATTTGATAGGTACATCAATTATCATTCATTAACATTTTTCGTGTGGCAGGCACATTATCCGGGATTATTGCCGACAGCAGTCTTCCTGTGTGTTTTTCATCCTGAAGAAAATTGCGACCTCTTCTTAATTCTCTAAACCATCTGAATACAGTAGCACGAGCTGTAGATTCATCACCAAATGCTAATTGCAACCTTTGAACGCATTCTTCTTGATTTAATCCTGCTTTGAAATCGTAGAAAATCATAGCGCGAAAATGCTCTCGCGTCAACTCCATTTTCCCTTCTGTTTAAAATTTATTCCACGCTAAACAAGTTGAAGTAAGTCAGTAATAAATCGTCTTCTGTGTTAAAATACTTTGTACTTTAAAATTAAACCGTTATTTTTATTTTGTAAAAATTCTCGTCTGCACGTATCTCAAAAATTTCAGAGTAAACCTCGTATAACCAAATTTACTTCTTCGCACCATTTTCTAATCATTCTTTTATGGGCATATTTAGGCCTGCTTCTGTTGTGATTCGATAGATGGTCCTAACAGAATTTTTAAACAATGAAGAAGAATTTATTGAAAAGTTTTTCAGTTAATCAAATGAATCGTATTTTCATCGGTTAAGATTCTTTTCAAATACATATTTATTAAATGACATTTTAAAATTTTCGATAAATGGAATTCTTTTTCTGACAGGAATAAACACTGGCACATATCTGCATTTATCTTCCTTCACTCTAGAAATTGATCACGCAACAAACATATATTTCATATTATTTTTAGTTGTGAGTTTTTAGTAAATTTCACTCATACTCATATAACCAGATTTTCATATATAACAGTCAAATTATATTTTGTGTTCTGAAAGCAACCGTAATAAACAAATTCACAACATGGTAGTGTACCGAGCTTCGGAGTTTGTATTGATTGAGAGTCAATGAAACAAACTCTTTAAAATCCACAAGTTTTTATTCGTAGCAAATTGAACTAAATACAGAAAATTCCAGCAGTATAAATTACAATTCCACAGATCTAATACAGCTAATACTACAGGAAACAGCTTCCAATTACAGAAAGCTCTAATATCTTAGACAAACGACAGCTTCTATGCTCTAAACTGGCATTCAAAACTGATCGTCTTCACTAACTTCTCACTGACGCTAAAAAACTTAGAAAACTGATTCGGTCCGTGGAACGGTGGTTTTTATAGCTTACTTGGCGTGAAAGTTCAGGTCTTTCTCCGAGTTTCTGGAAGCTTCCAGGCCATCTCGCTCAATAATGGCCCTAGAGCCTAGGTGGTGGAAGTTTCCAAAACCATCTATTTCTCGCCAAGTGGTCGTCAAGAATCACGCCAAATCACCAATCATCTTGCCAAATGTTGGCCAAGTCGCCAATTATCTCCCCAAGTGGTCGCCAAGAATCTCGCCAAATAAGCCCGAAATACCACCATTACAAAGTTTGTAAAAAAATATTTATAAACTTTGTAACATTGGCCCCCTCTTAAAGACTGCTATAGACGAAATATGAAATACCTTGAACTGGAGCTTCTGGACACCTTTACCCCGCAAGATGTCCACATACTAGTTTCCCTGTTGTGGTGGAAGCTTATTTCCACCATCTCTGGGTATCGGGCAGTTTCTGCGTACGTGTCCGGATGCACCACAAGTCCAACACTGAATTTCGGTTTTTCTGCCACCTTTACGCTCCTTTAAGCTACAGATTTCTCGTCGCAAATCTTCAAACTGCTTCAGGAAGTCAAAGTCCGAATTTGTTGCGGAGACTGCTCTGGTTGAATGCCGGTCCTTACGTGCAACCAGATGGGCAGCCTCTATCTTATGTGCGTATACTAAAGCAGATCCGATATCTTTGACATCTGCAAGTCTAAGTGCTTTTTGTGTCTCCGGATCCCGTACACTATCGATTAAGTACTGTAAGACCAGATCTTGGCTAGTCTCAACCGGGCAATCCGAAAATGCTAGATGGGAAAATCACTGAATATCGGCAGCCAATTCTTGCAGGCTTTCACCCGCCTTTTGATAGCGGGAATTAAACTGCAGTTGGCTGTATTCTTTTCTGCACTTCTCTCCAAACCGCAACTCAAGTGCACTTCATAGAGCTTGAAAATCATGCCTTTGCTTTTCCGGAAGCGTCTCGAGAATATCGGCCGCATCTCCTCTTAACGAAGTTGTCAGGTGAAAAGCTTTATCACGAGTATTCCGTCCATTAGCTTCCACTAACATCGTAAACTGTATTTTGTATACTTGCCAGGATGTTTTTCCGTTGAATGTTGAAAGTTTAATCGTGGCTAGGGAAGGCGTAAATATCACTTTGGATTCCTCATGTTCATTTGAAATCTGCTTCTTCAAGCTTTCAATCTCCTTATTCATATTCTCAAATACAATTAAGAGAATAATATTTTACAGTTGAGAGAAAATAAAACTAAGTATAAAATAGTACGATTCATTAACAATTAATTCTAAATAAAACAAAGATAACGCTAGTTGCATTCCTAAAATATTTTGAGGAAAATTTGGCATTTTTTATCTTCTTATTAGAATAATTAATTACACCATAAACCTAAGCCAATTAAAGGATGAAAGAACTTTCAGAAATTTAGTGAAAGCAGGAAGAAGTACTAAAATAACATACAAAATAAAATTAGAGTAACATATCTAATAAAAAATCTTTAAATAATTTACAAGTTAAATAAGAAATGTGTTTTTGAAATCATGAATATAAAAGTGAATTTTAC
Source organism: Latrodectus hesperus (assembly GCA_037975125.1). Lineage (NCBI taxonomy): Eukaryota > Metazoa > Arthropoda > Arachnida > Araneae > Theridiidae > Latrodectus > Latrodectus hesperus. The sequence goes on from CM075855.1 coordinate 36,107,664, forward strand.
TGAAACTCTACAAAATAACTTTTAAGGAAATACAAAGATATAATCTTATCCACCTCTAATTTATTTATGGACTTTATAACTCATATGTCATTTTAAATGATTGAAGAAAATATTTTACAAAATCTCATTTTGACTAAAAACAATATTAAAAGAAAAAATTGAATAAGCAGATTTATATACTTGTGATTTTAAGATTTCTAACTTTTTATAATGTCACTCAAACGCATTTCTAAGTTCAAAATTTGGTAAGAGAAAAAAGTAAAAAGAGTACACATGAATTTAAAAAATATTTTTTTAATTCTGTATCTTACTTTTTGATAAGTCACGTAACCAACATTTACTACAGTATATGATCTATTATCCGGCTTCCCAAAAACCGGAATGTTCCGAAAACCGGCATTTTTCAGATTGTATTTTTTTTGAGGCATCCCGAGGCAGAGTTTTTGCCTCGGGATGCCTTAAAAGAAAAGGACATCGTCCGAGTTATCTTCATACCACCAAATTGCACATCTTTGATCCAGCCAATGGATCAGGGTATTCTAAATTCATTAAAATGCTCGTATAAAACGGCTTTTATCCAAAAATATTCAGAATTCTGTAACTCCAGAGAGGGAATGATAGATTTTCAAAAAAGTTTACGATCAAAGATGCCTTTTGAAGTATTGCTAATTCCTGGAATTCCTTGAACAAAAATACTCTGATCAATGCTTGTCATAGTATCTGGCCTCTTAATTTTTCTTGAAAGAGAAGAAAACGACGAATTGTTTGATTTTCGCGAGTCACAAGAAAAAGAAATGATCCAAGAATTGTTAGAATATGCCAAAAACATTTCAAGTGAGGAAATAATCGATGAAAAAACTATACAAGATTCCTTAAATGCTGACATAAATGCTCCGACTATACTTCAGTTAACTGACGACAAAATCGTCAGTAAAGTGTTCAATAGGCACCGATTCTTCAAGTTCTGAGGATACCGATGTAGAGGAAACAGAAAATACGGAAAACATTTCCATTGACCGTTGTCTAGAACTAATGAAAGAACTTATCCGCCGAATGGAACAAAAATCATTTTTTAAGGAACATGATATTATGTCTGTATATAAAATACAAGAAACTTTATTGTCAAAAAAACCAAAGCATTTAAACAAAAATTAGCGATATGTTTGCATCAATAAGCAAAAAATAATCTTACTTTGCAAATTTTAGGTTATGTTATTATACATATGTGGATGTGTGTATGTATTTTTCATTAAAAATACTAACCATATAGTTATTATTTTTCCTCCCACAAACTATCATCATGGATGGAGAAGGGGTGTTGCGATTTTTTACAAATGCTTATTGAAATTTTCGGCAGCGATCCGAAAACCGGAATATGTTCAGTCCCGAGGTTACCGGATAATGGATCCTATACTGTATCATGTTTCTTGAATATTAATATATACTTAATATAATTATATTTAGTAAATAGTTTTATACGATACAATTAAATCTCACATTTATTTCTTTGACACAGGCTGCTAAGCACTTTGAAGTAGAATTTGGAGCAAAAGCTATTCCGTTGAAAATGGATGAACTGAAATATGCTTTTCGTATGTCTGAATGTAAAATGATAGAAATAAATATACCTCCAACTAAGGCTTTACTGTGCGATAAAAATGGTGACGCCAGTGTATGGTGGGAATTACTGAAAACTTTATTTGGAAAGCCCTCTTTCACACTCCATGTAATTTTTTACGCACTACATAATTGTAGAAGCAGAGATAAATTTTATTATAAAGACCTCGAGTTATATCAAGAAGTGGAACGAAAATTCCAAAGTACATTTTATGAAGATTCTATTTTATTAGTTCCAACGCATCCTGAGCCACCAGCCCACTTCCTGATGACAATTCCTAAACTTCGTTATATATCCTACACACTCATTTTCAGCTTATTACGTTTTCCTTGCACGCAGATACCCGCAGGAATGTGTAAGAACCTACCTGTTGGCATACAAGCTGTTAGTGGACCTTTCAAAGATCATCTAACTCTTGCGGCTGCTCAGGAACTGGACAAAGTATTCGGAGGTTGGATTAGCCCCTCTGACATCAACATTAATGCACAAACTTCATATGTATAGAAAATATTGTTATATTTTCTATACGTATGAAGTCTGTTTCCCATTATATTAAGTGATATGAAAGGCTATTTTTATAAATGTTATTTTTTACTCCTTCATGTTTTCATTTTAAAATAAATTTCTTCTTTCCTATGTTTTATTTCATCAATAAATTATTTAAATTATTATTGTTGTAAAATAGCAAATTATATTGTTAAATATAAAAAAGCTTGTTTTTTTTAATTTTTAAAATTGAAAATTTGCTGACCCTTAAATATACTGTTTAAGGAAGAAATTTAAATGTATTAAATTTATACTTACGAGACAAATAAAAAATTTAACTTAAAATAATAAGTCATTAAATTTTTAATAAATTTGGGTGGATAGATCAGAAGAAATCAATTTCCAAGACAATCACTTCTAACGGGTAAATTAAAACTGATAGCAAAAAAAACATTAATTTCAGAAGTGGCCTGGTTAGATATACGCCAGGCCCATGTCAAATATATGCCTGAGCATTGAGTCAAACAGAGATTGAGTACTAGCCTTTACTGTTCAACATATGCCTTTATACTATTGGTAGGAAAGATTTATGATAAGTAAGTCATGTCGATAAGTAAATCATGACAAGGCATTTTTTATTAGTGACAGATCAAGAAAACATGTTGGCAAAAACAACAGCTGAATATTTTTAATATCAAAAAAGTACAATATATATATATATATATATATATATATATATATATATATATATATACATACCGGCAACATGAACACTTGTAAGATTTTGCTAGTAATTCGCAATGTTCGAATAAAAGATAGAACTACGGTCTCATCATCGGAGAAATGTAAAGGCCACAATTCAAAGCGAGCAAGAATTTGCAATGTGCATTCTCCTCAAAGCCACCAAACACAAATTCAACTATCACAATACTGTAAATAGAGCAAGAATTCATCTGAAAATGAGACACTAAGCCATTCCAATTTTTGGGATCACTATTGATGATACCACTGTAAGAACTTCTGTCTGTGATGTAAAATCAAAGGTAGCCAAAGAATGGTTTCCGAGCTAACTGTCAAAGCTTCTAAGAACATCGTCGAACTTAAATAATCACTCTGACACTTCAGTTTTATAAGTCATCCCATTTATTAATTCAAGCATTGGGTCTTGGCTGCCTGGTCTGATAAGGTCATGCATGTACAAGTCTATTTTAATAGTGAATTGCTTAAATTAAGCAACAAAGTCTTGAACTTATCGATTCCATATTCTGCAGATAATCAAGGGTTCTCAACTGATGTGAGTAGTGATGTTGTGATATCGTGAAATGCAATTCCCATAGACAGCAATTCGACCAATATAAAGTCAGAAATGACCTGGCAAGCATTTCTTCTTCTTCCATATGACATCAAAAACTTTTATCAGGAAACACTATCATCATTCAAAAATTATCACACAGGAAGATAATTTTTGAATGAGAAACCTGCTATATTATTTCTTTATTTAAATACACTGTACATTTCACAAAAGCTATTTGTTTTGTATGTATTCGTTGGAAAGCTAATTATTTTCATTAGTCAGGTAAATTCCACGTATATAGCGTGAAGCTTTCCGGTTTCTGCAATTTTCATTGGCACCAGTGTGAATTAACATATATCAAACCACTATTTTTTGTTCTGTTGTTGTATGACACTTGAACAAGCCAAGCTCACCATGCCGTTGGCTATGGAAATTTAAGTCAGTAGGGTACTTTTTTCGTTTAACCAGAGCACCGCGGAAATGGAAGTATGACTTTGCTCTTAACTCCTCCGATAGATGGCACCACCAGAGGATCCACTCCCTCAATTTTGACATTGATCTAGAAGGGAAAGAAATTTTCTCCTGACCATTACACCCATTGTAACTGCTCAACGACCAACCACGGGACATTCAATTCTACAGATTTAACGAGCACGTAATTGGCATGTAATCAATGGATCTTGGGCGGCATTGGGAATCGAACCCCACTTTTCCAGACGGAATGCCGATACCCTAATCACTAAGCTATCACGGCCTTTTTTGTGTTCTGAAAATATGAATTAAAAAGAACAATATAATTTATATATCAACTTTATAATAGTTAATGAAAAATTAAATATTTTTCATAGAGCATACCAAAAATAGACAACCTTAAAATGCATTATGAAGAAGGGCCAAAAAGCATACAAAATTTTAATATAAGATTAATTTTATTGCAACAAAAATTCTCTATTAAAATTATATCCCCAAATATTTTGACAATAGCATTTTTGAAGCAATGATACATACATTTACAATCACATCACTGATGAAAACTTTCCGTAAAAGTATATTTATTAAATGGATATATGTTTGTCGAAATTTCTATAGTATTTTGTGTGATGGATGACGAGTGACTTATATTTTGGGATTATTATAATCATATTCAGTTTGATATAATCACATTCACCTTGATATTTATGTTTGGAAATTGCTGCACCAGCGCAATAAATGAATATCTGAAATTGTGAAATATCTCCTTTAAGGCTTTCTAGAAAAAAGGTAGATTAAAACTTCCCTGAAAAATTATAATGCTATTATGATGCTGCTGAAAAAAATTATGAATATCACTTCCTCACAGCCAATTACATACATAGGAATAAATAGAGTATATCATTAATATCTTAAAGTGTGTGTGTGTGTCCACGAGGACGTGGTAAAAGTTAATTGTAATCTTCTAAAAGTTTTATTACACTCCATTAATGAGTAAAGCATATATGTAAGGTATATCAGTGCTTTAAAATCTCTCATTGTATTTTAGAAATTTTTAATTTAAAATATTGTAATATTTCTTTATACATTATTTTAATAGATTAACTTCTAACCAATAAACTAGATCAACGATTCGATAATCAAGCTTCTTATACCAAAATGAAATTAATTTTTTTAATCAATCAACATTTGCATTATTGATTTTTTAACAGCAACATAGCTATAAAATCAATAATGCCGAAATCCTATTATTTAGTAAGACATCCTACAAATTGATAAGAAATACAATTTGATCATCTTGTTAATGAGAATAATTTTAGAGCAGAGATCAACAATATTAACTGATGTCAGAAATTTGTTAATTCAAAGAATTGAAGAGAGATTTTCGATTAATTATTAATTAATATTTAATCGAAAATGTTTTCTGTAAATTTAATTAATAACTAGTTTTAGTGGATAGTTAGATTTTCTTCATTTTTTTAATATTTTTCATGTAACTGGTTTTATATTACCTGTTGGGCTACTAGAAAATTCCTTTTAATGAATTTATTCTTGTCATTCATGAAAATGGGAAAGTAATTACTCATATTACAAGGTAAACAAGAACGTTTTTGCCGTTTTCACGTTGTCATTGAATGAAGTAAGAATAAGTATGCAAATTAGAGCATGACTTGGTTGAAACACCGGTCAGTTTAGAGTAAGGATATCAATCGTTGTAAAAGCAGGTCCACCGCGCATATTCATCAACCGCAACTCATACAGTAGCGAAGATAAATGGACGACTCTAATGATCTCATTCATTGTTGTTTGCTTGGCGACTTAAAAATAGGTTTATCAACTGCTGCAATAATCGCCGAATCTGTCAAGCGCTTGGGAACAGTGCAATGAATGTACGTATTGCAAGACATTGGTTTCACAAATTCAGATCAGGAGATTTGTTCCTCTGTGATAAAGGTCGCAGTGGATGACCACAGGTCTTGGATGATGAAGCTCTGCAGGCGGTCACTGAGGAGCACTATAATCAAGTGTGTGGTGAACTTGCCCAACCATTTAATGTTTCTGGTCACACACACACAAACGCAGAACTAACAATAGGCTACAATTTATGTAGGTTATGTTCTTTTGGATCATTGAATACGGCAAGAACTTTCTTGTCAATCTTATAAATAGATAATTATATTTCGAAAACCATAAAAATATCAAAATCTCGTCTTAATGTAAGCAAAAGATCTTCGAAAATTTTTAAAGTAAGTTCTGTTTATTCCAATTTTTAAAATTTAAAATATCCCAAAGCAATATCTAAAATTTGAATTCTTTTAACTTTTTGTTTATAATGTTGAGTGACTAACATAACTAAAATTTATAGTTTGTAAGTCACAAATACAAGAAAAAGGGTAAATAAATACATCACTATTAATCACTAACTTGAAAATATAGCTTCCTTTCGAGATGAATTTAGAATTGCTTTTTGAATTTTCTTTAAAAAATAACAAGTTTCAAAAATTTTCGAGATCTTTCTATTTAGCTAGAATAACATGAATATATTCTGATCTTATAACAGAATAGCTTATCCAAAGTAATATAAAATTTTACTAGTTTATCATAATATATGTTGCTTATTGATCAGCGGAAAAATCCAAAACTTTTCTAAATATCGATAGTTTATAAGCAGATTTATTTGTATAGAAATTTAATCACGTTCAGGTATCCCAAGGAAGAAAATTTACAAAATTTTTCAAAGCACCGAAATCGATAGGTATACATACAGGAAACACAATTAGTACGTTACATATTGCTTGTCATTAAACTGAGCTTGGATGCGAAGCAATAAAAAATAATTCCTTCTTAATATCCCACAAGCAATGGGAATCTAAGATCTTAACTGAAAACAACTGAAAATTTTAAAGCCAGATCAAATTAACAGGATGGACACTTCTTAAGCTAAAATAATTTAGATTCTTAATTACAAGGATCAAATAATTATATTGATTCTGGTTTTCTTTAAATTATCAAATAGTTTTAAAGCTACAAACTCATATCTTGTTGAAAATCATTTCGCAAAATGTTTTTACGTCACAAAAGGCTGGTTAACACACTTCACCATTTTAATATCAGGAAGAAATTCTATTTCAAGTTGTTTACGTATGATTGAGGATCTCGTGTCATTTGTTTATAAATGCAGAGAAAATGGCGTACTACTTCCAAATACTTACACCACAATCTCTCACTATTTTGTGATATCTCACAAGTCAAATCAATTTGATTGTTATTTGAAATCAAAAAAATTAGATATGCTAAGACATCAAAAATTAATGACATTAATAGATTTCCTGGTCACTGACAAACATACAACAATTCCTTAAGCAAAAATTTTAACGCAGTCATCGCTTAAAATCATCTTCTTTTTAGCTTTTCATAAAAGTTCTTTCCTTTTGTAACCCAGTAGGAAACACATGTCATCCCATAATATGAAATGATTCTGAAAACTTTTACATCGTCTTTTTTTCTCTTTTGTTTTAATAAATTCCAATTACCTCCATTCAGTTAGTCAAATAAAAGATAAGTATGAGTAAATACGCCAATGCTTCAACTAAGTATTATTATTTTAGGCTAATGTTTACAATTTTATCATTGGTTTTACAATTTCGGTTATATTTTCAAATTAAATTACGAAATTTTAATAAATTTGTGTTACTTAACAATTTGATATTTTGTTACATTTTCGTGGCTAAATTCATGATTTTATTTCATAAAAATTTTGGAAAATATTTCTTGAAATAATTGGCAAAGATGTGAGTAATAATATAAAAATTTAGAGATTCCCTCTAAACATCATATATACATATAAATATACATATGATTTTTAAAATATTTACGTAACCATGGTGACAATGGATTATTAAACAGACACATCTAAGGCATTCATGTTTCTCAAAAATTCCTAACTCAAGATAAGTCACTAATATACTGCAAAAATGACATTTCTTCAATTATCGGTACTTGGTTGCAAAGTGGGATTAATTTGACAAGACAGACAAGATTTAACAAGTAATATAGCAAATGAATCAATCAATTTATCAGCAGCGAAACTATGCTAAGCCTACGCTTTTCGGAAATCGAAGCTATCAATATGACTCCGATGCTATTAAACCCCACAATGTAATTAATGCATTTCGATTTTGTACTCATATATCCAGAATGAATGTTTAGGTGAAATACACCTAAGTGAAAATGTTTATCATGATTTTTGAAAAATCCAACTTAATAATATTGAATTTTATATAAAAAGCTTTCCTCAGTAATCCGTTTCTCTATTAAAACCGCTGTCTCAAAGTTAACACAAAGAAACTTCTTTCGATTTCTACAGGCAAAATGATGCCAACGACACGCTGAATATTGCTTAATAAGGTTCCTGGCATCATTTTTCTGAGTAAGAGCCACATCCCTAAAGATTCAATTTCGAACTATATTAATAATCTGGAGACTAGAATGCCTACATTAAAGATTTGTAAAAAATATTTCAGCCAATTTTTCAGAAATGTCGATAACTGTACAAGCTAACACTTCAGTCATACTTTTACAACATAAACAAGCACAAATTTCAATTTTTCAACAATAAGTTTTGCTTAAATCTTTATTAGATAATATAAGAATTTCTAGTATATCTGTCTTTAAAATACATTTCTGGAAGCTAAAGTTTCTTTCCTAAGTCCTAGCTTATAAAGGTAAAGAAAAAGTTCAACAAGTTTATTGTTTAAAAAATACAAATACAAATCTTGATTAAATTTTTAAAAGAAAAATATCATTGCAAAAAGTCTTTAATTAAATGAAACAATCAATAGTTTGTATTATTTAATAAGATGAAACACAAATAAGAGAGAGAGAGAGAGAGTTTGTTGCTATTTCTCTTCCACAATTGCAAAACATGCAGCATGTCCCTGAACCTTAATAATTAGAAAAGTAGAAACCTTTTAAATTCTTATAACTGTAAAAAATAATCTTATCGGATGGTAGGGTAACATCTTTATGCTAAGTGAATTTAAAAACATCTTAAAGAATAGGGAGAATCTCCCATCAGCACAGATTTATAATGAAAAAGGCAAAGTCTATATCATTTAGTCGAAATTTTTTTCCTTTGTTGTATTTCGCAGCAATGAGGAAAAAATTGGTCAAATTAAGAATTCAAGTTAAATAATAAATTTATGTTATACTTATGTACGCAATGTTCAATTAAGTTTTTGTATGAAATTTGAAAAGTAAAACTTGAGTTTTTATCAAGTTTACATGGCTTTCTTTTGGCTTCTCATATGACACTCCTAGTAGGAATTCAACACTGGGGTGGTGATTGGGTTAACGACTTGAACCGATGGAAACTCAGCGGCCCCTGTGCGGCAATAGTTCATAGAACAGTGCACTATTTGTCACCTCGGCCGGAGAGCGGCTGCGGTATCCCCGCCCGTTCAGTTTAAGTGCACAGTGTGATGAGTTTATGGTATATGGCCCGGTGAGTTTTTTAAGATTCGATGAAAAGGGAGTGAGTGCAACGATGATATTATGCAATGCAATTTTGTATTCTACTCGTGTACCAATGCTGTTTTCTGGCTTAAATATCTCTGGCTTAATACACTATCGTTTAAAAATAATTTAACGATAGTGTATTTTTGATAATAAGCCAGATAATATAAGGAAAAACTTATATATAAAATATTATATTTAAATATGCATATATTTATAAGTTTTTTTTAGATAAAAATACTTGTGGTGGAAGACTTTTTTTATAATACTTATATATTGAAATTATAATAAAAAATTCACATAGTATACTTAAATATGTGAAATCAATATGAAATGTGTTTTATCGATCATCTAGTATTTTTTCACTCTTGTATTTCAGTATTCTCATTTCAGTATTTTCAAGATTTTATTAAAGAATACAAAATTGACATTCAATAATTTCAGTTTTAGAGATCTGCTTTTATTTTTTTACAAATAGAAAAATTCCATTAAATTTATTTTTCAATAACTTTCAATTTTAGAAAAAATAAATTAGCAGATTGTTAATTGTTATGATTTTCCAAATGTTTTCTCAAATTTTACAATGGAAATTTAATAGCAAAAATGTTATTAATGCTTTTATAAGATATATATTTTAACAATTCCTCCTAAATTCAGTTTTAAAAATTAAAATCATACACAATTTATTTAGTTCCAATATATTTAAAACAATAGGTATATATAACAAGAACATTTCTAAACTAGATACTTTGATAGATTTAAAATAAAACATTCACTCTATTTTAATATAGAACACAGACAACTTTGATTCTATGGTCTTAGTTTAATTAATTTTACTTATTGTTTTTTAGAGTAATTTTAAATTAACAGCAGAAAAATTGACTTAAATAAGAACATTCTAGAAATTTTTCAAAAGCAATATTTGGAGAGCTAAGGGTAATAAAAAGTTACAAATTTTTGTTAACAAATATATTATTGTAGTAAAATTCAATATTCAGTTTCATTCTCAGATAAAGTGTTCCTATTTCACTGAATTTTTTATTTTAATATTTGTTATACTATTTACTTCAATATTTATGAACTTAATCACAAAAACAAAACAATCACAAAAGACAAAGCTTTATTATTTTTATTACACATTATAAACATTAGATTGGGCTTTTTCCAAAACTCTTTGTTTAAGGGCTCCCCATCTCTGTTCAGAGCATGCATCAACCATTTCTTTATACATTGCTGTACATCAATATCTGTGATGCGGCTGTCATGGTGGCGAGTAGAAGCTACAAATAAACAAATTTGCTCACATAAATAATGTTAAAAAAGTAGCATCAGGAACAAAGAGAATAAGGTCAACATTTCAACACTTTTATAATTGATATTATTAACATTAAATTGCTTTTGTTATAAAATAATTTTAAACATTACATGAAAATGTCACAAAAATTAAATTTTAAGTTGTTAAAATATTAAAATTAAGATTTAAATTTAGAGAAAAAAAATAAATTTATTAAATTTAATTCATGTACTATAATCAACATTTTGATCCAATGGTAAACTTGGCATTTAAAAAATGCAGAAGTAATCCATAAATGAAAAATAGAAAATAACAATTTTTCCTAATTTTAAGTTACAAACACAATATAAACTGAAATTACATACATGAAACATAGGATTATAAAAATATGTTTATAATTAATATTATGACAGAAACATATGAAATATTATGTTCTTATGATTTGTTACAGTGACTATGATTCTGAAATATTTTGAGTAATTGATTTAGTGAACTTTCACACTTGAATTTAATGATGTTTTCATATTGCACTATATTACTTTTAAAATTTATTTGTACAAGTAATTAATTTTAGAAAGTTTAAAAACAAAATGCTAACCTGTTATCAAATTTATAACATTCTGAAGGGTGGAAAAGGGATGCAGTACACTTCTCATCTTCTTCCAGTTGTACTGCTTCCACAAATCATTTGTCATTAATTCCATTAGGATTTAAACATCACTAGAACTTGCGCCACCTTTATTAGTCAAAATAGTCAGCTGAAAATAATAACAAAATATTAGAAATATAAAATTCAATTGAAGCTTTAGTTTCCCAACCCTATAAACCATGTTAATGGTTATTTACATTTCAACTAAATATTTTTATATAGAAACTTAATGTTTTTAAATTTTTTTTGTTATGTAACTGGTTTAAGCTATTTTGAAATTTAAATTAGTTAGGAAAAAATTCCAAAAAAGATTAAAACCAAATCAGGTTTTTTTAATTATTTTTTTAGAAATCATATATTACAATGAAAATTTATTTTAAGCATTGTTTTCTCTGCAAAAAATAGATCAACATATACTTCTTCAATATCATATTTGAAGCATACAATTTGCATATTGTATATACATTGACACTAAAATGGGTTGATTATTTTGGTTTCACATAATAATATTTGTATATTATTTTGCTGTTTATATTATAAAATCTCTCTACCATAACTTATATTGCTTTAGCTTACTCCTTAATATTTAAAATCGATCAATTAATAAAACAAAGAAACTGGCATTTTTTCTTTATTATTTATGAAATAATACTCATTATATTTTTAAAATCTTCATTAGTTAAAGAAACATTAAAAGACTCTATATATTGAATACATTGTAAAGGCAAAAATTAGCACACAGTAGGTAACCCAACTTCATTCGACTTGAATTTTAACTGCTAAATTTCCCCAAGCCTCTTTCCAGTTCTTGTATATGTAACTGAAAGTTTTCACAAGTTGTTGCTTATTTTATAAAAAAAATTGCTAAAAAGTAAAATTGTAAATATTAAAATCAAACTTTAAAAAAAAATCTAAATTTTAGAAAGAAAAAAAATTCTTCTCCTTATTAAATAAGATTTAAAGATACACAGAAGTTTTCAAAACTGTAATATGAAATTTATATGATGGACATAATAATTACTAAATATAACTAACTTAAGTATGTACAAATCATAGCTAATAAAACCAAGATTTGATTTTTAAGCTTTCTAAGGTTAACTGCTTGTAGAAGTAAATTTTAAAAGTAATATACTGTAAAATGAAAACATCATTAACATCAAATGTAAAAATTAATTTTTACTGATTCAATTAAATCTAAATATTTTAGAATCATAACCATTGTAACAAATCAAGAAAAGAGACAATGACAAGAGACTTTTAGCGAATTTTCATTGGGATCTTCATAGTTTTCAGTAGCACATCGAATTTGGTTTGGTGTCTTATAAAGGAGGCCGGTAAGATATTTCTCCATCAATCCAATTTGATGCTGCAACAGCCACACTTTATCATCATATAAATACATAAATGAAAAATAACAACTATCCATTAAATTTTCATAATAATTGACAAACACTATATAAACTAAAATCACATGCATTAAACAAAGGATAACAGAAACATAATAAATATTGTGTTCTTATGATTTGTTACAATGGTTATGATTCTGAAATATTTAGATTTAATTGAATCAGTAAAAATTAATTTTTACATTTGATGTTAATGATGTTTTTCATTTTACAGTATATTACTTTTAAAATTTACTTCTACAAGCAGTTAACCTTAGAAAGCTTAAAAATCAAATCCTATCATGTTACCAATTTATAACATTTTGAAGGTTGGAAAATGGATATTTTACGCATATACTCCCCGTCTAGTTATACTGCTTTAACAAATCATTTGTCATTATTTGTATCAAAATTCATCAAAATAACATCAATTGAACTTTCATTTATAACATCAATTTGCACTATGTCAGGAAAAATTTCAAGAAATATGAAAACCAGACCAGCTTTCTGGAATGATTTTTCATTTAATAATATTTGTAATATTTATTATTTATTTTGCCATTATATTATACAATATTTCTCTTTACACAAATTGTCGTTTATAATACAAAAATGAAATACTAAAATGTCAAATTATTAAAATTGAACTATAAAAAAACAGAATAAATTTTCAATTTGAATATTTAAATAATGGGTAAGTTTTCAACAAATAGGATATTTGCTATATTTGGTGACTTCTTATTTGGTACAATTTTTCATTTGTTGTGATTTCTGTATTTTTATTTTTTACTGCACACACAGAGATTATTATCAGCCATTTTGTTCGCAGATATCTTTTTATGTATATCATTTTTTTTATATCTCAAAATTCATTGTATAAAAACAATTATTTACATTGAAACCTAGATACTTGATAAAATCATAATAAGCCCACCATTTGTTGTATAACATGTAAATTTTTGTGATGTTCAGATCAAGGTAATTTTAATCATTTTTATTTGAAGAAAAGAATGATTAAGTTTAAAATATAATCTTATTCATTAACTAAACATTTAATAATTTTAAAATAGATGTGTTTTTTGTTTCAAGCCTTAAATGCTGGAAGTGTTACTTCATGAGATTGATCACTAATGATTATTAAATCAAAATATGGAATTCCTATTTATACTTTGGAGAGCTGCTTTCAAAAAATTATTTTTATAATTTTCGATGCAAGTCACAAGAAATTATTGATAAACATTTTTCTAGTTTATATTCTGCTATTTTCGTCTGTGTGCGGATGGGAATTTTGTCATCAAACATAAACTATTAAAAAAGATTATTCAGTTCATATCTATTTTTATAATGTATATGAAGTTAAATATACTTACTCTTTAAAAATAAGTTAGTGTTTTCCTGAGGATTTGATCATTTTTAATATCTGAAGACATATTTTACCCATTACCAATTTTGCTAAGAATTATAATACAACCCAATTAACAGTTAAGTTCCCCAACTTATAAAATACTAGTACTTAAAATACTATTTTTTACGGTATTTTTCCATTCTACCCCATCAATAATCCGAATAATGGGAAGAAAAAATCGTAAATCAGCCCTAAATATTCCATTTTCATAGTGTATTGTTTAAAAGGGTTCACATTTTTAAAAAATACTAAAAATAATATATTTTATTTACATTACAAAAATCTTGGTTATTCACTTATTTAAATACAAAAACTAATATTAATACACAAACTGTACATTGACCTATGCTGGAAATTGACTTCAACAACATATAATAATTTCAACAATCTACTACAAATAATCCAAAGATAAAATTATTTTATTATGAAATCATGGAAATTATTGTATGAAAATTAATTATCATGTGAATATGATTAAATTTCAAATGAAAAAAATAATTAAAATTTAAGTTTTATTAAAATTTAAAAATTATTTATAGACATTTGCTACTTATCAATTTATAGAAAATCCTTACAATATATAATCTATCCTGATGTTTATCACTAAGATGTATTCTTACATTAGAATAGATTCTACGAAATTTCTTTTGGAATAAAGCTTTAGGTCACTAAATTTGTTTTCCAAATAAATTTGGTGATCTAAAGTTTCACATATTAACGCTAATAACAAGTTTCACACATTAATGCTAATAACGAAAAAGAAATCTAATTATAGTATACATCAAAAATATACAAAAGAAAAAACATTGCTTTTTAGGGTGGCTATTGATTTTTAATCATATAATAATCGTAGATTATTAATATTATGGATTCAATATCAAAAACAATGAACAAACTAAAGTGAAATTTAATACTAAAATTAATTCATGTTATTTAAAATAGATTATTATTTGCAATGTTTATATTGACTTAATTTTACAAACACAAAATAAAATTTAACTTCATAAAAACAATGTGACAGAATTAAATAAATAGATATTAAAGATATATACTTTTTATTTTTTTAAAAGAATTGATAGTACTTACTAAATTATTCTGTTAAAAATAATGTTATATTTTTCAAGATCTTAAATAAACATTCATGAAAGGTAAATAATACTATGATTTTCAAATGTGGCCACCACGCATGCGCAGACCTATTGATAAGCCTGCGCATGATTTTACTTTCCTTCAATCTCAATGGTAAATGCAGCAGCCGCCGTCCAGCGACCACTCTATCAGCAGCCGACAACGGTGTCGTTCACAATATGGATTAGAAAAAACAGTTCGTTTCATCTATAAGTTACTGGGCACGGACCGCTGAAAAAATTCGGTGTAAAGTGAGTTACCAGTGAAACCGATAAATGGCCACTGTAATACCATTGAGCCTCTGCTACTAGAGACAGTTTCACATGAAACAGCATTTTTAAGTGGTACAGTAACAAATTATTTCCAAAATAAATTCAGAATATAAGAGTAATACCAAAGTATTTTTCACTTCTATTTCATAAATAACATTCTCATCACATTTTAAAATAAAAATATATCAAAACATCACTTTTATAAAAATGCTCTGAGTATAAGAGAGAGAAATGAAATTGTCATCAACGAACATTTTATAATATCTGTCCTTAACATAATTTAAAATTTAGATACATTTATTTAAGAGCATTTTATAAGTTATTGTCGACTTCTTTTTTAAGATCAAATTATCTTCCTTATAAAAAATCAAATGTCTGTATCTCGAAATTATTCCATGAATTAAATAAGATGATAGAAATAATAAATATTGTAATAGTTAAAATCATTGAAAATAAATTAATTAATTAATAATTGAACAACAAAGGATCTTAAATTTTCGCTAAGCTCACATAAAAATTAAAAGTTTGAAAAAGTTTTCAAATCAATATGCGCGATAAAATGGTTTATTTACAGGTGCTGCCCTCTATTGAAAACTTGTTTGAGCATAAAGTTTTCTGTAAATAATTTCATGATGTAATATTTTTGTGAATAAAATTAATAATTCATTTATTTTATAAAAAGAAATATTGATTATTTTTGGCATGGAGTGACAAAAATATTTTAATAATAATTTTTGAGGTTTAGCAGCTCTATTCTTGTAATTTATATAATTTTTGTTTAAAAAAATTCCAAATTTCCTCATTTGCATTATCAGACATATCCATCAAAATAAAAATTTACTAAAATCTTTAAAGATACTAATTTCATTAAAATTGATAACATCGAAATTACATGATTTATGCCTAAGATTAACATTTTGTTTTAAGTATTTCAGATATTTGAATAATATATTTTTTATTATAAATATTTTCCCACAGTAATTCAATATTAAAACTTTTCATTTCTTACTTAAAATTTTTTTCAATAACTTTTCTTTTTAATACATTTTTTGAATACTTAAATTTAAACTATATATCTCATTGAATGAATAAACTTAATTAAAATATGATTAAAATTAATAGCTTTCTTCAAAAAAATTTATTTTTACTTTGATAAATCAATATGTACAGTTTTAAATTCTGATAGAATGGCAACTAACCTTTCGTGATTTGTTATCTTTAGATATTGTAAATGCTTATATATAGACTTCATGAACAACATACAGTGTAAAAAGTGGATAAATATATAAAATTATCTTAAGTGCATTAAAATAGCTTATTAGATGTTTTCTTTTTCTAAGTGAGAATTTTAAAACCTAAATTTGTTAAATACTATTCTAAAATAATCAATGATACAAAAATTAATATAATACGAAACAAAATAAATTTTAAGCCATAATTAAATAATTTCACATATTAATGATTATTGATATTTTTCAAGACCAAATTTCTACTTTGTTTCTATATATCTAAATCAGAATTAAAAATTGTGCAATGTTGTATCTTGGAAAAACTATCAAAGTAATGTATAAGAAAATTCTCAGTTTTTTATAATTTTTCATGGTGCTTACGTTGTACGTAATAATAACATTTTTAATATGTCCAAAGTTATTAAGCCCATTTATATGATCGTTAGAAAAATTTGCGTTTTAAATCTTGCCTAGTTATAAATGAAACGCTTAATTATCAAGCAATATTAATTAAAATCGGAAAATACTAACATCAATCTATGTAATCAATACCTATTAATATCAACCCTAAATATTTTTAATTTTTCAAAAAGGCAGAAAATATCAAAAATTGTTAAAATTCCTTGTATATGGAATGTGAATTTTGATAAAAAGTAAAAATAAGCTTATTATTGACAGTCTTTAAGTTATTTCAATGTTAATATGATAGATAGAAATAAAGCTATAAAAAATAATTTTATTAACTGTAAAAGTTATTTGAAATTAGAATTTATGTACATTAATAAAGTACAAATTATTAAACAATTTTAAATGAAACCTATTTAAAAAAAGAAAAAATTTAAAGAAAGCATCATAATAAGATGCATTACAAATTAATATGTACCGTTGTAAACTCTGAAAGAATGGCAATCGACCTTTTGCGATTTGTTATCGTAAAATATTGTAAATGCTTATATACTTCATGAACAATGTACAGTGTAAAAAAGAATGTTCTTGCCCTTTTAATGACACAGAAGAACACGATCTACAGAAAGTGTGGCCTACGTTTAGCCCTCGAAGTAATCACCATCGGTTTTCAGCACATTCTATCAATGTGTATCGAGTTGTGCGACCCTCTTGAGGTAACTCCAGGGTTTGGAATGTAAAAAAAATTTCCGTGAGAGCTTCGCACAAATCTGCTTCATTAATGAAGGATTTTCCATGAAGATGAATGTCCAGGAAATTGAAGAGGTAGTAATATGATAGTGCAAGATCAGATGAGTAAAGATGATGGCATAAAGTCTCCCAACCTGGCCACTGTATGGTATTCCTGGCTACCCGCAAGACTTGTAACCTCACGTAATCGGCCAAGAACAGCAAACCCTTGCGATTAACTAGAGATGGCTCCTTCTGTTGCATTGTCTGCTCCATATGTTCCAATTGCAGCAAGTTCAGGTCAAGTATGACCATTTGGCCCGTTGGTAGCAGTTAATAATGAACAACTTGACGACTAACCCACTAGACACCAGCTTCATCATAGAGAAACAAATCTCCCGATGTGAATTTGTGAAACCAATACCTTATCGTATAGAATCAAAGGCCGCGAACCAGCTCCCGTAAACCCTGGTGTTATGCGATCCGTGCCTAGGGCTAATTGGCACCGCGGTATTGGTGTCTTAACGGAGCCTCTAGTTGCTTGGCGAACTTCTAGAGTAATTTGCCTTGCCCAGTAACTCAGGCAATGCTGGGTGGACTTATATTACCTGAGCTTTTTAATTGTTATCTTGTGGCTGAAAAGACACAAGTAATAACAAACCTTTCTGCATTTGCAGGTGAAGCCTCTGAAGTAGACCTTGCTGAAAAAGACAAGGGAACTCAGAGGCAATCTTGTAAAGGGGCAGCAATGAATCCTTCACTTGAGGTAGAAATGACCTCCAAACTATCTTCTTCTGGTGAAAGTCAGGAAGCTATTCCTAGCATGACTGACTTTCTGACCAGATGGGACTGTTTCAGCAAGACCTTATCTGCTGGAAATGTCATATGCAAGAGGAAACGGCAGAGCATATCATTTACGAATGTGAGGCTCTTGCCCTCCCTAGATTAACTTCTTTAGGCTTCATCCATACTACAGAGTTACACCTAGACTCCATTAAAGGGTTATCGGACTTTATTAGTAAAGTGGGTGACCCGAGCAACTGGAACTAGGAAACATTGGGTTTGGAGTTAATGGTACAAAATGCTGATAAAAGCAGAGGTGCCCAATGACATACAAACCCAATTTTAAGAAGAAGAAGAAGAGAAGAAGAATACCTTATCGTACGTTCATTTACAGCTCTATCCTCAAACGCTGAACATACTCAGATCCTTGATGCAGCTGCTGATAAGCCCACTTTGAAGTCATCAAGCAAACAGCACCGATCAAGCTCCTTCGACATGTCCATTTATCTTCGCTACTGTATGAGTTGCGACTGATGATATGCTCGGTGGACTTACTTTTATAACGATTAATATCCTTACTCTTAACTGACCGGTGTCTCAACCAAGTCCTACACTAATTTGCATACTTATTTTCACAACATTCAATGGCAACGCGAAAAAGGCAAAAGCTTTCTTGTTTACCTTATACCTCATAAAACTATTTAGAGAATACTACATTGCTGCACCGAATGTAAATCGGTAAATCTATATTAGTTGTTTAAAATATTAATTAATAAACAATTGAAAATTTAGTAAATAAACAAAATTGTGTATTGCTGTATTTTCAAGAGTTTATATAAAGTGCTTATTTATGAAACTTTGTTTTCTAAATACTGATAAAAATATTTTCCTCTAACAAATGAATAATTGTATTTAAGTTTCATATAAGCCTTTCGGATTTGCCCTCAGTTTACATCTTGAAATTCATGTAAGGTTTGCTTAAAGAACTTTAGATAAATGCTTTTAATTAACTTTTAGTTCATTATTTTATGATAATGATATTAACTCCATACAATAACATTTTTCAGAAATATCTGGTGTCTTTTAATGTTTATATTTTATTTATCAATAAAATATTAAATTTAATTAATGAGCATTTTATTGCTTAATAATTTAATAAATTGCATACGAAACACATTGTGAAAAATTACGTTATAAAATAGTTATTTTAGATATAGTGGATTTTCATAAAATTTATATTATTGATTTGATTAATTTGTAGCTCAGTAAACTTTTTTTATTAACACGAGGGTTTAAATTTGACTGAAATAAAATCTCAATATTGGGAGTATATCCTACTTTTTGTCCAACCTCTACTTCATTAGATTGATTTTTTAAAATTTGCATTCTGAGTATATTTTCAACTTTTTTAAAATATATGCAATTTAAAAAAATGAATAAAAGATTTATAAATGTATTTCCAAAAGAAAATTATATATAATCTCTTTTGGATTTGTGAAATAAATGATATTAAATTTATTTTAATTATATTTAAAAATAAATAATAAATTATTAATAAACAGTTTCCTTTAATTAAAACCAAACCATTCATTGATATTGGTATTGTTACAGTTATATCATTTATATTTCAAGTGTATAAGATGTAAAACATATGTAATAAAGACTTTATATGTGATTTGCGTTTCTCAACATTCAGTAAAATTGTATAAAATACAATCTTAACTTTTGATATATGTATAAATAGAAAAAAGAATTTCTACTAAAAGACATACTTGACTCTTTATGTAATTTAAAAAAATAATAAATTTATGTATATGTAAGAAACAATTCTCAAGAATGTTTAAAAAATTTTGAAAGAATATTTTTTTGATCTCTGATTAGAAATTAAAGATTTGCAATTGCCAGTATATATGAGAATAATTTCTTTCATTAGAAAATTTTTAAGAATTTAAAAATCGTTTGCAGAAAATGATTATTTTGTAAATTTTCTACGGCATCCGTAGTTAAATGTAGAATCAGTAAATTGTAATGTAAAAGTAGATTAATAAGTCTCATTTTTTAACAATATTATAAATGCGTTTTCTCTCTGTATTTGTGATATTCATTAAAAATTAATTGAATATCAAAATTAATCTTTACATGCAATTCACATCCTATAGGTGTCATCTTGATGAATATTAGGCTTCAATCGTAATCGTAAACAAAATGCTAAAAAAGTGTACTTATAATGATAATTTAAAACAGTTAATGGAAGAGAAAAGATTTGCGAATAACTGATCTGTTTTTGTTTAATAAAGAGCAAAAATCTCATAAAACCAATGAAATATATATATCATTAAGAAAAATTAAATGTATATTAAAATCATTTCAGAAGATATCAAAAGTAATTTCATTCTCAAGGAATCAAATCAATATGTGCACTTGTAAAACTATAATAACCAAATTAAACCAAAGCATAATCATTGAATGTTTCTATTAAGTTTTAATTGATGTGAGTTTATCGATTTATAAAAAGCAGATGATGTTATTAATGTCTATTTTATAACGATTCCAATTTACTTAAATTTTATAAATTCATAATTTTAATTTAGTTGTGAAAATCAATGTTTTGAAAATTAAAAAGAAATCAAAAAATATTATTTGATACTTATTTATATGAAAATTAAAGAATCTTACACAATCATTTCAAATGTAATTTTGAATATCGAATACATTTTTGAACAGAAAAATGTTGCATAAAATCTCATCTCACAAAAATCTGGAATTGTAAGATACATAGCTTCTTCGAAAGTGTTTAGATTTTTGAATATCAAACAAAAACTGCAAACAAAAATTGCAATTAAAATGTAAGAAAACTTTTATGCATTCAACTGTGTGAAAAAAAGTGTTCATAAAATATTTAAACTAAATTAGCCATTTATTTCGATCTCATTGTATAAAAATTTATAATTTCAAAGGAAAATAAAAATTTAAAAATTTTTTATTGTATAAATCGGTTTTAAATATGCAAATTCTTAAATTGCAATGTAATTATGTGGGATTCTATAAAAAAGTGTGATTTTTATTCATGGAAAACTTTAAATTATCAAGTCTACAAAAGTTTCATTATCTACATTTTTAAGATTTCATCTAGAAGTTGACCTTGAGCTGGTTGTTAACCGCCAAGCGATTATATAATGAAGTACGTGAGCAAGTTATTAATCGTAATACTTACAGCTAAAATTAGCTTAACAGATCTTCTTAATATAAATTTCTTTTAATAAGAGATGAAAATTCCTGATCACGAGTTAATTGATAGATTGATCACATAAGTTCTATCTTGTAAAAATTCCTCTTGCATATACATTGATAAAGAATCATTTTAATTTTATTCAATTACGGTCCTAGGTTATAATTTTAAAAACAAAAAGAATAATTTTGGATATCATTCACAAGGATGAAGTAAGTACAAAGAATCGGCAAACACACATATATTATCCCTTCTCCACTTCTTTTCATAAATTTATTTTCTTTTTATGCATATAATTGCGTTATTTGCATAATATACAAAAAATACTTAATAAAGTATGACTAATTACATTAATTGTATATTTAAATACTAAATCCATTAATTTTGTTAGCCAAAAATAATGCAGTTACTTTACTTTTACATTAAATTTTTTAATGAGCTCTTACAAAGTCCTTTCTAGTATGTTAAAAAATAACTCAAGATTTAAAAAAATAATAATAAAATAAAACACGTTTAAAAGATTCAAAAATTTTTCTAACTCCAGCTGATGTTTCAATTTGTTTGACGATTATGCATTCAGTTTTGCAAAATTTGATTAAATATTCAATTTTGCATTATGAACTAAATTTAAATTAGTACTTCGATCTGTACGAAGTCAATATTAAATATTATCCCAATATTCCATAATTTCCACAATTTGTATGCTTATGTATCGGTGCATAAAAATTCTTGAATAAGAAATTTCCATAGCTTTACTATATTATAGATTCTTTATGAGCAAACTGTTTTATCGAAGGTTTCAAAAACAAAACAAAATATTTCCAGAACTAATATAATTTATTATACGATTGTGTAATAAACGATTTATTTTTTATAAAGTACCGTAAAATACAAGTATGGCTATGATTGTATTAACATGATGCATAAAAAAGAATTCATTTTATAAAAGTTCCTCATATTAAAGTTCGATATACGATGTATTAATTAAAATGCTTGAAAACCTAAGGAGTCATCTAATATTTCAAGTGGGATTTTTTTAAGTTTATAATAGGAAAGACATTTTCAATAATTCCAGTACAATTTTCATTTGTCATCATATCACTTTGGATATAAAATAATAAATTTGAAGAATTTGCTTTTAATAAGGATGAATAATATTCTAATTTTGGAGAACTAGGAAATAACTGATTAGAGTGTGGTTGTTGGCTTGAAAATGGTTGTTGGCTTGAATTCAATTTGCAAACCTGACCTCATTGCTTTATAATTTGCATGGAATGGTCCTCTAAAAGTATTCAGTTCTATCAGAATAGCATTAAAATGTTGAAACCTGCGTTCAAAAGATCCAAGTAACTCTAAATTTCTTTAAAAAAGTAGTAATGCTGTTTACAATAATCATGTGTTCTTAAAAAATAAAGATACTGGTTGGAACTTAATATGGGTGGTTCCTCAAAAACGCTTGAGTTCCAAACAGTGTTCATGAGTAATAAAAAACAAAAGATTATTTTTGCATATTTTTGAGCTTATTGTGACCTACTTGTAAGATTACGTTCCTCGAATTCGGAAGATATCAGCTTGAAATTCAACCATTATTGAACAATAGAAGGTAAAAGCTATATTTCGGTTTTCTCTACGCACCCTATAAAGATGTCTTCCCTTACTTTAATACGTAAATACTATTAACCTACGATGTTATTATTTAAAAAAAAAACTTTTTGAAAATTGAAATTATAACAAATGGTAAAAACCTTGCAACAGTTTTCGTCTTTTAGAGTACACACTATGCGGTATCACACATATTATACTTTTAGACTTTACTTAGGAAGAAAGAAGCAAATATATTTTTGCTCTTCTAAATAAAGTTACTTTTTCTTCCAAAATATAAAGTTACTTTTTTTCTTCCAAAGTAAAGAGTTACTATTTTCTTCCTAAATGAACATATTAATTTCTTCCTAAGTAAAGTTACTTTTTCTTCCTAAATTAAAATTGTTTCTTCCTTAGTAAAATCTATTTTCTTTCTAAATAAAGTTACTTTTTACTTCCTTCGTAAAGTTACTTTTTT
Source organism: Latrodectus hesperus (assembly GCA_037975125.1). Lineage (NCBI taxonomy): Eukaryota > Metazoa > Arthropoda > Arachnida > Araneae > Theridiidae > Latrodectus > Latrodectus hesperus. Next base: position 36,131,614 of record CM075855.1, read on the forward strand.
TTCCTAAGTAAAGTTACTATTTTCCTCCTAAATAAAGTTATTCTATTCTTCCTAAGAAAAGTTAATTTTTCTTCCTAAATATAAAATTACTTTTTTCTTCCTAAGTAAGGTTACTATTTTCTTCCTAAGTAAAGTTACTTTTTTCTTCCTTAGTAAAGTTACTTTTTTCTTCCTATGTTACTTAAAATTTACTTTACATTTATTCATCAATTAATAGCATTTCTTACTACTTTTTCAAGTTGCATATTTTCGTTTTGCCAAATTATTCATTGCTTGTATGTCTCATATAAATTAAATTGACAGAATGAAATATTCATTTCTGTCAATATTATCATTCTTCTCTAATTTTTGGTTCATTTCTCTTTGGGCTCATGTTAATGAAAAGTTTCCTTAAAGGTGAAAATAAAAAGATCTAAATTTTTTGTACAAAGGAAAAATAAATGATAAAATGTTAAGTTATTTTATGAATAAAATTTGTACAAAACAACAATATATAAAATTTGAAACGTGTTTTACAAATGATAGTGATTTCTTCGAGTTAGAGCACACCAAAAAAGCATTGTTGACCTAAGTTTTAAAATTGAAAAACAAAACCATTATTGAATCTCCTTGTCTCGATCCAGAAATAAATTTTGGCTGTTAAGCGTAATTTTAGTAGTCGGAAATATGATGAATCGTATCTAACACCCTACCAAAGAACTTTGCTCATATTAAACTTAATGCCTTTCCTTTGTTAAGGGGTGTTGACATCTAGAGAAAAGAGTGAAGACTCCAATATCGATCTTGTTTCTTGATTTAACTCAAAAGTATAAGACAGTGGTATGTTTTTGCGAAAATCCAGTTATCAAAAAACATAGCTAATAATACAAACCAATTAAAGAATACCTCATTTCGAAAAAAAAGGCATAAAATAAATGGGAAAATGATTCAAATTTTCCTCTTCGTAGAGTAAAGCATTCATATACTTGTGAAAATATCTATTTACAACTCAGCTAGTAAAATATTTCATTTACAAATATTGCAGAACAGAAAAATTAGAAATTTTGTTTTCTTATAAATGGAATTTAAAAAGTATTAATTTTACAAATGATAATTACTCTCAACGATTATCACAATGATCACAAATGAGATGATAATAAATGTCCTTATACAGAATTTGAATCTCATGTACACAAGCACAAACATATAAAGAAACAGATATTTCGATTCTCTATTATGAATTTTACTTTTTACTCTTTTGTATTTTCATATTTGAATGAAAATTTTAACATTTTCTCTAAAATTGTGATATAATATATTTAGTGTAAATGTATTAATTATTCTATATAACAATAATTTCAAATATTCTCTTTATATCTTAAAATCAAGCGTTATATATAAGATTCTTTTCAGTGGCAACAGCATTTGAAGTTTTGGTTTTACTTTCAATTCGAACTTTTTGTTTTACGTTTGCTATTGTGTTTCGTTGTCGCCAAAGTCTAAATATCGTAAGCTGTTCTTTTTTCCAATTTATTTTTGTTTATTTATTATTTATATCTTTTTTATTTTGTTTATTTATTATATATTTTTCTTATATATTTTTTAATTTATTATTTAATTTTTCTCTTATATTTTCAACATCGTTAACTGTTCTTTTTTTCCATTTTTTTGTTTATTTATTATTATCTTTTTCTTATATATTTTTGTTAAATTATTATTTTCTTCTTATATATTTTTGCATAATACCACCGAGCAATTCGACATGTGAGCTTGGCGTCATATCAAGTAAGTCCATTATTGTTATTTTCTTATCTTTTTTACCAATTGTTTTGAATAGAGGCAAATACAACAAAAATGTTTTTATTCATTTTCCAGTAATAATTTTTTAGACTTTTTTTAAACTATTATGAGATTTAAAATTTTCTAAAAGGCGTATTTTTGGAACTTTGGGAAAATTCCCGAGTTAAAAAACATGCGCTTAACTTGGCGACGAAAAAAAGTCGCAATGGTCACCATGGGGGGATATCCTACTAGTTCCCAAAAATTTAAAACTTGCTTTCATGAAAAATTTATATACTAGAGTTTAGAAAATAGTTCAATAAATTCCAGCATTTGGCACTAAATCTTGACATTTGGCAACATTTCCATAGAAATGATTGAAGGGATAATAAAGTACCAACATTTGAAATAATAACATAACCCCTGAAAATTTGCAACAATTGACGAGGTCGACTCTTGAGCTGACATCTTTTTCTGCATAGAAAATCAGCTGGGTGACATCAGGCATCAAGAACATATGATTGCATAATCTTTCACGAATGTAGATCACAGTATTCTCTAGTTAGATTAAAAAAGACAGTAAACTCAAAGTGTTAACAAAAGCCAGATGAAAGATTGAGAAATCATTCTAAGTAAACAGATTGTATTAATTGCTGTAGATCCCTCATTATTTTCAAGCAAAGAAAATATTCAATGTATCTAACTAATATGCGGAAAATGTTACAAAGCCACCTGAAGGATTTAAAAATCATTCTAATCTTCACCATTTTATAAATATAATGAAAAAGACACCCGTGCATTTATCTACCTCATAATTATCTTATTCATCAATTTTTTTCAATGCACGCATAAGCAAACAGCGTACTTAAGCTCTTAAATTGAATTTTCATACCACAAGATTTCATCACCAGCAATAAAATATTATAGACATCAGAGGAAAATCGAAACTTCTTTTAATTGAATGGGAAAGTCATTTGGAAACTGGTTTATATGGTAACGTCTTTCAAAAGGATGAAGGGATACTTTCTTCTTTTCTCAACAGACGGATAGTTATGTCTGCTCAAAACTGGTGAAAGTTGTTTGCAGTCTCTGAGTTAGTATTTTTTTCAGTTCAAAGTAAGTTCATTTTTTCTTTTATAATCGATAATCACATTATTTATTTTCCATAATTTTTGAATCAATAATAAAATTACAGCATAATTGATAGCATAGAATTAGTTTGCATTAAATTATTTAGTTATTATAAATTTAGATATAATACACAAATATTGAATTTATTCAGTTGGCCAGAAATCTAATTATGTGAATTTTGTCAACCATAGAATTATATTATTAATTAAGTATTATATTATTAATGTCATTAATATTAGGAATTATATGTTATTTTTACAGAGTAGCAATTTTTGGTAATATTATTCTACCTGCATATAAAAGAGTCATAAAATTGCAATTTAGGATATTTTCTTCTTCTTCTTCTACTTTTTTGGCGACAATGAATATTTATAAAAGCAATAAAAACCATGAATCTTTAGTAAAACTATAGTATAAATTTTTTTTATACACATAATTGCTTACCAAATAACAGAGCAGGTACTCTAAGCTAGTATAGCAGTATCAAATAAAGATACGGGTGTATATGACAGCATTTTCATTCAATTGTTTGAATGTAACTTTGAAAATTGCTTGTATTAAAGAATTCATTCATATTTGAATATTTTTTAAAGGAAATCTGTTTTAAAAGGAAAACGCTGCCTGGTTATCAGAAACGTTTACTTTTCATAACAAATTCTAATTTCTTAATACATCCTATTTTTGCAATAAACAAATATAAGGAATAAAATTAATTGGATCTATATAATACATGTTACATTTAATAAAAATATTTTCATAACATATGTTCTAAAATTTTAAATTGAATAATTTTTTGTATATTGCTCAAATTGCTCATAAATAGCAAATAAAAAGTTTCTCAAATTGAATATTAATTATAAATTTGTTTAATTTATTGCTATTCGATACTTTTAAAAATCAGTCTCGCGCGTATTGTAATTTATTGAAAAGCTTTGGCATTTTCAATAAAAATTTTCTGTGAGTGCAGGAAATATGAAATATTTTAATTAAAAGTTTTAGTTATAATAAATCTTGTAGGCTACAATATTTTTATGATCTTGAATAGAAAATTGCATATCTCTTTTTAAATCATCTAAATATAATTCATGTATATGTTGTTGTCTATTAAGAATTCTTCTTCGTCTTGGAAAATTATAGCCTGTCTTCTAAAAGAGTTTTATTAATGATCGTCAGTCTACCCTTAATTAAATGTCACCTTCCAAAGGAGAATAAACTTCTTAATTATCTTATACAAGCCAACTGATTTTCTTAGAACTCTTACAATGACATTTACTTATGGTGACCATTAATTTTAGTTTAAATAAGCTAGTTAGCTAGTTACAAACTTACTTCAAATCATTACTTCTTCAGAAGCAATTGAAAGTTTATTTGGAGATAGTAGCTATATATATATATATATATATATATATATATATATATATATATATATATATATATATATATATATATATATATATATATATATATATATATATATATATATATATATATATATATATATATATATATATATATATATATATATATATATATATATAAACAATTTTATAATCACTTAATATTTTTAAGTAGGACATAATTTAACATGATGCATGATAACTTAATAGTTTTAAGCTGTGATTTAATTTTTGGTTAAGATGGTTTATTCTTTTATTTTCAAACTGAGGTATTTAAAGCAAACTTAGTTAGAAAAGTTGATTATTATACATTAAGGAAGAATAATTCTTTCAGTAATATATTTTGAGTTTAATATAGTTAAATTAGTTAACTACAATTTTTCTTTATTTTTATTTCTAAATTATTATTAATTTAACTTCATAAGCTTTCCAATACTTATAACATTCATATATGATTTTGTCACGTTTGGGTAGAAATCATTGAGAAAGGATTAAAAGCAAAGCATAAAAGGAAAATCATAACTAAATTTCTGTAAGATTTTTTGATCAAAGTTACATATTTGTTTTAAGAAAACACCATAAACAATTAAGTTAACCTCATATTTGACACAATCATCAGCTTTAAAGATTCGTTTATTTTTCCGTGAATCATTATCATTTATACTTAGTCATCGATATGGAAAAACTTAAGGTAATAAAACACACAATTGTCTAAACTCTCAACAACGACGCCAAATATAAAAGGCCTGGAATATTTGGCTTCAAATCAAGATACCCCAATAATACCCAGTTTATTTATTTCAGCTTTACATAAGTGGTAACTGTAGTATGGATTACATATCATGGAGTAAAACCACTCTTTGTATTGGTAGATAACACGTTTTATTGAAATAAGAATGTTTGATCTCAATAAAAACACCATAACATTGGATATTATTGATTATGGAAAGAAATCGATGAGCAAAATTTCTAAATATCATCATTATCACTTTTACAATGATGTTTGTAAGGCACTAATTATGGGTCCTTTTCCCGACACTTTTACAACTTACTACAAATTCCATATGTGAGAAAAAGGTACTTTAATAATATTTTTTATGCCTAAACTATATTAATATTTGGAAAATTTATGGTTTTACTCTTTTATGAATGAGTAATTTAATCGGTGTCTATCTGACAAGTTTGCTTGTTTCCAGACCTTAAATACTTTCAAATTTCGCGTTTCACTTTTTACACATTAACTTGATACTGATCAACAAGATGATCACTTGCTGATAGAAGATAGGTTTAAATCAATATTTAATATAATTTAGACTAAATTTATATTACAAGCTCATGGATTTAAGGTTAGTTTGGGAGTTTATTCTCGGAAGATGGTGAGTTCAAATATGTAACCAACTGAAGATTCGTCGTATTCGCTAATAGTGGCTGGAGGACATTAAATATATGTCATGGTCACAATATCCTCCATGTGAAACGATACCTCTGGAGAAGGCAGGGTAAGGGTGGGGGTCTTTTACTTGTTCCCTGCTTCTAAATTACAAAGACCCTCTTTCAAGGCTCTGATGGCAGAAGCATAGAAACATTTTAAGCTATTGATGTGAAATCGAATAGAATAAAATCTCTTTATTATCATCGCATCTTAACCTATTTTTTTATGTTCATGATGGTAAATTTAGAAGCTACTTGATGCTCTCTTGCAACAAGCAACGCTTTTTATACACTTTTGCCAAACTCTAATAAGATTTCAAGACCATTTTGTTTATATAACATTAAATCTTAGTTTGCTTTTGTTGGCTGAAAATGGCAATAACTATAATTAACATACATTCTTAGCAATTCATGCCATCATATTTTTGTGCAGTAATGCTTATAATTTAATAATCTTACATTCTTTTTTTTTTCATTTAAAGCCAATAAAATAAGTTTACTATTTCAAAGAAAGAATAGAAAAATTAAGCTTACGATATTTGATAAAAACAAAAATGTATTGTTTAAACAAAAGATAGGATTCAGAGAAATCAAATAACTCTTTTATTACATTTTTTATTTTCAGTCTAAAGAAGTTTTACAATAGAAATGCAGTCAATTCAAAATCCTTCGTCTTCCAATTTTATCTTGTCAAGAAAAAATTTAATAAGGGCATTGTGAGTGAAGTAGAAATTGTGACCCTCATTAAGGATATTAGAACACGAAAGTGAATATCCATTTAACCTTTTTATGACTAGAGAATTGTGAAAGGGGTTCAATTTTATTTTGATTTACATGATCGAAATGAGTTTTTTGCCATTATGCCACTCTAATAAACTTTAATATCAGAGTCTTTTTTCAAATCATCTATAAAGTATTCCTATAGTAAAATTAATTCAAAGAAAAATAATTATACCTTGTTTGAAAATGTATGTTATGTTTTTATTTCTTACAATCTATTTGTGGTAAAACTTTTTTAACTGCATAAATGTTAGTTAGATAATATTCTTCATAGAATCAAAATAATTCAAACTAAAATATTAAAATTGTTAATAACTTCAAACTAAAATAAAATTGGAGAAAAAATATAAGGTTTTAAAATATAAATTTAAGTAAAATATATATATATTTCGAGCGATACCTTTTCAGGTTTTATATTACCCACAGATGTATATCTATACATTTGTATGCTTCTGTGTGTGTGCGTGTATATATATATATATATATATATATATATATATATATATATATATATATATATATATATATATATATATATATATATATATATATATATATATATATATATATATATATATATATAGGTTTAAATACTTTATACTGAATTATTTTTTTTTACATTTATACTAAATTTTAATGTATTTTAAATATTCTAAGCGTGCCCGAAGGTAAAATACAATAAATAAATAAAATTGAAATTATTCAAAAAGGGGAATAAAAATGATTTTGCACTTGTATACTTAATTAAAATTAAAAAAGTATCTTAAAACATTTTAAAAGGGAAAACATTTATTGCTAAATTTTTGTCTTGTTGTAATATCATTACATATTTAAAATGTCATATTATTTATGATTCATTGCCAGTCTACTTGAAATTATCTGTATGATTATATCACTAGCTTATCAATATCGTTATAAGATTTTTTACACTATTTGCAAACATAATATCTAAGCCATGAAGTCATCGCGAAATTTTAAACATTCATTCAAGCTTTAAATTGAACGTTCGTGCGGTAGATGATAGCTTAGAATATGTGTTTTTCAAGTAAAGAGGGAATAATTCAAAAAGAGATATATTTATTTTTTTAACAACATTGATTGTCTTATAACTATAATAAATTCAAATAGGAATTACATATATGCTTGTGCATAGGTATATATGTTATTCTCAACTAATTTATTCAAGACAACTTTAAAAATCACACTTTATCAGGGATAGGAGGATAGTTCGTTTGTAAATACACCCTCATCACTAGCGTGTAGTGAATATTGAAGAAGTTGATATGTAAACTGTGTTTGTGTGTAGAACAAACTTAAGAAGTAATAGTAACTTATAGGTCAAACTTAAGAGGCACATTTTCACTTTATGTTTTGCCAGGCTTTGTCAACGATAATACATTCTATTGCTCTCTAGAAAAATTGAAATATAATCAGTTATTATTTTGTATTCAATTTTTAATTTCATCTTGAAATCAAAACTTAAAGTATTTACAGAAATATTTATTATAATTGTGAAATTGGACTACCTATTTTCCTTTCTGCGCGACTTCAAATGTTTGGTGAAATTTTTTTGTTAAATGCTTCATACTCATGTTTTATCAATTAAAAATATTAATGTAAACAAAATAGTCAAATCATGAAACTAAATTTGTTCATTAATATATTGATGGACATTGACAGTAATTAATATATTTTATTTACTTATAATTTGGTTTGGTGAATCACTCTATTGTCATTTTTTACACACGCAAGGACCCAATTTTCTTAAGGCACACCTTAATGTTCTTGTAAAGGCTGTTAATAAATACATTAACTAAATAAGTTCTTTATTGTTATACAAAATTATTGATTCAAGACGATGTTACTGAATCACTGTTACTATAGTAACGTCTAGGTTGATACACCAGTTATTATTTTCTTTCAAAAATACCTGTAACTATTATGTGGAACTCTAAACCTCACTATCATTTCGTGTAACACAGAAAATATTCTCAATTTATAATAATATTTGCTTTATTTAAAGAGTTTTCTTTAAATATAATATTACTTATAATTAAGAGATCATTGTAAATACAAATGAAATTATTCGATTGCAATTAAAAATTATATTGAAAATTATTAAATTAAGATTTCTTTTAGTAGCGCAATCGTATAAACTTTAATTTTTAACTAAGCTTAAAAATTCTAATTGTTCAATTAACATCAATTTAATAATTGCACTTTTGAATGTATGGAACTTTGAACTTTTCTTTCTCACTCAAACAAAAATTCATTTATAAATGAAAAGCATATTCGCCAACAGCATATAAAAAAAAAACTAAACTCGCTAAAAATTTTATTTCATTTAAGATAAATTTATTTAAAATTCACTGCAAAAACATTCTTCATCTTCATAATTTACTTTTGTTGCCAACATTGCAGATATATTTTCGTAAATTAATTAAAGTTTTGAATTTTCGATCGGTGTAAAAAATTCGTATGGTTTTTTGCAGTGAATAAGAAGAAGAATATTAGAAGAAATAAGAAGAATCATTAAATAGAAGAAATTATTTCTAACGCATTGCATTTTTAAAGAAGTTCAGCTCCGAGTCAAAGGAATTTTATAGATTTAATGGTTTAAAAACTAGTTATGACAGAATCACTCTTTATGTTAAGAAACGAAACGTTTTCTTTGCCACATAATGTAAAATTACAAATAAATAATCTAACACAAAATTCCTTCCATTAGCAATTTTAATTCACCAAGTTTTCTTTTCAGAGAAGATCTATTTTCGAAATCGCCTGTCATTCAAAAAATAATCGTCTGAGGAAAGACTGTTCAGAAAATACTCAGTGCAGGCGTAACTTCATTTTTCAAATTAATTGCCGCCTTAGGCAACGCTTACCTCTACTGCTCTCGTAGGTCAAAACTCTCTTTGAAAGCATTGGAACTGGGACATAAACTAACTTGTGTTTTCTCTGCTGAGAAGTTATGTAAGGAAAATGAAGATTTCATCAAAGGCAAGTAATCTGCATAGTGACCAATTACGATTGAAGAGATTTAAGTGAATACTTTCTCTTCTTTATATTACTGTTCATTTTTTTCTTCTCTAATCAAACGTCATATTAAATATTAAATACGAAATAATATTAAATATCTTTCATCTAATATTTGAAGTGAATGTCTAGAAAGGAATAAAATGATTCTCTTAAGTCAATATAAGAAGATAAAATCTATTTTAACGAAAATTCTTAAATAATCTGATTATATTTGAATTACAATTTAAATTTTATGCAAGCTCATTTTTAAAATAAACATAAACAATTACAGTTCATAACTAGAGATATAAAATCATTAAAAATTTAATTATCTGAAAAATAATTTAAAAGAGATTATATAAATTTAATTACAATTTTTTTCTGTATAGAGATTCACTGAAAATAACATTATTCATTAATATGAATTAATTTCTTGAAGATAAGCCTTGTTGATATTTTCCTGTTGATTTTGCTGATAATCAAAATTTCAATTAAATAATAACATAATCAATATCAGTCCTACATTTTAATTAAATCCTAAACAGACAACATTTTGCAAACAAATATTGGGTTGTAATGAAAGTTTCTACCAAAAAAATTCTTAATTAAAGTAGAAAAAACTTCATATCAATACCTTGAGGGCTGGTAGTAATTAGTACCAAAATCTATGATTTTCTGCCAAATGTTTGGTATTTTTTCAAAACTTTTGGGCCCAGAAACTTGGTGACTGCGAGTCCAAAAACAGATCAAGCACATTACAGACGTTCTGTGCGGAATCGAAGATAGTACCAACAAGATGTAGTTGCAGGTTTGAAAAAAGTTAGAAGTCCAAAAGAGCAATGTCTGAGCTATACGGTGGGTGTGGCAAAAGATCTCATTCGAATCCCGTGCTGAGTTCAGTCATGAATTCTGACACGTTGCATTAATTATTATAAAAATTCTTGCATTAATTATCTTGATTTAACAGCACCTTCTTGCGCCGGAACTCAGTTCGAAGTTTGAATTTTATAACAAAATCAACACAGACTAGTATCTCGCTGTGCACCTTATTACCGATGGTCTTACCTTTATCAATATACTCTTTGTGATTAATGCCACTGCAATCTCGCCAGATGCAAAGCCGGATCTTTTTGGTTGTCAAATTACTCTTTGTGACTCTACCGACGGTCTCACTGGGAGCAGACAAGCCCTCTTTTTGGATTGTGTTGAAGTTAATCGACTTTTCCCTGCAAATGGTGATCCAGTTCAGAATTTTGTCAATACGTGGATTTTTGAGCAGATTAGAGCAGACCTAAGCCCATCGGTTTTTATCTGCTAGCTCATGGGGCTCCCATCGATTGAACTTGTGCGTCGATTTTATACGAACTTTATATTGCCACTAATGGATTTAGCACTAACGTTCAACACCTTAGGTACCTCTCGAGAGGTTGAATATTGATTTCTTTCACAAGTTCTCATAGATGAGCTCCTCAACACAAATAAGTCGGCCAAAGCTCTCTGCTTCTTGAATGTCATAGTTCTTATTCTTGAACTTTCGGTACCAAGCTTTCCCTAAGTCATACAATGCAACAGTAGTGCGTAAAGCTGTGTACAAGATTTGGTGATACTCAATGCTGACTTTCTGCAACAGAACTGGAAGTATATGATGGTTCTAATCTGGTAGCGTATTAATTCCATTTCATACACTTGATATTTAATAATAGCGATAAGTTTTTACCGTTCTCACAACACAGTGTTCTAAAGTTAGTGCCCTTCTTTAAAACACTAAAAATCGTCTGACAAAATATTAACTAACACGCCAACTGTTTGCGCAGATGATATTAACGGTGGCGGAAATCTTTTGATACAACCCAATGTATATGTATTGTTATCGTTTCGTGCATTATAACCGCAGATGCAGGTAACTTTGATGAAAATTCTCCGTTAAAAAGTAGTCCGCTGGAAGTTTTCTGTATGTACCAAACGAAAATTGAAATTTTTCCAGCAGACAATGTTGTAAAAGTACAAAAGAGCTTCAACTTCCTATTAATTGTATCAATTTATGAATGCATTAACATTAAATAATGAGAATCACACGTGTAACATAAATTGCTTTTAGCAAAATTAACCAAATATTATAAAGACATTTTTAATCGATTTATCGATTTTTCATCAGTTTTATTTTTTAAAAAATAAGTAAAGAAAAGAAACTTTTATCAGTCACGTTTTGTTTTGCTTTTTGTACCGATTTGTTTATTCTTTATTTGTACTGAATGTTTGATTACTTTCTAAAACAATATTTTTGTTTTAATAAATAGCTGATGTTGAGGTGCCTATTCTACCGATAGAGGATCAAAAATATAATTGATAACCTGCTTATATAGTCCAATATTTTTTATGATATAATATAGCACTATTGAATTTCAAAACTGTTTAGTTTTCTTTAATACATTGCAACCATTATCGCACTGCCATTGCAATATTGCACTTTGTACAAGTTACTATTGTAGGTATAAAAGATTAATAATCATTTATCATCGTTCCTCTTTTCTCCATAAGCTATACTGCTGATTTTAAACCATGACTGTCTCGCTTAGTTTTCCTCACCTTGACCTCACTGATGTCATATTCTCCCATCTCCTAACAATTATGTTCTTTAATCATGTTTTCGTACTATCTATCAATTTCATCTACCTTCCCATTTTCCCTTCAAGCTTTTTGAAAGCTTTTCGTCATTGAGTTTTCATTTCCACGTCTGTAGATATGCTGCAACAATCTTAACTGAGGTGATTTAATTTAATTATCATGCTTAACCACATTTTTATATTAAGTTAATTACAATGTTACTGTTGTTCAGAATTACATCTTATTCATCAAATATCATTTTCCCTTATTGTACCAAAAATTTTCAAAATTCTTTTTAAAAAGTCATAAATGAATCCTCAATTTGCGTATTTATTGCTTAGTACTCACTGCCATACAAAACTACAGGTCTTACTAATCACAATTGTATTTTAGTTTCAATACTCAGATGTTTTGATTTAAATTGATCCTCAATCACTAACTGTCTATTTTATTCAAATGTCATCATGTGTATTCGTAAAATCATAATAACCTTGCATGAAATGTTTACCAATACCAATTACTATAACTCACTATCATTGGGAGATTTTACTGAATAAATTACTTTAATCCGTCCTAGAGAAGTAAATTGCCATAACAAAGAGATTAAAAAGACAAGACTCGGATTTAAAGAAATAAAAAGAACAAAAATAATGCAATATATAATTAAGAAAATCTCATATAAATATACGAAAATGTTTATTGTTTACATTTTAAATAATTGGGATATATATTTGCAATACATGCACAAATTGAAAAAAGTTATTTTAATTGATCTTATGTGTCCTTCATACAACTCCACTTAAAATACTATTAAAATTTGAATCAAGTGAGCAGAATATTTTACTTCGAAAAAAATAAAGATTTTCAATTCAATCATGTAATACCTACGTGGCGACAAAATGCTTACAAACATGAATTTACATAGCAAAAGATTTTATTCTAAGCAATTTAGAAAGAAATTATCTCGCTGTTTTCAAAACATTTTAATAATCAAATAACTAAAGTAAACCTAAGCCTTTAAAAATTTTTATATTGGAATACCTTTCTTCTTGAAAGAAGTATTAACATTGCAACGGCAAACGAAACTTGAAAAACATCGTTATTTTTAAAAGATAAAATATCAAATAGAGGAAACTACTTAAAGATTTTTCCATAATTTTTTTACTCATAAAATTGCTCTCCTAAGTGTAAAATTATTTCTCTATTAAGTAATATGTAAATAGAATAATACAAAACAAAATTTTGTGGAGCAATTTGCAAAATTTTGTATTGCACTATTCCAGAGGAGGCTATCCAATGGCACGCGACACGATATTTTGAGCCGGCAACTGATCAAAACGGAGTCATCGGGCACCGGATCTTTGGAGGAAAAAGTACTTATTTCTTAATTGTCTTAATTTCCATCACAGACTACAATTGTTAATGTTGTATATAATCTAATATAAGTAATCTCAAAGAAACACAAAATCAATTTATTTCCATCAGTAAAGTTGCAATCTTCTAAGACGTCAGCAAATTTTACACCAATCGTATGCAATGCTGACTTCTGATTGGTGATTGTGTTCAAGACATCCAAACCCTATATATATATATATATATATATATATATATATATATATATATATATATATATATATATATATATATATATATATATATATATATATATATATATATATATATATATATATATACACATATATATATATATATATATATATATATATATATATATATATATATATATATATATATATATATATATATATATATATATATATATATATATATATATATATATATATATATATATATATATATATATATATATATATATATATATATATAATGTTTAATAAATGTAAGCATATATATTTTTATATATTCTTGCACTCTTCTATATCTATATTCAGTTCTATATCTAATCTTGCATTTTATGTATATTTATATATATATATATATATATATATATATATATATATATAACATGCTCTATTTTTTAGTTCAGTTAATGTATAATTGCTTTCTCTTGTAACCCGCTTCATTAAATATCTATTTGCGATTCATGGACTCTTATTTGTTTCACGAATTTCAACAGTTAATAAAGAATACTCCTCGTATCCTAACTTTAAAAGTTTATCTAGTTTTTTGTTACATTTACAATTTTTAACTGTTATATAACATGGTTGCTTCAACAAAAAGTACAAGATGGTTAGTGTAATAAAAGATTCAATCTTGATAGAACGAGAAATCTGATATGATTAGTAAACGGGAAAAAGCGGTGTGCATTTTATGCTCTGGAACAAGGGTATGTAGAGCATCATTTGTAAAATAGCATTTTGAACAAACCACAAATCCCTTCGTCAAAAAGGTGCATCAAAGCAAAAGGAATTGAGCAAGTGCTATAAAAGACAGAAATAAACACTTGACATCTGTGATTAAAGATGTTGGCCATACAAGCGTTGCAAATGTCATTGCTCGGCATACTAAACCTTTTCAAATGGGAGCGTTTTTGAAGGTAGCCTGGTTAATATGCGCTTTTTTATCTAGAAACACAATAAAAAAAGGATCTTAAAGCTACCCGGAAATGTAACAGATCAATCAATAATAATATTGAATCCACTACTTTCAAATTGCTGTCTTGACAAAAATACTGATGTCGTTAAAAGGGCTCAGTCATTTCTACGGCTGTTAAAAATTCACTTGAGGAGAAAGAAATTGATTTGGAAATAATTACTTCAATAATAACTGATGGTGCTCTAAATTAGTTGGGAAAAATAGATTCTCATTAGTTTATTTCAAACAGATGTAGAACATTCGACTCTTAAATTTCACCGAATTATTAACCAACAAATCGTAATTGCTAAAAGTGGTTTAACCTCTCTTGATAATATAATGGTTTTAATCTCAAAAGTAGTCAACTTAATATCGTTCGTCGCAGGCTTTAAATAAGGAAAGGTTTGATGCTTTGTGGATGAAGTGAACTCGTTGTACATGGCTTACTGATGTATAATGTTCGATTGTACATCAAGGATTTTTGACTGTTTGGAAGAAATCAGACCATTTCTGCAAAGTGAGGTTAAAAGTGCTCAATACCTACAGTGGTTGAACATTACGTAGCTTTCAAAATTGATGTTTCTAGACATGCCAATATTTCAAGAAATCCAACATAATGTTTCAATGCCTAAATGAAATAGTCATCACCATGATGGATTTCTTTTACGCTTTTGAAGCTAAATTGCATGCTTTCAAAAACGATATTACAAAAAATCACAAATATTTCCCAAACGTGAAAAAATATTAAAGATTTAAATGTGCATGAAAAACCAACGAAAAAAGTTATTGACGTATTTATTTTCATAATTTTGAATCTTATATCAAATAATTTTCTGCTAGATATTCTCATTTCAAAGAATTATTTGAAACACTAAAATTTATAAATGTACTCTGATGTGATTTAACATGATAAATTGAACTTGTTCCAATTCGATTGGTTAGAAATTGAAGTATCTGAAATGCTGCTGATTCCTTTCCAATCTAGTTCGATAAGGATTAACAAATTTTTTGAAAAAAGTAAAAGTTAGAATTAATTGAAACGGAAAGATTGACGAATAAAATTTGATGGCAGATAATTCGATTCTAGACACATTTAGTTGCTTAAAGAAGCTGACTCATTCCATATTTTAAACATATTTTACTCTACTTATGCCTGTGAGTCCCATTCAGAAAAAAATAACTATAAAATTCTCTTGGAAATTGTTTGGCAGTTGATTCCAATTCGGTAGACATCCTACTAAATGTAACGTCTTACAACCCAATTATAAGTTATTTGTCATCTAATCTGCAACAACAGGAGTCACACTAATGTTACTTTAATTTGAATTACCCATATGACCGTATTTTTATCAATAAATAAAGAGTTTTGAGTATTTTATATTTAATTATTTTCCCAATTAATCATTGTCAAAAAATTATTTGACAGCACGTATATGGCCTCATAAAACATTTCTTTAGGGAAAATGACTGATCCATAAATGTTAGTCATTTTGTGCTATTCTATTAATTCATAAACAAAATTTTGTAAATTCTTTCTAGATTTATAGTAAGGAGAGTTATTACGCCAGTAATTTCTTAATTTTTGCCTAAAATAAATATCTACTTGCTTAAATCATTTTTTGAGTAATTTGTAATGTTGCTCAAAATGAAAAGTGTAGAAATTAAATCTCAAAAAATCGTACTTAGCATGGTAAAATAATAGTTCAATCAAGAATAAATGGATTTTTTAATCGTGATTTATTGCATCATTTAGATGAAAGTGTCATCTAAAATACAGATTAAGATATTTTAAAGTAGTAAAATTGATGATGCAATAATGAAAGTAGTGGAAATCAAATTAATCTATCAGCTGTTTTTACTTGCTTTGACCTTTTTTTTTATCTCCCTCGAAGTCTCAAAAGTTACTGATTAAGTTTACAAAAAAAAATCTCAGAGTATGCTTTATTTATTAACGCATTGTGGTGAAATTGTTAAAGACACACACACACAGGGAATGGACATTAATCCTAAAATATTCTTCCATTGTAAATCAATAATCTTTTAAGCCTATGGAATTTTCTTTGAAAGTTTGTGGGTAGATTCTTTTGATTATATCAATTTTACCTTAAGGGAGATTATGAACATTTAATGAATGCTTTTATAAAACATTACAGTTACAGTTTAAAAAGAAGTTTCTAAATTAAAATATTCCCTTTAAATTCTCTGAAATTCGTCAGACGATTATGAAAATTAAATTCGCGTTTCATTATTGGTTATTTTTATAATATTGGTTTGCATTTCTTTATCTCTTCTTTAATACCTTTTTATACTTCAAGTTCTATGTGACGCAAATCAAAATTACATTTTAAAGGAAAAATATTTAATTTAAGAAAAAAATTTACATAATTTTAGATGTAATTAAAAATAATTTGGAATGAGTGTCTTCTTAATAAATTTTGAATTTTGTTATACTTGTAATTCACATTAAAGTGAGATTTAAAATATTTAAACAATTTGTTATTTTTATATCATTAATATTCGTGGGTTTCTGATATTTTATAATTGAAGCTTTCAACTCCATTTTAACTTGAATTAACATTGATAGATTTATTATTTCCTTGAAACTTCATAAAAATTTTTTTAACAGTGGATCTCCTATTATTTTGTGGTCGTAAATTCTTTCAAAACCAGTACAATAATATTTTGACCTTGTAAGAGTTTCAGAAAAATATATTAATCATACGATTCTGGAAAATATAGTTATTTTATGTTCGAATTAAATATTAATTCTAAATTATGAAATTCGAATTTAAAAAATAAAGAATATTCCATTAATAACAGCATTGTTTTTTGACGATATGAGGATATAAATATTGAATAAGCAGATTAATTATATTTTTCATTATTAATTTCAATATTTTTTCAGTGAATTAATTTTTTTATATTTCAAAGTCATTTTATTTATTTTAAAAATAAGTTATTTTTGACAAAACTGCTTTTTAAATTATTTGTTTTTAAACAAAACAATTATGGTGATCAAGCAATGTTTGCGGTATTAGATAAAGCATTGGATTATTAAAACTATTGATTTTCTAAATTTTATACGTTTTATCAAGCAAACATTATATACTATTGTTCTCAATAATAATTATATTGGAAATTTTGATTACTATTTTCTCAAACTGCTACAAACTTCTCTAAATAATACCTTAAATATTCGTTGATGTTCTTCTCTGCCTCCCAACTTCAATAATTTTAACTTATTTTTTTATGATGAAATGTTTTTTATGAATAATATTTCGCAATTCCATCTGTGTGTAAATTTATACCACTCCGTATCTATATTACTATTGAGATGTTTTATTTGCAACAATTTTTTCTACTGTGAAAAGTTTTTCTATTTCAGTGAGAAAATTTATTTTACATTTTTTCTTCTTCAATGCATAAAATTAATTAAAATTTTTATATTATGAAAATAGGGATATTTTATTATGCATTATATTTCAAGGGTGCATCAAATGTACAATTTTAAAAATTTAATTTTAAATTTTATTAACTCTTTCCAGATATTCATAAAGATTTAGTTCGTTTCTTAAATGCAACCTAATTTTCTTTGATGCCACATAGAAGAAGTTTGGGGTGCCATATTACCATTTTATCTTCATTTGTCAATTTTGGTTCTCAGAGCAAACATGTATGTTTATTATATAATTAAAAAATGTTATCGAACTCACTGTGTAAAAATTCAAAAACATTTCATTAAAATATTATCAGATTTCCTCTCGTCAATTTTTCAGCTGCGTTTAATGCATATTTTTTTATATATTTTTTAAATTTTATTCACCATAAATTCATATATCTTAAATATTCAGCAAATAAATTATAACAAAAATCAATTTTATTTTAGAATTGATTTGTAGTTCTAAGCAACAATTCATAAAGTCAAAATAATAAAAAATATGATGTTTTAAAATTCTATTAATTTATTCAATTAAAAGAAAGAAAAGCGCTAAAAATAGTGCAGATTTTTAAACCAAATATGCTTGCATTTCATGTATACTCAAAAAACAATTAAATATTCATAATAGTAAATTGTGGCTTTTAATTACATTTTAAAGAATAAGAATTTTATACATTGACGTATAGAACACAAAATTAAAATAAGAAATGTTTACTTTTTATTAAAATAAAAAATACAACTTTTAACTAAAAATGCAATGTACTTTTGCAATTGAAAACGTATATTTATTATTATTTTAGTTTGTACACAAATTTTTAAATATTAATAATTTATGCACAACTACAAATTTGTGAATAAAATCAAAAATGAGTTTCATGTTGTTCATGTGTAATATTTATTTTTATTTCTTTTTGCATCAGTATTCAAACTCCAATCATTTTTATATTTAAATATTAACATAAAATAAAAGATGAGTTCTTTGAGAAAAATAATTAGAAATGTAGTAAGACTTAAAATACATTTAGTATTAAAGCTACAAATTAAGTATAATGATAATAAGTGATTTCACGAAATTATACATTCGCATTAGTGATAAAGAATATAGAAATAGTTTTACTAATTTTTATATTATAGTAATAAATTGTTTCATATGCAAATGTTTTTTAATTTTGTGTGTGAAAACCAGTATTTTTTTGGTTTAAATAACATACTTAAAGAAGTAAAATAATAATAAGAAGAATATTTATGTTTTATAAATTCTAAAGAATATACAACTTGTGTATTCAGAATTTTTTTTAATCTAAAAATTTTTATTGGGTCGAATTTTATATCAATTTAATTTCGGTTGTGCAGTTTTTAATTACAATATGTTTTCAAGAATGTTTTAAATAATGTAAAATTATAAATTGCAGTTAAAAGCGCTTCTTCATTGCGTTAAATCACTTTACAAATGATTCAATGAACTTGTTATTTAAATATCGAAATTATTGTCTGCTTGTTCGCTTAAATTCTACCAGGAAGAAACCTGTATTTAGTTTCAGAAACGAAGCTATGAAATAAAAAGAAAATAAAGTGATATGAAAACAAAATCAGAGCATATATTAGATATTTTTGTGTACTGTATATCCAAATAAACAAAAGCTCAAGGAATAAAAAAAAAAACTTCTGAATTGAAACTTTATTTCAAATATGAAAACAGGTAATTTTATCTTTCAACTTATGAAAGTGTACACATTTCAAAATATTTCACAGTTAACACCTTCGGAGAACAATCCTATACACAAAGAAATAAAATCTCATGTTAACAAAAAATAAATCGCATGAAATGTATAATGGTTGAAAACTCTTTTTTAAATGTTATTAATTGGGACTTTTCATATTTCTCAATAACTATTTAAGAATCAGGACTCTTTCATTTGGTTATTCTCGGAAACAAAGTTGGGATTCTTCTCCTTTGCATTCCAATATATTTTGGACAGATGATGCATTGGAAAAGGAGAAAACGCGTTCGCTGAAGATGGCAAAAACAATATTTTTCCAAAAACCAAAAAGGTAGTAAATATCATTTTTTTAATTAAATTGTAGTAATATAGAATGAACGAGGGGTCCTTTCCATAAATATTTTTCTCCGTCTTCATCGATAAGATGAAAATTTTATATAGAAAAAAGAGCTATGTGCTTCTTCCTTAAAATGTGAGTATTTAATGAGAGTTAAAATTTCTATTTTAAATTAGATATAGATCAACATACTTGATATAAACTTTATTCCGTTCCCATCTATTATTCTTAATTTAACACCAAACAAAGTTTTGATCAAATAAAATAAAGATTTTATTTATATATAGATTACATTTAATTTAGTTACTTGAAATATTAAAGGAGAAGTTTTAGGCTATCTGCTCCAATTCCCATAAATATTGCATTTTTCAAACACTAATCATAATTGTAATAAAAATTTACTTATTAAAATGTCCAATTTTATTTATTCTTTTCGAAAATTTTTAATATATCTTACAATATATTATATATATATATCTTACAATATATTAAAATAAGTAATATTTTTAATATTACTTATTTCATACTAAATAAATTATTATGCTGAAACTTAATTTTTTACATTATATTAAGTAAAATTTTATGCGATAATTTTGACTTTTGGCGTGTTCAATCTTAATCGATACATTTTCGATACTTGTAAATACGTTGACATGACCTTTAAAATAAATATATATTGTATAAACTATTGATAATGGATGTATGTCTAATAAAAATGAAATTTATTCAAAAAAACTATTGTTAATAGTTTTTCGTTTATTCTATTAACAAATCAAATTTATTAATTTAATTATTAATAAAATATTTGCATAAAAATATGTAATGGTAATAGTTAAATGATGACATCAAAATGAATTATTGATATTTTTATATTTGTCATTTTACCATTGCTATTCACAATCCATATAAAATACCGTTGTAATTTCTCTTCCTGTGAAGTATTATAAAATATCAGTATCTAATAAATGAGTATTATTGTAATATACTTATATATGCATAATTGTCAAAAAAAAATTACACTTTTAGTTTATTTGACCAAATGTTATTCGTTATGCATTAGTAATAAATGATTGCATGGAAATAACTGAACGAAATTTACTCATTTCTTTATCTTCTTATCAATGAACCAATAACATTATCAATAAGTTTGAAAACAATATAAAAAACATTTATATTCTTTTATTGAAATAAATCATACCGAGGAGCTGTATTGTTGTCATAGAAACAAAGAATCGTCTGTCTTCCATCCGGTAAAATGGCAGATATTCATCTATACATATAAGATACGAAGTCATTTTTTCATGATTCTCTGAAAAAGATGCAAAACTTCTATTTTAATTTAATATTTTTAGTAGAAAATATTTATTTTTATTTATATAGAATCATCCTACATAACTTGAATGCCGATTGAAGTTATGTACGATTAAATTAGCATGACTATATGTTAATTTTGTTTAAAATTAACATCTACTTAAAATTTCAAACCTAAAAGATTTTCAAAATTGCTAAGAGATTCTTTGAGTAAATAAAATAAAGTAATGTCATTATTTCATATTAAAACTATGCTTAACTTGTCCTTGGGAAAGTTAAAACATACTTATTCTGTAATGTTCAAATTTTTATTTATTAATAATCAGAATTCATTTTATCTAATAGCGATAGTTTTCAGCTTACTTCACCTCGCTTTTTATAATTTTGTTCCTTATTATTCTGCTCCACTGATATGCTCTTTTGCTTGGGAAAAGTCGCTATTTTATTAAATGCATTGGTCTACAAAAGTTAAGGAAAAACATGTTTTTCAATGCTTACCATAAAAAAGGAACAACTTACAATAAAATTTACAGTTTATATAAATAATAAAAATGAACTTATATATATATATATATATATATATATATATATATATATATATATATATATATATATATATATATATATATATATATATATATATATATATATATATATATATATATATATATATATATAGTGTGTGTGTGTGTGTGTGTGTGTGTGTGTGTGTGTGTGTAAATTATATAAAAATTAACTACTACTTTTTTTCGATGGAAAAGAACAGGAACATATGAGTGAGAGAAAAATATGACTTAGAAATTAGACGCGTAACATTTGTGGGTTTTCAACTTATGATACCAAATTCGTTGACAATAGTAGTGGTGTCTCTAAATGTCTGAGAGAAGTCATTTAATGTTGTGGTTGATCGAGTGCATGGAAATGGGAATATCACAACTCGCAGTGGGGCCCACTGTCTCTGGAATCAATATCAAACGGAAGCTTCTGTTTTCAAAATATATGTTCCTGGCCGACAATCAGCTACACCTGCAAGCTTTTTCAATCCGAAGGAGGAAAAGCATTTCTGAGCCACAACTTGTTGCAGACAAATCTGTCGCATCAGAGAGAAGAATATCCACTAGTACGGTGCAAAGGCGTCATCACCGTGCAGGTCATTATGCAAGGCGACCAGTTGTGTGTGAATGTGTCCCTCACCAGACGACAGATAACGGCCCGCTTATCTTGGGTAAGAGAACACGTTTCTTGAATCAGACATCAATGAGCTTCTGTACTTTTTACAGACGAGTCCAGATTCACACGGGAGAGCGATTGAGGAAGAGTACTGACTCCAAGGGAACATGGCACCTGATACCATGAATCCAACGCTAAGTCAAGACACGGCTACCGCGGTGATGGAATAATGAATTGGGCAGGGTTCTCACTCGGTGGTCACATGTGTTCCAGGGAGAAACTGTGACTGATGTGAGATATCAGGGTGAGATCCTTGATCCATGTGTCCACCGATATGCCTTTGAAATTAAAAATGGCTTAATTCTGATGGTTGATAACGCACAGCTTCATCGTGTTGTAATTGTTGAGGAAGATCTTGAGGGTCTAGGTTTGGAGCGAATGGAATGGCCAGCTGGATATCCAGACCTAAATCCCATATGCCATCTGTGGGACTATCATGGTAAGATTGCTGCTTTAAGTCCTCCTCCAAGGTCTGTAGGAGAGCTTGAAAACAGCTTATTCCGAGTCAGGTCTTTGCTTCCCATTTCTGTAACCGACAACTTGTTTAACAGCATGATAAGTCGATGTTACAAATGCTTTCTTGCTAGTGGTGGACATATCCCTAATTAAAAACCCTTTGTTACCTTTCTATAACATTTTACCACATAAAACTGATTATTCTTTTTTCAAAAAACAACTTTTTCAGCGAGATTGCTTTTGAAAAAAAACATTTATGCATTTTTTGCGTAAATCTATGTTGTAAACAAAACATACTTGTTTTATGCACATGTCATCCAAATTTGATGTTTCTATTTTCATTCATTTGCAAATTAAGGGCAAAAAATCGGTTTTCCCTTAACGTTTGTAGGCTAGCGTACTTTTCTGTATCTTGAGTCGAAGAAATATCATTAATGTTCAGCAAAGAAAAATACATTACTAAAATCATTAAATGTTAGAAATCTAAATGTCGATGTCCATATTAACCATAATAACAATATCGAAAGTTCTTAAATATATATTTGTCATGAATGTATAGGATTTATTTTTAAAATATTAGTTATTACAACTTTCAAAAATTAATACCAAAATTTATCACTTAAATATAATTAGCAGAGCTCAATCAAATTGGTAGTTAATTTTTGTCAACTTTATGCAATATTTGTTTAGTTAGTTTGAGCGAACAATTGAAGATTATTTGATTTGGTCTTGAAAAATGAGATCACAAACTTCACAAAGAAAACTGAGTCACGAATGCATTGCTGCGGAACAACCAAGTGATCCACAATAGAAAAGGTTTGTTATAAAAGGAATAAGAATGAAATCATCTTTTCTTTTTCAAGCAGTAGCGTTTGACAGCGAAGGTCGCAAGAATTTACACAAACATTTGATTGCGTGTATAAAAAATAAAGTGACGGGAATATTCACAACACTTTTTTACCTGTCTGTGGTTTGATGTATGGATAGGAAGGTAAGCCAGCGAAGCATTTGGATGCAATCTCAAACGAATAATGTTGTTTTGAATCCTCTGCACTGCAAATAAATTGCGATACCAGGAATTACATCTAGTTCACGGTAAGAGATCGTTTTACTTTAATGACATTGCTTAGCAGCAAATTTTATCTTCAGATACGCTGTGATTAAGCTGTCTAATACTATATTGGCAAAAATAGAATGAATTCAGCACTTGCAATTTAATTAGATATCTAACAAACGAGTCCTAAGAAATTAAATACGTTTTTTTTAAAAAATAATTTCATGTTTACAAAATACTATTAGTACAATGCATGAAATTTTATTTCCTATTCTTTACAGTTTCGCGGGTCTTTAAAACCAGTTCCATTATTTCACTTTCTGGGGTTTTAATGTAAAAATACTAACATTTCATTTAACTTACCGCATGTTGACATCTAATTTAATTCATGTTTTTCTTTCGATTTTTTTTTCAATTATTTTTAATACCGTTCATTAAAGTGTTGATTTTATTTTTAATTCGCAATAAATATTCAAATAAGAGAGTAAAAGTTATTTTAACTTTGGAACTCTGATTAGCACTTTTTTCTTATTGTAGAAGTATTTTATAGCATAGTTAATAAAATTCAGTATTAATTTCGCTATTAGAACAGAGAATATCGAGAAAGAGCATGTGTGTGTGTGTATGTGTGAGTGAGTGAGTGAACTGATTATACGATTACTTGCTACGATAATTAATAAAGGTACTTTAAATTTATTATTTTAACTACAACAAAAACATTTAAATAAAAAAAAACTTTAAAAAAAACTAAAATTTTACCATTGATCAGTTATATTTTGTTAATAGTATTCTATTGTTGAAAAATTCTATTTGGTGCCATTTTCTTGATCAAAAATGTGCATTACGTGTATTTTCTTTTCTATTTAATTATTATAATTTAAAATTTATGAATAATTTTCGTTTAATGTTTAAACATTCCTTTGCTATTCAATTAAATGAAAACTACGTGCAAAATTTTATGAAATTAAAGCAAAAAATTTTTAAGTAAAATCTTTTCTACTGTGTGTGTATGATAGTATTTTAAATAAATTCATAACTTTTATTAACTTATTTCTCCTTATAAGCTATTATTAATATTGTTCTTTATGAAATGAGGAATACTGATTTTATCCTCAATGAAATTTTCAGTTCAGTTTTTATCAGTACTGCAAATATTAAAATGTGAAATTAATAATTTAATAAAACATTCCATTTTCAAAACAAAATTTTATATTATTTTGATGAAAAAAATTTGTATATATATATATATATATATATATATATATATATATATATATATATATATATATATATATATATATATATATATATATATATATATATATATATATATATATATATATATATATATATATATATATATATATATATATATATATATATATATATATATATACATACATACATATAAATAAATAAATAAATATATATATATATATATATATATATATATATATATATATATATATATATATATATATATATATATATATATATATATATATATATATATATTATTTTAAATATTTTATACCTGATATTATATACAATCAGCAATTGAGAAAAGTTTCATTAAGAACTGATTAAAATCGATATTTTTTGTATATTAAATAACAATATGAAGATGAAATCAGATATTTTTACTTTGTGAAATAAAATTTGGAATTTGTATTTTGATGATATCAACTTTGAAATTATAAAACGGTATTTTTTCTTAATCTTCAAAAAAGTCGTAATACGTATATATGGTGTCCTTTCCATCTTAATTTTAGAAATGTGTTGATTGACTTTTTTTTCATAATGAAGCAAGAAATAAAATTTTACAATAATTATTTAAACATTTTTCTCCATCTCAACTTGATTTTCTACAATTCTCGTATTTTATTATATAAATAAAGTATTGTATGAAACCACCACAGAAATTACGAAATGCTATAATTAGTGAAAACTCCAACTTTCCTATATACTATGCACTGTTGCTATGGAAAAGAACAATCAAACAGAACAAAATATCAGTCAGAATCAAACATAACAGAATTCAAGCAGAAAAAACAGTACAAATAGAACAATGTGAAATAAAACTATTTTCTGGGTAATAGTTTTAAAAACATTTAACTTGCTAATTTCAAAACTCCCAGCTTTTATTAATAATAATTTCTTTATCAATATTCTAATTACATACTGCCCTACAATAATGGACCGAACCGTAAGATGGGATGCTATAAGTAGAATGCATGCTTTAATCGAAAGATGATTCTCCACATGCAGCAGTTTCATCAGCATTCTTTCATAATACATTCTCATCAAAGTTTTGATACACGCGTATAGATATTTGTGTCTATTTTAACTGCAAGAATATCTTCAACTCAGCTGCAGATTTCAGGCATGGTTCTCTTATCTGAAAGCATCTTTCGATGGAATGACCATGGACTTGCCCTCTCGCAAATGTTCACGGGTCGGGACTCTAAAATAAACAATTAAGACTTTATATAAATTCACATTGTGATAACATTGCTTGGTAGAGGTTGTAATATGACTCTCTGTCCTGGATCTAATAATACTCCTCAGTTCCATACAAGCATCAGTGTATAGGATGAACTAGACAGTACAGGCATCAGCATTCATTCAAGTTCACCAGGAATAACATGTGAAGATTCCAACCATACCATGAAAATTGCCCTCAAGTAAGTACACCTCTGAACTTGATAGCTGGAATGATGTACTCGGGTGAAGGACATTCGCTATATCTAAGTTTACTCATCCGAATTGAAAAGCATGAAGCATGATTTGTTGCTCTATGAAACAGCTTTCTGTGAGTTAATAATTCAGTTTATGTGTTGCTAGTACCACATGAAACAACTGGCTTTGTTTGATGGGTTGAAGCTTCGTTTGACTGTGATAATACGCATCCGTGGTTATCGGATATGTGCAGGGTTTTTCCTGCAAAGTATTTGGTACACTGTAAATAATATTGCTTGTTAAAACTCATTGTAGGTGATTTGGAGTAGTTCTTTAAGTTTCATACTGACCTTACGTTTCATGGCACATCGATCTCATTCAGTCAGTAAGCAGGAACAACCAAGATGTGCATCCCAATTTCCCTAATATTTCACATCAGCAGCAGCTGACAGTGATAATGATCATTTTTCCCTAATTATGTGAATAGACTTGCTATTAATGCTACAATTAATTATGGCGCCTCTTTCAAAATCATCAAGCTCCTTCCCTTTCGGTAAAATTATTATAATTTTACATGGAACTAAAGATGTTTTCACTTTATGTATCATAGTTAACTTTCGCAACCCATATGCGAACTATGAATTGGCATGTAGTAATTAGGTGTTATGCAAATCTGCAGGAGTGTTGTCCATAAGTTTAAAATGTATAACTTATAGATAAAAAAAAGCAATTCAAATTCTAAGTATATACATGACAACAAATCTTCTAATCTGTGTTTTTTCTATATTTTAGATGATAAAATTTTTGTCTGACCTTATACGTATTATCGTAACTTTAACATGGCCAGTATCAGATTATATCTTGGATTTTTTCTATCGGTTATTCATGGGGAAAACAAAAGTTCTACCTCCAATCGACAATAAAATTTTATTGATGTCTGCCAGTGAACTAGCTCAAAAAATTCGCAAAAAGCAGGTAAGATTATTACATAACTGTATCTTATTTCATTTCTATCTCCGGAAAATGTATCTTATTTCCTTTAGATCATTTTAAATTTTTATTTAAAAATATCTCTTTATTTCTTATAAATATTTAGTTTGAATTTGAGTGTTAAACATCAAATATTCTATGAATAAAAAAGTTATTGCTACTGTGATTCTCTAAGTTTGAATTTTTTGATGATATATTATATATTTTAATGCTTTAATTATCTGGAGGTAACAATTATATAAATAAATAACATTATATTTTAAATCTTTACAACATGAAATACACTTGATTAAAATAATAACGTGATAAAAAAAGCTTTCTTTCGAAACATGAAAATTGTTTCACAAAAATAGAGTATATTAATTTCTACAGTTGAAAATTTTCACGAAAAACGAACAAAGTTGAGTTCTGTTCATTTTTAGTTCAGATTGGGGTATTGGAGACCACATCCTAATAAACAGCAAAATTATTTTTTAAATGATAACCAAAATCAACAAATCAATGCAAAGTTACAAAAATGAAAATCCATAATGCTTTCTCTCCTTTAATAAGGCATTCACTTTTGGTTTTTTCATTAGTAAAAGATAAATTTATATTCGTGGTGTTCCTAAATATATATATAGCACACATTAAAGAGATAAATGACTTTGAGTTTGGTGATACAATTCATTACCATTTAAAAACCAAGATCATAAAAATTAATAGCGAAAATTTAGTCCTAATTAATGTATTAATACTCATTATAATTTTAATACATCCTATATGGTATATTTTAAATAATACATTGAATTTCATTTTTCCATATGATGATGCATAAAATAATAGATCGTAAATTATAAACTAATTATTTTCTTACCATAATGAAGTAAGTGTAATAATAAATGTATAAAAATGAAAATTAATTACATAAATAGTATCTGTCATTAATATCATTAAAGTTAAGTTCATTAATGACCTTCCACTTAATTATTTTGCTTAAGATGTTAAGTTTAAGACTTGTATCCTAAGTTGCTAAATTTAAAGAATCTGTAAATCTAAATATTAGTTTTTTCTTACATTTACTAAAATTTATTCCGAATCTTGTACTGCCTGTGAATTTAGTGCACATCTGCACAAATCTGAGACCATAAGCCACAATTTTAAACAACAAACAATCCTTACGTTTAGTCAATGTTAATTGTCTACTTAAATAGCATATGTTTAATTATTAATAAATAATTCCAATATTTATAAGTAATGAATTTGAGAGATATTTGTTAAAAATTAAGGCAAGAAATCGTCACCTAGTAGTTTGAAGCCGAAACCAGAATACTACTTGCAATTAAAAATTCTTATCTTTATGTAATATAATGTAATACGCAAAGTCTAACATTAATTAAATAAACACAATGTTCTAGTTTTACATTACCTTATTTGTACTAACATCTAAAAGCTGCAGGTAAAATGCAGGTGTTTATTAGCAAAATATTTCTTCCATAACATTAAATGAATTATCAGATGATTGATTTATTGCGCCTACAAAAAACCAGTAAATGCTCATTAATAATAAATTTTTTTCACGGTTACCGTTTTTATGCACCTTTTTTGGTTTAGCTAACATCTGAACTAGTCATGAGAGCTTACATTGAAAGGTCTAAGATGGTTCATCCTTACATCAACGCTGTCACAGATCAACGATATGAAGAAGCCTTAATTGAGGCAATGGAAGTGGACAAATTCTTGGCTAGTACAAAGAAATCTGAAGAAGAAATTGCAAAAGATACTCCCCTTTTGGGAGTCCCTTTTTCGTGCAAAGAAGCTATTGGTGTAAAAGGTATGTAATCAGAAACGTCTAATTCATTTATCAAAAGATAAACTTTCTGTTTTAAATTAAAACGTACTTTAATTAGAAAATGCAAAATATCAATTACGATTGTCAAATTTATTTGTTTAGTTTAGGTTTCTTTTTAACGATTTTTAAATATAATTTTATATTAATTTTCCAGTAAAATTTTTTAAATCTGTGTGCCTCATTTTATTAAAATTCATTCATTCACAAAGTTTCAGTACTCTTCTGAAAGTTTCCATAGCATCATGTAGTCATTAACACGTCAACATTTTTAATGGTGTTGTATGCATTTTTTTAAGAAGTTAATGAAGTTAAACACCTGCTTTCCTCATTTCAAAGTTTAGAGCATCTTATTATTTGCTATTCGCGAAATTAACGTGAACACTTTGAAATCGCTTTGGCTCTTAAGGAATTGCCATTGTTACAGAATCTCCAAATGTTTCGACATCATTACAATTTTTCGGACATCATATTTATCATATGAATATTTTGTAAATTCTTCGTAACTGGCTGCTAACGATGGAAAAATACAGTGAATTTTTCAGAGTAGTTCATTCTATAATATTTTCAGAAAAATGAGTGTTATTATATTTCCTCGTGTCAAAAAATTCCATTGTGCAAATAATTTTTGCAATATTTGTAATTTGCCTATTTTTTCTCCATATATCATGAGAGTAAAATAAATCTATGTTTTATTACTTTAATGGATGCAATTAAAACGTAAAAGTAGCAATTAATTCATCGAATGAACCATTAATATAATTAATAAAGGAGATTTCACAGTTGAAACAAAGTCACTTCTTGCAAAATTTTTAAGCTCTATTCATTTTCTAACTCACGATTTAGAAGCAAATAATTCTATAAAACTATCAATCATCGGAATACTTTCTTAATATTTATTATTTTTAGCGTTATTAAGGGCAAAACTATGTTTAATTGAAAAAAATTACTGATTTTTCCTACTGAAGAATTTGCAGCTGCCAGAGTGATTTTCTTAAAATTCATTTTTATGACTCCAAACGATTTTATAAACATTTTAATACAAAACTTCAACAATTTTAAAATACATAACGATATAACAACCAATCATAAAATAACAAATAAGGAATCGACAAATCTTATGTTTTAGCCTCTAGTATCACTGGGCAATGTTAACATCACAGTTTAGCTGAAAAAAATGAGGAAGAGAGTAAATTAGTAGTCCTACTATTTTTATATTGATTGGGTGACGTCATCGTAAGGACGTCTCCAGATTGCTGTTCCCACACTACTAAAGTAAATTTTATGCGACATATGCTCAGATTTGAATTCTTCCTTTATAAATTTTGTATTTTTTGTTGTTGTTACTTATAATACTTGGACAAGTCAAGGTCGCTATGCCTTTGGCTATGCGGATTTAAGTCAGTAAGGTGCGTCTTTCGTTTAACAAGAGCACCACAAAGGTGAAAGTACGACTAACCACTAGGCTACCATGACCCAAATTTTGTATCTACTTTCTATAAGTGAAACATCTGAAATAAGCTTAACACTTCAGAAACATTTTATGAACATCCGCGAAATTATTGAGCAATATTGCCAAATCTGTCCGTTATAATAAAATGTCTAGCTGAATAATCTTGAGTTTAATATTCGAATTCGACTATCTTTTTAAGCTTATTGTTTGTATTGATTTCGAATACACTTTGAATTGTTAAGTCCTTATTGAATATGATTTTGTGTGCAAAAAGAAACCATTAGATGTCCAATCCAACTTTTTTATCAATGGAATTCAATAATAAATGTGTTTATTATTTGATAACTTTTTTAACTTTTGCTGCACAGCATAAAAACAATTTACAAATTTTCCAAACATATGTCAACCTTTTCACTCGTAGAACTACAAAATAATCTTTTAAATAAAGAGATTTTTTTTTATTTTCCTCGACACTTATCTAACAGAGCATATTTTCTACAGCATTCTGCTTCTTACGCTTTATTTTCTTTTGAGATTGAAAGAGCTTTTCCCTTCATGAGAGTTCTAAATTAGAGTGGAAATTATATTTTGATGAAAATGTTTGCATAAATCTGTAACTTTAAATTCATATCAAATAAATTTCAAATTTATTCTAATTGGCTTTTATAAGTATCTTATTTTGAGATTCCCGTCTTCATCTCATGTCTATTTTGCGATTTTTCATGTGTTTTATTTCTGTTATTCCTTATATTTGCCCTGCCATTGGAAATAAAAAAGATATCTTAGTAATATTCTAAAACCGTATAAAATTAGAGCAATTGATTACACTTTACATTTTGTTATTTGTACAGACTGTTTTAAAATGGATTATATAATATTCGTGTATGAATATTTTTCAAATTTTTTACATAAACCTTACTTTTTAAACTTTACTAACTTTACTTATAACTTTTTTTTTAACCTTACTAACTTTACTTACCAACTTTTTTACTTTAAATGATGAGAATTTTAAGTGTTCAAATAATTTTCAAATTAATTATTAAAGTTGTTTCTTAGGATTAATTCTGAGTAAAAAATCGTAATTTCTTTCAAATATTTTATTCTAAGTTTAAAAAATGTAGAGCTTAATTATTGGTCATTTTATAGTTTCAATTTTTTATAGATTTTAAATAATATGTTGGTACATTTTAATGAAAAATCAGTATAAGCATTTTTTGAATAAAAAGAAATTCATTTTACTACAGCAAACTTCATTGAAAAATGTAATGTATATTTTTTTATTTAAATGGTTTTTAATATGATTACACACTACAATCATGCCCAATTCACGTAAAGATAAATAACTCCTTCAATCAATATAATATTTCGGAATTGCTAAATGCATAAACAAATTATGAAAAGAAATCACTTTAAAGACAGACAATTCTTATTCCGCTGTGTTGCATGAGAAAAAGTTTTATAATTAAAGCTTTTTTCATAGCGTTATATTTTCAAATAATATAATAAAGTATTGAGATATAAAATATTGAGAATATAAAGTGTTATGAAATAAATATAAAATGCGATACACCTCCTTTATATAAATTTAATACAGCTTTTTATAAACCGTCTACCCTGTCTAGTGGTCAGAGTGCCTAACTGCAGATAGGGAGGTCCTGGGTTCGAATCCCAGTTCGGGCATGTATGTACTTTCTATTGTGTCTATTCTCTGTCTTTGTCCTCTCTTTGTATGAATGAGTTGTAAATGGCTGCCTACCTTATAAACAGGTACCTATAGCATGTGTGTACTGAGGAAGTTGGACTCCACACCAAAATATGGTTCAATTAGAAAACTGGAGCAACGCACCCCATATTTTCAGCCTAGCTGACACACGACAACAGCTTTTTATGTGTTATTTTTGTAGTATCTTTGTGGCGCAAAATTATTTGGAATGTCCATTTTTAAATTTAGCAATAGTTTGCCTATTTTTATGAAGTAAAAATTATATGCGTGTGTATTCTATTTAATATATAACAATAAAAGATTTTATCACGTAACATAAGTTATTAAACATATAAAGTTTGTGTATAGAAAGGTTATTGATTAAAATAAAACATAAATTCCTTCTTTATATTTTTTCATTTAGTACCACTTAAATTTTATGTTTTTTACTCGAAAACATACAATAAAAAAAACACATAAATGGGCATTCATTTATGAAAAACTGCTTAATTGCTTAGAATTTGTTTAGTGTTTACTGTTTCGCTTTGTATAATATATAACATGTAACAGCTGAAATAATCTACCTAAATTATTCTCCTTGAAAACGTATTTAACTAACAGCTGTGTGTCAGCTAATTATTTGATTTAACAAATCAAAATAAAACCCTTCATCGTTAAAGGCAAACGATTTCATTGAAAGTCGTGTAGCAATGCTTCGATACTTACAATGCCTAACCAAACCATCCTTCAATCTAAATAAGCATGAATCAACCCTTTGGAAACTGTTACTCAATGCTCACTTTTCCTAATGACTCACTGGTAATTCATTGTCATTTTTTTCTCTCTTTTTTTACAAAGAGCATCACGCGAAATAATTATTCATGTAGGTCAAGATTGTTCAATATGAAACAGGTTTCATACTATGACCTCAGATAACTAAACTATCATCCGCGATTGACTGTTAATAAAAAGAAAATAAATTTTAATTTTTTGTTCTTAATACATACATTATCTTTTTCGTCATAAAACTATAACAATGTACTTAAGAAATAAATACCACATTAGGAAACTTTCTAATGATTGTGTTTAAGTTAATGAGGTTTTAGAATAAATAATTTGTGCATATTTATGCATAATGCTTTCAACTGACTACACATACAATTCTTTTAGCATTTTAAATTAAATTACTATTTAATACACATTCGCAAAAAAATGTGGAAATAAATTTTATATCCTGAGTTTAATTATATTGTTAATACATATCATGTATTGAATTGAACTATTAAAGCCTATTTTTTATTTAAATTTTTCTATTTTTATTTTTTTTAATGTGTTTAAAGTTTAGTTTTTTTATAAATTGTAAAATTTAATGAATATCAACATTTTAAATGAAATAATGGCTAATAATTTAATTTTTTTATTGTTTTAAGTATAAGCTGCATAGTGGTAAAACCACCGAAAATTTTATATTCTAATATACTTTCAATTTGCAAAATCTTATCATTTTAGATCAATGATGAAATAAATATGTAGCATAATATGTGATGAAATTTTTACTAGATTCTGATTATTTATAATAAATTTTTACAAGTTTTAAATCAAGACATAAAACTTTAATTGCATAAAATATTATTTATATATAGCATAAACTATTATTGTTGTAATATATTTTTCAAGCAGTTTTTGCTTTTATGTTTTTATAAGATTTAAATCTTATCAAAATGCCACTCAATTTATTACGGAAATTCAACCATCAAGAAATTACTCCGGAGTTAATTTTTAGAATAACAAACGATATTGTCTTGTTAAAACTGGAAAACTAAAGCTCATTAGCATTTGGTAAAATACATAGGTTGTTATATTTCATGACAATTTTTGGCATTCAAATTATAAAAAAGTATAGTGCTCTATATTCGAGTAGTAAGATTCCTTTGAAAAGGACCTTACCTCTTGAATCAAAATTTGCTTAAACAGTATTCAGTTGATGTTTAAAGAAATTAAGTTCTTTCAGAAACACATTGTGTTTCATGTCAATACTTACATCCACCTGAACCACATGGCTTTTCACTTTATATTCTGCTGTATGAACACATTTTTGAAAAAGATGCATCCTGAATTTGCTGGCATAAATATCTACGAAAAATGTTTCTTGATACAAATTTGCAGTCGAATATCTCAATCTGTATAAAATAGTTATTTATTTATATACAGGGTGATTATAAAAAAACTTTGCCAACATCTGCACTTCTAGCGTCCATTCTATTTAACCGATCAAGATGATACTTCAAATATAGTTCTTTTGAGATATGCGCTCGAGATTCTGTGAATGGCAACACAGTGGCCCTCGCGGTTACAGTTATAGTGACAGAAACTCGAAATTTTCGAATGGCAACGCCTACTTTTTACCATCGCAAAATGTTCAGCACATGCGAAAACCCTAAATAGCGTTGAAACGGTACCGATATGTCCGAAAACCGACGTGTTATACACATACAAACAGTTCTTCAAGGCGCACGGAGGAATAATGCATACGACAGAGACAAGACACTGCTCAATGATGAGAACACATAGAGAAAAAAAATCTTTATTAATTTCAAACATTTTCTTCTTCTCTGTTCTGTGATTGGTTTCTTGACTCTGTCACATGCAAATTTATTGCGTGCGCCCAGATCGTGTTTTATTGGCCGGTTTTCAGAACTCTTTTTTGTGTTTGCAGAACACGTCCGTTTTTAGACATATCGGTACCGTTTCAACGCTATTTAGGGTTTTCGCATGTGCTGAACATTTTGCGATGGTAAAAAGTAGACGTTGCCATTCGAAAATTTCGAGTTTCTGTCACTATAACTGTAACCGCTAGGGCCACTGTGTTGCCATTCACAGAATCTCGAGCGCATATCTCAAAAGAACTATATTTGAAATATCATCTTGATCGGTTAAATAGAATGGACGCTAGAAGTGCAGATGTTGGCAAAGTTTTTTTATAATCACCCTGTAAATTTAATATCGATGGAGAAGATTTTTTCCTAAATCTTCATTTTTCTAATAGATAATTATTTTTCGGAATTATAGATGCTTTATTCGAGCTTTATTTAAATAATCCATATTTAATATAATAATTTATTATTTTAAGTAATTTTAATAGTTATCGAGCCATATTTAATAATTTTAACCATTGCATAATTTTCTATGAAAATGTAAAACACTTGTTCGAAAACATACGATAAATATCACTTGATAAAAAGAAATGATTTACTGAAAATAGTGAGAGAATAACTAAATCGCTCTGTAGTTTAGAAAAACTGTTTGAAGCTTGTTTTAGATGTATAAGCATTCTTATTTTTTAACCATAATTGTATTTAAGACAGTAAAAAATGTATTAAGAAAAGAAAATTTGTATACTTTACAAAACAATATATGTAAAACAAATAACACTTTTTTAAATATTACAATGGTAAAAGAGCAGTGAGTTTTTGAAACTTCTTATTTAAATTTACAAAATTATGAATGTTATTATGAGGCAAATGTGAAATTTAAATATCAGTTCGTTCTATAATATTTTTGAAAAAAATATGTAGTATTTTTCAGATATATATTTATTATTCATAAAGCTTTTTAGCTAAAAATATATTTAATTTGCAAAAATAATAAACTCTAAAAACAATCGAGTATTTTTTAATTAAACAGTTAAAATTAATCACTTGGAATTTATTATTGATAAATCATCAACTAAATCTAATTGAAAACATTTACTTCATCTGCATTAAAGATAATAAATGTAAAATCATCGCGTAAATCTTATAAAAATAATGAAATATGAGACAAATTTAATGACTGCGGAATCAATTAAAAATCAGCATGTGATAAACTTATACTATGTTATTACATTAATTAATCATTGAAACAATAATTTCTATAAAGGAAAAATCGTAATGTTTGCTTTCATATAAATATAATTCGGTAATGCAAAATAATTTTTATTATTGCACACTTTGTAAAATGCTTATTAATGTTAACGGTATAATTTCCTTAAATTTTTTTACAGTAGCACTAAACTCCATCAAAATAATTCTTCCTTCGTGTTTAGAGTTTTCTTATATTAAAATTACATTCTCACATTTTATTATGTTTACTTAAAAACGAATAGCAAACGAATACTAATTTACATTGCATTTATTTGCGGGCTGCTGATTATGTTTATTCATTTAGGCATGCTGTGCACTGTAGGCATGGTACGTTTTAAGGATAGAAAAGCCGAGAAAGATTCGAGTGCAGCTGATCTCTACAAGAAAGCAGGTGCCATCCCACTAACAGTGACTAACATTCCAGAGTACTGCATGTGGTGGGAGAGTGCTAATGTTGTTTTCGGAAGAACGAAAAATCCTTACGATAACACTAGGTCTGTCGGCGGAAGTACAGGTAATATATTTCCATCTCAAATTTCCATAAGCAAAATGCTCTTATGCATTTCAAAGTATGTCCTTCCATAAATTAACTCTGAACAGGCTATAAAATATCGGATATTTTGTCATGAAGTGGTTTAAAATTGCTCAAGATTCATGAGCACTCAAACAAACATTTGCGTGACATGTTTCGACCTTAACTGAGGAGGCCTTAAGGTCATTACTATGCCTGATGGAATGCTCGCACGATTTGTAACATTGGCATTGAAGTGAATTTTATGAATGTAATGCCAGTTATAAATTATTTTTAAAAATCATACTTGAGATACTTACTAATTATTGATTTGTCTGAGATTTCGTTTGTTTTACTTTAGATCAATATATTTAAGACAATGAAAAACTAGTTTATAATTTTTCAAATAAAATACATACAGTACTATTTTTAAACTTTATGAAACGAAAGGAAATTTTAATGCATGAGAAAGCTCGTGTTATTGCCAAATTCTTCACTATTATTTGTAACAATGCACCATATATCACCTTAAAGTAATGAAGTTTCTAAATTTTTTTCTATCATATAGGGAATATAAAACATCAAAATAAAGAATAAGTTTAGGAAAACACATCTAAATTGACGTCTAAAGCATTGTAGCTGCATTTATGTAATAATATTTTAAAGGAAAATATCTGAATAGTTTTTGTTTTTTGTAAATACTTAAACAAAATATGAAAAATAAACAATAATTTAATGAATAAAAATGCTAAGATCTCGAAATGTTAAAAAAAAGTCTATAGACATAGTCTTTTACATTAAAAAAACCACTAAAATTTAATATTCTTATTAATACATAAAACCTTTTATAAATATAAACACGTATATATAAATTTAAAATTTCAATGTGCTTTTTGAAATTGTTTCAATTATTCTAGTTTATCAGGCATTTCTTCAACTAGAACTGAAACACAAAATATAATTCTTTAAGATTCAGCAATTATTATTTAAATATTTATTTAAAACATGTATGAATATTGTTTCGAAATAACATTTAAAACAACCCCACGTGTAAATGATTTGATTTACTAAAAGAAACTGGCATGTCTTTGTAAAAGGACTTTTACAAACGCTTATCGCATCTTCATGTGAAATATTAAAAATATAATCCAAATTCTCTTAAAAAAATAATTGCGAATAGCCTTAATTGAATGAGAAAACATTTTACTTTTTTACTTTCCTTTAATTTTACGAAATAGTTGTGATCATAACTTCTTCTTTTGTTTCTTTTTTTAACTGCTTAGCTTTATAGCTCTCGTTGTGTTTAGTTTTATACTATTATAGAACTTCATCTAGTACTTTATTCCCAAATTATTTTTCTTCTAACATTTTCTTTTCATATTTTATAGGTTTTTTTTTTCATTTTACTTCTAGAACTTCAGCTTTGATCTTCCTTTTTTTGTGATTATATAATTTTTCTTTCGAAAATCGATTTGACTATTTAGTATTTTTGCGAACATAATCTGTTATAAGGCTATGTTAACTATCCCAATTGTTCTTTAACTGATCATCGCGCGCGTGATTTCGATTCTATAATAGATCATCGATTCATCATAGATTGTCAAATCGATCAATTCGTTCTGAAGATCCTAAAAATTAATTTTAAAAAGGGTGTATAATTTCTAAGTACGTTAATTTAAAAAATAATCTATACAAATAGTCTTGCATATTAATCAGTCATTTTCATTTTTTGCTTATGGGGCATTAAAGAACATGTCCTGTATCGATTGCTTTTATCTCTTTTTCAGGATTTTCCGGAAGTGATTAACAGTAGTGTCGTTATAATGATCCCCAAACTTACTGACTCAGCTTTGTTTGTGTGCCATTCTAAGACTATTCCTTCTAACAGGACTCAGACTCCTGCTTCATTTAAAGATCTTCAATGACAGATACCGGCATTGGTCCGAATTCGGTTTTGAATGAAATCAAAAGCAATCAGTTTCAATCGGTAGTCAACTTCGGTTTTGAATAAAACCGAAACTCATGGTCTACTTGGGCTATAAATATTCCATTGGAAAAAAATATTTTTCCCAATTTTGAACTTAGAAGTTTTATAGGCAAGTAATATAATTCAAGATGAAAAACGATTTTTGTCCATAGGGTTTGGCAACTCTGAACTACAAGAGCAAAGAAGTGTTCCGTAGAACTTGTTTTAGTTCATATATCCGAATGTTTTTCGATAACAAACTGAAACAAATTCTAAAGAAAATCTTTTGTGAAAATATTCGTAGTCCGATTTGCTTGCAGTCCTAACTATTCGTTAACCAATCAGCCTCTGTAACTGATTATTTTCAATTCCTGTACATGTTGAACAAATTTTGAATGCTAAATTTTAAGCTAAAATTTTCAAATTTTCCTAGCATGGAAAGTGTATGAAACTCCTTTATATACATTAACGCTCACCTCATTAAATCTAAAAAAAATTTTAAGTATTAAAAACTTTTATTGAAAGTAAGTGGAGAAATATTTCTAACTAGCTTTTTTTCAAAGAATAAGTTAATCTTCGAGCTATTTTACGAAAGAGATTAAAATTAATATGGATGGTAAGAGTGGATTTTTAACTACGCAAAAAATAATTTCCCCTTTTGATGTACTTTTTGTATTTTCAGTGTTTCGATGTAATTTCATATTTTTCTCTTCGCAAAACATTTCATTAACTTTTATTTTCATTAATATTCTTTATAATACGCACTCTATTTTGGGCAGAGGAAACTCGAATATTTTTTATTATTGATGTTCACAGAAGTAGAATTCAATTTTATATGGATATTAAAAAAAGATTACTTTCCCGTTGTATACTATGTAAGTAAGCTTGGTATTTTGCTATACGATTAATTTTTGATAGACTATTTATATCATAATTGTCTGCAAAAACTATGATTAATTTCCTTTTCGAATTAATGAATTAAATTCTAATAATGGTTTTTAGATTATATTTTCTATGTGTGACAATGTCATTAATAATATGTCGAATTTTCTCTAATTAAAAAAATAGCTTTTTTCGCTTCAGTTAAAAACTTATTTCTGAAGCACATTCATTCTTTCGATATCATCTGACCAAATTATTGATATGGTAACTATCTATAATGTATTCAATGTTGCATATTTTTATATTATAAAATTGTTTGTTAATGACACAACCAAAACAATTGAGGTTTTAGATGATAATTTTATTTAAATGAATATAAGAATGGAATCACGTAAATATAATAATTATTTTACATAAAAGAATTATTATATTTATGTGGTTCCATTTTTAAATTAAATTTAAAGATAAATTACTACATAATTGAGAGTACATTAGAAATGGATAATTTTTTGTTTTTTGCGACAGATTCACTTTGGAACTTAAAAATCCAAAAACCATATTGTTTGCCACAAAATTAAAAGAATAAGGTGTTAAATGCACGAAATTCGCACTTATTAAATATATGAAAATATATGAAATTCTAGAAAATGCAATGCTTAATAAAGTAATAAAGCGGAAATTTTTGTTTTTTTCATAGACACCAACTATTTTATGCCCATCCAGTAACTTTACATGCGTATGTAACTCCTTTATAATTTTTTTATTTCATAAAAGGATACTTTTGTGTGATAATGCTCATATTCAATGAATTTCCTTAATCTGTCCCCATATATGCTTATAGAATATCTAAAAATTAACTAAAAAGTTTAAGTGTTATTAATTGACATTAAAACCCGTATCTAAATGTTTTGTTATCACTCACAATCATTTGCCTGTATTTTTGATGGGTCCATTATGTAAAACGAGGAAAATATTACAAATTGTTGCTAAAAATTGCCTGATAGAATATTCTTTGATTCGTTATAATGTATTCAGTCACACATATGTGTTAGAAGTATATTTAAAAATAAAATTTCAATTAATTACTTGAAGACAAAAGATATTATTCATTTCCAATACAAGATACTATTCCTTTTAAACACAACAAGATACTATTCCCTTTACATATAACAAGATACTATTCATTTTAAATGCATCAAGATATTATTCCTTTTACTTCTTCTCTTCTTCTTCTTCTTAGAGTTGGGTTTGTATGTCATTGGGCACCTCTGCTTTTATCAGCATTTTGTACCATTAACTCCAAACCCAATGTTTCCTAGTTCCAGTTACTTGGGTCACCCACTTTATTAATAAAGTCCGATAACCCTTTAACGGAGTCTAGGTGTAACTCTCTAGTATGGATGAAGCCTAAAGAAGTTAATTTAGGGAGGGCAAGAGCCTCGCATTCGTAAATGATATGCTCTGCCGTTTCCTCTTGCGTATAACATTTCCAGCAGATAGGACTTGCTGAAACAGTCCCATCTGGTCAGAAAGTCAGTCATGCTAGCGATAGCTTCCTGATTTTCACCAGAAGAAGATGGTTTGGAGGTCATTTCTACCTCAAGTGAAGGATTCATTGCTGCCCCTTTACTAGATTGCCTCTGAGTTCCCTTGTCTTTTTCAGCAAGTTCTAATTCAGAGGCTTCACCTGCAAATGCAGAAAGGTTTGTTATTTCTTGTGTCTTTTCAGCCACAAGATAACAATTAATAAGCTCAGGTAATATAAGTCCACCCAGCATTGCCTGAGTTACTGGGCAAGGCAAATTACTCCAGAAGTTCGCCAGGCAACTAGAGGCTCCGTTAAGACACCATTACCGCGGTGCCAAATTACCCTAGGCACGGGTCGCATAACACCAGGGTTTACGGGAGCTGGTTCACGGCCTCTGATTCTATATTCAAGGCTATCCTGTCATTCCTACAGGACATTCAGCTATCCACCACCTGCCGACGCGCCTGGTGGCTGCTCAGGCCCCAGGAAGGTACGTGTACCCCCTGGTTCCAGGTTATTCCTTTTAAATACTATTCTTTCGAATTTCAACCGAACATTTTCCAGCTATATAAAAGCGAAGAAAATATTTTAAGAAAATTGCATTATTGGATATCCTTTGATTCGTTATTATATATTTAGTCACATATATGGGTTAGAAATGTATTTAAAAATAAAATTGAAATTAATTATTTGAAGAAAAAAAGGTACTGTTCCTTTTAAACACAGCATATTCATATTTTAAGGTCATCATCATTAATGAGATTTTAATTTCCTATCGAATAATCTTTATTTCAGGCGGAGAAGGAGCTATCTTGACATCGGCCGGTGCTGTCATTGGTATAGGAAATGACATCGCGGGTAGTATTCGAATCCCTGCTTCATTCTGTGGAATTTATGGACACAAACCCTCGGCTGGTATGGTATAATAGCAACTCATATGATTATAGAAACCTAACATAAATTATTAAATAACGAAATAATTTAAACGTGAGAATTAATTCAATTATCTCCTTATGAATAACTAATGGCTACAGTAAATTTAAAGTAACTTTTTTTTTTAATTTTTGTATACTTTTTATACTACATTCAAAATCAAGTACTTATGGAGGTTCAATATGAACTTTAAAAATTTTAATCAACCGAACATTTTCATCTCAAATAGTTCCTGAGTGGTGATCATATGAAGAAATATCATTCCATGTTGCCCGTACTGTTCTGAACTTCCTTGATACAGAACAGGTTCGACTTTTACCCTGGCCAGCACGTTCTCCTGATCTGTCACCAATTGGGAACGTGTGGTCAATGATTGCCGAGCGATTGGCACGCCATCACTCACCATCCACTACTGTCGATGACCTGTGGCATAGTGTTGAAGCTGCATGGACTGAGATCCCCGTACATGCCATGCAATCTCTGTTTGACTCCATGCCTAGGCGGATAAATGCTGTTATTGCAGCCAGAGGTGGCTGCTCTGGGTACTGATTTCTCAAGATCTATACATCCTAATTTCCTGTAAATCTGATCACTTGTTCTTTCCACTATAATGTATGCGTCCAATAAATATCGCTCTGTTATTTGCATTCCTTCTTGGTGTAGCAATTTTAATGGCCAGTACTGTATATCATTTTTTCTTAAAAACTGGGGAAAGAAACATGCATTCAGAAATTTATTTTATGATCCTAAGGGGAATTCATTAGGAAATTATTTCCATAAAAAGGCTCTGAAAAATCTGTTTATAAAATAATCATATTTAGAAGAATTAAAAAATATGCTTAGGTAAAGTTTCTATCAATAATTTATGTGAAAAGAGCTAGTTATAAAGCATTGAAATCATTTGCGAATTTCAAAATGTTGCTTTATCTCGAATTTCTATAATTAATAATATCTTAAATAGCTTTTATCGTGTTAAGTTTACCAAACACTTGTTTATTCCAATAATTTCTCAATAAGCGACATGTTGTTGTTCAGAAAAAATGTTCTAATTCAGAAAAAATTTCCCGAATTTATGTCTCATTAATCCTCACTTAAAATAACTCAGTTTTTGAAATAAGCGAGTTCTTTATAATGTTGTATACCTTACATGGAATCTTAGATCACTCCCATTTGCTTAATAGATTGCATGCATTTTACCTTCATAGTATTTGCTATACTCGTTTTTATGGTACCACGCTATCAAAACTTTTTCTGCTGATTTTAAATGTATCGTGTTTTAAACTATATTTGGTTGCTCATAATTCGTCCGTTTTATTAACACTTCTTTGGCAACTTACCATTTAAAATTTTTGCTGCAAGATTATATGGTACTCTATTATAACAAAAACAGGAATATATATTTTGGTGAAAAAAGGTGAATGTGAGAGCTATTTAATGCTTCAAAATAATAACTCGAAACAGTTCTTTCAACTATAAATCCACGTACATGCATTTAAGGAAACGTATTTTGTTTTGAACAGTGAATGTAAGCTGTCAAAAAAGTTTTACTAATAAATCCACTTTTTTTTTCTGATTGAGAAATATGTCCACAAAGATTATTATATCTTTAGGGACGCATTTATTTGTCTGCATTATATGTCATTTTTGTCAAAAAAAATGCTGTTATTTTAAGATCACAAAAGCAACAGCATTGCAATTAAAGCATGTAAGCACAAGCATGTAATTAAAATACAAAATCATTGTAACCAAATTTAATAAATCATCCAAATTAAATAATACAGAAAAGCTGTTAATTGAAAGACAAGTACTATTAATCTTTTCAATCTTTAATCAAATAATATATCCTGAACTTATATGGTGTTTTTCAAATTAATTTTAGAGGATGGTTCATGGACAAGATTTTTTCTGTTATGAAACAAGTAGAATGCGATGAAAAAGTATCTCAAAACAGCTACTAAAAATTATCGACCCATAATTTTCATCGCTGAAAAAAATTTATTTATCTTTGAATCGGAAATCTTTTTTTTAATTTTATTATATCAATAAAAGGACTTACTACTTGAGAATAAGAATGACCAAAAACAAATATTTTGATAACATTTTTTATTCCACGAATCTTATAGAACTTACAAAAAATCTATGGCAGATGTATATTTGTTTATGAAGCTGATGAAAGGTGGAAGGTATAAAATAAAATATATATAGGTTTATTTTCAAAACTGCTGAACTCTTCCTTGATATAAAGTCAAAAATGGTTCAATTGAACAGTGGTTTTTCTTGTTTGAGATTTTACCATATCATCCACAAATACTTAAGCAGGCTAGAATTTTGTGTAGAACTCTAAAAGCTTGGGATTATTTGCTGACCATTAATGACTGAATATGAAGTC
Organism: Latrodectus hesperus; assembly: GCA_037975125.1. NCBI lineage: Eukaryota > Metazoa > Arthropoda > Arachnida > Araneae > Theridiidae > Latrodectus > Latrodectus hesperus. Next base: position 36,176,600 of record CM075855.1, read on the forward strand.
TGATGTATTCTTTTGATTACAATGCTTATTTCATTAATTTTATGTGTTGAACTATCTTTCCATAATTTTCGAAATCAATTTTCGCTCCACAGAACGCTATTTTAAAATATATATGCACTGATGAATTTACTTTTATATCTATTTAAATTCAAAAATGCATGGATTTTTTTAGGTTTAAATGATTTTATTCTATACCATAACATATGCCAAGCTTTAAACACACTTTACTATCGTATATGAAAAAATTATCTGATAATCAAATTCTGCATTTTCTATCTATTGAGAAATGTTCTGAATAATGCATCAAGTTCCTACAACAAACAAGATTATTTGCTAACATTCGAAGATTTATTACTAGGGGTGTTCAAACGAAAAGATACGAAATGTCGTAACAACGTAACCGTTAACATATTTGTCTATGCTGCTATGGGAGAACGCATAGCAAGACATACAGGGTTGCAATTAGAGTCTCCGTCGTGGATCGGAGCATGCGCAGAAGAGAGCAGAGGCTCTAATCAAGAGCGTCATCCAATTGATGCGGCAGTAAGTGGGAGGACAGGGTGACGTTAAACAGAAAAACTATCAACTCCAACGCCTACGCAGGTCCATCAAGAACAAAAGATCCAGACGGCTGACGGAGGATGTGGTTCTTCTCCATAATAACGCGAGTCCACACATCGCCCACGTCACACACGTGTAACTGGCCAAGTTTAAGTGGGAGCAGCCTGACCATCCTCCCTACATCCCAGACATGTCACCCAGCGATTTCCATGTCTTGGTCTCTGGAAAAAACATCTAAAAGAGAAGCGGTTCAACTCAGCCGACGAACTCAAGGACGGGGGGAAAGATTGGGTCTCGTCATGGTAACAGGAATTCTTCAGCTCATTAATCAACGGAATCGTTGAACTCGGGCCAATAGTGTTTACTTTGAATAAAGCCTTCATTTATACCCACAGAGTCGTTTCGCATCTTTTCATTTGAACACTCTTGTATTTGATAGCTCTCCAGCATAATTTTCTTTTGAGATAATTGAATTTCTTATGTAATACATGTATATGCTTCACAGCCTTTTTCGAAGACTCTCTAGTTATTCTTGTCTAGTATGATATTTTCTGAGAGTTGACCTTGAATTTTTCCTGTTGTGTTCATGGATAATCCATGTTCTTTGAAGTCTTGTCAATATATAGCTTTCCTTTCTTATGAAAATTGCTTATGATACCCATCTTCTGAAGGCATAGAAAAGAACACATAGTTTGAAAATAAATTTACCTTAAAATTCTGCAATATCCAACTCCCACTATCCCAATAGGCTTCAATAAAAATATACAATTCATTGATTGCAACTCATTTTCATCCCTCATAAGGTTGCTTGATATGAATATAAATATTTCAAGAGCAACTGATTTGTATGTGTTTGAAAAACATTTATGCAATTGATTAACTTATTAAATACGGAGAATTCTCTTAAGTTTTTCGGTTATCTTGTAAAAGTAAATAAATTATACACACGTATAAGACAAGACATTCATTTTTAATTTTAGTTGTAATTTTACTTTTTCAATACGATTTTCTATGTCGAAAATAGTTTATGCCATGTAAGAAATTATTTTCGCTTTATGTTTGCAAATGCTTATTAAATAAGATTATCTACACTAGAAAGCATACATATTTTTCTAGGATAAAAATACTACAGCATTTCGTATTGTTGACTTTGCATCAGTTTGATTTGAAGAAATAGTGTAATTTTACTCAAAGATATTTCTCTGTTACAGGAATTATTTCAAATAAATTGGCTTGCCTCGAAGATCTTGATGATGACTATTTTGATAAATTTATTAGTACGGGTCCAATGTGTCGTTATGCCGAAGATCTTCCTTTATTAACGAGAGTTTTGGCTAATAATCATAAGAATGTACGCTGGGATGATAAGGTAAGTTAAGTTTATCATTTCCACTTTAAATTTATCAAGTCTGATAAGTATCTTAAATTTTATATCCTGATCACATAGAATTTTAAAGTGAAGGAAATTTAATGTATGTTTAACTTTATAAAAAAATTATATAATGCTATTTATGTAAAAAGGCAGAAAAATTCTATGTATAAAAATAATCTTAACATATATGATAGCATAAATATTTATTGTACAGTAATAGATATTAAAATAAAATATCCATATAAATTGTATAGTTGTCTTTTTGCTGTTTCTTAGATGTATATTTTCCTTCTGTCAATTTAAAAATTAAATTTCATCGTTAATGTGAATTCTTTATTCTTAATGCAACTTTTTTACTTTTCGGCAATAAAATGGATTCAATGTAACTAAACTTTGATATAAATGAGAAAGAAAAAAAAAAAAAAAAAAAGAAAGAAAAAGAAATTTTATTACTTAATGTAAAAATTATATCATAGTTTAAAGACCACTTTTTTAGTGCTAGGACATAAAATATTCTATTATTCTTAAGGAATATCTTCTCCGATAATTACATTAATGAAACTAGTAAATCAACTTTGAGAACATTCAAAAATTCAGTGTAAACAAATATATTATAAATATTATTCGCCTATTTTTATTTTATTAATATCCTCTAACAATTTTATTTGTTAATATCCTCTAACGAAAAACAAAAAAATTCTCGGTTTTGTGATTCAAATATTTTTATTTAGTAAAATAAATTAGTTTAAGATCAATGCTTATTCAACGTTCCCCCCTCCCAACATAATTTCGAAACAGATTTTACTTTCTTGTGCAGCATGTTATTCTTGCGTTTTTCACTGATGTAAAAAGCAAAAATAACTTACTGGATAAGGATGCAAAATGTGTTTCGAAATTGATAATATCATAAACTACAATACATTGATTATATATGCATTTCTTATACGATATTACAAAAATAGAAATAGCGTATAACAAGTGCATATGTAAGCAGAAATTTATATCGAAATTACTCGTGTAAAACGTTTTTTCATGAGATTATAACCTATCCATTAAAATTAATAAATTTTGAATGTGAAATTTCAGGAATATCTTCTTAAGGAAGATATTCTAAGTTATAGTTAAACGAATATGACGGTCCATTTTGGACTGGTTACGATGGCCATTATCGTGGCATTCTCGTTATCAGAAGGTAGTGAATTCGAATCCCAACTTAATCCGTCGTGTTCGCTAAAGGAGACTGAGGCATTTTAGAATTGAGCGAAGTCGCAATGTCCTCCAAGTGAAATGATACCTCTGGGGTGGTAGGCCAAGTATTAGGGATCTTCTGCTTGGTCCTTACTTCAAATCACGAAGACTCCACCCGGTTTCACCTATCTTATTGGAAGAGCGCAGCTCAGGGCTAGTTACAGGGAAGCATGCAGGTGCAACAGCAGCAACGGTCCATTTTGGAAAAAGTTAAATGAATCAACTTTCCCTAATGTAAAATGTTAGCTGCGTGTAGAGAATATATAATGTCAGAATATATTGAATAATTTCTGAAATATATACAGCCAAAGCTTGATATAATGACCTTCAGTGATCCAGAGAAAAAGGTTTTTATAACGAGTGATCCCTATATGGGATATAATTAAAAGTGTGTCCACTTACATGCTAACAAGTTTCGGAAAAAAAACAGGTTATTTTTAAAGAGAGGTCCTAATTAAATATTTAAATAATTCTTTGTGTCAAAAATAAAATTTTGTCAGTTAAATTATTTCTGAAACATATTTTAAAGTAAAACATACGAAAAAAAGGTGTACTTACGAAACATTTATGTTCCAAAGAAAAAAATTCTGGAACGATTATTTATCATTTTTGAATAATTGTTGTCTGTTTCATTTAAAAATGATAATATAGTTTTGTATTTTCTTGTCTTTCAAAAAAACATTTTAAAATTTCATCTCCACTTGAAACGGTTTTTATGCTATCAAGTGTCGGCATCATGTCTTGGTCTTCATACGATGTTGATGCAATTTCTTCTAGTGATCAATAACAGGAAATTAGTTCATTTTTGGTCAGCTTTTCGACGCATTCTAAGTCATAATCAGTTATAGCATATTCATCAAAACTTAAATTTTATCCGAACTTCAATTTTTTCGAAATTTCTTGAAGCATTTTCTCATTATCGAAATTTTAATCTTCTATTATTTCAACAGTAGATTCCATTTCTGGTTGCTTAGTGAAACCAGCGTAATGGAAGGAATTCTCGATATTATTTTCAATCATGCCATACCATACTGTTTTCGCGAGACATAAAACCGTAAGAATATCTACATAACCTTCACCTTTATCCAATGCAGAAACAATTCTTCGCAAAAGCAATTTCCTGTAATTACATTTAAAGTTCATGATGATTCCTTGATCCTGAGGAATCAAAGTAAAGTTGGTAGCAAAATAGTCCACGGAAATTGACTTAAGACTTTTTATCTGGAGATGCGCCGCACAGTTATCAATTATTCTGCATTTTATTGTCATTTACTTATTTAACCAGCGTAACCATTCCTCGAAAATAACAGAAGTCATCTACTATTTAGAATTGTTTTTATAGGTAACTGGTAAAGGTTTGATACGTTTAAAACACTTCGGGTTTTTCAATTTACCAATTGCTAAGAGAGGAAGTTTTCGGTGCCAAACATATTTGCGCACAAAAGAGCTGTAGGTCCTTGTATGCTGCCCTTCACTTTCAGTTTCGTGTTTGAAAACTAAAGAACTGGTAGGTCTCATCCTATAAAATAGTTCAATCTCATCTGCAATAAAAATATTATCTGAACGTGTTTCCCGTAATACATTTCAGTTTTCATCTTTCCATTGCTAATTCTAACATTCCTTTGTTAATATCTCAATTTTCCCCGCGAAGCTTCCAGAATGAAAGACGGTATCTTAATTTAAACTTTTACAACAACCTGCCTGGCGCTTTGAATACAGTTTCGTCAATATGCATTTGCAGAGTAAAATTGCTTTGGACTTTAATAAATTTTCATCTTTTGGAATATTTTTGAAAGCATTATTTTAATCATCTTCAGAAATTTTTCATCGCGAGATCAATTTCTAAATGGTTTAACACACAATTCTTTTTTTCAGAATCGAATCCCAGCTGCTAATTATGTCAAACAATGTGCTTTTAAAGATTTTAAACAACATTGCAATCTGACTTTTTTCATTATTTTTTATCTACCTCTTTTAAAATGCTTACTTTGGTTTCGAGTGATATCGCATTACGTATGTTTTAAGCTGCCATCTCGTTCAATGGCGAGGATGCAATTCTTGTTCGTAAGTGTAATTTGTACCGAGAAAAAACAAATCGACACACATTTCGCGAAGCAAATTCCCTTTGGAAAAATACCTCGAAGAATAATTGTTGAATTCGGACATTGTATTGAAATTAGACGATACTGGATGTCCATTATGTTGGAAGCAAAATATTGTAGAGTGCTTGGGAAGAAAGTTGGTTATTTCGTCGCTGCTTATTATAATGGAAGGGTCTTAATGTTGGTCGTTAAAACGAGCTTCGACTGTAATTTCGAAATACAGAAGCATTAATTACTACCGTAGAGAAGGCATTGACTGAATGCGTACAGTTAACTGTTGAGACGAATGACGTCTGCCAGTAAATTAGCTCCTGTTAATAGAAAAACAAAACGTCCAATAATCAATAAGGATGAGCCAATAACTGACGGGAAATAAATAGTTTAAGTATACATGGTTGCAATTTATAGCCATTCATATATTTCATACGTTCAAATAATGCAGAAATTTTCAAAAATGGCATAACTCCATGTCATTCGCTCAAAATTTCTCCCGAATGCTTTGAGGAACACTTTGAAAAAATTATCCAGAAGACTTCTGAAAAATAGGTAAATCAAAGTCATGTCAAGTTGATTCAGATTCTATATTTGTTCTCAATAGTAAGGGGATCTTCCAAACTTTTGATATTTCAATGTGCATTTTAACAAATAATATTCAACCAATTTTAATGAGATAAAAAAATTTTCGTATTTATATTCAGAAATGAGAAAAAAATTGTGATAACTTTGTGGAAGAAAATTCAAGAAAAAATTTATAGTTATCATTCTGTAATTTAACCTCTACATACAAATATGAGTTAAAAATTTTTGATAAAAATCTGGATCAAATTCTAAAATCAGTTCCTATAATGTATTTTTAAAACTTCGTAAAATAATTAAAAATTGAAAATTCTCCGTTATAGAAAAATATATTAAAAATTCTGATCATAATAGAACTTGAGCTTCTATTGGTGATACAACACTGATAATCATTCAAGAAAAAATATCGCTTTCACGTCAATATTAACATGTATTTCACTTAACTCTGATATTTGTTTCATTATTTATCACTCATTCTAATCATTAACTATTTCGTTTAAGGTCGACTTCAAGAAAGTCAAATTTTATTACATGGAAGAAATTCCAGGTTTACTGACAGGAGCAATTCCAGAGATCAAATCAGCTATCAGAGAAGTTAGTATAGTTAATATTTCGAAGTATTTTATTGTGATTACGAAAAAAAATTATATTATTAGTTACACGAGAATATAGAACGGGTGCTCTTATAAACAATCTGACTACATTAAATAGAAAATTTAGTTTAAATTTAAAAAAATTTTAATGAAATCATTTATTTGAAAATATTTTTTTACAAAAACACAGTTAAAAGAAAAATACTATATCTGAAAAATGCATAAAATACTTATATCGTACTTCCGTACTACTAAACTTCAAAAAAAATCCTTCAAGAAAACTGGATTTTAGCATGGTTGCAACTGCATTCAGTTTTGATTTACTGGTAAAAAATAAAAAAAAAATATACTCATTACATTTAATTTTTAACTAATTTAATTTTAGAATATCACAAAAATACATAAAAAAGAAAAAATCTACTTATTTTTATTTTTTAAAACAAAAATTTCCCCTGAATTTTTCTAATTATAAGATATTATTTCATTATAAATGTTTTAGTTTAGTTTTTACCTAATGAGATTTTTTATTTAAAGTAAGAATATAAATGAGACATCACACTTAAAATGTAAAATAAGAAAATATAATAAGAGAAAGTAAAGTAAGTATTATTAACAGTGTAAAGTAAGAAAATAGAATTTATACCTTCATAAAAGGGATTGAATTTTGCATATAAACATGCAATTTGTGTTATCGCTCAATTAAAAGCACACCAGCTCTTTGTACTTCCTATTTGATCCAAATTATTTCTACCGGTTCTATAGGAATGGTACTAAGAGCTTAATTCAAAGTTAATTCAATGAAAAATATACGAATAATTCCAGAATACATAATACAACAATAATGACATCAATATACTTATATTAAGAATGCGAACAAAAATAGTTTAAAATTCATTAAGAATAGTGAAATTAATATTAAGCTTCAAACTTTTATGTGTACCAAAAGATACCAAAGATAAAAATTAACTTAATGCAGTTTTAATAAATCTTCGTATTCATATATAAAGTTCATAAGTTTCATATATATTTTTAAATTTTCTATATTTTTATTTTTCTGCGTAATTTAAATGTTTGGATAATAAGCTTAGTATAATCATACGTTCCTAAGATTATAAATTGGATTCAAGTGCTGTAACATTGTTTGAAGAATCGCTATCATGTAGCATACTTCTCGTTTAGATGATTTCTTCTCATTTAAAAATCTTTCAAATTATACATTTATCTCCCTAATAATTAAGTGTATTATTGGAAAGGGAAGAATCTTCACAACTTTTATAAAATTTTAACAAAAATCACTCGAATAATATATACTTCGGTAAAGACAATTTATTAGTTATTATAAAATAAATATAATATCCATCAATAGGTATTCTCAATTTCCACTCATATAAAATAATTTGTTAAAATCATTTTCAGAATTGTTTTGAAAACAAGTACACTTTAAAATAAAATTATTAGCTCGTAGAATATATATATATAATTATTATTACTACTATTATTATTAAATTTTTTGCCAAAATATTCAAATTAATTTTAACTTAGAGCAACCAATTTAATTATTTTAGTAAGTATAATGCTCATTTTTAGTAAATACATTAGAAGACATAAGCCACCAATGGCTACTTAAAAACAGCAGAAAATAAAATATTAAAATCAGGAAATAACTAAAGATAATAAATATGAAGGGGTTTTTTTATAAATATTCATTTTTTTATTTATATTAATTTTAAGTAACTTACAATATAATGCGAAATGAACACATGTGAAAAACAATATACTGAATATATTTTATTTGTGTGTGTGTATATGTAAATCATTTCTTTTAAAAAAATGTCATGGGATAAGAATCTCTAAATAATATTTAGAGTACACATACTGTAAAAAGTAAAAACAGTTATTCAATTTGCAAAGTTATTTTTGATATTTTATAAATTTAATTTTGAAATTATATGTCGATATATTTCCTATTAATATTGAATTTTCTTTGTTATATAAGTACAGGCAAAAACGTATTGTGAAAAAATGCTTAGTAAACATAATATAAAAAGAATAATTTTAAAAAATTTCTTAAATTAAAAAAATACTTGATTATTACCTAACACACAAATTTAGAGATTCTTGTCTTCATAAAGCATTTTAAAACTCTTATTTTATATTTTTGAATTATTTTATTAATTACATTTTTAATTATGAATTTATCTATTTTTGAATACCCAATAATAAAATAATCTTGCTAAGAAATTGAATGGAATTTATTTTGTAATAAACTGCTTATAGTAAAAATGAAATATTATTGAAAAGAAAAAGAAAATATTTTAGTATACATTTAATGCGCGAATAATTTTAATACAAAATAATATCTTACTATGAGGAAATTTGTCACCTAAATTTTTTACAATATATAAGTAAAGATTAAAAAGGACACTAATGTTCGTACATGGTGTATAGTGATAAGATATCTGTAATGTTCTTATAAAATCTAACACAAAATTTGCATATTTCAGGCTGCCAAGCACTTTGAGCAAGAGTATGGAGTTACAGCTGTGAAAATTAACATAGAAGAAATGCAGTATGCCTTTCCAATTTGGGAATGCAAACTACTAGAAGCCGGTGCTCCTGCTTTCAAAGAACTGATTGGGGGCGAAAAGGGCCTTAACATCTATTCCGAGCTGATTAAGTGCTTCTTTCGCTGCTCTGATCATACTTTGCCAGCCATTTACTTCGCAATCGTTGACAGGAGGGACAAAGACGCTTTTTACCACAAGTGCCTCGATCTTTATGATAAGTTAAAAAAGAAGCTTGACGACATTCTCGAAGGAGATGCAATCTTGTTCTTACCTACGCAGCGCGAGACTCCCCCGCATTACCTCATGACGATTCCTAAATACAAGAACATAGGATACACCAGCATATTCAGCATTTTAGGATTTCCCTCCACGCAAATACCAGCTGGTCTTTGCAACGGTCTGCCTATTGGCATACAGGCAATAAGCAGGCCCAATCAAGATCACTTAACTATCGCCACTGCTTTGGAATTAGATAAAGTATTCAGTGGCTGGATACCACCTTGCCAAATCAATGTATAAAAAAACTGCCGTAGAACTACTGCAAAAAATATTGAGTCATTCTGGCAATTATTTAATATTCGTCAAGTCACATAAATCAAGCACGTTAATCATCACAGCACAATTTCAATGTATAAAAGCCGATTTGGTATTCATACGAATCTTCGACAAAATCTGCCAAAATTTAACAATTACACTTGCCTTGATTTGTGATAAAACAACAAATGATGATTCAAAAATAAATTTTTTACTTCTCACATGAATATGACAATTAATTAAATGATTGAATGTTTCTTGCAAATTATGGTAGAAAGATATTTAAAATATAGAGCACAATATTTTTCATTGATATTCTATATATTTCGACGAATAAAAATTTTAATATAATTATATCGATTTATATAAAATACCAAAAAATTTTTTAATTTACTTGGCTTAAAATTATTATAACACCAAAATAATTTCAAATTATGTAGAAGATAATAAGAAATTCGAAGTTTGGATGATAAAAAAATATGTAAGCCATTATTTGATTAAATTTAATGAGAAACTATAAGTAATTTTTTTTTCATCATAAAATTTCATTTTGGGAGAGAAAAATAACAATAAAAAACTATATAAATTGAATTAAATAATATTATATTTCTAATAATTAAAAAATAAATACGTTCCAAATAAAAATTGAAGTCTGCTTCGAATATCTTTCATTAAATTTAGAAATTCTTAATATTTTTAATTAACTAGAATTTAAAATAAACATTTGAAGATTTTATGATTCAATATTTTAAAAGAGAAAGTATGTTAAAAATATGAATAAATCCTATTCCTAATAGTATATTTATTGTTATTCTTGTGTCTAAAAATACTTAAAATACTAGTGTAACATATAGTACTTTATTACAACCCAAATTTTTGAAAAAGAGAATTGATGTATTACTTTTCTAAGAACTAATCTCTGAAACGGTTTTACTTTTTAAAAATCACAAGGAAATTAATAAAATCTCTAAAATTTTAGTTCAAATTTAGATCTATTTTCTTTTCATGACAAATAAGAATTCGTTGCATCACATTTTATTAATTTATAACAAATTTAAAAAAAGTATTTTTGTACTATTGACACATAAATCAATTTAATAAATAGAATTATTCAACTTAAAAATACTTTTTCTTTATTATTCCAAAGAAATAATCTATATATAAAAATGGTTCTCATTTAATTTTCCAAGATTCTAGTTAAAAAAATCTATTTGAATTTAGACATCAAGCTATCAAATTTTTCAAATAAATAAAAACCTTTGCACACGATATTCATTAAAAATGAATACTTTCAAAACTAGTTATACAGCGCAACATTGTAAGTACTTATTTAATATTTGTCTTTTATTTTGATACCGATTAGTTTCTTAATGTATTTTGAAGCTAAATTATTTCATCATTAAATTGATACAGACATGACTTCGTTTTTGCGTATTTTATTTCTCAGTGAGTTAATATAATACAGTGGATGATCGGTTTACGAACAGTTCAGACTACGAACAAATCAGACAACGAACACTTTCACAAAAACCATTTGTGTTCGGACAACGAACACAAATTCGGATAAAACGGGTGAACTAAAACGAATTTTAACGAACATTTCTTGACTCTCGGGGCATAATGTGCAGGGTTGCCAAACCCATAGATCAAAAATCGTTTTTCATCTTCCTTGAATTATGTTGCTTGCCTATTGAACTTCAAAGTTCTATATTGAACCCCCCTCCCCCCAATATAATGTCTATAACCAAAGTAGACCAATTTTAGTTTTGATATCAAAATCAACACTGATATCATTTTGAGCGCTTTCCCTCTCCCTTTGTTCATTCACTTTCTTCTACGTAGTCTTGAATAACAAATTCTAGGCGGCAACAACAACAAGGTTATCAATCACTTTACAACGATAATGCTATTAATTACTAGGAAAAATCATAAAAAACAGAGGAAAGCAATCGACATTGGGCATTATCTTTAACGCCCTATGAACAAAAAATGAAAAGGACTGATTAACATGCAAGATTATATGTATATATAATTTTTCTGTAAATTATACATCCCCTTTTTTTAATTTCATTTTTTGGGTCTCCAGAAAGAATTAATCGATTTTACAAAAAAATCTATGGTAAATCAATGATCGGATAACGAGAATAGTCTTGTAACAGATGTGTAATGTTCGTTAACCGATCACCCACTGTATACATTTTAAAATCGGCAATTTCGAAGGAATGTTATTTTTCCTTTTAATCTGAAATATTTTTAACAACGTAAAAAGTAAAATTTCCTAGAGAAGCGTATGCTATAATTATTACAGAATATGGATATGCAACATATATGGCAGGGATCGACTTCTTAAATAACTGGTTTCAGTGGACTAATAATTATGTTTGTCTGAAATGGAAATTTTATTCACAATTAAAACCTGTTAAAAATATCTCAAAAGTCAAAGATATTGTATTCAAAAGGCAAAATAGACATTAAAAGTGGATGAGTTTATAAATAATTTTCTGCATCTACAAAACGTTGTAAAACAGATATTTCATTACACTATGAGAGATTATTGTAAAAATATGCATAATTGAACAAAAATACGAATTTTGGATAACTTGCGCAAAGATGATTATGTGATTTAACAAAAAAGATCGATTTAACATTTGTTTTTTATTTCACTCATTAATGGTAAGATTTTATGTATAAGGCAGAAAATTAACATGGAAAACATCTTTAAAGTAGTTCAATATGAAAGGTTTATAATTTTTCATAAAAACAAAATTTGAGTTTTGGAAATTTTCAAACATTTTATTGAAGATTGGTTCATTAAATGCTATTAAGTAATATTTTAAGTGTTAAAATAAAAACATTTTTAGGGAAAAACCATTCAAGATTTATTGTAAGAAAATATTTAAATAAAAAAGTTTCAAATTTTTTGGTGCATCATTTCTATAATAAATTAACTTATATGTTCATGTCTTTAAACACAGAATATTACCTCATTTTACGTTAATTTATAGTAAAAAACTACAAAGATTAAATATTAATTTTGTCAACAAGTGTATTTATAAAGAATTATAATTTTAGTAATGACATTTAAATATAAGCATACTAAATTTCTAAAAGGACTAAAAATTCATAAAAATAAAAAATAATTATAAATAAAATGTATAAGCAAACATTTTTACATTTATAATATTATTGCAGCATAAAATATATAACAAAAAATAATTATTTTCAATTATTTAACCAAAAATAATAAATTCTTAATTTCGACAGAATTTATATAATATTCCATCATTAAGACCTGTAAAAGGAGTATAAAGCTAATAAGTATGATATCCCAAACATAATTCACGAAATATAGTGTTGTTTTATTAGGATATGTTCTTTCATTAAAAGATATTGCAGTAACAACATCCCTCACAGAAAAATAGTCAATACACAGTTATAAACTTTTAACTTTTCTAATTAGAAAATAAAAATAAACAAGGTCACTTTAAATGCTTAGAATTCAGAATTGTGAAATTCAGAGTACACCAAAAAGGTAAAATTAAAAACAATTTTATTAGCAAAATGCAAGCATTTTAATAAATCAAGCATACAAATAACTTTAAAATTCATTATAAGCATATTTTATTTTCTTGAATATAATGGCAAGACATTTTTTTACTTGTTCATAATTTTAAAAATTGGATACATTTGAAGAAAAATGAACTTATACAAGTGCTATTGACACTAACATCAAGGATATTGGCAACATTCAGAAAGAAGGCATTTCCAGAAAATAATTTAAGTAGACTTAATAAGTTAAAAAAAGCAAAAAGAAAACATACATTTCAACTTTATGTCGTTGTTTATCCAAAAACATAAATAAAGCTATAAGAAAGTGCTTTTCATATTTTCCAAATATTTTTCATCAATAACAATCTATTAACAGATCAAAAAACTAATGAGATTATAAACTTTGTGAAATAAAAAAAGTTAATAAATTCTATTTAAAAAAGCTGAAAAAAGAGCATTTACATCATATATTACCTAAAAATAGTAAAAAAATAATTCAGTTTTAATATTTAATAAAATTCGTTTAAATGGAAGCAAAATTTGTTGAACAGAAAATTAAGCTGATTGCTTAAGAAATAAGTAAAAAAAATGTAAACAATTTTTCTCAATATATAAATGAATATTAAAATATAAATAGAATTTATGATTAACTCAAATTTGAGTAGTTTACAAATAATCTAAATCATACATTCAATTACAGTTTCTTTGAGATGCAAGAAAATTTTAAATTAAAAAATATATTGTATAAAATGTAAAATTTTCAATTTTTTAACAAGAATAAAAAAAACTTTAGAGTCAAAGCTTTATATTTATGTTTCAATAAACAATTATAAATGAAAAGGTACTTTGTTACTTATGAGAAGTATAAAATTTATTACTTAACAATGTTACACGAAAAATTTTAACATGTTTTAATGACTGATAATAATAGCTCACTACAAAAATAAATAATTTTCAGAATTAAATATTAACACTTAAAAAACAATATAAATGTGACATTTATTTAACAATGCTAATAAACAAGTTCAGAAAAAAGTCTCTTCAATGCAAACTAAGATGACCAACTCTTAGCATTGAGCTTACATATATATATATATATATATATATATATATATATATATATATATATATATATATATATATATATATATATATATATATATATATATATATATATATATAAGGGAAATTGAGTTACAATAAATTTTCCTAAAAGAAATATTAGCGAAATCGATAATACAGAAAATAATTGATTTTCATTTTACAAACATGAATCCATTATCATACACGTGGTACAAATAGTAATGTATTAAGCAAACTAAGTCTTCTATTCCCAACTTATTAACATACACATTTGTATATCAGCTTATTTATCAATCAAGGAAAATGCTAATTTAACATTGTATTTCTGATTTTTAATGTAGAACTTTTGAAATAAAAAAATTTTTTAAATATATTAAAAAAATTTCTTTCAATTATTTTATACGTTTTTGTAACAAAGTTTATTCCTTACATTATGAGAGACGATGCATAGAACGAACAAACAAGTCAGTGTACTATATATCAGGTAGCCAGAAAAGTTCTGTCACTTTTAGATAAGACAAATTGCAAATGTCGCTATGCATACGTATTATAATTAGCATAAAGTTACTTTCAATACCTTCAAACTCATAACATATAAGATTTGTTCATGAGAAAGTTTTATAGATTTCGGTTTAATTTATGAATCCGTAAAGATTTAATAATGGTCGTAAACAAAGACGCTATTATGCTTGTTAAGAGTACAAACTCTGCTGAGATGTCAAAAAAATGCATGGCATTAGGAGACGATGCAGTAACTAATGTACCTCACAAAGGTGGCTGGCAAATTCCGTTCCGATCATGAATCGATCGAAGATGCATGACATCAGGTGCGCTAAGTCTTAAATGGCGATAGTCTGAAAAGTGTATCGAAAAGCATACTTCTCAGGCGTGTCAGGAACTTGCAATTAAGTTCCGTATATCTGATGAAACCATTCCTGCTCACTTACGAAAACGGGGAATGTGTGAATTCTAAGAAAATGGCTCCCTCACGAAACTTACAGAATGCAATAAACTTCAAAGGTTATTCATCTGTTCATCATTTTTTACCCGCAAGAAAATCAAATGATTTTCGGATTATCTGCTGACGTGAGATAAAAAAATGAACCCAGATTACTAATCACAAGCGTTCACATCATTGGTTATCACGGACAAATCTAATTCCCGGGACTGCAAAGGCTCCACTCTATTCTTAAAAGCTGCTTCTGTATGTATGGCGGACATCAGCTGGCATTGTCCACAAGTTTGTTCCATGTGGCTAGACCATTAATGCTTCTGCCTGCATGCAACAACTGGAACGTGTGCAAGAGTTCTT
The DNA here is from genome assembly GCA_037975125.1 of Latrodectus hesperus. NCBI lineage: Eukaryota > Metazoa > Arthropoda > Arachnida > Araneae > Theridiidae > Latrodectus > Latrodectus hesperus. The sequence continues at coordinate 36,192,097 of CM075855.1, forward strand.
GCATCAGAGACAACCTGTATTGGTGAAATGAAAAATGATTCAATCCTTGTAGGATTACGCAAGACTGCGCACCGCAAACGTGACTGAATGTAATTATTGCCTTAGAATAAGAACTTTGGCCTCATCCTTTCTATGCTCCAGACATATATGGCAGGTGATAATCACTTGTTCCATACGCTGGACAATCACATGCGAATTAGACAGTTCCATGGTGCTGAAGAAATCAAAACTGGAAAGAACCCATTTCTTTGCTTCTAAAGACAGGGCATTTAATCGCTACAGTAAACAAGAGCTTGCAAAAACGTTAGGAGAAGTTCACTAACTTTGATAAATGAAGTACGTTTTGTCATACCAATATTGTGTCTGAGATTTTTCATATCACACAGCGATAGAACTTTTCGAGTTACCTGATGATAAAAATGATTTTATAGCAATTCTTTTTTGGCAAGTATTCAGAAAATTGGAAGATTCGAAAATTCACAAGCCTCTACATGACTGTATATTATTCTAGAATGAATATATTCCCTATTTTAATATAGATATCTAATAATATTATAATTTAATCAGTTGAAAACATTTAATCTGTAATTTTAAATTATAAGCATAAAAATGAAGGGAAATAAAAGGAGATAATTGCAGGCAACTAGATGATTTAAAGAAATTAATGTGTGGGTTCCCAGGAAATTATGCAGAGTTGGTCACTCTAATACTAAAAATTTATTAATAACATTTTTACATAAAAGGAGCTCAAAAATACACAAAACGAATAATAGAACATAAAATAATCAGTTTATAAGAAACAATTCAATTATACAATATACATTATCATACAATAATTTTTCCTTTATCAAAAAACTTCTACAATTAATGTACATAAATTAATTACATTACTAACCTTATTTTTCATATAATTCTATTAAAATGGTGTATTCAGAATATTCACTGAGTAAAAGTTAAAAACATAATTAAAATGACAAAATTTTTAAAAGCATACACATTTTTTAAAATTTAATCAAACAAATAGCAAATTTGAGCAATGTACAAAGTACTTTAAATAAATAATTGGGAGTAAAATACTATACATAATACATTAATATCACTGAGAGTCCATTTTAAAATATGGATGAAAAACTAAAGGTAAAAATAAGACACAAAAGGGATAAATGATTGAGCTAAATAAGTTAATCTCTGAACTGAAAAGATATTGTCATGAGAGTAGCTATTTTTTAACATTATGAAATACTTGTTAAAAAATATTTAAAAAAAAAGTTTTTTGTAGTACAAAAAGTATGCTGGTGCAACAACTATAAAGCCACATAATTTATATTAAATAGCACCAGTTAAGCCATGGAATATCTGAATGAAAGTAATACTTGAAAATTATTTATTATATAGAAAAGTAAAATGTTTAACTTAAAAATAAACTGTTAAACATAGTATAACATAACTTAAAATAAATTGTAAAATTTTAATTCATTTTAGTAATTTCTCTTTTGAAACAGGGTAATTACACGCATGATCACTTAAAATTATTTTATAGCAGTTTCTAAAGTTATACATTTTAGTGAGCAGAGATAATTATTTTTCTCCAAATTAAATCTGCAATATAGTCAAAATATTTCAGTGGATTTAGCCATATAACATTCTTTTTGTAAACAGACACGTTTTTCTTAAAGTGATACAAGAGAAAAATTCGAAAAATCACCATGGCAAGAATTAGTAACATATCCTAAATCAAACATTAGAATTAAATATGTTTTAAATATTCTAAAGTAAATCTTCTAATTTATTTTTATTGAATAGTAGTATTTCACAATTTAATTTTTATCAATTTTCTTTAAGTAATTTATTACTTAAAGAAAATTAAGTATTTATGTAATGACTTAAGTAATTTATTACTTAAGTCTCATTCTTAAAATGCATGCCTAATATAAAACTTTAAATTATTTTTTAATTTATTATAAAAATGTTCACAGGCTATTTTTAAAAAAAAATTCTTACAATATTATTTATCATTCAAAAATAAACAAGTCAACAACAAAACTTTATTACAATATGAATATTTATGGTATTTAATAATCAGATGTTTTAACTACTCTAAAACATTCTAACAATGAAATTAATTCTTTTTTATAAAATTAAATGTTAAATACACAGACAGAAATTTAAATTTTAAATTATTTTTATTAAATTGTATAATACTGTCTTTCATGCAGACACAATTAAATCACATAATTTTAAAAAGCAAGTAACTTCACAATATTAGTCTATGAACAAGATTTTAGTTGATTAACATTTATTGAATTAAGAGTTTACCTTAAATGTTCAATAAATATGCTAGAGTTGTATTTTAGTGTATTATAAAATTTTATGATAATGAAATAATACTACAAAAATAATAATGTTAATTATGAATGATGAGGCACTTTATTACACACACAGGTTATTATTCATTTTAATTTCATTAGAAATACAAAAGCTCAAATGTTTAATATATTAGTGCAAGATTTTTCAGAAAATACCTTTTCTAGCTATTCTTTGGTGATAAAAAAGTACTCAGTTGGTGATAGTCATTTCATCTGCAACTTATTTATATGGTTTACTTTCAGTAATTTTATGATAATCGAAATTAATAATTTTTTCAGTTTAAAAAAATTAACTAAACTTATAAATTATCCTTAAACAATAATAAATATTTCCAATAATTATTTTTATCAATTTAAAATCGACAAAAAATGTAATATTATAAAAATTATGAAAATTAAATTAATTAATAAAAAAATTATAGTTAAATTTCAGTATAAATCAACAAAATAAAATTCTAAAATTTGTACTCACGCAGTTTGTACAAATAATGATTTTAGAGTATAGTTTGAATAAGTAATGTTTTTAGAATTCCATATAAGCATGTAAATTTCACATTCATTTACATAAAAAATATTTTAATATGGATAGTTTAATAGTAGTAAAACATTTCAGCATTACAGAAGTGTGAAAACATTTTTGATGAATTCTAATGGATACATTTCATTCAAAGAAACAAAAATACATAAAAAAATATATTAAATAGCTCAATGTAAGTTTAAATCCCTCATAATGCCAGAAAACATCAGAGAAAATAAAAATATTGGCTGAAAATAAATTTATATTAAAACACAGTTTACCTGTTACTGTTTTAATGCACACTTAATAACAAATTAAGAGTACACATAATTAAAAGTATTATTTTAGTATGCAAATTAGGTTAAATCAAAAATTACACGAATAAAGTTACCAACTGCTAAGAGTATAATAATAACTGTTGTCGTCATAATAAAAATTTTACTAAAAATATCATAAACATTTTAAATTAATTTAAAAGAATTCATAAATAGAAAGAAATGTATAAAAAAATTGTTTATTATATAAAGAAAATAAAACTACAATTAAATTTATACATAATTTCAAACACTATTTCCTACAAATTTTGAATAGTGACACACTTTATACATTTAAAGATAAGATTTAAATAAGATTAATATAAAGTCATACTAAATATTAAACAATTTTCTAATAGTTTATTTTTATTTTATGCAGACAAAGAAATGTCACCAACTAACAAAAAATTCGTTTACACAACTGCGCAGATGTGTTAGATGAAATGCACATACAAAGTGCTTCAGAAAAGATTCATAAAAATAGATGTAAATACAAAAAGCACCACAAATAGATTGCACTTTTAATCTATCTACAATAATAAAATCACAGGTATAAAATATGACTTAACAATTCAAGAAAAGACATCTGTTTCTCTTTTGTTGTACATAAATTTAAAATGACAATGACAAGAATGAAATTTATTATTAACTAAATAAATACATGAAGAAATATTAGAAAATTAGTAATCATGCATGTTTGTATGAGTAATGAATTTTCTATGTACAATATGAATGCTGATTTTATCTATATTTTTCAAAAATATTTAATTAAGAAAATTATAGAAATTTTATAATTCTTATCATAATTGTTTCTTTCTATTTGGCTCTTTGTTTCTGCCTACATTTCAAAATTTGTTAAAAATGAGACATAGCATTATCATTGAATAAATTTGAAGCATACATATAGTTCCTGACTTATTAGAGTGGTACTTCTCAATATGATGCAACACATTCGTCTGACACAAACACTTTGATTTTCCTGGAAAATTGTTGCCTTTTTTAAGTCTTATCTTCTCTTCCTCTCAATGAAATTTAAAAAATTTTCTGCAGCAATACAGAATTGTGTTCTAATAGCGTTTCAGATGTTATTTTATCGTGTATGTAGTTGGCATCTCTATTTAACCTCATAATTTCAGCCAAACACAAAATTTTAGCAATTTGTGGTTTTTAAGCTCAAACTCTCAGGAGTTGTTTTGTACAAAACTCTCTGAAAAAATTTCTTCAATTTAAAAAGGTTCATTTGGTGACAATATCTCTTACTTTGTTGGTCATCTTGTTAAAAGCAATGGTGTAAGAGATTGTTTCTATAACTTTTGGAAAATAAAATTGGTCCCTTTATTTACCTTAAAATATGCTCCCAAAACTAAGCTGAACTCAGTGACACAACAGTCCTTTGGTGCCAAAGCTACAATGCCCATATGTTTTCTTGACCAAGGGCCCTCGAGTGCAAAGCATATGTCCCAATTAGGTGGTCAGGCTAACACGAAACCTCCAGTGTTTTGTTCCCAAACATGCTTAGTACTCAGTTTTACCTACTCACTGAAAAGATAAAAGGCTGAGTTGACCATGCCAGAAGCATAAAGATACACCACCAGAAAATAATGCTCTTACAGCAATTATAAAGCTTACAAATATGGAAATAATATTTTTGGCAATTAGTTTACAATAAATGAGGGCTAAAGGAAGAGCCGAGACTAAATCTGGAAGAATTAAAATTTTTCTAAAATGCCATCTCCTACACCTGTAGAGTGTATCAGCTAATAGACAAAATTATTCTTGAAAAAACATTTTTTATTAACAATATATTCATCTTATTAATATTATTTGCAAAAAAAAGTAATATGCTACTTAAACTTCATAGAGAGCCAAACATGATACTTAATCAATTTTTATCATCTTTTCTCAATTCTTAAATTTGCGTTGTTCAATTGATTCCCTATTTATTCCAAAAATATGAAATTTGTCAAAAAATGGTTTTAAACAATTGAATTTAATGCATTTTAATTTCATTACATAATATATTTCAACAATCTTTTAATTTTTGAGTTTATTAAAATAAATTTGTAGTAAATTAAAACCTAAATGTTTTACAATGCATAAATATTTTCCTTAAATAATTTGTAAAATAATAAACATGAAAATAACTAAGAAAACAGTGGAAAAGAAATAGGATTGCAAGGTATTTATTTGCACTGCCTTTAATAAACTATCTTCAGTACTTCAGCATTGTTTACTAAGATGACAGGGAAAGATACGATATAATAACATTTCAAATTCCATATTCAGTAAATCACATTAGACAAAACAATCATGAAATTGAATCAGGGATTATGCAAATAAAACATTATATGAAGATGAAGTAAGGATCGACTGCATTTACACTTTTCTGTGTATGGGGATACACTATTCAAAAACATTCTAAAATGATATATTAGCTTTCAAAAATCATTCATAGGAGTTTTGCACCCATTTGAACAACCACTCGTATGTTTTTGTAGCACATTTTCGTTTTAAATTGCCAACTACATAAAAATGTTCCTCAGTGAGATATTTCACTTAACGCTAATTAAACTCGAGTGTAAGATATTCAATACTTAATCATGATACAGATACATATATGACAGATACAATTTAGATTAGAGACTAGTGAAAATCATTTATTCTTATAATACTATAAAATGAAAGGCACAACTTTGAAATGAAAAAAATACATTCTTTTCATAGTGTTTTTATGAATATTCATAAAAACGTACATATATTAAAGTGAGTGCTAAGAAATATTCCAAGTTTTATGGAAATACAATAAAAGAGTATCGTCTATCAGCCATGAAGAATCTTCCTAAAAGGAAAAAAACACAGATTGCTCAAACACTTTACAACCCATTTGTCTCATACTGTTCCCTATATAATCAAATTAAATATTAAGAACAGTAGAATTTTAAAACATATTTCCATATCTGGAGCCAATATAGATATCAGATTAGCAACCAATAATATTTAAAACTGATTGACCGATATTTTTTGATGAATACTTTTGTTTTCATCGTAATGACATTTCTATTACAAAATGGAAATGTTAAAATAAAAACTTCTTTGATGCTTTTAATACCTTCCTAGTGTTACAGGAACACATAAGGATAATAATCATTTTTGTTAGCAATAAATATTAAAATATATTTATGATACAAATAATGAAACAGATGTTGATTAAATATTTTTTGACATCATGAAAATTTACAGTGCTTACAAATGTTCCCTGAGAATATTGTGAAACAAACTATATTAATAAACTGATTTTGTGGTTTTATATTAGCTATCTAGTAATAAAAATTAAGTAGAGGCAATTTATAATCAAATAAAAATACAATAGAAAAAAATTATATTTTCAGAATAATTTTGAATGAGTTTCATTATGTAAAATCTGTAAAAGAAATTCAATTAGCTAGATGAAATCATTCCTTTTATTTTGAGTATACAAATTACTATGTTCTCACAAACAGAAAAATTAATTTTCCTTAAGAACTTCCTACTTCCATTGAGGAAAGTATGTCCATTTTTTAAGGAATAATTTGGAGGAGCTTTTATCATGGAAAATATATGTTACAATAATTAACTCAACATAGACATGACAAATGATAATGAATGTAGAATGATAGTCTACCATGAATTAAAACCTAAGTTATTAACATTAGGAATAAAGCATTATTTTCCCCTCAGTAACAGAAATCACTGCATTATAAGAATAAGTCACATGATTTGCAATTCCAGTAGAAGATTTTTAAATTGAGAGATATGATTCAAGTAATTGAAATTCATTAAAAAGGTATATATTCTTCTTTTAAATAAAAGTAGGAACTAGAGTAGTAAATCATAAATTTTTTTACCTATTCAAAAATAATTAAGGAATTCTTTAATAATGGTAATCATATTGATTTAACAGAATAATGGGAACATAATAATTATCAAATGGAAATATATATATATATATATATATATATATATATATATATATATATATATATATATATATATATATATATATCATACTATGCAATAAATATTAAAAAATTTCTGAAAATCACTTCTAATAGAACAAAAAAAATTCTTATGATGGATGAATTTTGATTATGAAAATAAATCAAATTGTGAAATCATCTCTTATACATAGAATTTTATACATGGAATTATATCTAAAAAGATGACTGAAAAACAAATTGTATAAGTAAAACTAAAAATATGAATTAATTGCACACAGCATAGTTTCCTATAAATATTTTTTCACAGAAATATTGTCATTATGCATGGAATACAGAAAAATTTATAATTATTTAATTTGTTCATAGTTACTAGCATGTCATATTTCTAATTTACATGAAAAAATATAGTTCATTTCAAAATTTTGAAAACAATAATTTTCTATAAAGATGAAAATTATTCAATAAAAAATAAAAGGAAAATTTATACATAAAATATAAGCGGCAAATTTACATGATTATAAGATCAATGAATACAAAGAATTTATTGACTAGCAATAACCCAGAAATTATGAATAAGAATTATAAATGGAAGTAAGAATAACAAACATAGAAATTTGTTAATATTTTATGAAATTTTCTGTCATATATATTCATAAAGAAATAAAAATTCCTTTAGAATATGGTGTGATATATCAGTATAGCATAATGTATGCTTATTAAAATATTTCAAAAGAAATATAAAGGGATTTAAGTTTTCTATAATATTCATTTTCCTAACATTCTGCTCTACTTATTTCAGGTTTTTGCATTTTAAAACTTTCAAATTTCAATGTGACAAAGTTTAGAGATTTATAAAAATAAACTATTTTAAAAACATTTTCAACCTTCCAAAAAATTACAATTTTGTATTTCTTTCACAATGGAATCTAGATGGACAGATCTAATTATTTTACTTTAGTTTGTGATCACTGGGAAATGCATGATTTATTCTAAAGAGAAACAGTGTCATTAAACAAATACTTTATAAAAATGTGACTTTAGACAGGTCACCGACTAGTATTTACAATAAAATATGAAATGTTTTAAAAACATGACTAAACAAGCAACATTTTTTATAACTAGATAAAAATGACAACAAAAATTAATGGCGTTCATCAGACCAGGCTTCAATTCGTTTAGCTCCAACTAATGATGTTTCTCGACAGGGATCTAATTCATCAACCATAGCCCAGTTGATTTTACCTGCAATATTCAGTAATTTATTGTTAATTTACTGAATATTTCTTGTAAAATTCTTTAAAAATAAGAAAATTTTTGTTAAAAACTTTATTGGTACTATTAGCATTTCAAATAATGTGAAAATCTTTTTACTTTATACATTATCAATATCATTAATACAAAAAGTTTTAAAATATATTCACTCTAAAAAAATCCCAATATTATTGAACACAAAGATTAGTAACATGAATTTTAAAATTATACGAAAATCAACCATTATTATATATAATGCTTGCTCCACACTTCTTGAGCAAATATTTTTCATTAATCAAATATTTCTTGAAAAGATTTGATTGGTAAACATTTCTTTGATTTCATACTTTTTTTAATAATCTAACTAAAAAAATAAATAAAAATATAATTTTTTCTAAAATACATCAGAAGATATGAATGTAGGAGGAATATAATACTATTCAATTATACATTCAACATATCAGTCCCAATTACTTTATTTGAAATACACATAATTTAATATAACAAATTAACAACAACTATAAATAAATAGTGAAAGATAAGAGCATTTATTGTAATAAAAATGTAATTAACAAGGTATTGTGATTCATGCTTTATAATAATTTAATGATATTAAAACTGCTTATATCACTATTATATTAAATTATATAAATTTATATAAATGTTTTCTTTTCACCCCCCCCCTTAAAAATAGTAGTGGCATTGCAATAAAATGCTTTAAACTAATTTTACTTATATGGTTTCCACATTTTCAGAGAAATAAATACTATATATTATAGTTTGGTATAAGCGGATCTTTGTTGAATTAAATGCAACTCCCATTAAAATTTTTGTTGTATTTTTTGTTTGTATTATTTGTAATGTATCTGAACACTTTTGCATTTTATGATTGAACATTGATAATGCTTACAAGAACCAAAATATACAAATTTACAGAAGTTCGTTTGTCTTGTGATTTTAATTTTTGGTTACAACATATCATTGCGAATATTTATAGACCATAATGAAGTAAATGAAGCTGAAACATCATTTACAGTTGATCAATCAATATTCTATAGAATATTAGCTTTAACTGATTTTAAGACAAATTTTAAAAATCTCACAAAAGATAGTAATTAAATGTAATTACATTTTTAATTCATAAATATATTTTAATTATATTTCATTAAGTTACAATTAGAACTTTATAAGAAAATTTGAAAATAACGATTTTTATTTCTCATAATTAGTTTTTGTATAAAATTTATTTACATATACAATTATATAAATAAAATTTGTATATCAGCATGATTTTTTATAAACAGAAAAAATTAAATTCAGACTCTCCTTGTCTTCAATTGTACCTGCTGCAACTACATACCATGAGAAATTCCTGATTCTCTAAAGCAAAATCTTATTTATTCATTTTTCTTAAATCTAAAATGTTAGTAAAGGATTTAAAATGAAAACTGTCTAAATTGAATGTAAATCAGAAAAAAAGTAGCAATTTAGATAGAGTTAATATAAGTAATTAGTCTTACTCTTGCAGAGCATAATAACATTTCTGTAGCACATACGTAATATTTTTAGTAAAACATAAAAAGAAGGAATGAAACAAAAAATATGTTAGTAAATAAAAATTGAATATACAAATTCAAAACAATTATACGGTCTCGGAAAAAATATGAGAGAGTCAACCTGTGTTTAAGTAATAGATTTTTTAAATTATGCTGAATTCAAAAAATTGAATAAATCAGTTAAAGTTATAATCATAATTTGTAAAAACAGCAAGTTAATCGCATAGAAAAACAAATAAAATTGAAATCTCCAAGAATTATTAAAAAAAAATTATTAAAAGAAAATATTCATTAAAAATTACCATTTTTTTGAGAAATCCTTTTTGGTGATGTATAAATACAAGGCTGGCCTTTAATGGCACCATCAATATTTGATCGCAAAGGAGGCAAGTCACCTATTCTAGATATGTGACTTAAACTATTACATTCTGGAATTTCTGGAACAATCCGATTCTTAAATCTTTTTTTACTTTTCTTAACTTTCTTCTTGGGATCTATAAATGTAATAATTAAAATTCTGAAATTCTTACGAATTGTATTTTATAAGCCAATAATATTCCTAAAAATATTTTAAATTCTGTAAAAATCTTTTTAATATTGCACACACAATAAAAAGGAAAGAGAACGTAAAAATTCCTGTAAAAAATTGTAGAGGTTACGAAAAAAGTACATTCTTACAATAAAAGCAAATTACAAAAACAACTGAAAAAATTTTAATGTATGCAATCTATTAATAATATTTAACAGATAGATTTACTATAGAATTGGTCGCAGCTGAAAAATAATTGAAATTCAAAAGTTCCTTTTCAAATCCATTTAGAAATAATTTATAAATTAACTGGAAATAAAACTGATTTTTTAAATATAAATAAATTTGATAAACAGTAATCATACAAGAAAAAGCTTTGAACTTAGTAGTCTGATAATTTAACTTACTGCAAAATTTCAGATAACAGAAAAATATTTAATTTTATTTTTTAAACATTTTTATTAAAAAACACAAGTTATTTAAAATTTTCTCAAATCTTCTATTATTTATGTAGCACAGACCTATAATGTTTTCTATGTCCAAAATATTTATCAATTTTCATATTTATTATCTTGATAAGCAATGTGAAAGATTTACAATATGCATGGATGCAAGTAAGAATTAGGTTATATAATATATATTTCTATAAATAGTTAAGGTTTGTCTCAAATGGAAGTACATAAATGTAATTAAAATTGTAGTACAATTTATAATTTTATGATTTAAAATTGTCAGAAATATAAGATAATTTAAAAATAAACATAAAACATTTTAGCATAATTTTTATTAATTATTTAATACAGGAGAAATATTTTTCACTTACAAAAACTTTATATAAATTTATTTACAATTTAAACACTACAACATTTCAGTTTTTGCAATTTCTAAAATTTTAAGGTAACTTATAATTTAAATGAAATTAACATATTTTTAATTAATTTTTATACTTCAAAACTATTTATATTTCAGGAAAAGTGGGTTAATTTTCAATAATTTATCATCTAAAAGATTCTACAATATTATAAAAATATATATAAGTGCCAACATATATAATAAGAATTTACCTTCTTCTTCACATGCAAAAGGAGAAGTTGAATTTCCATTACACATTTCAATGTCAGAAGCATTATGAAACAATTTTCTATCACTCTGATAATTCATCATATGTTGACTTAATGGTTGAGGTTGAAGAATAACTTCTTCACGATTACTTGCTTCAACACTATTTGTTGGGCTAACATGGATCACTTTTACAGTAGGGGTAGTAATTTCAGAAGCTTTTCTTCGCTCTTTCTCCTCCAGTTCTGCCTTTATAAATTATAAAACAAAATTTTAATTTATTTACTAACAAACAAGGATATTTTCCTAATAACTATTGAATTCTCATACATAACTCCAAATTTATAACTTAAATTAATATTTTTTTAAAAATAAAAACATTCTTAAAATTAAGCAAAGAAGTTTTAAAATACATGCTGACAATTCAAGATAAGGATATTCTTACCGCATTAAACATGGTATGATTTTTTAAAATTTTAATGTAATCTATAAATAAATTTACCAGAAGGAAACACTGAAAATAATTTATTATTAAATTTTCAATTACTTTAATGACATCACATGGTTTGAAAGGATTTCCAATTATGACATCATCATCTTCATTGCAATCACTGCTATGAACTTCATTAATTGCAGCAGATTCAGCTAATCTTTCCCTAAATTTTAAAAGCATTTACATTCATTTATTAATAACGTTGTACAGAAAATTACTATGTATTTTTCTTAAATTATTGATTACATTATATTTTACAAAATGGGAATAAATGAATAAAAAGACATACTGTCAAAATACAATTCTGCTTTACTATCTTTAATATAAATTATTTACTGAAGAACAAATTATATAACTTATATTAAAAATCATAAAAGCAAAGGGATACTAAAGTATTAGTACAAGAATATTTCAAACTAATTAAGTGTATTAATGTGTATTTTTTCTTTACTAAATATCTTTATATACAAAGTATAATACAAAGAATATATACAAAGATTTATTTAAAAATTTTATACCTTTCTTCACGAATTCTTTGAACACGTTTTAATCTCTCAGCTTGTTCAATTTCTTCTAATCTCTTTTGTTCTTTAACTTCTTCTTCAACTCTCTTGTGCAATACTTCAAAATCACGATTTATGAGACCAATTAACCAATTAAACCCTTCTTGAATGCCTGGGTCTTTAATTTTAGATACTGCATCATCATATATAGCACAGGAAGCTTCCTAAAATAATAAAAATATTATTAAACATAAAAACTAGAAAAAAATTTCTAACTTAATGAATGTTTAAATTAATTTTAAAAAATATTAAAAATACACAGATAAAAAAATCTAGAAATATCTTTAAATGTGTGTATGTGTATATATATATATGTGTATATATATATATATATATATATATATATATATATATATATATATATATATATATATATATATATAAAGCATGCCTATTGAACATATACAAAGCATACATACTGAACATAAATAAAGTAATACAAATCATACATCATACCTATTGAGGATATACAAAGCATACTTATTGAATACACACTACTGAACATATACTATTATAAAAAGTCTAAAATATCTTTAAAAATATAAATACAAACCCTACCTTTGGAATACACTATTTTAATACACTTTTTTTATATTATAATTAGGCAATCAAATATGACATTTGATTTAAAATTTCTAAATTAATATCGCACAGTTGAATTTGCACAATGATGATATTAATTTTCTTGATAAGGTTTTATTTTTGTGATTATTTTCCCATTTTTATTTCTTTACAATGAAGTTTTTTCATTTGGACTTCAATTTACTTATTTTTTATTGAATGAAGACTCTTAAACAAATGTAAGAAACTTACACTTTTAAACAAAGGTAAGAGAGGTTTTGGAATTTAAAGAAACAATTTTATTTCAATTGCCAAGGCAAGGAAATTACCAATAATTTTAGGAAAGTATCAGCTGTTCAGCTGTTATTTTAAGTTCTCAACAAAGCACTCAGAATTAACTGAAAATTAAAGCCTAACTAATTTATTATTCCTCTACAATATATTGTTAATGAATTATTAATTATATTAATCATATTATCACAATTAATAAACCTTTATATAGCATAAGTGTGTTTACACACACACACACATATATATATATATATAGTTTTCTATTTATAAAAGCCTTGACATCAGATTAGTATAGGAGATAACATTACTTATCAGAAGATGAATATACTCAAATGTTATATGAATCAATTACTAGTGTGCATTCAATTACTAGTGTGCTTGACATCAGATTAGTATAGGAGATAACATTACTTATCAGAAGATGAATATACTCAAATGTTATATGAATCAATTACTAGTGTGCATGAAAAGACATAAAATTTTAAGGAAATAGATAGTGATATTTCTATTGGTTCTGATACAACTCAAAAAAATATATTTTGTTTGCATTTCTCTGCATTTTTGAAATTTTCCACCTCACTCATTATTTTAAATTTTATTATTTACTTTAGTATTGCTTTAATTAGTATAAAAACTAATTATTGTACTAAGTTATTTAAAATTTCAGAATAAATTGAATAACTGTTTCAAAAATTGTTTATAAAGACAAACATTTTTGTTACACATATTTTAAAATAAAATAAAGAGAAAATATTAATTAGCATGTACAAAATTGTATGTGATCATCTAAAATGATAATAAGAAATAAAAACTTGGAAGCTTAAAACTTATTTTTTCCTTAAGCTAATGTTGCAAAATGTTCATCCAGTAGAATTGTTCCTTTTGTTTTTGCATCCTATATATGCATCCTTGATAAAGGCATGCCCTCCCAAAAGGGTTAAAAAAATCGATAAAATCAGATTTAATAAGACAGAAAAGTTAGAAATTAGAAATATGCAAAAATATCTCACCACACGTGTTGGACATTTTTGTTCATTTACTAAAGCTTCCAAATCAAGCCGAGAAACAATTTCTGTTTCATCAATGGCACCAGAAACATCCTGCTTATTAACAAGCCTAAAACATTAAAGAGCATTAGAGCATAAATAAGAACATTTCAAGCTTAGTAAGAGAATATTTAAAATTAAATAATTTATTACTCTAATTAATAAATTTATATACTTTAAATACAAAAAAAAACTTAGCAAAAAATTCAAGACATTTTAACCATATTTTAAAAATTATAGTACTAACATTAGCATTGGTTTCCCCGCAATTTTATCATGCTTCAAAACACTTCTTATTTCTGCCTTGCATTCTTCAAATCTCTGAGGACTACTAGCATCAACCACAAATATGATTCCATGAACTAAAGCATAGTATTTTTTCCAGATGCCTCGTATTTTTGGACCACCACCAAGATCATAAATTGTAATATTATTTTTTCCTTGCTTCAAAGAAATGCTAGAAAAACCAATCGTAGGAACAGCATCAGCAGTTGGTTCTGAAAAAAAAATGTTTAATTTTAATTGAGTTTACAAATTTTTTAAGGTCTGGAACTAGACGGATAAATATAAAATTGAATTTGGTTTTTAATACAGTAATATTCATAAAAAAACAATTATTTTTACTGAATCCAAATTTATATCACTAGAAACACATTATTTCTGGTTGAAATTAGTTTTGTCCCAGTTATGAATATATAATTTTTACAAAATATCTTATAATTTCATTGAGATTTGCAACTTTTTAATTTCTTAAGCTATACTCATTTTATTCCTTTAACATATTATTTCTCTACAATTAATTACAACTGCATGAAAAAGATGACAAAAACAAAAAATTAAATATTTGCATTTTAAATTTCAATATTATGTTAACTAATTATCTTCAAAAAATATAAATGTTTTTTTTTGTTTTGTTTTGGAAGAACATGAACGAAAAGCAGTGTGTTAAAGTAAATAGAAGATCTATAATTTGAAATCTAAAAACACTATTGACTTTTAAAAAAAATACAGAAAAGCATATTTAAGGAGGCAGCTAAAATATTGGCTCTTCATGTGTGTGTATATATCCACTAAAGTGTCATTGTTAATTTATATCTTTCAATTTAATTTTATAGTTACTTAGTTTTGTTTTTTTATTTTATTGGACTGTTTTTTAAATAATTTTAAAAGTTTAAGTAAACTGTATTTCAAGGACAAAACACAGTTTTTAGGGAGCTAATTAACTACCTTTACTTTTTATCATAAAATCTTTGAATAGAATTAATTTAAGTATTTAAGAATGGGTAAACTTATATTTTATTACACACAAAATTGTTTTATTCAAAATACATTGAAATATACCTCCTAGTAGATGCTTTACTGTGCATGTTTTCCCAGCATTATCAAGTCCAATCATGAGTAATGTTATTTCCCTAAAAAATTATGATATCAAATAAATTCTTGAGAAATAAATAAAAATATAAAAAAAGCATTAAAAATTTCAATTTTATCATAATACTTTATATTCAATCCCTTTAAATAAAAAAATAATAGTTTGTAATACTAGTAAAATATTTGCACAAACATCAAAATTTTTTATCAAAAAAAATTATCTGAATTTTTTATTTTCATTTATTTATAACCATGTTCAACTATTTTTTTCTTAAATATTTCTTAATGTAAAATATATGTCAAACAGAAATGTATTGAAATAATAAATAAGATCAAAATTAATTTTAATAAAAATTTGTAACTTTAATTAATAACTTCAAAGAGACATTTACAATGACCATATGACATACTTTTATTTTAGTTTTACAGTATTTTGAAATTGAGGAACAAGCTCAATAATTTATAGTATTAAAGAATTGAGAAGCAAGCACCTATATTTCTTGCTACAAATGCATGTATAATGCAATAAAAAAGTAAGAGAAAATCTAATTAATAATTTAAAAAATTTTAACATTTATTTTCATGTTAAAATGGAAATATTACAATAATCAATCATAATAAATATTTCCTAAAAGTAATTCCTTAAACTAACGGGCATACTTTTTATATGTAAGGAACTACAATAATAAAAATTAAGAAAGTAATTAGTTATTACAGACTATACACTTCATTTTTCTCCAAGATGAATTATAATAATTGTTTTTAATGATTACAGAAATAACATCAAAATATTCCTTTTTCTTTATCACCTGAAAAACTCAAATGTCTTGAAATTGTATTTCAAATGAAATGGATCATTTAACGTATATTTCAGATAAGCATATAAAATTGTTTGTGATAATTTTGATGTATACATCTGCATATCCTTACAACTGTCATTTACGATAAATCCTTCACTATAAAATAAAAGTATTAATCTATTTTGCCTTTACATAGCTCAGGGCAGAATTCAGATAATTAAACAACAGTTTAATTCGTCGGTCAAATTCTCCTAGATTCACCGGAACGTAAAATCAACCCATTTGGAATTGAATTCAAACTTTGCAAACGGAATCAAGCAAACAGAAAAGTTAATCCTAATACTGTGATAATATAAAAACTAGAAGATCATTCATTTTGTTTAGCGACGGACAAATATTAGCACTCAATATATGAACAAGATTAGAACATTTTATTTTATACCCATTTCCATTTCTTATTACATAATTACCGAAAATAATTTTTGAATAATATATAGAATTTAAATGAAATAAAAAATATTAATATACCTCACAGAACCAACACGGTGTTTTGTGCACAAACAATTTGAAAACGCATTGCCCATATCTAATTGATTTCATTACTAGATTTATTAATTATACCAAGTAATATTTGTTTGAATGCATACGCAAATAAATTGATCTCCATTTATAAAATTTTGTAGACATCAACTGAATCAAGAAACATTTATGTGAAATTTTTATAATAATGCATTATAAATATAACTATAGGAAATAACTAAACTACCAATACTTTTGAATATGCAATATTTCTAAGAAAATGTAAATATTTACAGTTGTATCAATTGACTCATTAATCTGAGTTGAGTTGATACAGTCGGTATGTATTATTTTTTAATTATTTTTAAATCTTTATAGAGCTTATCTTAATTAAATATACAAAGAGATAATTAATATTATCGGTTATAAAATAATGCAAAATAAGAAAATAATGGTGTTACATAAATTTTTAGGCAGCTTCAATCGAATGAGAATTAGTCCGATAAAAGTTAAGTCGTATCCAATCTTCAATTAAGGCTCTCAAATAAAATAAACATTTGCATGTGGGTCGGCATATTGCAAAGAAGTATTAACGAAACCACAAATTAGTTATTATTTATTATTCTAAAATCGCCATCTCAATTTGCAAATCATTGTGTAATTTTAAGCTGTTTTATAATTACTATGGATACAAAAAATGAAGCATTTCGTAGACCCCACTTAAGCAAGGAACAACGTTTACCTAGATCTTATAAAGATGTCTTGAAAATTTTAAAAACTGTAAAGACTTGTGAAGCAAATATCAAAACCGCTGTACACAATGCAAAATTGCCTCCAAAAGTACAACTATATTTACTTAATTATAATTTATGAGCTCATAGTTAACAAATTTTTTAATTGAACATATAATAAAAAAACAGTATTTTTACTAAAAGAAACATTTATCCTAGGAATACATATTGATTATTATTAGTGAATTTTATGTATCTCATTTTTACATTTTACTGGCTGGTGGTATCTGCATTTTATACTTTTTCTTTGACAGTATAAATATATTTTTGTCTTCTTTTTTCAAATCAGAAAATTTGCTAAAATTATACTGTAAACCAAATGGTTCCTAAAATTTTTTTTAAATGAAACAATTATTGTGTTTACTTTCCTTGCATTGAATGTGACAGAAATAAATAGTTAATTTTTTTATGTTCAAAACATTATAAATTAGAATACCTTTAATAAAGATTTTGCTTATTGATTATGTTTTTAAAGTTTAACAGATGTACAGCTATATCTAGAGAATGTTACTTAAATTTATTCACCAAATGGGTCTAAAACATGTATGAATTATGAGTACTATTTAAATTCTGAATTCTATTTTAAAACTTCTTAACTCAATTTAAACTCTACTTATAAATAGTTTTGAAAACTAATTATTTGAAATTCCTTTGAAAACATTACATTATTTACAAATTTATGAGGCAAACAAAAACAAAACTTTCAAAAAAATTTAAAATTAGGTAGTTGATTAATAACTAATTTAGATAAACACTAAATGCACCTTACTAATGCCTTATTAAAGGTAATATTTTTTTTAACTATTTAGTGAAGTAAGAATG
Source organism: Latrodectus hesperus (assembly GCA_037975125.1). Lineage (NCBI taxonomy): Eukaryota > Metazoa > Arthropoda > Arachnida > Araneae > Theridiidae > Latrodectus > Latrodectus hesperus. The sequence continues at coordinate 36,210,923 of CM075855.1, forward strand.
TTTTTTTATAAGATCATTTTTATACTTTATATCTTTGAAATATACTCTCATATTTTTGTCTTTATAATTAAATTAAAGTTTTAAATTTTTTTTAGTTTTGAGGATCGTGCCAAAATATTTAATTTAAATAATAACATTCTAGCTTAGACCCTTCTTACCATTCAGTAGCATTCACTCATATGTCCAAATACAACAGATAAGATTATAAATTATTTTAGTTCGTTTATTTTATGAATACAGCCTTAATATCATCTGGTCCAGTAGATTTATTGCGATTATATTTTCTGCTCACATCATTCACAGTTGATGGGTTATGTTCCAGTGCTTTACTTTAAACTCTTAAAGTAGATAATACACTATTTGTAACTATTTCTTGTTCATTATCCATACTCTTAAGAATTTTAAAATGTTCATGTCAACTAATCAGAACCTCTTCCATAAATTGGTAATTTTCCGTTTTGCAGGTCTTCTAGAATTATAGTTCATTCTTACTGTATTTACTAGCTTTTAAAATTTTTTAGCTTTTTATCTCTTAAGACTTTCAATGTTTAGGTATAACACACCTTGGTATGATTTTTTTCTTAACTCCTTATATTTTTCTTTTGCATCCCTGTTATATTTCTGAATCATCAGTTTATATGCCTCATTTTTCCTTCCCTTTATTAGACATTTTTCATCAAATCACTGATTCCTCTCGTTTAGTACTTGGGTATTGTTTTCTCATAAGGTTTATCTGTGGTTTCTTTTAAATTATGCCAAATGCTCTCTATAAGCAGAATTTCCTCATTAAATCAGTTAATGATTTTGTCATGTAACTCTCTTTTATATTTTCTATATACATCAACCTTCTCCAATTATTCAAAATTGATTCTTTACACTCTAAAAATAATTAAAGTCAATATTTGCTCCTTGGGATGTGCGCATATCTTATATATTACTTTTGTGTCGTATATCTAATAACATGTATTTTACTTGGTTTAGAATTATTCTATTAAGATATCTTGTAATTTTATGGATCTTATGCATAAAATTTATGTATCCAACCACTATATTGTTTAAAGTGGTAAAGTGTGCTAAGTATGTTATTAATAAATTTATTTTGTCTTTGGGTTACCATGAACATGCTCAAATACTCTTTGCCAATTTTTGCATTAAAGTCACCCCTTTAAACCTTACATAACTTGGGCAACATCTAGCATAAGTCTTGTCAAGATATTCATAGAATTATAACTCTAGGCCTAATGGGAGCATAAGAACAAAAAATTCTTTCATTCACTGTTTTGAAATCAATAACTATTTCAAATTCTTTTGCTAAAGAAAGAACCAGATCCAAACTGATATATCCTCTCAAGCCAGGTGTTAAACATTGTAATTTTATTTATCTATCACTCTCTTATCTGTCTTTCTCATTTGCTGTATTGCTAGAGCATTAATTTTATATTCTATGTAAACATCAGAAAGTTCTTTCATTGTTCCACTTCTATACACCATTTGAATATTCCATGTTCCGAATTTTAAGTCCAATTTCATGGAAAGTCATCCATAAAATTTTTAGCAGTCAGTGATTGGCCCTTAACACAATCCCCAACCTGTAGGAGCAGCCCCTTGATATAATCCCCAATGCCCTGTTATATCCTTGGAGGCTTGAGAACCATTTTAATTATCTCTTATGACATACATGACCTACATTGGAACTATTCTTTCATATCTGGTTGCCACATAAGGGGAAATAACTACAATTATTATCTAAATATTTTTTAATATTTCCTAGAAAATTTTAAGTTTTTTCTTTTTTTATGTCAATTTTAAAGATATTTTCTAACTCTTATTTTAAACTAATGAATTACCTTTAATTTTTTGTGACATAGGTAATTGGAAGAATATATGCTTTAACTGTGAATATTTTAAAACAAAGTCAATTACTTGATGCAATAATTCAAGAAGTTAAACTCTTAGAAAAGGAACCATTTCTTCGAAAAGAAGTTGCAGAACTCTTGATTTATGAATTAATATTTGGAAAAGGCTTACAAGGGGAAAGTAAACCAGTAATGACTGTGAAAAAATATCAATATGAAATTGAAACAGCTTATCAAAACCTCAAAGATAAGCTGGCTGTTAATGGTAAGCATATTATATGTAATCAAAAAAAATTTTTTACTAGTACTCTGAGTTATTATTTCCTTGAAGTTATATGAACTATTGCTAAATTATGTTTAAAAATTTGCTGTAATGATTTGGCTAAATCCTATGAGTCAATATGGGTGTATAATACATCAAACATGTAGATTACTGCACCTGAATGGATTAATTTAGTGATCCTATGCCATATTCCAATGTGTGCAGTTCATTTGTATTTTTAGTAACCCTTGAAGCTTATGCTGTGTTTTATTTATTTATATTTTAGTTTATCTTTAATTGCAGTAGGAAATCTTGATTCCTTTCTTACAATTTAAAAATTTATTAAGTTTTATTTGTGGATGCTATAATTGATAATGTGTGTGAGTGAGTGATAATACCTGATTAATTAGAAAGCAAATTTTTATAAAAATAATTGCTCATTATATTTATTTTTTAACTATATTGCCTGGTTGTTTTCCCATGCTAAATAGAAGTACAACCGATATTTTACTGAGATGGGTTCCACTGGCTATATTATTAGAAACAAGAGTTTTCATAAACATGTATGTTTACATTATTGACTTAGATTTATCGAATAGTTGTTAGTACTTGCTTAGTATTCTTATGTATGTTGTATTTTTAAAGTGTTTTTATTTTGATTAATTAAAAGAAAATAATAAAAAAATTGATTATATTTTATAGACTGCGCACAAATAGTATTGATTTTTAAAGTTATTTATCTTGTTTTATAATAAGTAATCTTTGTAAAATATGAAAGTAAGTTTCTAATCTTTAACTTTGTAATATTTCTGTAATAAATAAATATAATAAATTATTCGAAACTTCAATATATTTGAAAATGAAAGTACCATATTGAAAACCAAATATTGGGTGAAGTTGCGTAATTTAAGTTGGTGAGATAATATGCAACTCTTGATGCAAAAATGGGAATGGCTAAAAACTCATAGTGGCTTGTCAGATTTTACCAAAGATTTTTTAACTTAAATGTAATTGAGTTACTGGTGCATAGCTACCAGTACATTACAGTGTTTCCTATTTGCTAAATTTAATCCAATTTTTTCTATATTACAGAAATACAATTTTGTCATTGAAAGTCTGATTTTCAACATTTAATAGTATTTGATGACTTTTTGATTTATTATTCAAAATAATTTAAGACTAGAATAATAATACATTAAGAGTAGTATAAAGTGCACATAAATATTCATTTTAAATTAATAATTTGTATATTATGTTTGTTTCAGAATGGAAATAAGGAAAAATTATTTATTCCCACATTTCTATTTTAAAGAATTATTTTGAAAAGTTTACTGTGATTGCAATTAACAACAATTGCTGTTAAAGCTTGTACAATTGCTACAAAATTTTGAATAGTTTAAGCTAATCAATCTTTTAAGTTTCTGTTTCATTGTGTAAAACTTGACTTTAAATATAATTTAATAATTCATTAGAAATATATAAGTTACTGAGAGGTATATATATTATGTCGAAGATTACCTTAATGTTTGTTTATTTTAAATTTAAATAAATTATTTATATTAATAAAAGGCATACTATTCATACATATAATTTTTTGTGTTAGATTTCTTACTTCAAAAGTAGGAATAATTTAGTAGGATTTTAAATAATTCCTTTTCTAACCTTTGAAGTGTTTTATGAATTGGTTACTATACTAACTTTTTGAAATCATATCTTGTAAAAAAACATTCTGATGATAGAATTGAATTTATTTATATTTGTGCACTGTTATTTCAAGACAGGTATAATTTTTTTAACTGAATTACAATTAAAAATAATTACTAATGTACATCATGCATATTTAGCTAAACTTATTAAAATTGTATATTTTAATTATCTGTGATGAAAAATCTGGATATGCAACTCTAATTTTCTAGCTGATGATATATATGCTTTTGATTGCATATAATGACTTCATAGTTTACTGAAAAATAAATTGAAAATTATTTTAATGTAAATGTTTTATGAACAAGTATAAGAAGAGGTCTGTAATATTTATGCATTTCCTTCATTAAGAAAAACTTTCTTTTACATTAATGATTCATTTCATTCCTAAGATTATTAAGCATAATATAATTATTATCATATTTTACTCATTTTCAACCAGTATATTTCTTTAAATATTTTTTATGTTAAAGTTTAATTTCTTTTTAAAATTTAGTTAAAAATTATCTAACTCTATCGTCACTCACAAGAAAGTAAAGTATTCTTATTGAATCACTAGTCTTCATATATATATTTGAAAAACAAAATTTTTATTAAATAATTCAAGAAAATATCAAAAAGTCAATATTTAGTTATCAGTTTAAAGCTGTATTATTGTCTAAAATATGTTAAATAACTGCTGTTTTTGAGAAACAAAAATTAATAAAAATAACATAATAGAGAAACGAAGCAAAGATTTTCTTAATGTTAAAAAATTATGTTCTTAAATTGTTTATTAATTTTGGAAATAAAAACATTTCTTGATACTTTTATTAAATGTAGCATACAGTTAAATGATGTAAATATTCTAGTTTATTTTTAAAATTAAATTTTATTATGAGAATCTGAGAAAATCTTTTACAGAAATAATAAGAACAGTTTTCCTATACATTTATGTCAGAATTTTTGTCAGAAACACAAAATTAGGAAAATTTCATTCCATTTATCATAATTTTGTGTTTAAAAGCAGAAGACTATAATTTTACACTTTTTTTTACAGGTCCTGTTTTTACTATTCCAAAATATGTTCGAATTAACACATTAGTAACTAATATGAAGGAAGTTCAAGAAGACCTTGAATATGTGGGTCTGCAACAAATATTATATGAAGAAACAATTTCTGAAACTCAGTGAGTCATCCTTTTACTTTTAAATACTTTGTATAATGTATTAAATTTCATTTTTCTTTTCTTTTGAAAATTTTTAGCTGTAAATATTATGTTGTAAAATATGCTTATACTTTTTTTTAAAGTTTAAAAAACCAAAAATATAGTCTCATTTGTTATAAGGTTTTGTTACTAATAGCTCAATAAAATGCATTGAGATATTATACTTATTTTACTGATATAATTTTAAATTTTGCATTATATAGATAAATGACTATAAAACATTCAATATAAGTATGTAAATAAGAAAGTAAAATAATATCTTAATTTTTTTAATGAATGCTATATATACGTTTCTTTGTGTGCAGTTTTTGTCTTATTCTGTTGCACTTAATTTTTAAATACATATTAAGTATGCAAATTTTTATATTTAAAATAAAAATGTTTTTTTTTCCACCTAACATCATTTATTTTGTGTTTTCATCACTTCAAATATTTAAATTATTTCATCATTTCAAATATTTAAATAAAGTTTTCAAAAGAAATGCAAAATATCACTGAAAGTATTTCTAAATAAATTCCTTACTTTTACTTCTAAATATTCTACATTTACCGTTTTATGATTTTTTTTTTACTTTATTTCAAATTCACCAATAAAGATATTAATAAAAAGAATCATTCAAAAACTATTTCCACTTTAAAAACATTACAAAATAATTCATGCAATTACTTCATAAAAGTTCAAAATTGAGTGCAAATGATTTCTAAATTAGGAGTCTTAAAATAGCAATTATCTCTTATCTTTATGCATAATAATTAAGTGTCGCTATATAAATATATAAATGAGTCATATAATCATAGATGCTATTTTTCTATTCTGTTTTTATCTTTAAATTTAATGTACGTAAATTTTAGTTTCCATCTTTGAAAATTTTCTGACTAAAAATTATATCAAGAATTCTAACATTTCTAATTTATAATTCAAAACAAAATTTTGGAAGCCTGAGATTTCACATAATTCACTTCAAGTATCTGCTTTAAATGATGTCAGTATAACCATGTAACTTAACACGTAGTTTCATCAAAAGTGCCATTCATCATTTGCAATGAGTAGTCCTTCAAATGAGTGTCATTTTTCAAAATTCTTAAATGCTCTTTTTCTTTTAAAGTTAACTGCTTTCCAAAAATCAAATGCTGAAAATTAAAAAGAAATGTTTCATTTCTAAATAGATTTTGAATCAATATTAAATTTATTGTTCATTTAACTGAAATGTTTGATTTTAGAATTAATTTTTTAGTGTCTATGTAAAATTAGTGGCTTTGAGAATAACTACAAGAAATAATGAGCTGTGACAAAGACTAAAATTCTGGATTTTAATTCATGTTAAAAAAAATAAGTATAATAATGACTGCAAGGGATTTTTACAAAAGTTTTAGGATTTCTTTCACATTTCAAATGAACTACTGCATGTTCAAAACTTTTTTACTTTTATTGAAAAGATTAAACTTAAATTTGTTCTGGAAGAATTGTTGGCTGTTAAAAAAATGAATAACAGATATTTTCACCATATATTTTTATTTTTGTTTTGGTTATTAATATTAACTGGGTTAATATTTAGTATTAATGTATGACATTTTTTTCTCTTGTAGCTATTAATTTAAAAACAGTATGTATCTTAGTTTAGAGAAAATATCCATATCTGATTAATGTTGTATATATATATATATATATATATATATATATATATATATATATATATATATATATATTCTTATAATCCTTTATTAACTAATTAAAAAATTTTAATTTGTTACTCAAAATGCTGTCTTTTCATTCATAAACTTTGTATTACTACTATATAATACACACACATATATACTCACATAAATATGTGTACAATGTATACTTAGTATTTGTGACTTCATAATTTTTGTATTTTTTAGGTTTTTTGATTTAGTGAAAGGTTTAGAATGTGGGTCATTTTTAATTGATTACCATTTTAAAGATCTCCTTGTGTTTCCTAGTGAAGAAAACCTTTCATGTTGGTCATTATATCAAAGTGGCTGTGTATTCATACAAGACAAAGTATGCTTTAAAACTATATTTCTTTTCTAATTTTATTATAGCAAAATAAATATTATTTAAACTATTAGAATTTATATAAGAATATATATTTTTCTCTCATTCATGTACTTTATTAAATTATTAGAATTTATAAAAATATAGATTTTATATACTTTATATTAAAAACTTAATTTTATCCAATTAAATTTAAAACTAATGATTTAATCCTTTCTGTGTGTAGTTTAAAAACCTCATTTAGATAGAAATATTGGGAAACAATTAAATGTTAATGTGAAGCAATTTGATTTATTCAGCATGATTTCCAGTTAAATGTGCTCCCATTATCATGACATTGGTATGTTCATTTAAAATTCATTATATAAATTAAATGATTAAAAAATTACAATTTAATTGTTTATAAATAAATTTTAAATAAAAATCTTGACTGGAAAATCACTTTGGGAAAGTAAAAAATATATGTCACTAACATATTTGTATTTTTTCCTTTTTGAACAAAACTGCATTATTTTTGTAATACAAATAATTATTGTATTTTCCTTAGTAAAAATTATGCTTAGAATTTCAAGTTATAAAAGTCAGATATATTTAAATTTTTCAGAAGGCTTTTTTGAAAAAAGAAATGATTTCCATTTTCTGAATTTAAAAACAAATAATAATAAAATATAAAAATCTAAATTATTATTCAACAGATCTTATTACATTGAGGATAGAAATCCTAAAAAAAGGAAATTCTTTATTACAAATTATTGTGATTTCACTGATTATTTTTCTGGCAAAAACTTTTAATACTTTTGAGTTTCTGTGTGCATACGTTTATAATAGAAGAGATTCTTTTTGTTATTTACTGGAATGAATATATATATATATATATATATATATATATATATATATATATATATATATATATATATATATATATATATATATATATATGCAGCACACACACCAGGGTAATTGTTTGAATTATAAATTATTTATAAATAAAATATAATAACTATTCATTTGCTACTATTAGGGTATTGTTACAGATGAATCTGTGTGTTTAGTTTGAATTGTTAACTTGTCATTTTTATTGTTTGATATGAACAAATTATTAGGATGTTGTTTCTTAAGAGACTTAATTTTTCATTTATTGTGAAAGATTGTATTTGTTATGTCCTAATTTATAACTTGTAGGTCTTATTCATTATAACATAATTATTTTACTTTAGTCAAGTTACATTCCTGCCTTTGTGTTGAATCCAGAACCAGGTTCAATTGTAATAGATGCTTGTGCAGCTCCTGGAATGAAGACTTTGCATTTAACTGCTCTTATGCAAAATAAAGGGTAATTTGTTACCAATTATTTGCAACATTTTTATGTGCAAATCATTAACTTTTAATAGAAAATATCTTATATAGTTTTTCAAATTATTTTTTTAATCGTAATTTATATACATTCAATTACTGTTTTCAGTCATGGCTCTTGTAATTTAATTAAAAATAAATAACAAGCATTTTTATGACTAATTTGAGTAATTAAAATTTGTTACTACTTTAAGCAGCGCACTAACATCTTTTTATTTTAGTATAAAGGAATTATATTAGAGACAATATTGTCACAAGTGTTCATCTTCTGTTTATATTTGTTGAATTTTGTTTTCATCACTTTTTCTCAGTCTCCCATTTCCTTAAAGTAATCTGTTTTTTCTACAAATTATATATATACTTTAAATTTTTCTCACTGTAAATAATAAATTTATGAATAGTAGCTTAATTAATCCATAAAATGAATTTTAAATATGCTACTGATTTATTTTCTAATAATGAAAGATGCATTTTTCCTTTATTTTAATATTAAAAAGAGTAAGTTTTCTCCATTATATATATATATATATATATATATATATATATATATATATATATATATATATATATATATATATATATATATATATATATATATATATATATATTAGGAAGTGAAATTATAAAATAATTCATATTAATTTAAAATTACATTTTTTGAAAAATGAAATAATAATAGAAATTACTATTATTTACATTTATGTAATAAAAAATAATTCATTTATTTATGACACATATAAATGAAAAGAAAGAAAAACTTAATTTGGTTTAAAATTCATTCATTGGCACTACTGTCCCAGTTAATTCACAACCTTTTAAAAAGATCTCCTCCAAGCCAATCAGTTATTGGCAACAGTTCTTGATCTTCAATATATTGAGATCCTCTTGCATCCAATTGGTTCATCTGAGCTTATGTCTACTTCTAGACCAAATGCCTAAAAGCTTAGCTAGAAAAATCTATCTTGTAAACTTATACTATTTTAATACAAATTAATGATCCAACTTATTTGATTCTTAGAATTTTATTAAATTTTGCAATATCATATTGTTTAACAAAATGACAAGAGTTCCTTGACTTTTTATACCAAACTATCAATTTATTTTCCACCAAAAATGCCTCTTAGTATCTTCCTCACTAAAATTCCAAGATCATCCCTATTCTTTTTTAAAATTACCCAGATATCAGATTAAGGGAATACCGGCCTAAATAAGACTTTTATAAAGCAGTTTTTGGTCTTTCTTTTAATAAATTTGATTTCAATTATTTTCGCAATAAAAAAACAGAGATTTTTTTCTGAATTTCTATCAAGATATTGTTAATATTAACTTGAGAAAAGTGAAACAAGTAATTTTTTCAACATTGTTAGTATCTATTTTTAAGTTTGCCATAGAATCTATGTAAGAGATTGCATATACTTAGTTTTATTTCATTCACATTAATTCATTTGTCTGCCTCATACACAAATGTTAGACCTGTGTTAAGCTGTAGGTATTTTCCAGTAATAACTATTTCATTTGCATGTGTCAGTATTTGAATTGATCTTTGAAAAATGATTTTCTATTATCAAGTTTAACACCTTAAATAACTTTTAAGGGTTAAATTTAACAGATACACCTGCATGTCTCTCTGCCTTATTTCATTTCTTATTTCTGTTGATTCCAAAAAGAGACAGTATATTTTAATTTTTATTTATATTTCGTTTATTGTATAAATAATGAATTTCATCAACTTATCTGAGGAATTAAACTACTATGTATTTGGTAAGTAGTTTTTGTTTACACTATGATCAGTAATTTTGAAATTTATGGAAAGGTGATATATTTCTTTATTTTATTTTGAACACATACAATCTCCCCTGAACCACAGATATACAACAGAGGGATTATAGAAGTAAGTTATTAGAACATTAAATATTACAGATATAAATAAAATGAACAAATACAAAAAGCAGCCGTTTGAACTTTACAAAAACAGATTAGTTCACAGGCCAAGTAACGCTGAACATTTCCAATTCATTCTGTAAACATGATCTTACATGATGGAAGGTAGGGCAAGAGAGAGTTTTTCCTAAAGTTTGTTGTAAAGAAAATATTCTCTTTCAGAATCCTTATTGATGAATTACTATGTTTATCATTAATGGGATAGTTGAAAATACTTTGTAGGTGTTGCTTTATTCTTCTGTAGTTGGACTAATCTGGTATTCAGACCTTATTATTCATAAGTTTTATAATTCCTTCTTCAACTCAAAGCTGGAGGGAGATGTAACATGTTGATTGTAGCTAAGTAAGTTGCTTTCTTCAAGTGATAAACAATTCCCATTGAGTAGGCTAAAAGTATTTATTTTACTTTTGTTACTCAAAATTATTTCATTACTATTTCTACATAAAGTTAGGTTTGAAATCTCTGCAATTAAATTAATTTCATGAAAGTAAGTTTTGCTACAACATGCATGTTTTATATTCAAAATTTTTTTTCGAATTATGTTTTTCACTGCATGCATCTATGTTAAAAATAATTGGGAAGAAAAATCAAATTTTTTCTTTAAAATGTGGGATTTTTATTATTATTTTACTTTTTTTACATCTTTTGTCAGTTTGCCACGATATCTTTTCTTATATTAAAATTATTATAGTCATTCAAAAAATTATTTATACGTATATATTTAAACAATTGCATACAGTTGTATGTGTGAGAGCAAGAGGCAGGATTCTTCATATTTTCATTGTAAATGATAAGCTATTTCTTGGAAGGTTTTAATCCACTATTAATATAAATCATCATTTTAAAAAAATGGATGCTTAAATAAGAAAAAGTATGTTATGATTAATATTACTATTTATTCAGTGTAATATAATTTCTTTAAATAAGTAATCCTAGACATATTACCCTAATCTTTACTCTGTTTTTAAGCATAATTTTTTCAAATAATCTGCTTTATATCATGTTCCTTCAGAAGTAGCCTGCAATTTTTCTAATTTTGTCTTCAAAATTTTATTTTGTTATTAGTTGGATTCCTTATCAGAGTAGATCATTTGTAATTTTGACTCCAAATTAATTAGTTATTTCATAAAAATTTGTAAAATTATGAAAAAAAATTTTTTTCTCTTTTTTTACAGTGTTATACATGCCTTTGAAAGAGATGAAGCTCGGTTTAAAACACTGGGAAATATACTCCAGTCTGGCCAAGCAAGCATTTGTCAAACATATTGTGAAGATTTCAATTTAGTTGATGTGAATGATGAAAAATTTTCAGCTGTAGAATATATACTTTTAGATCCCTCCTGCTCTGGATCTGGTATGGTCAGTCGCATGGATTCTGTCACCGATACTGAAGAATCTAAGAATAGTATTCGTATACAAAAACTAGCAGGATTTCAAATTATTTTATTGAAACATGCTCTTACATTTCCATCTGTAAAAAGAGTTGTGTATTCTACTTGCTCAATTACTGAAACAGAAAATGAATATGTTGTTCATGAAGTTTTAAACCATTTTAGTCAAAAATTTAAATTGGTTGAAGTGTTACCAAAATGGCCAATCAGAGGGTCTGATAAATATGAATTTGGATCATTTTGTCTGAGAGCTTATCCTGAAAAAAATTTAACGAATGGTTTCTTTGTTGCTATGTTCGAACGTATTGAGTCTCATGATGAAGAGGTTAATTATTCTTACCAAAAGAAACCACGCAAACAAAATAAGGGGCTTATGAATAATGTAGCATCTGAAGAAAATGAATATAAAAATAACTATCATAATTCCCTTAAACGTGAAGAGAAGAATGAATACAATTATGACCAAGATTCATTTCCTCCAAAGAATTTCAAAACAAAATATCCAGAGAATTTCAAACAAAGTAACTTACCTGTAAAACAAAAAGATTTCAAGAGGACTTTTGATTCTAAAAATCAAATATTTAATCAAGAATCAATTGTTGAAGATCATTACAATTTTTCTAATGAGAACCATGAAGAAAGCAGATTGCTTAAAAAAAAGAAGAAAAGAAAACATGACAATGATGATGAAGGTTTTAAAAATAATACCACTGAAAATGTTTTAAATGAAAATAAACAAGCTGAAAAGGATTGCATCATTGAGGTGCAAATGAAAAAATCCAATAAAAAGAAACATATTCAAAGTGAACATGAAAATGATAGTGAAATTTCTCAACTTAGTGAAATAAGTAAGGCACATAAAAATAAACGTTCAAAAAAAGATAAATCTATAGATTTCTGTGAGGATTCAATTAAAGTATTTGATGATAATAATTTGAAAGAAACTGATACATCAAAAGATGATATATGTTCATATAAAATTAGTAAAAAGCATCGTAAACATAAAATAAGAACTGAATCCTCTCATATGGAAACAAATGATATCAATCAAACATCCGTTCATGAAGATAAAAAGTCAAAGAAGGACAATTTCCAAACTATTAATATTAGTGTTGAAGAAGAAGATAAAGATATTACTGTAAAAAAGCATAAAAAGAAACATAAGAAAAAACATAAACGTTCTGTAGATTCAGAATAATAAATTTTAATTTAAAAATTTTTTAGTTTATTTAAGTTTGGAAATTCATTATTATAGAAACATGATTGATTTTTTTCTTTTTATCATTTTTTAAATTATAACAATGTTTATAAATTGACATGTTTGTAATTCGTGAGGTACGCTTCTAAACTTTTATCTACAAATTTTACATGTTTTATAGAGAGCCAAACACGAAATTGTATTGTTTCAAAATTTTAGAAATGAAAATGCTCAAAATATAAAATTTAATTTAATATCATTAATTATATATTTAATGTATTAATAATAGCTGTTATAAACTGGATAATAGTATAAATGAATTTCAAATTTTTACCTTCCTATAAGTTTTTGAGAAAGTACGAAATTTTAATTTTATGATTTTAAAGCACATTTTTTTAACTCTGAATATAAATAAATATGATTTACTTAATAAAGTTACGATTAAAGGTAAATACGTTGTACAAAAAGTATTAAGTATATCAAATTAAGTAAAGTTATATGAATTTATTTAAAAATTTTCGATTGAATTTTGCTTTTATTATTTATAAAGATTTGTAAGAAAAAAATAATAAAAAGAAAAACATTTTCTTTCATTATTAATATTGCTTCCTTTTAAAGTTTGATGAATACAACTATTCATTCCAGTTTTTAAAAAAGCTGCTGCAGATTTAATATAATTTATCAAATTTTACCAAAAAAATATCGAAGATTAAATATTGATAAATAATAGGTAATTTTTGTAAACTTACTCGTATATGTAGTTGACTTGCAATCTAATTATCTTTCATATCTCTATCACTTAGAAATTTCATTGATTCAAAATACTATTCGAAATGAATGTGAGTGTAAATTTTCATTTTTAAGAAACATAGATATAAAATATTTTATCTAAATATTTTTAGAAAAATTTCTAATTTAGTAATTCTCAATTTTTTTTTTGACACTGCACATTTTTAACGGTTTCAAAATTTGGCGGCACACAAAGAAAAAGTTTAAAAATTGTTTACTTATCAATATAACACTGTGCAAAATAGTTTATGATAGTAATTTTCAATGTAAATTTAAATAACATGTTTTATAAAATTAACAGTGCGTTTATTACTTTACACATAAAATAAAAAAAAATTCTAGTTTTTTATTTTTGTAATTTCTAAAGTTTGGTGTCACTCAAAACTGCCCTAGCACAGTGGTTGAGAATCACTGTTCTAAATGATGAAATACCAGCTTAAGAAACAATTTAGAATAAAATATGTGTTTGAAATTACATTAAAATTAAACTACATTGGTTGCTACTAAATGCATTATGGAATTAAAATTATCAAAAGTGTGTGTTCTTAAAATAAATTGTAAGGGAAATAAATGTAATATATTCCATTTAAAAAATTGTACCACATTTATTTTTATGGAGTGAACTTATGAAATTATATTTTCTCTCTCTTCAGAGGCAATACTTAAAGTGCCAGCTACAATGACTAGGGCTGAGTAAAATATATTACCCATTAAAGTTACGGCTAATGATCCTTGGGATGAATTGCAAGAATATATATAACTTATGCTTATTGAAGTCACCTGACACTCTCTTAACTATGCAACCACTACTACTGTATTCATAAATGAAATATTTAGGTATAGTAAAATAGCCATGAGAACTATTGAATAAAAACCTCTGGTCATTTTGTTCCGTAGGTTAGGTGGCTTGTAGAAAACTAGTGTGTGGGGTATTTCTATCTCGAAACGGAACAAGAGAAGGTAAAAAGTGATTTATAAAATTGAAGAGCATCATCGACTTAGAATGAAAAGATGTTCTATGCACATTAATTTAAAAAAAATAGAACGGTTTAAATGTGCATTTCTGTTTTGGTGACTTCCTACACTGATGTTTCGAAACTTGAACGAAAGGAGAAGTGATTTTCAGGCAAAACACAATATCGCAATGTAGCACAGCGGTATTGCTTGTGATTCCCAATGAAAAGGACCGTAGTTCAAACCCCGAGGTTCGCATCTTTATAAACAGAGTAGACAGTACGTACACATCATATAAAATAGTGTCTCAGCAACTCAACTTACTTTTTTGTATTTGATTTAATACACGTAAATACGTAAGGCCGTCTGTTCGTCTAAGGCAACTATGAAAGACAATTTAAATATGTAATATGTTGGTGCTCATGGTCATAGAGATATTTTACAAAGCTTGGTATTGTGAGATAGTTTCACTGTAGTGAATGTCAATGAAACGCACAATCATTAATAAGATTATACAAGCAACGCTTCCTTGCAGCTTCATTTTTCTCATCAAACCACACATTAACTGTGAAAAAAACTCCTAAGGGAGACAGACTGCTGGATTATTTGAGTTGAATGTGGCAAACTTGCTTAGTAGCAAGACAGGTTCAACTGAAGAAGGTATTGGCGTACGTCCTCGCATATCCGAAATGAAGCACAAAAAAAGATCAGTCAAATCTGGCTTCTCTAAAAGTTAAGTTTTAAAAAACCTAGGCGAGTTAGAAGCTCCTCTATACCAACTACACCTCAACAGGTTTTACAGAACACGGGTGATCTCGACCCCATCCATGGTGTAACTTAATCGTCAATCAGATTAAGGTCCAGCCAATATTCTCGGGATGTATAGTGCAGATGAATGACGCATACTTTTTAAATGAGGGCATATACAATAGGCAAAGCACATTATTAGGCGCTGAGAAATCCTAGATGTTTTACCGACATTCGGTATCAAATGCGGCTTGGTGTGCAGTTTACAATAACAAGCTGATCGGGCCAACATTTTACGATGACACATTAACGGGTGCATAATATTTACAATTTTTCTATAACGTAATACTGAAACTATAGGGATCTATAGTTTCAATATTATAGAACGCTTGCTAACAGGACATCTTTAGTAGAAAAGTATCTCATCTAGAAATTTAGAAATCACATCATTAGGTATGGCTGTGTCGAAGATAAGTCTGTGTATTCGGGTGATCTGCCTCAACAAGATTTTTCTTGCTTGAATACCTGAAAAAGTGGGTCTATATGACATCTTCTCAAACATTACTGGACTTTGGCACAAGCGTTCGTAATGCATTCTTCAAAGTGTCATGTTCTGTGCTCCAACGTGTGCAATGCGACATTCAAACTAGGACCCAAATGTGAATTGCAGCTAATGATGAGAAATTTGAACATGTCAAATAAAGGTATATTTGTTATAACTAACAGTTTCCTTTTTTCTTCCTCAGATTGTTTTCTCACACAGCATATGAAATCATAAAAAAATAAATGTATCTTCAAATTTCTATTTTTTTCATTAATTTCCACAAGAAATCTTTTCGTACAAAATTGATAATAGTACAGAAAACTTTGTCAATAGTTGATTTTTCTCTGTTCTTGTCCCCCTCAGGGGGCTTACCTTCTTTAGGTAAACACAGGTGTCACAATCCCGAGGTGCTCTAGTGAACTGTCCTCTTCTTTCTTTTCTTCTCTCCTCTCCTCTTCTGCTTTTTCTTCCTCTTCTCCCTTATTGTGGTTGCCTTGTAAGAGGTTGAGGGCTCCCCTTGAGTAGCTATTGCTGACCTGTTTTGTTGCTATTAGCTTCTCTTGGGGACTAAATCACCCGCGTGTTTGCTGTGCGTGAATACCCGTGTCCCTGGAAAGGAGGATCCTGGTGATTGAGGCTCCCAGAGACCAACACATTACTTTGGCCTCTGCTTCTGGTAAACTGGAGGTGTGTTGTGGTCCTCAGCACATCAATCGGCTTCCATGGATCAAGCGATCATATATCTGCTATGTGACTCGATAAGGCTGGAGGCCACGTCAGAGATATATTGAAAGCGTATAAGGTCTGGCTAGCACTGATGCAGTTATATTGCATCCCTTTGTTGGGCTGGGTGGTGAGTGGTGCAGTCAGTCCTTGAAGTAATTAACCTATTTCTATGGAATGTATTTCTAATTCTTTACTCCCTATGGAGCAACAAATGATACAGGATCAGAAATATTTTGTTATTAAAAAAAATTGAGGGCAATTTTGATAATGTTTTCCCTTTTTTAATTAATAAAAGTCTTATTTGTACAGTTGGAAATGTAAAAAATGTTCGCAAGATGAAATCTGGTGATCTCTTAGTTGAAGTTTTATCAACTGAACAGGCCAAAGCCACCCTAAAACTAAAATGCCTTGGTAATATAAATTTTATAGTATCTCCTCATAGTAGGTTAAATTATTCACAGGGAGTAATTTCAGCAAATGATCTATTTCATGTTTCAGAGGAGAAAATTTTGGATAATCTCGTTGACCAAACAGTACAAAATGTGCAGCGCATTACAATCAGGAGAGAGGGCAAAATTATAAAAACTAAGCACCTTATACTCACGTTTGCTACTCCTATACAACCTAAATCTATTAAAGCTGGTTACCTAAATTGTAGTTTTCACCCCTACATTCCAAATCCCTTACGTTGCTTTAAATGTCAGCGATTCCGCCATGCAAAAACTACTTGTAGGGGACATTTGACTTGTACTCGATGTTCATCTATTGGACACATGACAGTAGTCAGTGTCAATTACAAGAAAAATGTGTCAACTGCAGTGGTAAACATCCCTCATACTCCCAGTCATGCCCAACATGAATATTAGAAAATGAAATTATTACTGTGAAAATAAAACAAAACTTATCTTACCCTGAAGCCAGGCATACAGTGTCATCCCGTACCTCTCATCAAGGTATTAGCTATTCCCAAGCAATAAAAAAAGTCGTGAAATCTTGTAGTACCCAAACAGATTTCTTAAATTTTCCGAACTTATCCTCAAATATTTCTAATATGAATGTCTCACCTATTCCGAAAGGAATTTCTCCACAGTCTTTCGCAAAACCTAAGTCTTAAAGATCCCTAAAATTAAAGAATAAAAGAGAAGGGCTCCATAAATCATATTTAAAGAGTAAAAGAAGCTCAACTGCCTCTAAGACAGGTATAAAGAACATAGATCCATCAGATGATGAAGCACTCCTAAGCGAAGATTCATCTGAATCTCTGATGGCTTGCTCCAATGCCGGAGCATTCAGCTTCACTAAATGGGAACCTTCGTTTCTTGGAATTGTCGAGGTTTTCGCACTCATTTTATAAGATATAAAAACAATTATAAACCTGCATAATCCAATTTGTTTCGCCATCCAAGAAACATTGAAACCTTAGTACAGTTTAAAAATGCGTGGTTATAATTGTATGAAAAAAGATAACCATGATTCAGTTTCTGGAGGTGTGTGCATTCTTGTGTCTTGTAATATTCCTAGTTCTATACAATCCCTTAACACTTCATTACAGGCTGTTGCAGTACGCATACATTCAACATCTCTCATTACTACTTGTAGCCTTTACTTACCTCCCCATGCGATCATCCATGAAAGCGATTTAAACAGTTTGCTGGATCAACTACCTACACTTTTTATTTCGCTTGGTGACTTTAATGGTCATAAAATCTTATGGGGTAGTAATTATATGAATCCTCGTGGTCACATAATTGAACAGTTCATTTCTAATAACAATATCTGCTTTTAAAATTCCACAGAAATAGCCTATTTCCATCAACCATCAAGAACTTTTCATTCATTAGATTTAGCTATTTGCTCTTCATCAATTCTAGCTTCATTTAATTTTAATGTTAATAAGGATTTATTTAACAGTGATCATTTCTTTTAATTATAAACCAAACTAGTATAAGCAGACCACAAGTCTTCCACTCCTCTTATTCTTATCATCGTGCAGACTGGCCTCTCTACAATCAATCAGCTGTGATTACTGACAGCATGGTTAGAAGTGAGAATATCAATGATGCTGTGCAAAAAGTAACTGATACATTTCTAGATGCTGTCAAAAACACTATTCCTAAGCGCTCTCCAATTTCATGCAAATATCATTGTGGAACCATGAGTGCCAAGTGTCATACAAAAACAAAAAAGTTGTGGACTGTTTTTCGTAAGTGCCCTACCATGGAAAACATCATAGCATTCAAAAAAGCTACAGCTTTTGCTCGTCGAGTACGGCGAAATAGTCAAAAAGAATCTTGGATAAGATATGTTTCCTCCATCACATCATCAACTTCCAGCAAAGAATTATGGAAGAAAGTTAAAGCTTCCAGTGGTGAATATCGGAACTTCTCTATCCCAATACTACGCACAGGAGCTGGCACAATTTCTTCTCAATATGATATTGCCAATCTTTTAGGTGAAACTTTTGCAAGGGTATCTGGTCCAGCTTCTTATGATCCTAAATTTCTCAGAACAAAAGAGCAAGCTGAAAAAAAAAACCTATAAAGTTTCGTGATAAAGCCATACATCCATATAATTGCAATTTCTCTTTGCTGGAGCTGCAGAGAGCCCTGTCCCAAACTAGAAGTATTAGTCCGGGAGATCAGATGGTATCTCATATAAGATGCTTTGTCATCTTAATCATGAATATTTAGTAAATATTATTTTTCTATTCAATAGAATATTGAATGTGGAATGAACATGTCTATCCCAGTCTCTGGAGCAAAGCAATTATTATTCCAATTTTTAAACCTGAGAAAGATCCATCTGATCCTCAAAACTATCGTCGAATTGCTCTCACAAGTTGCCTTGCTAAAATTTTAAAGCGTATGGTCAATGCCCGTCTTGTTTATGTATTTGAAGACAATCAGTACATATCATTTTATCAAAGTGGATTCCGGAAAGATCAATCTACTCTGGACAATATTGCATACCTAGGAACACAAATTAGGAATGCCTTTATACGGAGACATCATTTGGTGTCTATATTTTTTGACATAGAAAAAGCTTATGATAAGACATGGCGTTATGCAATTCTTCGAACTTTGTATAATTTTAATTTCAGAGGAAAATTACCCATTTTTATTCTGAGTTTTTAAGTTATCGCATTTTTAATGTCCGTATAGGATCTGTTTTATCTAATCCATTTATCCAATGTGAGGGGGCTCCTCGGGGAAGTGCCTTAAGTGTTACTGTTTTTAATATTTGCTTCAGCAACGTTCATGTATTGCAACCATCTGTCCATGGAACATTATATGTTGACGATCTCCAAATTTTTTGCCAAGGTTCCAATATGCGACTGATTGAACGGCAATTACAAACTGCTGTCAATAATCTAGTTGCTTGGTGTAATGAAAATGGGCATACTTTGTCCCCTTGTAAAAGTAATTGTATCCATTTTTGCAGAAAAACTGGGCCTCATCCTGATCCAGAAATTAAGATATCAGGCACAACTATTCCCGTAGTTAATCAGATATCATTTCTTGGGCTTATATTTGATAAAATGTTAACCTTCCTACCACATATCTTAAATTTGCGCAAAAGATGCGAAAAATCAATAAATATTCTGAAAGTTTTCTCTAATACCTCTTGGGGTGCAGATCGTAAAGCATTACTCCGAGTGTATCAGTCAGTTATTCTATCTCGAATCGACTATGGTAGCGTAGTTTATGGATCAGCCAGATCATCCGTTTTGCGCAAATTAGATCCTGTTCATCACTCAGCTTTACGAATCTGTTCTGGAGCATTCCGGACTTCTCCTGTAAAGAGCCTTTATGTAATTTGCAACCAGTTACCTCTTGATCTGAGACGTAACTCTCTCTCTCTATTATTATTTTAAAATGGTATCCATCTCACAACACCCTTTGAGATTGATGATTTTTGTCCCTCTTTAAGAAGGCTATATAATTCACGGCCACATAACATATTACCATTTTATGAGCGTACAAATTCACTCCTGTCTTTCTCTGAGTTTCCCGATTTACATATTCAAATCACAAATGATCTAAGATTTCCTCCTTGGAATATTCCTGTTGTCAATATAATCAAACCCTTTACTGGATACAATAAATCAACTACATCTCCCCTTATTTTGCAACAGATGTTTTCAGACATTCATTCTCATTATCCCTCCCACATCTCTATATATACAGATGGCTCAAAATCAAGTGGTCATGTTGGTTGTGGTATTGTTGTTGGAAATACAGTTTACAGAGTTATAAACTGCATACATCATATTCTGTGTATACAGCCAAAGCTGTTGCTATTAAATGTGCTCTAGAAATAATACAATCCAACTCTCAACGAAAATATTGTATCTATACAGATAGCATGAGTGTGGTCATGCAATTAGACCATTTTAATGATAAATGTCATCCAATTATTGTGGAAATATTGGATATTTTAAATATATTGAAGAATAAAGGATTTGACATCTTGTTTTGTTGGTTTCCAAGTCATGTTGGCATTGCTAGGAATGAACTTGCAGATAATGCTGTAAAAATGCCTCTGACATTTTGCAATCGATTAGACTTTTCAGAAGATCCTTGTAAGGATATTCTGAAATTTTCTAATAGCAGATGTAGCATTTAATCCTTTTTTCATTTTACATTAACATTTTTGGCTGGTAAATTTAATACTTATTATCAATATTTTATGTTTGCGTATTTATATTTTAATGAGAGATAAAAAAATATTTTTTGGAATATTTCTCATCATTCGAATAAATGAATGGAAAAAATTTATATTAAGCGTAAAACTCTCTTCATTGTTTTGTCTCTCTAGTGTCACTTTTTCACTTCAACCGAGTTCAACAGCTTCAAGTAGATTCCGAACCACTACAAAATTTTTTGATGTAAATTGTTCCAACCCATGAATAGTTAAATTAAAAATCTAAACGCTAATTTACACTACCATCTCGATTATAATAAGTGCTAAATCAAGTTTGCTGCAACCCTTGGATCCATTACTATTAGTTCTGAATTTCTAGTGAAGAGTTCTAAGAACCTCGAAAAGACCAGCATTCTTCAGCTCCTAACTTTCTTGCTAATATTTATTAAGAAAAATTTGAAAGTGGAGGAAAGGAGGCTTTCTTGAAAATAGAAAAAATTTCACTTCCATTCATGCAAACATGGCTTTAATTAATGAATCAATACTAAATATTCTTTTTTAAGATTGATTCAAGGAATTGAAAAGAGTCAAAGAAATCTGCTAATCCTGGTGATTTTGAACTTAGTACAATCTTTGAATGTTACAATAAAAACGTTATGTAGAAACATTTTTAATATTTTTCTCTGATAAATGCTCTTCTCAAGAGCTGATTCTTTGCTACATTATTTACTATTAAATTGTTACAGTTTTATGTGGTTAACCATATTATTTCGTATCTTTGTAATAAATTTTTTTTGCCCCTGGAAGGCTGCAAAATCAAATCAAATATGTGTCATCATTATTATATAATAATTTTAAATGATAAAAATAAATAAATGTTTATTGATTCAAGAAATTGAAAAGAGTCAAAGAAATCTGCTAATCCTGGTGATTTTGAACTTAGTACAATCTTTGAATGTTACAATAAAAACGTTATGTAGAAATATTTTTAATATTTTTCTCTGATAAATGCTCTTCTCAAGAGCTGATTCTTTGCTACATTATTTACTATTAAATTGTTACAATTTTATGTGGTTAACCATATTATTTCGTATCTTTGTAATAATTTTTTTTTTGCGCCTGGAAGGCTGCAAAATCGGATCAAATATGTGTCATCATTATTATATAATAATTTTAAATGATAAAAATAAATAAATGTTAATGCTTTAATGAAACTTTCATTAAAAATCCTGAAAGAAGAATCTTTTAGGTTCAATAATTAAGAATCTCGGAATGGGGCTTAGTAATTAAGGAAAACAAATTTAAATAGGTAATGAAAAAATCTTCTGAAAGTATTAATACAAACCATTATTGTCATAGACAAGGGCTTCTCGGAATGCAAGAACATCAGGCACACTCAAACTTTTGGTTCAGAAAACAATACTATATCAATAAGAATAATCTGTTGGTCCAAAAGTGCTGTTTTTGAAAATACACTGGCCTACAAAAGTTAAGGAACAACCAGTTTTTTGCTCTAAATTTTCAAATGTATTAACTTGAATTTAAGCCTAGAAATCCAGCTGACAATTCCATTCGCTCCAAACGAAGACTCTCAAGATATTTCTAAACAACAACAGAATGAAATCATTGCAAATTTTATCAGCATATAAGCTGACATATGGAACAAGGATCTCATCCAAATATCTCACACCTAAACATGCTAGTCAGCGTGACCATCAACTCAGATTCCTTCCCAAACCATTATTTCCCCACCGCGGTAACTATATCTTTCTACAGTGTTGGATTGATGGTATATGATGCTTTGTCCCCTCCAGATCGCATACGTCTTGAATCACTCTCCCGTGCGAATATGAATTTATCTGTAAAGAATACAGAAACTCATCGATGTCTGGTCTAAGAAGGTTCTCTTGTCCAAGATAAGCAGGTGCTTCCTTGTCATCCGGTGAGGGAGGACACACAACTGTTCACCTTGCAGAGAGACCTGCATGGTGAAGACGCCTTCACACCGTACTAGCGGTATGCTTCCTGATGCTACAGAGTAGTCTGCAACAATATGCGGCTAAGAAATGCATCTTTCTTTCAGGACGAAAGACCTAAAAAACAATCATCTGTAGCAGTTGTAGCTCGTTGTCGACCTGGAACACATGCCTTCTGGACACAAAAGGTTCAGGTTGATATTGTTTCCAGAGACGGAGGACCACACTGCGAGACACACTAAGGTGCTTAACAGCATCGGCCTGTGACATCCCCATTTCCATTCATCCAACCGACCACCATCTTGACTATGGTCCACTAATAAAAGCTAAAAATCAGCAAAAGTTACGTGCATAATTACGAAAGCCTGAGGTTTGCTTATTTTTCTCTTACTCATATATATTCTTTTCTATCAAAAAAAAGTTTAGCTGGTGCTTTTGAATAAATTTACACAAGTTCGTTTCGATCATTTTTATAAACTATAAATTTTATTGTTCGTGTCATTTTTCTTTTATGATGTGTGGACTTCGAAAAACTTATCGTTTCTTAACTTTTGGAGGCTAGTATACTTGAATTGGCTAGTGTACTAATTTTGTTTAAAAAAATGTAAAAATAGCATTATTGACTAAAAAATATGTCAAAACTAAAAAACTTGGATAATCAAAAGGAAAACATTAATAATTCAAAATCGATCTATAAAATATATTTTATAATTATTTCAGATTTTCTATCTTTAATATACGAGCACATTTACTGAAACAGATATGACTTGCACACTTTTTCAGCAAAATCCATATGAACACTCAACGTTGCATTACATTATTCAAATTACCTTTATATTTGCGAATTTGAGTGAACAAAATCAAGGCGATATGTTGGACCATTTCTTTTCCAATCTCATCGATATTTGTGATTCATATTGCTTCTAAATATTTACTAAATGAAAAACTATTCTGCTAACGTAAGATAAACCACGCATAGTATTCATCGCAACCAGATCCTAATTAAAGCAGGGGCATACGGAGCAATTGCCCCAGGCCTCCAGATCAGAAGGCCCCCTAATTGAATGGAAAGTTGTTATTCAAATAGAATCATTTGCTAAATCGAATAGAATGTTTTGAAGCAGGAGTTTCTTCCAAAGAAGTTTTTGCCTTAGTTCCCAATTAGACTAAGTTGAGCCTTGATCGCAGCATTAAAGAAAGCATTTTCGAAACTTTCCACCTAACATATGACTAAAATATATTACAAGTGTCGCATTTCATTCACTATTGACATCTGGAATTAACGTTTGTACGAAATTCTAAATTAGTTTTATGTTCGATTTGAAGAATCTGAAATTTTTAAAAGTAATAATAAAAAAATACATAATATTTAAAAATTATTACACAATAACGATTCTGACTTAATTTTCGTATAAATATCTTAAATATTATATCAGATTTAGCCATAATTTTTCAAAACATTAAAAAATGTTTCAGAATTATTAAAATGGAATTGCGAGATAAATTAATGCATGGAATTTAGAGATAACATTTGCTCAAAAAATGTGCATCTTTACTCTATCATTCATTGATATTGGTTTTTAAATTGACGCAAAAATATTTCTATTATAATTCCCAACTTTTTTTAACTATGTATTATTTTCTACACAGAATTCAATCGTATTACCCTTAAATTAATTGTAATTTTGAGCAACTGGAATCATTGACTGGTAATACTTTACGTATGGCAATAATCATTGAAACTAGAAAATGAAAGAAGAAAAAAATCCATTCGTTAGAACAAGATTTGAAGTCACATTCTAAATAAGCGGCTTTATTCAACATCTAAGCCTTTGCAATCACCTGTCAAGGTCAAATTTCAATAAGGAAATGGCATTAGTTGAAAATAAACTCCTAAAAGCAGTTTCATAAATTTTTCGTCCTTCGTTCTAAGACATTGAAAACATCGAAAATGCCATCGCATTCAATGAAAACACTTTAATATTTTTATTTTCACATTTATCCCTTTTCACTTCCTGATAATATTGTTATACTATCAACATGAAAATGCGTTTTTCGATCTTCATTTTAAAAAGTCTAGTATATACTAGACATTTTAAAAAATAGAAGTAACGATAACAATATTTTAAATAATATAAAAAAAATCTTTACGACAAATTTTAAAGGTTTCTTTGCTAAATTTTTACAATAATAGAAAACTACAATAATGGAACCTATATGTTCTCTAAAAGTTTAAATTAAACAAAATCAGCTTTATAATTGTATAATTAGTTTAAATGAACTGAATTATATTAAAAGTTCGGCTTTCTTACTTAAAAAAATACTGCGATTAGGGAAAACTATTTTTGGCATACAACTTATGATGTAGGAGAAATAACAAAATTTATTTGATGGTAATTTATAGTTTATTTTTTAATATTGTTTTGTGAGATTAGTGAAACTATTGTATTTTATTCGCAAGAATTAAAAGATAAGGCATGGCAAATTCATGCATTCAATGTTTAGAAATACACATAACCACCCACAGACACATTTCATTAAAATTACTACTTTAAAAGTTTCACATAATTCATCCAAATTTATTTAATAATTTCTCTCCTAATCTTCTAATCTATATAAATGAAGTTCTTATTCTGCGTGTTGATCTATATGAGAAATAGTGTCTGGGATTAAAATGAGAACGGAAAAAGGAAGTTTTAGGCGTTTCGTTTCGAAATTTTGATGACAGTATTTGGAATTTAAACCGTAATTAACGTTCATATGAACTCACTGTGAAGTTGTTTATATCTCTATACATCTTTAACAGCTAAACGATATGTTGATACCATCCTGCGGACAGTTGTATTACTTATCATGACACGTTATCCGGGTGACAGCTTCCGACAAGATAATGCCAGGCTTCATACTATTCGCGTATCTCTGAACTTCCTTCGTGCCATTAATACTCTTTCTTAACTAGCAAGGTCACTAGACTTTTCACCAATAGTATATGGTAGGGAGTCAGATTCGGGCACTCCAAATTATTGTAGATCTGGAGCAATATCTGGTAGATTGCTGGCAAAATGTATCACAGGGTGATATTAAGAGCTTTTATCACATTTTATAGTGGCATATACAAGCATGTATCTTTGCCAGAAGTGGCTCCATCGTCTACTGATTTAAACATTCAAACTGTAGTCGTTAGCCGTTGATGGGCCCTATGTTTTTAATTTTTTTATTATTTCATTATCTATAAATGAACAATACACATATTAGTTTCATTAAAAACAAACATTTTCCTTCTTGGTGCTTCATATTGTTCTCAAAAAGGTTATATTTAATATATTTTTGTTGTATATTTTAATTCCTTTATAATAAAAATTAGCTCTTCTATAGTAATCGAATTAAAAAATACATTAAAATTAATTGTAATACTCTATATTCAAATAATAGAATATAAACTATCAACATTAAAAAATTGTAAAAGCTCTACATATTTTTAAGGTAAACTGATTTGTTAAAATATAAGAGGAAAAGGTTATAAATAGAATCTTCCAAGTGTGTATTTAAGCAGACGTTAAAGAGAAAAATAAGCGTAGTATCTCATATTCAATTCAACACAGCTGCTTCAATAAAAGTAACTTTCTTGAACACAAAACATGTCACTATGCATGCGAACATCTACTCTGTAGTATAACTTCAAAAATGTGAATTTCAAAAATAATATTTTGATACGTAGAGTGTTATTAGTAAATTACATTCCGATTTCAAGTGATTAAAAATACAAAATCTTTTGCGTGAATAACCAAAACAAAATCTGAAAGTCAGGAATCAAAATTAAGCCAAATAATTAATGAAATGCTCAAACGATTTTATGAGAGCTTCGGATATTGATAATTTATACGAAAATATTTAAAAATAAATATATAATTCCATGAATTGATTATGTCAATCTTTAAGGAAATAAATTCGTTTCTATGAAAATTATTGCAATGTAGTAATTTCATCAAAATCCAAATTTTATGAAATTTATTCAAAAGCTCATCATTTTGTTATACAAAATAATTATCAGCACAAAGAAATGATACAATTTGAGCTATTTGCGTAGCCTTAAGTATTTTTAAACATAGTAATAAAAAGGGTGTTGCGAAAATTGCTTTTTTTATTTGTATTTTCTAATTCGGTGATCAAGCAAATATATTTTCAGATACAAAAAAAAACTATTTTAATTATATTTAATTGAAGGAAATAATGCAAAATACGAGAAAATTTATTACTATAAATAACATGAAAAAACTTTCTAATTTTGTAAAAGATTTTCAGATACCTATCGTTATCTTACTAAAATGTTGATTTTGTTTTTGCCCCGTATTTTTATTATTTGTTGTACAATATTGATGATCAGAAAGCAGCAACAATCCTCTCATTCCTATAATTTAAATAATATTTCAAAAATTTTGTATTGAATTGTTATTTAAAACTTCATATTCAAAATTTTTCTTATAAATAAAATCATAATTGAAATTGAAAATAAAATATAAAATTGTGCAAGATCTATTTTTAATATTTGAAGTCAAAATTTTATATTATATGGCAAAACTTCCGCTAAATCAGTATATTTTTCGAGCAGACTATATTTTATTTATTTAGAAATTAGAAACTGGATACAGACTGAATATCCCCCCCTGTGTGTGGGGGGGGATGTTGAAATAACCAGCTCATTAAAACTAAATAAGAAGCTTTAAGCCAAAGATAAATACCAAAAAATACTACATAAATTATCAAAATTTAATTTGCCTTATAAATAGATGTGTTATATTTACTATATTAAGATTCAGTAAAATAAATAAACGAATTTTAAGAAAATATATATTGGTAAAGATTACAAGCAATGAAATTAGAAAAAATTGTATGTTAGTATTTTTTACTTTTCTTCCATTCAGCTCCTTGAAAGAAAGCGACTTAAAATACTCTCTAATGTGGCTTGTATTAATGTTATGAATATGTGCTTAATTTTTAATTGCTTCATATATGTTATTTAATAATTATAGTATTCATATATATATATATATATATATATATATATATATATATATATATATATATATATATATATATATTAATAATTATTATTATATATCTGCACACACACACACCTACAAAATTTTACGAAATATCATATAGGAAACTATTTAAAATTTTAGATTCTATATTCTACTCTTTTAAAAAATGCACTTAGCTAAAATATCTTCAAGCTGTAATAAACCTTTACAAGTTACGAATGGGAAAGGAAAGAGGACTCGTGATTTTCATAAATACCTTAAATTAGAACAGGATTATAATTATGCCTTTTTTAACTATTGAGAAAAGTTTTTATTTTTAATAATATTTCTTATGCAAAGTAAATGTCAATTTCTAATTAAATTGCACAGGAAATTTATTGAATTTTTTTATATAATTCCAATCTTTTTTGAAAATAAGTTTTTCTTGCATTGGCACCTTTAATTTTCGGTGAAAAAGAATACATAGCCTGCTATATATATATATATATATATATATATATATATATATATATATATATATATATATATATATATATATATATATATGGAACAAGTTCAGTATCCCCATACACTGATTTCTCGCCAAATCTGGTAACCGTTGTTTACGTTGTAGTGTTGCCGATTTCAGCTTTTGTTTTTATTGTAGTGTTGCCAAATTTAGTTTTTGTTACTATTTTTATTTTTTCGTTGCCGGATTCCGTTTTTCTCGTGTTTTAAATAATTTTTACGTTATATATGTGCTTTTTTTAGTGGCAATAGCTTTTTTAGTTTCACTTCGAGAATTTTCCAGAACTTTCTTTGCTAATTGTTCTACGTTATAATTGGTAGTCATTTTAATTTCGCTTACTTTTGCTGCTGGAATCACTGGATTTCCGCTGTTGTGTTTCGTTGTCGCCAGTGTCCAAACATCGTAAATTTTTCTTTTTTACTATTTCTTTTTCATTATTATTTTTATTTGGTTTAATTTTAATATATATTTTTTTATTAAATGATATATTTTATTTTATATATTTAAAACCGTTAAATATTCTTTTTTCCTTATTTCGTTTTCTTAATTTATTATCATCTTTTTATTGTTTTAATTACTTATTTTTTGTTTTAATTTAAAATGTCTCATATTCAAAATGTTGTTGAAAAATATCAACAAATTATTTTAGCAAAAATTAAAGATAATAATGAAGGATTATTGCTCAGGATTCCAAATTATTAATTAATTTAGGATTCCCAAATATAAATTAATTTTTAACGGAAATTGGATTTGGAGAAGGTGTAATTATTTTATTTAAATTCTATTGCTTACATGTATTTTTTTATTGTATTCTTGTTTCATTTTTATTTACTTAAAATGTGTATATATTTAAAAAATATTTTATTCATGTTTTTTTTTTTAATTTAAAAATGTATATATTTGAAAAATAAGTTTTTGCATGCTTTTGTTTTAAATTTTATAAAGTGTATATATTTAGAAAAATATTTTTGCATGCTTTTTTGTAAAATTAGATAATTATTTTTACTGAAATGTGACACTGGTGACAAATGAAAAAAATGTCGAAATAAATATACCAATCGGCATGTCAGCTTAACTTCATATTAAGTAAGTCCATTATTTATATTTATTTCCCTTTTTAAATTTTCTGAAATGTTTATTTTTCGATCGAACTTAGGGAAATTTCCCGTTTTAATAAACGCGCGCCTAGCTTGGCGACAACAAAATTCGCCGCGTCGCCAAGTGTATGGGGATACTGAACTTGTTCCATATATATATATATATATATATATATATATATATATATATATATATATATATATATATATATATATATATATATATATATATATATATACTGTCTGTAATTATTATACCACAAAGTATTTTTCACTCATATAGATATTTATTTTTATATTATATATTGAATGCATCATCATATGGAAAAGTATTTTTCTAGTGTCCGGAAACTAGTGGGAGTGTGTTTGTCGGAAGCTAGTCATTCCGGAAGCGTGACCTTGAGGAAGATCTTCAAGTTTTAAGGGAGAGTTTGTGCTCATTAAATTTTCATTCAATCTACTGCTTCATAAATATAGAACAGAAAATATGGTTTTCACACATTTATATAATGTGTGAACATTTATTTATGTAATACATATTTATATAATACATTTATATGATGCGCTGATCGTTATTCGAAATTTCGATGCATTTAACGATATTTAAATTTATTGGCGGCAAAAATATACACCAGGAAATGTATATGACCAATCAAAAAGTTAAACCATTTTAAAAATTTACCAATTACCTATACAATCCCGAATATATTGCATGAAATTTTGTCGGCAGTTTTTCTGTCATGAAAAAACACAAATTTGTGTCGAATAAACAATTAAGTTATTAAAGAAAATTTTGCTTTTTTACTGCATTGAATATGATTATAAATCTTATGCATATTGTACAAACTTATTTATAGACAAAAGTATATATAATATATAAATGCTGTTAATTTCATATGAAATAAAATTTTGTTATTGGAAATTAATTTTTTCGCCATTTTGTTATCGTTAATGATTGAATTTATCGCAATTATAATCAATAATAACTTTTGTTCAGTGAATAAAATTATCAGATTAGCTATTTTTTTAAATCAAAATCATGATTTTAGTCTGTATAACTCTAATATATATATATATATATATATATATATATATATATATATATATATATATATATATATATATATATATATATATATATATATATATATATATTGTACCGAGCTTCACGGGTTCGTGTTGATTGAGAGTTGAATAAAGCAACCACTTAATGAACACAAGACTTTTATTCGTAAAAACTTCACTAGATAAACGAAATTCCCGCTGTAACAATCACAATTATACAGCTACAATTCGTCAGATATAACGAGAAACAGCTTCTAATCACAGGTCTCAAATACCTCAGACAGAGAACAACTAGCAGTCACAACTAATCGTCTTCACTCTCTGATTGTCTTCACGAAAACTCTATTCCTATTCCATGTCGGGCTGCGGTATTTATACCTGACTTGGCGGAGAAATCTACTAATTTCGCCAAGGCTCTGGAAGCTTCTAGGCTATCTCGGAAAATATTGGTCCTAGAGCTTAGGTGATGGATGTTTCCAGAAGTATCGATTTCTCGCCAAGTCGCCAAGAATCTCGCCAACCGTCGCCAAGTCGCCAAGAATGTCGCCAACTGTCGCCAAGTCGCCAAATCATTAGGAAATCCGCTTTTAAACTACAACACGTCTAAATACCGCAATTTTTGCCCAAAATGTGAGAATTTCTGATCTGTCTGAGATATTTTAAGACAAATATAATCATTATTTAAAAATTTGTAACATTGCCCCCTCTCAAGGACTGCACGTCCCGGGCAGTACAATCCCCTGATAGGAGGCCAAATTTAATATAAGAGAATTTACATTTTAAGATGATACAGAGCACATTACATACACAAGCAACTAAAAATACAAGAAAATAGAAAAGATTAAAATTATCTATACTATTTACACAGAGACCATGGTCTACTAATTTTTACTCTACATTACGATAAGGAGCTAATCTATCATAATGTACTACCTTTGGTTTTGAGGAAGATGATTTCCTTATACGAACCACGACGTCGTTCAGTCTTTTTAGGACTGTGTAGGGACCTTCCCAGTTGGCTTGCAACTTTGGAGAAAGTCCTTTACGTCGAATCGGGTTCCACAACCAAACTTTGTCACCTTCTTGAAATTCATGTCCTGTCGCTCTTGTGTCATACCTTGTCTTCATTCTTTCGGTCGTCAGGTTGATTCGGTCTCGAGCGAAGTTATGGACATCTTCAAGACGTGCCTGAAGGTCTCGAAGGTATTCCTCTGGCGATGAAGATGTATCCGGTGGACGACCAAACTGAAGATCACAAGGGAGACGAAGTTCGCGACCAAAGAGCATCTGTGAAGGAGTATATCCGGTAGTCTCATGGACAGCACTGCGATATGCAAGCAGAAACAGCGGTAGCTTCAAATCCCAATCTTGCTGATTTCTGGAAACCATAACTGAGAGATTATTCAAGATGGTTCTGTTAAACCTCTCTACCATGCCGTCCGATTGTGGGTGTAGTGGCGTGGTCTGCGTCTTGTCTATTCCGAGAATTTGACACATTCCTTTAAACACAACAGAGGTGAAATTTGTTCCTTGATCAGAATGAATTTGTAAGGGAGTGCCGAATCTGGAAACCCATTGCTGCACTAGAATTTCGGCTACTGTTGTCGCCTCTTGATCGGGGATTGCAAACGCTTCAGGCCACTTAGTAAAGTAGTCCATGACAACTAGTATGTATTTGTTGCCATTTGAAGATCGTGGTAAAGGACCCAAAATGTCTAATGCTATTCGCTCAAAAGGTGCTCCTACGTTGTACCGCTGCAACCTTCCTCGGCTACGTTTCTTTGGTCCTTTACGTGCCGCACAGTCATCACAAGATTGGCACCATTTCTCTACATCTTGTCTCGTTTTGCTCCAATAGAAGCGTTCTCGAACTTTCTGTAGAGTTTTCATTACTCCGAAGTGGCCTCCAGTTGAGCTACTGTGCAATTCTTTCAAAACATCTGAAATTCTTGATTTTGGAAGAACAAGCTGCCATTTGAAATTACGTCCATCATCGGACTCCCATTTCCTGTATAAGACACCATTTCTTATATGGAGTGAGTCCCAAAGAGCCCAATATTGCTTAGTAGCAGGACTGTAGGTGGAGATATCCTGCCAACTTGGTCTCATACTAGAAGATTCTTTCAATTCAAGAATTGGATTTATATCTGGGTCTTCTTTTTGGGCTTCCCTAAGTCCTTCATCACTCCATGGGTCTGGTTTTGATGGAGGTGAAACAGTAACTTGGCGTACCGAAGTATTTATCAGCTGATAGTTCTTCTCTACTCTAGAACAGTATCGGCAGCTTTCATTACATGGCTTCCTAGATAGTGCATCAGCATTTCCATGAAGAGTTCCTTTGCGATGACGTATTTCAAAGTCAAACTCCTGGAGTCGTTGAATCCATCTGGCTACCTGTCCTTCTGGATTTTTAAAATTTAAAAGCCAGGTTAAGGATGCGTGATCGGTCCGGAGCAAGAACTTTCTTCCATAGAGATAATGGTGGAAATGTTCTATGGCTTTGACGATTGCCAGCAATTCCTTCCTGGTTGTACAGTAATTCCGCTCTGGTTTCGATAGACATTTACTCCAATAAGCAATGACATATTCTTTATCATCAATTTCTTGCGACAAAACAGCTCCGATATTTTCGTTGCTGGCATCCGTATCTAAAATGAATAATTTTTCGGGCTGGGGATATGCAAGAACGGGCGAAGATGTCAACGCCTCCTTCAGTTGTTTAAAAGCTTTCTCACATTCATCTGTCCATAGAAATCTCTGTTTAACTTCTGTCAACTTGTGAAGGGGTCTGGCAATACTTGAAAAACCCTTAACAAATTTCCTGTAATATGTGCATAGTCCAAGAAAACTTCTTAATTGGTGGACATCTTTTGGACGACTCCAGTCCTTAACTGCAGAGATCTTTTCAGGATCTGTTCTTACACCTTCAGCAGAGATAATGTGTCCCAGATAGCTTACTTCACGTCGGAATAAATTACATTTGCAAGGATTCAGCTTCAGGTTGGCCATTTTTAATTTTTCCAGCACCTTTCGGATGTTTCTTAAATGGTCTTCGAATGTGCGCCCTACAATAATGATATCGTCCAAATATACCAAACAGGCTTCGTAGGAAAGTCCTCGTAATACTGTCTCCATCAGGCGCTCAAACGTTGCAGGTGCATTGCAAAGCCCAAATGGCATAACCTTGAACTGCCAAAGTCCTTGTCCTGTGGTGAATGCAGTCTTTTCTCGATCCTCAGGATGTATCTCTACTTGCCAATAACCACTCTTGAGATCCAAAGTCGAAAACCATTGTTTTCCGGATAAAGCATCAAGTGTATCGTCAATCCTAGGAAGAGGGTAACTATCTTTTTTGTGATGTTGTTTAACCGACGATAGTCAACACAAAATCGGGTAGAGCCATCTTTCTTCCGAACTAAAACAATAGGTGAAGCCCAAGGACTCTCTGATGGCTCAATGATGTCATTCTGCTGCATTTCCATCAGAAGATTATCCACCTCTTCCTGCTTAGCGAATGGCAATCTTCTCGGATGTTGTTTAATGGGTGGATGATTTCCTGTATTGATTCGGTGCTGCGTCAATTTGGTTCGCCCAACATCATCTGATTTCTTGGAAAAGAGATCTCCAAATTCTAATAATAGATTTCTTGCAGCATTCCTCTGTTTATCATCTAACTCTGCACTCTGAAGGAGTTCATTAATTAGAGTGTCAGGAGGCTCAGATAGTGTGGTTTGACAATTTCGGTTAATACAGGTCACTGGAGTGCAAGTCGCCAGCACTTCTCCTTCTTTTATTAGTTTTACCTTATTGCTTAGATTAGCAACTCTTACCGGGATTATATTTCGTGAAAGGTCGACGAGTGAAGAAGCCACTAGTACTCCTTTAACGCTGTTGTCGGAATCTGGATATTCAGTCAATCCATAATGAAAATTATTATCTTCTGAAAGAGCTCCGGAAACTATTGTCTCAGTTCTTGGTGGTAATGTTATTTCACTCTTTGCAGTTATATGATGGACTGTTTTAATATCAGAATACTTCGTCTTAAAAATCGCTATGTCTTCAGAACATGAATGTAGTTCATTATTTTTAAAATCTAACTTGAAATTGTTTTCTTTGAGGAAATCCAAACCGAGAATAAATTCGTCATTTATATCAGCGACATATGCCATATGATGGTACACGGCATTACCAAATGCAATGCTTAGATTGACTTTTCCATGCACTTTAATCTTATCACCTGTCACAGTTTGGAGGGTAATGCAGGGCGGCGTCCAGATGAGTTTGTCACCAAGTTTGCGAGCCAAATCTGTCCTAATGATAGTTACGTTGGCTCCAGTATCGATTATCATTCTGCAGGGAACTTCGTTGACATGTCCCATAACGAAAAGTCCGTTGTCGCCGCTACTTACGGAAGAAATGTGAAACGATTTGAAATGGGGCTTCTGACGAAGATCATTTCCATCATCTTTTCGTTTCGGGCAGTCTCTCTGAACGTGTCCGACTGCTCCGCAAGTCCAACACAGAATTTTCGTGTTTCTGCCACCTTTACTCATTTCTAAGTTACGGAATTTTCGCCGCAGATCTTCGATTTGCTTTCTGAGATCATAGTCCCTATCAGTAGTAGAGACGGCTCTGATTGAGTGCCGGTCTTTACGCGCGGCCTGCTGGGCAGCCTCTATCTTATGTGCGTAGACTAGGGCAGATCCAATATCTTTGACATCGGCGAGTCTAAGTGTTTTCTGTATCTCCGGATCCCTCACACTATCGATGAAGTGATGGAGAGCCAGATCTTGACGTGTCTCAGCTGGGCAATCCGAAAATGCTAGATGGGAAAGTCGCTGAATATCGGCAGCCAATTCTTGAAGACTTTCACCCGCTTTTTGATAGCGGGACTTTAACTGTAGTCTGCTATATTCTTTAGTGCACTTATCTCCAAACCGCAGCTCAAGCGCACTCGATAGGGCTTGGAAATCGTGCCTCTGCTCCTCCGGAAGCGTCTCGAGGATGTCAGCCGCGTCTCCTCTTAAAGAAGCCGCCAGGTGAAAAGCTTGGGCTCGGGGATTCCATCCATTAGCTTCCGCTACCATCATAAACTGGGTCTTGTATACTTGCCAGGATGATTTCCCATCAAATGTTGAGAGTTTAATATTGGCTAGGGAAGGCACAAATGTCACGTTGGGTTCCTCATGTTTGTTTGATATTTGCTTCTCCAAGCTTTCAATCTTCTTATTCATATTGTCTAATGCTTCTTCAACGTTTTCTTCTATTTCCAGAACTTTAGTTTCAACTGAAGTTACCTTATCTTCCATTGCATTCATCTTCTCCTGAATGATGTTGGAGAATTCTTCTTTAACACTTACAATGTCCTTCTTAAGTTCCTCCTGTCCAGATTTTATCTCTTTCATCATCTCGGTTTTAATCTCTTCTTGTCCAGCTTTCATCTCTTCTTGTCTAGCTTTCATCTCTTCTTGTCCAGCTTTCATCTCTTCTTGTCTAGCTTTCATCTCTTCTTGTCCAGCTTTCATCTCTTCTTGTCCAGCTTTCATCTCTTCTTGTCTAGCTTTCATCTCTTCTTGTCCAGCTTTCATCTCGGTTTTCATATCTTCTTGTCCAGCTTTCATCTCAGCCATCTGCTCCGCTAATTTTTCGAGAAGACTTTTCATTAAATCCATATCCATTTTTCTTGTGACACGCTGCATCAACTCTTCAATCCCACTTCTGACACCAGTTGTACCGAGCTTCACGGGTTCGTGTTGATTGAGAGTTGAATAAAGCAACCACTTAATGAACACAAGACTTTTATTCGTAAAAACTTCACTAGATAAACGAAATTCCCGCTGTAACAATCACAATTATACAGCTACAATTCGTCAGATATAACGAGAAACAGCTTCTAATCACAGGTCTCAAATACCTCAGACAGAGAACAACTAGCAGTCACAACTAATCGTCTTCACTCCCTGATTGTCTTCACGAAAACTCTATTCCTATTCCATGTCGGGCTGCGGTATTTATACCTGACTTGGCGGAGAAATCTACTAATTTCGCCAAGGCTCTGGAAGCTTCTAGGCTATCTCGGAAAATATTGGTCCTAGAGCTTAGGTGATGGATGTTTCCAGAAGTATCGATTTCTCGCCAAGTCGCCAAGAATCTCGCCAACCGTCGCCAAGTCGCCAAGAATGTCGCCAACTGTCGCCAAGTCGCCAAATCATTAGGAAATCCGCTTTTAAACTACAACACGTCTAAATACCGCAATTTTTGCCCAAAATGTGAGAATTTCTGATCTGTCTGAGATATTTTAAGACAAATATAATCATTATTTAAAAATTTGTAACAATATATATATATATATATATCAGTGGCATGTGGTCCATATGTGCTGGGTGTGCACTGCACACTCTGGCAAAATTATGAGAGACAATAATTTTCTGCACCTATTCAATTCATCCATCTTCCATACATCAATCCATCCAATTGGCATCCAATCAACAGAGAAAATTAAATTGCGACACAATTCAAGAGTTTCGAGAAACATCTTCAGGGTCGAATTAATAATTTAAAGTTTAAATCACAATTAATTATTGATGCAAAATTTAAAAAAACATAGTTTAAAACAATTATGATAGATTATCAACATAATTCAATGATGACTCTACCTATCTTAATATGGTATATAATAAATATTATTTATAATATATTCAAATATTATATTCATTTATGCTTACTTGTATTCTCGCAGGGCGTGCGCTACTAAGTGCTGCACCACGTAGCGCGTTCAAAAGCGAACGAACATGGGAAGTTTCGATGTGTACGCACTGCGCACTAATAGAAAATCACGCTTTATATGTATGGGCTACTGGAGAAACGCAGCATACTATAGCACTGAGGCAAGTGCAGCTATATATCCTGCACTTGGCATTCAGAATCTTCCGAAGGTACGGTTTATTAAGCGTTGTATTAGAGGGGGACTTAGGTGCTGAAGCGCTTTCGGTTTTTTAACTGATTAACTAGTCATACGGTTTTGGCAGGCGATTATTGTTTAAATTTATATATTGTAAGATTTTTTGTTTTCATGGAAATATAAAAGAAGTATTTCATCAATATAAAGGGAAATGTTTTAGTGTGGTAAGTTAATTTCGGTGTTGTATTATAATTATAGAAATAATTCGCTGAAAACAATTTTTTTTTGTTAGACAAAAAAAGGAATTGAATTTTAACAAAACAATCCAAATTTTACCATTCATTATGCCTTACAGGCAGTATATAAGTTATATCTGTAACACTATATCCCTGGCTTTGTTTTTAAAAATTGTCAAGATGTTTTTCGCAGAATATATGATTTCCAAATGTTAAAAACAATTAATATTATTAATTGTGGATGTCGATTAATCAGTGGATTAAATTATATTTATCAATTTAATAAATATAATTTAATCTACTGACAGAACAAGAAACAGTTCGTTTTATTGTGCCAGCGTGCAGTGAAATCCTCTGCACGTGAAATAGACGTTCGGTTTGTCGGCACCAATGAGCATCCTGATGAGGCACTGTGTGGTGCTACGTTTGCTGAAAATAAAGGTTTTTCCTGGAAGCCCGAAGCATTGCTTTTTCGCTGCTGATATGACACCATACAACACAAGACACGATTTTTGCTTCAGTGCTAGGAGAATTCTCATAAGTTTAGCTGTTTTTATACTTATACCTTGACTACTCGTAGGTAAATATTTTATTTATTGTATTCTTTAAATTTATACTCATAATAAATAACCTATTTAAGAATATAGAACTCAGATGTCTCAATAATTAAAGATTTATTAGAAAATTCATTTTCGAGACGAGACGTTACTACAAGAAACGAAATAGTTAAATTAAGTAGACCGATGCCAGATATTATTCCATCGCAAAACGTTATGATTACAGGGCAACAGCGTGTACGACATTTTCAAAAATCTATGAATGAAAAATTTAAGTGGTTAACTGGCTGTAGTGAATTGAATAAGTTGTACTGTTGGCCATGTTTACTTTTTGTTGTAATTGAAAAGGATAAGAATATTCCCGTAATAGTCCCATTCGCATCCATATGTAGGGGCGTGCGGCCATTGATCATGATGCCGGCCCACACCATGACACTGCATGTCGGATATCGGTCCCTTTCCAGGATATTTTCTGGACGATAAGCAGTACCAATCTCGTGCCAGATCATTTGGCGACTACAATCCGATGACAGACTGAACCTACTCTCATCTGAGAATAGTACGCATGCCCAGTCCTGTTCAGTCCAATTGCGATGCTCACGACACCATTGCAAACGGGCAGTATGGTGCTGTCTGGTCAATGGGACACACACACACACAACAGGTCTGCGGGCGTATTGTCCTCCTCCCCTCAAACGTCTGGCAACAGTTTTTGGGAGATCTGCTTTCCTGAGGCAGCAAGAAACTGATTTGCTACCTGCTGAGCTGTGGTGCGCCTGTTCCTTTTTGTAGATAGGACGATATATCTGTCTTCTGCAGGCGTCGTACTTCTAACACAACCTCCCCCGTGCCGCCTACTACACATTCCAGTAGTTTTAAATGACTTCCACAGCCGTGAAACAACGCTATGAGCGATGTCGAACTCCCTGGCAACATCTGTTATTTTTCGCCCTTCTTCGATCTTTCCAATAATTCGGCCACGCATAAAATAATCTAAGTGATGTCGGGAAGACATGCCAAAAATTTCAAGTTCGTCTATTAAATCTTTCCTGTAAAACTTTGACTTGAAGCAACAACTGTCCAAACGCGTCAAAACCTTTAAAGCTCTTATGAACGCTATCACGTGATGAACAGACGTGGAAAAAAGTTTGCATACGCATACTTCTGCTTACTATATCCCGCACTTATTCTAATTTTCCACTATTTGCTTCCTTTCATTTTGTGGTTGCTATGGATGATAGTATTATCCGTCCTTAGCAATTTTCCAGCAGTGTATATTTCCTATTTTCAATGTATTATTTTCCATCTAGTATTTGATCATTATTCTCAATTTTTTTGACTAATTTTATAAATATATTATTATTTTCCATTTGGTTTTTGATTAATTTTAGAAAAATTTACTGTTAATTATATTTTAGTAATTTTATTTTAGCTGCTTTTGCGCTGAATGTGTTGCTTAACATAATATATATATATGTATGTGTGTGTGTGTGTGCTTCCAGTTTTCATATATTTCCTTTAGTTAGATGATTATTTTCAAGACAGCGACGTCAACAACCGAATAAACTGAACATTCAGTTTATTTGCCGAAACAGTGTTTACTTATCGTATATGACTCATCATTTGTCGACACAGCGTCAAGATGAAACTGACGTCTTGATGATCATTTCATGATGTCAAGGGTAAAGATAAGAATATATCTGTATTTACCGCTTGCGAATTTTCCGCTTCTGTTAGTAGCTTAAATAAGTAGTACAGTAAAGGCTCGTTTTTACGAAATCAGTGTGGACCGGTAAAACAGTTGGTAAAATTGAAAAAATAATGATTTCATTGTTAAGATCTGATTTTTTTATCAAAATACTTTTTCTTTATAAATAAAATACTGTTAGAAAAAAATATTTAGAGTACACTGTATATAAGAATCATACAAATTAAGATTCTCATATTTTGACTTAAAAACAGTACTTTCACTTTATTGACGAAAAATAAGGCAAAGTAATCATTAATATTTCCTATGTTTAAAAAAATGCATTTTAAAAAATTTATTTTCTCATATTTTAAAAGTACAAATGTAATTTTCGCTGTTTTTACCTTCAAAAAATTATTTTATTCCGTTTAGCTATTCAGCTGTTTGTTTTGTATAGGTGTGGTCTTTACGCTACATTTTCTTCTTGTTTGATATCTGAAAGATCATTTTCATTCTCACTCATTATATTCTCAATAATTTCATCCATCCGATATTTCTTCCGCATATTTTACGTGTAAGTCTACATTCAAAAATCTTGGAAAGAAATTTCGGGTAGCAAAGGAGTTTTTTGTTAGAGTTCATGCATTAGTATAATTCATCTTTGCTCAAATCTTCAGATAAATTGCTTTGGTTACGGTGTAAGTTCTGTTACGGTGGGGTTATTTTCTTAAAAAAAGGTTGCATGTTTAAATACTCTCTCTAAATTCTCTTTCCTGCTACATCATTCCAAGCATTAATTGACAAATGTATTGCTCCAGAAGGTCAATTTCATAAGGCCTCTCCAACCACTCTGTACAAAAGTACCCTACGATATATGTAGAGCCCCTTAATTACCCAGGCCGACGCATGAGATTTGCGCTGTCCAAACCTTGGTGACCGTAATGTATTTCTATGGAGTTTTTGCTAATTGCCTTGAGAAATAAAGGAATATAAAGCAAATTTTTAGAATTTTCTGCTACCAAACGTTGGACATAGACCATAAGACTATTTTGTGATTCATTATAAATAATGAAAACGGCAACGTTTATAGCATTAATAATCGAAACTAAATATTTTTCTTAGTATTAGATGCTTAACGTTTGCTATTTTCACTTTAAAATCGCCTTTTTGGCACAGTCTGGGTTTGCTTATTTGATAAAGAAACTTATGTGTTAAAAGTAATATCACTATTCTTAAAATATATAATATTATTTATTACCGTAAAGGCTTATTTAAAATGTAATTAAGTTTAAAATGAACATCTTATTACATGGTATCTTGTTTCAAGTGTTTATCATTTTATTTGTATCTGAATTACAGAGTTTGTACACACACTGATTTTGTTATGTTTTTAAATTTTGTATTTTTCCGCCCCAAGCACATTTAATAAAAAAATAAAATGAAATAAATGGCTCAGTAAAATGCAAAACTTTAAAATTTATTTTAGATTATATTATATGTTAAGTATGTATTACTCGCAAATTATATATAGTAAATATATATTGCTTACTAGTTAATTATAATATGTAAAAAAGTATTTTTTTATTTTTGTTAGTTA
Source organism: Latrodectus hesperus (assembly GCA_037975125.1). NCBI lineage: Eukaryota > Metazoa > Arthropoda > Arachnida > Araneae > Theridiidae > Latrodectus > Latrodectus hesperus. Next base: position 36,252,924 of record CM075855.1, read on the forward strand.
TTATGTGTATGAAAACTGTGTTGTTATATATTACTTACAGTTTAACATAATTTAATAAAAAATAGTTTCTCTTCCAGACCTTTTTTATAACACTATATGTTAGTTTTAACATAGGCTTATATTTTTAAGTATGTATTATTGCTTGTCAGTAATATTATACTAATATAGTAAATTACTTACAATGTACAGATTTTTTCTTTTTTTGCATTTGTATAACAAAATTTTATTCAATTCTTAAAAATTATTAAGAATAGTTTCTGTACATTACAATCTTTTTAAAAATTATAACAAGAGAAAACATTAGTTTTAGTAAAATATTATTAAGAAAGTTATCCATAATTTTATTTTTCTTTACAAACTGAAAAACAATATAAAAAATATTTTTATATTGCTATTCTTATTGTTACAGCTTTAAAATGCAGAACCATAAAATATATTTTAGATTATATGTTAAATATGTATTTCTCTCAAATCATATGTTGTAAGAATATATTACTCTAGTTAGTAATAATATATACTTACAATATGTAAGAAATGTTACTTTTTATTTTCGTTTGTTATTATGTTATATATTACTTACAATATAATATAATTTAAAAAATAGTTTCTCTACTGTTCATTTCTTATAACACTATATGCAGGTATATATAATTTATGTAAGTTATAACACAGGTTTATATATTGTAAGTATGTATTATTGCTTGTCAGTAATTTTATACTAATATACTTACTATAATAAATTGTTACTATGTGGAAAAAAAGTTTATTTATTTATTTATTTTTTATATTTCTGATATTGTTTTTTTTTTTCTTATTTATTAGTGAAACACAATTTAAATTCTTAAAACTCAACCAATCTTATTTCGCTTAATGGAACTCCACACGAATCGATTCAAGATCCAAGACTTCAACATGAGCATTGCAATTATCTACAATTAGAATAACTTTACGATTTTCCGATACAAAAAAAAGTCGAGGCCTTTCAGACAACTTTTATATATAAATGCTTCCCACCTTTAATGTTACCATGATTTGCAGCTGGTAGTTTTTGAACATTTTTTGAACATCTAGCAGACCCGTTCCATTCAAATTGTCAACAAGCAGCACTAATTATTTGTTTCTTTTTAACCCCACTACATTTATAACTTTTAAAACTAAGTATTTTTTCAAGATCTTAGAAAGCAAATCTGTCTCGCCCGCATTGAAAATGCTCCTTGGTTCATTCGGAAGCTAGTGATTTTAGTACTCCTGCTTTCCATTCAAATTCCGAGATTTTATTCGCAGTTCCACTTTCAAAATACAAATTTCTAAAGCTCAGTATTTGGTTTTAATTTTTTGGAATCAACCGTCTGTGGCTTTGATATCTTTTATATTCAGCTTTATAGCAAAAGCAGTTGAATAACTATATATAACTTTAATAACATTATCATCAATAGAAATGTTCATTCTTCTCATTTTTTTTCAGCTAAGCACAAGTAAAGCTTCTTCCAGCTTAGAATACTTAACTTCGTTACAATATTTTCAAAAAAGGTGTACTTTTGCTGCTATACTGTTTGCTTTTTCAAGTTTGTTTTTTGGGTTTTTTTAAATTATCGAGAGGATGTTCTTTGAAGTTCCATACTTTTGTGGCCATTTTTGTCTAATTCAATATTTTCCCGTCTGCTTCTTTTAGAATTTTCTTTTTTACTTCGAGTGATAAACACATTCGTTTCTTCAACTGCGACAAATCCTCAATCAGTCTTCCTCTCGACAAGCGAAGCTTTATAAATTAATGTTCAAATGAAACGAAAGTAACTGCAGAACAACAAAATTCAAACTTGTAGTTCTTCTCCATTTCTATGTTTTTATGCCTCTTAAAAGTCTAATTTCACACCGCAGTTATTTTCCATCAATTATTTGCTTGCATAATGTCTGGATTTCTTGCACGTGTGTCTTAGTTGTTCAAGAATAAATATGTTCTCAAGCGTTACATAAAAAAACAAATCAAATCAAAAATATCAGATCATAAAAATATAATAAAAGAATCGGAAAATATAACTATTTATCAGAAACGAAAATTCGCAAAAAAAGAGATTTTTCAAAATTTCCGTTCGTAAATAGGAGTAAAATTTACCATTGTATCTATTGTATTAGGATAGGGACTAGCCACACTAATTCGTAAAAACGTAAATGTTCTTAAATTAGGGATTTATAAAAACGTACGTCTACTGTAGTATAAAATCAATTTCAGATTTTTTACAAGAAAGAAAAAGAGAACACTAGCTCAAATTCATTTAATTTGCTCTCAGTTAAGTTTCATTCACAAACATTTTTTCATCTCGAATTTTCAAATGTTTTTCTATTATTTGAAAGTATTATATTAAAAACTTAGAAAAATTATTGAAACTAGTAAAAATGATCTATCTTGCTACTCCTTTTTTAATTCGATGGTAAACTTTTTTAACTCGATTTTGTAAACTTGCAATATTTCTGAAGTCCAAGAGATAACACTAAATTCTGGGATGTTTTTACTATTTTATTATAAACTCAATGAAAGATTCCCACCAGAACAGACTGCCACTTTATTATATTATCAACACAACATAAGAAAAAAATAAGAAATTTCTCTCATAAATAATTCGACTAATTAAAAACAGAAAATGATGTACAAACTTTCTGAAAGAAGTAATGGTCATTTTTATTTCAAAATATAGCATTTGAAAAGAATAAAATGCCAGTATTGACTGAGGCAAATTTAGAAAAAATTATTCGGAATTGCAATAGTTTGAATCCAGATAGTACATAGCCAGCAAGAGAAGTTGGTGATCTTTTTAAAGGAAAGTGCTACAAATTACTTTTGTTGGTAGGAATAACAGTGGAGATTGGCGAAGATACAACTTTAAATGCCAACTCTCTATAGACGATGACCTTATTAAACTGGACAGAATGAGATGGACTGGTCACAATATGAGAATATAATATGATACAACTCCTCTGAAAGTTTTCAATGCAGTTTCTTGTGGACAACAACAAAGAGTAGACCTAAACAGAAATGGATCGACTCTTGGGCTCCGATTTTAGTGTCTTGAAGTCCACTGCTAAGAGGAGAACATCCTGGTAGGATGTTTTAAAGAAGGATGATAATGCAGAGTCCACTAGAAAATATTTTAAGATTGTTACACAGATAGGAATTCTGTATTTTGGTTCCGTTACTTTCATAAGCTATAGGATATATTCAAGAGTTGCAACTCAATAAACTCTTAAAAGCTTTCGAATACCCCGTCGTTATGGTTGCCCAATGTAAAAGTGGAGCACCCATCTCATGTTAACAATTGATGGGTCAAGTTGCAAAACAAATTTTTGCTGATATTTGCAGATTTCAACAATATTGAAACAAATAAAGATTTAAAACATGTGTTGCGCACATTTTCATAAAATTTCTTATATTATTACGTCTAATTACCTTTGTATTAAGCATTATTGATTTCTTATCTTGCTTTCAAATAAGGTTAAAAGCTAAAATAATAATATTTGCTATACCTGTACATATGTATGTGTGTCTATGTCTGGTCAATGATTTCATGTATTTTTGTATAAAGATACATTCTGCGTAAAATTTTTTAAATAAGTAAAAATGTTTGATAAAATGGCCTGGATTTTAAAGAATAACTATTAATTGTAAACACAAATAAAAAGGCTAGTAAAATACATCTGTAAATATTTTATCAGAAAATATTATAAAATCATTTATCAATATTAGGTCTGAGTAAAAACTTTAAGGCTATAAGAGCAAAATACCATATCAGAAATAATAAAAATAAATAAATAAAAATTAAAAAATTCGGAAGCTTGTGCAACAACTATTTCTGAGAAGTTCTTCTTCAAATATATTCTTGTTTTCATGAATGGAATTTGTATTTTAACTAAATTCGGGTGATTTGATAGTAAATTTTAGCTCTAACGATAATACAAAATGTATTTTATTAACATAAAATATTCTTATAAGTAACTTCATAAGTTCTCCACTGATTTGAATAATCAGGTTCTGCTCCATGGATAAGATTTTGAATAAAATTATAAGCTATATAATTTCAACTATGAAATTTTATTTCTTGGTCTCACTATGGAAAAATTGCATTGTTCAGAGTGGAAAATTTCCGGATGTCGCAAGGGAAGAAAAAAATCAGTAAAACTTCCAAGCACCCACACCGAAGTACAGCATGTAGAGGGCAGAAGCGCTGGGATCGAACCCCAGAACACTGTGAGCTCTACTATAAAATAATGCTGTGACCATGATTGTGGTGTGTACTTGGGAGTTTTCTGGGTTTGCGATAGGGAAAATAACCCTCTATGAAAAGTCTAATCGTCAAGCTTTCCGAAAATCAATGTAGAATACCCCTACCAACAATTGCGCAACTATAAGATTGAGGTGTCAAAAAACAAACAGTTTAACAAATTCTCAATTTATGATGAAGATAAACTTTACTTGAAATGAATATCATTAAATATTGCCTAAATGCTGAAACAGAAACTATTTCTACACGGAATCAGATGCATTCGATTTCAATCCTATAAACACATTTATATTTACAGTGATTATATTCAAAAGTATCTAACACTCATAAGATGTTCATTCTACATATATATAGCTTGGAACTTCACTATACTGAAAATTACATTTAGGAAATTAAAATAAATTTTAGCCTTTGTATTTTTCCATAAGAAAACCTAAGCAGATTTGCTTATCAAGTTCGTTCTAATGGTCAAAATTCCTAGATTTTCTGCCCCATATCCGTTCATTGTTTTTTTCTTTATAAGTTTCCCCTTTATCTCACCAGCAGAAACTTTTCTCATCTTCTGTGGTCCAAAGTTATAAAAAAATCTTGGCTCACTCTGGGAAGTGTGTGCTATTCGATGTGGAAGGTTCTGGATTCAATCCGAGCCGCTTTTAAACAATGGAAGATGTCCGTTTGTAGAGATGAGAGCTTGGAAGTTTTCCACCTTGAAACGCGTCAATATGCCCTATAGTTAAGAAAAATTCTTCCCATCCAAAGACGCGAATTGGATGTTAAAAATACTTTTTACATCCTTAAACAGCTAAACTTTCCGTCACGCAATATTAAATTATAAACGTTTATTCAATTAAAAGACTTTGTATATTTTAGCCAGAGTGAAATGAATAGTTAAGCACTCAGTACCAATTAAAAACAAGTTTTACTTAATTGATCATGCAGAACATTATTCATATAAAAAAATACGAAATCAGTATTTATCAATTCAGTAATAAAATTATGAGACTTCTAAAAATTATTTGATGTCACAGATCATAGCTAACAGTGCAATCAATGATCATATCATTAATAACATGTGAGTATAGTATGAAAATTTTTTGTGTAAATTTTTATTCAATCCTTGATCCTTCACAAAATAATTTCCATCGAAACGATTCCCATGAATTGTCGAGAAGCTCTGAAATAATTGATATCGCTTTAGTTGTAAAAACAGAAAAAAGTTCTTAGCAAAATGCTATTCAAAAATCCCAAAGATATTGGTATTTTGTGCCAAATGATATCTGTAAGGTGGAAGTGCATCTTTTTCTTAAGTCCGAGCATAGGGAATATATATGAGCCTTAGAATCTATCATCAAATGGCCTCATTTTGAATAAGATATCTATTTGGTTGTTTGGGTGGATTAATTAAACGGGGGTGCGCAACAAATGCTATTTTCACAATGCGGCATTTTAATCATAGTAACATGATTAACAGCATTTTGGAAATCAAATACGTGCTCGTTAAATCTGTGAAATCAGAAGTCCTATGGTCGGTCGTTGAGCAGTTACCATGAGTGTAATGGTATGGAGAAAATTTCCTCCCCATCAATGTTAAATTTGAGAGTGAATCCTCTGGTGGTGCCATCCATCAGAGGAGTTTAGAACAACTTTCACTTTTCTTTATTTTCACCTTCGTGGTGCTCTGGTTAAACCAGACGCACCCTACTGATTTATATTCCCATAGCCGTCAGCAGAGCGAACCTGGCTTGTCCAAGTGTCATAAGTATAACAAATCAAATATACAGCACAAACCAATAAAAATCATGCATTCCTCTAATATAATTTAACTCACAATTATATAACAGGAATACATGATCTCAACAGGGCTATACAAGCCAGTCTTTCAAAAATGTTCTCTATTTTCCATAAAATTGAAGCTTTGTTTACTTTTTTTCAATATATATATATATATATATATATATATATATATATATATATATATATATATATATATATATTTTACTTTAAGATAGTTTTTCAATTCTTATTATTAGTAGTACTGAATTCTTATTTACTTCTTTCAATTTTCGCCTCAGTTTCTCAGTGAATGATAGATCAATAATGCAAATGATGTTAAAAAAATAACTTGTGAAATATTTACCTCAAAATTAGATGATTATAAAAGAAGAATTGAAATTCTGACAATGTAATGGCAATAAACCAAATTATATAATAAAAATTTTTTAATGTCTCATTGTCATTGTCATCCATTTTTTTTTTATTAAAACTGCGAAATTTTTTCATCATATGAATTGAATTTGTAAGAAATAAATTTTTTAATGATTTTTTCTAACAATAATTAATGCACAATTACTCATTGAAAAGAATCTACATAGTAACTTTCTTTCATTATAATACAAATTTTGCTTTTAGCTAGTGTTGAGATGAAAAACTTTTTCCATTTTCTTCTGCACAGCCTTGATACACATCTCACGACTTTTAAAAAAAACTATTTACGTAACGAATTTTTGTTTGAACAATTAAGAATCTGTAGCACCTCCGCATCTTTCTTTGTAAAAATATGCAATTCTTTAAAAGACGTAAACTTCCTAACAATATGTTAATTATAATTATTTCATACTTTACTTAAATTCGTATTGATTCGAAATTAATTCTGAATCACTTTTATGAACTTTGAATTAGAATTTTCATTACATAATTTCTAAGACATGCCTTACAGCTAGTTTCGCTTGTTTTGAGTAACATTTTACGACAAATTCTCCAGAACTCCATGCTTTCTAATTCCACTTGTCAACACCTTAATGGAATAGATGCATAATTCTTCAGTAATGAGAATATCTAAAATAGTCAGTAGAGTAAGGGTTAGATGCTCATAATTTGCTGTATTATTTTACTTGGTCTTATTACATTTCCTGCATAAGGAGTCTTGCTGAAAAAGAATGTTTCAGATGAAGATGTTTTCTGAAATGTGTTGGTGCCCTGTAATGAACAAAGTATTTACACAAAAAATTATATATTATAATTACATAAACTATTTTCTTTCTTTAATAATTAAAAAAAAAATTTTTTTTCATGTGAAGAAATTGCTATAGATAACATTATTTCAGTACAATTTTGGAACAAAAATAATGAGTAATATATTTATGTTAATATTACTTATTAATAATATATTAATTACTAAGCAATCACAAACTCTAACTTAAAATAATATTTGAAAATGTTCACTGTTAACTGCAACTGAAAGAAAAAGACCAAGTTCACATTTGCTTTTTATTTGCACATCTAAGACTAACAATTTTACAAAGATGCACACATTAACAATTACATTAGTAATTTTAAACATAAATATAACATACATTTAACAAATATTATACAACACATTTTGATTTACTTTTAATATTACATTTAGTTGAATACAAAGATAGCTCATACCTATGTCTTTATATGAAGTCTTTTAATAGACTCCATCAAATACAACAGTTCATTTTGTATATAACATATATTCAATTATTTAAATTAAAGAGTAATTAAATAAAAATTAAAATTTTTCACAATTTATTTGACCAGATATTTTTACTAGGCAAAGTTTATTCTACACAAGGAAAATTGGAATGTATATTTTTATGACCATTCTACTAATTCATAAAGCTACATAAATAACTATCTGTGACATCAAAGCACATTATAGAACATTGCAATTTTCTGCTAGAAAATGTATTATATTTATATTTGTTGGGGGGGGGGGATTTCAACTATTCATCCATTTTAATACGCCAAAACAATTACTATTCTTAGAGATGTTATCAACATTTTAAAATAATGATACTTGATTCCAAATGTTCCAGAGAATTATTACACATAAAAGTTTTACAAAAAAAAAAGAGTTTTCGAGCTACTATCTCGAATAAAAATTTTGAACTATAGGGAAAATTTTTTTCATAACAGGATTATTTAAATATAAAAATAATATATACAAACAGAAATTTAATAGATATTTGTTTAGCTGATGTTACCTAATTGAAATTTCACTAGAAAAATTTGTTAATAAATTGGAGATTTTAAGAATTTTTTATATAAAATTTTAATTCTTTTATAAAATAGTATAAAAGCTTTATTCTTAAAAATATATTTTATGTAACTTTTGACTCAAAGAAACTATTTTATGAATAACAAAATTTGCTTATAAAAATAGCATAGTTCATACATTTCAAAAAAGAATATTGTTACAATTTCCTTAACATCGCATTTAAAAATATTCTTTCCTTTAAAGACACAGCATTATTAGATAAACTGATTAATTTTGTATTATTTCTTTCCTTCTTTTATTACCAATTTAAATTACATTTTGAATCGATAATAAATAAGGACAAGTAATTCCCTTTAAAAATTTATTCCAGATTCTATTTTTTATAAACATAAAAAAATTAAGATTACAAGTACACAACTTAAAAATGCAAACACTTTTATTGGAAATAATTTTAAATGATATTATTATTATACATCAATACAGTTTTTATTTTACTCATGAATCTATATCAATTATTCGAATAAATGGTATTGAACGCAAAAAAGCACTAGAACATTTTTAATAAGAATATTAATTTGATTCAATAGAAAAATTTAATTTCATGGAAATGACTTTCCTATACTTTATGTTAATTTTTTACAGTATAAACACTCACACAGCACTGTAAAAAATTTCATTTAATTTCAAAAATGTATATCACATTTGTTGCAACATTCCTGAGAAATTTACAAGTATATGAAAATGAGTACAAATACTTGGTTTGAGATTTTTTAATAACATTTAATTCTCACACAAGCATTTCAGAGAGATAATGTATTTATATTTATATATATAAATTCATGTGTTATATATATAATACACAAAAATAATGGCACTTCTTTGGAAATATATTTTCTGCAAAATATTAAAAATTGCAAGTTACTTTTACTTCAAATGCATAACAAAATTGAATTATTATCACAAAAGCAATTTTGTGATAGAATAAATTATAATGGAGTTCAAAATCTGTTTTCCTCTTATATTTTTATTTATAAATTAGTTTGAAATGATTAGTTCATGTATATGTTATTCCTTCTTTGTGGTAAATAATTGTAATTATTTTTTAATTTGCTGTTTTTTTAATTTATTATAAAATTAGGTATATAAAAAACATTTTTCCTATATAGATTAAATGAATTATTTTATTAAATGTTTTTTATTTAAACTTATTTTATTTAGCATACTTAAATTAGTTAATTATTCAATAATTTTGTTTGTAAATTATTTTATAATGTTTATTATATTTCAAATTATGAATAAATTAAATAGGGGTTCTGTAAACTATTAAGTAATTTCTGTTGCATTTGTTTTATAATTGATTTGAATTGGAATTAAATGAAGTATATGAATTTGCACTCTATAAAAAGTTGCATAATATAAATATTTAATGAGCTATATTGTAATTGTCTATGGACACTAAAATATATACACAGATTAAAATTACTTGTACTTAATTTAAAGTTCATTTAACTGTCAAAATGCTTTTATATAATTCCAATTATTTTATATTAATATGATATTTGCTAAAATAATTTGATTAAAATTTTATGCAATATTAAATTGCAAATCCTATGAATCAATTATAAGTTTCAATACATAATTGAGCTTAAAAATGATTTTAAATTATAATTAGCAAAAACAAAATATTAGTGATAGATTAAATTTTAAAATTTTATTAATTTAATAAGATTTAAGGAAATATTAAACACAAATAAAGGAAAATTTTAGGTATTATTAAATAATGAAAAATTTCTAAAATCTGCAGTAAACTCTTAGGTACATTTCTGAACATTTAAACATAGTCTGAAATGTAATTAAATTGATAAAATTATTAAAAAATAAATATTTGAAATCAATATTTACCATTAAATATTAAAATAGTACTTGATTCGAAAATCTTTATTTACAAGATACAAGTGGTAACTTTACTAAATTAAAATATTTCATTAATATTCAATGGGGAAAAAAAGAAGTTAGTATATAGATCTGGATATTTTATGTAAAAAGTATTGATATGAGGAGACTTAAGAATGTAAAACAACTTTTCTTTCAAGAAAAGTTAAAAGTTGTATTATAATACATTAGATTCAATAATTCACGATTTCTGATAGTTTATTTTTTATTTACTAGTATTATTATTTTTCGCAATGGAGAGGAATATATGCATATAATTTTATATACAATTATTTAATAATAAAATTAATTTTAAAAAAATTAAATTATTTGCTAACATAGGAATCCAGAATGCATTATTCACAACAACTCTATTAGATTTATAACAATAGGATCTTGCACGGTCATAGATTATAGAAACATCCAGTTCTTGCTACAGATTACTTGAACTCATAATTTTTTTATAATAAAAAATATGCTGGCATTCTCTCTGCATTACACATTGAAAGCAAACAAATATTAACTTACAGATAGTTAAAAAAATTCAATCAACTTTTAATTCAGTGACTGAATTTGTTGTGATAAGCTGCACTAAGCTGCCAGATTTTGGACAATTATTTCCAACTGCCCAGTTGTAAAGTAACCTAGAAATATTAGTTAAGAGTAATTAAAAATTTCTACATAAATTCAAAATCAAATAATTTAAAGCTAAGTTATGAAAATAAAATTAATGATCAATATTCTTACTCAGCAACATAAGTTAAAGAAGTCCAAGAAGAAAAATCAGCATTTGGCATAAATTTTCGATTCATAGGTGTATCTAAAGTTATTGGTAAAATAGCAACAGCAACAGATTTATCTGGCAATCCACTTTTAGGTGCTGCTAAGCTTTTCACCAAATGATGAACAGCTCCTTTAGCCATACCATAACCAATCATTCCTATAACACGGCAAAAAAATATTATAAATTAACATGAAATTTTACATAGAATTTTAGTTTTATACATTTAAAAATTTATTAATATAAAAACATTGTTTAAAAGTATATTTATTATATAATTAAGTATAGCAATTTTTTCACCGAATTCTTCTGGAAACTACATTCTAATAAATGACTTTAAAAAATGGTAGAAAGTAGCTCACATTACAAAAAAGTTCTAGGAATATGATGAATTATTGTGTTCAAAATTTGCATTAAATCAATCAGATAAACGATTTTTCCCATAAAGAAATTGTTTCAATAACCATTAAAAATATAAATAAATAAAATTGTAATTAAAACAAATTATTTGGATAGTTAAATGTATAAAGAAACTTAGAAGGAAATTTCATGCACACAAAAATAAGACAAATATTTGATTTATATAAACAAATCAATAATATACTTACTAACTTAAACATAATTAACAAACAAAAATACAACTAAAATATCTTTTGAAAATTCTTAAATTCCAGTGCCTAAATTAACTATTAAATTGATATGAAAATAACTAAAACTCAAAATGAATCTATAATATCAAAGTAAATATTTTGACACACAAAATCAAATTTAATTTATAATATTTGATTTTATTGAAATATTTTACCAGGAGTTCCCTCAAGAGCAGCTTTGGCACCTGTTAATGTTAAAACACCGCCATCTTTTAAATAATTAGAAGCCAGTTTAGCAGAAATTACTGATGTCCAGACACTTTGTTTCCACATAAGATCAGAATTTTTTATTAAATCTACAGTGAGAGAAAATTTAAGCTATTATATGTATATATTTTAAACTAAATATATCTGATTTAAGTAAATATTTAAAATTCAATAATAACTTAGTATTTTAACAATGTCAAATTTTTATTTAATTATTTAGTGTAAATAAGGAATTTGATAAATAAATAAGTGATTTTCTAAATAAAACTATTGCAAATTTCTTTTTTTTTTTACATTTGAAATAAATTTTTATGAATATATGCCACACATTTTTTTTACAAATAAATTAGAAAAAGTTAGGACTTTAAATAATATTTAAGTTTTTATGTGATAGTCTTCTAAGAGATAAATATTGAATCTTAATTAAAATTTCTGTATTGATCAGCAAAATTTTGGTTATGTCAAAAGTCAAGAAACTTTACAAGTTGAATACAAGATGAACTATTTAAAATTAAGATCAAAAAATGTCATTCAATATTAAACTAATAAAATGTTAGCATATGAAAATAAGCAAAAAATGCCACACAGATTAGAACTTTAAATACTTTAGGTAGATATAAATCCTCAGTACCTACTTCTCATATATAGTTTTTTTTTCTCATTTTCAAATTTTAATTTTGATTCCTGTCATTAAGGGAAAAATTAAAATTCTATAATCTAAAATATTAAAAATATTTATTCGATATTATACATAGCATGACATCTTCGTTCACGTTTTCGACTAAGAATATGTTATGAATGGAATATATTTGAGAAATATCTATACAGATTTATAGTTGTCATTCTATAATCATTTTTTTCACATGAAGATTAATGCAACAAAACCTGCTGGAATTCAGAACAACTATAAATATCCAGGTCTGAGATGGAAGTCAAACTCAGTTCTTCGCTATCAAGGTACATTAAAAAAGAATATTAATTCATTTATGGATACCACTTAATAATATTATTCTTTAATAACTATAAACATTCTTCATACAGAGTTTCAAAATTGTGTTTTCCCATAAGTTAATCTTTATTACCTTTCTAAAGTAATATAACTGATAAAAAAATATTTTTGGGTATTGCACAAGATGCTGTCATCCAGTAAGAAAAATCATGCCAAATAACATAACTTTTTACCAATAATAGAAAATTTTATATTAGACACATTGATACTACTTTAATAAACTATTTGTTTCTTTAAACAAGAGAAACAAGTACCCATTTAAAAAGGAATTTGGTTGAAGAGTTTCAATATTGCTGTTTGACTGCTTTCATATTTATTTATGTTGATGCAAAGAGTTAACTATTGAATGAGGTATGCCATTCCTTTAAGGTTTTTCATTTAAATATTTTTCATTGTTGGTAAAACACATACACACACACAATGCATTTAAAATATCTTTAAATAGTTATATTTGCAACTCTAAACTTTGTATCAATTTTTTTTTTCATTATATGTTCAACTTCATTTCTGTTTCATTCTCATTAATATGCATTAAGGAATAATATGAAATAATTTGGTGTCAATTTGATAATATTTGCACCAACTTGTTTGACTGATGGGATTTTACACAAGTACTATAATTTTAATTGTACTACTGAATTCATCAAATATATTTATTCATCATTATTATATCTGTATTTAATTTTTTACACAAGGCTTAAACTCACAAAAATAACTACTGAAAAGAAAAAAATTGACCAAATTTTTTTTATCAATTTAAAAACAAAGAAAAAATTTCACTTGTAAAATTAGAACTGATTGTGGTCTTGTTATAAAACAGTGTTTTATCATAGAATTAATAGAAATGATTTTGTTCTAGATTCAATTCCATCCATGTAGTTGAACTAGACATATTTTATTACTTAATTACACACTTATTGTCACCAAAAACAGTCCACTAATGTATTTTCTATTATTACTTTTATAGATATATTAGGAATGTAAAAATTCAGAAAAATTTATCAGCTTCCTATTTTTTCATATTTTCAATCCATTAAATCTTTCATAATTTTCACACAATTATTAATTTTTTTCTCTACATTTTTCAAGTGACTTGATAAGGTTAAATGTCACACCTTCAACAAAATCGATAAATTTAAAATATAAAAAAAGAAATTCGGAATATATCTGTATACAATATATCCCTTTAAAAAGTTAAAATAATGATAAATTTGGTATTTTAAATAAATTTTGATTAATTATTTTGTTTCATCAAAATAATCTCATAAAATAATTGTATTTGTGTGCGCACAAAAAGTTTTTTAATGAAAATATTATAAAACATAAAGCAATAAGAATTTAACAAATTTTTAAATCAAATTTTCTGAGCTTCATATGCCAAGAAATCTAATGAAGTTTTCAGATAATTTATGTATACTAAATTACTTAATATAATGCATCTTATTTTTCTAAAAAGAGAGAACACAAGAGATAAAATAATTTAAAATATTATCTATTAATGTTTTATCTCTAATGTACCTTTTAAAAATTGCTCACCTTTTGAAGCAGCATTTCCACCAGCCCATCCACCTGCAACACAAATGACAGCATCAACTTTTTCTTGTTCTAAGAGTTTCTGAACACCTGAAACCACTTGAGATTCTTGTTCAAGCCATGAATCAGAAGCTTTTACAATCACATTTGCATGAGCTTCCTCATTACTAGACATATCTATGGAACCAACCCACTTTAGGAAAATATAAAAAAAAGTATTAGAATAAATATACCAGACTGAAAGCAAATTATTTTTATACATGTGTGTGATAAAAAGAAACATCTCAGTATTTATACAATATGTATGAAACTTTTTTCTTTTAACATCTTTCTTTTGCATTATTTAGAATCAAACTATACAGAAAAGTAAAAACAAGAATTCAAATCATTAATGAAACTGTTTTCTCAGAATGATTGTAGTCTGTTTAGCTATTTAGATAATAAATCAAAACATGATTATAACTCAATATATGATTATCAAAATGAAATTTCTTCGCAAATAATTTCTATTACTTTACACAATTTGATTTACCTCTTTACCAAAATCAGGCAGCAAATTGTAGAAATTATTTTAACTTTGGCATTGAATAAATTATATCAAAAATATAAATTTCCCACAAATCTTTCAAAAACATTTATTTTGTTAATTAAACTAATGATAAAATCTTTAGCATTAAGTAAGTCATTAAATTTTGATGTTTGTGAAAAATAAAACATGTTTTTAAATTTATTAGTGTAATGAAACCATTACAAAGATTTGTAAATTTTTTCTACTGCTAATGGAATAGTACCTAGATGAAAAAGAGTACTAATGTATATGCTCAGAAAAACATGGTAATTTTATCATGAGTATTTAGCACTGTTGGTTGTTAGAAAACAATATCGATTACTTCAACATCATTGTAAATCAGATGCATTTTCATATGGTATCTATCATTCCAATTAGAAAGAAAGTATTTGAGCTGCCAGTGCCCATATTACAAAGCTCTAATCGTGCTACGTGGTTCAAGATCTAAAATTATGATACATTATTGTATTACTTAAAATTATATTCTGATTGTTTAATTTACTACATCTTTCAATAAAACATATTTAAAAAGTTAGCTTGAGTTAAAAGAAAATTTTACATGCTAGTAAACCCAAAATTGTGTTAGATCTGTTTATATATATAAACATTCACTATCATTAGTTTAAACTGATTCAATTAATCTTTAGATAATTAGTTAAGTATTTAAGACATCTAATTCATAATGGATTGAAGCTGTTTGGCACAACAAATTTGTTAATATGTTGGAATTAATGTTTTGGCTGCTCAAAGTATTTATAGTACTTTACTGGCATCAGTATTTTATGTTTGAATGCAACTTTTACCTAAAATTATGTAAAGATAACTTTCTTATGTTATATTTCTTTAATTTAACAGATTCTTTAGTCCCTATTCTCCTATACTTATTCAATAAATGACATGAAATTTCAGTACATTGTAATTTGTACTAAGAAAAGTATCACTTTCTTTTTTTTAAATAAAAATAAATTACAATTAAATTACAAAACTTAAATAACAGCTTAATTTTCAACATAAAAATATAGCAATCATTATATTCCATTTCCTCAGTCACAATATAATTCTTTTAACAAGAAAAAATATCACTCACATAACTTTCCTTAACAATTTTTGATACAATTTCTTATAATAAAATAATACTATAATTTAAAAAGTGAAGGAAATTAATGAAACTTTTATATCAATGTCTTATAATAATAATAATAATGGTTTTATGCTGGTTATTAAAAGATCATTAATATTATTATACTCTTTTAGTTTCTTTAAAATAAATTGATATTTGATACTTAAGGAATCAGCTTTAATATAGGATGACCAAAAAATTTTTATTAACACTAAAAAATAATTTTAATGATTTGTGGCTTAAATAAAGCTTAATTTGTATCAAAACATTGTTTTCTATATAAATAGAAAACTTTTTTACCCACATGCATAAAAATTATTGAATATTTTATTTATTTAGAATGTTGGTTTCTTTTCACATTAACAGGAAATTCTTTTAAGCAAAATTATTTCATTAGAATAAGTTTTTGTATCATTAACTTTATTTGTAAGTAATTAACATTTTTTATATTTTTTGGTAAATAGAATTAATTATTATAGTTTTGAATATATTTCATGCAAATTTTAGATTATGTTAACTTGCATACATAATCAATCACAATTTATGCCCTTCTTATTTTATTATTTTGTCTTAAAATACAACATATTTAAATATCAATTGCATAAGTTAATCAAAAATTATTTTCCCGTTTTCTCCCATTTTAAAATAAAGTCTTTCTACAAACGCAAAATAACTATTAAATATTTTACTGCTTGTTGGATATAAATTAAAATGGTATGAGTTAAATATTTTGTACATTTTATGGCAATTTAAAAAGATTTTTATATCAATAAAAAATACATTTTTATTTTTATTGAAAAATTTTGCAAAATTAAAAAATATATATATGATTTGAGTATCAACATCCAAAATCAACTTTACTAATAGAAAAGTTAAATGGACTCATTCTACAAAATTTGTAGCCCACGATTTTATGAAATTCTTTTGGTTTCCTGTTATTTTTCTCTCCAATTACAACACAAATGTCTTTTACTGTTCCAATGATAAATTTATTGCATAGTATATTTTACTTAAAAAGTAGACAATAAGTGTTAACTTTTAACACAATTAATTTCCACAGCTAATAAATTATTGTTGAAAATAGAGTTCTTATAAGTTTATTAAATTAAAAATTTAACCTTACTCACTGTACTTTTTATTTTTAAATTACAAAGAAAGTGTATTTTCTTTGAAATATTTAATTTTAAATGATTTAATAGTTTCTTCATTTGTATAATAGTTTTGATGTATAAAATATTTGTAATCTTTATTACAAATATTTTAAATTTTCGGCATAGGTAATCATATCTATTAAAACTACATCTGGAGAATAAATTTGTAAGATTAGAAAATTTTATGTAAGTATTTTTAAATTTCACACTATTGGACAATTTTGCACCATCTGAAGTAGGATAAAACAGTCTCTTTATGTAAACATACAATTCTTCCCAAATATTATTAAATATTTATGAAATAGTTGAGTTCATTTATCTCTGTAGGACAAAACTTTGTTGAAAGAGAAAATATGAAACACCTAAAATACTAATTAATACTTACCCAGTTTTTGGATTTAAAATGAGATACTATAGTACTACCTAAAGCACCTTTACCACCATACACAAGAACGCGACCGGCAATGGAACTCATTATTAGGAATTAAATTTTTATTGTAGGAAATTCAAAATTAAACGTAATGCAAAGAGGAAAAAATTACTTATATAGTTCAAAGGATTTCGTCAAAACTTCACTGAATTCAAGTAAAATCTATCATCAAGGTTATCTGATTAATTTGCGATAAATCTAACTTATTTCATCACTATAATCTTCCACAAGATAAAAACAAAAGTAAACCGAATAGCAGAAATTGCAACAGGTCAGTCAGCCCAACGTTTTATCACTAGAAACAAGAACTGAAAGAAGGTCCGGTAAGACAGCCCAACTAGATATGGTTACTTTTCCTGTACTTGGTACGTACTGAGTACAGTTACTTTTAAAGTAACAAGTATTTTACCGGTTACATTTTGTACTTGTTACAATTTCCTTTTGTACTGCCATTTAACGGATGGCAGTACATTTGATATCATAAATGGCAAAGTTTTTTAATTTTATAAATAAATTGAATAAAAACTAAATTAATAATAAATAAATTAATAATTAATTAAAACTAAATAATTAGATACACAATAGTTTATATTATTCCATAATATTAATTAATATAATTAATGTTAATTAAAATCATTATCATTTATAGATAATCATTCACTTAAATATAAATAAAAAGACCTTTTGTAATAATCTATAAGAAATAATTCTTATTATCTAAGCAACATTTCATTAATTGCAAGTTTTTGTTTTTTCCTGTAATCGTTTAATTTCCAGTATGAAGTAGAGAAATATAAATTTATCAACAAACCGTTTTTTTGTAAAAAATTGTAAACTTATAAATTTTCTTAAACATTTTTCATTCAATATAAAAATTATAACCTTTTGTTATTTATATTTGTTTTCAGAATTTATATATGTTCTAAGTAAATTTTCCAATTACTCAATTGTAATTTTCAAATATTTCCAATGCTAATAAAAATATAAAACTAGATGAGATAATAGAATTTAAATTTTTCAACCTAATTAGCTTAATTTTTTATTTGAATTTAGTATGATTTTCCATTTATGTAAAGGATTTTTTATAATTAACTTGTAAATAGTTTGCAAAAAAATGTAAAGTCGGAGGTTTAATCAATTACAAAGAGATTTTATTTTAAGTTTGCTAACAAATATACAGTAATTTATCAAAAAAAAGCAACTTAAATAATATTTCTTTTATTTTTCTACAATTAAACAATAATGAGACAATCAAAGAAAAAAATTTTTGATACATAACAGATAGTAACTTTTATTATAAAAGACGTTTATTTGTTTATATTTTTATGTAGTATATAAACCAGTTTTTTCTATAATAAAAATTGCATTAACTCCCATATCTTGTTTCAATTTCCTGAATCTTAAACAATTTATGGATAAATAAAATAACTTTGCAATTAAAACTGTATTAATAAGGTTTAAGTAAATATGATAATTTTATATTAGAGTAACTTTTATAGTTGCATAAGAATTCATTAAATATCAAAAAATTTAAAACATTTTTACCCACAATTTAAATTTTACAATGATTTAATGTAAAATATTGAGTAATATAATGTTTTATACACACACAAAAGGGAGGAACAGAAATACATATATTTTATTTACATCAATCCATCCTGGGGCTTGAGCAGCTACCAGGCGCGTCGGCAGGTGGTGGATAGCCGAATGTCCTGTAGAAATGACAAGATAGCCTTAAATATAGAATCAGAGGCCGTGAACCAGCTCCCGTAAACCCTGATGTTATGCGACCCGTGCCTTGGGTTATTTGGCACCGCGGTAATGGTGTCTTAACGGAGCCTCTAGTTGCCTGGCGAACTTCTAGAGTAATTTGCCTTGCCCAGTAACTCAGGCAATGCTGGGTGGACTTATATTACCTGAGCTTATTAACTGTTATCTTGTGGCTGAAAAGACACAAGAAATAACAAACCTTTCTGCATTTGCAGGTGAAACCTCTGAAGTAGACCTTGCTGAAAAAGACAAGAGAACTCAGAGGCTCAACTAGTAAAGAGGCAGCAATGAATCCTTCACTTGAGGTAGAAATGACCTCCAAACCATCTTCTTCTGGTGAAAGTCAGGAAGCTATTGCTAGCATGACTGACTCTCTGACCAGAATCATCTGTGGATCATCAGTGAGGATTGCCTCTGAAATTCTAAGATGCTCTAGGCAGAAGATACGTTTAATCGTAGGCTTCATAACTGGGAACTACTATTTCAGAAAACAGCTCCATAAAATGGGACTGTTTCAGCAAGACCCTATCTGCAGGAAATATTACACACAAGAGGAAACAACCAAGCATATCATTTACGAATGCGAGGCTCTTGCCCTCCCTAGATTAACTTCTTTAGGCATTATCCATACTAGAGAGTTACACCTAGACTCCATTAAAGGGTTATCGGACTTCATTAATAAAGTGGGTGACCCGAGTAACTGGAACTAGGAAACATTGGGTTTGGAATTAATGGTACAAAATGCTGATTAAAGCAGAGGTGCCAATGACATACAAACCCAACCTTAAGAAGAAGAAGAAGTACATCAATCCATAATTTAAGAAATAAGCATGACGGTAACACATTATGTTATAAACAAAGATAAAGTAAAAATTAATTAAAGCATTTTTTTTTCATTTCGAAACTTTAAACTAAAATGAATAAACTACCTTTATTAGATTTAAATCAACATTCTCACTATCTGAATAAAAATTAATTGTTTGGTAAAAAATATAAAAGAGCATTTTTTTCTAAAAGTTTAAATATTATATATTTATAATAAAATATAGTGAAAAACTAAAACATATAATTATGAATAAAAAATATACATATTTATACGGAATCATAATAAAAAAAAATGTGCATAATGATAAGAAAAAATGGAAATATGTAAGCAGATTTAATTTAAACATTTTTTTTAATTTAAGAAACCTGACCTAATTTAAGATTCAAATAAGTATGTTATATATGTTCATAAAATAAAATTAAATTTTTAAAATAAATAATAACAAAAATAAAAGTTAATAAAAATTACTAAATACATAACAAGAATATCATGCTTTTCTTATATTTAAAAAAAACGTGATATATTTGAAAAAAACGATAACCACTAAAGAAATGTGTCAAAATTATTGATTTTCTCTCAACTCATTTATTTTATTAACCGAAACGAAACAAATTTACATCCGTATTTTATTTTGCAATGTAAATTAATAATGTCAACCTCTCCAACCCAGCTTCTCTACCATAAGAAGCAACTACCATTCATCTGTCTGTATCGATATTATTCCTTTTTCTCGCTCTGTCATTGGCTCTTCTGTACTTGAAGAAAAAAAAGTACTGATTACAGGTTGTTACATTCAAATACTGGTTACAGGTATTTCTTCCTTTCCCTAAACCCAACGTTATTGACTAGATTGTCTTTTATATAATATCAAACAAATCAAATTAATAAACTACTAATATGATTATTTAAAATATTGCATACACAATAATGCGATTTAAAAGCTAAATCGTTCATATTTTCACAATTGGTAAGTTGTAAATATTTACTTGATTTTTTTAATTAACTTCTTCTTTTTGAATGTTAATTTCAACATAATCTCATTTTCCTCATTCAATTTGTAAATTTTGCTACATTATTTAGACATTGCTTACAAGAATAACAAATTTGGCACTTGTTTTTATTTTCAAAATGGAATGCAAAATAACATATTTTAAGCGAGACAATTATTTTACTCATGTAAGATGCAATAGTACAGATTTAAATGGAAAAAAATGTAATAATTTAAAATAGCTTCTTTTTAATTTAGTAATTCAAAATAAAACCTTTGTTATTATTAGGAGCTACATATAATGTAGACAAACCTATAAGCCAAGATAGCTCCTATCTTGGCTGCTTAAATTGGATCAATTTTGGCAGTCAAGTTAAGTCCTATCTTGGCCACCCAGATTGGTCCAATGTAGATTGCCAAGCTTGGATTTATCTAGTCAACCTCCATTGGTCCTATATAACGAAATGTAGACTATCCAGGATTGGCCCGATATATACCGCCAAAACTAAACCTAGACAAAGCCATGATTAGCCATTATAGGGTCAAGCTATTTTGCTACTTGGGTATATATATATATATATATATATATATATATATATATATATATATATATATATATATATATATATATACATATATATATATATATATACATATATACATATATATATATATATATACATATATATATATATATATATATATATATATATATATATATATATATATATATATATATATATATATATATATATATATATATATATATATATATATATATATATATATATATATATATATATATATATATACATATATATATATATATATATATATATACATATATATATACATATATATATATATATACATATATATATATATATACATACATATATATATACATACATATATATATACATACATATATATATACATATATATATATATATACATATATATATATATACATATATATATATATACATATATATATACATATATATATATATATACATATATATATATATATATATATATATATATATATATATATATATATATATATATATCATCAATCAAAAAATGCTTACATTATTGTATCCCTATATTTAAATTTAACTAAACATAAGAATCAATGTTTTCAATAATATTAAATACAGTATATTTAAATGTAAAATTTGTTCTTTTGTATATTTTATCTACATTAATTTAGATATATTTAAATAAAAAAAATAAGATTTTGAATTTCAATTTCTTTCTTTCTCATAAAAAAATCCATGTATGGTATTAATACTCAGATTATTCAAATGTTTTGAAAAACATACGATTTATTTCTTAGACGAGAAAATTTTTTATTTTTGTCAAAATAAGTTCTATCTTTCGAATCCGACAGATATCTTCGATTTATATAATTTA
The DNA here is from genome assembly GCA_037975125.1 of Latrodectus hesperus. Taxonomy (NCBI): domain Eukaryota; kingdom Metazoa; phylum Arthropoda; class Arachnida; order Araneae; family Theridiidae; genus Latrodectus; species Latrodectus hesperus. Next base: position 36,275,606 of record CM075855.1, read on the forward strand.
ATAGAATTAATAAACCTTCTTAAATTTTATAAAAATATAAATTGTTATAAAATAAATTTTCTTTATCATCGTTAATAAATAATTTAATGAAAATATAATATTTAATATTCAAAAATTAAAATAACGACCTTTACGAAGATTTTTTATGAATTAATCTTCATCATAAAAATAATGATAAAAGTTAATCTCAAACATTATTTCGGAGAGAAAAACAAAACAAAAAGGTAAATAATTTGCTTTGTCTCCAATGCCCTGCCAGAAATTTTTCACTTTCTGGAAAACTTAAAAAGGAACGCCTATTTTGTGACGTTTTCTGACGTCACAAAATAGCGATTTTTATTGCAGCAATGGCAAAAAAATATAACATGACGATTTCATGCAGAAATAACTGATAGTAATTGAGAAAGTGGAGAATTGATACTCCAATTTTTATGCTGCAGAGTAGTTTAGTATATTCTCTTAATTTATTATATATATATATATATTCTACGAAAGTACTTTCATTATAATATCCGTTTAAGCTGAGTGAATTTTTAAGCTTGTTTGGTTCTTCCTTACATAGCTTAGCATTCATACATACAGCATAGCATAGCATAGAACGCATGTCAATAGCCAGGAATTCGATTCTTAAATTTTAACTTCTTGAGTTTTTGAAGTTTCAGAAAAACTTTTCAATCCTCATTTTTTACGGATATCTAAATGTGATAGAGACTACCGCCTTGTTAATAAAACGTGGCACTAATACTTTCAATGTATTTTAAAAAACATTTATATAAAATTGATTTCTAATACGAGTTCATGATTTTAATCCTAAGGAATTGAACTTGTTAGGAAATTTTAAAATTTATGCATGATAGGAAAATCCTAATTCGATATGGTATTTAATTTTCATCTAGAAATCTAAGAACAATTGGCAATTAAATATCACATTATATATTATTTTTCACAACAAAATGATGATCATTTTTATATATATCAAATATTTAATTTATATTTTCATATTAAATGAATTAATTTATGACATGTTAATTACATTAACATACTTTGATTTTTAACCGTAAAGTGGTTGTTCTTTTCATTCCAGTTGAGACCACGATTACTCTACTTTACTGCAATTCTCATTGGTTTAAAATATCCATGATGTCAGATAACGTTTCATCTACCAGACCATAGAACTAGAAATAGCTCTATAACTGAGATCAACACCCCTAGAATACTAGGTTTGAGCCGTGAATTGTGAGTCCTGCAAAGAAGACCTGTTGAAATCTTAAATATGGTATTTCAACAGGTCTTTGCAAAATAAGGTACACTGTTCTTATAAAAAAATGAAATTTTAAAGTTGTTTACCCTGTTATTTGTTATTAAAACAGTTATATGAAGTTTAATATTAGAATTTTAATTTCACAATTTTATTCAAATGCATTTCTTTAATTTTAAACAAGAAGAAAATTACACTAAAATTGATACACAACTTTAAGTTAAAAAATATTTATAAATTGAAAAAATATTGATATTTTTATGTTGTTCATCCATCATTATACAAATGATCAAACTGAAGAATAATCATGAGGAATATAATTTTTAAGTTTTATAAATAAAAATTAAAAGTAATTTCAAAAATAATACTACACAGAATACGGGGACCAAATATTTTTACAAATCGCAAGATAGTTGATGGTTATCAATGCCAGATGTACAGGGAAGCATGCCAACGCTTAGGACTACTGGAAAACGACAATCACTGGGTCTTAACATTGCAAGAAGACTCCTTCACAGCCTTAGCTGACCAAGTCAACGATTTATTATGCCTAATTCTAACATGTAATCCAATGAATCTAAAATAGTTATGGGACTCCTTCAAGAGAGTTTAAGTGATGACACTGCCAAATCCAACAAGCTATTCCAGAACTGGCCATTGAATTCAACGATGACATCTTCAATGAAGCACTCATTCGTCTAGAAGATAAATGTTTAGTGATAGAAAAAAACAGACCTTATTACAACCTGCGAACAGCTCCACGACAAGAAGCTTTCAGAGCACTACACTTCGAAATTACAAAGGAAGAAAACTGTAACACCAACGAACTACTTCAATACATTGCTCACAACAAACCACATCTCAATGACAATCAAAACAACATTTACAACGTTATTATGGACTGAATCGACAACATTGGTGGAATGTTTTACATGGACGCGCCAGGCGGTCCCGGGAAAACATTTCTAATGAATATCTTGCTATCCAAAATACGTGCTAAGCAACTCTTCATCGCAGTTTTACTAGCATCATCTCGCATTTCCGCCACACTGGTGGAACAAGGATGAACTGCCCACCCCTCCCTGCAACTACAGTTGAATATAGCTGAAGAATAATTTCCGATAGGTAAAATCTCAAGAGCATATGGATGAGGCGAACTTCTAAAACAAGCTAAAATTATCTTCTGGAACGAATGCTCGATGGCACATAAATAATCATTCGAAGCCATAGACAAAATATTACAAGACTTGTGAGGAAATTTTGAAGTGATGGGAGAAGTTCTATTCATATTCTCAGATTTTCGACAAGCACTTCCAGATATCCTAAAGCATAGGTTCCCAAAGTGGTCCAAGTGGACCCCCAGGGGTCCATATCGGATCACACGGGGGTCTACGTAGACGTGAAAAGAAAACAGGGATTCACAAGTTGTAAGTGGGCGTCCAAGAAATATTTTCTGGTTTTCATAATAAAGAACAAAAATTTTAGTTTGGATTTACCTATCAACGTAGACAGGTAGGATCATTCACTAGGTAGGTACTCAAAAATATTCGAAACTCAGTTCAAACACAGAATTGAATATAATAACAGATAATTGTACAAGTATTATTTTAATAACTAGTACACAAGAAAATGTGTTACTTTTTTTTCATCTTAACACCCCCAATTTAGGGTGATATTTTTTAGGAGTTTTGGGAATACAGTAGAAAAGCATCAGCAGGAAGTGTACCGAAAGTAGTAAAACTTTGAAAGTGGTCCACGAGAAAAAAAAGTTTGGGAACCCATGTCCCAAAGTAAACATAAGAAGATGAAATCAATGCATGCTTAAAAAAATTATATATCTGGCCACACATATAAATACTGCAAGTAAGAAAAATGAGAGTTAAACTATCGAAAGACAAAACAACAGCACATTTTGCACAACTTTTACTAACAGGTGACGGCACATATCCTACTGACCAAACGAACGACCTCATTGAATTCAACAGTGATTTCTACAACATAGCCACTACTGAAAAACGAACTCAACGACTAAATTTATCCGAACATTGTTCATAATTATACCAATCCCGAACTGGTTATTTCATAGGGCAATTTTAGCGATTGAAAATAATATTTTCGACGATATGAAGAGTTTAATATTTAAAAGAAAATTTTTTAAGTGAGAATGTACAAATCAATAAGATGGTAAACTTTGAAGAAAGTATCAAGTTTTCAACAGATTTTTTTAAATTCTTTGCAAATACCAAACATGCCATTAGTCTGCTTCGACTGAAAATTGGATCTCCAATAATACTATTCAGAAATCTCAACTCACCAAATCTATGCAATGGAACAAAGATGATCCTCAAACAGTTATCGAATAACATAATCGAAGCCGAACTTATAACTGGAAAACACAAAGGACACACAGTATTTATCCCTAGAATAACAATGATTTTTACTGAACTGCAATTCCAATTTAAAAGACTGCAATTTCCAATTAAATTAGCCTATAGTTTTACAATTAATAAAGATGAAGGACAAACTTAAAAATATTGTGGCATCAACTTCAAAGATACTATTTTTTTCCAAAGTGAACTATATGTATCTTGGTCTCGAATAGGCAATTTGAAAATGTATACATATACAGGCGGGATAACAAAATGAAAAATATTGTTTATAAACAAGTATTGTAGTTAGAATACATTTTCTATAAAAAAAATTTGTACCACTAAGATTTTATACATAGTTCCTTCTTTCATTCCCACTCCCACATAATCTCATATCACATCTCCCTGAGCAAAACCGGGAATCCCCGCTAGCTTAAATAAATTGTGGAAATTATAATTTTCTAACTAATTCTTTCTAGGAAACGAATAAATTTTAAATTTCTATAATCTAATTTTTTATTAAACAAAATTTTATACTTACTTTGGCAATAAATAAAATTCAATGTATTTTATAACAGCTAAAAAGTAGTTTTAATGAATATTATACTCTTAGATTTTGAATGCAAAATTTTTGAGATGCAATACCCTAGTTCATTATAACTTTGTAGGATCAAATTATTCAGATAGCAATACGGATTTAACTTCAGTCATTGTTGAGCAACAGAAGATAGATGTTGCATTTATACATTCTGCCTAGCATTCTTCACCATATAAGGCATGTCTAATAATAGTCATCAGCTATTAGGCTATTTGTGGGTGATATAAAAGCTGAAAGATTTGATTGTTGATTAAATTTTTGACTATCTTTGATTTGCTGATTAAATATGAATAAAAGAATTAGAAATTAACGTTTTGTATCATAATTAGTATACATAGTATTAAAAGTTGAGAAATCAAAATATTTCTAAAAAAAAAAAAAACCATCGTTTATAGCATTAAGAAACAGTAAAATATCAATTTCTAAGAGAAAAATTTTCAAGCATTTTCATGCTTGCCAAAAATTTATTACCTAATGAACAAAAACAAAATTAAATAAGGGTTTAAATTAATTTTAGCTAAACATATCACTCCTGATTTTTCAGTTTATGACAAATTTTCAAGCACTTAATAGTTAATTTTCAAAACAATCACATTTAATATTTCCTGAAGTAAAAATATTCTAACTTACAATCAATTCAATTTAAAACAGTTATTTGTGCATTAAAATCTTTTCCACCAGTCATCAATCTATACTACAAATTTTTATTATTACACAATATAAAAACAACCATGCACATATTTATTTTAAATATTCAGAAAAATATTCATTTTTCACAACAGTATTAAAAATATTAAAATTATTTCTTAAAACTGAAATTGTGTGTACCTTTATTAGTTTCATAATTAAAAAAATTATAAAAACAAAGCAAAAAAAATCCTCTAATTATTCAAATAATTTTTAGAAAAAATAATTAATTAAAATTTAGTGATGAAGAACTCAGCACAGCTATGGATTCTGAATGACCAATTAATATGCAATTATTTGGTTTGTCGCAATATGGTCATTTTTTTGTACACAAGGGTTCTTTTATAAATGGATTCAAAGCTGCTTTTAAATCTATACCCTAGGTTGAAATTATACCAACAAATTGTTGAATAAAAATTCAGAGCACTGACCATTTAGCTGATTACTCAGTAAATATAGTAATGCAGATGCCAAATTGGCCAAATATGGATCTCAAGCAGATATGTATTTTCACATTACACCTATTACAAAGCTTTAGACCTACATTTTATTTTGAAAATAAAGTATTTAAATTCAAATACTTCAAAAAATTAAAAATCTGTAACATATGATGAAAAAGTAGAAATTGTGTATTTTAAATTATTAAAGTAAAAAAGTATTTAAATTATTAAAGTGTAAATACTGAAAAGTTTCTTACATAAAAAATATCAAAATACAATTTAAAGTAAATAAAATATTTTATGCATTCTTAAAAGTACACAACATATGTACATTATTTACATATAAAATTATATTTTTCATTTTTTGTAATTCATAACTTTAAAAACAAAGTAGTTTGATTGTTGTAGGAAAATTCTCCAAATCCTCGTTTAAATCGGGCAATTCTTCTTCCTACAGAAAAAATTTAAATTACTTTGATTTATAATATTCATATACATATTTAGGATCAAGTTAAAAAGAAAATATTTATTTTTTTTAAAAAAGTTTCAAAAGTTTTTAATAATGCTTCAAGTAATAAAAAAATTAAAATAATTACAAAAAAAAAAATCAAGTTTTTTATTTTTTTCTATAAATGTGTAAAAAATTAGTTCTAAACATGAGAGATTTTTAAAAATCAAAATCATTGTATGCAGAATAAAATATTGTAATTCAACAGAAAATTTTATGATTTTTTTTCTGGAAGTTGTATATTTTTAAGAATAAAAATTAAAGAAATAAGTAATGAGAAATATATATTGAAAAAGTTGTCCATATATTAAAATACTTGAATATAAATTCAGAATAAAAGATATGATATTTCAATTATATTTTTCTATACAAATGAATATTGGTAAAGATTGAAATGAATATGTCAATAAAAAAATTGAAGTCTTCAAAATATTCATATCATAAATTACTTTTTTATAAATGATATGTTGTATCTGTTTAAATATTTAGATTTTTTTGAATAATTAATGATACATTTTTAAACCTAATATAATAAATTCATATTACAATATTTGCATACATATTACAATTATTCATATGCAACAATTAATATATTTGTAGATAAAATACTGTTTTGATTGTTTATGGGAGAAAAATGAATATATACTTCTTTTTAAGTCATACGCATTTACAAAAAATTCAATGCATGAATTTTTTTTAAGCTAAAAAATACATTTACTAATAAAAAATCATCTTATTTAATAAGTTTTCGTAATAAGACAATAAAGCATTTAGACAAGTTAAGAATGCACACTTTCAAAGTTTAAAATGAAGTTATGATAAAAGCTAAAAATAGGCATTAGAATAAGAAATCAAACAAAATGTTAGTTCTATATAATATCAAATGTAATGAAGTCAAACACTGAAAAAACAAAACATCATGATAAATTAAAAAGCAACATTGAAATATTTTACCTGTCCATGTAGTTATGTTTGTTAAAACAAAAGCTTTACACCTTGAATCAGTCCAACAAAGCTCAGCAGCTTCTTCTTGGTCAAGTACAGATGTCATGCAACCATAGCCAGATATTGTTAATTGACATCTATAATCAAACTTAGAAGATATATCTTTAAATGGATATATTTTGTAACCTATAAGGAGAAATGAAATTAAAAAATTTAATTGTGTTAAATGTAAGTGAATTTATGAATGAAATGTTAATCTAAATTCAGTAAAGTGTGTGACAATTAGTTTAATTGAAAAAATGTCATCAACTGGTTAGTGAACATTTTATTCAGATATAAATACATAGACAGATTACTATTAACTGTGAAATTGTATCAATAAATGAATGGACGTTCAAGATATCAGTGATGTGTACAAAAGTAAATTTCGTACATGTTTGTATTATTATTGTAGTTATATACTATATACTTCAACACTTTAAATTTTCTGATATATATAAATAGAGACTACAAAACTAAAAATGAAGATTTGTATCACTCTTTGATTTGAAGTTTTACTTACTTTGATATGCAGCATATTGAAATTACATTCATCATATTTGAATGTAATTTTTTTCTTCACCTGTAACTCTGTATCTGTTATTAGGAAGTTTTGTAAGAAAAATTTAAAATGTAAGTTTTTGTACACTTAAAAATTGTTAAATCATTGCTTTTTAGTAATCCTGTTGTGGTTTTCTTCTGGAATAAGTATAACCTTGAAAGGAAGAATCACTGGAGAGAAGTATAAAGAAATTTTGGCTAACCAAGTTTATGCTTTGAAGCAAACTTTGTTTCCCTCAGGAGATAGAATTTTAAAAAATTATAATGCACATATCCATGCAGCAGAACATTTCTATTCATTTTGATTTGATGAACACAAACATTTACCACAGTTTGTTGTCATTCAACATCAATATAATTGAACCATTATGGTCTATTTTAAAGCTTTCAACACAGTATGGATATCTTAAATTGTATCTCCTCCAGAACTTTCAGTATATCTTCAAGAAAAATGATATAATATTCTTCTAAGCACCCCCCAGAATTCATATGAATCAATTGTTGGGCAAAACTCTTCTCTAGAGGTCTAACTGAAGGCATCCACCAAGATAGAAAATCATGTAAATGATTTGCAAGTATGGCCTGCCTCTTTAATTTGTTTTCTAGGCCAAAATATTTTTGATATTTTTTTGCTATTTGTGAGAGAATATACAAAAAAATGGTAACATAAAAGCATTAAGTTTAAAATTATATTTTAATCAGTATGCACTGTATAGTTAAATTTTTGAGCATCATTGCTATTCATAATTAGCACATCCTGAACTGTAAATAAATGCGTTGAACATCATTGCTAATCATTACAACTTGTATAAAATAAACTATTGTATAAAATATTTTGAACATTACTGCTCAAATTATTAAGTATATCATGCACTAAGTATTAATTCATATGTGTTGAGAAGGTAGAACACAACCGCTAGGAATTAAGCATCATTTAAATTAATTTCTTTTATATTTTAGGAGGATATAAAGATATACTATTTAATTAGCATAGACTTAAGTTTTGTAAGTAGAATATTAATTGAAAATATTCAAGAAAATATGCTTTATACTGTAAGCTATACTTGAAATAAGAATATTTTATTTAATTTTGAAACTCTCAGAGTCAGTGCAACATTATCACATCAATTCATTTATCAATAAATAAATGTCTGTTTAATTTATTTGAAAAATTTTTATGATTCAACATCTTATTTAATATTTAAATGGTATTAACTTACTTTAGCATCATTACAAAAATTCATTTGGAATACATAATATCACATATTAGCATTATCATAAAAATTTATTTAGAAGACAGAATAATGTGTATAATCCATAATATAAGCTTTTGGGGTTATTAAATGCTTATTACATTATTTTCTGAAATGAAATATATTTGAAAATTTTGCCTCATATGATATAATTACTAGTTATTATTTAAAGAATCAAAACTGATTGAGTTAGTAAAATCAAAACTATTTGAATATTTTAAAAATTTAAATTGATTGAGTTTGCTAAACTTTGATAATTGCAATTTCTGAGTTTGATTATTGAAATCAAAAATTTATTTGATAAAATTTTTTATTATTTTGATTACAATATTTTTGATTTTGAGTTAAATGTTCACGCAGTAAAAACATAATTTTGAAGTTTAAAATATTTCATTGATGTATTTATAGTTGGATTTAATTGGAAATTTCATAAGTTTTGCTTTCAAAAGTTGTGTTACTTTTGAATTTTGTGATCTTAAGCTTTGCAAATTTTAAAAGCAGGGTATTCCTTTTAAATTTATCCCTCAATATACTTTTCTTACTTAACATAGGAAAGATGATTCCCAAAAATTTGTATCAGAACTAAGAATTGAGGTAATTCCAACTATGAAAATTATTGATTTAAAAAAAGCAATTGCATAAAGTTCAAATTTTGAGAAATAATTTTTAAATACTACAATTAAAGAACAAAAAAAAGAAAGAAGAATTAGAAGTTTGCAAAGCAGAATAAAAAAAAGAAAGAAAGAAAAGAGCAAAGAAGAAAAGAATTAGAAGAGAAAAGAAGGGAAGAAAGAATATCATTTATCAGGGGCTTCTTTCCTTATGAGATAACGTAACTTATAGCAAGAAAACCTACTGATTAAGTTAGAAATTATGACCATGTCAAATGTTTATTTTTGAAACGATTAAAACTAAGCCCAGAAAAATTTCATCGAAAATTCATAAAGCATAAAAAAAAAGACTGGAATCTACTTGGACTGATTTTAGTTATGAGTTGAAAAATTTCTTTTGAGAATAGGTGACTGGTTTAGGAGTTAATACTTTTGTTCAATTAGAATTATTAATGGTTAGAGAACAATTAAAAGCACTGGTGGAAGTTCAAGATGATTATTTCAGATGAGTGGGGAGAAAGAAATTATTTGTCCTTAAGATTTATTAGAAAAATTGAATTGTTACAAAGATGTTCATGGAAAAATTCTGAAGAAAATTGTTCCCAACAAAAGCAAAGAAAATATATTTTCTAGAAGAAAAATCAAAGTTTTCCTTTGAAAACAAAAAGGAAATTGCGGATAACTTTACTAAATTCCAAATACAAAACCGAAACCTTAATCTTAGCAACACTTGCACCCTCAACAACCTTAACTGAAGAATCTCAAGGGTTAGACTTATAGAAATAGAAGATAAATTTTTGTAAACTTATTCAACATTAAGAATTGTAAATGAAACTCCAATTCAGGTATCAAGGGAGTCTAGCACAAGCATTGAATTTGTCTGCTATAAATGTATAGAACCAGAAATGATGATGAGGAAAAAGGTACAGATATAACAACCTTTGGATCTTTCACCATTATATTTACCATTAGTTAAAACTGAATTGAAGTGATAACTAAAGCTTCTGTTATAAGAAACAAACTTGACCAAAGAAGGTACACTGTTAGGGAATCAAACAGCATCTCTACTAAAAAAAATAGAAAATGAGAAAAAAGATATCCCATTTGAAATCGACACTATAACAAGAGCACAAATGAAAGAAACTGGAAGAAAAAGATGTAGAAGAGATATTTGGTTATGAGAAATCCTCCAAAGAAAGATATGAAGAAACTGAAAAGAAGTTAGAAATTCTTATGGCAATAGAAAATAACTTTGTGTTATCAGAGTTGAGTATAGAAGATGGCATCATAACCTCTCTTATTCGAATTGACTAAGAAAAACTAGTTGAATTGCTGCAAGATAAGAAATTATTCTTTATTATACAGAGTGCTAAAACTGGAAAAAATAAATCAGATAATAACTTCTCTAATATAGAAGAAGAAATAAAACTGAACAAGAAATATTACTGAAAAATTAAGTTTCAAATTATGAAATTGTCATGAACAGATGTCTAGACATTTATTTGTAAGGAAAAGCAAGGATCAATTAACAAGATATTTCTATTGGTCAAAATGTTACAAGGAAATACAGGCATTTGTGAAAAAATGTGATTCTTGTCAACATGCAGAAAAAGAAAATGATAAGACTTTAGTGGCTATAATTTCCAAGATATCCTCAAAAATAAACATTAATGCTGTTGGTCCATTACCTACATTGAAAAGTTAAAAAAATATATCATCACTGCTTTGTATGCCTTCAAAATATCCAAAAGCTGTAGTTGTGATTAACATATCTTCAACAAAATGTTACAAGAAATAAAATAGATGGATTTTTACAAATGTTTTATTACCTTGGTTTTCCAAATGTATTCAAACTAATCAAGATAAGAAATTATCATCTTATTGAGATAAGAATTATCATCAGGAACTTCATTCATAAATACTTTAACTGTGGAATTCTTAGAAAGATTTGGAATTAAGTTTGTGAGTTCTATTTAACACCCACAAAGCATTCCAGTGAAAATTTTCCATGGAACTTAAAAAAGAATTCATAGAGTTGTGTGCATTGGAGTTGCTTCAGAATGGGAAAGTTATCTATCAGAGCAGCTGTATCTGTCTTATAATCAGTTAGACATGAAAATACAGGCTTCATTTTTTTTTTTTGGAATTCATATATTGTAAAAAACCTGCAAACACCAGTTACTTTGCTTTATGAAAAATAGCTAGAACCTGTGGAAGAAAATAATAATATCTTAGAATGTTTGTCAATTAAACAACTACATGAAAAGATGTCAAGAAATAACTATTGAAAATATGAAACAAACTTAAAAAGAAATGTGTAGTATGATCAAAATGTGCTCAAAAGAGGATTTTCTCCAGGTGTGATTTTATTAGTTCTAGTCATTAATAATCAGAATAAACTTGTTTTACATTGGAAAAGACCTGAAATAATTTTGAGGAAAATATCAGATTCTAATTATGTATCTGTTTGAGAGAAAAAATGAACCAAATTGTGTGTATCATGTCAACATAATTAAATCATATTATATGAGACCAGAAGCAATATGTTAGTAGAAGTATTGTGTTACTCATGACATTTGGACAAGCCAAGCTCGCTATGCCTTGGCTATGTGAATTTAAGTCAGTAGGGTGTGTCTTTCATTTAATCAGAGCTCCACAAAGGTGAAAGTACGACTTTGCTCTTCAAATCCTCCAATAGATGGCACCTCCAGAAGATCCACTCCCTCAATTTTGACATTGATCTGAAGGGGGAGGAAATTTTCTCCAGACCATTGCACTCATGGTAACTGCTCAACGACCGACCACAGGACTTTCAATTCCACAAATTTAATAAGCACGTATATTGTACGTACTTGGTGAGTCTTTGGTGGCACTGGGAATCAAACCCTGCCCATATCTTCAGATCCTAACATGCTTAATTTTTCAGAAGTTTTAGAAGAACTAGAGAAAGGAACAAATAGGAGATTTAAAAGGAAAACTATGCTAATTTTTGGTGTGTTTCTCTTGCAACCCTGGAGAAACTAACTTAATCATGGCAAAAAGCTAATTAATAACAAACCAATAAGAGTGAAACCACATAAGCTTTCTCCTTGACAGACTAAAGTTTGAAGAAGGAAATTCAGCAAGTACTTGATCTCAGGATTTTACAACCTGGTGAAGACTATACTTCATTAATGATTTTAACATAATCTGTTGGAAAAGAACCATTTCCTTGTATCAATTACTGCAAGCTCAATTCAGTAATTGAAACTGAATATTATCCTTTACCCAATATAGAAGAAGAAATGGAAATACCCAATGTATATACAAACAAATGGTTTCATTTAATTTTAAATTACTTTCTAAGACTAATGGTGGTATTCATTTTATTATAAAAAATATATTTTAGGAGAAAAGTGAGTTTTTGTACAGTGCACCCAAGTGACACAAGTGATCTCTTTTTCCCCGCTTACGATGATTTCACATTTTCCCCAATATCTGCAGAAATTCCTAATCTATGCACAAGTAAATGGTTTATTTAGTAGATCTAGTAAATCACTTTCTAAGACTAATGGTGGTATTCATTTTAATAATTTAATAAAATTCTAAGACTAATAGAAGAAAAATTGACAAAAGCAAAAAATACATTACTCTTTTAGATCTTGGTTACAGATATTGGCAATTTCCTTTAACAAGAATTCAACAATATGAAACTTTTGTTACTAGATTTGAAAGTTTCCAACTATTATGTTTACCTTTGGGACTTAAAAATGCACCATATTTCTTCAGTAAAGTCATACCAAAAATATTAAAGGACTGTGAGGAGTTCACTCTCCTATATTTTGATGACATTGCAGTTTTTTCAGAATGTTGGGAAAATCATATTAAAGGACTGCCATTTGTTTTGTATAGAATGCAGAAAGCAAATTTATGTCTCAAGTCTTTGAAGTGTAACTTTGAACAGGAACACGTAAAATATCTTGATCATTTAGTAGGTCAAGGTCAAGGAACATGTGATGAAGTGATCATTAAAGTATCTAACTCCAAAAACAAAATAAATCTTTCCTGAGATTCATTGGATATTCCAGACAATATATTCATATATTTTTCATAAATTCCACTCCTCTTATAGATGCTCTAAAGCGTAGGTTCCCAAAGGGGTCAAGGTGGACCCCAGGGGTCCATAGGAGACTACACGGGGGTCCACGTAGATGTGAAAAGAAAACAGAAGTTCACAAGTTGTAAGTGGGGGTCCACGAAAAATTTTCTGGTTTTCATAATAAAGAACAAAAATTTTGTCATGGATTTACTTATCAATGTAGGCAAGTAGCATCGTTCACTAGGTAGATATTCAAAAATATTCTAAACTCAATTCAAACACAGAATTGAGATAATAGTACAAATGTACTAGGTAAATTAAAATTAATGAAGCAAATTATTAGTCGGCGTGAATTCTCCCAGTTTCCGCACTTGTCACAAGTAGAATGTCTTAACGAGGACATTCAGACTTACGCTCAACATAAATATCCTGCATGATGACTTCAAAAATAGATTTAAAGATCATTCTGACGATGGAAATACCACCATGGTTTTTAACCCCATTTGATGAAACGGAAGAGGCAAATGTGGTATTACAAGAGGAGCTACTTGAGCTCAGCACCAACGAGGAATTGAAGGTGAAATTTAAAAAAGGCTATCAAACATTTTGGCTGCAGGCAGAAATTCCCGAAAAATATCCTGGGCTGTGGGAAATTGTGAGAAAATTTTTGATAGCGTTTCCCTTGTCATATCTTGTTGAAAGAAGTTTTAGTGCCGTTACAAACCTGTCAACAAAAAAAAAGGGAGTAGATTGAATATCACAGAACGGGGAGATTTGAGATTACTTCTTACAAAACTGATAATTTGCTGTCAATTCATCAAGTACATCCGTCTCATTAAAAATATGACTATTTTTTATTGTTGATCTACATTTCAGAGTTCATTGTCGATTTTTTATCAATTGTTGATTGTTTGTAATAATAAATGTTTATAATTTTATATAATCATAAGTATTATTTTAATAAATAGGACAAAGAAAATGTGCTACTTTTTTTCCTTCTTAACACCCCCAATTTAGGATGCTATTTTTTAGGAGTTTTGAGAATACAGTAGAAATGTAGCAGCAGGGGGTCAACCGAAAACAGGAAAACTTTGAAAGTGGTCCACGAGAAAAAAAAAGTTTGGGAACCCATGCTCTAAAGGGATCTAATAAGAAAGATGACATTCAAGTGACTGATTCTTGTGATATGGTTTTCCAAAAATTTAAGGAACTGCTATGTAGTACACCAATATTAAATGCCTCAATTATGAATGACAATTTATCATCCAAACTCATGTGTCTGATTTTGAAACAGTGATCATTTTATCCCAGCTAAAGGACAGTCAAAATGAACATCCTGTTCTGTATCAAACAAAAAAATGTATTCATTGTGAATAATTTTTGAATACATGTTATCATAAAACTTTTGTATTTGTATATTATTAGTATATTTTCTTCCTCATTTAAAAATGTTTACTTGGTCTGTTTAACTAAGGTTTGGGTTGTGTTTTTAGAGGGAGTGCCAAAATTGCTTAGTTGGTAAATTATTCATTTGTTTCATTTTTGTTTTGCTCAAAATGACAGAACTTTTCTCTGAAGAAAGTTTCCTCCCCCAATGAGAAATTTTACTGATTACTTTGACTGTGGGAGAATAACACCATCTAGTACATGACAGACATAAGTATTTCGCATATATTTTTAAAATCTGTTTTGTTATGAAATGTACAGACTGTTGTTGTTCAAAAATGAAAGGATGATGAAGCAGAGAGTAGCAGAAAATGAAATGTAGCTGATATTTTATATTTGTGTTTTTTATGCCACATTTATTTTATTTTGTATTTGTGTAAAATATAAGTGCTTGTTTCAAAAGCCTGTAGATTCACTACAGTAAATTTGTAATATATTATGACCATTTAATCCATATTATTTTAATTAGATCGGTTACAATTATTATCACAATATTAAATGAATTTATCAGAGATTAAAAGTCTAAAAAATGAAGCAAACTATCTAAAGAATGAACTGCAACTTATAGTATGTTATTCAAACATTTGTGAAAAAATGAAATGATCAGTCTAAAAATGTGTAATGTTGCCTTATAAACAAAAAAGTTTCTGATTAGTTAGCATGACATTAATTTGTCATAATTTCTTGAAACATTGATATTGCTGTGTAACTAAAATTGCTGTAAATTAATGCTATGTTAACTAATCAGAAACAAAAAAGTTTCTAATTAGTTAAAACAAAATTAATTTGTCATAATTTCTTGAAATATTGATATATTTTACAATAAGAATGAATTTTCTCAAGATTAAATTTAAAGAAATTTATAGATAGGCATATTTAAAGCGATAAATGTACCTTTTCATTAATTTAACAAACAAACTTCATTTTTGCCTATAATCTTTTATAGAGCTTTTTAAAAGCTTTGAATAAAAATTTACCTTGTATGCTTTAAGTGTATATTTAATTCATACAATAGAAAAAAAATTACACGATATAAAAGCTAAATACATCATATTAAGCTTCACAATTTTAGTCACAATCTATCATAAAATATCAAATTATCAAGGAAAAATCAGATATATGAATGGATACATTATTAATCAATAAACATTAGCCTATATTAAACTCATTTCACTACACAATACCAAATGACATTATAGGTAAAAAAATGAAACTGTTTTGATTAATGATTATTAAAATTAAGCATGATAAATTAACTCATACCTGAAATATATCCTATTTTAGAGATATTCCTGTACAATCCAGCTTTAAAAACAGTAGTCAAGTTTTCCATTTCTTTGAAAATGTGACCTGCATCCCATGTTGCATATTCAAAAGCTTCTACAATTTTATGGATAATTGAGTTCAAACTACTAGGAGCGCCATGTGGCAAAATGTGTTTTATGAAATGTCTTCCAGTCTTAACGATATTCAGTTTTTCATTATGTCCATAGCATATATTGTTGACACATGGAGTGCATTTTGTAGCGTTGAAGGAAAATTGAGAAGAGCAGCAAGGAGAATTTTCACATCGTTGTTCTTGAAGACCAATATCATCAACATCAATCAATTTTGGTTCACCCTCAACTACAATAAATTGTTGTCGACGAAAATCATTTAAAGCAATAGGTTCATCAAAAGATGACAAATGCTTTAGAAGACGAGATAGTCCTAAGCAAATCTGTAAAAAAAATAATTTTGAATACATAATTAACACATTTAACTTTAAAAAAAGAAATGAAAAAATAACTTATCTGTATAGGTAAAACATAACACTTTTTACTTTTTTAGTATGGGATCAATAAGAGATACTTTTATTGCCAACCAATTAAATTCAATTATTTATAATTAAAGAAATATTTATGCATCTTATCTTCTATAGCCTAAAACAAACAAAAAATATTAAACAGTTGTATAGTAAATTTATACAATAGATTCTCAGTTTTATGAAGTTATAAGGACCAAAGATCTTAAAATAGAAAAATAAGTGAAAGATTTTAAAATTAATTTTTTTTAATCAAACTGGCCTGTTTTTATAAATATAGGACTATTAAAAAGAATAGGCCAAGAAATTATCATTCCTAATAAATATACTTTAAAACATTTTCTCTTGAAGTGATTGATTGAACTCTAATGCATGTAAGATGATACTCTGTGTGTGTGATGCAAGTATTTCACAAGTAAGATGAAAATTAGATTAGGAGGGAAAAAATTCACACAAATTGTTTTAAAAAAATCCAGGATTTCAACATCAACAGTGGAATTACTGATTCATAATTTAAAGGATTAATAATACTTCAAGAAAAATGCCAATCTAAGTAATAAAAAATAAATATAGCTTTTAAAATAAAAAGTTTAAAAAAAGTCAGATGATAAGAAAATGCTAACATGAGATACATAAAAATGAGTTCCCAAAAGAGAGAGAGAGAAGAGAGAGAAAAATTTAATTTCTTAAATGGGAGTTAAAACTAACATTGGATCAAGGAGACCATTAATTTGTCAAGTTCATGACTATTCATAAATTAGAGGTTTATAAAAATGAATATCTCTTGTACACAAGTAGATTTAAAATTTATATTAATACTTTTTATCATATAAGTGTAAAAGTAAAATTATATGGTATAACTATTTTCTTCTCATAGAATGAAAAGAAATAATTATGCTATTTCTGCTTACAGCCAATTACAAAAATACTTCAGATGACTAATCTTAGGTCAATTTTAAAATCTGTACTTTGTTAAATAAATTGGAAAGAAAATTCAAAAGCTCAGCAAATTCTGTAGTGGTTAAAATACATGCTACATTTCAATAGTAAATATTCCACAAAATTTTGAAACCATTAAAAAATGTATCAATTAACACTTTAATATTCTCTAGTAAATTTAATTAATAAAAAGAAAAACTATCAATATTTTTACCCGTAATCTGTCTTCCCAAGAAAGTTGTAATAAATTTATTACATTTACTGCATCTCCATATTCCTCAAAAATAGAAACAAAATTATGAGGATCAGAAAAATCTGGTTCTGCTGGAATACAATAACCTAAAACCTAAATTAAAAATAAATATTTTAAGATAATATTTTATTAAAATATTAGTTTATGAAACCAAAAATAAAATATATAGGTTTCATTTTGTTAGTGTGAATAAATGAAGAATAAATTTAATTTAAATTTAAAGAAAATATTTTTGATTGGTAAAATTTACTTAACAAATTTTGTTTTTGACTCAACATAATTAGTTTTACAAAACTTTTGGAAGATCTAAGAATATTACAATATCACTAAAACTAGAAAATATATAAGAACTTGTCATTTCTCAATAAAAGTATATATATTACTTTATTATTACTACAACACTTTTTTCATTGTCTTTTATCTTTAATACCTAACACAATCACATATGATAACAGAATAGATTTCATGTTTTTACACAACCAGTATTTTTATTCTAAATTTATGTTATTCATTAG
Source organism: Latrodectus hesperus (assembly GCA_037975125.1). Taxonomy (NCBI): domain Eukaryota; kingdom Metazoa; phylum Arthropoda; class Arachnida; order Araneae; family Theridiidae; genus Latrodectus; species Latrodectus hesperus. The sequence continues at coordinate 36,293,910 of CM075855.1, forward strand.
AAATTCACTTTCAATTCAAGTAAAATGTATTGAAATATATATAGAAATGTATTTTTGTCAGTAAGAAAAAGTGTGTGATCTTATAATTAGATATAAAATAGTTCATGTATGCTTGATAGCTATTTTTTTTAAATAAAAACTTTGACATTTTTCCTTCATAAATTTTATTTTTTCAATTATTTGTTTTAAATCACAATACTTCGCAAAAATCTCATCAGTTAAACTGTCACTATTTCATAGTGTTTTAAAATAATTTATTTTAAAGTTAAAATACATTTCAACCCATGAATTAGTTTGCAAATTAAATTTGAAAAATAATAAATATAAGGTAATATTTATAACTACATAACAGTGAGCAAATTTCAGTTAACTATTTAAGTTAAAATTACTTTAGCTATGCTACTATATAGATTGAAATTACTTTATTTATATTAATTAACATTGATTATATAATAAATTTATTATTGTAGTATTAATACTATAATAAATAATTTATTAAATTCTACAAATGAATACATAAATTATCAAAAATACAATTTTTATATTTAGACATGTTAGGATTCAAATAATAGAAATGAGGGAAATTTATAATAAAAAAATAATCAGAAAATGTAGTGAGTTTCAACATTGATACTATTCAAAAGTGATGAAGACTGAGATTTTAGTATAAATATTAAAATAATTTGTGGCAATTCATAAAACTGCAATGTGCAGTTTAGAAATCACTGATTTAAAGGATAAACTAAATTTACTTCCTTTTAAAAAATAAAAGAGAAGAAAGGTATTTCTATTACATTATATAAAATAAAATTTGTATATATATATATATATCACAGAAATTAAAGATAACAATGAAAAGAAAGTATTTTGTTATTTACATGATTATGTTATATCATAAGGATGGCAAACCTTTTTGAAATGTGAGTCAAATTTATTCTTAATTTTTTAGTACCAGCTTGTGGGTCACTAATGCTCATTTACACCAAAGTTAAGTTTAAAAATTTTTAACTGAGTATTTTTAAAATTAAATATCTTTAAAATTCAAATGGCTTAATAGGTAAAAATAGACAGAGTTTGATGATTAAAAAATTTTAAGTCGGTTAAAATTTTTTAAGTGTTTGTGCAAATCAAATGGTAATAAGGGTTCGAATGAACAAACAATGAAAATTACATACAATATATATATATAATTGATTAATAACAAAAGTGATTATAAGTTATTTAATGAGAAATCTGTTGTTGTTTATTTTACAATATTTTTTAATATAAGGTTGCTATTTCATATTCATTATTTTAACACATTTTGCTGTTAATTCATCCTCACGTCTATTTTGATTCAAAGATTTTAGATTCCTAGTAGAAAACCATTTTTTATACGAATGCTAAACATCATTAAAAGAGTTTTTAACTAATTTTTTCATTTATATAAAATAATTTGCTTAAGAATCACATGCATTTAATATAATATATTCAATTTTTACATTGGTATCAATATCATTTTCCTGCTTTCGCACAGTTTTCCTTCTACTTCCGAAATCAAATTTTAAAATTTTGTCTTAAAATAATACTAGAGCCTGAATATTGGGTAGCCACATCAGAATATTACTGAAGATACAACTAATCATATTTTAGTTTTTCCTCAAAACTTTATTTATACAATATATATATATATATATATATATATATTGTATAAATTAAAGATACTATCATTAAATAAGTGCAAAAAATATAGCTTAACATACTCCATAGTATTATTTGAATCTAGAATAAGAAGAAATTATGTAGATTCATAGCTATATAAATTATAAAAAGTTAAGTAGAAAATTTTCGGTTTAAAATTGAAAAAAAATAATAATAATAATTTCTTAACATATTTCATTACAGACTAATATCAAATAAAATTTAAAATTAGATAATAAATTTGAAAAAGTTAACAAAGTAAAATTTTTAAATGATTCTAAAAGAATTTACATAGGATATGAAACTATGTAAAATATTGAGAAATTTGCATGCTATGTACATGATAAAAAATGTAATTTTAAACATGCATTAAAACAAAAATTATCAATGAAGTATATATTTTGAGTTTAGCAAGTTAACTTTGAAAAGATACAAAAATTATACATTTTATAAAATAAAATTGTACTAAATAATAAGCAAAACAATGAAATGTTTACTAATCCATTGATAAAAAAAGAAATCAAGTTTCATCAATAGTTTCAGGCAATATTGCTGATGAAATAAAAAGAAAATATATGAATATAAGTTTTTAAGAAATTAAAAGATTACTGAACAATACTAAAATTTACCTTTACTATGTTTTTGTGCGTAATAGAACGCAAAACTGAAATTTCTTTCAGAAGTTTTGAAGCAGCCAACAAATAACAATCTTGTAGGTAACGATCTTCTTCCTTCAAACAAGAATTGATATCATGTCCATCCATATTCACAGATTTTAAGGATATTGTTTTATTTTTAGTTGTACTTTATAAGTTGATTTGGTATACCCAGCAGCTAGGAATTTCATTTTGTCAAAATGTTTCAAAGAGGAACAGTTTAAATCTATATTTGCATCTAAATTGGGATTTGGTGATGGTTGTAGCCGCCATTCATTATTAACTTTCTTAAAATGCTTAAGTAAAAAATCGAAGTAAACAGTTTGTCCCCATTTTTCACGAGATAGTGTTCTGTGTCTTTTGTTTTTACGACAAGTACCTATCTGATAGCATTCAGGTTGCTCTTTGTCATAAATATAGTAAAATAACAAAATGTTTACAAAAATAAAAAAGGCAAAAAAAAGTTTAATCGTACTAGTGCTAACAAAAAATACATTTCGTGACATTATTTACGTTACAGTTTGTTTCATAGCTCATAACTTTGTGATAAACTTTATTTCCTTGCAACTAAATCCAAGGATAATAACATTTTGCAGATAATTATAATAAATGCAGATTTTCAAATGCAAAATAAATAAAATTAAATTATTAAATTAATATGTATGAAACTCAAAAAACATAAGCACTACTCAAATTTCCTAACATAATTCATTTTGTTTATAGGCTGAAAGAAAAGTTATGGATTTTGACTTTGCCATGCTTATGCTGACTTAAATTTTTAATATAAATCACACTAATTCTATAAATACTATAAATTAGAAAATAAGTTTGATGCAATATATTCCTTGAAAATTGCATGAAATAAAATAATATTAATATGAAATTAAAAAAAGACTCATTTATTCAGAGTTTAAATTTATTCTATGCTATTTATTTTTGATTAAACTCCTTATAGAGGTCAAATCTGAAAGTTTTGACTTTTTATAAAAACTTCAACACCATAGGAAAGCTGATCCAACGACCAAGGAATATTGGTCTGTGAACTGATCCCACACAAAGATTAAAAAGCAGGTCTTATTTCATTTTTGATTGTGACAATCTCATTTCATCAATTTGGCGAACTTAATAAATATCTTTCAACGACATTTTTTTTTAGTTTTCAGCTTATTTATTACGTGAAGATCAAATTCGAATTTCTTATATGCTAATAATTTAATATTTCCAAAGGAATTGTAATCGAAAAATCGAAAATAAATAATATTATAAATTAACTGAAAATCAAACTCAACTTTTCATAACAATGAGGGGGAAAGGAAATAACAATTAAAGTATGAAATATTATTCAATTGATGTTTTAATTTTTGGTACCCTAATTTTTATTTTCAAATAAAGTAATCTTTAAATTTTAAAATGATGTAACGCATGAATTTCATTTATAATGTACAATATATTGTAGTAATATAATAAAAGCTACAAATCTGCATCACATTCAGTTTTAAATAAACAATCCATTATTTTATTATGTTTTACCTTGACATGATAAATATTATTTAAATTTTAAAATTACATTTTATTATTTTTCTACATTTTAACAGTTTACAACTATGCAAGATTAATATTTATAATTTACGCTTAAACTTCTGAGAAACTATATGCTGTAAGGAATTTCAAAATTAATAAATAGCTATTAAACAGAAATTTGCTGTTGTTGTTGTCGTGTGGCTAGGCTCGCAACATGGGGTGCGCTGCTCCACTTTTCAAACTGAACCATATTTTGGTGTGGAGTCCGACTTCCTTAGTACACACATGCCATAGAGACCCGTTTATAGGGTAGGCAATCATTCACACCTCATTCATACAAGGAAATGACAAAGACAGGATAGTTAGAGAGAGAAAGTACACCCATGCCCGAACCGGGATTCGAACCCAGGACCTCCTTATCCGCAGACAGGTACGCTGACCACTAGACAAGTTGGGCAGCAGACAGAAATTTAAAAGATGAATATTGGATAGAAACATGGTTAGGAAAATTTATACTTTTTCAGTTTCATCATTTTAAAAGCAAATTGAATTTAAAGTTATTAAAGGAGAAATTTTAATATTTTAAAGAGAGTGGTTCAAACTGAAAGGGATAGTAATATTGGGTTAGAATAAGAAAAATAGCTAGTACATATATATTTAGGAAACAAAAAATTTTGATTTAACATCTCAGTCTGTAAATATTAAAGTTGTAATTTAATCTCTATAATTCAAGTCGACACGGTAAAATCGGGAATAAAACTACCATCCAGTTACTTGAATTACGATTTCAAAATATTATTGTAGTCCTAGATTTATGTTTTAGACACCCCTTGAAAAGATATCAACAAAATATTGACTTGACAAAAGTTGGCAAATTTATTTATCTTGAGACTCTTTATCCGCAGGATTATTTTTAAATGTAATTTTATGTGTTGCACTTTCTAATGCCAATTAAGATGAATGAAGGATTAAAAAAGAAAATTGGTCAAACTTCTTTTCTGTTAAAAGATTCTTCGGGTCAGATAAAAAAATTCTTCGAAGGAGTCATAGTAATGTGGAATGAGTCACCTGAAATCTGTTGGGGAAATTCAAATTCCTTTCGTGTTGTTTCTGTATATTATATGGGATCTTCTTGTGGGTAGGTATTTCAAATTTATGATAAGATGAATATGAGTTTATAATATAATAGAAAATGTTATTTTCAAAAATTTCTCCATTTTATAACATTAAAAGTTGAGATCCACGAAGCTTTTAATTTGATTATTAAGGAAAAGGAAGGAAATTATAGCGATAAAGTAAATGTAAGTAATTATATTCAATATAAGCGAGCAATTTTACTACTTTTTTTAAACTTTAGTGTTAGGCCTCTTTCACACTAGACGACTTTTTATTGTACAATAAAAGTCGTCAAGTGTGAAAGAGGCCTTGGTGCTGGAGGATGCTGGCCAAAACATGACAGATTTACAAAAATATAATAAAACAAATTGACATAATGAAATTAAAGCTTTAACATTGCAAATATCTGAATTATTGGTTAAGATGTTATAAATCTCTTAGAATTGCACCAATAAAACTTCCTAAAAATCAACACAGATCTTTGCATTAATGAAGAAATTAGTGACAAACACAGTTATTTACTTTTACTTTATTGATGAAAAATCAGAAAAAATAATTTTTCTGCTTAAAAATTATGTATTTAAAAATGAATTTTTTTTTAATTTTCAAAGTATAATGATATTTTGCTGCTTTTTTCTACATTTAATTACAAATTAAGATACATTTGTCTTCTTAGACATTCACCTGATTGTTGGGCAAGCGGTCTTTGCATTACAACATTTTCTTTTTGTCCGATATCTGAGAATTATTTTCCTTTTCATTCTTTATATTTTTAATAATTTCATCATTCAGTTTCTTCCGCATATATCACATGTAATTCTATATTAAAAAAAATTCTCGAGAGAAATTTTAAACCGCAAAAGGGAGTACTTTGTTTAAGTTCAAGCATTACGGCTCTGATAAAATATGCATTGGAACGTGGATTAAAATAGTTTCTTATTCAATATTATGTAACATCGTAACTAAAGAGAATTTTCTAATATTTCTCACAGCATTTCATTTGCTTTCAATTCATTTGTTCGTGACACTTTATTTCAAGTGACTCATCTTCACTCAAATCATCATGTAAATTACCTTGACTTTCTTCAATTATAATAATTAAATTTAAGTCGGTAAGTTCTATATAACTTAGGAAGTTAAAATTATATATGTATCTATGGTGACAATGTAAGGACTAATTTGTAAAAGCGTGAATGTTCGTAAATTAAATTATCGTAAAAACGAAATTCTACTGTATTACCAAAACTATGGCATTCATAATTATTTTGTTCTTAACCAAAGAGCAAATATCTTTCAAAACTTGACTCATCATTAGAGATTCCCGTTCTAGAATAGGAAGAGAAAAGGTATATAGAATATTATGGCCTAAGAAAACATTGCGATAAGTTTAAACATCCTTTTGATTCTTGAAGATAAAATAAATTATAGTGATTTATACGCATTATAATAAATTAAAATAAGAAAGGAAATCATTTAATTGCAAAAAAGGTATACTTGACTAAAAAAAATAACAAAAGTATATGTATGAAATTCCTACTTAAAATAACATCATTCGAATTCGAATCTCTAAAATTTATAAAATTAATTCATTTGTAATTAATAAAGGAATTTTACGTAGCAGGAAGTTAAACCGCAAAAATCTTCTTTAAATTAATTTAAATATTATCATATATTTTATAATCTTGCTTTCAAATATATAAATTAATGAATCTCAAATGGAATGCGAATGAACAAATCTTTCATTGAGAGGTTTGGAATACTCTTCAGCTTTTCTGTGAAAATTTATAGATAATTAGATTCTTCAAGACGTTATTCAAACTATCAAAACCTGTAATTTCTCAAAGTTTTGAAAATGTACAATGCCAGTTGTTATTTTTGTCAATGATTGTGAGGGAGCATTTGAAGACTCATTAGTCATCAAGATAACAGTCACTTGTTCGTTACAAGCACTTTGTCATAGGTCATATATAATGCTATATGCCATGTAGATGAACTTTACTCTGAAAAATCTTGTCTATCTGCTTGATTTTATTGCTGGCGGTAAAAAAAAAGATAGGAATTTTCATTACTAATCTATATTTTAATATCATTTTCATTACCATGACTCGTAAAAATATTGAAACTTTATTTCATACATAGTTAAATTTTGTAATTTAATATTTTCTCGTTCCTCTTTTATACCTATTATAAATTACTATACAAACTTTTCCTCAAGTTACTATATGCCTAATACAAGCTACACTATAAACTTTTCCTTATCTAAAATAATATTTAAACGCACTAACAAGATTATTATTGCTACATAATTCTTTTTATAATAAGGAAAGCAGCACTTGATGGCATTATTCAGCAATTTTTTGAAAAATATATTGTCCAGGGAGACCTCACTTATAGACGAACTCCGGGATCTTTTAAATCCTTCCTCGTATAATATGAGTAAACTCATGCATTCTAAATAAGAATTATTATTAAATGTATGAAACTTGCCCTTGATGACTTCATTGGTTAAAAATACTTTCTGGGAATGAAACAAGGAAAACAGTACCTAAATGGAACTATTCAGCAATTTTTAGAGAAATATATTGTCCAGGAAGGTAAAATTAAGTAGAAATCAATTTAAAAATAAAATAAGCTAAATAAGAAAATATTTAAATTTTGAAAAACATTGTATGTATCTCAATATATTTTACGTTGAAAATGAACAATTTCCTCATTCCAGACTAACGAAACAGGTCTTCCCTACATGACACCACAGCCACTTCTCGTTCAAGTCTTGTTATTTCGGTCGTGACGTTCCAGTGTCGTGGCCAGCTGTGCTAGATCATGTAGGTGAGGATCCATGTCGAGAACAACCCGATCGAGATGGTCCCACAGATTCTCAATTAGGTTTAAGTCAAATGAGTTTGCTGATCAGGAGAGAACGATAAACTCATCCTGGTGCTTTTCAAACCAAGCAGTATACTGCCATCTGTGCGACACCTCGCAATGCCCTGCTGTTAGATGCCATCATCCCGAGGAAAAACATGCGCCTAAAAAGGTGAACATAGCCCGCAAAATCAGATGCGTATTTATATTGATCCATCGTGTCTCCTACAATGATCCGTGAACCCAAAGAATTCCAGGAAAATGTTTTCCAGGCCATAATGCTCCCGCCTTTAGCCTTGGACTGTTCCAACAATAGTTGCAGGTTTGCCTTTAGAGGATTCGCATCTTATAAAACAACGTCCATTTTCCCGATGCAGCATGAAAAGTAATTCATCGAAAAACGCTACCTGTCGCCACTCAGTGAACGTCCAGTTGCGGTACTCGCGTGCAAATTCCAGTCTTCGTAGCAGATGAACAATAGTTAGCATAGGTGTATGAACTGGATGTCTGCTTCGGGTGCCCAGACGGAGCAACGTTCCCTGAACAGTAGTTAAGGAGATACTGCAGGTAGCTTATTGGTTCATCTGGACGTCCAGTTGTTTAACGGTAGCACGTCTACTCAAAGATAACGATTCTGTGCAGCAGTGGTTCACCTCTCATCTATGGCCCGTGGTGCACCACATATGCCACGTTACTGATTTTGTAGTCTCATTTTGCCATGCACGGTATATTTTTACCACGGCGGTACATGAACAGTTGACAAACATAGCACTTTCAGAAATTTTTCCACTTTTACACCGAAAGCCAATGATTATGTTCTTTTGAAAGTCGCATAAATCGCCCCTGTTTCTGCATTTCGTCAACGATGGCAATGTTTTTCCAAGCTCTTACAGATCCTTTATTTACGCTGAACTGCAGTGTGCTGCCACCTGTTTTTGTGATTGGTTGATATCGAGAGTACGCGGTGGTCACATTAATATGGCTGGACTGAGTAAATTAACATACATATTTTGCGTCTTAGTGATAAAGGGGGAAAAAAGCATTGTGCATCAAATTAACAACAGAAAATTAAAACCATTTTACGGTTTTTATCTTACTACGGCGGCACTTTGATCTTTATGTACTGTTAACATTTTATGAGTGAAATCTTTATGTACTATAAACATTTTAACTTCTAAGATGCCAAAAATGTTGATAAATATTGTACCTACGAACTATTGGTGTTCTATTAAGATATTAAACAAAATAATAGCTAACAGCTTATTATAGAACTCTAATACATAATTAACTTACAAATCATAGTTTTATTTCAGAGAAACTTCATTGGATTATAGTTTTAGAACTATACCTAAAATGGTACTGCTTCACACACGTATAAATGCAAAATTAATTAACAGTAATTTAGCTCAGTTTTAAATTAAGATAAATATTTATTCTATTAAAGTATTAATTACCAAATTAAAATCAAATTGCTTTAGTAATTATGATGCTGTAATGGAATAAAGACTTGGAAGGTGATAATTAAAATAATCTTTTAATTTTGGAGTGTTACTTTTCTTATTAATAAAATTTGTTGTCGAAACGAAATTTGTTCAATAAGAACTCAGTATTAATATCACACCAATTAAAAAAATATTAAGAAACAAATATATAAAGATAAGTATATATAAAATCTATTTCTCTTAACTTTTAAAAAGTATAAATGTTATTGAATGGAAAAATAAAGAAATCTTTAATTTGTCTTAAAATAATTTATAGTATATACTGCAAAGAGTAATAATCAAATTTTAAAATAGAAACATATTGAAAAATATTTTAAGAAGTAAAATACATAAATTAAATGCATTCTTATTAAAAATTAACAAATATTTTATAAATTGCAAAAAACTTGATTTTAAGTACTGCATAACACATACTTTTCTTAAAAATTGAATTTTGCTTAGGCACTATTAACTTAGTGATAAAATATTTTCAGTTATAATTAAATTAATAACCAAAATAAACGAAGGACAAAAATATTTTGTCTAAATATTTTATAATAATTGATACGATTAAACCCAAGATCGATTTTTGACATATAAACACAGAATTGAAAAATAATTTTTTAGTACACTTTAAATATGCCAGAAATATAAAAAAATATCAAATTATAATTCCTTAGACATTTATTCAAATTGAAAGCAAGCTTGTTTTTTTCTTTTTAAAAGAAGTTTTAGGCCATTTAAAAAGTATAATATATTTCAAGGTTTTGTCTTTTGATAAATCTTTAAAATACCATACAAATTTGTCTATATGCATCTAATTTCACATCATAATTTTATTGGATTTGAAAATAAAGAGAAAATATTTTACTCTAACACCAGCTTTTGATCATTTACTATAATTTAAATTCCTATGAATCCTTTCTAGAGTATACTTTTATAACACAAGATGAAATCATTAACTAAGTTTTATGTATAAGATCTAATTTCAAGAGAAAGGAATAACCACTTAAGGCTATCTTATTTACTTAAGACTATTGAGTAGCTTTAAATGATTTTCTGAAGCATACTCTTTTTGAGCTAAAATAAACTAATGTTGTAAAAATGTCCAAAATTTTTTTAAAAACATTCTTTAATACAATTTAATATATTCAAAATGAAACAACTCAATTTTGTTTCAGGGCATTTTAGATATAATAGTAAAAGAAAATGTGTTTAATCAAAGGACCAATTTTTAAGCTTTGAGAAAGATGATTTTTAAAAATTCTTTTAATATGTCTTTCATACTCATATATTAAATTTAAAGTCTTTAAGAATTTGAATATAATAAAAAATATTTTAACTTAAAAATATCAGCTAACTTTTAAACTTAAAATTATTTTTTTAAATAATATTTCCTTTTTATTATAAGGGGAACCACACACAGTGAAAATTCTTTAGGATGTGGAGATTAAATGATTAATATGCAACTGGATATGATTTGACATCTTAAAATATGAACCATTTTATCATAATTTAACTAAAAAGTCATTGAATAAGAAACACCAGTCTAAGCAAAAAATTATGAGAACAGTAAAATGAATATAAAAATTACATTTATTGCTTTAGAATAGAATATTAAAAGAACAGAAAAAATTTCTGCTACTTAAATTAAAAATCAATATGAAAATATTTATGTACAAAATGTTATGGAAATACAAACTTTATAACATTTAATGAAGTGATATCATGAATATTATATATTAATAAAATTCAACACTTAATTGTGTTAGATCCACCACAGAAAATTGGGTACATTTTGCCCAATTTTCACAAGTGATGTATTTGCTAATGTGCAACACATCTATATAAACACTATTAATTTTCTGATCCTCGATCAGAATCTTGGTCTATATTTGCTTCATCTTCCATATTTCTAAGATCATCATCTTCACGAAGACGTTTTCTTCCTCGATATTGTCGACCTGGAGCTCTTGGTGGTGGCTGTTCTGCTTCACCATGAACCAGACTGTTTCGATACAAGATAAGGGGTTGCCAATCTTCTGATCGAGTTCCTGGCATACTAGCTTGAATATGGCGGTCTAAATAATTCAAAACTACTTTTTTATCTAATTTCATCAATTTATTTGTAAATTCTGTCAATATCTCTAAAAAGGCCAAATTTGGAGGTGGACCTAAAGGATCATTTGGGTTTGCAATTGGTGTAACAGTAAATAAAATGCCTTCCCGATGTAAAGCTGCCACTGCATCACGGTTCTTAACCTGTAAATGAAATTAAAGATTTTATAATAAAAAATTCATATTTGAAATAATTTTCATACAAATGAGAGTTTATTTTTCTAGCTACCATAACAATTACATGTAAAATAATTGAACTTTTAACACAAAAATTCAAGTTTTATTACATTACATAACATATGCAAGCTCATATAATATCATATTTGTAAAAACAAGTACATAAGAAACATCAAAATTAATATTGTTAAAGTTTTAAACCTGATAATCAGGTTACTTGTTAAAAATTAATTAATATTACTCAGAATCAAACAGGGTTAATACAATATAGTAAATGGTTTTTCAACTAAATAATTTTTTAATTTCATAAAAAGGTAGTCATTTTAAGAAAGATTATAGTCTAACAAGCTACTAAATCCTTTGAAAATTTAAAACATCTTAGTCTGAATCCGACTTATTGAATATTCATTAAATTTTAAGTGTAAAAATGTTGAAATTTATAATTTGATGCTAAACTATATCTAACTAAAGTTTAAAAATTAACAAAAACTATAGAAACAAAAATGCTTTTAGTTGAAATTAAGAAATTTGATCAAAATACTTAGTTCATAAAATGTTTCGATTGTTAAATATATATAATAGATAACATTTGAAAATATTTTTACAATTCACATATTACAAATAAAAATTTTTGTAAACATAACAATAAATTGCAAACATTTTTCCAGAATGCTTGATAGTCATTAAAAATAATTCTAATCAATTCATAAAGGAATATATATAACTATATATCAGTAAAAATCTAAATCTAAAATATAGAAAAAAATGCAGAAAATGAAAATATAAAATAACTGCCTATAGAAAAACAATAAAATAGTTATCCTTAGTTAAAAAAAATTATATTAAACTAGGCATTTCAAATTGATTGAAACAATTTTGCAACTGTAAACAAAAAGCTGAAAGAATACTTTACATTTTAAATGAGAAAAGCAAATTTTTTAGAACAATTTACTTTTTTATATTCAAGTATTGTCACAGAATTATGGCAAAATATTTGAATTTATTTTAAATATATAAATTTTTCTAATTATATTTTATATAATCATTATATAATATATTTATCACAATACATACAATTTTGTGTTATTCAAATAAATTCTAGTTTTTATTCCTACAAAATTTTCACGTAAAATTATTATTATAATCCTTAGATGCTAGGATTTCTTATTCATCTTTTCAACAATACAAGGGGCAAATGTGATGACACTTTATCTATATATAGTGGGGGACCCAGTGCATATGTCATTGTTTACCACTGAAAGTGGGTGGATCTTTATAATTTAAAAGCAGGTACCAAATAAATGACACCCACAATTAGCTTTCCACTCCCAAGGTATCTCAAGTAAACTTATTATGGTAAAAAATATCAAGGTAAAAAAATAAATAATAATGATCTTACTTGATCCAATCCAAATGAAAGTGCAAATCGCTTTGCTAATTCTTTAATAGCGAGAAAATTTTCATCCTGACGGTTGATTTGACCAGAAGGTTGAGAATTTCTGAGTTCAGAAAAGAGTGATGTGAGTGACATTGCCATTGTTTTAGCACAATTTACTTTGTTTATTTCTCTTGCTTTCCCAAGTGTAGCTTTGATAATGTCCCCATAATCATTGTAAAATTTAACGTAGTGTTTGAAGATATCAGCAGCTTGTTTAACACTGACGATATTATAAACAACTAATTTGCAGAAAGAAGCCAAAAAGTTTCGCCTTTTATGTAGCTCTTCAATTTTTGTATGTTCATCTTGATCATCATCTTCATCTTCAATAAACACCTAAATAGATGAAGTAATGTAATTTTCAATAACATATATATATATAATTTTGAAAAATTTATTATAAAAGAATATACTTTAAAATTTTGAAAATAAAATTTTCTATGCCTGTGGTTAAAATGATTAAATTTTTTATTTAATCTTTGTCACAGAAAGATGGAAAAAATGGATAAAAAAGTATTCATTATCTTGTGATTTTGTTATGTTTAATTTTTCAAAATTAAAAATAGTAAACTTGGTTTAACCTAAAAGAATAAACTATCAATAGTTTTATAATAGATGAAAGGGTGGAAATGTAGATTACTTAACAGACAAAAAATTTTATAATCAGGAAAGATTTATCAAAATAATTAACTGATTTTTTTGAAATACACAAACTTGTCTTAAAACAAAGGAATATAAATATTGAAATCAGAAACTAGAACGTAATTAAAAAAATATAATTTAATACATTCTACTCAGCAAACAATCATTTTCAATATTTAGGTGAGTATTACTTTTATAAACTATTTTGCATAAATAATTTTTAACCTAAAATGAAACTCTATTTAAGATTTTCATCATACCATTATAATTTTACGCTCAAAAATTTTGAAATAAATATTTTAATAAGCAGTTTTAAAACTGCCAAGAAAACAACTATGTGTTATTAAGTATGACAATGAAATTTTTTCTAATAAAAATGTATATATTATAATAAACTGAAGATTTTTTAAAAGAACATTAAAAATAAAATATATTTAATGAGTTTATATCCATTAAATATATGCACATTATAAACTGAATTTACTGTCTCACAAAATAAGTTATTATTACTTTTATTTTTTAGTAATATATTAAACATTAAAATAGTGAAAAAGATATTTCATTCTAATATATTGCTTGAATTAGGATTTTGATTATATCGAGTTCCTGAGATTTCTCTCCATATAAACAGGAAATATTCATTAAATTCTAATTATTTTGATATTGAAATTCTTATTAAGTATTTCAATGAATATCAAATTCTTACTATAAAATTAAAAATAACTTATAGAAGAAAGTTTTATCAGGAATTTAACTTGTTAATCACCATTAAATAAATACCTTTGACTTATATATATATATATATATATATATATATATATATATATATATATATATATATATATATATAAATTAATATAAAAATGATTTTATTTCTTTTTTAATTTTTAAATGAGAATTCAAAATTATGTTAAAACTTTGTAGAAATCATAGAAAGCTAACTAATAATTTGTATAACTGCAAACATTCATAAAATCAAGAACTGATTCTATTTATTCAAATATCAAACAAAACTTTCATGATACTGACTAGAAGAATGATCTCTAACTTTTTGAATAACTTTAAACCTGAGTTTTTAAATTAAAAAAAAATTTAGATTTTGCATTAAACAATATTTTATTTAAGAGTAAAGAAAATAAAGATGTTAAATTCTTAAATAGAAGAAAGAAAAATATACAATTATATGGATTAAAATACTTCACTTGAATTTATTTACTTCACAAATTTTCATTGTTTGATTTAAACATTATTCTCAGTAAAAATAGAAGACTATTTTTACTAAAATTATAAATAAAATATAAAACTTATAATAAGATAATTCTTAATTTTTTGACGCTACATAATATTTATATTAATTAAATTCATTAATGTCATAATGTAAAAATATTAAGTCAACATCAAAGAAAATTATTTAAAAATTTACACATCACAAAACCATTTTTAATGTGGTAACTTTTATATATATATTTTATTTTTCCATCTTATATAATTAATAGATAATGATTATATATTTATAAAAAATGATTTATTATAAGTTTCATCACTCTCTTTTTACAAATTAGATGGTAAAATATTTAAAAAATTATGAAAAGTTATATAAAATGCATGACCAGCAATAACTAGTACTCTAAATAGATATAATGGATGGTCTGCAAATGGATAAAATGACCTGGAAAATTAACACTGATTGATAACATCATAGCAATTCTTATTTGATAAACTTAAAATAATTTAAGCAAGCTGGTAATCAGAATTTTTTTTCTTCTTAATTCTAGAATTTGTTCAATCATGATTTTTGTCACATTAGGATGCACCAGTTTTGCATTATAAATTTCTACACCTGTTTGAGAAAACTGCTATTCGTAATTAACTATAATTAAAATTTTTCCAGTAGTAGAGAGAAAGAGTTGATTTTGTGATAATAATTTCAAATGGATGTTTGACAAAGTAGCAACAGCTTTGATCAGATAACATAATAGTAACAATTAAATTATTATTTTGGGCTTTTTCAAGATAAATGATTTTCAGTTTATAAACTTTATTTTTTATTTATAAAATATAAATTTCTTCTCAATACAGCTTTTTTCACAGAATTCCTTACATCCTATTTTTTTATTCTTTTTCTAATTTTATTTCATGACAAAAATGTTTTATGGCAAATGGTATCTTGCTAATAGAATAATCCTTTTAACAATGAAACCTGTCACTGAAAAAATATTAGACTGTAAATATTCAAAGAGCAAATGCTATGAGGATCTTCCCAAAAAAAAGT
Organism: Latrodectus hesperus; assembly: GCA_037975125.1. Classification (NCBI taxonomy): domain Eukaryota; kingdom Metazoa; phylum Arthropoda; class Arachnida; order Araneae; family Theridiidae; genus Latrodectus; species Latrodectus hesperus. Next base: position 36,309,876 of record CM075855.1, read on the forward strand.
AATAAAATTCAATAATCACAAGATTATATTATTATATGGAATGTATGAGGATTTAGAAACATTTTACTTATTTTAAAGGGTAGACAATAATACTGCTTTTTAATTATTAATATCGTTTAGCTTATTAAACAACTTCAAAGCTCTAATTTTGTAAAAATAATATGTTTCTTTGTAATGGATTTTTAGAAAGTATGATTAGTATACTTTTGACAGATTAGGAAATAGGTTTTTTATAGTTTGAAAATATTGATCTTATGCTTCTTGTTTTATCTGTTTCTACAAATACATTTTAATTTGTATAATACCAAGTATTCACTGTTATATGAAATACATATTCTTCAATTTTTTGTAAAAAAATAATATTTATAACAATGTCTAGAAATAACATGTTGATGTAAAAATAATAGTTAAAGAAAACAGAATTAAAAATTTAGTAATGAATAATTTTATAAAATATTAAGAATATACTAGATTAAAATACACAAACCTTTTTCTGAACAAATGCACTTAATTGATTCTGCAAAACTCTATCAGGTTCATAAACAAGAGGTGTTAGTCCAGAATTCTCTGCTAATTGTTTACAAAATACAATAAGCAAGTCACATATAATTACAAAGGCTGCTTCTTCTAATGTATCAGTTGGATGGTTCAATAAATCTCGCATAGTGTCAACAAAATCTTTAAGTCTGTTTCTAAGGCTTGCCACAGCAACTGGCAAAGGACTGGTGTCATCTAACATAGCAAGGTCCCACATAATTCCCATTGAACAACAAGACATTGCATATTTAACAACATCTTCAGGCAATCCTTTATCTTGAATAGCCCCTTTGACCCAAAAGTCATAAATACTATCCCAAATACTCCAGGGGCCAAGATTGTGACAACTATAAAATATGGATACTTTTTTCATGGCTGATGTCACAATATATATTTCATCTTCATCTACTTCTTCACCTGCTTGCATGAAATCACTTGATGCTTGCTTGTATTTATGTACTAATGAATCAACCAATGTACCTCTAGCAACTGCACACCTGTAAATATTGTTTTATTAAAATGATACAAGTCAATTAAATGACAAACTAACAAAAAATTATGTTTCTGATATTAAAATTAATAAAATATTATAAAGTTCTTGATTCAAATGTAAAATATGGATTAGTTGTTCATATATTTTATTCTGGAATAAACAGATATTTAATAGAAACCTTAATTTTATTCTATAAAAAGTAATTCTCATGGGTGTTCTTGGTTTTATTTATCAAAGTATACTGTTGGTTATTAAATAAATTTCACATCAACTTTAATAAATATTACAAGATAAATAAGAATTTTTCAGTATACTTTAAATGGTGTATTACAAAAATGTTTTTCTACTGTAATGCGTAAATCATTAGACAATTAAATTCCAAGTTGATTAATTATAAATCACTTTATTTAGTAAAATCTATATTTTAAAATAGATGTTCTAAAATTATTTTTAAAATTACATTTAAATTCTTGTTAACTTTGATAATAGTCATGACAAAAACAACTCTGGAGAAAATACTAAGACAAATTAGAATTAATCAATTTAATTATTTATATTTATTATTTTAAATAAATTGCTTCATTTTGAAGCCCATTTAAATTTATATTTAAAAACAGAAAATATAATATTAAAGTGATATTAGTGTTAATGAAGGTCTTGATTTCACTTTGCAACAGAGATAAAGATGTCTTGTTTCTTTCGATTATATTTAAAAAGTATTTCCAGGATTTCTTTTCAGTGTCAATTTAACAGGCACATTCAAATCAAATTTGGACAAAAATTCAAAGAAAAATTTAAAAGTACAACAATGATTAAATAAGATAACAAGAGAATTATATACTAACATTAGATGCAGGAAGTCCTTGAAATAAAAACGGTAGAGAAATTGCGTGAAATAATATGTTTACAGGTAGATATTGTCTAGACTTTGAATATTAACTTTTACTTAGCTTGCCATTGTGCTCAGATATTCTGAAAATATTCTTTCAGTTTTATAATATGCAGGTAATTTAGGTTAAACTTTAAGATTTAAATAATAATTACATTTATTCCACATTAAAATACTATCAGAGAGTTTTTGTCTTACTGTACCTTTAAGATTTTTGCAAAATTTAAAAATTAACAGCCCTTTTTTAGGTGTAAAATAATTCTTGACCTTCTCCAGGTTTGGTTTGTTTGTCGCTCAACGGTCATTTTTTGTACACGAGAGCTAATTAGACCGGGACCTACGGTTTAAAGTGGATTCTGAACCATTACAAACATCCATGCCCAAGGTGGGATTCGAACCCACAAATTGTTGAACCGAAGGCTAAGAGCGCTAACCATTCGGCTGCCAGCTTGGCTTGACCTTCTCCAGAAAACTCATTATATCTCAATATCATTATATCCTGAATAACAGATATGCAGAAAACAGAAAAAATGGTACTTATAACTTATTCTATAGACCTTAATGCCTTTTAAGATTGGAAATTTGGATTTGAAAGAAAAATGTTTAACTCCTAATGACATAATTTTTTGCACCATTTTATAAGATCTTATAAGCTATCATATATACTAAAATTTGGCATTTAAAAATAATTTTTAAAAGTACTATTTAAGTATTTCGAAGTTTTAAATGAAAATGTACATAAACTTTCAAATTTAAAAAAAAATATGGTACATATTAGAACAAATAACAAAATTTAAAAATGATGAAGAGAATCTTGAAACTCAAAGAAATAAAAAACAAAATCTGTTTTGCTGTGTTTGTACCAGAATCATAATATCCCTTCTTAGTTCCTTAAAAAACGAGTCCCAACTTTCATTCATAAAAATAATTGTGAATATATTCATCTTTTGTGATAATGATTTCTCCTTTAAAACATTTGTTTCATTGCTTTCATAGATAAGAAAGGAAGCATGCAATCTATATTCCATCATAACTTCATTTATAGCAAAACAGACAAGAAAACCTTAAAAGACTGGGGCATAGTAATAAAAATAAAAGTATTTGGAAAGCTATCCTTACAATATATATCTATCATAGAAAACGAAATGAATTTTATTCATTTACAATACTATTTCTTACCTCTCCAGTTGATAAATAATACTGAAAAAGCAGCATGTAAAAAAGCTGAAGAGGAAGGCCCTAAAACTAAATATAGATTTAAAATAATAGCCATAGAAAAAAACCACCGATTTAATATTAAAAAAACAGTTGATCAAAATGTGCATATATGCACCACTCATCCGCTAAAAAAATTCATTAAAAATATAATTCATTAAATATATATATGAAACTCCTGGCAATGCAAAACATTTTTAGAAAGTGTCTATTTGAACCATCATAAAGGGTTAAAGTTACACTAGATCTGTGCTAGAAAATCTGTTTAAGATAAATTAAAAAGTTTCTGTGTTAAAGATGAAACTTTTTTCAAAGAATATGGTGCAAGTATTGGCACCAACATCAGAATTCCAGATTACAATATTGTTAAAGCAAGTGTAATAGATGCAGGTAAATATGCAAATGCCGAAAAAAATCATATGAAATAAATAAGTATAGCTACACTTCATAATTTATAAAACTAATGTTAAATAATCATCATTTAAAATTTTTTTATAGAAGTTATAATACCAAATGTTTTCTTTTTAAATAACAAATTGAAATATCAAAATATTTACTAGCAAACTAAATTAATTTACCTTGAATGAATAGCCAGTTCTTCATTACACAATACTTCATATGTTTTTGCACATGCCTCTAAGACATCAGTATCATTATGACGTTCCACTATTTCATGAATCAATTTTAATAAGCTATCTAAATTTTTCTCTTGACGGCTTGTAGTGTATATTTCTAATTCAAAATACTGAGGTATAAGCATCAAATTTGCTATTTTTTCAGCATCTGCAAGAAACTTTGCAAGTAATGAAGGAAGTGTCATTATAAAATGTTCTGTAAGTTTTATTCGATCATCAGATACTTGTTTTAATTCTTTAACAGAAGGTTGTTTTCTGTTGGGGCCTCTACCAACTGGTGGTTCTCCTGTAGCTGCTTGCTTCACACAACAAACCATGATTTCAATCAAAGATGTTTCTTGACGATCATCTAATGGTTCTTCTTGTGGACCTGGTTCTTCTAGAAGTAAATCTGTCATACACTCCCAATCCTTCATCATGGGGTTGCTTTCAATTAAGCTATCTACTAAATAAGCACCATGCTCATGAAGTTCACTTTCAATAAAAAACTGAACCAAATCTCGAATTAATGGAGTATTAATCGATCGTTTTTTTCCTCTCTTTGTTCTTAAGCCTTGAACAGCTTCTTCATCAGGCTGGAACAAACGTTCATTTAAGAATTCTCCAGCTGCTTGAGCAACAGCTCGATGTGATGAATAGACTAATTCATAAACATGTTCACAATCTTTATCAGTTAAAATCTCTCTATGATATTTGTGAATACTTATTACTAATTTCACAGCATGAACAGCTACATCATATTCTTTATCCAATGTCATTGCAACAATACGATCTTTAAATTTATTAGTAAAGAGTTCCATTTTGCTTGTCAATTCTTCGGCTCCATACAGAGGTAATAAAGCTTGTAAACACTTTAAACGAGTATCACCAACTTTGTCATGGAGAGTCCAACCAATATACTTCAAATAACTGTCATCCAAAAAGTGCTGATGAAATTTTTTCATCCACTGGCCGATTTCATACATACAGATGGATCGAATTTCTGGAAGAGTGTCTCGATATCTGTGAACAAAAACACTTTTAAACATATATGTTAACATGTTTTTGATTTCTTCCATATTTTCCTCTAATTCTTGACGTTTACTAAGAAGCATTTCAAGACGTTCAGTTGCTCTTTTATCTCTATTCTTTTGACGTTCAGCTTCATATTGACGTTGGGTGTTATCAAGATTGATACTAAGATTAAGAGCAACATCAACAAGTGCAGTCATTAATTTCATTGCTGCTAGAGTAGCAGTATGACGAAAAGCACGCACTTGAGAATCAGACAGTCCAGTTAATAAAGAGATAACATTATCCATTAGATACTGATCATAAATGATACTGTACTGACACTGACGCACCATCACTTGTACAAATTCACAAAAGTTAGTGCGAAATTTCTTCCACTGTGGACCACTCATAATCAGAGGATAATCACCACTTTCTTCTTCGAACTCTTCCGTCATTTTTCGAATAATTTGAGCATGTTCCATCGTTGCTTGCATTTGTGGAGTTATACGTCCTTTGCATCCTGCACACTGAATAAAAAACTGCATTAAATCCAACAAAGCAATATCACGATCTTGTTTGTATGCTTCGATCCAGTCATCCACAACACACTGAAGAGCACTTCTGCCTTGTTTAACAACTTCGAATAAACTATTCGGATCATCGGTAGGAGAATCTTGAATAGCTCGTCGACCACCTCTTCCACCGCGACCACGGCCACCTCCTCGACCCCTTCCAGCAACTCGTCTACGTTTATTTCTGATTCCTCTAAACCCAGTTTCTTCTACATTAAAATCTAAAGCTTCTTGTTCATGGAGATCACCCGCGGGAAATATATCATCCGCATCGACTTCAATGTTTTGCTGCTGATCTGAATCATCCTCACTCAATCTACCCCGTTTTCTAGCCATTTAGTTTATTTGAAGTTAAACTGCTATTCGTAATAATTCATGAAAAAACGAAACAACAAATTAAAGCGTTAAATTTCAAATTCTTTGCATCACAGATACAAAAACAAACATATTCTAAAATTTAAATAAAGCGTTGCCAGATTCAAACATAAATAAAACATTGCTCCCATAATGAGATGAGAAAAAAATAAATCTAACGATTTCAAGATACTCTGATATCAAATAACTAAAAAACTAATATTAATTGCAATTTATAACACAATTTGCAGATTTTTTCTTGTGGAAAATTTAACGTAGAGTTATCATGATTTATATGGCATCAGTTATATTAATGCTTGGCGCGTAAATTCTTGATTGCTATTTTTCACTGGTCGTCGGTGTTTGTGTTTAGATCATAATAAAACAACACCAAATGTAAGGAATGTATTGATTTTATTCTATCGAAATAATATAAATTACAATTTTAAAAACTTATTTAAATTTTAAAGGTTAATTTGGATTTATAAAATATCTTTTTATAATAAATACAATTGCTATGTTTTTGTTTTGAGTAGAAACAATAAATATTGAAATATGAATCATTTAGTTGAAGCAGATATTCTTGCAACTTGTAATGCTTTAGGTACCGAAATCACTGGTGTATATGAAAAGGGAGTTGAATGTTTGGAGTGTTTGAGAGATATATTACGATATTTAAGAAAAGATGATGAAAATCATTCTATACTCCGTTTTCTTGGCTCCAATCGGTTAGTACAAACTGATCTTTTGCCATTATTAAAACATTATGAACAAGATGATGAAATATTCGATTTTGTTCTTAGACTTTTGGTTGCACTCACTAGTCCTGCTCTTCTACTATTTCAAGAAGAGATTCCTGATGATAAACTATCTAACAATGTTTACTTGCAGCTCATTCATTATTTGCAAACTTATAAAGAGGCTTTTTCTGATGAGGAAATTTGGAAACCCTTATCAAAACGATTACAAAGTCTTCTTGAAATAAGAGCTATTGAACGCAGTGAGAATGAAAATTTAACCATAGAAAGAATATTAATTCTTATACGTAACATTTTACATGTGCCTACTGATGATAAAACAATTATTCAAACTGATAGTGATCTAAGTATTCATGATAAAATTTTATTAAATCTTCGTAAATCAAAGATTGATGTTTCTCTTTTATATTTGTGTGCTAATGAAGAAGAGCATCAATTTTCCCTTCATGTCCTTGAAATTGTTACTTTAATGCTACGTGAACATTCAGCAGAAACCATTGCTCTTGCTAGTGAGCAACGATCTGCCATAGAAAAAGAAAAGGATATAAATTCCTTAGTATCTATTTTGCAAAAAGAACAATCTCTTAAAGTTAAAAAAGCTCAATCATTTTTTTCATCGAGATTTTCTGGTGTATATTCTGTCAAAAATATGAAATCTTTGAGTGATAAAGATTATATTTCACATAAGTTAATTACTAATATGGATGATGTAAAATTTGATGTGAATAAAAATGCAAAACGTAAACCAAAAAATAGGCTACCTGTTAAAGATGTTGATTGTACTCGAAATTCTACCTTGACTGTTAGATTGTTTCTGAAAAATTTTTGTAAGGAATTCTTAAAGATTTATAATAAATTGATGGTCACTGTTAAACGAGAGTTATTGCGAAAAAGTTCAGATGATCATGATGATTCTTATTACCTTTGGTCAATAGAATATTTCATGAGATTTAATCGTCTATATAAATTTCAACCTGATTTTGTCAGTGAAACAATTTCAGTACAAATATTTCACCATATTCAAACTCAAATTACAAATTATCTTGAAATGATGATGTCAGACAAAAAGAAGGCAAAATATTGGTCTAAAAGAGTGCAATTAGGTGTTAGTGCATATAAAGAATTGTTAAAAACTTTACAAGCTATGACTAAATCAACTGATTCAAACATACAAAGAAATGCTGACATTGTAATTAGCAATATTTTCTATGTTATTGAATATCGTGAAATGTTGCTTTCTCTTTTATCTCATTTTGATGAGGTAAAATTTCCATTATCTTATTTATCTGAACTTGTTGAAAGTTCTTATTTATTTTTGAAAATGTTAGAAGACCATTCCAAAAGAAATTCTGAAATAATTATTCAGAAGAAAAAACGACAAGTTCGAAGGAGAAAAAAGAAAGCCAAGCCTGCTGAACAAATAAGTGTTCAGTCTCCTGATGTACAATGGTCTGATATTGCTAGTGAGTTATCTGCTACTGTGCAAGGTCGAAGAAATATTCCTACAGATATTACTCCTTTTGATGGAGCATCAGAAAAAGACTTTGAAGAACAGAAAGTTCAAACCGTGTATAAAATAAAAAATGCACTTATCTCAAAAGAAACAAGTCAAGCTGTTGGATATTTACGGGCAGCACGAGAACTGTGGCCTGAAGGTGATTCATTTGGTGCTGCTGATATTGAATCTGAAGATGAATTCCTTCTTCTTAGGGAAATATTTTTATCTGATTTAAATGACCCTCAAATTGAAAATTCTCATTTGGTGGAGGATAATTCACACGAAGAAGAAACTGATGAAGAAATAGAATCTATGCCTGCTGTAACTGAACAAAAATTAGATATTAATGAAATATACAAACGATATGCAACTCATAAAGTTGTCCAACCATGCTGCTTGTTGTTGGATAATTATCAAAAAAATTCTAGGCAAACAAATTCCAGCTTAATTAAGTTTCTCCATCGTATAGCTTGGGATTGTAAAATGCATGCTTTATTTTTTCAAGCTACTGTATTTTTAACTTTTCAAAGAATTTTTCAAGATCCTGATGTTACACATGACCCAATTATTAAAGAATTTTATAGATTTGGAAAATATATTATGAGGAGATTTTTTTCCACTCTAGAAAAGAATAATAAAGTTTTTATTGAAATGCTATTTTGGAAAGGACCTAGAGAAGCATATGAATTAGAAGAAGGCTATGGTAGTTCAGAAAGTGGTGCATTGAGAGCAGCTTGGACTGAAGATGAAGAGGAAGAATTGAAATATTTATATGAAGAAAATAAAGATATTTACATTGAGGGTCAAGATGTAGCAGATATTATTCTAGCTAATCTCAATAAGAAACGATCAAAACATCAAATTATTTCAGCTCTGAAACGATTAGGTTTGATTCAGAATGCAAAGGACTTAAAGCCCCAGTTAAGAGAAGAATGGCAAGAGTCAGAAATAATTGATCTTAAGAATTTATTTGAGGATTATAAATCCTCTGATGATATAATGGGGAATATATTGAATGGTTTATCTATTAAACGGCCAAGAAAAGCAATTATTGAAAAATTATTAGAACTGGATTTAATACAAGATCGCAAAGAAGTTTTAAAGAAAAGATCCAAGTCATCTGCATCTCATAATTCATATGATGATTTTGATGAAGATCATAAACAATACTTACATGTCAAAAAGTCCAGGAAAGATGAATCATCAGATGATGAAGCTGAAAGTAATTTCTTTAAAAACTTAGAAGTTGAACGTCAGGGATACAATAATTTGCTTAACTCTGATGAATTTAATAATCTAGAAGTTAATGGAAAAATAAATAAAAAATCAAACTTAATGGAGAAGACAATAAAAAGGAAAGGTATACAGAATCAACAAGGTAAAAATATAATATGGGAGGAAAGTGAAATAATGGAATTACATAGGATTTTTAATGATAATAGAGAAAAAGATGATGTGCTGAATATCATTAAAAAGTCACTGACAATTAAACGATCTAAAAAGCAGATAATAGAAAAATCTCTTGAAATTGGTCTAATAAAGGATCCAAAAGACTTTAAGAAAAACATTGTACAAGATAATGGTCAAAATTCCATATCAGGCATTTGGGATGAGAGTGAAATTTTGGAATTACATAAAATATTTAGTGAAAACAGAGATAAAGATAATGTTCTGAAAGTAATTTTAAATTCTCTTACACAGAAACGATCTAAAAGAAGTGTTATAGAGAAGCTACTTGAAATTGGATTAATTAAAAGTAAAAAAGAATTGATGAAAACAAAACTTTCATCATTGGGAAATAGTACATGCTCATCATTTTTTAATGGAGTTATTGAAAGTGATGATGAAGAATTTAAAGGAAACAATCAGTTAAATAATATTAATGATTTATCTTTAAATAGAAAGAAAGGGAAGAAAATGCGACAAATTTTGTCAGATGATTCTGAACATGAAAATTATCCCAGTAAAGAAAATAAATCCGACCAAGAGAAACAAAAGAAAAAAAGGCTCCCAAAATTATGGGGAGAAGAAGAAATTGTAGAGTTACATGAATTATTTAAAGAAAATAAAAATTCCACTAATATAATTGGGAACATTATTAATAAACAAACAATAAAAAGATCAAAACAAAATATAATTGAGAAATTGTTAGAATTAGGAATCATTAAAGATAGAAAGGAAATAAGAAAAAAAAGGGAAAGTAAAAATATATCATTAAAAAATGGTTCTAATTTAAACAAGGATCCTCTTGAATCATCAGATGAAGATATACCTTTGATAAATAAACTCAAGAATAATTCAATTGCTAATGCTTCTTTTGAAAATAAAAGTATTAATAATAAAAAGTCTGGGACAGTGGAAAAAAACAAGGAATGGATTGAACAGGAAATCATAGAATTAAATCAGTTATTTCAAGAAAATAAAGATTCTGATAATATATTCGAGGCAATAATACCTAAATTGACCATTAAACGATCAAAGAAGAACATAAAAGATAAATTAATTGAAATTGGTTTGCTTCCAGGTAAAAATTTATCTAAAATAGGAAAAAATAAAGTAAAGAAATATCAGATAGAAGAAATATCAGATAGTATTTCAAAATCATATGAATCAAAACATAAAAGAAAGTTATTGGAAAGTTCAGATGATGAAACTTTGCCTTTTTTAGCTGATGCACTTCCAAATAGGAAAAATACTCAAGTATCTACTGTCAATAATGAACCTAACAATATTCAAATTTCTGATACAGTGTTAGATGATACTGTAGTATTGGTGACCAATGCCTCTCTGCAAAAGCCTTTATTAGAGAATGACAATAAAATCATTTCTTCAGGAAATGAATCTGTAAGAAGTGATCAACACATAAGTAAAAAACTAAAGATTGATAAGAATGAAAATTCAGATCTGAATTCTCTTGTTGAAAAAACATTTGTAAATGCTTCAGATTTGTTAGATAGTGACAGCCAATCATTTGGTTTTGAAAGTATTAAGATGAAAAATAATGATGACACTCCAATTAAAAACTTTTCACATAAGAAAAAAGCACGTGTTTTAAATGATACTGATTCTGAATAAGTGTCTTGTTGTTAATATATAATTTATGCTGTGTATATTATGATAAAATTAATAATTATGAAAATTGATAATTATGATAAAATTGAAAAAATATAAAAAGCATAAATGAATAATTTTGTTTAAGAGAATATATGAATTGTACTAGAAATTACAGTTAAATTTAATACTTTATTCCAGTTTGTTTGATAAAATAGTGTAAAGTAGCTCATATTTATTTTTTTTGTTGGGAATAATCACACACACACACACAAATTTATTAATAAATTTCTTCTTATTCACCTTATATTTATATATACTGCTGTACTAGTTAAAAATTAGAATGAACATAAAATATTTAATATCAACATATTTATTTTATGTTTAAAAAAAATTGCATTTTTCATTCATCAAGTTATTTACATTAATATGATTATTAAGTTATATTTTATATATGTGTGTCGCACCACAGGGCCTCGCAGTCAAGAAAACAGAGATGGGCACTGTTGACCTTGACCTGCATGGGTTGTCATGCCAGGGTTTAGTTTTAGAGTTATTTTATGACTGTATAAAACATATTTGTAGTTAATGTAATTTTTTAAAAAATATTAAAAGAATGTCATTCCTATGTAATATTTTGATTAAATGTTTACATAGGAATGACATTCTTTTATTAAATGTTTACATGTATATAATATTTTTATTAAATGTTTACATGTTGAAAAATATTATATGCAGAGTAAAAAATAACAGATTTTTTTAAACAAACAATTTTGTAAATATTCATATTTAAAACATCATTAAACATAGATTTGTGACTGATAATAGATATCAACAGCATTCATTGTCCTTAACTTTAATCACAATAGAAATGTTAGTAGCATAATATTATTAATATATAATTTATATATTTTTCTTAAAAAATGCTTATATTTTAATCAATTATATACATATTAATTTTGTACCACATGAAAACGTTATTTTATGGATGGAAAAAGAATATAAGTAATTAGTAAGGAAACTCTGCATATTAAAGAATAAAATTATTTTAGAAGACTTTCTTAAATTTAATGCCTTTTCTAAAATGTTTATTAGACAATTTTTTTGGATTTAAAAAGAAGACTTGTTGATTTCTCAATTCTTCACTTTTTATATAAGAAATCATTCTTTAATTTTAAATTGAGTTAATTAAAATATTGTTTGATTCAGCTCAAACTGAGAAAAAATTTCTAAGAAAGGAAACAAAACAAATGATTTTATAATGTTGAAAAAAAATTTACTAACCTAACTTGAGATTTCTTTTAAAATCATATAATCATGATTTCTTACACTTATTTTTCTTTAGTTTATGATTAAATATTTTTTTTGGTGGATTCTAAAATTTTCATACCCATTATATTTTTCAACTAAAGTCAAGTACTTTTTGGAATAAAATGTCATTTTAGAAAAAAGCTTACAAAATTTAATGAAACACTAAAGATAATGAATTTTTTTTACAATTTGTCATATATTAAGTTTTGCTGTATAATTTTTATTTTTAATTTATGATTTATCTAAATGAGTAAGGAAAAGGAAAATTTTTAAATAATTACTTAATTTTTTAACAAACATTTTAACTATCTAAATTGAAGAAATAGATTAATTTATGTGTTGATATTAATACCTTTTATTATTTTTAAATTAATTTTCTTGCAGGTATTTAATTTGATCAAAAATACATAATGAAATTGAAATACTGTAAAATGTGCATTTGTATGAATTGTAATAAAATCATTGTAAAAGTAATTTGTAAAGTTAAAATTTTTCTGTTATTTTAAGTTATCCTACTTTTGAATTTTAATATTCTAAATGTATTAAAATATTTCAAACTGATATAAAAATATCAGTATTAATATTTAATTAAATTAGGCTTTAATTTTTTCTCAATATTACTTGTATTTTTTTAAATTTTTACTTTTGAGAATTTAGCAACTTTGTGAAAATGTCATCAGATAGAAATTACTCATGCAATAGCAATATTAAAATTTGGATAGTTTTATAAAAAAATAAATTAATTTGTTTAAAATCTAATGATTTAAATTGGACCTCTCTTTATATAGTTGAATTAATCTCATGGAGTTCAATGTTACATTTTGAAAGTTTCTTTGTTCTTTTCTTGCTTTTATGTAAGGGAAAAGTATTGATATTTTTTATTCAGTGAAATTTTATGTTTGTCATTCTAATTTAGACTTTACAATATCCAGTATTATCCTTTACTATTATACATTACTATATCCAGTATAATCTATTATAAAAGTTCATTATATAATAAAATATCTATTTTTTCATAAATGAAAGAATTATCTGGATGATAGATATTTCATAAATAATAGAATTAATTAATATGACTTTTGTTTTTTTAACTGAGCTATATAGAAAAAGTACCTAGTACTCATTAGTTAAAATAATGAATTCTTAAGCAAAATTTAAACTTAAGCAAAACTCTAGAGCTGTATTAAAAGAATACTTTTTTTGGAGACACCCCATATCTTGGGAAATTAATTTTAATGTGTATATTTTTTATATTCTTTGAAGATAATTAAAAATCATATTTTATTAATATTTAATGAATATGGTCATTAAAATAAATATATATTTAAATTTTAGACAAAAGATTCAATTTATCATTTAATTAATTTTAAATTCATTAAAAATTACTAATTCATATTCCATTGTTCTTATATTTTAGATTTTATCTTCAATTTTAATTTTGAATTGATAAATTTTTTATTACAAATGTAATTTAATGCCTTTTATTAGAAGTAGTCATTAAATATCAATTTCTAAATGACTAGCATTACTTAATAAGTTTATCGATATTAAGGATTGATCAATTTTTTTTATTAAAAAGTTTGGATTTTTATAACCTAGAATAATCATTCATAGTTATAAATTCCATACTACTAATTAAAAAATTAAGATTGACAAGATTTAAAAAATTTTTAAGATCAACAGCAGAGTTGTATTTATTATATTGTATACTGTATTATATTAAAGTAATCTTTATATTGCACCTATTTATATGCTTCTTATTTTAAGAATAAAAGAAATGAAAAAATAATTCACATTGAAATCAAATGTGCTTTAGTTTTCCGATTATTTAGCAAACATATATTTATTTTGTACCTCAATATTAAGATAAAAATGTTTTCCACATTATCCCATTGACCATTTTCATGAAAATATGTTCCTAAATATTGTGATTTAATGTCAGATAATACAATGATTGCATCAGCAGATTAAATTCATAAGCTTCTGTTTTATATTTCTTAGTTTTAGCTGAAGAAAGTTTTCAAGTTATTCATTTCTTATAACAGTTTCACTGTAAAAATTAGAATATGAATTAAAAATAAGACTTAACAATTTGTTTAAATGGAGACACAACTTGATTGCTCTTTTTTCATTCATATTTGCGAAATGTATTTAAATTTAGAGCATGTTAACCAGTATTCATCGAGATCCATAAAAATCTAAATATTTTTGGTACTAAGCTGTAATATTTGGCGAAACATTTTTTACACAGAAATGGTTGTCAAGATGATGATAAATACTAAAAAATGGAATAAAAAATTTTGTATAAATATACTTTTGATCAAAGAGAAAATATATTTATGTATTTCTGCTGAAAATCCTAAGACTGATATAATATTTGATTATTTAATTTTAATTTGCCTTTGTAATATTTTTTTCAAAGATTATTAAAATTAATTTCGGAATTCTTTGCAGTTTAGCAGAGTTTATGACTTGTAAAATATTGTAATTTTGAATGATTTCATATACCTGCTGATGCATTTTAAATAAATTTGTTTCAATAAATTTATAAAATATTTTAAAATATTCAAGTTAAAAAATAAAAATTTTTATAAACATTTAATGATATGAGTATTATTCAAATTGTTATTCTCTAAATGGGATAAGAAGAATGTTATTCTCTTTTATCTAAAATGCATTTTCTGGAGTACATCATTGTCTAATATAATGTTTTTTTCAACAAGAATA
The DNA here is from genome assembly GCA_037975125.1 of Latrodectus hesperus. Taxonomy (NCBI): domain Eukaryota; kingdom Metazoa; phylum Arthropoda; class Arachnida; order Araneae; family Theridiidae; genus Latrodectus; species Latrodectus hesperus. Next base: position 36,324,909 of record CM075855.1, read on the forward strand.
ATTAATTAAATGAATATTAAAAATAAAAGGTTTTGTAGATATGAAAAAATACAACTTTTCATTAATAGCATAAAAATTTTATATTTGAATGTTGAATTTGCGCTTTTTTATTTTTTTTTAATAAAATTTCTCTTATGTATTAGATTAGAGGTTAATGCAGTACTGTGCTATATGCATCAAACACTTTGAAGTAGTTCTGCTTAGAGTTGACAGCCATTAAATTTGTAGTGTTCTGTAGAACTGTTTGTTGAAGGATCAAATTATTTTACCTATGAATTTTACTGTAACAAATTATTGGTCTCCATTGACCAATAATAATTATTTTTTCATCTAGTTTGTATTGTAAAGTATGGATTTAAGTACAATTGATACACAAAACAATAATGTGAATTATATTCATAATTTAAGATTTGGAGAGTTTTAAGATTAATGTTCCTTTTCTACTCACTGCATTATCTATTCTCTTCTAGTTTTTTTACAGAAAATATTAAATATTAGCTAATTTTTTTCTGATTTTTTTGAAATTTTTAAGAGTTAAAATTTTGTAATGTAATAAAATAAGTGAAATTAATTTTTTCAACTATGAAATTAGAGAGCTAAGAACAAATCACAAAGATTTTTCAAGTGTTACAAGGATATTTTCTATATACTTAAAAAGCAAATTTCCTCTTAATGACACAGTAAATAAAATTGACTTTTCTTAGTGTTCAATTTTATTTAGCTATAAATAAATCTGAATTAATGTTAATTTTGAAAAGGACATGGCTGATCCCTGGAACAAATAATTGTAATCAAATTGATCATATTATAATCTCAAAAAGGCAGGCTACTTCAATTTTTGATGTAAGAGTTTTTGAAGTGCCAATTGTGATTCTGACCAGTTTCTAAGTTCCATCATAAAATATCCAGGATACATTATTCTCAAAAAAGGAAATACTGATATTCCACTGAAAAACTAAAGGATGATTCTACAAAACAAGAGTATGTATCTAAGATAAAAGAAGGTATCTCCTAAATTATAATATATTAATAATATTATTAATTAGTATAATATACTAAATTATACAATATTGAAACAGGAAAGAATAGTAATGGACGGTTTGATAAAGTATTCTGAAGTGCCTTGATATTAAAGGACATTCCAAGGCAAAGAATGTTACAAACCTACAATCAATCAAACAAAAAGGATTATAAATTTAAATGTAGAGGAGCAAATACATTGTGTATAAAGATGAAAAAATCTTTCTTAAATAAGATTATAAGAACTTATTGGAAATCATAGAAAAATGAAAGCAGACTCGTAAGTGATTTTCAACCCCATATTTTAAACTGCAGAGGAATTCATGTTGAAATTAAAATATTTCAGATCTAAGTGTTAAAGGAACATGGGCAAATTACTTCCATACTTTATTTACATCTGACTGTGCAATAAATGTGAATAGTTTTGATGTCCACACCAGCAAGGCACCAGCACCAATGTTTGAAGAGTTCAAACAACTCATATTAAAGGTGAAACATTATAAAGCTTCATAATTTCAGTGATGAAATTAGAAATTATAAAGCATTGAAGAGTTAAACTGTGGCTTAAAATCCGTGAATTAATCACCCATATCTGTGTACGAGAGACAATGTCTGCAGAGTAGAACTGGGAAATCATTGTCCCTATTAATAAAAAAGTGACAAGCTAAACTACAATTATAGAGGTATCACATTATTAAATGTGAGGTATAAATACTAACTTGCTTAATTTACAAAAAACTATTATCTATTGCAGAACAGATTCTATGAAAGATTCTACCAACGTGTGCACCATTGTCACGCAGATTCACATATTTAGAAACATTGTTGCCTTGTATTATCAATCTGTTTGCTCTATTTGTAAATATCAAACAGGGTTTTGAAAAGATGGATAGATTCAATGTGATTTAAATTTTGGCTGCCAAAGGTACCAAACAAATTAGCTAAATTACATTCATTTACTTCAAAGAAATCTAAAGCCATTTTTCTAATCCAGAATGAATTTTCAGAAATTTTCGATATAAGTGTTGGTGTCTGACAGGGTAATGCATTATCACTTTTACTTTTTAATTTAATACATGAATTTGTTATTAGAAAATTGGATCTTAAAGGCCTTATTACTAATAAAGCAATTCTAATTTATGCATTTGCTGATGACATAGTAATACTGAGTAAAAACAGATGCATCAATTAAAACAAAAATAAAATTAACAGAAGTGGCAGATATAGCTAACATTTTACTTAATGAACAAAAAATAAAATACATGGAAAATACTAAATTTATCAGCATTTATGGCAATTGCCTGATTGTTGATAATTTTATGTATTTGAATACAATTATGATTTTTTCATATATTATTACAGAAAAAATCTTGAAGGGGATCTGTTATTTTTTTATCACATTATCTGTTGTAAAATAAACTGATCCTGCAAAGGCAAATTAAAAGTGCACATTCCGTGATGTATGGCTGCAAAACTTGAACTTTGACACAAAAAAACAAATTTTTAAATGGATTTAGAAAATTTTTGGTCCATTATATTTAAATAATAATTAAAGAATTAAAACTAATGATGAATTAGAAGCTCTTATCAATCATGCAAATATACGATTTATCAAAGCACAGAGACTTGAATGGCTTGAGCACATTAAGAGATCACCTGATAATCAACAGTTAAAATCTCGCATTGGGAACCCATGTGCAATAGGCAAAAAGGTAGAGCAAAGAAAAGGTAGCTTCATTAAATATTTAAAGGATCTTCAATGGGAGAATTAAAGTACCAGCACTGCAAGTAACTGGTGTTAGCAAGCTGCAAATATAACAAAAAGTGGAAAAAATAAATTTTGATTTTTTTCTCACCATTCATAAATCAATTTTTGAGTTGTAACATTCTCACTTAGTTCCTGTGTATGTCATGAATTATAAATACTCGTAGTTATAAATAAATATTTTTATGCAATGCGAAAAGAGCATAATAAATAATAAAACATAAAAATTGTGCACGATTAAATTCAAAATTATAAACTTGTTTTTCCTTGAATAAAATGAATTATGCATTAAAGTAAAATTTTCTTGATATATTTTAACTATTCAAAATAATTCAAAAGCTCAAAAATTAAGTTTTCTGATTTCTTTCTCCTCTGATTCATAAAACATAAAAAATATTCAATTGGATTAATAAAGAAATTAAATATAAACACAATCTTGAATATCAACTATGTAATATTTTACTTATCTTATGAGTATGTCAATTCTACTTAAACCAATAATCAAATGAGAATTTTTCTTATTAATTAATATGCAACTTAACATAACAGTTTGAAATTTGCAAACATCTCTTATTTTTATCAATGAATAATAAAGAATCCTCAGATAAGTACAATTGCTAAATGTTATAATTTATTTTATTTATAAATATATTTCAAAACAATGATAAATTGAAACTTAATTTTATTGTCATAAAATGCAGAAATAATCTTAGAAAATTAAATACAAATTACTTAAATTAGTTTTGTAGCTAATACAGTATTCAACTTCTTAAAGTGCGTTGGTACAGAGTTCTTTTGATAAATGCATTTCTAAAAAATTCCATTACAGAAATGAGTGAAAAAAATAGATAAAAGTAATATTGATGGTCACAGGATAAGATCCTTGAAACTAATAGTGCATAAGCCACTTTTATAATTTTATTTTTGTGATTGTTGTCAGTTAATTAAAAGTTATATACTTCAAAATTTTGAATATGGAATTGAAAAGATAGAATAGGAAATTTAAAATGGAATAACTTCATTTCCCATGAAAGATAATAAGTGTAGAAAATGTACATGTAAAAATATTTTGATAGAAATGAGTTTTATTTTTTCAATGATTAATGTTAAAAATATTGATTATAAACTTATGAAACTAAATATATGAATGAAATTATATCTAGATACACTGTGAAATAAAATTTACCTAACACAATAAATTTATAAAATTTTACATTGAAATATAAAATATTTTATAGTTCAATATTATTTGGTTATTTACTGTCTTAGTAAACATATCACAATTTCAGCCTATATTCATTTGGAAGCAGCATTGAGTAATCACAAAGTAGTAACAGTTTTATGAAATAACTTAAACAACATCATTGCCAAAATAAATGATTGAATAAAAAGCATTTAAAAAATATTGCTATGCTTGTTATTCTGATAAGTGAATTTCTTTTCGGCAATTATTAATTTGTGAAACAATGGTACAAAAGCTATTAAATAAAACAAATATTGAAGACACCTATTTTTAAAATTAGTTATATAATGATTTTATTTTTCAAAATAAATATTAATAATTCTATTGAAGCTTTTAAAATTTGCAAGAAATTAAGACATTACTATTCTAATGAGTTTTCAGTGGTACTGTACAATAAATGCTTAATAAAATAAGAAAAATTAAAATGATTAAATAAATATAACAAGATTTGTTCAATTTTCACAGCACGTTCAAAATATAACAAGTCCACAAAAAGCAATATTTGCTATTTATCAAATTATATTTTATAACCAAGATATTGATTATTTAGGGAAAAAAACATTTTGCGGTAAATAATACTTGTAAATTATCCTGAATACAAAATTTTCATAAATTTAAATAAAAATTATATATACCAACTAGGCATATAAATAAATTTGAACAAAGGTCGATACCTTATGTTACAAATTTAAATATTTTTAATAAAATTAATCAGTAAATATATTAACAGAAATTTTGAAAAAAGTTAACAGCTTATTTTCAAGGCACTATAAAAATGTTACTGTATTTCATTTTGTTCTAAAAGAGGAGGGGAAGGTGTGGGTGATAAGTTTGAAGAAAAGGAATAAACTGAAGAAGGAGTGTTTTGGCTGTCTTCAGTATTTAGAGATGTGTATGGTAAATATTCACTATTGTCAGTAAAATCGCAAGCAGATGAAAACATACTCATGTGACCTTCAAACAAAGCTTCTTGTATTTTATGTTTGGTAACTGTCAAGATGTAAGGATTTCCAATCTTTTTCAATTCATGAGTCACATATTCTCCAAATACTGTATGTTCATCACGAGTTAATTTGCGCTCATTCTCTTTTGATTTCATAATCTTGTAAAACATGTCCTTTGATTTTTCAAATGCATCTCTGTTATCTAATTGTTTCTCCAATGATGTTGACACTTTATTTGGTGATGCTGGAACTGTTGATGATGGTAGATCTGTAATAATTGTTTCTGATGTTGAACCAGTGCTAGAGCTTGACTTTTTGCCTTTTTTTATGACCTGAAAAACAAAATTATATTTTGTTATATTAAGTAATAAATTCAAAATGAAATTGATTTAAAAAAAAAACTAAATCTGTGGCAGGACAGTCCATGTAGGACAAGACCTATAGTGCCCATATCTGTTTACCTTTCAAAGGGCCTTGGAGTATGAAGCATATGCTTCTGTTAGGTGGTCAGTTTAAGGCGAAACCCCCATTGTTTAGTTACTAAGCATGTTTGATACTCAATTTATCGACCAACCGAAGGTTAAATAGACCTTGCCCAGGCATAAGATTGAACCTTGGACCTATGTCTTAGTTACAAAGTGCTACGACTAGGCCATAGCGCTTCAGTGAAATTGATTAGTCAATGTTATAAAATGCAATGCAAAATGAATATTCCAATTAAATCAAAGTAAGTTCAATCAGTATGGATAGTAATAAATTATATGATGTAAAATATTTAATGTTTAAATTGCATGAAATTTGTTTTTATGCTTATAGACATTTACTTTAAACTTTAGCATTATAGAAAAAATTTTTAAATATATTTACAGGGTACAATTAGACAATGTCAATTATTAAGAATTTGATAGATTTAAAATCAGAACTTTAATGAAAATGTTATTTATAATCTATTAGTTTAAAAGAGAATAAAATATATAAATATTGAAATACGTTAAATTGAAAATATATTTTTTTAATAGTAAATCATAGAGGTACTAATAAAATAGAAATAATTTTTAAGTTTAAATATTCTTCTATTGACATAATAGCCTATTATGGGGCAGGGTCTTCCTCATAAATTTTTATCATTCTGTTTTCTTCAATCACCAAGGAACTCCATTTGGTAACTCTCAAGATCCTTAAGACTTCGTCAGCAGTCTTCCCATCTTAATCTGGGCTTTATTCTAACTCTGATTCCTATTGGCCTGAATGTGAAGATCCTGAATGTCATGGTGGAGGAATTTGTATGACAGATGTGGCCAACAAATTTTATTCTATCAATTTTAATATATTTAATCATATCAGCCTCCTTGTACATCATATACAACTCATTAATGTGTATGTTGCCACACATTATCAACACCCATTGCATCAATAATCTTGCTTAATAACTTTCTTTCTAAGATAGTGTGCCAATTTTCCAGCAATTTTGTCAAGGTTCAGGTTTTGGAACCATGTTTAAGCATGCATCTAATAGTTTAAATATTAGCTCTATTTAATTAACAAGACTAAAATTTATAACACAATGAAACATTTTTAAAAACAATTAGATTATAGCATCTAATATATTGAGGACATTCAATAGAAGAAAAGTAAACCAAAAAAAGATACTTTTATTTCACTAGCACAGGTGATGTCACCAAATGTATTACTATGTGAAAGAAATTATAACAAATTGCAGCTTATACCATTATTACTTTTCATATCTTGCAAACATTTTGAATAGTAAAATATTTCTGTGTTCAAAATAAATTTTTTTTCAACTAACAGTTGCTATTTTTTATCTGTTTTTCTGTAAGTTGTCAACCAAAATGTCACACAACATGGTAAGATAAAATAATAATAAAAAAAGCAAAAGTATAAAAATATTTTTAGTTATATCTGATTCTGAATTGTCCTGTTTGAATAATTGCTTTAATCAAATATTAGAATTTTTATACTATTCCATTAGTTGCAATTTTTTAAAAATATTCTAATTTATACAAACATAGAATCACTGGGAATACATTTCATACACTTGGTTTAAAGAGATTCAGCATTTTTTTTCAAACAAACTTTATTAATAGTTAATGAAACTCAAAGTGAATACAATTATCACCTAAGTATTAGCAATAAAAATCACCAAATAGTTATGATTATTGTTTGACTTCATCTTAAATATAACTTAAAAAGAATAGAACAACATTTAAGGCTCAGGTGTATCAATGACAATGATTTAATGATAAAGAAATCAAAGTTGCATAAAGCCATACAGTATTGGCTAAATTAATAAACTTATTATAAATAAGAACACTTTTTTATTTTGAAGTCATTTCAAATACATTTCTTTGAATGATAACACAGGCTTAATAATCAGCTTTAATTTAATCATTTGAAAAATTTTATAATTTTTTTGTAAATAAATCATTTAAAACAATTTTTTATCAAGTTAAATTATTTGGTATAATATAAATTAAATGTAATTTGTTGAATAAATTTGTTTCAATAGAGACTTTTTAAGTTTAATTAAAAATATAATTGTTTTTGTTCATTGAAAAAATTATAATTGTTAGAAACAGTTAATTTAATTTATGAATGCTAAAGTTTTAGTTTAGGAGAAACAATAATAGAAACTGGTTTAAGGAAAAACAATAAAATTTGGAGAGAAATTAGGGAATTTTAAGCCTAATTCAAATTGTTAGTGCTAAAAAACGTTCTTATCATCAGGATTAAAAATCCATCAATATGACATACCAAACAGAATTGCATATTGGGAAGAAGATATATTTTTTCTCAAGACTACTTGTGTTGTAAAGTGTGAATTTACATTAAAATAGTTTAAAATAATGACATATTGCAGAAGGACATTCCACAAAAGATTTTATAATTCAAATAAGTCTGGTGATCATTTTAAAAATATTGAAAAGTCTGGAAACTATTACTTGGTATTTACACATTAGTGTTACTGCAGCTAATTTTGTTCCAAACTGAATTATTGCCACTGAAATCATGCCAAGAAAGTAATAACAGAAGAAAAAATTTAATTTATGTTTTGTTTGGAAAAAAATTAATTAACAGAGGAAAATAAATGGAAGTACTTTAAAGAAGTCAAATGAGTTTTTTTCCTGATGTTTTACCATATGAATTTACAAAAATAAGGTTCTATAAATGATGCAGTAATGTTCTCTGATCTTTATTCTTCCATTTTGTACTATCCCACATTCTTTCCACATTTTGCAGGTGGATATTTGTTTCAGGATTAATAAAATTGTATTTATGGTTGACCTTTACATGATAGAACCCTTTTCTTCCAATATTGTTGTCCTGGTAAACTTCAAACTATTGGAATAGATTGTACTTCCATCTGCAATGTTTTCAATAATTTTTCAGAAAAGACTTGAAAACCAAATTTATCAGGATTTATGGCAAGAAATAAATACTGCCAAAAACCCATTGTTCTAGCAATACTTGTTCTGAATTGATTTTTTTTGTTTTATAATCAGATTTTCATTACTTTCCACAAGATTCTGGTCTGCATATCAAAAGAGAGCATAGTTTTAGCATAAAATTGTTCCTGTCAGTGACAGTTTTGTTGGATAAATCAAAATGTTTTTTAAAAATTTAATGTGCTCATTTCTTTATATCAGCAGTATATAAAATATATAGCTGTACAAAAGGGTATTTGGCTTCCTTTGAACAAGTTTCTATTTCTAATTCCAATCTGCTTATCACATTATCTAAAAAATTTTTCCAAAATAATTGCATTTCATAAAAATGCTGTATTTAAAATTGTTTGGTGCTATATTTCTTGTTATACTTCTGTAGCAATGAAATCGCATCTATTTCTGTTCGAAGCAAATCCCAAATTTGAATTTTTTAGCACTTAAAATGGTGTCATAAATTAGTAAATAACAAATTTTTAATACTTTAACAGTAATGACTGCAGTATATTATATCAAAGTGCATAAAAATAGGTATGAAAATTTAGCACTTTTCTTCAAGTATGAGAACAAATAAACAACTTTTTCAGTTGCACTACAGCCTACTAAAATCCAAGAACATCTCAACAAGCTTCCTCCAGCTGACCTGATCAGGCACTATGCTCTCCCAATGGTTAGTTTTTAATGTTTTTGGATCTGCTTTTATGCAATCCAACCACCTTATGTGAGGTCTTCCTCTTTTTCTGGTACTTTTTACAATTGAAAAAAATCATTTTTCTAACAGGGTCCCAGTTATCACATCTAAATATATGTCCAAGCTATCTGATATGATAAGATTTAATGATTTCGACAATATTAAGTTATATTTTCTATAAATTTCATGATTAAACAAAATTTTTCATCTGTCATTTTCTCTAAATGGGCCAAAATATTTTTGGAATATTTTTCTTAAGAAAATTAATGTTTTTTCATCTGCTTTTGTTAAATGGCTGCCATTTACAATTATACAAAATGATTTGCTTGTTGTTCAAATTATTTTTGTACACAAGGGCTAATTAGACCAGGACCAACAGTTAAGTTTGGTTTGTTTGTCGCTTAACGGTCATTTTTTGCACACAAGGACTAATTAGACCATTACCTATGGCTTAAAGTGGATTCCTAACCAATACAAACATCCATGCCCAAGGTGGGATTCGAACCCACGAACTGTTGAACCAAAGGCAAGAGCGCTAACCATTCGGCTGCCAGCTCGGCCGGACCAACAGATAAAGTGGACTCTGAAACACTGCAAACATCTATGTTCAAACCAAGATTTGAACCCATGAACTATTGGTCAGAACACTGTTTGGTTACCAGCTCAGCATTTGTAATACAATAGATCTGATAAAACTTCTGTAGAGATAAATTTTTATCTGGAAATTTAAAAATTTAGACTTTAGTAAGAGAATATTTAGAAAGAGGGTAACCTGGTATTTAATTCTGTGGAAGGCCAATGATAATAAACAGTGTTAATATATTCATTTCTTTTCTAACCAAATAGTGAGAAAAATTTTCAATCATTTATTAGTTTTGAATAATAACAATATAAATGATTGAAGTTAAGAATTCAGATAAAATTCACAAATCTAGTTCTGAGATAAAACTTTCAAATAAAGTAATAGGAAAATTTGATAAGATGTTTGAATTTCGCATATCCTCTTCTGTAAAATAGACAGAGCATTTAAATAGATATGTTTAAAATTTAGAGAGTATTTGCTTTCAGTGTTTTTCAGATTTAAGTATGTTGTTGTTGCATGCCCCCAAAGGCCAGCAGCGCTAGACCAGGTCCATGACATTGTACACTCCACAATAATCCAAAACCAGAAGAGGGTCGTCAACCAAGTCCTGCCTGGAGAGCCCTAGGCACTCAAGGATATGTTCAGGCAAAGCCTGCTTGGTAGAGCAGATAGTACAGGTTTCAAAGGTTTGGGAACCCTCAGAAAATTTTAGGGTTTTAAGATGTCCAGATTTAAGTATACAATACTTAATCTGCAATAAAATCTAAATACAAGTATGCAAACAATTGTTTTTCAGTTCAAATATGAAATAGAAGTATGAGATCTATAAAAATAATTCCATGAGCATGTGTGAGGATTGTATAAACTGTAATGAATTCTAAAGTCATATGAATAATTAAAAAAAAATCACTTAATTATAAATTTTGAACATAAAAAAATATACAAAAAATTGGATACATATTGATATTATAAGAGAAATGTTTCCAACGAATTTCAAATTTGTTCATTACCTTAGAAGAATTATAGCTGTCACCTTCTTTCAAAAACTTCATAAATCTAAAACCATACCACTTGGATTTGTAAGGAGACGAAGAAGATCTAACTTTACATCGCCGATATTCTCGCCGAAATTGGTTTTTAAGATTGTGAATCTTTTTTTCAATTTCCGAAGATGGCACTGAAAATATAGTTGCCAGTTCTTCATAATCTTTTTGTTTTCTGAATTTATCTTTATATTCTGAAGAACATAGATCCCAGAGAGATTTTCTTTTTCGCAATTCTTCCATAATCTGAATATTCATTTCCCTAGTCCATTCTATGGAATAGCATCCGTACTGGTTACTCATTTTGAAGAAATTAGTATTCTCAAGCACCAACTAATAGTTAATTTAAAGATGCTTAAATATATATCCTTACAAATGCAAACTGGGAATATACCTCTTCACAGATAAATATTACATTATGAATATACTTGATACTAATTATAAATAAATAAAATCAGAATATTATAATACAACTTATGCTTGAGCAAAACAGTATTTATTTAATGGTAAATTATAAATTAATTCATGGAAACAAAGCGAAAAATGGAACTAAAACATGAGCAAAATGAGTTTTGTTTACTTCTGCTTTCAAGTGTCAACCTACAAACCGTAAGCCGCACAGATTTGTGAAAATAAATTACCCTTTATTGCATGCTATTAATTACATGATCATACAATCAGAAAATAAATTTTATATAATATTAATAAACTTATTAAGAACTACTAAAAATGCACAATAAATTAAATTCAGAAAAATTTAATTATTTTTCTCGATAATTCAAAATTAATGGCAACAGTTAGTTTTTTTCTTGAAGCTCGAAAATTTGAAATTCTGAAAAAATGGCGGATTGTTCTAAATTGCGAAATACGTAAATTTTTGAACTCTGTTTATTTTGTCATTATTTAATGTTTTCTGTGTATCTTTTTCTCCTTTTTCGTGTTGAAATTATCGTCTGACTTTGGCTTATTGTTTGATTGACTAAGTTTGAGTATTTTTGTTCTTTTATTTTTACTATTTAAATTTTTAATTTATTATTATTATTTTTTTTTAATTTTTCTCATTATTATGGATTCAAAATGATTGAAGCTGAGACTGAAATGATTTACACGGATTGCGATTTGCGCATTCCAAAAATAAATACTTCAAAATTATTGACTTTCGAAGATTCTATTCCACAACTAATCCAGTTAGCTGCGGAAAATGGTATAACTAAGTTCTTCATTTTCCTGTCTCCCACTGATGGTACTGCATCTATTCCAAAGAAACCTTATAATTTAAAGCAAGAAATAATTCAACTTGTAAAGAATCACAAGAAAATAATACAAATTCAACACACCCGTCAAGGTAAGCTTCTATTCGAAACTAATTGCCCAGATGCTGCTGTTGAAATAAGCAAAGTAAACAATATTCTTGGAGTACCTGTTAACTCCAGTTTTCAACCTGAATACATTTCTTCAAGATTTCTTATAAAAGAAATAAATGTAGATTTACCTTTATATCTTGTTGCTGAAGAAATTGCGCAAAATGGCTTAACGATTTTAAGCTTACAAAGATTTACAAAAAAGAATTCTGAAGAATTGAGCGAAAATATTTTAGTGAGCGCCATTGGACACCAATTACCTCAAACTATTAATTTATTCTATTCCATCATTCCAATTTCTCCTTTTATTTACAACGTTCGTCAATGTGGAAAATGCTATAAATTCACTCACCCTACGAAAAAATGTACACAAGAAGTCTTCCTATGTAAAAACTGTGGAACATTTCATAAAGACTCTCCCTGTACTAATGAAACACCTAAATGTATAAACTGTCAGGGAAATCATGCAGCTAATGACATTTCCTGCCCTACGAGGCTTGAAGAAAAAAATTTTTACAATTTAAAAGCATGAACCACCTTCCATTTATTGAAGCGAGAAGGCGTTATAATAAATCTTTAAGAACCAGTTACTCCAGTGTAACCAAAAGTCATCTTCCTTTCGTGCCGAATCAAAATGAAATAACTGATATTGTTAAAAAAGCAGTGACTGAAATGGCTTCTATTTTTGAAGCAAAATTATTTGCGATACAGGCTAGACAAGATCAAATGATTAAACAAATGTTTTCATTTATGAAAGAATGTATGCGAACATGTTCGAATCCAGCTAGATCAGTTTCTAGATCTCCTCCAAGATAGAGTCGTGCAAGATCTATCTAGTCAAGAAAGATAAGTCCAAAAAATTCTGTGAATCAGCAAATAATATCTCCCGAACAACCTATTATGAAATCTCCTCAACCAAATATTAAATATGTAGAACCTAACATTAAAGAAAGAATTGAACCAGGAAGAAGTCGTAAAAAACATTAATAATTTTTTTTAAAATTTCTTTTACTACGAGCGCACCTTTTTTGATTTTCAATAACTGTTCAGATTTTTCGTTTATATTTAATGTTAAATTTAATTTCTTGGAATGCAAGAAGCGTTCTATCTAAGCGCCCGTATGTAAAACTTCCGTACTTTCAATCTTCCGATGTCCTAGCAATTCAAGAAACGTTTCTTAAAAATTCCGACTTATTTCAAATTTGTAATAAAACAATAATTAGATTAGATAGGCAAGATGGCCGTGGTGGAGGACTTCTTTTTGCTGTTGATAAATCTCTACTTGTGCAAGTTTTAAATATATCCTGCTCAGAAGATAACGATACAGAAATATTAGCTGTAAAAATTACTATATCCAAATCATCTCTTACTTTAGTAAATGTATACGTTCCACACGGTAAATTTTCAAGTTCTTTGTTCCATAGCATATTATCTAATATTCATCCTCCCTTCATAATAATTGGAGACTTTAATATACGAAGTTCGGCGCTTGGTAGTTATTGAAACTCTCCCGAATCTTCAGAATTCCTCGATTGGATACTGGATAGCAACATCTGTCTTTTAAATACCTCTCAGCCTACTCACTTCGGACTCCACCATAGACCATCCCTTATCGATTATAACTTTGTATCTCCTGATATTTTTCCTTTTTGTACTTTCTCAGTCAGTTCAGATAGTTATGGTAGTGACCATGTCCCTGTTCAAACAAGTGTTAAAATCTACAATAACGATTATTCGAAAGGTACTTCCCGCAATAGAATTTTATGGACTGGCTTCTTCAATTCAATGAACACTCAAATTGCTAATAACGGACTAGTTTCTGTAGATCAATTCCAAATTTTATGCAAAAACCATCTTGATAAATTCAGGAAAAAACAAATCTTTCCGTTAAAGTCATATCCTCCGTGGTGGACATCGGAATGTTGTTATCTTTTGGGTCAAAAAAGAAAACTTTGGAGGAAAGCGAAAAGTTTTCTTAATCAGACTCTGTGGATACAGTACAAACGAATTTCTGCAAAACTTCATCAGCTTCTTCTAACCCTTTCCAGAAATTTCTGGGATAAAACTATAACAAACTCTGGAATATCTAAGGACATTTATTCTATTCTTAAAAAGCTTAAAAATAGATCTACTGACTCACCAACTCATCATCTACTAATTTCTAGCGAAACTTCAATGATTTCGGACCCTGTTGTTCAGGCTAACTTATTTGCCAAATTTTATTCTCGTCAATCTGAAACTGAAGTATTACCTCTTTATTTAAGTTCAAACTTTGATTCTGAATATAACTCTGCATTCTCGCTCTCAGAACTCCAATCGGCGATTTCTAAATGCAAAAATACTTCAGCTGGTCCTGATTTAATATCTGCTAAAATTTTGAAGGGTCTATCAAATATAGCTTTACGATCCCTTTTGTCACTCATAAATAACTCTTGGTTAAGCGGTCTTGGAAAAAATCCATCATAATTCCTATAATAAAACCTGGGAAAGATACTATTTCAGTGAATTCTTATCGCCCAATATCTCTTACAAGCGTTCTATGTAAGGTCATGGAACGCATGATATTAAATCGTCTAATAAATCATATCTCCCTTTCAAAATATTTTCATCAAAATCATCATGGATTTATGCCTCATAGAGGTTGCGATAGTGTTCTTTCTATGCTTCATCATCATATTATTGCTTTACGCTCACAGAGAAAATATATCATATGCGCAACTGTAGACATATCTCAAGCTTATGATTCAGTGTGGCCAGACGGTTTTATTTATAAGCTCCTCCAATTTGATATCAGAGGAAATGCTGCTCATTGGATATTGGATTCTTTATCGGATAGAAGTTTTAAAGTGAAATGGCGTGGAACTTTATCTCAACCCACTTTCTCTAATAGAGGCGTTCCTCAAGGCAGTGTTCTTTCTCCCTTTCTTTTTATGATTTATATGTCAGATATTTACGAAGTTCTCTCTCCTGACATTAAGTGTTTTATTTATGCTGATGACATAATCCTTTTGGCTGCTCATACATCACAAGAAAGTCTACAGCAAAAAATGCAGACTGCAATCATAAAACTTGAACAATGGTGTGATGAATGGAAACTAAAAATTGATTCCTCAAAATGTTCTGTCATTGATTTCTCTTCTAAAAAATATCCTGTAAATTTTGAACTAACTATCAACCAATTACCTATTTCTTGGTCTAAGCACATAAAAATTCTGGGCCTCTATTTTACTAATAACTTAACCTTCAAGTATAATTTTCAAATGAAAAAAAAATCTATCCAGAAGAAAATTAATGTTTTAAAAGCAATTGCAGGTAACAGATGGGGAGCAAAAACTAATCACTTACTTCAAATTGTTCAGTCCTTCATTACAAGTAGCCTCGATTATGGATGTCATGTATTTACATCTGCGAGCTTATTAGACCGAAAAATCTTGGATCCGATATATCACTCAGTTCTTAGAATTGCTACAGGTCTTCCTCGCTGGACACCAATTCCACTTCTTCTGAAAGAATCAGGGGTCTTACCTCTTACTGTAAGACAGAACTTTCTCTCTACAAGGTTGTACATTAGAAATCTTGCACTTTCTACTAGATCTCCATATGGTAGTTTGTGGGAATCAATGCCATAGAGCCATATCTCGGGTGCTCTTCCTCTATCTTTGCGAGTGAAAAAATGGCTTGAAGAAAATGGAATTCAAGAATCACATATTTTAAGAGTTCCTGCAAAACCTACATCTGTTAATAATAATTTTAAAATATTTCTTAAAAAATATACTTTTCAGATTAAAAGTCTTCCAACAAATACTATCAAATGCATAGTACTTCTGAATGGTCCAATCACATATTGTTATTTACTGATGCATCTAAAATTGAAAATAAACTTGGAATCGCTGTTTATGACAGCAGTAATAACTCCTTTGTTTCCGGGCAAATCAATAACTCTAATTCCATATTTACAGCAGAGGCTTTGGCTTTATATCTGGCGGTGACTAAATTCTGTATTTCTTCCTCCAACTATATCATATTATCAGACTCCTTATCCTGTCTAAGCAGTTTGGAAACTCTCTCAACCTCTTCCCCAACCATCATTCAACACATCGGATCAGCATTAGGAAGTGCAACTAAGATTTGCGAATCTATTCAATTAGTTTGGATTCCTGGTCATTCCGGAATTGCAGGTAACGAAAAAGTAGATACTCTTGCAAAATCGGCCATTAATAAAAGTTATATTCTGCACTCAATTTCACCTGAAGACCTTATCCATAATATAAGAAACATTTTTATCAATTATAATAACAACGAATGGAAAAATAGCAAATATGCCTCTAACTTCTCGCACATGTCTTCTATCACGAAAATTCACCGCAATTATATTAATTCTCGCCTCGAAGAAGTGTGGCTAGCCAGAGTTAGAACTAGATCTTTTCCGACAAATGTTAAATTACACAAATTTAGACTTTCTTCAACGGATAAATGCTCTTGTGGAGAAAGAGAAACCATTGACCACATAATGCTATCGTGTCCTCGATATGATCAAGCAAGAAATTCCTTAAGAGAAAAACTTGGAATTGGAGCTCTTTCTTTCTCTTGGATTTTAGATTTGTCAACGAGTCCTAAAGAGAAAATTGACGCAACAATTTCTTTTTTGAAACAAATTAATAGATTCTAATTTTTTCTCGTGTTTGTATTTCCAAGCGGCCTTATTTCCCCTTCATTTGTCAATCAAACACCGTGCTTATCTTTTCGTTTTTATTGTCCTTTTTTTTTTTCTCAAAATCATCAATCCATCAATTTTTGCTTAGGTTTGAAATAAAAACTCATTCTTACTCAATGCGAGCTATAAGCCTATGAGCATAAAGCTCCAAAACAGTTTTTTGTCATAACCTAACCTATTTGAAATTCTTACGATATGATTATTTTGTAAGTTGAAACAATCCTTAAAATTTCGAATTGAGTTAAAATATTCAGATCTATTTGTATTTTTATTTATTCTACCCGTGGCATTTTTTATTAATGTAGCTTTAATTGAATATTAGCTGTCATGTGACGGTATCAAAATGTATTCTAGAAAAAAAATATTGTTTAAAAAATTATAAAATTTAAACAGAATTTTTATTCATTTTTAGTGGCATAAGAAGAAAATAATGCTTTTTTTTCATTACGTATCATCGGGGCAGTAATGTCAATTCGAATTCTTATTTTATATATAAAAATCGAGCAAAATAAAAGTCTTAATGACATCGGAGCATGATAATGATAAAATATGCTTAATGCATAATGATAAAAATTAAAAGTTTTATCATAAATTTAAAATACACATTTGATGACTATAGAAATGGCGCATTTAATGATTAAATGATTTGAAATATTAACATACGAGTTTATAAATATATGTACTATTTATATAATAATTTCTTATTAATTTTATTGGATTTTGTGAGACATCGTTAAATTAAAGTTTAGATATCAATTAAAAATCTATAAAAGAAATTTTAATTTCCTTTATTAAACAGATGGCTATTGCTATAATTATATTCAAAATATATTCATTTTTTGAAACAATTACACTTTGTTTTCCAAAAAGTAAAAATTAAGTAATTAACTATAAACTCTAATTTCAATAATGATTCTAACTGCTAACCAAGTGTTGAAAATGTACTTTATTTAATAGTTATTAATTTCTATTTAGTGTTTTCTTCATACTATTTATTCTATTTAGTTTTTCTTTATTTAAAAAAATACTGCATAATATAATGTTACCAATTTTGTCAATACTTTTATTGAATTATTTTTCTAATAACCAATACATTTTTGGTGAAATCTTGCTTTGACCCAGTGCATGGCTTAAGTGAAAAAAGTCACCAAACATGTTATTTTGTAAACAAAAAGTATCTGCACTAATGAAAGTGAATAAAAAATTTTTACGACATTCAATCCTATTCCAAAATGAAGTACTTCTTTCATAAACAATATTATAAGAAACATTTTTTTATTTTTAAGAAGTCTCTAGTATTGTTTGTAAAATTACTAATATTTAAAATATAATAAAGTTCTTCAGAATTTCTTGGACATCAGATTCCTTTTTCTCAAATTGATCACTTTTGGGTTGGTATTGGTTCCAAAAGAAACCAGCCAAACTTTTATTTATAGTGTTTTTAAAATGTACATTGTCCTATTCAATAATCTGCATCCACAGGCTGGAGGCTACTACCGTATTTATATATTATCTATTGATCATTTATGCCAAAAAAAAGTCTCCAAATCTATTATCCTACAATTGTTCATTGCAATAAATGAGAAAAAACAGCAATTAACTTATATTTTTATACAAACACATGAAAATTTTTATTTTGTATTTCAATTATATTTGTATAGTAGAAGAAAATTTAATCATGAACTAAAAACTTCCTTGCATTAAAAATAAGCAATATTAAACATGAACTTATAAGATATTTTTGGTGATATGGTCTTTAAATTGTAACAATTGGCGATAAATAAAAAAATTTTTTTTTCATAGAAATGGCTACATAAATACTGCTATAAAAATTTTTCATGTTTGCCATCGAATGTTTTACACATGTTTATAAATTAAAAGATGCCTAGCTGTTAAATTTTATTTATTTATACCTGCACATTAAAATGATAATTTTAAATTCTATAATTCTTAATTTGGTTTTCCTTCCTCTTATATTTCTTACATAATAAAATAATAAATTCTTACATGCTGATTAAAAAACATTGATCTAAAAATTGTAATGCACATATTTAGTTAAAAATATGTAGATCTGTTGTGTTGTGTGAGAAATTTGATTTGCTTTAGCAAAAGTAATAAAAATTTAAATAAGTGCTTTATAAAATAGTAAATTAATGAACTGGATATTTGTAGACTTTTTGCTACTTTAACTTGACTTAGCTATTATTATTGATGATTAATTTCACACTATTCTTTACTTACAAACTAAGGAAAGAATTGCAACATATGAATCTCACAATGATTAGAAATAATGTATTAAAAGCATGCCATTAAAAAGCATACTTACTACACATAACATGTAATTGTAAAGAATTTTAATTATATATGTAAAACAACAAGCTACTTATAATGTTTTGATTTTAAAAATGGCTTATTAGCTTTATTTATAGTGGTGTTATACTACTAAACTGCTTTTTTTTTATTTTGTGATAAGTTTTTTAAATAAGCTTATAAAAAAATTAAGTTTTACTTGTTTTTTATTATGACATATTTTTATACACTTCTTACTTTAAAAATTAAGTACTTTTCCATTTCGACGGCGCAAATCTCGCCAAGCGAAAATTAGGTCGCCAATCGGCGACAACACATAGTATACACAAAAATTTTTAAATAATGTTGTTTTACATAAAATTTTTTAAATTTATTTATTTACTTGTTTATTTATTTATTACATTACATGTATTCAGATTTGTATGCTTGATTCTTGAGATCCGCTTGTAAGTCTTCGTCAATATTAGGACAAATAGCACAATGACAGATGTACAACCACAGAAGAATAACGAAGAAAACACACAGGGCCACGATGGGAATCGAACCCACACTCCTACGCTCTCAAGCGATTAGCAATGATGCCTTTGACCACTTAAGCTCCTATTACATTAGAGTTGCCCAGATTTCAGTTTGAGCAACTCCCGTAGACTTAACATTACGTGACGTCACAGCTTAAAATTTGAGCAACTCGTTCTTTTCGTCCAATGAATGCTTGAGATTTCTTTCAGGTTTGCTGTAAGAAAATAACAGCTTTACTAGATTTAATAATAGATCCCTTTTTTGGCTAACATTTTTAAGGTTGCCATATTTTACTCACAGGGTGTCCACATTTCATAATGAATTTTTATTTGAGAATTTAATTTGTAGCCAAATATTATTTACTATACGCCATCGTGCTTCGTGTGAACCTTTACTTTTAAGATGGGGAAAGAATCTCTGCCGACGTGAAAATCAATGCTAATACATCAGTAACACATTTTTGTGGGTATAATTTATTCTTAAATAAAAAGACTAAGAATTTGAAAGAAAAAATAATTTCAGATTGAAACTTCAATTTAAACATGAAATTCTACAAACACCACACAAAATTGTATGTATTGTATTGTAAGATTTTCCTATACAAAAATAATTTCTTAACAACAATGTTTATAAAAAATTAATGATTAACTATTGATATATTAAAAAAAGAAACTCAAATTACTATTTTAAAAGTTGTGGAAATGCACAAAAATTATATTTTTTAAAAATATATATTAGTTATGATTTTGAATTTATAATTTATTTTTAAAATTAAGAAATCAATTATTTCTCTTTTTTATTAAAGTAAATATTGTGGCATATTAAAATAAGATTCATTTTTAAACTAATTATTTTTTACTTTTAAACAAACACACAACATAAAAGCAGAGATTCTTTGCACTATCTTTATTTACATGCAGTTTCTTAAACTATAATCTGTAATAAAATGACAAGTATATTTTGAATAAATATATATATATTTATGTTTTGTGGGAAAAATATGAAAAAAAGAAATAATTGATAGCATTTTGTGATGACATTATATAAATAGTTTGTTTCATATTATATTTTCAAATTTAAAAAAATGTTATGAAATTTTATGAAACTAAAAGAATGAAGTGCTATTTAGCATCATAGCTGATAATCTTGCAATTGAAGGCAGAATCTTGCAATTCTTGCAGTAGTGACTGCAATTAGTCTTATATTGTTCATTTCAATGATTAGTTAATTGCTTTACATTGGAAGTCAAAATACTCTCTATATTGACCATGATGTGAATTAAATTATTTTGCAAATCTAGCAATCATCTATATTTTTTATACTTACTTTCACATTATTTGTATTTACATCGCAAATAGGAACAAATACAAGATTTCTATTTTAATCAAATATTGTATTTAATTTCATTATTAAAATTGTAACTTTTTAACACACAAAATTGTAACACAGCCCTTTTTAAATTTGATTTTTAACTAGTTTTACTATAATCTATAATATGTTAAAAATACTTCATCATAAAAACAATTGAAAAAGGCTTGAAATTATTAAAATAGAAATTTTCGTTTATATTAAAATCATTTCACTATTTTATTTGTACACTCCAGTATTTTCATCATTATAGGAATTTATTTTTAAGTCTAATTTACATACTGTGAAAAGTAAATGGAGTTAGTTGTAAGATTGCAATATATTTTGGATGAGTAAATGAACATTATGTAAGTGTGTTCCAGGGAAAAAATGTATAAAAGAATTTAATTATATGAAGAATAATAATGAAATCTTATAAATATGTATTTGTAAATAATAAAACAAAATGCTTGTGCCTTCAACATTTAATTATAATGCATTAACTTGCTAAAAAGAAAAACAGGAAATTAATGTAATGAAAAAATAAAAGTAAAATTAACACTAAATATTTTTATATGGCATACTTATTTCGACTGAAGTTTCAGTTTAAATATGCAAATGTAAGTTCAACACAAACTGTAAACATTGTAAAATGACAAAATAGTCTCATGTATTGAATAATTAACAAAACTTTAAATGAAATTAATGTTTGAAAACTCAGTAAATTTAATAAATATTGAAATTGGAACACTTCTCATCTACTTTGCTGAAAAAATTAAAAACAATTTTAATTATCTGAGTTTTTAACTATCTATTAAATTTATCATGTGCTTCATCTATAATATTGAAAAAGTACACAAAAAAGACAAAAAAATGTTTAATCTTTATCAAATGAGTTTATTAAATTGATTATTTCTAACTGAAGAGCATTTCCTTTTTGTTTGTTTTTAATACCGGCAATTCTGCTAGATTGAAATGGAATACAATAATTAAAACCAATCACTTATTTCCATGTTATTACTTCCACTTGGCGAAAAAAAGACAAAACATGATCCGTGTTTAAAATCATTGGCGATATGAATTGCTCGAGTTGCTGCTGCATGCACAAAAAAGTTGCTCATTCTCGGCAACTTATAACGCCAACAACTTTCATTTGGAAGGAAACTTGGCGAAAACAAAATTATTTACAAATTTCAACTGCGCAGCTGTGAAAAAAATCTGTAATATTATTGGACGGATAGAACGAGTTGCTCAAAATTTTAGCTGTGACGTCACGTAATGTTAAGTCTACGGGAGTTGCTCAAACTGAAATCTGGGCAACTCTAATGTAATAGGGGCTTTAGCCACGGAGCGCCCTTTATTTAATTGTTGTTCTCGTTTTTTCACGATATGCGTGGAATGATGGGTGCCAGAGCCTCAATTTATTTACTTATTATATCAGATTACAATTTATCGGGTGATGCATATTTCAAAATCTTATTTTTTTTAAATATTTTTTTATGTGAATTTGTTACGATTATTATTTTTAAAGATTTTTTTTAAAATCCGATTTTTCATGAGAGATTTTATGTAATTAATAAGTTTGTATATATAGTAATATAGCATAAAATTATGAAATTGAAAAAAAAATAGTGGAAATAAAATCGTTGACAGTAAAAGGCCGTCACATGTTTTGGAAACTTAGCAGTAAAAGGTTTCCAGCGGAGATATTCCCTCTAGCGCCGGTTGTATCATTTTTGGCGACTTTATCGCCTGTGCCGGCGAAATGGAAAAGTACCGTTTTTTATTATGACATATTTTTATACACTTCTTACTTTAAAAATTAAGTAAAAACGTTTAGATTATTTAATTAGAAACAACCACATATTTAAAAGTGATCATAAATTTACATTTTTTTCATTACAAATAAAAATTTTCAAACTAATGAAAGTGACTTATGAGTAAAAAATTTATAAAATACTTTTGTAGTTAATAATTTGCACTTAAATTATATTTTATTGAATAAAGAATATTACTTGAGGTGAATGTACTTCAATAAAACAATATCTTGAATTAATCCATTATTAGAATTATGATAATTTAAGAAAAATTTAAAATAAAGGTACAATATATTTTATGGAGAATGATTAACATTGCAACTATGCATATAATGAAATGTAAATAAATTTTCTATTTTCTACAAAATGTGACTTGTTATTTACACTGTTTTATCATAAATTTTTATTTTTTTAATTTAATTTTCCATATGATTTTTCCTGTCCTTTAGTTGCTCAAATATGTTTCCAACAATTTTCATGGTAATACTATATATTTATGATCTGAAACATGATTTCAAAATAATCTGATGACTTACCTATATTAAGGAACTATACTTGATTGCCAAGTTTTCATTGTAGGACACCTCTTTGCCATTTTATTGCAGAATATTTAATTTTGTTTAGGTAAGAATAATAATATTTCATATATAAATGATCAAAAATTATTATATAATTATTTTTATTATTAGCTTTATTTTAATATGTAATATTATGTTTTTAAACATATTATAGTAACTTTTAAAATTCCTGTTCTTGATTTTGAAAAATATTTAAAAATACAACCTTAATTTATAATAAGGATAAACATTTGTAAATAAATTGTGTTATAATATTTTTAGTTATACGATAGAAAGTTGTAATTTTTTTATTCTGTTAAAATAAAGAAATACTATTAACCAAGCAAATTATTTTAAATTTTTTCATTTATTTTATAAAATAGGATTAAAATATTTTAATGTTTGATTTTTTTCAATATAAAACACTTTATAAACTTTTTAGATTGCATCAGAAAAGTCCTTCTAATTCAATCTAAAAAGTTTATAGTGTCTGCTTTAATTCTGAAAAAATAAACATGTTATTTAATCCTAAAAGTTTATGTTAAAAACAAATGCAATAAGAATGTCAAATAATTTAATTCTTTTTACTGAAAATTAAATATTTTTTAAATTTTATATACATAGGATTTTATTCTAAGCAAGCAGATATTTTTATTTGGAAAATCTTTTTTTTATACTGAATTCATATTAATATATTGTACATTCCTTTTGATAGATTTGTTCCTAAACATAACATGACTATCTTTTAATGCATTACTTGTCTTTTTTCCTTCAAAGTGCAATTTTGACCCCAGTGATTATTGTTTTTCAAAATTTTGATATTAACTATAAACTTTATAAGCAAAAACATCCACTTATCACCCAAATTTCTTTAAATTCCTAATATTTCATGTTTCTTAAATGCTTTTAATTCACACACATCTAAAATTAGATATTTTCTTTGATAATGAAGCGGTCACATGACGATTTTTTTAATGTGTGCATTGTTTCTCTCTCTCTCTGCTATTTCACAACAACAATATTAATTTTTAGTTTTCAATCATATAACATTTGATAAAAAATACTATGTCAGTCATGGGTGTGGATTACTGTCTGCCCATCTCAAACGAGCACATGATTGAAATTCAACCAATGTAAATTCATCTTTAGTGCGAACAAAGAAGCATTCATCTCTCGCGGGGTGTCCTGCTTTCGCTTTTCTCCATAAAGATGCGCGTCATATTTTGAATGTGAGTGGGATTTCAGAAGATTTGCGATAAAAAATGAATAAAAAAATTCCAAGCAGCTTCTAAGTGTAATTGACTAAACTGCATAGCTGCCAATTAGTTAGGTTTGGGTACGGTTTACGTTGCATTGTAAAGTTACGGACCCAAGCAGTGAAATCATAAATGTTATCAAATTAGTCTGAAAACTTACAAGAGGCTATTTTAGTTTGTTCAACTTTATTGATAAGTAAATATAATATACACAGGATGATTCTAAATGTTTTTCCAAATTAAAAGGGGTGATAGTAAGCATCCATGCAAGTATTAATTACATAGAAACATATGGTCGCATTCCACTGAGAGGCAGGAAAAAGGAAAGTAGAAACGCATCAAGAATCTAACATGAATTTACCGTACGCAAATTTTCCCAGAGAAAAAACAGCATTTTGCTCTTATTGGTTACTGAAGAAAGCTAATCAGAGTAAACGTCCTTTAAAAACGCAATCAACACGTTTGATCAAAAACAATGCCCACTGTACAACCCCTAGTAGACAACAGCAGTAATTTTCCGTGAACATCTGGGCAGTTATCCTTGGTGATTATCTGGTAGGCCCTAGCATCATGCCTGACCGTTTGACCGGTGTAATATACCGTATCTACCCAATTCATTGCTGACTGTTCCATTCCCCACCCTGAGAGACAGGGTTTATGCACGATGGAGCCTAGCACATTTCACCCTCACGCTCTGTAACTTTTTTAATACCACATATCCCGCTCGATGGATTGAACATAGTGGAGCTGTGGCTTGGCCTCCTCGCTCACCGAACCACAATCCACTGGATTTTTTCTTCTGAGAGCACATGAAATCTTTAGTGTACGAGACGCTTGTGGACTCAACTGAAGATCTCTTGGCTTGAATAGTTGTTGTTGGGGACAAAATTAATACGGCACCTGGAATCTTCGAGAGGGTGCGCTGGTCGTTCCTTCGCCGGTGTCAACTGTGCAACGATACATGGACGGCAATTTGAGCATTTGCTGTGAGGATTTCACAAAACAATAAATATGAATGTAAAACTTTTGATATTCCTTCGCTTACCCAACATTGTTGTAAGTTTTAGGCAAGCACTGTCAAGTGGAAATTCCTCTTTTCTGCCTCCAAGAGTGGAATGCGACCCTATGTCCCTAAATAATTATTTCTTGTCTGGATAGGTACTATCACCCCTCTTAATTTGTAAAAACAATTTAGAATTCCACTGTAGATGTATAAAGTGACTAAACTTGTCAATGACTGTCGTCACTATTCGAATAAATCGCCTCCAGTCTAGAAAGGAGTCTAATTATCCAAAAAATAACCGTTGAATGACAAATCAAAGTAACCAATCTGGAAGGCATTCGAGAAAGGCTTGAACTTTTCCAGCGAATGTCAATAATCTGCGTGACCGTGTGATGAGACGATATTGCTTTTTATAGCAGTAAGACGTCTGCTCTTCCCCCAAATTGTAAAGCTTATTTTTATGTTAAAATACAAAATTATAAATATTTTTTCATTATATGTTAGTAAATATTAAATGTTATAGTGCAAATTTTCATAGTTATTTTATCAACTTACTCCTGCCCACATCCTTATTGTATAAATAGTAATTGGTATATATTTTATATAGTTTTTAATTAATATTTTGATCTATTAATTTTTTGCAGAATAAAAATTTTATTGATCTTTATTGTTTTAATTTTATAAAATTTTAATGAATTAATTTTATTAATTTTAATGAATTAATGTTTTAATTTTATAAAATTTTAATGACATGAATTTTTTTAATACTTATATGAAATATATTTCCCTGTATGTGTAAGGATAAATTAAGTGCTTAAAAATTCTTAAGAATATTTTTATAATGTGTACACACAAAGGAAATCTAGAATATTGTAAATGTATTAAATGTTTTCTTTTTGTCAGTTTTATCTACGGTCAACTTTATTTTCTTCATTATCCATTTCTATACGAGCAAGAAATTCTAAATCAAAATTATCTGGCTGATAGGTTAGCAGGAAGCAACTCCTGCACATGGATAATTCTATATGGATAGTAATGTAGGATGTTTCATAAAATTTTATGTCACAGGCATGTCGATTGATCATGCAGCTTCACGTGCACTGCACGATTGCGCAACATGGCTTGACTCCTGCACTGCCGTGGCTATTCCTTCAAATGACATCGACTCAATTCTTTTCTTCCTTCTATCAGATTGCACATCAAAAAAATTGTCTTCAAATGTCTGCCTTATTTTCTCTAGGTCATCGATTCAATACTTTTTTCACACGCTTGAGTGTCTGGAATTTCAGTGCTATTATGCACATTCTTGTAAAAAAGTTCTACAAGCAGACCGTGGTAATTTAAGTTGTATTGGTGAACTTCTCAGTTGCGAAGTGAGGAAAAGCTGTGTACTCAGAGTTTTTTTATGCCAGTTGCAATGAATTATGGGTATGACAGTTTTTATTTACATAATCTGATGGTTACAACGCTATCCATTGCTTAAATTTTAGCTGATTTTTTATCATGCCATTCGAGATTCGGTCAATGACCTCCAAAGCAAGTTGACATAGATACTCAGGCAAGTCATGATTCTTATTAGTATCTGAGTTCAGTTTGAAAATGTACTTCAGTCAAGTCCTCTGTGAGGTTAAGTACTGGTCTTGAATTTTCTCTTCGATATTCTGATTCAACAATTCCATCAAGGGAATTAGAGAAAATGGACTCTTTTTTAATCTCTGTCGGTTTGTTCAATTATTGAGGTAAATTGGAGTATGATTTTGAGAGAAAAAAAACTGTAGAGTTTTTACAATACATCACAAGGAATGTGTTATTTCTCAATATTAAATGCTAGTTGTCTTATTCAAATAACATCAGATCCGTGGGGCAACAATGTCTCATACCTGTGATAATACGAGCAGTTTTAATTGCACTCTTTTCAGTTTTACTTAGTATGGGTAATGAACAAAAGTAAATTTGAGAACCATATTCCAAAATAAGTCTGGTCGTAGAGGTATCAGATAATATGAGGGTATTACATTTGCTCCCCAATCTCTTGTAATGTATTTCAGTAAGTCCAATCTCTTTCTTGAGTTATTCGCCAGATTGTCCATGCTTCTCATCAAAACTGACGAACTTAGAGAGTGGTATTTACCACAGATTCAATTTAACCGATATCAGGGCTGGAATGCCATAAAACTGTATCATCAGAAAAAGTACAACCTTATATTTTCTGTAGGTAAACTTTTCAATACCTACAAGGAATAAAGAAAAAGAAGGAAGGCTCAAAACTAATAATAATGAAACCAGAAGATTCAAAGGAAATTCTATATACATGTTTCTTTCGTAATGGATATACCACAATCCATCCACTGGTGACAAATTGCAATGTTATGTGTATGTATTTCGCAAAATATCTATCATATTCTCTCTCTAATACTTATTGGAATACAAATAAATGTTTGTGTGATGCTAATGAAGTATAACTTTAAAGTTCTTTTTAAGTGTGACAGTAGTTACTGTCATTGTATTGCAACATTTGTAGTTAATTCAAAATTTAACTGACGTTAATTTGAACTTCCTGTAAAGATTGTTATGCCCTCACACATGTAATTAGTTCAAGCGACACGATTCAGAGTTCTTCTGTCTTCAAGACAGATGCGCGTGCGGTTATTTTAAAATTATGCTTAAATGTTGACAGTAAAGAAGAATATATACGCGATCGGACCGGATTCGTTTGCATTCCCATTAATTTTATTTTGAAAAAAAAGAAAGGATATTTGCTATCTTTTTCGACTTTTGAAAAGCATTGTTTTTGGCCATTACAACAAATATATCTTTGCATTTTCCCAATACGCCATCAATAGAAAATGTATTGGAACGTTGACGAAAAGGGTTCCGACTCAATATTTAAGAGTTTTGTATTGAAGGGAATTTCCAAAATTTTATCACTTCATTTGATTTATTATTAGCATATCTATGTTTGAGACTTCATTTCGTGGTGAATCTATATATAAATTAGATAGTTAAATAATTTTATTTTTCTGAATTGCAATTAATCCTCGAAAGATGTGTAGGTGTTTGCTTTTTCTACTGGAAGCTAGTTCTACTAGAGTATATATACAGCTCAAAATATTGGTTTAAATGTTTTAATCCTTGTGGGCAATCTGTACTGGCTATTATTTATATTTCTGGATTCAAAAACAAATAAGCAAAAATATAGTTTATATTCTACGCAAACTATATTTTTGCTTATTTTTTTCATTCCGTAAGAATTCTCTTTGAATTTTTAAATATTTATATTTAGAAATTAGAATTTCTTTTCTTCAAATACTGATTTTTCAGATTAAAAAAATGAATATTTAAGGAAAATCTCTGGAAAAGATATCAGTATTAAAATTTAAAAATATCTTTTGAAACTTGTAAAATTTTTCTGTCTTTTTGCAAAAGTATTAGCAACTGACTCGATTCTTTTCATCAAATTTTTTAAGTGAATGAGAAAAATTGATCATGAATTGAAGACAAAAATTGAAAAATCTAGATCTTTCACAACATTAATGTACTTTCTTTTTATTTTTTAAAATACCGTTATATGATATTTTTGATATTTATGAAAACATTAATTTTTTTCTCTATACTTTTTCAGAACTGTGTATCAAACTTATTTTTATGTAAATTAATTTTTCAAAATGTAAATAGTTTTACACGTTTAACCCATTAATTTAAGCTATTACGTATCTGTCGAAAGTGATTTGCGCGTTTTAACATTATGTAAAATTATGTTTAATATTTTATGTATGAGAAACTCCTTTTTCGAACAGCGTTAGTTACATTATATCTTTTAATGACCTTTTAATAATTTAACAAACGCATCTACTGCAAAATTTTTATGTTCTTTCCTGGAACAAAATTTGAGTAATCCTATTTTCTTTAGAAATAAAGAAAAGCTATTAAAAAATATTCTCAAACCTAAAAGAAAGTTGCGGCAAACTTTTGGAATTTCGCAAAATATTAGTTTATGGTATAAGAAGTAGTATGATCCTTTCAAATAATGTCTATATGATATGCATTTGCTTACCTGCTAACTTTGGAAGAAAAAAAGTCAGTTGATTCTACTAATTTTGAAAGAAAAATCAGGAGACACTACTAGCAACACTTTTGCTTGAAACAGAATGTTTAAATTGGTTGTATCGCAGAAAGACAATTTTACTCTTTAGATTCAACATTTTGTGAATGATTTATGTTAAACATATATTTTTTGTTAATCTTAATATTTTAATAAAATATTCATCAACCTCATTAAGGAACTATGAAAAATAAAAGAATGTACTACATGTGTAAAAAAATTAAACATCAAAGTTTATGTCCCAACATTTATTTTATAGGGCAACTTTTACTACACTAGTGCAATTTATAGATATTAAACTTAAAAAATTACATAAAAACATAAAATTCATTACTAAATAAATTTAATTCAATGACAAATACTTCTAAGAATATATGAAATTATCAAATACTTTGTCCATAAAAACATAATACATTTCAAATTCGAATAACTCATAGCAATTTATTTTTTTCATACGTTGCTGACTCAGCATTTTTTAGAAATGAATTGGTGAACTGCTGTTCAAAACATTTTTTTTTTCTTCATTTTGAGAATATTTAAGCTATTTTGAGACTGTTTAAGCTATTAGAACAACTCAATAGACTTTTTTCCGGCAAAATTTCGGCCATTTTTCACTGAAATTGCCAAAAATCAGTAGATTTTCATACATTATCGGAAAATCGGGAGAAACGATAAAAAAGCAGGAGCTTCCCAATAAAATCAGTAGAGTTGGCAGCTATGCCTATGGTACAAAAATTATATCTCAAGATCCGGTTCAATGCATTGATTTTTCTTTCCATCAAGTTGACTGTGAATAGTCAGCGTTCTGAATTTCTGTTTTACAGCTTGCGTGATCGAGATACAACCTCAGCCATGAATGTTTGCAATTGCTCAGAGTTTAATCTCAATCATAATTTCGGTGGAATTGTATACAAAATTTTTACAAAATTACACACTTGTGTACAAAAATTAACAGCAGAACGTCAACAGAAACTAAGTTTTAACATTTTAAATAAACTAAGAATACATTTTGAACATGGTTAAAAAAACTATTCATGAGAAGCAACATAATAAGAAAGCCGAATGGTATGACAAGCAGTGCGAATAAATTATAAATGAAAGAAAATGGAGTTTGAGAGAAATTTCTTAAGAGAGAAAGGCAACAAAGTTTAGCGATGATTATATAGTTTGAAAATGACCAAAACAAAGAAAAATTATGAGAGTATGAGAAAATAATAGTTTAAAAATTTTCATAAAAAGCAGCATTGAAAAAATTAAAATAAAATTTTTTATAAATAAAATAAAATGAATAAATTGTTTAAATCTAAGAATTGATTTTTAAGATAACTATATTAAAACAAATGAAAAGATTTCGAATATACGTAAAGAGTATTTTGCATAACTTGGTGAGTAAGGAGATGGGTTTTGGTGAACAGAGGGAGAAAGTGAAACTGTTAAGGAATTAGAGTGCCCATTTAAAAAAAAATTTAGATGTCTTCAAAAGCTGAAAAATTTAAGACTTCTGGGTAAGTAGAATTCTCTGAGTTAAGGAGTAAAAGTTTATGAAAGGAAATTGTGCTAATGTATAGCAAGAAATATATGATTTGTAAGGAACACCAAATTTTGATTCCCTGTTATAAGATGTCCACTTTGCAAGAAAAAAAGCAAGCATAATATTAATACTGATTGAAGAATTTCACCCTCTTAGATGTTTCTAGCAGAAAACAACGGAATGCCGTAGGAAATGTAAAAAAAAACAACATGTTTTTTATTTATTTAGTTATTTTTTTTTATCACTGTTGACTAGATCTTGGCGCTTAAATGCATTTTAAAGAACCATGAATTTAGTATTGATATGCATCAATTTTTTTACTACTCTTTCTTATTGATTTCAAACAAGCATATAGCTGTATTCCTTTGGAGTTTATTATTGATCTTCAAGAACTGATATTATTTCCGAAACTTAGAAATCTAATTAGGTTGACTCAGCCTTTCATCCCTTCAGTGGGTCGATTAACTGAGTACCAAGCATGCTTGGGAACTAAACACTGGGGGTCTTACGTTAGGCTGACCACCTAACTGGGACATATGCTTCGCACCCCAGGGTCCTCGGTCATGAAAACAGTTATGGGCATTGTAGGCCTTGGCCCACATGGGCTGTCGTGCCATGGAGTTTAATTTTTTAGAAATCTAATTAGATTAACTCTGATGAACTACACTGGTTGATTTCCAAAACAATAAAAGAATGTTTGAAATAAAATTATATATACATTTATAGGACAGTGACCCGCTGTTTACTTGTTTTACTTGGAATATGTGATGATGAAAATTTAAATGAAACCATTTGGATGCATTGAGAACTGTACGATATAATGCTTTGCTGTGAAATGAGCTTACAGTTGTAATCTGAAGCCTGATTACTATTGATGTTTCCAATGCATTTGTTTTATCCTTGCGAAGTGTTTAAAAAATTTGGAGTTTCGCGTGCATTTCTGATTATTGGCTCTCAAAGTTATTTGCTTTATTTCCTGCGAATGTGCTACTCCTTATCGGATAAACCCAATGGAATGAAGCAGTTCTTGCAAGGCTTTTTGGTGAAGGTTTGGCTAAAATTCACAATAGACAAATTATTTTGATTCTTTTTAAAGTACCACGATTCCATTTAACATTTTTTGCTATTATGTTCTTTAATGTCATGTTCGAAAATTGGGAAATTAAAAAAAGTTTCTCACATCGATCCAGTTCTCGGCAGCTATTACCGCTGTAAAGAAACTCCACTCAGTATTCCGTAGTATATGCCTGATTTGATAGTGAATTTCAGATATTGTTATATTTTATATTCATATGAAACGAACCACGGCTGGTAACTCCAAGTAAAACCATTTAATTAAACATTATCACTTTGAATTTTAAATGTGTTTGCAAATATACATTATATCTACCCACATAATCGCTATTTGACAATAAATATTTGTTTCCTTTGCAGGATGTAAGAAATATATTCCCTTCGGAATAATAATCTTTTAAATGTTGCTGCTTTTAATTTGTTTTATTTTATATTCATCTTTTTACAAAAATGGAAAATATTATCTTACAAAATCATTGAGATGTTTTTTTTATTTGTTACTTAATAATTTACTATAAAATTAATTGATACTATAAATTTATTGTAAAATTAATTGATAATTTACTGTAACTTAACTGATATGAGATATTAATTGATAAAATTATTATTTAATTCAACTAAAATTTGATTAATTGTTTTATCTGTAAGTATTTCATAATGTTTTGTTCCAAAATTTTTTATGATATACTTTGCCGAGCTGGTAGCCGAATGGTTAGCATTCTTGTCTCTCGTTCAACAGTTCGTGAGTTCAAATCTTACCTCGGGTATGGATGTTTGTAGTGGCCTTGAATCCACTTTAAATTATAGGTCCCGGTCTGATTAGTCCTCGTAAGGAAAAAAAATGACTGTTGAGCAACAACCAAACTAATCTTATGATTTGATTTGAAAGATAAAGCGTAGTCTGTTTATTGCGTTAAACATTAGATACGTTACAATGATGAATGTCTTCAAATTATTGATAATATTTAAAAATCAAACCATTCCTTTCACTCTTTAATATAACTTATTTATGAAACGTATTTTTGTCAATTTTCTAATTGTAAGAGTACACGTTTGACATAAATAATGTAATCTTTCATTGAATGATACTGCAATCAAACTGCAATTTATTAGCATCGTTTTAGCAATTAATTCTAAATATTACATTATTCAAATACATTTTATAATTTTTATATTGAAAATTTTATAATTCATTATACTTGATGCTATTTTCTAATACTTAAAGCTATATCCGTTGAAGGATCTTGTTCTAGTAAATTAACAAGAAAACTAATATCCGATTTAGTTCCATTTGTGCAATAATGATGAACATTGAATCATTGCATTGTTAGGAAGTTTTTTTATACCTAATTTTCGTACCTTCGTTTTTTTTTCAATATTTTTTGATCTTATTACCTAATTCACAATCAGATTTAGCCACCACTAAAATAATTAATCAGTTTCAGTAAATATTAAAATATCAAGATTTAAATGGCTCCAATTATGTTTTAAGTCTATAAACATAATTAAATGAATTGGATTTTACAAATTCTAATATTCTAAATATATTTTTTTAATTCATCAAAATTCCATTCACTGTCATTTTCATATATTCTATAAATGCGTTTATTACAAGCATTATTATAATGCAAAATGCACCTATTTTAAAATTTGTGTTCATTTATTTTTAGAATATGTGCATAAGTTAATATTTGAAATATTTTGAAACTTTTCATTGATAGTTAAAAGCATATCCTAAATTAATATGGCATTTATTTGTTTCTGATAAGTTCTCTCTCATAAAGAAAAAGGAAAATTACTTACGGAAAAATTTTCAGCATTGTCGGTCATAGTATATTTTGCTTAATTCTCGATTTATATTTAATTTATGGTCAAATATTTTTTTAAAAAATAATATACTTATATTTTTGATTATATATACTATCTTGAAAAATGATCAGATATAGTAAGAAACTATTCTACTTGGATAATTTACCAGAGTAGATTCCCAAAGATCTTGTACTTTTCCAGAAATATTTATTTACATCCGTAAGTTTCTCTAAATAATTAGTAGATTTAACCATTTTAAGTATTCTACAAATACTGTTATTTGACCATTAATTTACTTACCTATTTATAATAACACACATTTTTTTGCTATTCTTTTAATAACCTGTTTATATAGTGACACTATTTATGATGAGTTGCATCTAAATCTGTAGTTATATAATTAAAGTTTCAAAGAAGTAACACACACATTTATAAATTCTCTCCTTATATTCTCCTATCTGTAGAGATTTAAGTATTATATTCCTCGGTCTGATCGAGAGAAGACATATCAAAATTTGTATTGTTGAAACCAGTTTCTCCGCTGTTTTCCACTTCGTTGCTGCTCCTTATCCAAAGATGTCTATAATCTCTTTTGAATTTCAATTTAAATTATGAAAATCTTGCCAGATAAGCGACAGAAAATTAACTTCTTGAAGTTACGTGTTAGATAGTGTTATGGATTTTTTTCACATCTCTGATAATTAAGTGGCTATTTTTTCCCCAAAATATTGGGAAAAAATAGCCACTTATAAAGTATATATAAAAGTTTTTTTTTTTCTTTTGCTCTGTTGCTTATAGTTCAATATTCTTTCTCGAAAATTATTCAATCCAGAAGTCTATTCAGTAATAAAATTTTTGTTTATTTTCTTATTATCATTATTGGTAGCGCACAAGAATTTTAAGAGTTGGGAAAACTCTTAAAATTGAGTTTTTCTTCAGAGTTCTTCATTTATGATGTTTTTATCTTCAGAAATATTTTTTCATATAACTCACAAATATTCATGGATACAAACATAGACTATGATTTAAAAATATTTTTATTTTTAGATAAGATAAAAAAATATTTTTTTTTAAAATTTTTAGTTAAATGATAATTTATTGTAATATACTAATATAAGAATAATAATTACAACTACTATATATTAATATCCATTACATTTTTAACAAAGGAATTCGTCATCGCTTTTAAAGAATAATAATTACACAATTTTTTTAAAATTTTTGTTATGTATATATATATAGTAGCAATTTAAAATCATGTAAATAGACTGTTTATTATGTGACCTTACCTATATATTAAGAAGTATATTTAAATCATTCATACGACCGAAATATAACAATGATAACTCTAAATCTTGATTTCGCACAATCAGAATTTTTTATACCCTGCACATCAGTTGCTTGGTTCATTGATTTTTGTTATTTTAATTACTTATAATTAACTTTCACTATTTATCATAAAGAGTAAAAAGCAAATATCGTATTATAATCAATAATTTCTGGACTACATGCTGATTTGATATAGATATGTTAAATTTTAGGGGAACTATAATACCACAGAGGTAATAATATTATTATTATTATTATTGACGAATATAATACAAAGAACGCATACATGTATAATGAAGCTATTCAGCTCTTTCCTACTTTGATTGTATAGTAAACAATGAAAAATTTTCTGAGAGAAGCTAACCTCATCTGTCAACCAAAACAGAATTTTCGGAACGTATTTTCACGCGATTATATTACTACGCATATCATTTGCATTTATAAATTAGTAAAACTCTCAAACATCAAGTATTCTGATGTTTTTAATTGAGACTCGTTAAAAATCCTGTTATTTATAAGTTTAATTTCTTAATACTCCTCCTTCAAAGTCGGATTTAGATTTGATGGAGTTGTGAAATATTTCAGGTTATGGAAAGCTTTATCTCCACAGCTTTCATTGTAACCACAAAATGACGCTATTTTTTGTGTTAAATGTGCATTACATGGGCTTCCGCCAAGTGTGTGGGTCTTAGCTGTTTTAATATACACGTAAATTCGCTGTCTTGCTCCTATTTTATTTATGAGCCCAGAACATCTAGAAAAGCGGAAGTAACGCAAATCTATCGAACTCTTTAATAACCTTGACATTTTAACTTTAATTTTTTAGTTTCAATTTAAAAAGCGTAGCTTAACGTGAATTGACTACTCTAAGTAACTAACTAGATTATCAGTTGTTAATAAAATATTTATCAATTGATACTTAAAAATAAAATTATATATATATATATATATATATATATATATATATATATATATATATATATATATATATATATATATATATATATATATATATATACAGGGTAAGCAAGAAATAAGTTTCCCACTTCAGAGGGCTGTAGAATACGTTCTATTTGTCTAAACGAGATAAAAATTGAACCACAGATAATTCAAATGATGCGCTTGACATTTATTAAAAAAATAGTACAAACTTTCGCCGATAGATGGCGCAGTAATACACATAAAAACATTTTATATGCTTTATAAATGTTAAATAATAATAATAAAGTAGCATTATAACTCTTCAATATGCCCCCTTCATTTTCAACAATGTGCTCTAGTCGCAGTGAGTAGAAGACTGGATTGGCTTTCGTCCTCTACAGGGAATAATTGCAAGTTGTCCAGTTCTTTCGAATTTCTGCATCATCTAGCGTAACGCACATGGAGACATTGGACCTCTTCGTATCTGCTTCATACGGCGAAATTCTTTTACAGCTCAACGGAGTTCTGCTGGTTCTGGTAGAACAATTTTACAAGCAGCGCTTCTTCTTGCAAAGAAGGCAAGATGTGCAGAGAAGTAACTAATGCTCGTTCAGAATACGCCTTCTTTTTACCCAAAGATAATGATAATAGGCATGCGCTGTAAAGCAAATGACTTTTCATACTTTCAATATATAAAAATAAGTACCATTAGTATTACAGCGCCATCTATCAGCGAAATGTTTACTATTTCTTAATAAATGTCAAGCGCATCATTTGAATTATTTGTAGTTCAAAGTTTATCTCATTTGGACAAATAGAACGTATTCTACAGCCCTCTGAACTGGGAAACTTATTTCTTGCTAACCCTGTATATATATATATATATATATATATATATATATATATATATATATATATATATATATATATATATATATATATATATATATATATATATATATATATATATATATATATAATTCCTTGAGAAAAATTAAGGAAGTTTTTTTTATTAATTAATTCTATTATACTCATTTTTTTAAAAAATTTAATCTAATTATTTTGCAACTTAAATAATTGGCTTAAATTTTAAGTTTGCTTTTTTGTTTTTTTGTGGGCACCCCACATGAAGTGTCTTTTTGGACTTGATAATGAAATAAACTTTTCAAAAAAAGGGCGCTGAGCCTATCTGTGAGCTCATCTTCTCAAGGATGCCTTCCAAGTCATCCTCCATCACGTCACAGCACAGGGTAAACGCTCGTCTCTCTCTGCTCTCTCCAACCAAAAATATCGCGTTCTTGGCTCTAAATCGGGACGTGTCCCCACCCTACCTAAAGTCTTTTCGTGGACTAGTGCAATTTCATTTATGAGCTATACATTCTTCATTCATTCCTTGGATTTGCCCCTCTCTCTGAGCTCCTAAATATTTCCCTCTTTGGATAAAACAGCTGTATAAAGGTATGTATATTTTGGTATGATATCAACTTCTTAAGTCTCGTGTTTCAGTCTTCAGCATTTTAAATGGGGATAAAGTCAATTGATTTAAGCTTTTTTTGTGCACTTATAATTAATTCTCTTATTTACTGTTAAAAGATGTTTATAACTCAAGAATGCTAAATAAGGGACTCCATTCTTTCTGCATATTCTTTTTTGGAAAATATGTTTAC
Source organism: Latrodectus hesperus (assembly GCA_037975125.1). NCBI lineage: Eukaryota > Metazoa > Arthropoda > Arachnida > Araneae > Theridiidae > Latrodectus > Latrodectus hesperus. Next base: position 36,362,976 of record CM075855.1, read on the forward strand.
TAAATGTAAACTTACCTGTGTTGTGTGCTTTGAAACACTGCTACCTCAAGTTCACGAGAGCCGAGTTTTAAGTTTTCATAAGTGATTCAGAGAGGATTAAAAAAACTAATTTAATTTTTTTGTAATATTAATGAATAGTTTTTTTTATTTTTATTTATTTATTTATTTTTTGAAAATGTTCTCATATAAATTGGATCACTAAAATTTATACCTATATTAAAATATTAGTGTAATCTTAAAAGTTTGTATATTGATCATAAATTTTTCTACGCTATTTTTGAGAGAATTTGTAATTTCTAGAGCACTATTATAACAAAATTATGCTGTTTAGTATTAAGTATTATGACATATCTTACAATTTAAATTTTCTTATAATATATATTGTATATATGTGTTATATGAAATATATAAATGTAATGGTTATGTTATGATGAATTTGTTTTTTTAAAATTGAAGCAGAAAACTATAGATAAAATATTCTCATTTTATTTCTTACAACTATAACATTTATGTAACACAAATAAACAGTAAAGATAACTTATGTAAAGTTTTGTTGCATCATTAAAATATTGTTTTGGTTGTCCGTACATCATTGGAAGTCGTTTAAAAATATTTGCTTGTAATTATTGCATTGATAAATTTTCTACTATGTATGTAAAATTAGTACTTTTCCTTTGAAACTTCTATCTTAAAAGAAAAAAAAAATCTTAGCACTTTTTTAACAGTAAATTTTACATTAATTCATAATTACATGTTTATTTATCAATGTAATGTTTAGAAGATACCTTAAGCTATAATTACTGGACGCAAAATTGTATCGCTTGATTTTCTTGTAATATTTTAATAATATCCTTCATTTATCAGAACAATGTTTTGAACGTCAACGCTTTGTATTTTATTCATTGTAGCCAAAATTCTTCATTGTAAGATTATTCTACTCTTCGTGTTTATATATTCCCAAGAGCTGAGAAATCTTCATACAATTGTAAATGTAAACTTCAATAAAAAGAATTTATCAGTCACTATTTTGAAATGTTAAATACAAAATTCATCAGAAAATATCAGTACGAAGTTAGGTTTTAGAAACAAGTTTTGATTATTTATTCTTTCCTTTTTCATTAAATTGGTTCCCTTTTATTGTTTACTATCCTAAGAGTCAAAAAGTATCAACTTTTAATAAAAGTACCTTTTTTCAGTAAATCCTTTTTTCCAATCGAAAAAAATTTTAGTTACACAAATATTTTATATATTATTATATAATACAAGCTGACCCAGCCACGCGTTGCAGTGGCTGAGTTTTTAAAATACATTGAATCAATTTTTTACTAATTCTTGGGTTCAATCAAATTAATATTTTCTAAAAAAATTTAGAATAGGTTCATTCATAGGAGATTAAAAATAAAACGTTTCACCAAAATTTAATAGTAATAGGTAAAGTATCGAAATTTTAAAATTAAGCACAAATCAACATATACTTTCTGAATTTACATTTTATTCATCTTATATTAAATTATAGTTTGTAACCAGTGACTTACTTATAAAATATACTATATAAATTAAAGACATCTAAAAATAAATTGTTATAAATGAGGTAGATAACATTGACATCGAACTATTATTATTTTAATTTTAAATTATATTAAAACTAAAAATTTTTCCGCGGCATTATACTGAAATAAAAAAAATGTAAAAGAATTTATCATTTGAATAAATAAATTAGATCAAAATGTTCTACTGAATAAATTAATAATTATCAAATTATAAAATAAAAATAAAAAATAATAAAAGGCTATCAAGAAATACTTACATATTTTCCAGGTGGTATGAAAATCAGTAGAGAAAAACAGTAATAAATAAAATTTTATTTTACTATTTATAATATTAAAAATATTCAAACTGAATACTGCACAATAATAACACAATACAAAGTATAATTATGAAAATGATTCACGAAAAATTGTTATAGTATCATTATACATCATGAAAATATATGTAAATTCTATATTTAACCACGCGCTTGCGCGCGCACGATAATTTTCTCGAAGATGGTATAATCTAGAAAAATAAACACGTCGCCATCTGCCGAATACCTGTGCAACTTAGATGCTAAGCCGCCATCTATTAGGAACTTACAGAACTAACCAAAAAAAATAAATAAAAATTTAGGGTTGTACTACCCCTAACATTTAGGGGGATGAAAAATAGATGTTGGCCGATTCTCATAGATACCGGATAAGCACAAAAAATTTCATCAAAATCGGTCAAGCCGTTTCGGAGGAGTATGGCAACGAAAACTGTGACACGAGAATTTTATATATTAGATTATTTTTTTAATTGTCTTTTCATGCACTATTTTACTCACTTTGACATAATAAAATAATTCTAAAAAAAGTAGCAAACCTTTAATCTGCAATGTAAATTAGTTAAATCCTGCTTTCAAAAAATTTTTAATATATGGCTAGTTTACTAGTGTTTGAAATCTTTATAGTTTGCAAATAGTCGGAATGATAAAATCTATAGTAAATGATTTTATAATGAGCTCTGTGAATCAAAAAGACTTCTGCTATGGCAAATTAATCCACAACTACAGCCTCAACCTCAACTTCAGGTCTATCCACTTCTACCACGAATAATTTCTTTAAGTTAGAGCTGTAATAATTTCGAGAAATACAGCCAAATGTTCGTCTTAACTGATGTGCGTATTACACCATCATACTTATTTCCAAGCTTTTATTCAACATTATTCAAATGGAGGAATTGTTTATCCCTGCTGTAACTTTTTCATAAATATGATCAAGATATCTAAAGTATTTCCTGTATCTATTTTTCAAATGATGCTATATTGTTTGAATAATAATTGAGTGGAATATAAACTCTGGTTTTTTCACTCATCATCAACTAAAAAGACTCAAGTTTTCTAATAGGAACTATTAAGAATAAGTTAATCATCAGAAATGATTGTCTTCAGCATCAATAATTGATTTAAAATCTATTACTGATGAATAGAATGAAAATTCATTCATTAGCTCATTCCATAGTACGAATTCTGCAATCATTATTTTTAATCAGTGACAAATCATTAAGTTACGACAAGCTTGCCGTGTAACAACACATGTTTGCGGTCTAACAGAACTCAAAATTTTATTTGGTACAAAAACTATACATTTTCATTAAAAAAGAATGCTTTTTAAAATATGCCTTTTTTATATTATGAAAAATGTTATATATTTAATAGATATAAATTGCTTAAAAACTGCGATAGAATATTCTTTTATGTATATTTCAGTATCGTTTCATAAAATATAAAAAGTAATTAAATAAGATGAAATAATTTATAGCGTGTATTTCATTTTGAGAGCTATCATTTACAAATTATAGTTGATATTGTTGTTCTTTGCAGTAGTTTCCTAATTTCTTATAGTTTGCATTTTCTTACTATATGATAATTCACGCCCATAATTGCATTTTATAATTAAATTATAACAGCTTGTTTTTATGGATTTAAGGATATAAGATTTTTAACGTTAAAAAAAATTAGCACACATTCTTAACAGAATTTCTCATTTCACAATGTAAACACACCCATTTTAAATAAGGACAAACATAAACTTATTTTACCATCAACTAAAGTAAGAATTATAAATTAATTCTTCATAAAAAATGTCATTTATTTGTATTACATTATTTTTAATATTTGCCAAGAAAGGATTTATGTATTTTTTTCCTATTTATCAATTTTTAAAATATTCATCAAAAAATATTCGTATTGATAGAATAGCCAGTCGACTACTAAATAAATTTTAGTACTTTAACAATCGAAAGAGTTTCAATTTCACAACATCAGTTTAAAATGCCAAGTAAATATTCTTCGATAAGCAAGAGTTTGTCATTATGGTGTAAGTATTGAATATATAAATTTATTTGTATCGTATTCAAAAAGCTATCGCATATTTTATAATTATAAAATACTGATCTTGTGTGCAACAAAATATTGAAATATCTGGATAAAAATGTACCTCTTTATTAAAACATGTAAATTAACTCTTTTGCATTCCAAATTACCTCAATTCTTCTAATGGATTAATATCAAATTTGAAATACAGTAACGCCATCTCTTAACAACAAGCGGAAATTTCCCTATTATTTTTGTTGAGAACAATAGAACTAGAACCACGCACTTCGAGTCTAGGCTAAAACCTTCCTTATCGATATAAAGGAATGCGTCGGCGTGAGTCAGTTGAGTCGAGTAATCGAAGCGATACGGTTATAATTTTGATATGATTTTTAACAATCGTATATTATATACTATATAATAATTCAGTACATTTTTTTATTTGAATCTGGTCCGCCTACACATTCTTAAATTTAATATATGGCCCTTTGCAAAATTGAGTTTGACACTTCTGGTCTAGTTGGTTATGGCATCGTTCTCCTTATCGAAAGGTAGTGAGTTCGAATTCCGACTCTATCGAAGATCCTTCGTGCTCACTAATGACTACTGGGGTACATTAAATAAGTCGTGGTCTCCATGTTCTTTAAATAAAATAATACCTTTGATGATGGTAGGAGGTTAAGTATAGGGGTCTTATGCTTTCTAAATTGTGAAGATTGCCAACTGGCTGCTTACACTTAATGGTAGTGCCCACTCTGGAGTAGGTACAAAGAACTATGCTGGTACAACAACTTCATACTGCTTTCCTCTATCCGGAAAGATAATGGACTCGTTTTGCTACCAGAAATACACAATATAAAATTCAGCCTCTCTAAACGAATGAACTATTTATATTATCCCTGTATTATAACTTTTTCACTGGAATTTATTGCATTTATGTCAGATAAAAAAGTAGTTTGATAATGGTAATTGATCCATAATTCTTATATACAGTCAACCCTCCTATAATGCGGTACTCTCAGAACGCGGTTTCCATATAACGCGGAGCTGAAATTGCAACAGCCCTAATATAACGGCCGAGCTGGCAGCCGAATGGTTAGCGCTCTTGCCTTCGGTTCAACAGTTCGTGGGTTCGAATCCCACCTTGGGCATGGATGTTTGTAGTGGTTCGAAATCCACTTTGAGCCGTAGGTCCCGGTCTAATTAGTTTTCATGTGTAAAAAAAAAAAATAAAAAAAAATGACAGTTGAGCGACAAACAAACCAACCAGCCTAATACGAGGGTCACTCTGAAATTTTTGAGATACAACTAGGTTTTTAAAGTTATACTTACAAAATTTTAGGTGTGTTCAAAGTAGTCTCCTCCAGCATCAATGCACTTTTGTAGACGAATTCTCCACAGATTAAATGACTCAAGCCATTCATTTCTTCGAATAGATGAAAAAAATGCATTTATAGCCACATCAATCTCTTCTTCTGAATGAAAACGACGTCCATGTAAGTTCTTTTTTAGATTAAAGAATAACCAAAAGTCGCACATAGCTAGATCAGGTGACTACGGCGGATGTTCGAGCACTTTAAGCTGTTTTTGTTTAAGAAACCCAACTGTTAATTCGGCTGTATGTGAAGATGCCTTGTCATGGTAAAGCAGTAGTCCCCTAACATTCAGTTCTTGTAGAATTTCTGAAAAACATTTAGTGGTATACCTGTTTGCTGTTACTGTCTTCTATCCTTCCAACTTGATGGCTTTGGCCAATCCCATACTTCTGAAGAAAACGGTATACATCACTTTTTTCAGTGCGCGTTGTTTTTTCACTATTGTCGGCGTGGGATCATCTTCAAAGACCCATACTTTGCTTTGTTGATGTGTTGGAACGTCAAAAAACAGTATGTACGTTTCATCATCTGTTACAATTTTAGAAATGATGCGGGTGCCACCATCATTCAGCATATTAAGAGTTTCTTTACTGATTCTGACACGCTCCTCTTTTTGATGCTTAGTTAGATTATGGGGAACCCAACGGCAAACTACTTTTTTCATATGTAATTCTTCATGAATGATTTTGTGTATGGCTGCGGATCCAATGTTAAGTTCCTTCTGTATCATTTGATAGGTACAGCGATAATCTTCCATTAACATTTTTCGTATGGGAGACACATTATCCGGGATTACTGCCGACGGCGGCCTTCCTGTGTGTTCTTCATCCTGAAGAAAATTGCGACCTCTTCTAAATTCTCTAAACCATCTGAATACAGTAGCGCACGAGCTGGAGATTCATCACCAAATGCTAATTGCAACCGTTGAACGCATTCTTCTTGATTTAATCCTGCTTTGAAATCGTAGAAAATTATAGCGCGAAAATGTTCTCGCGTCAACTCCATTTTCTCTTCTGTTTAAAATTTATTCCACGCTAAACAAGTTGAAGTAAGTCAGTAAAAAATCGTCTTCTGTGTTAAAATACTTTGTACTTTAAAATTAAACCGTTATTTTTATTTTGTAAATTCTCGTCTGCGCTTACCTCAAAAATTTCAGAGTAACCCTCGTATAACGCGGTACTCTTACAGCGCGCTTTCAGTTCAACAACGTCCCATCAGTTCTTTGCGTGCACCCAATGAATGATTTTAACTGAATATGTTTATTTAAACATTCAAGCTTCTCTCTTAGCCGTTTAGGGCATCGGTTTTAGTCGTCTCAGAGCTTTTTCACAGTACATCTAGTTGGTGGCCAATTATTCTTTCTAAAATTTTGTCTGCACCGTCCATTCGCTTAGCTTTTTGTTACTTAATTTGTGGGTTATAAATGGACAACATTATACAATACTGGAATTGTAAAACAAGCTGTAAAAAAGTAATAAAAAAATAACAGAATGTATCAGAACCGTGTCATCGGCTTGCGCGGAAATTAAACCATTAACGCTTAATGCGTGTTGGAAACCTCTTTTACCTCAAATGTTTCAAGCAATACAAGATCATTCTACAATTTTACTCCCAGTTACAGAAATAGTAAACATTGTTTCTCGTTTAAGCGATGTAGAATTTGCAGTAAACCATTAGGATGTAAGAGAACTAGTACTCGAAAAAGAAAACTTTAGATGAGGAAGAACTGATGGAATTAATTGATGCACCCACCTCTCTCTCCTCAAATGCACTGGTAAACGAAAATAAGAAAAACGAATGTGTGCCAAATCTCGATTTACAAGATGTGAAAAAAAGGCTAAATTTGGCTTATACGAATTAAAACTTCATTTCATTCAAAGTGATCATTCAACGGTGCGCAGCGCAAAGTTTAAAAGAGAATTAAAAAATTGCTTAGCTCCCTATAGAGAGGTTTTAGTGGAGTTAGAAAAAAAGCTACAATCGAAAACCAATGTGAAGATGAACCAAGTGAGGACATTTTACCCATTAAAAGAAGGCGAGTTAGGTGACTTATATCAGACAGCGTGGATGAGTGTTGAAAGATAACATAATTTTACATAAGTCTTTCCTGTTTTTGTTGGAAAACAGTTTTTTAGTTTAGTTTTTGTTTCATTTTTTATCCTCTTTTTATATGAATTCTTCAATTGAATAAAAATAATTTATAATTTATCTTGTCTACTGTATTTATAGGTGAATAAAAATAATTTATAATTTATATTGTCTTATGCATTCGTACCATATAACGCGGTACGAATGATGTGATTTGTACTAATTCTGAGTTTCTAATATCGCGCTTTCCATACAAAGTGGTAGACTGTTTCCATAGAACGCGCTACGATTAGCCTGGTTTGTACGGTTAAATCTGAGTTTCTTTAGCACGGTTTCCATATAACGCGGTACGCACTCACCGCGTTATAGTAGGGTTGACTGTACTTAGTATATATAGATCTCAGCGTTTTTATGATATGTAAAAAATATTTCAGAAGATCATTTTAAGAAATCACATTTTATGTAGTAGTAGTTTTTTTAAAAAAAATTAAAATAAAGATTTCCTTAATTCTTAAGTTTTTCAAATGTAATTCATGGCATTTGTGAGGTGATGTATAATATGCTATTTTCTTTTTAGCACTTTATGCTATTAATAATTTTTTATTACTTAATTTGTAATAAATTCTATTTAACACGCACTTCTGTTCAAGAGTGTGGGTAAATGTATTGCTTTCTAATTTAACTTGTTTGAAATCTGTAATTAAAAGCCATAATCTATTTTGTATGTTAGTCAATAACTCTGAAAATTCAAAATTACTTTAGAAATGCTGAAAATATTTTTAATGTTTAAAAACTGCTGGAATATAATTTTTGCAATATCGAATGGAATAAAATACATCAATATAGTGCGGGAACTCGATACACTTATATGTCGTCACATTAAACAATTAAATTTAAGCAGACAAGGTATATATATATATATATAATATATAAAATTCTCGTGTCACAGTTTTCGTTGCCATACTCCTCCGAAACGGCTTGATCGATTTTGATGAAATTTTTTGTGCTTATCCGGTATCTATGAGAATCGGCCAACATCTATTTTTCATCCCCCTAAATGTTAGGGGTAGTACAACCCTAAATTTTTTTGGTTAGTTCTGTAAGTTCCTAATAGATGGCGGTTTAGCATCTAAGTTGCACAGGTATTCGGCAGATGGCGACGTGTTTATTTTTCTGGATTATACCATCTTCGAGAAAATTATCGTGCGCGCGCAAGCGCGTGGTTAAATATAGAATTTACATATATTTTCATGATGTATAATGATACTATAACAATTTTTCGTGAATCATTTTCATAATTATACTTTGTATTGTGTTATTATTGTGCAGTATTCAGTTTGAATATTTTTAATATTATAAATAGTAAAATAAAATTTTATTTATTACTGTTTTTCTCTACTAATTTTCATACCACCTCGAAAATATGTAAGTATTTCTTGATAGCCTTTTATTATTTTTTATTTTTATTTTATAATTTGATAATTATTAATTTATTCAGTAGAACATTTTGATCTAATTTATTTATTCAAATGATAAATTCTTTTAATTTTTTTTATTTCAGTATAATGCCACGGAAAAAATTTTTAGTTTTAATATAATTTAAAATTAAAATAATAATAGTTCGATGTCAATGTTATCTACCTCATTTATAACAATTTATTTTTAGATGTCTTTAATTTATATAGTATATTTTATAAGTAAGTCACTGATTACAAACTATAATTTAATATAAGATGAATAAAATGTAAATTCAGAAAGTATATGTTGATTTGCGCTTAATTTCAAAATTTCGATACTTTACCTATTACTATTAAATTTTGGTGAAACGTTTTATTTTTAATCTCCTATGAATGAACCTATTCTAAATTTTTTTAGAAAATATTAATTTGATTGAACCCAAGAATTAGTAAAAAATTGATTCAATGTATTTTAAAAACTCAGCCACTGCAACGCGTGGCTGGGTCAGCTTGTATATATATATATGTTGGGAAAATCTTAATTATATCTCCCTATTCTCTTAAAAAAATTTGCTTAGTAAGAGCAAAGGATAAGATGGAAAAGATAGGAATTTTTCAACTGTAATCAAAAATATAATTTGAAAGTAATGTTTTTAAATCTATAAACGGAACAGTATAAAAAATATCAACAAATAGAGGACGAAGGGAGAACTCTCTTTCTGTGACTCAATGCAACTTACATATCGTCATGTTACTCTTTTTAGATAATGAATATGTTGCAACGTTAAAGCCACAATATCGAAAATTTCGAAAAGCGAATGTTTCGTTTTCAACTATAAATTCATAAGATTTTTAATTCTTGTATACATTGATATAAAAATAAATACAAGTGTATTTTTATTCTTATATGCTTAGATCATCAATACTTTTTAAATTTTACAGCACTTTTTCGACAATAATTGTGGAGAAAAACATACATGTATGTGTTATAGTAATTTTTATTTTATTTTTTTAAAGATATAGATACTTAGTTTTCTCTTAATTATATTTTTTTTAAATGTTCGGAATTTCTAGCAGACTTACCGCATTATTACAGTTGTACTTAATATGATGAATCTTTTTCATTCGTAATGCAATAGTCATTGCATGAACAATAAAATTAGCAGTATCAGTTTTTTTATTTATATACAAAAATTTCTGAAAATTTTTATTAATCCAAATTTAATTTATTTGGAGTGCTTCAAATTTTTACATTTACGTTATGAAACTTCACAAATTTCATAACGTAAATGTAAAAATAACGTATTCATAATGCGTTATTTCGCTGCTACAGAATTCTTATTTTTCTTTAAAATTTAAATATACCAAAATAAAGTGATCTTTATAAATTGAGTATAATTTTTTTAAACCATATTTCACTTTATATTTAAAATTCATCATTATTTGTGAGATAGGCATGAAATATTGCAATTTTCACCTCTAATAATGTAAGTTAATTTCAGAAAATATTTAGAAAATAAGTCTTGTATTCCAATAGCTTATGATTTTGAACAATGTTTTAGAGTAACACATTTGACACCAGAACTGTTATCGAGCTGGCAACCGAATAGATAGAAATCTAATCCTTGGTTCAGTAGTTCGTGGGTTCGATTCCCATCTCGCTTAGATGTTTGTAATGGTTCAGAATCCACTTTATGTTTCTTGTTCTTATTAGCCCTCGTGTGCAAGAAAAATACTTTTCAGCAATAAAAAAATCAAATGAAACATCAGAGCTGAAACCATATCCTCTACATCACATCAGATGAAAAACATTAGGTCTTACGAACATTTAACATACATACATCGTCTCAGTGATCTTTGATCAAGAAAGACCTAGTGAGACTTATTCCTTCTCCAACCATGCTAAGCGACGTCGAATTGGCAACTTCAATGGTAATTTTATGATTTATTTCATAGATTTTTTAGAGGATGTTCGCAACAGCCCTCTCCTGGTGCTTGACTTTGCTGGGGTGCATGGAATCATGGATTTGATCTAGCTGCCGTTAGATCCTGAAGGATTGGACACAACACAACAACATTTCATATATTTAGTTATTAATTTAACAAACGAGTTATTTCAACTAAATATTAATATTGTATACTTAATAACATGTGATAGGTAACGTTCATTTTTACAAAATGTATACATTTAAAATTTCCTGTTGGCGCCTATGTCAAGATAATGGTGAAAATAAAAATAAATTTTACTTTCCAATGTCCAAATCATGCTGATGAGGCCCCAAGTCACATAGAAAATCTTGTTATTAAACTTACAAACATAAATCATTTGCTTTAAATCACTGTTTACTTCGAATTCTTCCATTAGGGAGGTGTACAAGTCACATAGGTATTATTGAAAATCGTGTTATTAGCTAAAGAAACATCGTTGTATATTTGAAATCACTCCATTAGGATGGCATTGCACTCTGGCATGTAATTGCTTATTTATTATTTAACGAAAGTGATTTTGAAGGAAAATGAAACAAGTTGAATGTAAAAAATTTCAATAAATGTGAAAAAAAAAAAGAAATGGGCTTGAAAGATTTACCAAAGCATTGAGAGTCTGTATGGAATGTTATTTGTAAATGTATGTTTACACTTCCATCCCAATGCGTATAAAAATTATGCTAGGATTCGCTGAAAACAAGGATAATGTGTGAGTACCAAGTGACATCGGAATTTTTGGTATTCTGAATTGTAAATTTTTTAAATAAAGAAGTCTTTAATAAACAATAATTATTCATTTTTTGCAATGTCACTTTTCATTATTGGTCAGAAGGAAAACTCATAGCGCTAATATCTAAGAAAAATATCCAATAAGTAACAATAAATCATTCATAACAATAAAAGTAATACCAATAAAAGTAATAACACTATAACAAAAGAAATACAAAAATTTAAAGTGTAAACAAAAATCAAAGTCAGACAGGAAAGATTGTTGTTGTTCTTTAGTCTTTTAATATCTATTATAAAGATTTCTGATGGTCGCTGAATATGCACTAATGTGCTTAGTGATACATCATTTGTGATCATTCTTGCATAAGACACTAGAGAAAAGAATATTCTTAAGTTATTTAAATAAACAATAAAACTGTCATAACCAATTTCAAGCCTGTTGGCATCAACTTCGTGTTTTCTTGGAACTGATATCTTTCCAAGATTTTATTTCAAGATTTAGTCTTAACTTGTTCAAGTTTTATTCATATTTAGGCAGTTCTAATTCATTTATTATATTTTCTATTGAGTATAAGGGATTTCCCTCTGTTCGTATGTTGCAATGTGTTCGTTTTATCTCCCCTTTCCCCCTTTTTTTAGAAAAATCAACTATTTTATATATCAATCACAATGACAGATATTCCAGTACATTACAAGGTTAACAACACAATCCATTATTTTCTTCAATTTTTAACAATTCTTTATGTCTGTATAATCTAACTATGCTAGTGCTTGTATTGGTGAGATGGGATCAAATTATAACGACATTTCCAAAATCCTTCTTTTTGTCAAAAGTTATTTGATAGCTACTCTAATAGCTTCTCCCCCCATCTTTTCAAAAAGACATATTTGAACCCAAAGTTAAATAAAATATAAACATTTGAAAAAATCCTGGTTTTTATTTTTTCATCTCGATTAAATTTTGAATCATTACTATATCCGCGTAACTATTTTGGTTGAGGAAATTTGTAATTTATAATTTCCAATAAGGAAGCTTTTTAAACAACTTTAGAATTTTTTTTTTCTTATACATTACTTGGGTAAAACCAGTTCTACCTTTCACGAGGTGATAAAGCATAATGTCCTGTTTGCTCGTATCCCGAATTCACTTTTAAATGTTACTACGGGTTGAACAAAACTTTGTTGAGTTTCTAAATCTTACATTAGGTTTTTGTGACAAAATATTTCTAGTTAATGTTTATTGGAAACTAACAGTTTACTGTATAAACACAAATTTCTGCTGAATTTCAATAAACAATCAGATGTTTAATCAGTAAACACAAAATGTTTATAGGAAATTATAGCATTAATTGGTGTTTTAACTGATCCAACAATATAACTTAACGCTTGATTCAGGCAGTTAAAAGAGATTCCGAGCAATAAGTCATAATAGGTTTCATAAACATGTAAAAAAATTAAAGATTTATCTGCCACATTTTCATTTAACGTTGCAAAATTGAAATCTTCTTACTTTTACATAATCTCTTATGCGATTTTTCCACGTTAACTTCTTATCATAAGTTACATTTAAATGTTTCATATCATGAGACTTGAAGTGCGTCGTTATATTTCAAGTCCATATGAGTTTCTATAATTAATATTAATCTTCGATAACATACTTTTTCAATGCTAACTTTAATTTCATTATTTTCACATTACTTAAAAAATTTGTTTTATATCCAGTATCATTATTTAATCTGTTCAATTAAAATGTTTCTTTTTCTCATGTATATTTGGTAATCAAATCACCAGCGTACACAGAGCACATTTATATTCTCAGCATCCTCGAAAATTTGAAGTAGATCATTGAATCGAAACAATATGGAACTTATAGTTCCATATTTTTTTAACCAAAATAAAATTGCCTAAATTTTGAAGGGATGTTTCCATATTCAATTAAAAAAAAGAATGTGTTTAATTTTTTAGCCATCTCTAAAGAATAAGATTTGCAGTTTTTCATACAATTTTAGTCTTCGTATTTTGTCATGAGCTAATTTAAAATCAATGAAGATCAGTAACGGTTTTTGCCCTGTGTGTCCTTAATAGTCCTTGTTCTCGTTAACTGTTTGAGAGTAATTGTTGATTTGTTGAATGCAGCTTCTGTGTTGCTAAAGTAGCCTCCTAAGTAGCTGGAAGCAGACAATTCATTTTATTTAGTATTACAATGCCCAATTACCTTATGCTCCAGAACCTGACACTCTTCAATGCAATTATATATAACAAGAATAAATTATAACAAATATAACAATAATAAATTGCCCTAAATGTTTTTTTAAATTCTGCGTGGGTATCCTCAGAGCTCGAGAAATGTTTTTTTATTTACTAAATAATATTACATTAAATACTCATTTTTCCACCATATATTCTGTAATTTGAAATTCAAATAATCACATTATATTAAACTCTGATAATGTTTTGAAGAACAATAAATCAGGTTAATATTTAATCCTGTAGGTCAGAATGTAAAATGTCAAGAAAGCTTACTTTATGTGCGTGCGTGAAAACTGTTGGTTATTTTCAAATCATGCATTTTCAGTTTAGAACACCACTGATCCAAACAATATGATTTTTTTATCTATTGTGTATTCTCGAGCAGATAGTTGAATGAACATTGGCTTGGTTTTCACTTCAATAATTCACAACTTAAACTCCTACTTTGGTATTTGGGTGTTTGTAAAATTATGAAATCTTATTGCAAAAACGTATTCGAATTAGCTGTCGAATAAAGGAATAATTCGACGAACTTAACTGCAAACATATTTTTCTAATGCATATATGGTCACGCTCCAGGAAATTAAGAGTTAAAGAAAGATTTTCCAATTTTTTTAATGTTGTTATTTAAGTATTTATGTAATATTCGTTTCAAAATTTTATCATTTAGATTTTTGACAGTAATGTATGAAAAACTGTTATACATACATATATATATATATATATATATATATATATATATATATATATATATATATATATATATATATATATATATATATACATATATATATAGTACGAGATTACAACTAAAACTCTCAGAGTAAAAGTTGAGTTTAAGAAGAAAGAAATCATTATTCTTTCTTTCGACTGCTGATCTGTCTTCAGCTCTACCTTCTTACAGTACTAAAAATAAATTTCTTTTAGATAAATCTTTTTTTACACACGTTAGAGAGTCTTTATATACTAAAAAAGCATTGTGATGAGATAAAGAGTGAAATAGGAATCATCAGTTTTTGAACGAAAGAATTATCCAGAAAAGTTACACTGCCTTTATTCCACTATTCTGCTTTACTCTAGCATAAAGCTGTAATTCAGTGCTATTTTTTATCATTATTTATAGAAAATTAATTTTTTTAAACGAAATAGTACAAATCAATTTTATTACTCATTTCGTTTTTCGAATTGCATTACGTGAGAATGTATAAAATTTTAAATGCTACACATAATTTTTAAAAAAATACAATCATACTAAAATCATTTATATTTACAATAAAACTATATATTTATTACCCATTTTTAAATACACTAATCTTTTTCTCTCTGTTGATAAATATTTCTTTTCATATGATTTACTGTTGTATTCCACAGTATTATTGAGAAAGTAATAGCGCAATAAAAATATTATGATGTAATTATTTGAAAACTTCTTTATGATAAAATTTAAAAATCAACATTTTTTTCATTAAAAATATCAAACATACAAATAAGCTTTTACCCACTGTGTATAGTATTTACATGGTTTAATAAATTAATGTCGATAAATGTAATTTGTGTGATAAACAAATTTCTAACATTCAGCTAGAGCTAAATTTGTCTGACTGAAAAAGTTATTATAAGAAAATCTGTTACTATGCTAATATTACTAATCACATTATTAAAACTCATTGTATTCTCTAATTTAAATCTTCTATATGTTATTTTTTCTTATTTCGTATGTTTTTTATTTTGAATAGATCTCTCAAGTTACATCATTGCTATGATCAATGTCTCATTTAATGAGTTTATTTTTCATAAAAATTCATTATTCAAAAAGTATGAAATAATAAAATGTTTGCTGAAATTTTACTCTCAATTCAAACAACGTCCAATTTAAGAAATCTTTTACGGACATGAATATAAAATCTTTTTCTGGCCAGTAATAATTTATATACAAAATATTCTCACATGCTTATAATATTATTTTACAATAAGTAAATTATTATTTTGTTCTTTTCACAAGGGAATAACTCGAAATATAAACATCTGATATCTAAGACAATTTTCGTAAAAAATTTGTAAAAGCAAAGATAAATCTAGCAAAATTATTGTGAATCGAAAGGAATATATTATTAGATATCTTTACTACCACGTATGGTTTTGTCCATTCATTTTGAATTCTCATATATGAAGTCACATACATGTTATTATTTATCCATAATGTAAATTTCAAGCTTACTTCTTTCATACTGTCGCCGAGCTTGTATATGAATGGTTAGCGTTCTTACCTTCGATTCAACAGTTCATGGGTTCGAATCCCAACTTGGGCATGGATCTTTAAAGTGGTTCGCAATCTAATAAACCATAGCTCCCAGTCTAATTAACCCTCGCCTGCAAAAATGTCCGTTGAGGTACAAATCAAACGGATCTTTTATAATATCATGCTTTAGAATACTAATAGTATATTAGTTTCGTTTAAACTAATTTAATAACATTAATTGTAAAAGTTGAATTCCCCGTACATTATACGTCGCTCATTGTACATTTATAACATATCTCAATCAGTCGATTTTATCGTCTAACTTTCATTTAATGAAAATATGTTAATTGTGAATCATGTTGTAGAATTTGTATTGACCAAGTAGACATTTTTTAATGAATGAAAGTATTGCAATTTATTTTCACTATATATAATGACATTTCTTATGTAATTTGATAAATATTTAGAGTTCTTTCTCTAAGTCTCCCGTAGTTATACTTAAATGATGAAATACTCTAATATACTGGAGAGGAGTTCTGTGTTCATTTCAGTATAATAGAATTTCCAAACAGTTTATGATAAGACTAGATATATTTTATAACGAATATGATTTAATTCTGTATATTTGACTCTTGTAGATTGTTAAACTTTTGTAGTTAACAAATGTAGTTAGTTCAACTTAGTATTATCTCGTTTGCTTATTAAATAGCCTTTATTAATCTATGGTATTATTTCATCACACTTCAACTTATAATGCATAAAGATGAATTTATTAATGTATTCTGAAAAACTGCTTTTGAAAAAACTATGCTATCAACAAATTTAAGTGTAATATTTTACAACTACTTCAATCTGTATAAAAGAGATATAAAATAATTATACACTGTTGAATATAATTAGAAATCGTAATTAATAAATACCCAGTAATCTTTTTTTCATTCTCAGATTTAATGTTATTCATCAATGGTTTGAATTTATGAATTTATAGTTTAAAGTTCGATATTGATTATTTATATCATAGTCATAGTGCTACCATTTTAATAAATATTAAGATCTATAACACTTTAAGCATTTAAAATTCAGTTTTTTATTTTATTTTATTTGTCTCAAGAAACTACCAATATATTTTAACTAGCAATAGTTTTTTTTTTTTTTTTCAAATAAAATTTTATAAATATAATCTTTGTTGATTTAAATTTATTTTTAGAAAGCAAGAATCGTTAATGATGTTTCAAACTTGTTTTGCTTATAGTTTCTCGTAATTTCAGTAAATCTGTAATGCAAAATTATTTATTTATTACATTACATATATTCAGACTTGTATGCTTGATTCTTGAGATCCGCTTGTAAGTCTTCGTCTATAATAGGACAAATAGCACAATGACAGATGTACAACCACAGAAGAATAACGAAGAAAACACCCAGGGCCACGTTGGGAATCGAACCCACACTCCTACGCTCTCAAGCGATTAGCGGTGATGCTTTAGACCACTCAGCCACGGAGCGCCCTAATGCAAAATTCTAGCTAAATGAAATAAGATGAAAATGAAACTTATTTCAGTCAGATCATCATTGAGTTTACTCTTAATCTGGAAATATCTGTTCTTAAATTATGCAAGATCTTAGTAACTTATCAAGTGTTTAAAAACGAACTTTTTTAGTCATTATTTGCACACTTTGGCTCATACTTGTAATTTTATTGCTTGTATTTCATAATTTGATTTATATTATTAAGAGACATTATAAAAATCGCTCTATTCGAAATCTTAACTATCATTTACTTATACATATTTGTTCATTGATATGTTGCAAAAAAAAGTACTTTAATCTTTTTGAAAAATACCTATGGCAATGTGCTCATGGTGATAAATTATTTTTATGATTATTTTTTGATTAACTTTTAAATTTTTTAAGTTAAACTTTTAAAATTTGGTAGCATTATGAAACTTTCAACCTTTTTTTTTACAGTAAGTGAAAAAATCTTTCATTATATGCATTTCATTCTAAGACGTGAAAAACGAACCTAAGATCATGTTCAAGTTTAGTTTGCTACTTTTTGGAAATATTAACCAAACTTACTTCTACATTTTCTCTTGATTTTTTTTAAAACTCACAATATTATTCGCTCATGAAAATTATTCATGCTAGACGTTTTCAATCACAAGTCCATGAGGAAATTGTTAACTTTCTTCAAATTTTTAATAAAGCCATTAAAAGATACATTATCTTTTATTTTAAATTATCAAAGGCACATTTTTTTTTTGTCTTGTAAATTTTTATTTTTAACATATATATATATATATATATATATATATATATATATATATATATATATATATATATATATATATATATATATATATGTATGTATGTGTAGTGTGTGTGTGTGTGTGTGTGTGTGTGTGTGTGTGTGTGTTTCTAATAGAAGATTAGAAGACAGCTTTTGCCAGAATAACAGAGATTAAAACTAGAACAAAGAACAAAAATAATATTAACTCAGATAACGAAAGTAAAACCACAGTAAATCTCTAAATCGTTCATTTTGTGAGTCGAGTTGTCCAGTATCTCTCCCACAAGTTTTCCGAGTTCTATGCAGGGCAATGACTCAAATGGTTTACGTCCATTTCCTCCTATGATGCACAGTTGGCAAAAAGGACTTGACAGTATATTTATATACAATATAGATATTTAGAGAGACAATCATAACCACACAGTAGCAAGGCTAAAAATGACAATAAATCTGTACCTTGTGGCCAAAGTGGAATTGTTGTGAATTCATCGATCCATTTCTTATCTATGTTAACCTCTTTTATATTTTCCCCACAATCGTTGCTGAAAGATTTTTTAATTAATTGTTTGGTGGTATAAAAAGGAATTGGTTTATATCTGCTATTTGTACAACTTTAGTTGCTTTCTTTGGCAGGGGATCAGCTGTTTCATTTCCCTGGAGTTCTACAGTGTGCTGGTATCCACTGTAATGCAAACTCTTTATGTTTTTCAATTAAATAATTGATGGCCAGACGAATCTTTAAAATATCAACTGACGCAAGAACTTCAGATGAAGCAATGGTCAAGAGAGCAGCCCTAGAATCTGACAGTATAGCAGTCCATGAAAACTTTTTAAACCATACTGGAGCTGTGACACAGTGCTTTGAATTGCTGAGATTTCCGCATCAAAGGCTGTTTTACACCTTCCGACAGGAATATAGAATGGAAAGATCTTACAAAAAAGACACCAGCATTGATACAGTCAATCAACATGGAGCCATCTGTGAACACGTGTTTCTGGGTAAAGTTCACAGCTTTCAGAATTAGGTCGTCTGTTTCTTTTTTTGATATCTCACTTGATGGGTTTATTCTGACCATATACTTCCTACCTTCATATGGATTTTGTGATTTGATGAGATTTTCCATCTCCCAGTTCAATCTTAGTCGTTTTTTCATCTCAAAACTTTTCTGAAGGAAGCCGTTTTGAGTTTTTAAGGTCATACATGTCGATGATGACAAAAGACTATTCCACAGGGGAAAACACAATCTGGTAAGCTTGTGATTTACTTGATTAAGCTTATTTGCTAATAATATGATTTACTTGATTAAGCGTGATTAAGCTTGAAAAGCATAATATTAGTGTCTTCTCTTCTATAACTGATTTGATGCTCATGTGTCTGGTAAATATCAAATGTGTTTCAATCGGAGTTGTCTTAACAATTCCTAGATCCCAAAATTATTAAGTTATTTTGAATCATTTACTAACTCCCTTTTTATTTTTGCATACTCTCTCTACTATTTTACCTCTTTCTACGAATTAAGATTAAGGATTTCTGTTCATTAGTTGCACTAATAATGGAAAGGATATTGCACTTTTTATGATCTTATTTTTTCCATTTATGTATACCAAAATAACAGAAAAGACTCAGAACTTTTTTAAGAGCAAAATATTCTAATTATATTTATAAATGTTACCGAATTAATATTAAAATGTGAGGCCACAGTGACCTGGTTGATTAGGGCATTCATTCTCGTTATCGGAAGGTAGTGAATTCGAATCCCGGCCCAATCGGAGATCGGTAGCGTTCGCTAATGGTGGCTTGGGTACGTTAAATATGTCGTGGTCACAATGTCCTCCATAGGAAAGGATACCTCTGGGGTGGCAGCCTAAATCTCTAGGTCTTCTACTTAGCCCTGCTTCTAAATAATGAAGATCCACTTTTGAAGCTACAATAGCACGCCCACATACTGCCCTATCATATAAAGTACATCACTTTTGCCCTTTGTAGTGATGAAAGGTGAAAATCCTTGTAACCGGGCATTATACAACAATAATATTCAAATGCTGTATCATATGGATTCGCTAAACTTCATTGCTGTTGTGTTTTCACGTGTGATGAGGCTAATTAAATTAACATTTATCATATTTTTCTAAAATTAGTATGATAATCAATATGTTATTAAATAAGTTACTTTTATTTAAAACTCTTCATTAAAATCAGACAAAGAAATGTTTAAATAGTTTGTATTTCTAAAGATTTTTTGTTATCAAGAATTTCAACAGGATAGAAAAATACAATAAGATACGAATTTTTAAATTTGAACTTTTTTTTTTTTTTAATATTCGGAGTCAATCTCTAAAAAAAATTGCATTACACTTTTGATGTATAATTTTAAAAAGAATACCACTTATTTAAAATAAAGGTTGTAGAACATATTCAAAGTTTTTTTAGAAAAGGATTTGCAGGAATCACATTAAGAAAAAAGTACTAGTATGATTCTTTTTTTTTTTAAATTCTCGAAATTTGAGTATCTTGTTTTAATGGTAAGGCAAAAATGTATGTATCTTATGATTTATGTAAATTGTAAGTTTGCTTAAATTCTTCAAAAATGTTTAAAATCGTAAAAATTTAAATTTTATTTGAAATTCAACAATGCTAAGAAAATTTAATAACGAAAGAAGTATTTATACCATTTTTTTTATTTTATTTTAAAAGTGGTGCTGGGGTAAAATTCCAAATTACAGTATTAATTACATTCTATTCTTATTTTATTTAAATTATAAGCAAATCATAAAAAAAAACTGCAGGATAGCTTTGTAGGCTTTTTCTTTGAAGGTCTATCTTGCCTTACAAAGAAAACATTTACTTTTTGAAGAGGTGCGTCCCAGGTTCGAAAATAGTCCTTTTCATAAATGGAGTATGAATTCTATCTCTGGAAGTTTCTGCTTTCTGTATTAACATCTGTAAGCTTGGGATTTGTTGGATATCTTTCCTTATGAGTTAAGAATTATTAGCACTAAAAGTTACTCTGAAACGCAAATGCATTGTAAATTTTGAAGTCTTAAAATAATTTTGTGCTATTTGGCTATCCACTATGTATTGTTAAAGCTTTCTATTAAATGAGAATATAAATACATGCAAGTTGCTTTATATATAGTTATAATTGTTTATATCTAAAATTAAAAAGTATTTTAGATGAGTATTTCGAATATCTTTCATTGGACTATAAAAAATAGATATTAAATTTACTAACGTGAAAAATTGTATGTTTAAAATTTTGTCATAAATTAGAAAAACTTTATTTTTATTAAAAATATTAATTAAACATTATAAATATTGAAATAACTTTCATATGTACTTGTAATAAAATAAATAATTTATTCGGATATTATTTTCGGATCAAATCCTGGTGTAAATATAAACTACAAATATTAACTGAGAGTTTGGGGGGGGAAATTATCCACAGAGAGAAAATTAAAAATGAGAAATCAAGAATTCTCAACATAGTATATAAAACAATTAATCAAAATGGCATGATGTTTGGTTATAAATTGTAATTTTGTTTAAAAAATTTACAATAACATTAAATTTTAAGAATCTGTATATTTTTGTGTTAACTAATTTGGTTGCAGTTTTTATTTCAATTACCTATTCAAACATAATTGAGATAATGCTTGAGATGAGCGTAAATTATATCTTCTAGAGAATTAACTATTATTAAAAAATAATTCTTCCTATGATTTTCGTCTATGCGTCAAATTTAATTCTTAGGTTATGTGTATTTTCCCGTCGCATTGGAAAATATTTCTTTATTGATAACTATCTTAGATATCTCATAAGCGAGTAACTTATATTAGCAGTATTAAAATGCGAGATATTTGCTTCTTTTTATGGAAATCTTTCTCTTTCGAACCATTTTTTCCAGGCATTGCACAAGTATTTGAACGAAATGCTGAAAAGAGGAGGGGAATACGTTATAAAAACTAATTTTTTCCCAATGAAAATAGTAGTGGGACTTCAGTTTCAAAATTAGTGATATTCCATCAGCTACTTTTGCATCATTTTTATTGTGTTTGGCACCAGTTTCGCCGCATTATTTTTATTGGCTTTGTTTCTTGCTTTTTATTTATTTCACATTTGTTCAATTTTATTTCTCTCTTCCGCTCACCTAGAAGTTGCATGAAGTGCCTCTTAGTAAGACTGAAGAATGAGAGGGGGTGTGTTGGTTGGTTGTCTGATTCTAAATTTAACTTCCCCATCTCTTCTTCACCTGCTGCCCAAGCTTACGGTTTTCGTTTATTCCCCTTCCCTTTTCTTTATAAATCTAGATTAGAAAAAAATGAAGTGTTCCCTCTAGTTTAAAAAAAAAATTAATTTCAAAATATGTAAATTTTTTTTAAAGCAAATTGTATAACTGGGAATTGATTGTCATCTTAAATTTATTATGTAATGAATACTTGTACAATATTCTTTTGCTTGCACGAAGGGAATTTATTTTTAATAATGCACCTTTTCCAGTAAATTTTCACTTTTAGATTCTAGAATACTTAAATATTCGAATTTAATTTTTAAATTATGTATTGGTTGTTTTTCTCTCTAAAAATCTTATGCAAATCCTAAATGTTAAATGTATAATAACGAATAATTAATCTTCAGGTTGATTCTTATTGCACTTGGTCATGACTACAGACTATGTAGTTGGGGTCCGGTGGGACCCTGCCACTCAGCAGGAATTGGATGAATTTGAATGTGATGGGGGCAATAGTTCATCTCGACTTTTCGAACGATCTCGAATACGAGTTTTAGCTGGTGAGTATTACTGTTTAGTTGCTGAAATTATATTGGTATCATTAAGTACACTTTTGTTTAATTGATTTTTTTTTAAACTGTAGGAATCTATATAGATATTACTGCAACAAAATTTCAGGTATTTTTGGAGGGAATATGTTTACATGTGTTATTACATATGCTTCTTTATTTGTATAGTATTTACTTCATTAAAAAAATCTTTTTGTTTTCGATGAAGAAAATTCTGTTTGTGTTATAAGAATACAAAGTAATTAAAATAATGTTGAGCCAGGTAAAGATTTTTTCTCTATTGTCTTAAGATCGCTTTGATTTACTGTCAGCTGTTTTATCTCCAAGGAATTTTTATTTTATTGAAATAAAAATTCCATAATTATATTATTTTTTAAATTTATCGCAATTAAAAGCATCCAAATATAATCTTCAATGCAGGTGTTTTTTTTTTCCTCCGAATAATGAGAAAGTTATAAGAATTATATCATTTGTTAATTTAAGTCTTACATTTGAGAATTTAAAAAAAATTAGTGAAATCTACTTTTATTTTGCGTTTAAAGTTGCTCTAAAACGACGAAAAAGAGAAACAATTAAATTTATAATTGAGTGCTGAAAATTATAAAGTGCACAAAAATTTTTGTGGGATTTTCATTAACCATAATTAATAAAGTTTGAAAATTATTTTGGGCGGTAACAATTGAAATCGTTTCATTAATAAAAACATTAATTATTTCCCATTAATTAATAAGCTGATATTTTAAAAAGTAAAAATACAGGTATATGTAACTATTTATCAGTGATAATTTTCCTGGTAAATATTTTCAGGTTTCACCTGAAACTATTTAAAATTGAACAATTAGGCAATGCAATCTAATAAAAGTAGAAGAGGTAACTAAAAAAACATTGTATAAACATTATCAAACATTGGAACATTTTTTCTTTGCAAACTAATTTTTATTAAACTCTCGCAAATCATTGACTGGTTTTGTAATTATTTTTTGGATCATATGCCCCCCTTTTTTTTCCTTATACCATATTACAGAAAAAAAATTATATAACTTAACATATTGTCTAATTTTCAATTTAACTAATAATATTTTCTTAAAATGTAATGTATTAAATGTGTAACAATATGTCATTAGTTTCTATTAAATTGCATAATCAAACTGTTATGTTGATAAATTATTTAATGTTTAAAACTCTCTAAACTATAATATTGGTAAAATATTATAGTTATAAATATTTTTGATTATTTTAAAAATTATATTCATTACTCTTTAAATTATATTCATTGTTCTTTGAGGGACATGTGCTTAAAGTTTTGAAAAAAAAATGGATATTAACTTTAAAATTTATAGTCTTGTTCATGATTTTAATGTTAGTCTAGATCATGATTTTAGTATTTGTTTATTTTAGTACTGGACATTTTTTATCTCAACATTTTAACACAACTTTTATATTAAATTTGATTACACTTATTTTTTACTTCAATTTTACTTCAATTTTTAGTATATATTCATGCAATTTATTCAAATGCATATATAATATAAAGTATTGTCTAATATCAATCAATCAAATATAAATTGATCAATATAAATAAAATTATGTATTTTTGATTCCCTCTTATTAATTTTCTTTCTGAAAACGCTTTAAAAAAAATTTTTTTTTGACTTGTATTACTTTGAGAATGGTGTTAATAGATATTTTGCACCATTCTTTCATTGCCCATAAATAGATGCTGTTTTCTTCCTTTTTCTTTTTTATAATTACTTTTGATATATTTTGTTTGAAAAACATAATTAAAGCTCTTAATTTTTTTATCTCTTCATGTATTGGAAAATTACTTTGTTTTTAAATTTTTTTATTATTTAATCATTTATGTTTATTAAAGTATCTACAAAATAAAGAAAGTAAGATAACTCTAAGTAAATATATCGGCATATGATGTACTAAATTAGATATGTGTCCTTCCATTTTCATTATTTATATGAAGAACATATCTGTAGCATAGCTTATGTTTACTAATTATTTTACATGTGATCGGTTAACGAACATTTCGGACTGCGAATATAATAAGCACTTTTACAAAGTATTTTTGTGTTAGGACCACGAACAAATATTTAGATAACGAACTAAAATGAATTCTAAGGAATTTTTCTCGGATTTCGAAGCATAATGTGAGGGTTGCCAAACACAACGGTCTAAAAATCGTTTTTCATCTTTCTTGAAGTATGTTGCTTGCCTATTAAACTTCTAAGTTCTATATTGGAAAAAAAATTTTTTCAATGGAATATTTATAGCCAAAATGAACCATTAGTTTCGGTTTTGAATTCATTAAAAACTGAAACTTATTTCATTTTGAGTGATTGGTGATTTCATTTTGGGAGGATGTCAGAGCAATGGTATTAGAATAGACCCAAACCTAGCTGATGTCAGAAGGGTTGGGGGTCTTTACAGCGACAATACTATTAACCACTTCTTGAAAATCTTGAAAAAGAGAGAAAAGTAATCGACATTGAACATATTCTTTAACGGCCCATAAACAAAAAATGTAAAAAACTGATTAATATGCAAGACTATCTGTATGTATTATTTTTTAATGAATTTATTAAAATATTATACATCCTTTTTTAATTTAATTTTCAGGTTCTCTAGAACGAATTAAGTGAATTCGCAAAAAAATCTATGGTAAATCAATGATCGATTAGCGAACAATTCGGATAGCAAATAGAGCCTTGTAACAGATTATGTTCGTTAATCGATTACCCACTGTATAGCACAAATAATTAATCTACCAAATTTGAGTTTATTATTTGCAATGCATATGTTATTAATAAAAGTGCTATTTTCAAAGACATATTCATGGATCTCTGTGTAATTTTCATGAATTCATTTAGTACTATAAAAATTTATATACAGCTATATAAAAATTATTTGCTATAAATCATGAGAGTATTGTTAGTATATACTAATGTTAAATAAATATCAATCATGTGAAAGCTGGAAAATAGATAATTTTTTCCATAAATTATTTTTGAATTTTAAAATAATTATTTTATTTTATATAAACTGCACAGACATGTATATTTAAATTATTTTTGTATACCATTATAACTAATTACTGAGAATATAGATATTTACTTTCAAGTTAACTTTAATCTAAGTTCTATTTTTGTTGCCATTTGTTTTTAATAAAAACAAGTTACATAAATTGTTAAACAATTATTTGTTTCTTAGAAGTGAGAGATAATAGATAATAAAAAATCCTATTGATATTCTTAATTTATGTTATAAAAATTTAAATATAATTTCATTGCATCTTATTAAATATTTTAAGTTTTACCCATCCAGAAGCACACAATTTTTTTATGAAGAACTACAGAAGAATTAATAATGTTATTTTTAGCAAATTAATAAATCATTTTTATCTAGAATTTCTAATAGTTAAAAAATCGTAAACTTGTAATTAATGAATCTGTGAAAAATTTCTCAAATTATCAAAAAGTATGTATATTTCAGGAAAATGTTAACCTCATGATCACTGAAATTTTCAGTGTAATAACAAAAAAAGATTACAACAATAACAAAACAGGAAATTTGAAATCAGAATTTTATGTATTAAACTGTGTAAATGCAATGAAAAAGTTCTTAAACTTAATATTTTCAACATATTAATTAAGGAATATATCATGAATTAATAAATCTTTTTAATTCATGATTAAAAGTTTTATATTTGATAAATTAAAATATAAAATAATCGATGTGTGATAAGTTACTATGATACCCAATTAAATTGTTTCTAACTTCTTTAAAAAATATTAATTTGGTTAAGGTATTATATGATGACTCAATTCATATTAATATCTATAATTTCATTTTTTTATATTATTTTTTCATTTCATTTTAGTTTAGTACTAATAATAAATTGACATAACTTTTAAAAAAGTAAAGTATTTATGGATTGTATTTTACTTAAATACAAAAAATAAATTTCTTACTTAATTGTCACATTAAAAAATACAATGAAATTTTGCAATTTTTAATTAAAGCTCTAACTAGACTTACATGCTCTAAAATGCAACATTGAAATAAAATTGAGCACATTTAATGTTACATTGGTTTCCTCCTATTAGCTTACATATGGGGATATGCCATTATATATGGTTTATCATTGTGATCCGTGAATTAACATTAAAAGATCTAATGAAAGAGATTCAAAATAACTTTTTTACTTAATATTTCAAAATTTAAAATTATTAGTATTATTAAAAAAAAAAAAACTCTTGATATTTTGGAATGTTTTGGAGAACACTGTTAATCAGCTCATTCATGAAAAACTGTAGTAGTAGTAATAAATATGAATGAATTGACATGGGACTTTTTTTATTTTGGCTACCCTGTATATAAGTATATATATATATATATATATATATATATATATATATATATATATATATATATATATATATATATAACATAATTGTACAATAAATATCGATATTTTCTAAAATATTTTGTGTGGATTTATCATTATTACTCAAACATAAAGCTGTCACAGTCAAAAATATGTATAAAACTATTTTATTTATTTTTGAATATTTTTCATGAATATTTAGAATTTAGAAAGAATTATCACACACATTTAACCTATACATCTTTAAAACTTTGATTTTTTTCTTTTTAAAGAAAAGAAATATCATAATTTTCAGATGACATCTCAATGATATATATTATAATATAAGAAAGATATTTTTGTATTTAGTTGATACTTATCAATGGAAAAAGCATTTAAAAATAAATCTTCTTTATGCTTCTTTTTTCTTCTTTATTGTTGTGTTGACAATCATACTGGGTTTGCTATAAATTCATATGTGGAACAATCATTAATCATCATTATGAGCAAGAGACTTTGTGATATGATAAATTATTATTTGTTAAATAATAAGTGATAATTTTACCATTTTTGCTATTCTGCTCTTTACACAGAAGTATTCTCAGTTAAAAAGCATACTCTTGTTTCATGACACGTACATGATTTTATTATAGATAACAAAAATAAAATTTTTAGCTAAAATGCTGTTATTTTTGTGATTTAAATAAATTTTATTTTTACCAGTTTCATATCTTATCTATAAAAAATTTTTCTATAAAAATATTTATAAATAAACTTTCTATATACTTCATTCAAATACATTTTTTTCAATGTAATTTCATAGCAATTAAATTCTAGGCCATATAGAATGCAGCTTAAAGTATATTGCATTTTTATTTTTAAATTAGAGATTAATAAAGATTTAGAAATGAAAACATTTTAAATAGCTAGTAACTCAGTTTATTGATAATAATGTGAAACAGGTTATAAAAGATTTAAGATTTTAATTTCATCCATTTATTTATTCTTAAAAATATCTTTTCAGTTTTGTTCATTTTACTTGGGTTAGTTATATTTTAAATATAAATATATTTAGCATTCCAAACAGTTCATAATGATGAAAATATTGCAATTATTAACATAAAGCACTTAAACTATTGCATTTTCCTTTAATTTGCATGATTTTCCTATATTATATATTAAAATATTTATATATAAATATTTTAATATATTATATATTAATATTTATATATAAATATTTTAATACTATTTATTGCAACATGTATTTTAATATATAATGTAATATTTACATTATATATTAAAATACGTGTTGCAATAAATAGTTATATTAATTTAATATTATCAAGCTGATTTATGAAATAGAATTTCTAATTTTTTGTAGTTTTTAATGTTTTTATATTAGTTTTTATGTTAATAAAATTATAAGTAACTATATAAAATGTGATAAAAAATATTTTTCCCAAAATGCATACCAGTTTCAAAAACAAAAGACTACCTTATTTAACTTACAATAAGTAATTTTACTTGAAATAAGTAAATTATTATTTCTCTATTCTATTAATCTATGCTTAGTCTCTTCCTGTAATTCTAATAAACTGTTTTTTTACATTTTAACAGTTATAAGTTTAAGGAAAATATTCTCACCTGTTGAGTTCTTAAAAAAGTGCTCACTTGTAATTCAGAAATACTATTCTGAACTATCTATGCAGTCGTCACATCATTCAGCAGCCTAATTTAGAATTAGTGTTCCCTTTTACTGTTATAAATCTTAAACTGTTCTAAAATACTAGACTCACAGGAAGTGAACATCTTAATTTCCTGCCTGAGGCTTTCTTCCTTTATCATAGGAAATGCTCCCAATCTTAACATGTTTTTAACTGACATTATTATTGGCATAAAATTTTCTCTTTTAACATAATTCAAATATGGGGGATGATTTGGAAGATCTAATTAAGCAGTATAGAGGTATATTATTTATACTTTCTTTCTAGAATAAGATTCATTTTTGCAGTTAAATAAGATCATTCATTAGTAAGAAAAACCTTCCTAACAGGCATGCTAATTTTATTTCAAATATAAAAAATTGAAGTCATATTTTATTTTTTATTTAACTAAAAAAGTTTCAATGTATTTCATTTATTTGCTACTTGTTTGTTTAATTGCATCTAATATTGTTTTAATAATATTTTGGATAAAAAAGATATATTTTCTAATTATTTAATATCATTTAATTGGACTAAAGGATGTAAAATGTTAATAAATGTAAAAATAATGCTAAGAAGAATGTATATTTCTCAATTTTTTATTTTTAAAAAATGCATGCTTCTAAAATATATCATAATAATTATTTTTTTTATTTTGTACTTTTTATATTATTAATAAGAAATCTGGTTATAAAATGTACATTGAATTTATGATGTATTTGTTCATATTATTGAATTTGAATAATTTCTCTTTAAGTAAGTTGTAACTAAAGAAGTTTAAGTTATATTTGTGTTTTTAAGTCTTAAAAAAACCATGAATAATTTTTGTTTTAATTATACCAGTAATTATGTTTATTCATTTAAATACCTACTTTCTGAAATTTGTTTATTCACATTAGTTCACAATAGAATTGCTAAAATTACAGAATTTCCTTATTTCTAATTTTATCCTTATATTTTTATCAGTAGATTGGTAATTTGTTTTTCATATAACTATTGCATAAGAACATTGTGTGAAAAAGCATGCAAAAAATATTACATGTTGTTATTTTAGAAGCTCATTGTAATTAAAATTCTAAACATAATGGTAGTTCTTGATCATTTTTCCTAAATTATAAATAATAAAATTATAATATTTTTTGATTCAATAAATTAATTTGCCTCTTATTAATGATTAACATTTATATTTAAAATACTGAACTATTATTTTATTTGTTTTAAAATTTTTTCTACATTATGGTTGTTACATTTTACATAATCTAGCTAATTAAATATAAGCTAAAATACCATATTCTTCAACATATCTTTACCAGCTAACTGGAATGTCAAATATTGTACTTATTGTGTACTTTTTATACAAAAAAATGTTTTAAATATTTTTGTCAGTACTACTGAAATACCATTATAAAGCAATAAATAACATCCACAGAAAATTTAATTTCATCAGTAACAAATAAAATTTTTATTTATTTATTTGCTTATAAAATTACATGAATTTTATCAGTAATTTTTCAGTTTTCCTAATTAAAATATTCAAATTAATTTACATTATTTTTTAAATGTTAAAAAAAATCTTTTGAAAATTTTATATTTTCTTTGATAAATTAAAAAGTAGTTAAAAAGTTTTTCTTAAATTAATCTATTTATTTCTCAAAAAGTTTCTTTCTGTGCTTATTTTACTTTTTATTTTTAGATGAAAGAGAAAATGTGCAGAAAAAAACCTTTTGCAAATGGGTGAATTCTCATTTACTTCGTGCAAATTGTCGTATAACAGATCTCTATGCAGATATGCGAGATGGAAAAATGCTAATGAAACTACTAGAAATTTTATCCGGAGATCGCTTGGTATGTTAATGCAGAGCTAAACTTCAAATATTTCCAGACTATTATATAAAAAAAAATTATCAATAAGAAAAAGTACATGTGCTTATATTTATTTTCATTAATCAACTTTATAATATTTCTAAAATATTTTATATCTATACATTATTAACTGTAAAATCATTTGACTTTTTTAATAAAACTCAATTAAATTTGTGACACAAACAAAATTTGCTGCACTTAAAAAAATGAAGTATTTTATACATATTTTTTTTCACCTTCTGAGAAGCAAAAATTAAATTAATTTCACATTATTACAAATTTTTTGTGTAACAGTTATTACATTATTACAAAAAGTTATTACAAAATCATTTAGTTTTTAATTTAAACATTTCAAGTATTCAGATTTATTGCTTTATATATATATATATATATATATATATATATATATATATATATATATATATATATATATACATGTATGTGTGTTGTACTTAAAAACATATTTGTTGATTACTTTTAATCTACTTTTGTTAAATACATTGCTTTATCTTCATATATTTATTTAATGCATGTTTAATTTTCTGTTTTCCAATTATTGTTTAATGTAAAATAGTTTGTTTTACTTTCAAAGACTTGACTTCAAAATAATATTTCATCTAAATATTACAAAGTCCAAATATAATTTTAGTATTTACACAGACTTATGGATGAAAAACAAAGTTATCAATCATCAACTCAGATATTCTTTTAGACAAAAGAGTTTCTGTACTAGATTCTTTTCCTCTAATTAATTATAAGATTACATATTATCTCAACAATTACACTGCTATGTAGAATATATTTTTAACATATAATATAGTGAATCTGTTAATTTAAAACATTTAGTCTATTATATGTTTTCCAGTATGCTATTTCCTTTTCAGTTATTAAATGTTAAAATGAAAAAATGTATCTTAAAAATACTAAAAGGTTCATTTCATCATTTATTATCTTAAGAATGAAAATTTTAAAACCATTTTATTTAATTTTGATACCATTTTATTTAAAACTAATTGTATTGAATTGTTTTTAGAAAATGTTTATGAATATTTGTACTAACAGCATTCAACTGAGCTAAACTCATAATTTAATAAAAACTGTTTTAGTTAAATTTAATTTTGAAATATTTGTTGTTTTTAATGCTTGATTTCTTATTTTAAATCTGTAATTTTGTTATATCAATTATTCTTTCTTTGTAAAAAATGCTTCACTCGCAAGTATTAACTATTTTCCATATGAATAAAATTGAACAAACCGCTATTGTATCTTTCACAATGGTTACACAATTCAAATTGAGTACATTTCCTCAAATACTA
The DNA here is from genome assembly GCA_037975125.1 of Latrodectus hesperus. Lineage (NCBI taxonomy): Eukaryota > Metazoa > Arthropoda > Arachnida > Araneae > Theridiidae > Latrodectus > Latrodectus hesperus. The sequence continues at coordinate 36,395,338 of CM075855.1, forward strand.
TTTTCATTTCTTGTTTAAAGTGCAACTGAATGAATTATCTTCTTAAATGTCTTTAATTTTTTCTTGAAAAACACCATAGAATAGAACCAAAGGAAATTAAAAAGACAATTATGTGTTCCTTATCAAATGATACTGAAATTATTTGTTTGTATATAGTCCAAAAACTTAAGCTTAAATTGTCTGAAATTTTAAAATAATTGGTTCTACTGTAACAGTATGTAATGCTGTCATAAATTAGCTTATATTCATGTAAGCTTATATTAATATTGACTTAGATGCATGTATGTTGAAACACTTTCACTTCATGAATTGTATTATTTTTTCAAAAAAGATTTTTATGAAATTAATTTTCCACATTTTATAGCATTTCTTCATTTTAATCATGTATCTTATATCATATATATATGATACTACTTTCCTATTTTATCTTGATACTTTCATGCATCTATGAGACTAAAATAAATCAATATTTGCTTAATTAAAGAATTAGTTTTCCCTTAAAGCATTTAAATCAGATAAAGATAATTTGTTACAAAGTCATGTCTATCATTAAATTTTTTTTGCTACCGTTATTTTTTATTTTTTATTATATTTAAAGAAAAGTTTTCTTACGTTTAAAAGTGTAATATAATGCTGCACAAACTTAGTGTTTAATAATGATTTTTAAGTGTGCATCATTCCTCCAAATTATCAAATTTTCTTTTAAATTTGAAATAACAAACTTTATTTATATTTCTAATATGCATAATGATAATTATAAATTTATCATATATGTGATAGTTATCATCTTTTTTATTTTTATTTCAAAATTTACTATTATGTATGTTTACAAGTGACTGATCATAACATATATTCATTTATATAATTTATTCCATGCCTAAGAGTATACTACTTTGAAAGATAATCAAGAGACCACAATTTTCTATATGTTACCCAATACAAATCAGATCTGTCAGTTTTGAAATGGTAGTCCTTCAAAGAGCTACATGTCAAAAAGTGATCAAAATCCATCTTCTTCCCAGATGAACTGAGGGGCAATTAGGTGAATTGATCAAAACAATAGTTTAGGTGAGAGTATAAATAGTCATGAAAGGTCATTATTCTGAAGTTCATAATCATTTTGAGATGAAGCAGTTCAATCAATACGGGATGGTGTAACCTCTAACACCACTTCCTTCCTCTGGCACTAAAAGTATGAGTCTCCTTTACAATTTTTAATACAGTGTGTAACAGTTTAATATGTAGAGAATAAGATATAAGTAGAGTTAGATGTTGGGGGTCACAACCCTCTTTTTGCAAAAATTTCAGCTTTTTGTTGCCATAGAAGTTGCAGTGGCTAGGTATCCACAGGAAAGTAAAGGCCCAACCAGTGTGAATAGCTTTTTTGAATAAATCTCACCTGAACAAAGTGCAATGAAGTATGATTAAATGATCAGAGAGCCTACAAGTCTGTGAGTAATATTGCAAGTCGAAGTAATGGATTCCAAGTTGGTAGACTAATAGTTACCTGTTCAATTGCTTCTTTTTGAGCATCAAAGTTAGAGTTCCTATGGCCAATTGGATAAAAATTTAAAAGTATTTGCAGTATATACCACAGTCAGTAGCTCCAGTATCTTTTGAACTGCCCTCAGTATATATGTGAAACCATTGTTCTATGAGATAATTATTAGAAGCAGTTTCCAGACAGCAGGATTAAAAGTACATTGGAAAGGTTTTATATTTATTCGCCTGTATGTCAATTGACAAATTATTGGAAAGAATCTAAAATCCAGAACGCAGTTGGCAGACATACAAAAGGTCTCATGGGAAGAAGTAATGTCAAGATTATATTTTTCTCTTAATTCCCTAGCAACAGCAATAAATGTTTTTTGAATTTAGGAGTAGCAAGGATGTAATTTATCCAATAAAGTATAGGCAGTTCTATGCACTTCTCATGAAGCTTCAAGAATTTATTCTCTCCTCTGCTAGATAAGAGCTCTAATACTGTCTGGATTTCTCTTGCAGTAACAGGAGTTGAACAGGCCACTCCAATGATAAATCTAAGTGCTTCATTTTAAACTTTGTCACAGATGTCCTTTCAAAAGCAGTAACAAGAATTTCCCCTCCAATGTCGAGAACAAGTCTTATATAGGATTTATATGTAGTGAAAGCACCTCTTTGTTAGATCCCCAGAATATTCCAGAAAATCTCTTGATTAATCATAGCCCTTTTGAAACTCTATTAGTAGAATTCTCAGCCTGTGTTCTCTAGGACAGTCATTTATCAAGATATACACCTAAAAACCAGCCATAAGATATTCCTTACAACTTATCATTAATCCCTAAACACTCCTTGCAATAGTATCTTACGATACTTAAATTATAGATTTTACTTTGATACATGGGCTGTAAGGAGGGGAGAAAATCCCTTTATTTAAAAATCTGTAGTGATGCTAGTTTTTTACAAAATGAAGAATTTACGATTTTTCTATAAAAACGTCGATCTAGCTTTCTCAACCATAAAATTACAATAATTTTTTTAAAAAGATTGGGAAAAATCAGATAATAAACAATAAACGTGAAATGAAAGTTACATGAAGATAATTTTATTTCGTAAATGGGAGTCAAAATTATCACTGTGTCTCTGGGACCATGTTAGGGAACAGTCACTAATTTGTGAAATCGAGAATATTCGTAAATTAGGAGAGAATTCATAAAAGGAAACATCAACTATAATTGAAACAATTTACAAAAAAAAAAAAAATCATGTGTTTTAAATTTGCTTAAATTGAAAATTTAACTTGTTTAATAATTATTAAACATTAATAAATAATGTTTAATAATTACATTAATTTTTCTCTTTTTTTTCTCATTAATCAGCCAAGACCAACAAAAGGAAAGATGAGGATTCATTGTCTTGAAAATGTTGATAAAGCCTTACAGTTTCTACGAGATCAGAGGGTTCATTTAGAGAATTTAGGTTCACATGATGTTGTAGATGGAAATCCGCGTTTAACATTAGGTTTAATATGGACAATCATTTTGCGTTTTCAAGTAAGAAAAAAATGTTTTTTATTAATTTTAAATATTTAACTATATGTAAATGAAATTTTACTAATTAAATCTGTTTTTATATATAATAATTTGTGTATCAATTGTTATTCAATTTTTTGCTTAGTTCAGTCTCATTTGCTTTGACTTTTATTAAATTTAATTTAAAATGGGAAATATTTCAGAACAATGAGATATTTTGTTGAAAATAAGAAAAAATACTACAGAATTTAAATGCTCAGCAAATTACTTTATTTGAAAGTTAATAAATATGAAATAAAGATGATTTTCCTTTTATTTATTTTAAATTTATATCTACTGTTTTTATGTTTTTATATTTAAATGTTTATTTGTATTTTTTTTAATGTTTAATTTATAGTCTTTTTATTGATTATGTGTTGCAATACTAAAACATAATTTTTTTCCATCAATAATAATCTATTAATCTTAATTTTACTTTATCAATTTATTTTTATACATGATATTAAGAGAAGTTAAATTTCAATACTATCATATTTTTCATCTACATTTTTATTTATGCTATTTGGATTAACTGTTATAATCTTAAGTCAAGCTGTATATTAATAATCAAATTTCTATCCATTAAATCACTGGTTCATAGATTTGGCTCTCAAATTGGGCAAGATTTTATTTGTATTGTTTTGAAACCTACTTTAAAGCACAGTTCTTAGATAAATTTGTTTTCATGTACAATGTGTGATAGATGGATCAGCAAATCAACCAACAGCACAGTCTTAAAACTAAGATTAGCATTCTGTTTATTGTTAATGATAAGCTTCTTTTCACAATTTTTAAAGTATAAGCACTTCATTTTTTCAAACTTTATATTTCTTTGAGTCTTAAAAATCACCAACTTGAAGACTTGCATACTGAGTTCTTTGTTGCATATGAAATTTTGCCATTGATTTGTTTATGATTTTACTATATATCATACCAGTTTTCTATCTTTATTTTATTTAATAATTTTAGATACAAGATATTACTATTGAAGAAGTGGACAACCAAGAAACCAAGTCTGCTAAAGATGCATTATTATTGTGGTGCCAAATGAAGACTGCTGGGTATCCAAATGTTAATGTTAGAAATTTTACTACTAGTTGGAGAGATGGATTAGCATTTAATGCTTTGATTCATAAGCATAGGTACAAGATCTTTTATATTATCATTACTGTTTGTTTTATGCATTGTTTGGAATGAACTTTTCATTTCTTGATTTTCTATTTGCTTTTAACAACGCTAAAAATATTATATCACTTTTTTAATATTAACTTTATTATTTAACATTACTGTGCAAATTGAGAACCATTCTTATGTTTAAAGAAATAATTATTTTTCCTGTCATAAATTTTTATAATTTCTGCTTTTATTGGGTGTTATAAATTTGCATATTAAAAAATGCTGTTCATTTTGATTTTAAAAATTTCTGTAGAGTGTGATAGACGGTTTCTTCTTAATTTTACATTAACTTGTCTTATATATTCCTTTGTTTTATATAATTTAAACTTTTTCCTTATTTTAAATTGTTCATTCAGTCTAAATTATATAATTTATTTTTCTCTTCTAGACCTGATTTAATACAATATGATAAACTGTCTCGATCTAATGCAATCTTTAATTTAAATCATGCCTTTACTGTTGCTGAGCAGAGACTTGGTCTGATGAAGCTATTAGATGCTGAAGGTTCATTATTTTAAATTTTCTTGAATATAATTTGTATATTTACTATGTAAGATATATATTCTTGTACAAAAACAAATATAAAATATATTTTTTATGTATAAACATTTTTTATTCATACAAATGTACATTATTATCTTTTATTTTCTCTAGAGTATTTCTTATTATTTTATTTTATAGATATATTTGTAGAATATCCAGATGAAAAATCAATAATAACATATGTAGTCACCTATTATCATTATTTCTCAAAAATGAAAGCTGAAACTGTTCAAGGAAGAAGAATTGGCAATGTTAGTATATTATGTAGATCTTTCAATGTTATGTTATATTTAAATGAATTTTTCTTGTTTTAAACTTTTTTGTTTTATGTAAAAACGCTTTTTTTTGTAAAAAAAAAAATGATCATTTATATAAAATCCTACTTTTTAATTTTTTATGTAACTTTTTAAGATTTTTCTAACGTCTTTTTATTTAGAAAAATCAAAGTTTTTTGTGTTAAAATTTAAAAAGGTATTTAAATATAAAGAATATATAATTTAAACTTTTCAAAAATGCAATGAAGTCAACATCAAGGAAATTAAAAATTATAAGATTATTTAATTATGCCATAAAAGTAAATAATCTGTCTAAATGTTAAAAAAAACCTATGATTAAATTATCCACATATATAGATTTTATTAAAACTAGAAAATGAGAAAAATTTAGCTGTTTGGCTTGAATGTCACAATGATGATTTAAATAAAATTCATGTCGATAATGCATTGTTCCTGTGAAATGTAATTTTGAATTCATTCAAATATAAGGGAACCAATTGTGATGAATTTTGACTATGTTATTTAAAAGAAAAAATTTAAACTTAATATTCTTTTATGATAAAGCAATTATCTTGTATATGCTCAAATTGAATAGCAACTTTATTTGGCAATAAGAATTTAATCATTTCTTGAAAATATTTTCCTTATTTTTTATCATGTAATTAAGTTTTATATCTATTGAAAGATATGTAATTTAAGAAATTCCTTATGTTTTTAAATATTTTTTAAATTAATAGAATAATGCAGTCAAATTATTCTCTGAAGATATAAATTTGAAAAATACATATTATAAGAGTATTTGAATTGACATTGGAAGAGAAAATTGCTTGATTCAATTCATTTTTAATAGATTGGATGTAGCAAAAATAACATAAGTGTTTGATTCAAAGGAATAATGTCTGAAATCTATGTATCACAAATACTTTATTTTATATTTGCTACAGTTTTAATTTATTTTTTTAAAAATTTTGTATTTATTTTTTTCATAGTTTTTTATTCATATAAATATTTAAAGCTTGCTTAAATGCTTAAGAATAAGGTACTAATATAATAATTGTTAATAGGTTGTTGGTCAGGCAATGCAAAATGAAAAGATGATCCATGAATATGAAACTTTGACTTCAAATCTTTTGACATGGATTAAACAAACGATAATGGCTTTGTCAGACAGAAAATTCGCTAATTCTTTGTTTGGAGTACAGCAGCAACTTCAAGCTTTCAGTACATATCGAACTGTAGAAAAACCACCAAAGTATGATATTCATTCATATATTTAATTAATAAGTGAAGTTTTCATGGAAGATTATTTTTGTGGTGAAACATATAAAATAATTTGTTGAATTTTTTTCAGCTTGATTAAATTTGATATGAAAAATGTATTTGATATACATTTTATTCATTTTAATTTTAAACTTTAATTGCACTTATTATTAGCTGATATATTTTAAAGAAATTGGATATTTATTATTGCTATTAAAGCTTATGACCTTTCTATTATTTCATACGTTAAATATATTCATAAAGAATGCAAAAATTAAATGGTTTAGTAAAAAAACTTTACATTTTTGCTTAAATAAATAATTATGTTTTAAAAAAGAGAAGATTGTAGAATATTTGTTTTATTTTTAATGTTCTTTTTAAGTAGTATGCACTTTTCAAATGTTGCATTAATCTAAAAACAAATAATTATTATATTAAAATTAGTAAATATATTTTTAGCTATTGTTGTATATGTTTAAGGGAACTTTAATTTGATTTCTTAAACCTAATATATACTTTTTTAGTATACTTTGATATTTTTCCAATAAAATATTATTAATAAATAAAAATTATGTAAAATGTATGAATAAAAAATTCAATCATAGAGTAAGTTTTGTATTCCATTAAATAACATTAAAAATTTCTGAAAAGTTACAATTTTAAGAAATTTTAAAAATTAAAATTTGTTATGAAATATTCAAGCTATATTTGGATGTCATAGAATTAAAAAGAATATCGTCTCTCTAGGTTTGTTGAAAAAGGAAATCTGGAAATTTTATTATTTACGATTCAAAGCAGGATGAGAACAAGCAATCAACGAATGTATTTTCCACCAGAAGGTAAGATGATATCTGATATAAACCGAGCTTGGGAAAATCTAGAAAAAGCTGAACATGAGCGAGAACTGGCCTTAAGAGAAGAACTTATTAGGTCAATATTAACTAAATATGTTGTAATACAGTAAATTTTATTTAATTTTTTTGTGGAATAATTTTGAAATGTATTACTGTAACTTCCTTTAGACAAGAGAAACTGGAACAACTGGCAGCAAGATTTGATCGCAAATCAGGTATGCGAGAAGCTTGGTTAAGTGAAAACCAAAGATTAGTTTCACAGGATAACTTTGGTTTTGATTTGCCGTCTGTGGAAGCTGCTGCCAAGAAGCATGAAGCAATAGAAACAGATATTTATGCTTATGAGGAAAGAGTTCAAGCTGTGGTTGCTGTTGCTCAGGAACTAGAAACTGAAAATTACCATGACATATCTAGGATACAAGCAAGGTATCATTTTTTTAAAGCATACTTGCTGATTTTATTTTTTAGTTTATCATGTTTTCATTTTTTTCCTTATTGAATGTTTTATTTTCTGTATTATAGTATATATTTTCTAAATTATAACATTCCTTATTGAATATAATTTACAAAATAAATATTTGTATTTTTTGCTTAAAAGTGTTTAGTTTATATTTAGCTGTATTTTATCTGCTAAATATAAATATTATTTAGATCAGTTTTAATATCATAGTTTATATCATTTTTAAAATCTGTATTATTTATCATTTCTTTAAAATATTTAACTTATTATATACTTGCTTTAATTTTGAACAACCATGTATTTATTAATCATTGACTTTAGTTGTAATTTATAAGTGAGATAAATGCAATGTAAAATATTTGTAAACTTATTTATCTCAGTCATTTATAGCCTTAAGAATTAATATATGTGATACAATCTTAAATCTATGTAATGTTCATTGTGTGATGAACTGCTTAAAAAGGTTTATTCAAAAAAATAGGTTGTATCTATGATTTTAAAAAATAATTTAAGCTTATAAAAATTGTGTTGATTTACCTCAGACTGTATTCTCAATATCACTATGTGCACACAAATTTTTAACCAAAGTATCAAAATTCCAAGAATCGAGTTTATTTATAAAATATTATTTAATTATTATCGAACTGTCAACCTTAATATTAATCACTGCCAAGTTTTTGTTCTTTGTTTTTCAATTTCTCAGAAAGAGTAATTCAAGATTTTATAAGTTCACACATAAAATGTACAAATTAATAGATTATCACATTTTTATTTTTATTGTAAAATAAGTACGTTTTTCTGTTGATATGTAAGCATTTATATTTGTCTAAATTATAAATTTCAAATAATAATTTCATATATATTCCTGCTGTTGTGGTACTTTTAATGTGTCATAATTTATTTAATTTGCATTAACATCTAATTCAGATAGAAAGTTTTATAATATTTGTTCTAGTTTAATATTATAAAAAGCAACATTTAAAACGCATTGTTTTAATGATATAACTTATTCTTAAGTAATATTAAAGAAATTTAACCAAAATCGTTCTGTATTGTGATACATGCATTTAGAAAAATTAAAAATATGTTGTTTTATTAATATTTTCTGATAATGTTTTTTAATAATTAGCCCAAATAAGGAAATTGATAATATAATACTACTTACCATTTAGTAAGTATGTAGTAATTAAAATATGTCAATTACATTTGAATTATTTAATAATATTTATTTTTTTATTTTATTTTTACAGGCGAGATAATGTTTTAAGGTTATGGAATTATCTTCTGGAATTGTTGCGAGCTCGACGATCCAGACTTGAAGATTCTCTGGTTCTACAACAAACTTTCCAGGAAATGATTTATGTATTAGATACCATGGAAGAGATAAAGGTTTTTAAAAGAAATTTATATGAATTATACAGTTTTTCAAATTTAATATTTTAATATATTGTGAATTATCTTATTATATGGTTATTACTGGTGCAGAAGTAAAAATTAAAACTTTTTCTGTATATTATTATATATATTGTTAATTTACTTTGATATGTTAAGTGTGTTTTTGTTTTTCAAGATGAAATTATTTGAGTTGCTCATTTATGTAAACTTTCAATATAGAAGCTGTTTATTAATAAATTTAACATTTTAAAAATAAAAACAAATTGACTTTTGTAAATATGAGAAAAATTTTAACATTGATTACAGGTATTATGAAATAGCAAGAGAAATTTAATTATTATTTAACACAAGTATAATAAAATGTTGTTAATATACTATGAACTTTAATAATTAATTTAAGCTATAAATTTTGGGACTAATTTTTACTAATTTTGGGAAACTTGAATTCTTATTCAAACTTTGAGGCCATTTCAAGGTGCATATAGAGATAATTATGTTTTATATTGCTTTATAATAAAATCGATCTATTTTTTATGAAATTTTCCAATGAAAAAAAGCTTATTTTATAAAATAAGTTCAAAAAATTTATGTATGCTGCTGTTTATTAAAATTGCTACAGCAAAAAGAGGACACATGACACACATGAAATTACACTACAGAGTGAACATTTTATAAACGCAATGATTTGCTTTAAATGTATGTATGTAAAATAGATAGCAATATCCACACCTACAATGTGTTTAAATGAAAAAATTATGCAGCATATTTCTCATACACAAATTGCATTTGAGTGCTGTTGTTAGTGAAAATTTATGATGTCTTGCATAAGAAGCAGAAATGTTTACTGTCAAATTGTAGCCTACTAGTATTGTGGTTTATTGTTCTGCAATATTGCTGCTTATGAAGTTCAAGATCCTATATTGCACATTGAAATACCTAATATAAAGTGATCAACAATGATCACATCTATCTTTGAGAATCATAGTGGATAACACACATTGTCAGCTAGCATTCAACATCACACTGGCACATTGGAATGGCTGTATGGAGTGGAATTAAGTACACATCTTGGTTTCCTTCTGTTTGTATTGATGATATTGTAAAGAGTGGTCACTATATTTCTGTTGAATTAAAGACTATGGCTCTTGATGAAATATAGTGTTTTGAGCTTAATGAAACAATATGTTTTATCAAGAAAATCCATAACTTCATCTTCATTGGTAGAGAAAACATTCAGCTGCTGTCTGGGACAGGGTGTTCTCCATATTTCTGCCTTATAGAAAATGTTTTATTGATAGTTGCTGAAGAACAAAAGATTCGTCACCATAAGATTTTCATTACGTTGACTAACTGCAGTATTGTTTTCAATTTGAATGGGCATCTACTTGTTAATCCCATCCAATCTATGTCAGTGCCATTGTTATTTTGCCTTAAATAGTTGTTCTGGATACTGATTTCCCAGGATTTGTGAATTTCTAAATTTCTTGAAAATTCAGTTATGTTGTTTCTGTTATATTTTTTAATAAATATCCTTCTGTTGTTAACATCCTTCTGTTTTAATGTAGTAATTTTAATGACCTCATAGTGTATGTAAACTGCGGGTAATATTAAATCAGAAAATTCAAAATAATCTTAATTTGCAAAATGATTGAAATTTCATTATCCTAATCGAACTTATAAAGTGTACATAACACTTTATAAGTTCGATTATAAAGGATTGCTGAAAAATTATGAAAAAACACATTTAATTAATAAAAGAAATAACTCTGTACTTAAATAATTTTATGATATATAGATAATGTGATGATATTCCTGTATTTCATGTCAGCTGTAATATTTTTTAAATTAACAAAAATGCTAAACAAATTATATTATAATAATAATATTTAAGAAGTAGAAATTTGGAATGGTAGCTGAGAATTAAAAATTTTTGCTTTTATCTATTTTTTTCTAAAACTTAAGGCATTTACATGAAATTTCGAATGTGTGAAAATGTTTAATGTTTTTCTCTCTTTAATTACAGAGCAGACTCCTCACTGAAGATTCTGGAAAACATTTAATGGGAGTTGTAGATTTATTACAAAAACACAGTCTCATAGAAGCAGATATAAATGTTCTTGGAGAAACTGTCAAAGTTTTAATTCAACATTTGCAAGCATTTTTGGATAATAGCGGCAAAGGTGAGAGGAGATAAATTTTATTATATGCTTTATTTTGTAGGTTGTCTTAAACTAATTAAGTTTTATTTTAAATTTAAGAAAAAAACAAATTATGAAAAAAATTAAGCAATGTACATAGAACATATTTCATTTTTGATTTCTGACATAATTATTTTACTTAAATAATTATTAAAAAAATTAAATGTTTTCCTAATTTAGGTGGTTATCAAGCATGTGATCCACAATATGTTACAGAACGTATGCAGCAGCTAGAATCTGCTTATATTGAATTAGTACAACTAGCCTCAGATAGACATAATCATTTAATTGAATCCCGTAAGCTTTGGCAATTCTTTTGGGATATGGCTGAAGAGGAAGCATGGATAAAGGAGAAAGAAAGAATTTTGTCTTCTGGAGACATTGGTCATGATCTCACAGCCATTCACCTTTTGATAAGTAAAAATAAGGTTGAAAATGCTGCTTCCCATATTTTATTTTTACATTTTTGTGGTTTTAATGTGGGATTATGTAATGTTTAATGATGAAAATTATCTGAAAATTTAAGTAAACAATTTTGAGAGAGTATGTTAATTTATTTCCTAAGTAATAAAAAATAAAATGAATTTTCATAAACAAATAAAAAAAAATTTTCAGTTTATTACAAGTAAAAATTAGATGTTGCTAAAATATTAATTCAGGAACATTTGTTTGAACTTAGGAAAATATTTCAATTGATACTAAGTTTTAGAAATTTCATTTAAATCATTTTTCTGAAGTCATGTGAATAAAAAATTCAATCAATTAAGTTTAATCTAATGGTTAATACTTTAAGAAAGACTACTATAAAAACAGCCAAAAATAAATGATTGCATTGATGTTTTGTAAAATTCTGACTAACATTTCACCCTATATTATATTGTTATCATCTTATAAGTTTATATGCATTATTTTTTATGCAATATTTACATCCATAAAAAGCTTTTTAAAAAATACTAAATCAATTGTCCAGTTAAAGATTTGGCATTTCCTTTTATGCTCAAAAATTCAGAGTTATCAGTTTAAAACATCATCTTTGATCTTATTCAAATCAATCAAAACAATAGACTTAGAAAATATCAATATTTTATTTTTCTAGTACTTAAATGTTTGCATTTTTTAATGCTTTTTCCATAAAATGTATCTGAAATTAATGTTAATTTTTTTTATTAATTATTTTTTTGTACTGTTAAAATTTGAAAGTTTATTCCACAGCATATTTCTAATATAAATAAAATATTTATTATCACATAAAATATTAAACTCACTACAAATTCTATATTTTAATTTTGTTAATAAAAGTCAAAACATCTCATTTGACTTTATATTCTAAAAATTTTGCTTCCTTTCTTAGAATGTAATAAAATTTTTAGAATTCATAATTGTAATATTTAGAATGTTTAAAAAACCTAGATTGTTATTATTGATATAATGCTATTTTGAGCATTAAAAACTGTTAAATCATTTTTTACATATTATTTAGATTTCTTTTTTTTTCCATAATAAAAGGAAAACAGTAGTCTTGAAAATGTTTAATTTTTTATAAGGATATTATTTATCACTTAATGGATAATTCTTAGTGTTCTTTGTTAGTCTGAAAATTTTAATAAAAATTTCAACTTACAAGCATGGATATAGGATATGAGTTTCTAATTGCATGGGATTAATTTCAAATCTTAATGTACTGAGGATAAAAACAAAATTTTAAATGCTATTTAGCACTGATATAAAAACACATGATTATTTTTATTTTTATTTGATTCTTTAATTTTTTTATTTTGCTTATAATATTTATATTATAGGCTGCAGAAGAAGAAATAAATAATCAAGCAAAACAAATCAAAGCTGTTGTACAAACTGGTGAAGATCTTATTGCTGCAAGCCATTTTAGTTCAGACAGTATACGAGAAAGAATTAATGAAATTCAAACCATGTTAAGTAATTTGTCAAACTTACAGCAGCAACGAATGAAAAGATTAACTGATGCTGTGGATTATCACCAGGTAAATTAATTAGAATTTCTTAGAAGAATATTGATTGGAAATTAAATTTGTTCTCGTTAAATGTTAGAAAAAGAAAACTTAATATATTTATATAATCTTATATAAGCAAGCGATTTTTGATAATACAGTTTTCCTGTACTATTTATTTGTCAAATTATTAGTATTTGTTTATTTAAGTGAGCATTGATTTTTTTTCCCAGTTTTTCACAGATGCTGATGATGTTGATACTTGGATGTTGGATACATTGAGATTAGTGTCAAGTGAAGATATTGGCAGAGATGAAGCAAATGTACAATCTTTACTGAAAAAACATAAGGTATGTTAAAAGAATTATTTAGTTATTTAGAACAATTGAAATTATATTTACAAACTTGATTATTGAGGAAGTTGTAACTTTGATTTTGAAAATTACTTTTAGGATACAACTGATGAGTTGAAGAATTTTGCTAATACTATTGATTCTCTGCATCAGCAAGCTGGAAATCTTGGAGATCAAGTAGTAACTTTTAATAATGTAGTTAATCCTAATTTAAAATTTATCTCTTATTTTAAATTAATATCTTCACGGTCAAAAATGTTTGATAATTTGTGAAAATAGTTTAATTATACTATACAATAGCTGAAAAAAATTAATGAGATTTAAATTTCATTGATATTAATAAAAATTTTGCAAAATTTATTATACTTATAATAAAATATAAATAACAATGACTCTATATCAGCTAGAAAAGTTTTATTTTAAAGTGACTCTCAGTGTATTGATGATTCTAGATCGCTTTTAAGAAATGCTGATTTCTATTAAATAAATTTATGAGGAATATATGATACTATTTGCAATAATTTAGAAGAAAATTCTTATCTAATTTTTCAAATGTACTAACATAATAGGATTTTACAAAAAAATTTTGTGTGTATTCTTAAAAATAAGCTGTTTTTTATATATGAACCCCTGTGAAATTTATTGTTGTAAAACTTGAGTTCCCAATGTATTGAAATATTTTTTTGAATCATTGAAATATTTGAAATAATTATTGAATATAATTATTTGAAATAATTGGTTAAGAATCATTTTCAGATTTATATTGTTATGTTCAAGTCTACATACTTTATTTTTAATAAAAAAATTACTTTTTATCAATAATTTTATATCAAATGATTTAATGGAATGTGTTTCTGTACAGCAAGTAAAAAAGTTCCAGAAAAAAAATCTTCTAAGTATTATTTTTTATTTTAATTTTAATAGTTTTTTTTAGAAAGACATTTTTTAATTATATTTATTGTTTTATTGTAATATTTGATTAATATTTTTATGTGCATAAATTTAAACGCAGTGTTAATTTTAAACATATTTTTATATGTTCTAAAATTCATTCTCTAATTAATTAAGCAATCAATTTCACAATTTTTATACAGAACTATTTTTTATTATTATTATTTAGGATAGAACTGCTCCAGAAGTCTTACAAAGACTTGAGAGTATTGATCGCCGATATAAAGAATTAGTTGAATTAGCAAAATTGCGAAAACAACGTCTCCTAGATGCTTTATCATTGTATAAACTCTTCAATGAAGCAGATGGTATTAAACAATGGATTCTAGAAAAGGTATTCTATAGAAAATGTGTTATTATATTGTTAATGTTTTAGTGATCTTTTTTAAATTGTTAATTAATATCATATTAAGAATTCTAATAAAAGTTTTACAAAAAAATTTATAAATTATAAGATTTAAAATTTTTGGTAACATAAGAAATGAATATATTATTTATAATTCTTTGAATTAATGCATAGCGTTAACATGCAGAAATTTTATGAATTTTAAAAATAAAGTGAATAAAATTATAGGCATTTAGATCACTTAATAAAAGTTATCTTTTTATTAAATGATTGTTGTGGCAAATAAAATCGATTAATTTAATTTATATTTTATGTAACTAAAGGAAAAAATGCTTGATTCTATGGTGATGAGCAATGACATTGAAGATATTGAAGTCATGAGGCATCGCTTTGAAGGATTTGAACAAGAGATGAATTCAAATGCTTCCAGAGTTGCAGTGGTCAATCAACTTGCACGACAGCTGTTACATGTTGATCATCCAAATTCAGAAGAAATTTTAGCTCAACAAAATATGTTAAATGAAAGGTAAAGGAGTATTGATTTTAGCTTTATCAAATAAAAGCATTGTAAAACGCTTCTTCGATTGTCAACTTGTAAATTAATAAGACCTCAGAAAGCAAGATCTAAAATTATATGTGTCAGATCATCTAAATATTTTGAAAAAGTTTTTAATATTTGGATGACCTAGCATAAAATTTCTAAATAAAGTGGACTAATATTTAAAAATTGTTTCTAAGTGCTTATACTAAATGCATTTCTAAAAACATTAAATGTCTTTAAAATATTTCTAAAGAATTTATTCTAATTCCTACATAGTTCTTGGAAAAAAACAGAAAATGACATATTTAGGATTACTCTCTCTTTTGATGAACTTTTCTGTAAGTTGTAATTAGTATAATATAATAATGATTGCAACAATTTATTTGGTTTGATATTTAACATAACTTAGTTTAATATCAATCTCTGATATTATAATAATTTTTCATTATTTAATTATAAGGTTTTACTTATATAAAAATGTTTAAACTCTTTGATTTACTGCAACTTTTAATCCCTATATTATTTTCCACTTTATAGTTATATCCTCTATGCACTTCTTCATTATATGTTTTATAAAAATTAATCATAAATTTTCTGAAAATTTCTATTAAAGAATTGTAAAAAAATATTAATGGAAATAACAAAAACATTTGTGATTAAATAATGCCATCTTTCTTGTAATTAAGTGTATGGTTGATTAATGCTCTTTAATTCATCTATAGTCATTTACTGTACTATTAATGTAAATGTCATATGTAGTTAGTCATTTTTATTAATTTTGAAATAATGTTCATAATTGATTTTATTTATGAGTTAAAAATTATATACAGATGGGCTGCTTTGAAAGCAGCAGCTGCTCGTAAGGAAGAAGAAATTGCAGCAACTCATGGAATTCAATCATTTCACATTGAGTGCAAAGAAACAATTGTAAGTTTTATTTCCATTTTATTTATATTAAAGAAACGAATTAAAATTCTATAATTTTCTTTTTATTAAAAATATTGTTATTAATATTATTGCTTTTTAAAATATTTTTTTCAAAAAAAGTGCATTATTATTTACAAACATATTTATAATTGATATAAATAAGTAGTTTGTAACCGGTGTAAAAAGTTCCACGAAATTATTTTATGCTTAAAATTTTTTCATGTATCATCAAAATTTTCTTTATAATTTAAAAATAATAAAAGAGAAAGACATGATATTTTATTCTGTGGAGAATGAAATCAATCATTTACAAAAGCATGGATCCAACCAGTTCGGAAGCTTAGGAAATAGTTTTAAGAAATATGTCTCCTCTTTTCAAGAGTAAATATTATTTAATAAATTTTCAGATAACAAAAATAATATTATTCTCCCTTTGCTACTTTAATATGTAACAAAAAATTCTAAATTAAACTTATTTTTACTGTATAATATACATATATATCTTATAATTTTTAAAAATTTTTAACTAAAATTAAATTGTTGACTCATATATTTAATTTGTATGATAACAATTTTATTATTGCATCCCATCGAATTTTTTGCAACCACATTATTTAAAATCAAATTTGGGATATTTAAATATAATTAAAGTAATCATGGAAGATCGCATATTCATGATAGTACTTAATTTAAAAGACTGGTTATTTTAAGTTGATAAAATACTAAGCAAAATCTGCTTTATGGATGTTCAAAATGTTCCAGAAATAACTGCTCACATAAATTGGTTTCAAGTTAATATTTCAATGAAAAACAAAATAAAACTAAATAAATCATAGTTGATTTTAACATTTAAGAATTTTAACATTAGCAAATTCACCTAATTACTATAACCAAATAGAAAATATTAGACTGTCTTGTATGTGGTTAGATTTTTATTGTTTCTCTAATCCCATCAATTTTTTTCTCAATGTGTTTCAGTTCCATCTTGATTCTTTATAAATTGTTCTTTATAATTTTTCTTCACAAAGAAAATATGACTGTATAACTCTTACACATAAAGTTAGTTCTGATGTGATAATTAAAAACTGAACAACACATACCAAACTTTCATGACATAAACTGACATTTTATGATACAATTATTATAACTTAATATTTTTACAAAACAGATATAAATAGCATTTTCTAAAAGATTTACTATGCTAAATGAGTGAAATGCTAAAAATTGTCAGTATTAATATTTTATTATTATCGGTATTTATTTTTTATAAAAATTTTATTTAGCATAGCGAATTTTCCTTTTTTTAATTAGTGGACCACTGTTTACTATGAATTTCGAATTAAGAGTAGATGCATTGATCATATTGAAAAGGAAAGCTTTTTTTAATAATCTGGAACAAATGATTATATAATTTCAAAATTAAGAATTTTTATTTGGAGAAGTTTTTTAATTTTTCAAACTGAAATAAATTTTGGCATGAAATATTTTTTAGTAATTTATTTTGTAGAATATTTTACATTAATACTAGCTCAAAATTTAAATGTATCTGTAAATGTTTGTTTAAAATTTACAAATTGCTTGTCTTGAATATTTTTTTTATCTTAAATACATTAATCTTTATTAAATATATGTGTGTGGATTCATTAAATTGCTTTTAAGCATTAAATTTTTCATGAACTTAATTTAAATTTTTCCTCTTTGAATAAATTTTTCATTCATTTTCTTTTCAGACTTGGATTGAAGAGAAGAAAAAATTATTGGAAGCAACAGAAGATTTGGGTGATGACTTGGTTGGTATTATGACTTTACAAAGGAGATTAAGTGGAATGGAGCGAGATTTAGCAGCTATTCATGCCAAGGTATATTATGCTGGTTTATATAACAAACATCTTTTTAATTTAATTATTTGATATAATTATACTATTTCTTTCCATATAACTGACTTAAAAATATTAATATTATAAAAGGTTTCAATTCATCAATAAAGGAAAATTTTCTGTAATGCTGTTCAATATAATTCTTTTTTAAAATTACAATTATTTGAATTGTTTTCTTGACATAAAAATTTATTTCTTATAATTTAAACACAGCATATATTATTATTCATTTTAAATGTATACCTATTTTTTTATATCTGACTTCTTTTTCTTTCTTTTTTAACTTTATAATTCTAAATTTCTGACAAAAAGTCAATAACGTAATTACGATTTTATTCACTGTTTCCCATAATAAATCTAATTTTCCCATAATAACCAAATAAGCTAATTAGATATGATAAATTCTTAAATAACCTATTTATTTAAGAATTTAGAATTTCTTTGCAATAGTTTCCATTTCTTTTATAACAATTAGTGAATTATATTCTTCTTTAAACATTCTTATTTGATTCGGTAAAAGTGTTTAAATAAAAGATTCTTGAAAAAATTAAATTTATTAGATGAATTGCTTTAAATTCTAAAGAAAAACTTTTTGATTGTTATAAATCTGCAAATTCTAAAAATTGCTAAAATTATATTGCAATCATTTGAATGAGTAATTAAATAATCAAATGTATGAAATGAATTTTATTTAAATACATAGATTTCTTGATAAATTAATATTAAATATTTATAATTTATAATAATTTTTATATTTTGTAAAATTAGTTTAAGATGAAAAATAATGAAAGTTTCTTATTCATTGATTTATACATTGTAAAATTTAATTCATGGTGCTGCAAAAGAAAAAATATTGTGATAGTTGCAAAGCTATGTTAATGTTATATTTTTTTATATAAGTCTTAAAATTTAATTCAATAAATTAGAATAATCTCTTATTTCACATTGCCCAAACTTAATTTATTTTGATGAATTTCAGCTGGAGAGTTTAAAAGTTGAAGCAGAGCGAAACAAGCTTGAACATCCTGAAGTAAGTTACATTTTTAAAATTTTCACTCTATATTAACCTTTCATTAAAAAGGTGATTTATTGATATAATTATATTTTTTAGGAAGCAGCATTAATTGATAAGAATCTAAAGCAAATTCAAATATCTTGGGAAAAGCTTACACACCTAGTAAGTAAGATTGAAAACATATTCATCTCATAAGCATGATAGCGAATTATTTCTAATAAAATGGAAAAATAAAAAAATTATGTATTATACATACTTGTGAGTAAGACTATTTTTATATTAAAAAAAATAGTAAATTTATTTAAAAATTATTAAGATATATTTGATAATTTATATTCCTCATCACACTAGTGTGACAGACTCAGATGGTTCTCAAGAATTGCTCTTCTGCAATAATTACTGCATTTTATACCAGCAAATATGCTTTTTAAAATTTTCTTTCAAATACTTCAAGAATCTGTAATTTTCACAGTTGTTGCCCACATTTCAGCTGCTTTGAAGTAATATTTGTAATGTTTTTAAATTCTTCAACATTTTCTTTATAAAATAAAAAATAGTAAAAGAAAAGGATATGATATTTTAATCTAGAAAGAAAATTAATAATTAAATTAATTTTATTCTAACAAATATTTTTTTAATTTTTTTCAAACATATAAAAAATTTTCTTAGTTTACTCAGCATTCATCTGCATTTCAGCTATTAAAACTATTTTGTGTTTGAAAAATTTCAAATATTTTCAAAATTTTCTTTATGAAATTTTTCCTTTATTGCCAGTATTTCATCTGAATAAATGAAAATAAACTTACTTAAAGCATGTGAAAGAGTAATTTCATTTTTCTGCTATTGAAATTAGACTTCAAATGTTTTATGATCTATAAAAACATCTGTATAACTCTGTTGAAAATTTTGGGCATCGTGAGTGATAAATGTTATACTTTTTAGATAAGCAAAGAAAATTAAATTTTTTATCACAATATATTCTTTGTTCATTTAATGCATTTGCAATTTAATTGAATGTTATGTAAATAAAGATAAAAAGAATAATCAAAGGGTCCTCTTTCAGTTGTGATTTTTTTAATTTGATAATTAAACAAAACTTTCCTATTTTTAGAGGTATTGAACTAAAATTTAAAATCTAATTAAAACAATTTTTTTTCAATCCATATGTATTTGGATTCATTTATGAATTAAAGTTAAGTACATAATATATAAATTGAATGGATTTATAAATTAAAATTTAGAGATAGAGCAAATTTTCCTTTTTTTGCCAAAATAAATAAAAAAAATTTTGTTAAAAAAATATTAGGTGTAATTAATAGTTTTATTATTTTGACATAAAGATTTAAAAAACATTAAAAAACTTTTATTTATTTAATGTTAGGTGTAACTATTAGTTCTTGGTTAAAATAACATTTAAAAAACTATTGAATGATACAGGAGAAATTGATGTAAGATAAAACTGAATAAAAAAATACTCACACTTTCTGTCAAAAAGTTAAATAGAAATATTGAATCAAAGAGGTATTACATATTTAATAATATAGGTCTGGGGTAGCTTAGTGGTTAGGCCATTGTCATTCCATCTAGACAGGTGGGGTTTGATTCCCAATGTCACCTAAGACCACATAACACCAAGTACATGTGTTATATGTGCAAGTTTAATCTGTGGAATCGAAAGCCCTTTGATCGGTCACTAAGCAGTTACCATGGGTGTAATGGTCTGGAAAAAATTTCCTCACCCTTCAGATCAATGTTAAAATTGAGGGAGTGGATCCTCTGGTGGTGCCAACTATTGGAGGAGCTTAGAACAAAGTTGTACTTTCACCTTCGTGATGCTCTGGTTAAAGGAAAGACGCACCTTATTAACTTAAATTCACATTGCCAGTGGCATAGCAAGCTTGGCTTGCCCATATATCATAAGTAACAATAACAGCATATACTATTCTTTTTCAACATTATTGAGTTCATTCATTTGTCTCGGCATAATTAGTTCAGTTAAAATTTTATTTTTAAGTTCTTAGAAAAGGGAAAATGTTAGAGCCTAATTCTAGGCTAGATACAGGAAAGTGTGCTGATGCAATAGCAACAAAAGGTAAAATATGATTTCTATGATCATTTAATAAACTTATTATTATAGCACTAACACATACTTATATTGGGTTGTAACATTACTTTTAGTAGACTAAATTAACATTTTATAAATGATAGTTAATTTATACAAAAATTAAACTGCATAATATATAGGGTATGTTATTTTAATAAAATGTATTATATGTTATGAATAAATATTTTGCTAATAAAATTATACCTCTTAAATGATGAGTTAAAATCTGTAACCATCTTTACAAATATATTAGATATCTTACAAACATATCTAATATATTTACAATCATGTTAGAGTTTAAAAAATTTAAATAAGTATAAAAATTTCCAAATTCAAGTTTTTAAATCTATCACAATCCCATTATTTATTAAATCATTGTCATATCTATAAAAATATAAGAAAAATGAAATTTACTTTATTCTTCATATAACAAAAGAAATAAAGTTCTAATTTTTATATTCAAGAAAAGTCTTTTATTTCCAAAATGATTTGAATTACAAATGCGAGTTAAGAATCTACACAGTAATTGAAACTTAATTTTTAATATATTGTTGGTATAATAAGCAAATATTAACCTTATTAGTAATTTTGTGCAATATAGGAACATTTCTGACTTCTTGCTGTATCCTTGTGAATTATGCAGTTACTGTAAAATTAGCATATATTGAAATATAAAAAGAAATTATTGGAAATCAGTGATATATAGTTTATAACCTTGTTATTTATTCCACTTTCATTAACAAACTTGCGTATATGCTAATTCGACTAGTTTAAGATTTTATATATTAGACACAAAAGAGACAGTTATCCTTAACAAAATTCATTTGGACTTTCATTGATATCTTTGTTTTTAATAGGTTAAGACTTTCAAAATCCAGCTTTGTTCATTTTAGAAGATCAATAATATATATATATATATATATATATATATATATATATATATATATATATATATATATATATATATATATATATATACTGTAATTACCCCATGCAAAGCATTTGAAAATTATAAATAAATAAATCTGAATTTTTTTTTTTCAAATCATACATTCATATAAAAGATGCATTTCTTTTCTGTTTTTGTAATTCAAAAATTCATCAGATACACTATACAGCTGTTTAGGTAATTGAAAATCAAATTATCATTTGAAAATATGATGAGTTATGAATTATTTCATACTTGTTTTAATATATTTGGAATTTTTTCTCATTTTTTTCTTTAAATTCTGAGCTGTAAGGAGAATATGCATCATACACAGAATCTTATTAGTATGAAATACTATTAAATACAATTAAATAGTGGAACTGCATACAATTTTTAATTTTTGTCTATGTGATTATATTTTTTTAGTAATATTTTGGCATATAAGACAATTAAAAACGTTTTTTTTTATTTATTCATAGTTAAAAGAACGAGATGCCAAGCTGGAAGAAGCTGGTGATCTTCACCGTTTCTTGAGAGATTTAGATCATTTCCAAGCTTGGTTGACAAGATCTCAAACTGATGTTGCCTCTGAAGACATTCCGTCAAGTCTAGTAGAAGCAGAAAGTCTTATTACTCAACATCAGCAAATAAGGGAGGAAATCGACAATTATACAGAAGACTATAACAGTATGATGGAATATGGTGAAAAAATAACAAGAGATCAAACTGATGCTCAGTACATGTTTCTTCGTGAAGTAATTATATATTTTTGTGATTTATTTTTTTAAATTAAACCACTTATAGAATATTTGCATAATTTATCTGATAAATAAAAATATTGTATAATTTATTTCTCATGTAAAACTTAAAAGTTAGGATTTTTTATTGTGGAATTTATTATTTTTCTGTATGAAATTTTGCCATTTCTAAACTTTAACTGCTTCTTTTGTTTTTAATAAGGGATCACAAATATTATAATGTTTTTATACATTCAATTCTATGGAATTTATGATATACCCTGTAAAACTTCATCTGTATGAGCATTTTTCTTGAATATAATTATGATTACTTTTTAAATTGCTTCAGTTAGAAAATCCTAAATTTTTTCTTTTTAATTTATTTATACAATGATAATTCACACATTATTTTTAATAATTTTTAATGTTAATTCTCTTGATTAGTTATTTGACTTCTAAAAAGAGTGATTAAGCTTCTTTCATTTTTTAAAATTTGTTCTTAATTGATTACATAGAGATATTAAGGGTGTTTAAATTACACCCTTAATATCTCCTGTAAATCTTTGTTGACCTGGCAACTGAATGGTTAGCTTCAGTTCAACAGTTGAATTGAATATAAAATATGTTCTTAAACCTCAATAAAAAGAAGCATGTGTTAATACTGATTTGTAAAAAGTGGCAAATAAGCCTTTTCCTAGATATTCATGAAAGCTGTCTGAAATTTTTAGAGAGGAAAATAAATTGTGGAAAACAAAAAAGCAAAAAGACTGAAAGCATGAATTTATAATTGTAAAAAATTAAAAAAATAAATTAAAAAAGAAATATAAAAGCTGTAAAATTATAGCAAGTTAAAAAAAAAAGATTTTAAAGAAATGTGTCTAGTGAATGTTCATTTTTTCAAATAACAAAAGGAAGGAAATAATATTGAAAAAGCTATAAAAAATATTAGGAAACTCTGGAACTACAAGTTTATACTATTTCAGAAGTATCTGGGAGTACGTTTAGAATTTACAAATGAAAATCATTACTTTGATTTCATTTTTAATGAAAAATGAAATTGTAATTTAAATCTATTAAAAGAGTAATTAACATTTTACAAATTTATATTTTTTCTAGTGTTACTTATCTCTATGTATATAATGAAAGCATTATTTTTTGACATTGAACATTAAGATTCAAATTATATGTTTAGTGGTAATTATAATTATTCAATTTCAGAATTTTGTTTTGTGTTATTTATAATCAAATGGGTAAGAATTTTCATACATGCATAACGATGTGGTGGATATCTGAGTTTGTACCAAGTAATTAAATGTTTAGACCCACCATTTGCTTCACAGTTTTGTGCCAAGGTCAAGTAGAAATATTTGAAATTCAGATGGCACTCTCCTAAGCATATCATACTTCATATGCAAAAGAACATTAATTTTATAAATAAATATTTGCATAGATCCTTTCAGTGGCATACTTTGGTTGGATCTTGTAACATTAAATGATATTTTACTAAGTACACTTTTGAGACATAAATTACACTAAATAGAATCAGTGACAAATTTTCCAAAACTATCAATAATTAGTATTGCTTGGTTCATGACTTATCTCATAGAACTAGCATAAGTCTAATACATCACTTGTGACTTAGAAAGTAAATTTTGTGATTCAATCTTAAATTCAGAGATTTGTTTTTTTAAATATTTTTGTTTAGAAATATTTATTTAGTAAAAAAATTCTTATGCTATTCATGTCACATTTCTCACCTTTTATAAAGGTTTTTTGATGTTACATGCCTGTATAAATAATATTATTTAATTTATATAAATTTTTAGAAATTAAAATTCATATGTGTGTATAAAATTTCTAAATTTGTATAAAATAATAAAATCATGAAAATCCTTGATGCATTTGAGTGCATTATTTTTTGCAGAATAAAGGCTTTTGGGATATTTTTAATATTTTTTTCTTACTTGACATGCTTGAAAAGTAAACTTTAAATTATGACATTATTTGAAAATTTTCAACTACTTTGGTAAATTATATTTTGGTGTTTGGAAAATAAAAGAAACTCTTTACAGTTTTGAGTGTGTACATTAGAATGGATATCTAATAAGAGAATTATTTTTTTCACTTTAATTTCCTTCAACTATTTAATTAGATAAATAAATTTTCTTTTTCATAATTGATGTAAGTTCTGTTTATAGTTTTTATATACCTTTGTAACAATTTATGTTTGATCCTATGTATATATTTCTTTCAGAGATTGCGTGCGCTTCAAGATGGCTGGACTGAACTTCTGCAAATGTGGGAAAATAGGCAAATGGTTCTGTCAAATAGCTTAGATTTACAGATATTTATGCGAGATGCAAAGCAGGCAGAAGTTTTATTGAGTCAGCAAGAGCATTATCTTTCAAAAGATGAAACGCCTGTGAGTTTTTCATTATATTTAAAATCTTTTAACTTATATAATAAATAATTGTATTTTAACCATTTATTTCTTATGTAACAAATTTAGATGCTCAAATCAAGACTAAAAAATTCTTTATGTATTTAAATACTTTATGGGAAAATTAAGAAGTAACCTCATATCAGTTTTGATGTGAAATTTTTTCTTTATTTCCATTTTTCATTCAGCATTTTATATCTTATTTGTAACAATTTTTCTCAAAATTTTTTTATTTTGGTAGTTATTTTGTGTATGATAATATATTTGCCACATTATCTTTCCATGTGAGTAAAATGTAGAAAATACATGTAATTTGTGCTAGATTAGAATAACTATATTCATTAACTTCTTGAGTGCATATTTTGATCAAGAATTGATAAAGTAAGCTAGAAATCATTAGCAATAACATTATTTAGCAAAAATTAACACCAAACGATAATTAGCATTACATCATTTACATGAAATATATGATCCTATTTGCTATAAATTAAAAAATTGTTACTCTATTTTTATTAGGAATAATAATATAAAAGAATTTAAATTGTGCTGAAGTTAGAATTAGGTAACAAATACATTATTTAAAATGCAGTTTTGTGTCACTTATTATTGATTATAAAGTACAGAAATTTCAAATAACTTTTATTTTGAAAGAATTGAAATTATCTTAGCATGAAAATAAAATAGCTTTGTGAAATTGTGATATATATAGCATCTCTCTTTTATAGAATTCCCTCCTTTTTGTATGAGAAATGTCTCATATAAAAAGGTTAAGAAAATTTGCAAACGTCAATACTGTTTGACCTGGTTATCAAAAAATATTAAGTTATTAGTTATCAGTGCTATGACAATTAGTGCATTTTTAGAATTCCTCTCTTTTTGAAAAGATGAATAATTTTCATTTATTCCATAAATACCACTAGTTATTAAAAAAATTCTAATCACAAGCTATAGTATTAACATAAAATATTCAAGTATTAAGTGTATAAAAAACTTAATCTTGATTATGGATAATTAGTATGGATATATATATTAGGAATTACTTAGTAAGTACTGAAATTTGCTCAGAAAAATTGTACATAAGTATTTAAAATAAAACTGCAAATTCTCAAATATGTATGCAAACTTCAAAGTAGTTCACAGAGTTATTTAATTTTATTGGTTTTTAATCTGTAATTTGTAAAATTGGAATTTTGTGTTCTTTGAGTGCATCCTATATATTTATAATAAAAAATCTTGATGTTTATCTTTAAGAAATTAATAACTGCTTCAGCATTATAATGTTTTACACAAACAAAATATACCATGGCATTGATACTTTTTTAAACCACTGTATAACTTTACTGGTATGATTTTTCTTGATTGTTACTCAATATGACTTTTCTTGATGTAATTTGCTTCTTTCATTATTTTTATTTATAATGGCATTCATATGATATTTATTTATATCAATATCTTTTTCTGAAAATGTTGATTAAATATAAAGATATTATGAATTTATATTTATAGATGTGTATATCTCTAAAATATTAAACATTAACTGTATTGCTATTTTAAAATTAATTAAACTTCCTGGGTTTTGGAATATACAACAGGGAAGTACTAAACCATTTCTTGTTTACAAAAATTTTAAAAATAAATGTCCGAATTAAATTATCTATTATTTTTTAAAATATCAATGAATGTCTAATTCAAAAACAAACCAGAATAAAGAAGATTTCAATTTATTGTATAAATAAATATGAATGTATTTTTTAAGTATTCTCAATAATTAAATATTTTTCAGCAATTTTGTATTTATTTTCTGTTTTTCTTAATTTTGTTTTGTTTATGTAGACTAGTTTAGAACAAGCAGAATGCTTAATAAAAGAACATGAGACATTCTTGACAACTATGGAAGCTAATGATGAAAAAGTAAATGCAGTAATACAGTTTGCTCAAAGGTTATGTGAGGACAACAATATTGCAGCAGATAAAATTCATAAAAAAGCAGAAAATATGGCTGAAAGGTATGCTGTTTGAATTGTATATTTTTCCTTCATAAAGTTTATTGTAAATATGTGTTTAATACTTTTTTGTTATATTTTAAGTGACACTTAAATAGAAAAATGTCGATTGACATGGTTTTTGTTGAAAGGAAATAATACTTACTGTAAATAACTTTTTTATTGAATTTGAATCTTTTATTTAAAATATTATTTTATATTAAGTAAATCAAAACATTATTTTTGATGCAAAAATAATTAGTTTTTAATTTTTTCTTATAATTAATTTTAAAGGTATGTTTAATTTTCCTGTATTATGTTTTCATGATATTAGTTTTTGTGTTAAAAATTTTCAGAAGCTTTCTTTATTTTCACGGTTTTTTTTTCTTTTTATTATCTTAGTAAAAATGTAATTTATTTAGGCGTAATGCGAATCACGAGAAAGCTGCTCAAAGAATGGAAAAATTGAAAGATCAATTACAACTTCAAACTTTTCTGCAGGATTGCAAAGAAGTAAAACATCCTTTTATTAATGCATTCATATTCATTGATGTTATTCCAATTTATCTACAAAATTATATTATAATTTCATAAACTTTTAAACATATGTAGGAAATTGAAACAAATTACTTTATGCATGCCTAAATTTTATAAATATATGATTAAGACAATATCATATAACAATTTCAGAATTTTATTAGAATTTGCTGTTAATACTTTGTTAATATAAATAAACAGTTTAATAAAATATTAAATTTGAAATTCTTTGCAATGAATGTTCAAAAATAACTAATCTTTTTATTTAACAAAACTTCCACATCTCTGTGCTTTTTTTATACTTTATAAGGAAATAATTGTGCTTCTTGAACTTTAGATTAAAAAGTATATTATGTTATGACAACAAAGTTAAGCTGATACTTAATTATTTTATTCAAATTTCATAGCTTCGTATAATTAATTGTTTTTCATAAGCTTGTAAACGAAAATAAAACATTAGAAAATTTATGTAAAATGCTTCAATATTGACACCCTTAAAAAAAGAAAAGTTACTTGGGACAAAAAATATCAAAATACATTGTGTTAAAATAATTTGAAAGCAATTAAGATTTTAATCAAAGTAGTAAAATTTAATAAAGGATACAATGTGACAAATATTGGTGTCTAAATCAAAAATTTTTATTGTGCATCTTAATTTTTAATATTTTTCTTCTACAGGATTATATTATTCAGCATATACTTAAGAATAATTACATTAAAAAAACAAACGCATCAAAGAATAAAATTTCTAGAAGCATTCAAAACATATATCACGATAATAGCAGTTTAAAATTTTACCAAAATTGATTTATAAGGTGCATTGTAACTTAATGTCAAATTTTTATGTATACATTTCTATAATTATTTTATTTAAATATTAATAAGAAAATGTACAGAAATAATTTGTTTTAGTACTAATAAATAAGATTTTCAATTGAAAGATATTTGTTAGCTTTCAGAATGGACTCAGGAAAAATACATTACTGCACAAGATGACACATACCGCAGTGCCAAAACTATTCATAGCAAATGGACAAGGCATCAAGCATTTGAAGCAGAAGTTGCTGCCAATAAAGATCGTCTTAGAAAATTGCAACAGGTAAATATTGCAAGAATGGAATTTAGAGGGGATTCATTTAACTATCATATAAATTCAATAAAATATTATAAAATTATTTACTAAATAAACTAATTCTTAAAATCAAATGCAATGGAATCTGTATTTTATGAAAAATAAATTAAGTAGATTTCTATTTTAACATTTTGCTTAGATCCTGATATAATCTTATTTGCTTAAATCCTGTTTAAAAATAGTGGTCTAATTTAACAATGTTTCAGTTATATTTTAATAATTTTTAATTTATTCATAAATATTTATAGGTTTACAGTAATAAATAGAAATTTTGTTTATGAAATATTAAACTCTCATATGGGTTAATTTTATAATAAACATTTGAGAAAAAATCTGACATTCTCTCTAAATTGCACATCCTTCACGGTTTTCCATGATTAGTATGATTTATAGCTTTTATATTGGAATTGCTTAAGGCAATTTGTAAATACCTATAATTATTTAATTTATTAAAATATTAGATTCCCATCTTCAAAATCTTACTAATATAATGAAAACTACTTCCCTCCCCCAATTTTTAAATCTCACTTTACAATGTTGAAAATATTCCTGTATTTAATTTTTTAATTGAAACTGTCATGAAATTTTTAATCAGTTATGAAAAATTTAAAATCAGGTGCAGAATAAAACATTTGAAATCAAGAATAATCAAACTAAAAATTTCATTTATGATGATTTTAGGAGTGTTATCAGTTTGCTATTATTTAATAAAATAGCTAAAATTTACTTTCTATTTCTATTTCATTGATTTACTATAATTTTTTTTGCTGAAATAATCATGTTTAATAGAATATTAACTAAAGGCTGTAGTATCGTGGTTAGTTAGAGTGTAATTCTCATTATCAGAAAATGGTGATTTTGAAGCCTAACATAACTGAAGATCCATCATGTTTGCTAGGCTAGGTCATTATATTGTTGATAGCAATATCTTCCAAGTAAAATTATGCCTCTTAAAATGGCACATCAAGTATTGAGGATCTTCTGCTTGATTTTTCTTTCTAAATATTATGAAGACTACCACCCTGCTGCTACTGCCTAACTGTTAAAGCCCTAATCTTGATTAAGTACAGGGAAGTATGCTGGTACAACAAAACTGACTACTTTTTTTTTTTTTTAAGAACATTGCATTTGTTTCCTATATTCACATTTTCTTTCAAAATTAAGCTTATCTATAAATTCTAACCAAAAATTTTTATAATGAATTCATCATATTTGTGGAGAAAAGACTAATTTTTAAAAGATGACTTAAATAACATTTTTTTAAAAATTAAAAATGACAAAAAATAAATAAACTTATATTTTTACATATTTTACTTAAGGTTGAATTTCTTTTTCAAAGGATGGTGAAAAGCTGGTTGCTGAGAAGAGAGGCTGGGCATCAATTATTTATCCACAATTATCTGAATTAGAACAACAGTTTGAAGCACTAGAAAATACTACAAAAGAGAAAGGAGAACGTCTTTTTGATGCAAATAGGCAAGTTCTGTACATGCAAACGTGTGATGACATTGATAATTGGATTACAGAATTAGAAAACCAAGTCTTGTCAGCTGAAACAGGACAAGATTTAACGAGTGTTAATCTCATCCTACAAAAACAACAGGTTTGTAATGATTATCATTCACACTCTATGGAATCTGTGAATATTGTCTTTCATATTCTATTGAAACTATTTTACTGATAAAAATTTACCTATAAAACCACATTGCATGAAGGTTTGCTTATGTCATATTGTCTTGATTCCTAATCATAACTTTGATTCAAATTTTTCATGAAAGTTAACATTTCTTAATATCTATTATGTTAATTATATTTTTTACTCTGAGTCTTTCCAGAATCAATTCAGTATCTTAAATGATACGTTCCTAAAATTTTTTAACTTATCAAAAGCATCCATAAAGGGTTAATTATTTTATTTTATTAATAATATAAAATCATTGAATTAAAGATGCGATTAAAGGTTTTATTTATATTAATCCCAAATTTATATCTATATTATTTTTTTCAATAAACAATTTTCAAAGAAGAATTTTCAAGTTTATAAATAGAAATTTTAGAATTCCTTCTTTTAAAAATGTTAATAAAATATTTTTCTTAAAAAAATTGATTTTTGTTTATTAAAAATTTTATTGATGTTTAATATACCATTAAAACAAAATATTGCTAATATTTTGGGCTCCTTTACAATCTTTTTCATATATAGATTGATAAATTCATTTTTGTATATCTTCTGAACACAAAAAATATTCCTTGTTTTAGAGTAACATGAATTTATTACAAAAAGCCATTTATTAAAAATTAAAAAATTTCAGGCAATTTATTTGTTTTTCCCGTCATAATAAATAAATTAGGTTTAAGCACTTATTCTTAAAACTTTTTAAAATATTAAAAATATAATTTATTGATTAAACTGCTGATCTAAACTGAATAATTGAATTTTCTCTACGTTTACAAATTACATAATGTTCATTATATTTTTAATGAAACACATGAAATGAAAAATATTGACTTTGAAGATTTGAATTCTTAGAATTTTTCCTTTTCATTATTAATATGAATTATATTTTCTTAATATTTCAGGCTGTTGAAACTCAGATGGCTTTAAAGGCTAAACAGGTTGACGAATTACAAAGTCAAGCTCAATATTTAGAATCTATGACTCCAGAAAAAACAGAGGAAATTGAATACAAGAAAGCTTATGTTGAAGATAGGTATACTTTCAAAACATCATATTGTAATTTAATCAAACTTATAACCCAGATATATTTTGCATTTTAAATTGAGTTAAGGGATTTTATATTTAAATTTATTTAGGAAATATGTGTAATTGTTCATTAATTAAATTTTAGCTTATTACAGAAATACACTCATATATATATATATATATATATATATATATATATATATATATATATATATATATATATATATATATATATATATATATATATATATTAAAGAAGTTATGAAAAATAATTTTTGTTAATAAATTGAGTTTTTTATTAGTTATTATTATTATTATTAATAAAATTATATAGGTGATAATTTTGGAATCCCCATTTTTTAATATTAAGTTAAAATCGTGTAAATTGTTTTTATAAGAAAAAATCTATTGGGCCTTAAATTTAAAAAAAATATTTTTTAATCACACTTTGCTTATGTTTAACTGAAATTTATAAGAAAAACATTAAAATTAGAAAAAATTTAAAGTTTTAACTGAATATGAGAATTAAGTAGAAACTATTTTATTAATTGAAAAATTCAAATTTATTGAATCAAAATCCACATTTAACTTAATTTTTAATTAGTTAGTATTATTTTGTATTAAACTATCATTTTAGACATGCAATCTTCAATTTAAACATAAAGAAAAGGAAAAACAATAAAAATATGTTTCACTTGTGTTGTTTGCCTCATATATTTTCTTTAATTTTGAATTATATTTTTCCAGATTCAAGCGTTTACAAACTCCATTACTTAATCGTAAAACTCAGCTTATGAAGAAAAAAGAAGCATTTCAGTTTTGTAGGGATGTTGCAGATGAAAAACTATGGATTCAAGAGAAAATGCCTGTAGCAACATCATCAGATTATGGAAACAGTTTATTTAGTGTTCAGATGTTAAAAAAGAAAAATCAAGTGAGACATATGTTTCTCTCTTTTATTAATTTTATTTTAATTTATATTACTTTGAAATTAAAAATCTCACTATCTGAAATTCTGCAAAATTTGATGTTTTTCTTTTTGATATTTCATTGTAACATTTTTTACTTTTAAATCTTTATATTTTTAAAATATAGTTTTAAATCTTGAACCAAAAGTTTCACTTTAAAATTTTTACCTTTGTTTATTTTTTTCTATGATACTGAATTCAAAAAACAAGTAATCACCTGGAGCTTAATCAATGTTGTAATAATTTGTCAAATTTTTCAAATGCATTTTATTGCTGATATAATAATGATCACTGCATGGATTGGTGTAATATTGAATCAAAATGTATTTTTTTTATTCAAAATTCTACACATTTTTCTGTAGTATTATTCCACCAAAAAGTCTTGCATTAATTTCCGTTCACACATTTTTATCGCAAAGTCTAAATTCAAGATAGAAATATTAAAAAAAAGTTTCAATCCAAAACCTTTATTAAAATTAAGAATTAATTTTGATTAAAAAAAATATATTTTTAATAGAAATTTGTATCATGTAAACAGTTAGAGTTTCATAAATATTTAAACAGTAAAAGTACATTATACATTAAAGTATTTCTTATGCATAATGTGCTTTTAACCTTTAAATTATAAAGTTATAAAAATTAATAAAGTTGTTATTTTTATTCTTAACTTCTTGGGTTTAAATATTAAAACTTAAATATATTTCTTTAGTAAATGTATTATTCTAATATATTTTATATTGATTATAATATATTAATTATATTTATATTAATTTATTTTATAGTCTCTACAAACGGAAATTGATAATCATGAACATAGAATTATTTGTGTTTGTGAAAATGGTAATAAACTTATTGAAGAAGGTCATGAAGATGCTGCTAAATTTAAGCAATTAATAACTGAATTACAGTGTCTATGGTTAGAACTGAAAAGTGCTGTGCAATATAGACGTATTAAATTAGATGAATCAGAAAAAGCTCAACAAGTATGTAATATTGATATATTTTAACAAGAAGTGCCTTAAGTACTTTTATTTTGTGTTTTAAATATTTGTGTAGAATCACATCATATGATGTTAACTACACTCTAAAATTTAAAATGTGTATTAAATATATATGGTAAAGCATACATTAACTTCAAAAATTTCTTATAGTATTTGTTTGATGCATCTGAAGCTGAATCTTGGATGAGTGAACAGGAACTTTATATGATGTCTGATGAAAAAGGCAAAGATGAAATAAGTGCACAGAATTTAATGAAAAAACATATGAGTTTTGAAAATGAAATTGATAATTATCTTGAAACAGTGATGCAGCTAGGTGACATAGCTAAACAACTTGTTGCTGCCAAGCATCCCAACAGGTAACCATAAATTCCAAGTTATATTACTTATTTTTTTAAAAAAGAATTTGTTATTAAATTTGTAATTTTTAATTGTCTTATATGAATATAATATGTTTTAGTGAAGAAATTATCTTGAGACAAGCACAAGTTGATAAGTTATACAGCAGTCTCAAGGACCTTGCACTTGAAAGACGAACTAAACTGGAAGAAGCTTTACAATTATTTGCCTTAAATCGTGAAGTTGATGATTTGATGCAATGGATTGCTGAAAAAGAAATTGTTGCAGGATCACAAGAACTTGGACAGGATTATGATCATGTTACAGTAAGTAAAATTTGAAATAATGTATTGTTAATCTCTACTATTTCATTAAAATGCAAACAAACATCATTGATAATGCATGAAAAATAGGAATTTTCCAATAAAGTAAATTTAATAACATCAAAAGGGATATAACTCTTTTAACAACTTTTTGAATGAAACTTTCACACTTTTTCATACATTAAATTTTAAATTCTTAGTATTGATTAATAGTAATATGATTGTATATGTGAACACTTGCAAAAATATTAAATTTTTTATTACAGTATTTTCTAATTTTTTTCAAAGAAGAATTAATATTCTTATGCATTGTTTAATCATGAAAATTAACTTTTATATGATGCATATTTCATTATTTATTTCGCATTTATTATTTTTTCCATAATCTCAATCTCTTTAAATTATTATTAGTCCACATGTTAATGCAGTGGTTTTCTGAGATATACAATAATAAATCTCTTCTTATTTCTCATTATGTGACATTATTTCATAATCAATATATGTTTAGTTTAAAATATAAAAATATTACGGTTGTTAATTTAACAAAACTTTATTATCAAACATTAGTCAATAATTTTGAAACAAACTATAACAAAGTATATAATATTTAATGAAATTCATTAAATTAATACAGAAAAAATATTGTATTCAAAATTCACATAAATATTTCTTTTTAATCAATTTTAGAACATTGTAATACTGCAGTATGTGCTGCAGTCATTATAAACAAGATTTTATTTTTAAATTTTTCAGTTTAATTATTCCAATTTTTGAAGCAATTGAAATAAATTTACAATAAAAGTTTTTTTATGATTTGTTTGACAAATGTCCGATTCATAGTATTGTGTTTTGGTTCAACAAAAATGCAATATGGATTGAGAATAATTTTTATTACACTTTCATATTTTGCTCTTAGAATTTATATCTAAGGATTTGTATGTTTTGTTGTATCTAATTTAACAACCCACTTTATACTTTTTTTAACTTAATTGTATACAAAAAGTTTTAATGTAATACTAATTTTATCAGAAATTATATTTTTGTAAAACTTAAAATTAAGTTTGAATATTTTTATAAAAAGAATTATTCACCACATATTTTTTTACAATAAAATCTTTAAAAAATCCCTTAAGTGCTATTTTACAATTTTTTAATTAAAAAATATTATTTATATATTCCAAAGAGTTACAGACATTATTTAAAATGATCACACATTATTAGTTCAAATTTTTTATTCATTTAAATTAAATATATTCTCACAATACATAATTCCCCAAAATTATCAATTTTTGATTGGTTCCATCAATTATATTTAACAATAGATTTATGGAAAATCAATAATTAAAATAACTTTGCATGAAAATCTATAAGTCTTCCTTTATCCAATTATCAAGTTGGAAAAAATCTTAATATTTAAGATTTTGCATAGGTTTTTATACAACTTAAACTATTGTGGAATAATAATAATAATCTTAATATCTGATTATTTAAATTCTATATTAGTTAAATATTTGTCTAAACTTTAAAAAATATTGAGACTCATTATTCATTATCCCACAGAAGTCAAGGTTCATGAAAATTTAATTTTAAAAACTAAAACTAAATTAAATCTGTGGTATGACACCACATATGTGGACGAAGTTCTACAGTACCTATATCTGTTTTCCTGACCAAGGGTCTTGCTGTGTGAGACCTATGCCCCAGTTAGATAGTCAGCCTAAAATGAAACCCCCAGTGTTTAGTTCCCAAGCATGTTTGGACTCAGTTTATCAACCCACTGGAACGATGGAAGCTGGGTTGACTTTGCCCAGCTTGAAAGTACAAAGCACTACTACTAATCCATTGAGCTTCAAATATTAATTTTACTATAGCAAAATAGTTGTTCCAATGAAAATAAATTTGTCTTTTACTATGATGCAAATTGAAATTATTTTCTTGCACATACAGTTGTTCAAGAGCTTAAATGATACAAAACTCAGGCCATTGTTTTTTTAATATGCTAAGATATATTTATATTGATTGGTAAATTTACTATATTATTTGTACTATTGATTAAATTAAGTATTTATATTTTCATTTTGAGTTT
The DNA here is from genome assembly GCA_037975125.1 of Latrodectus hesperus. Classification (NCBI taxonomy): domain Eukaryota; kingdom Metazoa; phylum Arthropoda; class Arachnida; order Araneae; family Theridiidae; genus Latrodectus; species Latrodectus hesperus. Next base: position 36,431,807 of record CM075855.1, read on the forward strand.
ATATTATAAATAATATATAATTTATGTACAAATGATTTCTAGATGCTGCGAGCTAGATTCAAAGATTATGCAAAAGAAACAGAATCAACAGGAAGAGAAAGAGTTTCTAAAGTAAATTTCCATGCAGATAAATTAATTACTGCTCATCATGCTGATAGTGCTATCATAGCAGAATGGAAGGATATGTTAAATGAAGCTTGGGCAGACTTATTGGAACTTATAGAAACTCGAACACAGATGTTAAATGCTTCTTGGAAACTTCATAGATTCTTCTATGATTGTGCAGATGTTCTTGGACGAATTCTTGTAAGTAAAAGCTTTCTCTCTTTTTTAGTTCGCTCATAAATTATACACCTTATGTGCTTTTAAAATCTTAATAGTCTGAAATACATAATTTGGGAACGAAAATGTTTATATTTACCATTATGTTTATTTTTATAACTAATAGGAAAAACAAAATGCTATGCCTTATGAACTTGGGAGAGATGCTGTCAGTGTATCTAGTCTACAACGTAAACATATTAGCTTTGAGCATGATCTTCAAACTTTAGGATCAGCTGTAAGTTGTTATTTGCTTTTAGTCATTAATACTATATAAAATGTTTGCATATTGCACTTTTGTATTCATAAATTTTTATGAACATATTAGTACAAGTTCCAAAAGAAAATCAATTCAAAATTTAATTTCTTTGAATTTTGCAAAAATAAAAAGTAATTAAATAAATAATATTAAGCATTTAATTTTGGTAGTCAGTTCAGTTGTTCAAAAATAGAAAATAAAAATTTTAATAAATATTATTTCTCTGTGCATTCAAAATTAAAAATTATATCTCCATTCTTAAGCCCCTATTACATTAGAGTTGCCCAGATTTCAGTTTAAGCAACTCCCGTAGACTTAACATTACGTGACGTCACAGCTAAAATTTTGAGCAACTCGTTCTATCCATCCAATAATATTACAGATTTTTTTCACAGCTGCGCAGTTGATATTTGTAAATCATTTTGTTTTCGCCAAGTTTCCTGCCAAATGAAAGTTATTGGCGTTATAAGTTGCCGAGAATGAGCAACTTTTTTGTGCATGCAGCAGCAACTCGAGCAATTCATATCGCCAATGATTTTAAACACGGATCATGTTTTGTCTTTTTTCGCCAAGTGGAAGTAATAACATGGAAATAAGTGATTGGTTTTAATTATTGTATTCCATTTCAATCTTGCAGAATTGCCGGTATTAAAAACAAACAAAAAGGAAATGCTCTTCAGTTAGAAATAATCAATTTAATAAACTCATTTGATAAAGATTAAATTTTTTTTTTGTCTTTTTTGTGTACTTTTTCAATATTATAGATGAAACACATGATAAATTTAATAGATAGTTAAAAACTCAGATAATTAAAATTGTTTAAAATTTTTTCAGCAAAGTAGATGAGAAGTGTTCCAATTTCAATATTTATTAAATTTACTGAGTTTTCAAACATTAATTTCATTTAAAGTTTTGTTAATTATTCAATACATGAGACTATTTTGTCATTTTACAATGTTTACAGTTTGTGTTGAACTTACATTTGCATATTTAAACTGAAACTTCAGTCGAAATAAGTATGCCATATAAAAATATTTAGTGTTAATTTTACTTTTATTTTTTCATTATATTAATTTCCTGTTTTTCTTTTTAGCAAGTTAATGCATTATAATTAAATGTTGAAGGCACAAGCATTTTGTTTTATTATTTACAAATACATATTTATAAGATTTCATTATTATTCTTCATATAATTAAATTCTTTTATACATTTTTTCCCTAGAACACACTTACATAATGTTCATTTACTCATCCAAAATATATTGCAATCTTACAACTAACTCCATTTACTTTTCACAGTATGTAAATTAGACTTAAAAATAAATTCCTATAATGATGAAAATACTGGAGTGTACAAATAAAATAGTGAAATGATTTTAATATAAGCGAAAATTTCTATTTTAATAATTTCAAGCATTTTTCAATTGTTTTTATGATGAAGCATTTTTAACATATTATAGATTATAGTAAAACTAGTTAAAAATCAAATTTAAAAAGGGCTGTGTTACAATTTTGTGTGTTAAAAAGTTACAATTTTAATAATGAAATTAAATACAATATTTGATTAAAATAGAAATCTTGTATTTGTTCTTATTTGCGATGTAAATACAAATAATGTGAAAGTAAGTATAAAAAATATAGATGATTGCTATATTTGCAAAATAATTTAATTCACATCATGGTCAATATAGAGAGTATTTTGACTTCCAATGTAAAGCAATTAACTAATCATTGAAATGAACAATATAAGACTAATTGCAGTCACTACTGCAAGAATTGCAAGATTCTGCTTTCAATTGCAAGATTATCAGCTATGATGCTAAATAGCACTTCATTCTTTTAGTTTCATAAAATTTCATAACATTTTTTTAAATTTGAAAATGTAATATGAAACAAACTATTTATATAATGTCATCACAAAATGCTATCAATTATTTATTTTCTTCATTTTTTTCCCACAAAACATAAATATATATATATTTATTCAAAATATACTTGTCATTTTATTACAGATTATAATTTAAGAAACTGCATGTAAATAAAGATAGTGCAAAGAATCTCTGCTTCTATGTTGTGTGTTTGTTTAAAAGTAAAAAATAATTAGTTTAAAAATGAATCGTATTTTAATATGCCACAATATTTACTTTAATAAAAAAGAGAAATAATTGATTTCTTAATTTTAAAAATAAATTATAAATTCAAAATCATAACTAATATATATTTTAAAAAAATATAATTTTTGTGCATTTCCACAACTTTTAAAATAGTAATTTGAGATTCTTTTTTTAATATATCAATAGTTAATCATTAATTTTTTATAAACATTGTTGTTAAGAAATTATTTTTGTATAGGAAAATCTTACAATACAATACATACAATTTTGTGTGGTGTTTGTAGAATTTCATGTTTAAATTGAAGTTTCAATCTGAAATTATTTTTTGTTTCAAATTCTTAGTCTTTTTATTTAAGAATAAATTATACACACAAAAATGTGTTACTGATGTATTAGCATTGATTTTCACGTCGGCAGAGATTCTTTCCCCATCTTAAAAGTAAAGGTTCACACGAAGCACGATGGCGTATAGTAAATAATATTTGGCTACAAATTAAATTCCCAAATAAAAATTCATTATGAAATGTGGACACCCTGTGAGTAAAATATGGCAACCTTAAAAATGTTAGCCAAAAAAGGGATCTATTATAAAATCTAGTAAAGCTGTTATTTTCTTACAGCAAACCTGAAAGAAATCTCAAGCATTCATTGGACGAAAAGAACGAGATGCTCAAATTTTAAGCTGTGACGTCACGTAATGTTAAGTCTACGGGAGTTGCTCAAACTGAAATCTGGGCAACTCTAATGTAATAGGGGCTTTACACATAAAATAAGAAATTATGATTGAGTGTTAAATTTCTTATTTTTTCAGATCCATTATTTCTTTTCAGATCAATCTGCTTTTAAATTTAATCAATTCCTTTTATTGCTGATATTTCCTTAATGCTATATCAATATTTTTGTTAACTGATTTCTTAGGTCCAACAAATTCAAGATGATGCAGTCAAATTTAATTCTATCTATGCTGGAGAGAGAGCTAATGAAATTAGTAATAAAGTATCCGAAGTAGTTAATGCGTGGCAAAAACTTCTGCATATGTGTGAAACTAGAAGAGAAAAATTAGCCGATACTGGGGATCTTTTCCGCTTCTTAAATATGGTGAGAGATCTCATGCAATGGATGGAGGAAACAGTTCGATTAATGAATACTTCTGAGAAACCAAGGTAACATACACTAATTGTTTTACATTTACATTAGGTTCATCTGCACAATAATTTAATGTTTTATAGAAAATAATTTAATACAACTAATAATCATGTTTTTATGATATGATTGGGCTCATTATCATTTTTCAACACTATTTTAACAAAAACGTTATAAAGATAATTATATATTTTTAGATAACTTACATAATAGTAATTTATTTTTAAAAATATTGATACATATATAAAATTGTGAAAGTTGAGATAGCAACAATTATCAATAAAATGATAAATAGTTATTTTAAAAGTGTTATTTAACTTGTAGCTATTTAATTTTATTTTACTTATATGAAGTGTAAACATTCTAGGGATGTTTCTGGTGTTGAACTTTTAATGAATAATCATCAAAGTTTAAAAGCTGAAATTGATACTCGTGAAGATAACATATCTGCCTGTATTAATTTAGGAAAAGAATTGCTGGCCCGAAACCATTATGCTTCAAATGAGGTTATTGTTTTTTCAAATTTTTATTACGTTTTCACTGAAATTTTCAGCAAATTTTTTAATGAAAAATGAATGTATATCATATTTATAGTATTAGAGTTTTAAAATATATATTAGATTACTTACTGACTAAAATATTTTAAAATATAAATAGTTACTAAAAATAATAATTTTTATTAAATTTGTTTCATTTAGATAAAAGAAAAATTGTTGTCCTTGACAAATCAAAGAACTTCAATGATGGATCGATGGGAAGAAAGATGGGAACATTTACAATTAAGTATGTTTCAAGTCATAATCATTTCATTTTTAATTTTTTTAAAACTATATTTTAAATAAATTTACAGAATACTCTGCATGAATATTTATTAATTTACTTTTGGCTTCAATTTTTCTCAATAAATTTAGTAGATTTGGGACTTACATGCATTTATAATTTGATACATTTACCTTTGTATAATTTTAGAAATAATTTTATTAATACATTTAAATGATTCTTAAATTACTTGTATTATATCCTTGTATTATTCTTAAATTAAAATTAAATTAACATCATTGAAAAAACAGTGAAAAAAGTATGTTATGTTTATTTAATATGACAAATTTCAAATAAAGAGGATTTGTTGGAAATCACAGGCAAATATTTCCATCAATATTGATTGAAAATATAAGATTTAAAAAATTAGTATATAACAAATATCATTTAATTTAAATTATTTTTTCAAGTTTTATTCAACCGATGAAATGTTTCAAATTAATTGGAACTTTCTACAATTAACTATTATGTGAAACTATTATATTTTTGTGGCAAATTAAATTCTTACCTAATTACAAAAGGAAAATGTAGTTGCATTGAGCTCTCACATGATACTATTAGAAAAATTAATTTATGCATTACACAGAAAATATACAAATTAAAAACAATTCTTACTTACATATGAATAAACTCTCATACCAGTCTTTTACTTGAAGACTTACACTTAAGCCTTCAGTTCAACTGTTTTTAAACAAACCACTTCAAGCATGGATTTTTTTAATGATTCAGAATCCACTTTAAACTGTTGGTCTCTCTCCAATTACTCCTATGTGACTTTACAGTGACAAAAAAACAAAAAATAAAGGAAGACATTCAAAAGTCCATAAAATACTATGTTTTTAATTAAAGCAATAATGTTATAAACCAAATAAACACTGAATCTTATATATCTTATAATCTACTTTTATTTATAAAAACGACTAAAAATTTTTATGTTTTCTGAGAATAAGATGAAAAATGAATTCACAAAAATATGTCTCAAGTTTTCTGAATTTATTTATTTTAGAAATTTTATTAAAATGATATGGTTTTAATATTTTATATACATAATTATAATTCTGTCTTGTTTATTTCAACTTGAAATGAGTTTCATTGAATCTCTTTTCATCAAATTGGAATTGATGAAGTATTTTTGTTTCTTTTCAAACATTTTTATTCAGTTATTTCATACACTGTTTATATTTTTATAATTTCAGTTGAAACTTTATAAATAGTGAAAACATATAATTTGCGTTTTTTTTTTCCGATATATACTTTTGAATATTAACTTATGTTAATAAAAGTAAAATCATCAATTTATAATCTGCATGGCTTATTTTATAGAAAGAAAAAGCTAAAACATAATCTGCTTACTAATTAAATTATTAAAGCAAGTATGCATATTCTCTAATTTTTTTATAAAAATAAATCTCAATTTTCAATTTGTACACAAATTTGAATTCAATTAATTGTGAGAAAGGCAAACATTACCCACATCTGGCACAGTTTATTTCAATTTCTAAATTTTGATTTTATAAATTGACAGAATGTGACAGATTGAAATTTTAAATTGTTATGGCATACTAATACATATTAAATTTGAGAACATTTACCTCTGATTTTTAAATTTACAAATTTGTCATAAATTGTCAGATTATAAGAAAATGACCCTTTATATGTTTTTGCTCTTTTTATAAATGACCATTTTGAATAATTTTCTATTTATATATTCTATTTGCATTATGTTTGACTCAATTAAATTATTTTATGATTTAATAGTTCTTGAAGTGTATCAATTTGCAAGAGATGCTGCAGTTGCTGAAGCGTGGCTCATTGCTCAAGAACCATATCTATTAAACCAGGAACTTGGTGTAAGAATAAGAATAGAATATATTCACTGTTAGGAAATCATTTTATAATTATCAAAATATATTTTAACTGTTTTTCATTTCTTTTTTAAGCATACACTTGATGAAGTTGAACAACTTATAAAGAAACATGAGGCATTTGAGAAATCAGCTGCTGCTCAAGAAGAAAGATTTAATGCATTAAAAATACTAACAACAGTATGTTAATGATTTGATTACCAAATAGTATACTAATCCAAGATTTTTCCATGTAGTCTTACTATGAAATATAGCTAACAAATATATTAAAGTAAACAATTTAATTACCATAAAATGCATTTTATTTAGCAATATGTGTACCTTTATAGATATAATCGAATGTACTTTTATTTTTTTATCTAAATGAATATCCAACATAAAATATGCATATAATAATATTCAGATTTGTCTTCTGCAGATTTAAGTTTCTATATATGCAGTCTATCTTAAATTAAAATATAAAATTATAATATTACATTTAATAAAGCAAAGATATATTCATTTAAATGTTTCATATTTGCTTCCAGAATATATATAATACCGTAACTAAATTTCAACGAATGCATGTACACAAAATCAGGCTATAATATAAATTTTGTCTTCAAAAATACCCTAACATAAGTTGTATAACGTATTTCAGTTTTTTTACATAGAAACTCGTTGTGCAATGTGTTAAAGAATTATATTATGAGAGAATCACATTATACATTAAGTAATTATATATTTTCTGGAAATTATAAATTTCCTAAATCTCACATTATCTATGTATAATTCTTTTTAATATGCTATTAAATTTTTGATGAAAATTTTCTTTGTCTAATTTTGTAGAAATCTTCTAATTTTTCAGTTTAATTCTTAAAAATGTTTTTTCTTTATTGATCTCAAATTCTTTCATTTTATACACTGCTGATCACTAAAAATGCAACACTAAGGAAGATCAAATCACAGCAAACTTTATTTGGCAGGTAACAAATGTTATCTACCATATAAATTTATACAAACATGCACATTATAGAAAGATCAAATGATTGAAATCACTGCCTCTTAACTAATGGGGATATGGGCAAAATCAGTGGTTAGTGTAACTGCCTTTATTGTCTATGACCACTGCCATACACTTTGGTACAGAATCAGACTTTGAATGTATCCTTGTGATATAATAGTTCATGCAATTTCCATATATTATCAAAATTGATTTGGTGTAGCCGCAAATAGTGTATGGCAGACCAGTTGTGCAAGTATGGATTATGTGTTTTTGATTGGTGATAGATTGAGAGATTAAAAGAAAATCTATTACTTTACTTGAAATCAACAAAATCTCTTCTCTCCTCATACTTGCTGGTGATGTTACATTCGCCTGTAATGTGTGTATGCAGTGCAGTGCAATGCTTATGATTTGCATATATATATATATATATATATATATATATATATATATATATATATATCGTTTTACACTAAATATTAAACTTTAACATGATTAAAATTAAAAGAAATCAATCAAAATCGTTATTTGCATTTCTGAAGTTATCTCAATAATTTATCCTTAAGAATATACTTATAAAATATTGTAGTTATATATCTGGATTAATGTATTATTATATTCAATACACTTACTATTTCTTTGTGTTTTTGTTCTGTTACTTACAATATAATGCCTATCTACTCTTCTTTATATTATATTATTTTTAAGTTTTTTTTAATTTTTTTACTACATTTATTTAAATATATATTGATGAAAAAATTTTTAAGTTATTTTTAAATTCTGTTTTATTGTATAAACATTGTAAGGATCACACATACTTTAAACAAACATAGAGTGACTGAATAACTATGATTTGTATCAATTATTTGTAAAATTGCATAAAGAAGTACATTAATTGATGAATATATTTCAAATATTTCTGATTTCAAATTGTTAAATCTAATTATGGATTGTGGGACTAGTAATGTGCCTTTGACAACTGTTTGGCTGTTTTTCAAAAAAGAAAGTGTATGCCAAATTTGGGACTTTTTGTGACTAGATTGACTGTTTTAGCACTTTTGCATATAATGTCTGGAAAGAAAAATTTAGCTTTCAAATTTGATGTTATTGGTGAGAATATTTCTTTGTTTTTATTCTCACTTTCATTATACACTGATTATAAGTATTTTTTACCATTATTTAAAAATAAAGTATGACATTGAAAAACATTTTACTTCAATAATGTTTTCTTTTAAACGATTTTAATTTTTAATATCTTGTTTTTTTAAGCAAGTAGTATTCAAAAATTATGAATTTTCAATGATTACTTAAAGAGAAAATATAAAATACAATCACCAATTTTATATATTTTCTTCCATAATTCTAAATAAAAATATATCAACTTATTAATTTGAAAAATATGTACAAAAGCAATATTTATTTGTATCTTTTTTATATATTAAATATTAATAAATTATAAGCAATTATTAATATATTTAAAATTATTTAAAGCTTGAATTAAAAGCTCAAGCAAGCCGTCCTAAAAGTGGAGATGAGCAGGCTTTCTATGAGTTAGATGAGCACATGCGCCAATCTGGCTATTATGAACCGGTATTATTTTGTTATGTCATGTTGCAAACCTTTCCTATCCCTCTATTCAATCTTCCATTTTTTTCTATAGTACATTAAAATTTATATGACTGCATGATTGAAAACATTTTCGGTTCATTATTTATAAACAGTAAACAAAAATTCAAAAAAACACCTTTAAAAATTAATTACTATAGAAATGTAGATTTATGTATAGTATGTTTTTATAACAGACATGAACTAACAATATTTTTTTCTGTAATACCTAATATTTGCCCACTTTTGCATGTTATTTTTGATTAATTAAGTGTATAATGTTTCATGCGTCATGTGTTCTGTTTGTTTTCTTGTATTATCCTAAAAAATAATAATGTGCATGTAAAGCAGAATTCATGTATTGAATAAATTTAATGTCAATTTTTCATTTACCATATCATAAACTTTTTTGAATAATTAGAGTAACTATATGAGTTATTTGTGTAAATTAGGAAAGATAAATATTAAAATATTTCATATTTAGTATGAAAGGGACCAGTCAAGAAAAATGGAAGTAGAAAGGTTACAAGAGCAAGAACGCTTATCAACAGAAACTCCCAAAGAAACAGATGCTTCAAGGTTAATAAATTCAAATTTAATTAATAAAGCTTAAAATTCATGAGAAAAATGCTTAATAATATTTATCTTCTACAAGTAGTTAATTCATGATTTCAAATGTGTTTATCTCAGGTATGATTTAAAAATAATTGTAATTTTATTTATTTTTTAGCTCTGAATTAGCAGTTGCTGCTCCTGAGTCATTATCTCCACCAGAGAAAGAAAAAACAGAGTTGCCTGAAAGTAAAGAAATTTTCATTTTTAAAATATTAAAAAAAATCATATAACATTTTTTTAACTACCTAGACAAAGTACTATATATTTTATGTAAAAGCAAATATATTTTTAATGAAATTAATCTTGGGCATAAAATACCAAATCAGTTTTGCTGCATAATTACTTCAATAATAATGCCGTACAAGTTATTCTTCAAAAAGCAATTGCAATATTAAATTATATATACATCTATATATATATATATATAAACAAGAATAAATGTTTTATTTTATCCTCTTAATTTTTAATGGGTCTGAATTTGGATTTGTTTGGGAAACTTTCCCTGTCTTTTGATAGGTATATTAATAGCTTAAATATAGCAGAATTTTAAGCAAAGTGTATTTAAATTTTGCTTGCTAATTCTCATTCAAAAGCTCTTAAATGTTTACAGCTTTTATAATTGAAAACAACTAAAATTCCATCAAATATTTAATAATATTTTCATGATTTTTCCAATCTAAGATTTTAAACGGTATATGCTTTTTAAATATTTTCTTATTATCAAAATTTCCATAAAATAAAAAATTACAATGAATTTTAATTAAAGGTTATCATTATCATTTATTTTAATACAAAAAATTGAATTAAATTTGTAATAATTTAATAAATTGAGATGCCGTATTGTTATGTGAACTAGTTTACTGATTTATTTTAAAAAATTAAAACACATTTCACTCAAAGAAATTGGTTTTGAATTTACCTAATTACTACAAATATCATTAATGTAGCTAACTTTATTATTTTTAATTAGTTCCAAAATCACATTAGAAATAATGTTAAATGTTCACTTTAATGTATCTGATGTATTAGTAATTTATTATTTTTATTATAAATTTCAGATTTAATTTTATTCTATTTATTATTGTAGCACTGAGACTTAGACCTCACAAAGAGTTCGAGGGAACTTTAATAAGAAAGCATAATTTGGAATCTGCAAGTAAAAGAGCTAGTAACAGGTAAGAATTTATAGCAGTATTGTAGTAATGGAAACATTTTGTTCTTATACATTTAAGCATCAAAATAAACGTCTTTTTATTCATAAAAAAGACTTTTACATTCATAAAATATGCCAAAAAAGTTTTCTAAGTTTTAGTTTATATATTGGTTACAGTAAGCCATAAAAATAACAAAATTGGAGTCAATAAAGGGAACTTATTGAAAAAAAATTTCTTGTTTATAGTATCTTGACAATGTTTAATTGAAATTGAAATATAAATTAATCTTTGCAATAAATTATCTAAAAAAGTAAACACACACATACATATATAGGTGGTTAATGATTAAAATTATTCTTTTTAATAATAGTGCAGTAATTTATATTTAAGATTTTATAAGAACAGTAAATTATACATGGTTTTAAAATTACATTTAATTTTAGAGTTTATGTATCTTTATATAAAAAATACATAATATTGAAATTTTATAAACTCCAATGAGTACCAAATCTATTAATAAAAGCTCAATCTTTTTAATAACTTAAGGTTGCTTTAACACTTAAAATTAATTTACACAATTATAAAGTATTATGTGAGTACACTTTTTACAATAATGATTAATATATCATTTTTTTCTTTCTGTAGGTCATGGGAAAAAGTGTATATTTTAGTGAAAGATCATAAACTGTTTTCATACAAAGATCAAAAACATTGTAAACAGGTATAATGTTTTTCCATTATAACTAAGTTTAGTTTAGTTTCAAGTTTAGTTTTATGACCAAAAACAGTGGATGTTTTAATTACTAAATTTCATTAAGTACCAAATGAAATAAATTTATAAAAGAAATAAATCTTTAGATGTTATTTACAGTTTAAATACATAATTGTTCAATTGCTAAATTATTTGTTAGCTTCTCATAGAAACTCGATTTTATTTGATATAAGAGGAGAGCATTTAAGAACTTCCTAGCATCCATTACAAATATTAAATAAAGTTTATTATTTACTACTCAAAAGTCCAAAGCTTTGATCTTCAAGCATACATCAAGAATGTCAGATATTTTTATAATAATTGTCTACTGTTTATAATTTTTTAATTTTATTATATAAAAGCTTAAATTATTTAATTCTGTCTGATACAAATTAGACGTTGTTTTCTTCAGTTTCTACAAAATTTCAAAATTCCATTATTTTATATTTATTACTAATGCATGGAAATATACTTAGTATTAAATCTTAAAATAAATTATATTTTGAAATATTAATTTCACATAAATTATACTAAATTATTCTTTCACACATTAAAAAATTATTTTTTAATTTCAGATTCAATTTTTTTCTTCCCATAAGTTAAAAAAATTAAATTAAAATTATTATTGTTTGGCAAACAACACTGGTCTCAAACACAATAATTAAGAAATCATTATATTTTAACTTAATGTCCACCATTATTTGGTTCATTGAAAAAACAAACTCTTATAAGTTTTCACTCCATATACAAGTCAAACAATTTGTTTAAACATCTAAGCTACTGAAAAAAACCCAATTATTTTATGTGTTTCATTGCATTTGCAAGTGATATAACTTCTAAATTTTAATCCTTGTTTTATTTTGATCAAATAAAAATCGATTTTTTTTCAACACATAAATTCTTCCTGATCCAGTTACCTCAAATTCAACTGTACAATCAAATATGTTTTCATATAGTCCTTTTTTCTGTGGTACAGATGAATTCCAATGACTGCTTTAATGTTAAATTATCAAACTATACTAGAGCAAATTTGACTTATTTTATAAAATAAGTCACACTGGTCATATAAAGTGAATCAAATTATAAAAATTAATTAACCATACTTAATCCTTTTTATAATCAATAGTCTTTATATTTATTATGCAATCTAATTGATATTCTTTTTTTAAAATTGTTAACGCTAAGATTATTCAGAAAAGTAGGCATTCATAATGATTTTATGATAATTTAAAAGCATATTTTTTAAGCATAATTGTACAATATGTATCAACTTTAAATCCAAACATAATGCATCCAAAATGACTTGTTCACATTCTTTCTATCGTATTGAAATGCTGAATTCAGTTTTACATTTACTAAGTCAAAATTTTACCAATGCAAAAGTACCAATTTCCAACAAATTTGGATATTCTAACCATCATCAGTCAATTTATGGTTTTAGAAATCGTTTGGAAATTATTTTTAAAATAAACATAAAAGAAAATATCCAATATAAGCTGCTGTTTCATTTAATTTTTATAACCCGACATTTTTTTCTACTGACACTTTATGATTAATCACTGCATATTGCTGTTAAAGTCTGAATTTTTTCAATGCTAAATTCTTAAAACTGTGATTAGTGAATGATAATTGTATAAAATCGTACCAAAAGTTACATAGTAAATAAGTTTTCTTGATAATTAACAAAATTTAATGGGCTGATATAAAAGAGATCTTTAAGTTTAATGAAAATTCTTTTATATTCATTCAACATATCAATTATTTAAACAGCACTTCTTTAAGGAAATTTAAAATAATAATAACTGTTATGCACTAAAGATAATTATGCTATTCATACCCAACAAATGTGAATCAATTATACTTAAATATTTTTTATTAATTTATACATAATTTCTTATATTTATGATTTTTTATATATTTTTACTTCAAAAAATATGAATGACAAATATAAATACTTATTCAAAATCTTATTTTTAAGGAACCAGATGTATACCATCATAGTGAATCACCTGTTGACTTACGAGGAAGCTCTATTGAAGTTGCATCTGATTACACTAAAAGAAGACATGTATTTAGAATAAGGTAAGAAAAATTTAAAACTATCTCTTTTCTTTGTTATCATTTTAAAATATAACTTTGTTTAATAACAAAATTATAAATGAATTGGTATTGACTGAAATTATTGGTCGTTTTAGTTATGTTATGCAAAATCATTCAAAAATGTATCATAATTTATTCAAATCTGCCTTCAAAATACAGTAATCCTCTCTATAACATGGTGCTCTTATAACGCGTTTTAATATTATGCAATTTTATGTCTCTCGTATAACATGTTTTCTTCCCTATAATGAGGGGGACTCCTCACATTATGTTTTTATACTGCAAATTTTATAATGATTTGTACAGTTCACTATCAATTTCGCATAAGTTTGCACGTTGTGTCAAATATAATCTTACAAAAATTTTATTAAATTTGTGTTTTTGGAATTATTTGAAATTAACTGTTTTTTAGTCACATATGTATGTATTTTATTTAAAATGTTCTTATAATTTGATTTCGTTCATAACATAGTTTTTCCTTAGTATTTGCTTTAAACTTTTTTTTAACGAGAAAAATGTGGATCATTTGTACAGAACTCTTTATATGAAGTTTTACTAGCAGTTAACTCGTTTTCCTATAACGCGAAACTAATATACCGTGTTATAGGGGGAATTACTGTAGTGATAGCATTTACACAATATAATGATTACTTTGTAGATTACATATGTATCACTCACAGAGTCAAAAATTATTTATTTTTTATGGACCTGGACACTTCTGGAATTTAGATTCTTGAGAACTAATATATAACTCCAGAAAAAATCTTTAATTTTTTTATTAAATTTATATTTTTACTAAACAATATATAAATTTCTGGTATTCAATTAAATAAGAGAATAACTATAATAACATAACATAAACAAGAAACAGAAAATGCATGATCCAGTTTGATCTTATTGTTAAGTCGTATAATTCCATAAGAAATTAATTTATTTTGTCTAGCAGTTTTTTATGTATTAAAAGATTATCATAATTTTAAATCCAGTCTATATTTTTGACTTTAAAAAACATTTTTATTAACTTCTAATTTAGTTTAATTCAATCCATGTGACAAACAACTGATTAAGGTTAAGAGAATAATAAAGGATTATCTAAAGTTAAAAATATTTCCTTTTTATAAAAATGTGCTAAAGGCCATAGTTGGAAACGTATTGATGCCATTTCTAGTTCTAAAGTTTTATTTTATTGGAAATATTACTTAATAAAAATTTTTATATTTTTATTAAGTAATATTTTCAGTAAACTGAAATCAGTTTTAAAAAATTAAGCATTTTCAAAAATTAACAAAAAATTTTCCAGAAGAAAAATAAAAATTTTATATTTTTAAATAAACGTTCATTAAAGGAGTTAGAATCGATGCAGCATAGTAATTTGGTAATTTTTATTTGCAAGAAATAAATGTATAATAATGAAAAGTTTAATGTTGCAAGACTATTTTCCAATTAGAATTACGATCTTACAAATAATAACAATATATATTATGCAAAATTCGAACAATTATAATATTTTATAGATTTTAATTATAGAAAAAATTTATAATTTTCAATAATTTATAAATTAATAGATTGATTAAATCAGAAATACTATATATATTTAAATTCTAATTGTTAAACTATAAAATTTTATATGCATATTCTCTATGCTTAAATATAGAGAATAATTTTGAAATTTTGTCTAATGGAAATGTAGAAAATATTTTGTTATCAATAAGAAGGGATTAAGCTACAAACTGGAAATTGTTAAATAACACATTTTATTATAGTTAAATCAACAATCGATGATTTATAGAATTAAAGAAGAAAATTAGAGTTCCTATACATTTAATTACTTATTGCAAAATTATTAAATGACTAAAGTATTTGCTTTTAAATGTAAGGTATATACTTTTGCTACAGTTACTTCTCTTAATTGCATCTCTGAATGTCATAATTTTGTTAATATCAAATTATTTTTTAAAGTATATTTCAATGCGTGTTACTCTTCGTTTTATTAATTCATGCACTAGATGAAATGGATACCCATATTCTTTAAACAACATAAAAAACTCATTAAAATCTCCTTATTCTTGTTCACTATAACTTATATTTATTTTATTAGTTATTATTTCATTAATAAAGAAAAGTTTTATCGTAAATACATATTTTGAGTAGTAATATAAACGATTGCAACAGTTGTGGGATTTGAAATTTAAATGCTGACAGGTATGGAGGAAAAATCTATTAAAATGTTAAAGCTCTCAAAATGTTTCAAGTTTTGGTTTTTGAATTGTGATTAGAAATGAATCACAAAATTAAATGAGGAAATTTCTTTTGTTTGCATCGAATACATGTGAAATTAACATATCAGATTAGGATTCAGTTTAAAAAAATATCAGCTTCGTAGAAGTTTGTTTGTCGCTCAATGGTCATTTTTTTCACACGAGGGCTAATTAGACCGGGACCTACGGCTTAAAGTGGATTCCGAACCACTACAAACATCCGAACCCACGAACTGTTGAACCGAAGGCAAGAGCGCTAACAATTCGGCTGCCAGCTTCGTAGAAGAGTTAATATCATTTGGGCCATCAGTATGTATGAAAAATAACTTGTATTGAAGACTCTTGATTATATAATGAAAAAATATATATTCTTTTTATTTTAATTTACTTTGAAATAGACAATTATTTTCATGTACAGAAAGTAATTTGAATTTTTTCACTGTCTTGAAAAATCCTCTTTTGATAATTCTATTAACATTTGGAAATAGAAAGTTTGGAAACATTTGTGAAACCAATATTTGGGCTAAGCATGTCATTGATATCTATATGGAAAAAAAATCAGCAATATAACTATAACAGATTAATTTAGTTCTATTTCTAGTTGCCAGGTGAAAACATATATATATATATATATCATCACATTTCATAAAATTATATATATATATATATGAGAGAGAGAGAGATTATAATGAAAATTACATTTCCAAAACTGTAAATTAAGAGGCATTTGTCAAAATTTAAATATAATATATATATATATACACATTTAAGTCTTTTGACAAATTTTTAAACATAAAACAAAATAAGAAAAAAGAAACTGGAATGTTTTAAAAGTAGTTTACATATACTGATATGCAAATCCCAAAGCATCAAACACATGTTCTATGCGATTTAAATCGGGAGAACTGGCCAGATCTCTAGATACAGAAATGCTGTCAAAAACGTGGAGATCAGTCCGCCAGTTCACCATTGTCCCCTTAGACCACCATAATGTGAGTAACATCACATTATGGTGGTAACATCTGTGTGATATTATTGTAACAAATATGTGTCTCGGCTGCTCTCACGTTGAGAATCGCTTGAGGCACTGTAATCGCTCTCCTTTATAAAGACAGAACTTTATTAATGAGATGCCCAGTTTATATGGTCCTTGGGTGTGTGTGTGTGCTCTACTTTAAACGATGGCGCTGATGGTTAACTTTCAAAGGGATGCAGCATTCAGAATGGTGACAGTCTTTCGAAGACTTCTAAATACAGTAAACCAAAACTGGTCACAACATAATTATGGCGATTGTGAATAATGGCGATTGTGGACCTGTTTTGGGCCCTTCTCGCCTGCACAGTAAAATATATCTGTTATCCACTGCAGTTTTCAAGGGGCGGCCACCACCAACCTTTCTAACTGCTATTTTTATGTTTTGGGATGCTTTACAAGCGCGCGAAACGACTTTTATACATTCTGACCTCTTCAGCTACACTAATCACATTACTCTCCTCCAGCTTCCCGATCATTCTTCCATGTGATTTCTTCGAGCCATATTTCATGAAGGTACTCATTTCCACTTGTAGGGAATTCTCCAATAGCATATTCGTCCTTTCTGTTATTGTAGTCTTGAGCTACTCGCGTTAACCGCTCATTTTTATCCATGACGTTTTGTTACTAACTTTTACATACACAGACCTCTCTACTGAATTGCATGTTCATTGTAATAATCATAAGTACTCCTTTTCTACAATTTCATAGCTACTTATTTAAAATTTACATTACAAAAGTTTTGCACTCCAAAAAATTATTCTACATATAATGTGATCCATTGCTTTAGAATGATGAGACTTAACATAACTTTTTTTCTGCATCACTAACGAAGAATATCCTGTACAGTTTCACCAGCATCTCACTAAATATTTGTTATATACTTGTAATTTAACATTGAAAGTTGAAACTAAAATACTGTTATGAATTCCAGCGTTAGAAAGAAGATAATTTAAAACTTTTAAACATTCATTAACTATATAAAAAAGCTTGCCACATAAATGAACTTCATTCTTTTTTTTAAAAAACTTCAGAAACAATTTTTTTTTTAATTTTTGATATTATTTTTCACTTTTTTATGTACTTAATTAAACATTTTAAACGACTTTCTATAAGTTTGGAATTAATTTAAAATTGTAAAAATATTAATTAAATTAAGCCGAGTTGGTAGCCATTAGACTGCTATGACTTTGTGTTTAATGGTTCCATCAGTTTGTGCTTTTGTAGAGATCTGGAATCCAAGTTAAACTATAGGTGTCAGTTTAATTAGCTTTTGTGAAAAACCTAATACTTGTTCAGCAATAAATCACCCCTGTGCAAATTAAATTTTGTATGTGACTTTAAAACAACAAACTTCGAACTCATCTTCTTGCAGCAAAAGCATTTTGTTTTATTAAAGAAACGAATTGTTTATTGAATTATGTACAGTTCACTAGCTTTTTATGGGACACTGAAAATTTGTTTTAGAAAATATTCCAATTAAAAAAATTATAATATAAAATCACAACTTATGATTTATTTTATTTTTAGAATTTGTAATGTAAAATAATTTAACTAAATTTAAAAATGTATATATATACATTTACGAAATCGTGAAATTTGTTGTTGCGCTTATGCAATTTAAATTAAATATTCATTAAATGTTTTTTTAATTTTATGCTTTTTTTTAAAAAATTTCTTTAAAAATTTTTTAATAAAATATTTTTTTAATATTTAAAATTTTTATGCTTTTGAGATGAGATTTGAAAGAAATCTTTTTGAAGTTTACCTTATTTAACTATCAGTAGTCACAATTTCACATTATTTGAAATTATTATCATTAATATTTAATCCCCTTTTTAGATTCACACATGGAGGTGAAGATTTGTATCAAGCTAAAGATGAGGTAACTATATTTTCAGTAATTAAAATGAAACTTCAACAAAATACCAAAAATTATTTATTATCAGCAAAATATATTTTGTTCTTATGTACATATTTTCATAATGTTCTGAATACACATTTTTAATGAAAGTAAATTAAATAAAAAATCATATGCAGTTTAACTAAGTCACTTAAGTGCAACATATTTAGAACGATTTTGCAAACACAAAAATTATACAAAAACAAAATGTTTTTTACATTGATGCAAGTTTAAATAATAAATCGTAACTGTACAATACTTTTTAGCCTTCAATTGATTATTTGGCTGCAACAAAAAGTTAAGTAAATGTTATTCTTCATACATTTTATTTCAACTTTATCTAAAATTAGTCTTTATTTTAGTCCTCAGTTAAAATTTTTAAAAGTGAAAATCCATTGGATGCCATTAAAACAGGGAACACATATTAGCATCAATTTAAGTTGAATTCATTTAACCATTTATCATGTCGTTCCCCACATTATTAACACTTTTCTTATACAGTTCTTGTTTAGTAAAAGTGTTCAAAGCAAATAATGCAAGGTTAATTGAAATATACATCATAAATACTCTTCAACTTTGGTGAAATTAAAGTTATTTTAATATATATTAATTTTAGATTATTTAAATTTATTATTCATAGCACATTAAATTATTTTCAAAATTTCTATTGTTCTTTATGAGCAGGAAGAGATGAACAATTGGATCTCAAAACTACAACAAGTCTCTAGAGATGATGTTTCTGGTCCTGGTCATTCTCAAACACTGCCAATGAGACGAGAAGAGCGGAAAGATGAACAAAAAAGACGCAGTCTTTTTGCAATGAAGAAAAAATAGATGAAATTATTCATTTCTTACAAATTAATCATGTGCAACATAAGTGTGTGAATAAGGACTTCAGAATCGATTAATATCATTTTTTATCAGAAACATTTTTCATCATTATTTTTACAAATACACTGAAATCGAATTTCTATCTGAATAATTTATACTTTTATAATTTTTGAATTACTATGCACAGGATACCTAAATTTATTATTATTAAACAAGTTAAAATATCTCTTCTTAAATAAAACCATTAAGGGCAGTTTAAAACTAAAATATAGAATGAGAAGTAAATGTAATCTACCTCACATTATATATATCAAATTTTCATAAAATAAGTAATTCAAAAGTCTAGACATGCATTTAATGAAAATTTATACAAATAA
Source organism: Latrodectus hesperus (assembly GCA_037975125.1). NCBI lineage: Eukaryota > Metazoa > Arthropoda > Arachnida > Araneae > Theridiidae > Latrodectus > Latrodectus hesperus. Next base: position 36,451,939 of record CM075855.1, read on the forward strand.
TCATTTTTACATTAACTTTTACTGAGATATAATTTTGATAAAACATGTAACAAGCATAAGTAGTTATAATTTTTTACAAATATAGAAAATACAAACTTCACAACAGTATAATGATATCACACCATAATAAAATGAATAAATGTAATAAGGTATAAAATAAATATTAAACATTTTCAATAGCAGATTTAGTTGTTCCATTCACAAATGTATTTGATGGACAAATAAGAGGTGGTGGTTGTTGCAGCAGTGTACGTCCACTGTTGTTCCTGAAAATTTTCAGAGTTTTGTTGTACAACATTTCTATAACAATTTTAATAAAATTCAAAGAAATATTGCATTCTAGATTTTGAATAAAATTTTGTAGCATACAAAGATAACTTGAAATTAATTACAAATTTGGTCTCATATTAAAGTTATCATTTCATACTCATTTATTTAAATTAACATTTTCTAACCTTGTTGAATTTGCTTGAAGTGATGGTGGACATGACCTCTGTTGAGCAGATGTTGTAGTTATGCTTGAAGGACTTTGAGGAGGATGTAAAAGAGGTGGTGCAGTTTGTGGTGGGCAACCAGGAGAATTTGGATGACTATTGTTCCCAACAGAAGTTACACTTTCAGTTTCCATCTATGTATTATAAAAAGTTACAATTAAAAAATACTATTTTTAACTTTTGTTTAATTAGCATAAATTACAAGATTCTCAAAAATGATACATGTGAAGTAAAATAAAAATTCATATAATTATGTTTTATATTGTTTTCCTTCAAATATTCATTTATAACAATTCTTCAGATAAAATCAAATTAAAATCTTAATTTAAAATTCTTAAACCTATGATTATATATATATTATTATATATATATATATATATATATATATATATATATATATATATATATATATATATATATATATATATATATATATATATATATACTACCTTCACTTTTTAAAACCAGTAAATCTACTTTTCTATATTACAAACAATATCTAATATAATAACTAAAACTTCATCTACTACCTGAATTTTAATTAATATCTATTGTTCATTTTAACTAATAAATTATGTTATTAAATTTGAATAGTAATCTGTATAGTAATTTATGGAATAAATTATATTAAGTAATTTTAACATACCGATAATGTTTTAATAAAAGTATTAAAAATTTGCATTATCTCTCTCTCTTTACAACTATTCTTTAAAATCAAATACTTGAGAATTTTATAAATAGCCACATAGCATTTTACACATTAAAATATATCACAAAAAACAATTTCTTTCAATTTATAAGGTATTAATACTATGAAAATATTAAATAAAAACAGAAAACATTAACTTTTCATATAAGACAAATTCAATGTTGAATAATGATTATAATTTGAAAAACTAATGTGAATAATTGTAAGCGTTAAATTCATGTGTAAGAGTTAACAACATGTGATTTACAATAACTGCTATAACATCTTTGTAATCCTGTAAGCTAAAATGTAATTATTGAATTTATAAAGTAATTAAAGTGAAGTACTACGCATAAAATAGGTCAATATCATTAGTTATTAACTAAAATGAGAAAATTTATCATTAAGCACAATCACCTGTATTTCTACAATCTTTAAGAAAGAAACTTCACATACAAAATAAGATTTGTTTTAATTTAATTAAATTTTTATAATTACTAAATATTTTTCAAAGATAATAAATTTTGCAATGTTCATAAACTACTTTGGAACCTAATTTGGCAGAAATTTTGATATAATAATTGAATCTTGGAAAAATATTTGGCTACAATTCAAACATTAATACAAAATTTAATGTCTCAACTTTATTGAAAAGGCTGAATGGTGATCCCTTGCACAAATGCTTAACAAAATTCAAATTTAGAAATAAAAACAGTTATCAAATCTTAAAATGGAAATCAAAAAATTGAATTATGTTTTATTTTGTATCATCATTCTTCAAATTTAATTTAAAAAATATATTTAAAAAGTAAAAAGACATTTTTCTTGTTTATTCTTTAAAAATAAAAATTACCAAAAGTTTTGGAGAATAGGAAAATTGTTTAAAGAGTGTATGTGACAACTTATTTTTGGATACATAAAATGGTTTCTAAACCAACAGAATCATCATAAATGGAAAGGGTAGAAAGGCAAAATTTGAAATTGGGACACATCAATTTCAAAATACGCAATGTAGTATATTTTTCATATAATATATATATAAACTATTAAACAAGTTTTTCTTTCTTCTAAATATAAATGGAAAATATTACTATTATTTCATAATGTTGAATTCTTGTTAATATCAAAATTCATTGTAATAACAATATTCTGTGCAAAAAAATTAATATTTTAAACTAATATAAATGTAACATGTAAACATCTCTAAGATAGTGATTTTTTTATGAATTCTAATTAGAAAAAGTTTTCATAAATTTTCAAGAATATCAGAAACTAGAATGAAAATTAAATACTATGCAAATATTTTTGTTTGATATTATATAATTATGTGTACATATTATACCTAGAGCAAAAATTGATTTTTATTGAATACGAGGTCTAATAATTGTAAAAAAAATATTACTTTTTCCTCTGTATCTTCTGATGTGGTTCCATGTTCAGCATCATATTCAGCTAACACACCATCCAAATTGAAACGTCGTCGATAGTTTACGAAAAAGGTTTTGATATTGGCTTCAGTTTTATTACCAACTACTTCAGCTACTGCTTTGAAATCTCGTCCATATTTACGAATACCTAATTATTTGCAACAAATAAAAATGTTATCAAATTTGATAAAATAAAACTTTTATCAATATCAAATGAAAATTTAAATCATGAACATACCCTGTACAGCCAATAATAATTCATCATTACCCCAACGAGTATTGATTCGACTTGCTCCCTATAAATTCAAAGCATGTTATACAGTATTATTTCCCATTTATTTAATTTGCAACTTTCAGAAATAGAAAAATAAGGTTAAAAATTTTAATATTAATTGAAATATTGTTTTTAGAAGCAATAATGATTTGAAAACAATAATTATTACAGCTAAATACATGCCAATATTAAATTTCTTAATAAGCATTTAATTAAATAATATTTCTTAAAAAGTTGTTTTCCTAATAAATCTAAGATTCAAAGAAAAAGACATTTTCTCTCAATCCAGTAATTATTACATTTTTGTATTTTTATTTATCAAGAAAATAAGAGTTAGTTCTCATTAAAAAAAATTATAAATATTTATTTAGTAACACATTCATTAATTAGAAAGATTGCTAATAAATATACCAGGATATCTTATAATATATATATTTGTAAATAAAAATATTTTAAGAACGGGTATACTGTTATCAGGATGAATTGATAATCTTCATGAATCAGTTTATATTTCTTAATTAACAGGGAATGATAGAGAAATAGCAATGGCAGTCCTTTTGCGATATCAAATGTATTTATGTTCAAGTCTAAACAAAACATTTTAAGAAAGGGTTGCATTCAAGCTACTTATGAACTATTTTTTTCCATATCAAAAACATAAATGTCTTATTCAATAAAATCATGTTAAATTTAAAAAAATTATAAGATATGCTGGGCCAAAATGTAATAGCCATGTTCAGTTACTAAAATTGATTTGGCATTCCACTGAGATTCTCCACCTCAAATAATACAAAAATATTTACTACATTAGAATTTCTTAAATAAATTTAATTCTCGTAATTTAAAATCTAGATAATTAGATAGAACTTTTAAAAGAATCAGTAATTGATATAAATGAAAGGATTTAAATAAAACTTTAGCTAATGTGGTATGATTTGTTTATTGCTCAACAGTAATTTTTTGCACATGAGGACTAATTAGACCATGACCAATGGTTTAAAGTGGATTCTGAATTGCTACAAACAATCATACCCAAGGTGGTATTGGCTACAAACTGTTAAACTGAAGACAAGAGTGTGAACCATTCGGCTGCTACCTCAGTAAAACTTTAATTAAAAATGCTGATTGAATAAAAGATCTTAAAAATTATCTGATCATTAATTAATATGTGGTCACAAAATATACCTTTATTAATATTTTTAGAGTATTTGTTTAGCAGAGTACATGGTACTAGCAGTGTTCGATGGTAATCAGATTCAAATTCCTGAATTTGTTACTCAGATCCATAGCTCTAGTTGTAAAAATGCATAAAAAGTAACTAAAAATGTCAATTTATAATTAGAGTAAAGGTCTTTGAAATCAACTTCCTTTAATATAACTTTTTACATAGTCCCATATTCTTATTTAGCTAATTGAAAATTCTTTGGTACTATTCCATTATGTACCCGTAATCGATCATCAAAGCGATTGTTAAACAACTTCTGTCAAAAATATACATTGCCATTTAAATAAATTTTATCAATAAATGATAATTATTTAGTTTATAAAATGTGTGTACTATTATTTTATAGTATCTAAAAATGTTAACCTTTTTAAACAATCATGATGCAAATATTTATGACAGTAAATGCGATTTCTTTCTTTCAAATATGATAATTATCATACAGGTATGTATGGAATTCTTCACATAGCATCAGATGGAACACAGTTTTATGACCAAGATTTGTCTAGGCAAAATTCATATTTTTGTTTTTTGAGCTAAACTTAAATTCTTAACATAAAATTATTTGAGTAATAAAATCTTGTTGCAGTTTCATATGTATCAATATTTTAAACAAAAATTATTAAAAATATAATTTAATAAAAGTGTATTGATTAAATCTATTCCAAAAATAAAGGTAGGAAAAATTCAACATAATGATTACTTAAACATAATGAAAATTATACATTTAATGATTTCCTCATTATAAAACCCTTTCCCCATCATGATGTTTTTGCAAATAAAACAAAGTGCCTCAAATTTAAAAACTCAATGTGTTATTACTTGGTTGATTTCAGTTTGCTACTATATTTTGGAAGACAGGTTATAATTCCATAAGGTAAATTTAAGGAAAATTTCATAAATAGGATAGTATAAAAATTACATTTCAGTATCTTGATAAGAATACATTTATTGAATTCAAAGATACATAATATTGAAATTAATACATTTTTGCAACTGGAACTTTATATCTGTGATATGCAATTAAAGAAATGCTCACTAGATATATATATACATAACTAGTATAATCCTTATTAACTAATAAAATCCTCCAATGGATAAATCAGTTGACTTTTGTGCAAATTGCAAATGGAGACTACTTTGATACACAAGTATGGAAAGTCCAATGGCTAAAGACCATTGTAAAGCTTTTTTGCATTTATATATCACAAACTGCCTCTAAAGTATTTTCGTAAATAGTAAACTGCATTAAGGGTAAAATCCAGAAAATACCCAAACATGCATTTTGACTGATGTGCATGCAGAGACAGAACATCTATCTCCTGCTATTCACAACAATGACAGGGGTTTTATACTTCAAAAAAATCCTACTACTAGGTTAGGATGAGTTCAAGTGACTACTTGAAGTTATCACTTTTTTGTTAAAATATCACATCAGAATAAGACTTCATCTATTGATAAATAATGCAAATCACATTATGCGATTCATAATTTTGGAAAGATATTTGAATTAAAATAGAAAAAATGTTTGTATTATTCTGATAACGGTCTCATTTAAAGTAGCAGCATAATAATATAAAACTAAAGAAAAAATCTGTCAAATATTTTAGATGTAAATTTTTTATGCAATTTTTTTTTTTATTAAATTAAATTATGTTGAATTTTTTTAATTTCAATGCTTGTTTCAAATCAAAATTTTGGAAATCTGAGATTCCATATAAACAAAAATGTTAAAAGTATTCAATTAAAGCTTGTGTTTAAAAAAAAATTTTTTTTAGAGCGAATTTACATTTACACAGCAAGCATAGTTCTTTCGCAAAAAAGAAAATTACAATCATGTACTATACTGATGCCATCATTTGCAATTTTTCCACTGATTCTGAATTGACAACCTTGTATTAAATCATTGAGATTGATATTGAAAATATTTGTGCTTTGTTTTGTTTATTTCATCAATAGATTTTGAATCAATATCAAAGATGTAAAAGGGACAACGTCACTTTTTCAAAATAATTGTAATTAATTGTTTTATTGGTAATTAATAATTAATACTGCTATAAGTAAATGATATTAGGAATAGTTTAAAAAATATAAATAGGTGTGCATACAACAAGTGTTTTTTAATTTTAATATAGTTTTAACATAGTAAAAAGTTTATTAAAACAGCATGTGTCTTTTACTTTTAAAATATTGCTTTTTTAATAAATAAGGGGAAAAATTGACATTTGAATTTAAGATCACTTTTTCTCAAATTGAAATGATTGTGAGCTTTATTTTTGTTCAAGAAATGTTAAATATGGCAGAAACTTTTTTTTTTTTTTGAGTGAATTATTAGTAGTTTTACCAACTTGTTTCATTAGTAATAAAATTTCCATCTTGGTAATTAAAGCAAAATAGTTATTCAATGATAATTTAGCAAAACTATAAATGTAATATTATTAAATCAATAACTAAAATTTTCAACTCATTCAAATTTAAAATATTTTTATATATTTAAATTGAATAATTCGATATTCTTTTCTTAAAAATTAAATTTTCTTTTATTTGTTAAAGATGACAATTTTTTCAAAATATCTTAAATCATAATTATAATTAATTAAGCAATATATTATAAACTACTAAAACAACATAATTCCCCTTGAACATTTAATCATTTGTAATCATAAGAAACATTGCATTCATCTTTTTGATAAGTTCTGATTATGTTAAACTGCTTAAAGAAAACTTTAAACTTAATATGGAATTTATAATTTTCTTTTTAAGTGATATAACACACATATATTCAAATATAAAAATTAGATTAATGACTAAAATTTGGAAAACTTAATTTAGAAAATATTTAAAATTCAAGTTTAATGCAGAACAAATATTTGGAATTTAATCTTTTAACTATCTGAGAAGAAAATATAACGATTTGTATATAATGATAATTACTATAATAATTAGATTTATTTGTCTTTTGTAAATAAACATATAATTCTTGGAAACTAGAAATTTTTTCCTTAAGAAAATTTGGTAAGATACAGTTTAACACATTTTTTGCACAGGAAAGATACTCATTTGAAGATGAGAAAGAAATTTATAGAATGTTATTGTATTATTTCATCATTTTGTTTCATCATATAATATTACATAATATTCAAATATTTTTAATTTAAAATAAAATTTTACATAAATCATTTTCATTGACAAGAGAATTAATAAAAATAATTATGACATCCTTTTTTATGCATATAGCTAAACTATTAAATATTAATTCAGATGGAGCATCAAAGCAAATGCTATACATAATACAATAGTTATAGTAATTATTCCTCAAATTATTTTAAATCTTATAAAAATCAAAAACATAGAAACTAAATGCTTAAGTTCATCAGTCATATTAGTCAGTGACTTTTTATGATAAGATATTCTTATCAATTTAAATAATAGAAAGAACTCAGCATTTATACATTCATATTACGAAAAATTTAAATTTATATATATATATATATATATATATATATATATATATATATATATATATATATATATATATATATGAGGAAGATAAAAAAAGACTATATGAACATAACTAATGCAGAAAATTAATACAAAAGTTAAGTAGTTATATGTGATAATACAAGTAAAGCTTAAGATATCCCCAGCTCAATTTTAAATAAGTTCATTTCTGAAAAACAAATTCCTTCATTCATTTTTTTGCTATATTCAACTTTTTAAACTAGTTTCATTTTCACATTGTTGTTCATGGTTCAAATCATTAAAACTTGAGAAACAAACTTTGCATTATAGTTTACATTCCTTAACGTTTATTTTTAATTTTTATAAATAGATAAGTCACATTTTATTCATTATTATTTATTAATTTACAATTTCTCATTTCACAGCAGATTTTGCCACAAAGGTTTAATTTGAAATCTTTACTTCTGAAATATAAATTTTTTACTCATTTTGCTATGAATTCAATTCTAACATGATCATACAACAAATTGATTTATTTATATAATTTAAATAAAATTTCTTAAACGAAATGTTAACTAAGCATATTTTATGTAAAATGAAAAATGGCTTTATACTTTTTGATGTCATCTATTAAATATTATATATATGGGTGAATGTTTCATTTAACATCATTGATCTTTCAAATCAATTTTACAGATTTAATAAATTAAGTTCAAATAAGGTAAAAAATAATTATTTGAAGATACTGGCAATGATTTGTCTTTTTGGAAAAAAATTAATTAAAATGTTCCAAATTTGATTATAATTTTTAAAATAAAGTTCCATTTTTAGTACTAATATAAATTTTTGTAATCAATTATTAATTAGTATTAAAAATAACATTTCCATAAAACAGTAATAATCAGTAAAAAATTCACTTCTTTAATTTAAAAAAAAGTTTTAAAAACCAACTTTTATTCTAAATTTCATAAAAAATAGACTTTTTACAAAATAGTTGAATTCAAAAAAACAATTTTTTTATATCAGTAACAATTTTGAAATTAAAAATTCATTTTAATTGAATTCTTGAAATATTTACTCATTTAACAGATACTGATAAAAACTTAAAAGAATTGTTAAATTAACTTGATAATCATATTTAAACCATTTTAACAATTAAAGGTTAAAAATTAAATTTAAATAAATACTTAGTAATTAAATATTTTTATTTAAACACATTTTACTACAGTTTTCTTGCAAGTGAATTTTAAACAATTTTAGTATATAATTTTTTCCTCAGCATTTTTTCTATTAAAGAAAAGAATTTAAAATCTTAACTGAACATATTAACATTAATTTTTAAAGCCAATTAAAAGATGCCACTCTAAAATTTAAATTAGATTTAAAAATTGTCTACATTATATTAAAAATTAATACCATAGTACAATAAAACATTGTAAATAATTATACTGTATAAAAGATAACACATGCCATACAACTGAAAATAAATTTATATTGCTAAAAAATCTAGTGTTTAATACTAAAACAAATGACATATTAATAAATTATATATTACCATAATAAAAGCCATGCCCTAAATTTTAAAATTATCAATAATTTGCACGAATGTAAAATATCCAATAATCATAATACATAAAAAATATTTTTCAAAAAGAAAAAGATAAAATTAAAGCATTTATTTACATCATACAAAAAATAAATGAAACAAAATAGCATCACAAATTTTATTTTAGCAAATAAGCATGCATGAAAGCTACATAGAAAACTCTTAAGTTAAATAAATTATATAAATTTGTAGTTCAAAAGTTTCTTTCATAATTTAATTTTAATCTTAGTTAAACCTATTCTTCATTTTAATTATAAAATCTTGTTATCAAATTTATTTCTTTTAAAGAATGGGGACTTGAAAATGGCACTTCTTTTTGTTGCTAACTGCAAAATAAAGGAAAGCTTTATTTTACATCTTAATGGCTAAATAAATTAATTTACTAATACCTCATTTTAAAAAAAATATATCTATAGTTAAAGAAACCAAATTTAAACACAAATCAGAATTAACTATTTTTATTTTTCAGGGAGCAATAAAATTTCAATCATCCCAAATATAAAAGGAAAATCAGCAGTTTACATTAATGAAATAACTAAAGGATAAAGCTTAAATATCTCAAATTAGTTATAAATCTTTCACTATGTAACAAGTATAGTACAAAATATGAAAGAAAGATGTATATAGTAACAGTATGTATGTAATTATATGTTTTTACAATTAGTTACATTATTATAATTCTTTGGAAAAAATATTTGTAACATATGCTTAGGAAAGAAATAAATGTGGGTTTATAAGAGAAATTAAATATTATTTTAGAATGAACAGATACAACTGCTGAAGTATAGAATAACGACGATCACAGATATTTTGTAACTTTTTTAAAATGCTTAGAATAAATAAATTTTATAAATATATTTTAGCAAAAAAAATGTCTATACAAACTATATATAACTGAGATTGTTCATTTTTAAATCAATGAATTTAAAAAATAGAATATAATTGATCTTCTTTGTAAGAAAAATGACCATATGAGTAAATACTTCAATAACTCTAAAATTTCATAAAGTTATGGAATGTGAATAAATGAGAAGTTATTAACCTTGAAAATGTATTAATGTACTATTTCAATCAAAATTTTATAAAGTGTAATATGTACACAAAATTCCATTTTTAGAAAATTACACTTAATCAACAACTCAAATGAATAACACCAGTTTTTAAGTTATTCAGCAATAATTCACAGATTATAAAATACCCAATGTAGTGCTACAAACCGGGATCAATTGAGGGAAATTAAATAAACAATGTGTGAATAACCCCTTTCTTACATTATTTGATAATTAATCAGTAAAACCACATACTTCAAAATTTCTATCCATCATCTACTTAACCAGTAAAATACTTAGTACATAAAATAACACATTTGAACCAATTCACATATAAAATAATGAACATATTCACGTAAAATGTCACTTTTATCAGAAGTATTTGTAAGCTTCTTCAAACTCTCTGCAAATTTAAAAAAAAAAGAAAGAAAGAAAGGGGCAAATAAAAACTTCAATTGTTTTTATAATATTTACTTGCAATCTACTAATATCATGAAAATTAAGTTTTCAAACTTAGAATTAATAATCAGACACTGAACTATCAAACTTAGAATTAATATTTAGATACTAAACTATCAAACTTAGAAATAATAATTAGATAAGCACTGAGCTTAAATATTTCTGACTTTATATATAAATCCTAATTTAAAACTTCGGCTTTAAATAAACAACTAACAATTTTAACTTTTAAGAAGTTTAACATCAATACTACCAAATAATATTCTGTAAAATGCAGGGATTGAAAATTGCAATCGACTCTCATGTACATCAGAAATGGACAGAGAATAACAATAAATTATCATGCAATTCAAAACTTTGTCACTTAAACAGTCCAGATTGGCATTGTATAAATTATTGATTTGATACCTCTTTTATTTCTTGGCAAAAAGATGGATCCAAATAGTTACAAGATTAGAATATCATTCATTTTTATTTTATACTTTAAGTCTGTTAACATTAAATATTTGTAAAGAATACTTTTATATGTATTTATTCTAGGTAACAAAATTTCACAGATTTTACCAACCATTGCAATTTTTGTATTTCATTTATTTGCAGAACTCTGGGATGTTAAAGTTCAATAGTTATATCACATTTATAAGCATTGTCATTTTCTCATTATATCTTAAATATATCTCATTAATTATAATTAATATAATTATATCTTATATCTCATTATAACTTTAAAAAACAGGAAGAATATAATTTGCAAAGATTAATTTTTTTACTTCCATTTCTGAATATATTATGTTATTAAAATAAACAGAGAAATATATCCAAAAGATTTTACACCAAAGAACTTAATCCTTTGTTTATTCTACTTATTTGTAGCTAAATCAAACCAGTTACACTATTTCAACAAAATATAAATCTGAAAATGTTAATAAGATTGTATATTTAACATAATAAATTTCATTCTAGAATTGACTGGATTAAAATAAAAAATAGCATTTTTAAATAAAGCATGCTGATTACTGTAACTAAAAAACTATTGCTAAGAAAACTATTTTTTTTTCCTATTCATTCCTATTCATATATTTCTTGATTACGGACTAAAACTGTGATGCTTAAAATTAACAGAAATTATTTAAACCATGGAAGGGAATCAAATTACAATTATTAAAATACTTTAAAAAAGTAACTCACCTCAGGAGGACGATACATATCAATACCAGCTGACATTTTATGTTTCAGTTGGCTAATTATTTGCTTATTATTCTGCACCTACAATTAAAAAGAAATGATCAGTTTTAAAAACGTTAAAAAAATTAAAGTTAAATATCAGTTGGATGGTGCTCAAAAATCATATATTAATGACTAAAAATTCAATATGAAAACAAAAATGTTACATACAAATTAAATTTCAAAAAAATTTTAATTATAAAAAGTATTTTGTGATCTAATTTTTCATTAAAATGAAATATTATTCAATAAACAAAATAATGTACATAAAGATCTTTTAAATTCATTTGCCTTATATTATACAATCAAAAATAAAAGATTTTAGTTTATCACTGTTTTACACATAATTTTTGCTTTAAATATAACATCTATGTTCAATAGATTTAACTAAAAGTACTTAATATTCTAGTTCTATTATTGATAACCTACCTTTAAAACTAGAACAAATATGTATTCTTGCATCAATTTTAGTCAAAGAATATAGATTTATCAATATATATACATGCTTATTGTACTATTAGATAACAAAAGGAAGTATATTTGTTACTGTGCCAAAATGAAAAGAAAAAGAAATGGTAACATTTCAAGAGAAATGCAAAACAGCATACACAGCATAAAATATAACTGAAAATGTTTTACATTAATTGCTGATGTTAATTCTCATTAATTGAAGAAAATAAAATAAAAAAAATAAATTAAAATAAAGAAAATAAAATAAATAAGTTTATTTTTCTAAAAGACTTTATATTAAAAGTATTCATTCATATATACTCTTAATGTTAAAATTCTTTAAATAGAAATCATGAGATAATTTATATAAATGGATACATATAATATCATGAGATTAGCTGTGCATTTTGAATACATAATACATATTTTCTTTTACTCAGAAAATATCTGATACTTCCATGTTTCAATTAGTAATGAATAAAAATAATACGTTGATCCTTACAGTATGAGAATTCAGAAAATATTGAGTTAAATGATTTTATTCATAAATTATCACACTTGATAACTTATAAATCAAATCATTAAAGGAGACTAGCTTAATAAAATATTTTCATTATCCAGTAATTTTTAAATGAAACTATTTTAAATTAACAAGAAATGGAACAATTAAAATGTTTCAAAAGTAATATAACAATACCATATTTGATTTTCTTCTTATAAATTTAATCTGATTTAATCCACATATATCATATTAATATTTATCTAAGCAAATTTACAACAGAAAACTATATAAGTAAATAAATAAATGAATAATATAGGATTTGAAATGATAAAAACAAATCCATTTGTATAAAAAATTTCTTTTTAGGCGTTGAGATATTTTATGATTATAATTATAATTTATGTCTAGAGCAAGAATTTAGATACTAATTACAAGTATGTGCAAATACACACATAAAATATATGCATGCATACATAGACATATTCTTTAAGTAATAATACATAAATAGATATACATATTACAAGCATCTGATGTATCCAGAAAGTAAGATGTATCATATAAAAATGCAAGTACAAAACTAAATAAGATATTAATTAATATTTCAGCCAATGAGAAACATTATTTCTGGCCAAAAAAAATGTATTTTAATTGCTAATATTAGAAAAAATTATCTTAAAATCATTTTCTTTCTGAAGAATGCATTTATCCACTAATAACAGATATAACTAATATTAATCATATCACCTTTTGTTTTCTAATTAATTCATGTTTTATTAAGTAAATCAAGTGAAAAAATCAAATATTTGAAGCAAACTTTTGCATGTAAAATCAAAAATTGGAGCAATTAGCAAATATGGATGATACAAATTAGTTGAAGAAAATATGAATAAAAAAGGCAAGATTAAATAATCTACATTTTCAAGATTTAATACATTGAAAACTGATATCTAAAATAGAAAAAAAAAAAGCAAATGTTAAAGTAAAATATACCGAGATTATTTTATATAATTTATTTTTGATGCAAAAGTTAAATATAATTAAAATCATGCCTCAATAGCAAAGATTATTCTTTAGTATATTACATAAAATAATGTTCTTTGTTTACTTCTAGATATTTTTAACTCCATAAAAAGGTACTATCTCAGGCATCTAAATAGAAAATTTGAAAGCAAATTTAACAGCAACCTTTTAGTTAATATTATAATTTTTCATTCCTTTTCTATTTTAGGAACTTTAGTGCCTTAACCAATAATAGTAGGATGTATTATAACATGATATATAATCAATGTATATAAATCTAAAAATATTTATTTAAAAACTCAAAAATCAAAAAACTTTTCTTATAACATTAGATGTTGAATAGTTAACAAATTTTAAAAGTTTTCAAAATAATATATTGTTTATATTTATTTGTAAAATGATAATTCTATTTAAAATATCAATAACTAAGGTAAAATAGAATTCTAAATTAATTGCATTTATTTTTGAATGAAGTTCAATTTTCAATCATACATCAATAACAATTCGTTTGTGAAAATTCAACATAAAAAATAAGGTTTAAAACAATTTTTATCAATGATTATTTTCAACAAAATGAAATCAAGAATTGCAACCATATAAATAAAGAAGAATTATTTTACAACCATCAAAAAATGTTTGAGTTTTTAAATGAATCTTTAAAATTAAATATTATACTTTTATTTTATCTAAGTAAAATTTTCAAAAACAACTATTTGCTTTCATAATTAAAATGACTTAAGAAATTACATATAAAATATAAGAAAATAAAAGTTTAATCTATAAACTACAAAAATAGCCATAGGGTTTAGTTCAAATAGTAGTTCAACTAATTAGTAGTTCAGTTATACTGAAATGAAATGATAATAAGAAATAGAGAAGAATCTTTAGGTAATAGAGCAAATAATTTTAATTTTTATTTATCTTTAAATTATAAGTTTCCAAAATTGCAATAACATTTGATTATTTTGCTTTTTATTTTCACTTAAGCATGAAATAATTTATAAAGACAGTTCATTCAATAATTCCAATTTTATTCTATTTCAATTTACATTATTTTCATATTAAAAAAGGTAACACAATTTTAATTTTAATTAAAACAGTATTTTTGGGAAACCCATCGAGAAACTGGTTACCATATCAGAAATAAAATGTGATTTCTGTGATGTTATATTTTCCAGAGATTTAATATTTTAAAGAAACATTTTAATAAATTTTTATACCTATAAGTGATAAAATGAAATCCTGTGTTCAACATGCTTGTAGTTTTATTTACTTAGAACTGAATTCAAAAATTGTTTTTATTTTTTTAGTTAAATAAAATAGAATTTTTACTCAAATTAAACAATTGTTAATGAATCCTTTTGTTCAAAAATGTTACTAACCATAAAAATAATACTATACTTTTTCACATTAATTAATTAAAAACGATAGAAATTATAAACTGATGAGGATTACCAAATTTCAAATACAAATTTTTGTTTTTCGCTGCAGAAATTTCTATAAATTAAAACTTTTTTTATCTGTGGCAAGTAAAAGGAAAAATTTTTAAAAATACTTGCAAAAAGAGATGGATGATTCCATTCCCGCAATCCTAAGTCATTTAAATTTTTTAAAATGTGAATCAACAGAGAATCTATTTTAATTTATGAAGAAAAAAGTCTTTTTCTTACATACCCCTAAAGGTTTCAACAAAAGTATACCACATTTCAAAACATTATTTTTTATAAATCTTAATTTTAAGTAGAGCAAAATTGAAACATGAAAGAAAGCATTTCATTTAATATAAAAGAACACATTTCATTAAATTATAAAAAACTATAGCATCACTTCTATAACAAATAAATGTTAAAAATCTGTAAAAATAAAAACAGACAGGGAACTAACAAATAAAGATTTTTAGGTTTTAAGGGAAATAATGTATTTCTGAGAGAAAATAGGAATTTTTATAAAGGTTTTTATTGAAATTAGTGATTTTTTTAACTATCTGGATATTAAAAATTATAATCATTTTTAACATCACTTAAAAAATAAATATCGTTTTTAGTAACTTTTAGAACTGATAACAATCATAAAACTTTTCTAAATGTACCTGTCTCTTAAAAGAGATAATTTCAGAATCCATACTACGTAAAATAGCATCTTCTTCACCATTCGCACTTGTGACTATAGCAACTAAATCATCATAATTTAAATGCATACCACGCGGTGGTTTCCTTTTACTTCGAGCCGGGTTGTGACGAGCAGAAGTTCTCATTGTACCAGAGCTACGCAATGTACCAGTTCGCCTGCATGAATTAAAAAAATACACTTTTTCTAAGTAAAAAAATAAAAAGTGGTAACAATGTTAAATAAAATGTAATAGCAAACAAAAATATTAAATATCAATAAACAGTAGACAAAATCAAGAAAATTATGCCTTTAAATCATTCATGATGACATTAAAAAATTCAAAAATACATTTTAAAATTGCCTTACACAAGGGAATATTTTAAAATTTTCTTATATGAGGAAATTTTCCCATTTTCTCAAACTAAGCCTTATGCTCATAATATATATCAAAATAAAGGAAATGACTTATTCAAATACAAAATAAAAGTAATAAAATTAATGCAATGAATTAAATTCTCAGTTTACAATTATTTTTTTAATCTTATTTAGGAAAATTTTTAAATGGACTCAACAGTTCTTTTATTAATAATACATTTCTGTTTCAGAACCCAATACATCTATTAATCATCCCCCTCACTCAGGGGATCCTTCTTTAAGAAAACATGAGTATTACAATCATGAGGTTCCATAGTGATCTATCCTCTTTCTTTTCTTCTCTTAATCTGCTTTGCTTTTTCTTCGCTTTCTCCCTCATTGTGATTACCTGTTCCTGGCAAGTTAAATTCTACATAGGAAAAAACTTTTTGCTGATAATTTGTTTAATGTTTCAAGGAAAGAAATTTTGGACAACTTTGCTGATAAAAAAATGTATTGTGTACAACACATTACATTACAATCAGGAGTAAGGACACATTTACAAAAACTAAATACCTCATACTCACATTTGCAACTCCTACATCACCTCAATTTATTTGAGCTGATGATCTAAATAGTAGTGTCTGATCTTATATTACAAACCTTTTATGTTGCCTTAAATGTCAATATTCTAGCCATAAAAATACTACAATGACATGAAAAGACTTAGACATGAAAAGGTAGGGAAACCTTGACTTCAGCTGGATACATTTCAATTGGACGTAAAAGAAGCATATGCCAATTTAAAGAAAAATGTGTCCATTGCAGTAGTGAACATCCTTCTTACTCCTGACTATGTCCAACATGGATATCAGAAAAATAACAGCTGTGAAATAAATAAAACAAAGCTTTTTTATTCCAATGACAGACATGCTATGTCACCTAGTACCTTTCAACAAGGGTTTAGTTATTCACAAGTTGTCAAAAACAGTCATGAAATTCTGCATTACCTTAATAGATTGATTAGGTCTTTTGATTGTAAAATTATTCTTAAATATTTCTGAACATAGCTTATCTATTTTAAAATGAATATCACTAAAATCTTTTGCGAAATCAAAATTCCAAAGATCTCAAAAATGGAAGTCATGTGAGAGAAATACTTTGTAAATAATTTTTTATAAGTAAAAACTTCAGTTTCTCCTAAAACAGATGCAGTTAAGGTAAATTCTTCAGACAATGAAGCACTCTTTCTTATAGATTTATCAAATCCCAGGTGGCTTGAACCAAGACAGGAGCATTTAGTTTTGTTTAATGATACCTTTAATTCTTTTTGAACTCAAGGTTTTCGCACTCATATAAAAGATATCAAGACAATAATTAAGATGTATAATCAAATGTGTTATGGCAACATATGTGTTTTGCCATTCAAGAAACATTCTTGAAGATTTAATGTTCATTTAAATTGCATTGTTATAACTGAGGAAGGATGTTAATCATAATACAGTATCTGAAGTGTAAGTATTCTCATATCTTGAGACTTCACCATTTTATTAGTCCTTTAACAGTACAGGCTGTTGCAGTACATGTGCAGATATCTCTCATTACTGTTTGTAGCCTTTTCTTATATCCCAACACAGTCATCTGCAAAAGTGATTTGAACAATTTATTGAGAAAGTTACCTAAACTCTTTAAATTGTTTGGTGACTTTAATAGCCATAACATTTAATGGGGTAATGATAATACAAATTCTCGCAGTCACATAATTGAACAGTATTATAACAGTAATCATTTTCCATTAATGATAACTAAAACTAATAAAAGTAAATCATAAGTCTTCCATTTTTCTTACTCTCATTATCGTGCAGATTGGCACTCAATTAACTGTGATTACTAATAGGATAGTTAGAAGTGAAAGGACACTGAAGCAATTCTGGATGCTGCCAAAAGTGTGATTCCCAAAAAGTCTCTTATTCCCCACAAATATCATAAAGCACGGTGGAACAATGAGTGCCAAGTGTCATGCAGGAAATAGAAAAGGGTGCTGCTATTTTTCGTAGTTATCTCACCACAGGAAATCTCATAGCTTTAAGCAAATCTGAAGTTTTTGCTCATGCTATACGATGAAATAGTCAAAAAGAATCTTGTATCTCTTCCCTCGTATTATCAACTTCAAGCAGAGCTGTCGAAAGTTAAAACAACCAACAATTTAGGTCAGGATTTGTCTATCCCAATATTATGAATAGGAGCTGCCACATACTCTTCTCAATATGTTATAGCCAATCTTTTGTAAGAGTATTGAGTCCAGCCTCTTATGATCCTAAACTTATCAGAACCAAAGAGAAAGCTCAAAAGAAACCTATGAATTTTCCTGAAATAGTTGTAAACTCATATAACTGCAATTTCTCAGCACTGAAATTGCAATGAGTACTGTCCCTAATTAAAAATACTAGTATGGGACTAGATAGTATCTCATACTTTGTCATCTTAACCATGATTCTTTAGCAAACATCTTATTCTATTGAATAGAATATGGAATGAACATATTTATCCTAGTCTCTAAAGCAATAGTTATTCCAATATTGAAACCAGGGAAAGATCTAACAGATCCTCAGAACTTCTTCTTCTTCATTGGCGTAACAGCCCGGGTGGGCCTTTGCCTTCCTCAGAAGTGCATACCAGGATCCCCTATTTTTGGACAAGGTTATCCAGTTTGTCACTTTTAGTGTTTTTAGGTCGTTTTCAAGGCAGTCACGCCATCGGAGTTTTGGTCGTCCTCTTCTTCTGGTGCCAATGAGGCGAGCCAAGAAAATTCTTACTGTCACCCAATTGTCGTTCATCCGGCTCAAATGTCCTGCCCACTTTAATCTCTGTATTGAGATAAATTTAACAATATCTGGTTCTTCATATAGTTTATAGAGCTCAGAATTAGATCCTCAGAACTACTGTTACTAATAACACTCACAAGTTGCCTTGCAAAAACCTTTGAGCACATGCTCAATGAGTACTTTATACTGTATTTTGTACTTTAAGATAATCAGTATATTTCACTTTATAAAAGTGGATTTTGGAAAGGCAGATTCACTTTTTGACAACTTTATATACATAGAGACACAAACTAGGAATGTCTTTGAACAGAGATATCATTTGGTGTCTATCTCCTTTGAAACAGAAAAAGCCAAGATCAAACTTTAAACTGTAGTCAACACTAGCAATAAATTAAATAAATAAAATCATATAATTTAGAGCAATTTCAATTCAAGCAAATAGCACACATTAAAAAAATATGACTTAAAACTACATAAATGAGTAATTATAATGAAACTAATAAATCAGTATTGATTTCTGTAATGAAACTTTATGAAGCCAACTTGATTATCAGTTTCAAAATATTATTTACAGTGTAAACATAATTAACAAATGCTTTATAATAATTGCAAGCATACACAATCTTGTATAACTGAATATAAAAAAATTATGCCTCTCTTCTTAAATATATGTAACTACAAAACTCCTTTAATTTATAGATTTTATATAAAAGATTTACTTTTGATATATATCAAATATTATAGCTAATATTAATTACATTTAATATAAGACTTAAAACTCTTGTATTATATTACTGACATTTATATAACTATCCCTTGAAAAAATAACTAAGTTTAAAGATAGTTTTCTTATTTCAGCGCCTCTTTTAGATTATTCACTTATTTTATTACTAATTATTCATTTATTTTATTGCATTTTATTTTATCTATTTAATTTTTTACTGGAGTTTTTGTAACTCCAGTAAAAAATTAAATAGATAAAATAATCTAACATGTTATCAGTTTGAAAATACCAATGAAATTGCCTCTGAAAAGGGATAGTTTCGAATGGCCAAGGGTTTCTGAGAGTGTTGAACAAGTCATTCACACATAACCCAAAGAAATCAGTTTGGAAGGTTAGTTGTAATTTACCAATTCTGGTAAATATTATTTGGAGTTTCATGGAAATGCTTACAGCTATGTCTTTATTGTTTGCAGTTACTAAAGGCTCTAAAGCCTACAGACCATGATTTACGTGCTAACTTTTTTCATGAACGTCATATGATGATTTTCTGGATCATGTTTTCAGTGATGAATAAACAGTTTACATCAATGGATCTGTGAACATTCATAATGTGCACATCTGGGGCTCAAAAAACCCTCATGAGATGGTTTCCTCAGAAAAGCTTAAATATGACTTTGGATATTTCGATAAAAAATCAAGTATTAATAAAATATTAAGAAAAAACATTAAAATATTTTGTTGCAGTTACTGAAATAAATATCAAATTAATAACATACTATAAAGTATATATTATAAATATATCTTTAAATTCAGGACAAAAATCTCATTATCTTATCTAAAAATACATTATAACTTAATAGACAAAACATATTTAAGATAGTAATAAAATATGAAAAAATTATAACTGTATTATAAAAACTCTTGTTTTTGCTTCTTGCTAGCCCATTATTTTATGCACTTCCTTACAACAAAATAATCAACATCAACTTACTTAAAATACTGTGTACAAGCTTGGCATAAATTTCCTTTCGCTGTGTTATAAACTTGAGCTGATACAAAACAATTTGCACAACTACCTCTTCCAGAAGATTCTGCCTTCTAAAAAAGTTATTGATATTAAATTTAAGACAAGAAATAGACAAGTCACAAAAAAAAGAATACAGCTATGAACATCATACATTGTCCTTATCTTGATCCATATCACTTTCGTTATCAGAAGGAACTTCAGAACCACTGAAACACAAGTGTAAAAAGATACATAAATAATTATAACCAGATTGTATAACAAAATAGCTAATTAAAAATAATTAAATATAGTAAACTAAATTTTATCAACTGAGTTTTAAATAAACTATTCTTAACATAATACTTTCAGATCTTGAATCATGACAATCTTTAGAAATTTTTATCATATATTTTATAAGTGTAAATAACTCAAGAAGTTCAGCAAGTTTAAAATAATTTTAAATTCACTGTTAAAATTTAAAAATCTTACTCTAAAAAAAACTGATGATGAGAGAACAAGAATAGAAAGTCACTTTCAAATACATGCGTTAATGGTAATTTTTCATTAACTGGATGCGAGTGGTTGTTCTTGGGGAAAACACACAGCTTCTATTATCATTAAAAGCAACTCCCAAATTTTCATTATGATGGTAAACTAGGTAATAAACTTCAGTTTTGTAAGTTTAAAATTTTTAATGAGTTGAGTTTGCATTCAGTTAATAATAAAATATTTCTATCAGTAAATGAAAACAATTAGTTAGCAACCCTAAATTAACATAAATATTAGGGCATATCTTGTTTGGTTAAGTTTGTTTGCCACTCAACAGTAATTATTTGCACATAAGTATTATTTAGACTGGGTGCTAATTAATTAAAGTGCATTTGAAACTACTATAAACATTAAAAATGGAATTTGAACCCAAGAATTGTTGAACCGAAGGTAAGAGTGCTAATTATTTGGTTTTTAATTTGACTGCTGGCAATTTATTTTATTTGTGCCGAGGTAATGGAAAAATACCATGTTGACAAATGAACACAATTCAAAAAAATTTAATGTAGATTAAGGAATTTTTAAATATTTAGAAAAATAAATGAGCCAATACCAACTTAAACTCAAAGAAGCATAACAAGGAAGAATAAGGAAATTCATTAAAAAGGTATATAATAAATTTGAAAGCAATTAATTAAATTTATTAAAAGCAATCTTTTATCTTCCCATAATATAGAAAATAATCTTATGTGAGTAACTTCCTCTTTTAGAATTAAATTAATTTTTTAACATAATATTATTCATTCTTATGAATGAAGAAATTCCCATTAATCCAAATTTTGCTATGTAATATAAGATTACAGGCTTTTAAAATAATGGTATCAAGTAATACTGTTGAATCATCCCAACAAATTTATATAGTATAAAAAAGAAATAAATGTAACTAACAAAAAATGAATAGATAAAGTATTAAATGACATAAAAGTATTGAAATTTTCAACTGAGACACAAAATTTAAGTACAACACTACTTTTTAGAATACTAAATGACAAGGTAAAATTCATCATAAATTGTACCATAAAGGTATACAATGTTATACAATTGTCATAATAAAATATTTCCAAATTTTTCCACAAAATGATTTATATATGCATGACAAAAGACTCATCCATCATGTATACAAAAGAATAAAAATAAAATCACAAGTTATTTTTATTTTTAAAATTAATGATATATAAAATTTAACTTTACATGTTATGATTTAATTATCCAGTAAAAAGATAAAAATATTTTCAGATAATCTTGTAGAAATTACTTAAAGCATCTTTTTATATGTGCAATGTTCATCAGTGTCATATATATAAATATATGTCATATATATCTTTTTTTGGTTTACTGTATGTATAATACTATCAGTATTTATCTTGTTGAGCTCTACTTTTAAATTCGTATTCAGCTTCTAATTATGTTTTTGTACTCAATTTTTTAATATTAATGATATGTAATTACTGAACTTTTATCAAAGAATACATTTTTATGATGATAAAGCAAAATTTACTTTAATCTAATAAATTAGAGAATGCCATTTTGAATAAGCAAATAATTGCAGAGAAAGAAGACAGTAAATCTGCAACTCAGAGATTTTTCTTTTTAAATATATTTCTTAATGTAGTTCATCTAAAGTCAATTCTGATAATGTTAGTCATAACAAAATGATTAACATTATTGATAGAATTTCTTTTCATAAAGTAATGTAAATAATGATTTTTTTCAACAGACATGCAAGAATTTTAAAGTGATAAAGAGAAAACAGTGAATCTGCCACTTAATAATTTTTCTTTTAAAATTTTCTGATTATAGCCTTTTAATGTTAATTCTATTGATTATATTCGTAAAGTATTTTATGATAAAATGTGTAATTTTTTAAGCTATTTATAAAACACCTATAAAATGCAATTTCTTGATCATACTGACAATATATTTACATAACTATTAAAAATTAAGCTTGTTATTCACAATTGATTAAAAAATATTATAAAAAATAAACTTGCAAAAGCATACGTTTATGAAAAAACATTGTGAATATGAAAATAAACACATAAATTGCATTTCTAACGATACATAAATTTCTCACCTTCCCTCTTCTTTTTGAGCTCCTAGCTTACGTACTTGGCGATCCATGACACTAGTACGAGACCTAGTCTTTTTCCACAAATAATAGTACTTAACCAAACTAGCTAAAGGTTTATCAGGAAGCTAGATGAAACATTATCAGTTATTATTATAAAATATATAACATAACAAAATATATAAAATTCTAAATGCATAAACATAACGATTAAATGAATTCCAAAATGTCTACTTACAACATAAACACATTTTAAAATTATTTTAATTTCTCATTTAATAATAATATGTAAATAAATTGAGATTATCTT
The DNA here is from genome assembly GCA_037975125.1 of Latrodectus hesperus. Taxonomy (NCBI): domain Eukaryota; kingdom Metazoa; phylum Arthropoda; class Arachnida; order Araneae; family Theridiidae; genus Latrodectus; species Latrodectus hesperus. The sequence continues at coordinate 36,475,761 of CM075855.1, forward strand.
TATTAGTGGTTGGTGAGTAAATAAATATACAAGCAAGCAATAACTAAATGAAAGATTTTGGCTAAAAAGGCTAATAAAATAAACATTTCCAACAGGGTTATAAAATTTAAAATAGTTCCCAAATTTAATCTAATTCAGAGAATAATTCCCCATTATATATATATATATATATATATATATATATATATATATATATATATATATATATATATATATATATATATAATGATTAAAAATCAATCTAATAAATCAAATTCAAATCAGCAATAAAAAGAAATAAGATATTAATTTTATTTTACTCAATCAGAAAATAATTGTTACATGATTGCTTTCTTGCCACTATTAAAAACAAAACTAACTAACTTCTACATTTATATGATAGCAAGATGTTTTTTATACTAAATTTGGTGATAGTGCTTACTTATTCTGTTAATTACACATATCATGAAAATATATACATATGAACATACAAATATGTATAAGATAATGGTAAATTCTTAGTTACTTATATGAGCAAAAAAAAAATTTTTTTCTGTACCCATTTTGCCCATATTTTACTCTTAAAAATTAATGGTGAACACTGATTCCAAAATTCAGTATACAAAATCATTTATATGCAAATTATGTATACATATTTATATTCTCAGAAATTGCACCAATGTTCATTATAAATAAATGTTTCAATATAAAAAAATATTCAAATATTTATTATAAATGGCAAAATGTATAACATGTGTAAATTCAAAGAAAATACATTTTTGTTGTTAAATTATATACATATTGTAATAAAAATTTTACTTATAAATTAAACTATTATATTACAATCATGGATCACTTCTGGTTGTTTTAATGAACATTTAGTTTAAAGAGAATAAAATTTAACAGTTATATAATTTTTATCACATATATTTTCAACAAAACAAAGTTTCAAAATTTACATTTCATGGGTATAGAGGAACTCTATTTCCAACAATCATGGTCACTTACTGGCATTTAAAAAGAAAATAATCCTTTATTAATATTCATTATCTTACATCAATTGTTCAACAATCATTGACAGAAATAAATTAAATTAAAAACTAATGGAAATAAATTTTAAAAGCCAAGAAATGTCTTCATTTATAACACGATCTTAATTTTTTCTTTTTTTTTAATGAATATATTAGACAATATTAAGAGCTTATCTTCTTCAAATCCTTAAGCTTTATAAAGAGAGGACTTTAAAGAAGCTTTAGAGCACTGGACAGGAAGCTTTTGTTCCTAGAATATTTCTCAATAAAATCTGTATGAATTTACACAATATGCCTGTAAGACCTTTCAATTTCAAAATGCACATTAAATGACAAAACTGTGCAAGCTGTTAGCTATGCTAGATTAAATCAAACAGTATTTTTTAGTTTATGACCACAGGAAGAAGTTAAGTGATAAAAATTTTCAACTAACAGGTCTCAATGCTTCCTTCAGTTTTAATGGGAATTTGAACAAGTAAAAAAATCTTTCACTTTTATTTTAATGCAAAATTCATTAAAAAAAATAGATTCTAAACATACATAAGTTTACTACAGAACTTATATAATTAACTCAAGATAATTATTCATCTGTAAGACAATGCGCAACTCCACTTTAATGTAAAGATCCAAGACCTTTCTATTATAAACTGATAATAAATTGAATTATAATGAACTGAAAGAATAATAGTTCTTTAAACATTTTTGTTCATATTGACATTTTTAATTGCTTAATCTCATCAACGAATGCATAGTCATAAAATAACAGAGAATTAAGTTTAGTTATTTAGAGTCAGAAAAAAATTGAACCAGTAAAAAATTTAATAAAAAAATAGGAATTTTTGGATGCATTTTAAAAAATAAGGGTCCTTTTTAAAATTAGTAATTTCAGGACTATCAACTCTGACTTCTAGATTCTCTTTTGAATTTAGAGAACTTCTAGAATTCTTTTGAATTTAAAGAACATTTTTAACTGTACTGTACACAAACAAATGTAAATTAAATACAGATTTTGAATAAAGGCTGCATAAAGAGTTATTGAGAAGACTTTGGAATTAAATTCTCAGAAAATAATCAAATACAATTATTCACAAAAACTGAAAATGTGTAACATTTAATTAGTGCCTATATTTTTTAAAGAGATTTTAATTTCTCTCTAAATAGGAAAACAAAATGTTTTTAATATTAATATTATTATACCTGCTGGGTGGTTAATATTTATTTTGAGTTGTTGACGTTGTATTTTCATATGAAATAAGGAATTTGCGATAGGTTAGTTTTCAATTTACTTATTTTGTTATTTTAGTATTTCATTTTTTGAGACACTAAAATAAACCTTCATATCAAAGCAGAAAACAATAAATTTTTTTAGAATCCTGCAGTATCAACATTTATAGAAAAATTAATTGATCTCAAGAGCTGCAAAATTACAAATTTACATAACTATTATCTGCCCTGTAATAATTTATAGGTGCAACACTTGGAATCTAACAAAAAAGATAAATTTACTAATTTTTGAGTGAAAAAATTAGAAATATTTATATTACTTTTGAGTAAAAAATACTTTAGAAGGATTTACAGTCAAATTCAATCAAGCAGTAATTGTTGGTTTCATATGTTTGTTGATAAATGACAATTTAAGCATATGATGGCTAATGAGATCAGTTTATAGTGAATTCCAAAGCACTAGAAAAACCCAACATGTGGTGGGAATCAACTCTGCAATATGTTGAACGTAAAGCTAGAGCGTTAACATGTTGCTGCCTTCCCTGCACAGTAATTGTTGCAAAATAAGAATGGATGAATTATGAATTAGAAGTTCTTGTCAAACATAAAAATACTCAAATTCATCAAGGTAGACTCTCATGGCTTGGACCCACTGAGAGATTACCCAACAATCAAGTGACAAACTACTTGCACTGAAGACCTATGTGTAATTGGCCAAGAGATAAATCTAAGAAAAGACGGATGGCTGATGTTCTGATGGTCCTAAAAACTTTAAAAATTGCCAACTGTAAAATGAAAGTCAAAGATAGAGTAGTCTTGAGACATTGTGCGGAAGGCTAAGGCCTTCAGCAAAATGTGTTACCCTGGGCTATAATGCTGATATAGAAGTAAAAAAGAATTATTCATATCATTTAATTTTTATGCAAATTAAATTTTATTTATTACTAAGGATTATTATTTAATAAAATTTTTAAAACATGTATTGAATCATAAAACTCTTCATGAGACTCTTAATTAACTGCTAACTTTTACTAAAAGGACATACAATAATATACACAATAAATACAAGCATTTAAAATTAGCAGCTTTAAATAAAAAGATACATTTGTGCAAGCAAAAATGAGTTAAAATAATATTTAAATATACAACATGTTTCATTAAACTATTTGCAAAATATAAATCAAAATACAATATATATATAAGTACATATAAAATATGAATCATAAAATTATTTTACTGTCTATTAAAAAATAATTCACCACTTATGTAGAGCAAAAATGAAATTGTTGACTAAATTTCAGGAAGTAAAATAATTACTATATATTTACCATCTGTCTAATTCTGTTAAAATTTTTCCCATGATATTGAAAGCCTTGTTCAAAATGAACTTTGTCTTCAACAGTCCATTCATCTGGAAGAGGTGTGTAATTTTGTAGATCAGCAGTAGCTCTTTCTAAGTCATATTTGTGCCAATAAAGCATGCCCAATGCCTATGAAAAAAAGTTATTTCTTCATAACACAATTTATATCAGACAATACATTAATATAATTATTTATTATAATTAACATTAAGAAATACAATTCTGATCATTGTGGACACAAGATTAATAATAATAGAAATAAAAAGCCAAACAGAATTATTTAAATGACTTTTAATTAATCAAGATTGCTCAAATATAAAAAAATTGCCCTGATATAGTATTTTATTTTTATTAGTAAAAAATACTACTTTGTCAATTTATAATAACTTTTCAAACATGTAAACTGAATCAAGAAAGATCTACAATTTAAGGAAGATTCATAACATCCATGCTTAAGGTAGAAATTTAACTTCTGAATTCAATCACACAGATTATAATATATTTTAGCTAGCAACTGAATGGTTAGATCAGAAGAAAAGATATAGGGCAAAACTAATATAATAAATAGGTTAATGATTTTGCAAATTGACTTTTTAGCATTTAGGTTTTATCCCATTGATTATTTTCACCAAGAAATTATTATATTAGTTAATGTAATATTTTACTCAAGAAAAAATCTTTTAAAATTAAGAATTACATTTTGTGGTAATGTCATATAAGATGTTCTGTGTAAATAGCAAAAAAAATTTCATTATAGGCTTAAAAATGTTTAACTTTTTATATTAACTGGTTAATTTTTTACACCTCCAATTAAATTAATATAAAAACTATAACTATTTACCCTAAAATTTTAATAGTTCATATAAATTTCTATCATTTATAAATTCACAATAAATTTTGAAGAATTAACCAAAATTTAGAGAATTAAAAATTTATGAAAGCATTTACTTTAATTTCTGAATCTAAAGATAATGTCCTTTAAGTTATCAAAAATGACATAGAATTCAATTTTCGACAATATTATTTCTCTTTACTTCTGATTAAATCAATTCACTACAAGGTATTTTATAGGGCTAAAATAAAACTGTCATATTTTCTGAGTTATATATTTAAAGTTCAATACAACTTTACTAGTTTAAACATATATAGATTTTCCTTGTTTATATAATAATTCTTTAAAAAGAAAAAAGTTTTATTTAGGTAAATCAGTGAAAAGTATGTTTGTAATTAAAAAAAAAAACAAATATGTATCAATGTGGATATCAAATTAATGATAACAGTGCTGTTTATTTATTAAACATTGTATCATTCAATATAAGAATCTTTCAAGAAAATAGAAATAATAAAACAATCACATTATAGATTGTTTTCTTTTGTAACATTAGCACAACTTTATATAATCATTATACTCTAATAAATCAACATGAATATGTGGAAACATTGGCTTGTGCAACTATTTTTAGATAGTATGAGAGAATAAAAAATTTTCTACCTCCTTTAACACTTTTTTATATATTACAAAATGAATTATCTTAAATATAACATTGAATAAAAATTTTCTATTAATTCGAAAAATAAGCATTACAACAAATGTTAAATTAATTTGATATTAACACTTCAAGTACTAATTTCAAATAAAAATTTATTATAATTTTGGGTGAATATGCAAAAAAACTAATTAATTCATTTTAATCATATATCTTTGATCAGAGTTGATTGAATGATTAGAGTTAACTCAATAGTTGACAAATTAAAACTAAAACTCTCATATAAAAACAAATTATTAACTTTCATTTTAAATTTAAAAACTATAACAAAAACAAAAAGTTACCATTCATTTATGATAAAATAGTTAGTGGGTTTATAGTAGTTAAAAAAACTAAAATAAAGATAACATAAGAAGACTCAAATAAAAATTTACACTCACTCACGTGGTACTTGAGAATTAATTCAAAGCAGAACAGAAGAGATTTTTACAGTTTAGCATTAAAAACAATATTCAAAAAAATCAAAAAAAGTGGTCTACAAAATCAATTTACAATATATATTTGTCTTCGGTATATTTTTAATTAGGATCTAAATCTTGTAAAATAAAATTCTGATTATATTTAGATACATAGTTCATGAAGTAATGTTTTACAATAAATTAAGAAAGGAACTAAAATAAAAAAACTAAAATTAGGTAATTGTCTAAAATTTTCCTATTCAATTATCTATGACTAGGTAATTGAATTGGGAAGAAATTACTGAATTAAATATTTTGAGTTAAGTAAATAAGAAGTGTATGTACCTTAATAATTTCTCATATCACAAATAAATGCAAGTTTCTATAATTTCTGAAATTCTTTTCACATAATTTATATTTTAAATAAAAAAAAATGTGATATTACCTGTTCCACATTATATCCACATTTTTCTTTTGCTTCATTAATATACTTGTCCACTAATTAAAAAAAGTAACTTAAGTAATTAAGTAAAAAACTATTTATGTAATTATTTTATAAATATTAAAAATAATAAAATAATAAAGTATGACTCAAAACATCATTATAGAGAACAAGAAAATAAAAGGTTTCCTGTAGCTGCAAATATTACATCTTTTATATATCAAAATTTAATGATAATATTTTATATCAAAATATAATAATAAATATTCAGACATTTATCATGATTGTAATAAACATTCAAATATATTAATTATCATATCTAATAAAAATATTATTATTATTACAAAACTATATCTACCAAAGTGAGTAAAAATAGTTGTTAGAATAATGATTTATATCAAATAATGAAAATAACAATCTATTTGAATCCTATCAAACAGCAATCAAGTGAAATTTGATATAAATTACAATTTTATATTGTTTTTAAATTATTAATATAAGAAACACACACACACATTGAAATACTTTTTTTATACATTACTCTGAAGCAATATAAATCCTTTTGTTCTATCATACATTATTTCTATTAAATTTCAAGGCAAACTCAAAGTTGAATGAAAATGGTTATACTAGCAATTGTTATATTATTTCAATATCACATAAAGTTAATAAAATAAAAATTCCTTTCTTGTGATAGGAACAATAAAGCTTTTTAAAAGATGCAATCAATTAATACAAAAGATTTATATTAACTTACAGAAAAGAAAGATAAAAGAGTTTTGAAACAAAAAAATTCAAGAATAAAGTTGATAAAAGCTATGAAATTAAGAAAAATTTGGTTTACAAACTTTAAATAAGGCAACTTAGGGACTGGTCATTACAAGAATTTTTATATACAAATAAGAAGAAACCAAAGGGGTTTTTTTAATTTAAATACAAACAGTATAATTTTAAAATAAGAAATAAAAATGTCAATCATTAATTATATAAGAATTTAAAGCATTCAATTTTAATGAGTTCTACATAAGGAATGTAAATTTATATAAGGATATATTTTATCCAGTACTATATATAAAAAAACTATAAGCTAATATTGATGCAAAAATTCAAGACTTGTAACAAAAAATATAAAATTTAGAAATGGGAGGAAAAGCCATTTTAATTAAGTTATTCAAACAAATCATTCAAACTTCATTCCCAAATGTTAATCAGCTAGAATAAAATGAATTTTCAAGGGTTGCTTTTTTCTCAATTGCACAAAACACATTGTTATTCATATAATATTTTATATTTAAAAGATATGATTATTACATTTGTAAAATATATAGATTTATTTGTCATGTTTTAAACGATTTCACATAGCATATATTTTTTAATAAAAATAAATCTATGCAGTACATAAATAAGTAATTTTAAATAAGGATGAAAATGTTTGTGTAGCAATAATAAAAATACTAATAATAAGCACAAATTAAATTTGACACCAATAAATTATTACAATCCATATAATGGTTAATACTAAATAAAAATTTGAGAAATACAAGATTATTATTTCCCTCCCCCTATATATTATTCCCCTCCTCCTATATTTTTCTGGTATTACTCGAGATCAGTCACTCTAATTTTTAAAAAAAGCAAATATATTAGAAGCACCAAAATATAATTCAATCATTCCTTCTAATAATATTCTATATACTCTTTCTAAAAGTATTTCTACTTGAGGCTAAATGATTACACTCAAAGACAAGCAAAGTTAGAAATCAGATTAGGTAGAGAAACTACACACAGACTGTTTAAAAATATCCAGGGTGAGTGACACTTGAGGCTGGCACTTATTAATAACTCTCAGTCTACTGACATAAATCAAACTAGGATTTATTAAAGACATTTTCCTTTATCTTAAACAATTTTGATTTTAGAGAGTCAAAACTACTTTTAATTCACTACGCTGATTAACTAATTTTAATGTTAAAGTTAATTATCCACAATTCAAAAATTCTCTAATAACAATATCGGTCCAAATGTGTCAACCATAAAATTGAAAAAAATGAGTAAAACATCAGATAATAAATAACAAAAGCGAAAAATATATGAAAATGAATTTACAAATGAGATTTTTTCAAAAACTTAGTAGGAATTAAAATAAACATAAATAGGAATTAAAATTATCATTGCATCTATAAGACCCTGTTAGAGATTGATTGTTAGAATAGTTCATAAAATCATGAGTGTTTGTAAACTAGAAGTTCATAAAAAAACAAGCATCTACTGTAATATCTTTATGATGAAATATCAGTATTTTGGCTTTTAGAATATTATTGAAACTTGTATTGTAAATATTAAAATCAAAAATGTTTTAAATTAAGGAAAAAAATTTACTAAAAAATCTGGAAGCTACATGCCACTCTATTTTGTCCAAAGAAAAAAAAGGCAAATGTAATTGTAAAGTATAATCACTTGGAGTTCAATAATTTTAATCAACAATCTGAGCCCTCAAAACAATTTTTCCTGGCTTATTTAATATTTCTTGCATAAAAATTGCAAACCCACAATCAATAAATATATTTGTATGTTAAAATGTAAATAACTCACATTTTTCATCTTCAATAGAATTACTAGGTGCCCACACAAGCAAAGCATTTTCAGGTTCACTTGCTGGACAGGGTCCTGAAATTGAAGTTACATAATTATTGTAAAAATACATATATAATATTTTAAAAAAAATTATATAAATAACATAAATATTCATTGGAAAATAAAAAATAAATCTAGTCATACATTTTGTTCCTAACAAATCTCAAATAATCCAAATTAGTTTTTTATAAAATAAATTTGTATTTGAAAAAATCACTTAATTCTCAATTTAAGGAATAAAAATACTTCAGACAAACTATCCTATTTAAATACATTAATTTTTTTAAAAAAATTTCTAAAACCAAAATTTATTTTTATCTAGTATCCTACTTTCACAAGTCTTCTTGATGTATCTCCAATAGATTTTGTGTGTATATGTGTGCATCTTATGATCAAATCCTAGGAGCTGCTATGGGAATAAATGTGCCAAACTATATATACGGTTTTTACTGTGCCAGAATGTATTCTTGCAATTTTATGACATAACCTGATGTGAGCAGTAACAAAATTTGTTTGGAGTTTTAGTAACCCTTGAAGCTTTTGGTATGCTTTTTTCATTTATGGTTGAAATTTATGTATTTGAAACTACATTTTGTTTTGAAAGTTTGTCAAATTGAAAAATTAGAAATTCTATATTAGTGCATAGAAAGTGAAAAGAACGGACAGTGATAAATTGAACTTCAATTTTTTTTTTTCATTTTCTTTACAATTAAGGATTAGGTGAGTACTTTTACCAGATGTATTATTCAATTAAAATCGTTGTTGTATGTAATAATTTATATAATTTATTGAGTATTATTAGGCATGAATTTAGGTTTATTGTGAACTGTAATACTTAAATATATCTTTAATAATATACATAGAAACTAATTTTTTCATAAAAGTGTATGTTATTTATGAAATTGATTTAGCTTTATAACTCAGCCTTTTCCAAGGTTAAGTTGCATTTACACTGATGTTTTTCAAAGTGAGTGTCCTTGCCCAGTTAAATAAAAACTGAGTTTTCATAAGCCCATTTCATAATCTACCATGGAGCCAGGTTATCTCCATGGGAGATTGAGTTTATACTGATGCTTCTAAAGCGATTAGTTAATTACTGTGACTAGTTTATTATTAGTTAATTAAAGTGACTAGTTAATTAAAATCAGAGTTTTCAAAACAATGTATGTAGTTAATGTTACTGATTTAGTTTTATTGGCCAGTTCTCCCCAGGGTTAGATTGCCATTTATACTGATGTTTGATATGCCACTAACAGTTGAGGTGGGTGCCACTGCCTAGTTAATTAAAATCATTTACATGTTATGTCAAAAATGTTTGTTATTTATATTTTTAATTTAACTATATTGCCCAGTAGTCTCTCACGCTAGATAGCACTTATACTGACATAAAGTGCTATCTAGCGTGAGACACTGCCTGTTAATTAAAACCAGTGTTTTTATAAAAATGCATGTTACTTATACTACTGATTAAGTTTTATTGTCTGGTTGTCTCCCGTTCTAGGCAGCGTGATATTTACTTTGTATTTGTTTTGTAGTATATAATCTTTGTGAAATAAGTTTCTAGTTATTAATTTTGTAATATTTCTATATCATTTTCTAACCATAAAGTAATTCTAATGATATATTCAAAATTTTGATATCTGAAATCTACAATAGCACAATATTGCAATGTTTTAAGTTCAAAAGTGCAATTGGGATTTTGAAAAACCGTAGGAGGTAACATAATTTAGGTTGGCGAGATATATGTGTAGCACTTGGCACGAAAATTTGAAATCCCCTACAAAACCTATACCAGCTTATAGGGTTTTAACAAATCTATTAAATAGTTAAACCCTAATTTCATTCATTATTTAAATTCACTTTTCTAACCATAAAAAATTTTGCTTAAATCAACAACAGTAAAAATGTCATAAAACAAGTGATGAAGAAGTGTATTTTTTTATTATTTTTATTATTATTTTATTAAGAATATGCATATTTTTTTAACTCACAAATTTATTTCAAAATGTTGTATGTATATTTCACACTTTGTGAAAAATCACTTTATACTAATTTCTTACATTTAAAATTAATAAAATATTTTTAAAAGAATAAAAAAAAATGAGAGGTTATTGACATGCGTGATTTTTTTTCCGTTGTAAACTTACTGAAATCTTTCATTGTTCCAAAGCTTAACTTTTTATTTTTCCCCCTCCAGAAATCGTTGTTTACATAGCAATAGTGAATCTTAGAATGAAGCAACTAACATTAAAAAATTTCTGTCCATTAAGAATTATGAAAATAACTACTATAATGTAAATTTATTATTTGAATATTCGTAAAATTTAGCTTTTCCTTTCCCCAAAAATAATAATCAGGAAATGTTTGAATGATGTTACATACTCAACTAAATTTTTAATCTATATGAAATGCAAAATTGGAATTAACTACTTTGAAATTCAGATTATTTAAATATTAAATTAACAGAATTACTTTTAGCATTTTTAATTTTAAAATAAAATTATTTTTATCAAGAAATGAAAAAAGAAATAAATTGGTACTTCACATAATATTAGACTAGTAAAGATTAAGGAATAATTTTTTAATTTTAGAAAAGCAAAGTATAAATTATTGAATAAATATCTATCTTAGCAATTAAATATGGAATCCTTTGAGATTGATTAACCCCTTAACTCTAGTGATCCTATTTGAAATCTGATTTTATGCTTTATCAACTCCATCTCAATGACTTGAATATCTTGCAAAATACTTTAAAAGCAACCACATACAAATTTTATTTTTAATTACTGAAAAATTCCTTCAAGGATTTTATGAAACACTGAATATTGTTCGTGTCACATTTTTTAAGCCATACTTTAAAATAGCACAAGTAAATTTAAATTGGATGCAACAATTAAATTCAATTTAGAAAACTGCTTTAACAATATTTTTAAACATTTAATGACAGTCAAGATAATTATTAAATAACATTGAAATGAAATGAAATAAAATATTTACCATTTGAAATATGATCTGGAATGACGGCTTGATATTCATCCCCAACTTTCATTGCTTAATAAAAGAAATTAATAAAAGTATCATAAGTAATAACAAATTTACATTATGAATAACAAATTGTATGTATTGAAATAAACTTAATGTGAATCATCTATAAAGAATGCAAAACTAATGTTTTTTAATAGACAAATAGCTAACATGTAACATTTTAGTTTAGAGAAATTTTTGAGAAGTCAAATTTAAAATATTCCTTTAAGATATGAAATAAAAGTAAAATTTTAAAAACTAAACCTAACTATATGGCACAACAGCCCATGTGGGCAAAGGCCTACAGAGCCCATAACTGTTTTCATGATTGAGGGCCCTGGGGGGGGAGGAAGCATATGTCCCAGTTAGGTGGTCAGACCAATGTGAAAACCCCAGTATTTAGTTACCAAGCATACATGGTACACAGTTTATTGACCCACTGAAGGGATGAAAGGCTGAGTCGACCTTGCCCAGCCCAAGGATCGAACCTCAGACCTGTGCCTTGGGAGCTTGAAATGCTACCACTAAATCACCAGGCTTAAAATAAAATTTAAGTCTTACAAATTTTAACATATAAGAGAATCATCTTTATAAAACAATTATCACACACTTAAATGCAATAAAAAGATCTTATCTTTTATATAAATAAATATGTATTAAAAAATGAAGTGACATGATTCATTATCCCATTTTCAATTATTTCATATATTACAATAAAAATTATAAAAAAATGACAAAAATTATGTATGTGATAATATGATGATGATATTAAATGCAGCATTGACTTTGGAATAAAATAGTTTCATACGTTCATACAGTTTCTTTTCAATGATAATTATCATCAAAAGTGAATTCGGTGATATGGACTGCTAATTGGTGATCAGACCTGAATGGAAAAAGGACTCATAATGGCCAGAAAAAAAGTATCATTATATCTCAGAAAAAATGAGATATACAGATTTTTGAATAAGAATAAACTTTTTTCACTAGAAAATCTGATTCTTTTTACAAAAAAAATTTTTGTTAATTATAAAACAAGCTTTATTAATCAAGCATAGAAAGTAAAAAAATAACTTCATGAAAACTAAACAAATTTCATTATTAAATATTTAATAATATTTAAAATATATATAAGAAAATTTAGCAGAAAATATGTAATAAGCTTGTCTCATAATGGATTGTCTATGAAAATTTGACCTAAGGCATAAGAAAATCATTAGCAAGTAACTAAGAATAGATGACATTAAAACATTAATTGATAGATGATAAAACATATTTATCAATATTGCAAACTATAAAACACAAAACACAATGATAATAAATATGATATACATATAGAAACCTATATGTATATATATTTCAACACTATATAAATCCTTTTTTTTTTATTTTACGCTTGACCTTGGTTTTTCAACCATCAGTCTCTGTCGGGCAGCCCAATACAATCTTGAGGTGAATGAAAAGTCATCTTCCGCAGAATTTCTATCTGCGACATCCGAAAGTCCAGGGCAAGTGTAAAGGTGGTCACCAGTCATGTCCTCCAGTCCACAAAAAGGGCAGATTGGAGAGTCCCTCAAACCCAAACGGTGAAGGTGTTTTTGCAGATAATCATGCCCAGTTTTAAAGCGAAAATTTGCCACTCCCACAGCTCTGTGGAGGTTACACGGAATAGGCTTTGTTAGTAAGGAAGCCCATGCTTTCCCCTTTATGCACATCTTGTAAACATTTCTACAATAGGAGGCTATATTTGACTTAATAAGCCTTTTAACAGTATGGTACTCCAAGGCTGGAGAAGGCTGTTGTAGATTTGAGCCAGCCTTTGCCAATTTATCAGCTGCATCATTTCCGGAGATACCACAGTGGCTGGGTATCCATTGCAGCACAATTTGTCGTCCTTCTTCCAGTAGAGAACTAATTGCCATTTGACAGCGATAAACAGACCCAATACTGCTAGGAGCAATTGAAGAGAGAGACCTGATGGTGGCCTGAGAGTCTATAAAAAATACTATTTTGTTCTCATTACCCTTTCTGATCTCTTCAAGTGCTAATTGCACAGCAGCCACTTCACCATTGTAGCTGTTATAGTATTTCTATAAATCCTATATGAATATTATTTTTTTAAGTATTACTGAGTATTCAGTGATATTTTACAGCTATTGTATTCAGTGATATTTTTACTGCTGATATAAAATTGCCTATTATGAGCAATCACTGAAGTCAAAGAATATTGCTTCACACAGAAATCAAAATTCCAAAGTCTCTTGAAATCATTATTTTACAAAATCAGCTTGACATTAAACAAAGGATAGATACTGCTTAATAACTGATGGAGTAATTACTTATAAAGTGGAATCTTGCTTAACAAGCATAATTCGTTACAGATTTATACTTGTAAAGCAAAACACTCATTATACTAAACATTTTTTTTTTTCATGTAAATTAGTGCTAAACACAACAATCTGTTCCATATTGAAAAAATATTGAAAATATTATGTCTATCATTTATACAAATAAGTTATTTACATGTTGTTAATGAGAGTGAATCATCATTTTTTTTCTTCCACCACTTCATAAACTGACCTGGAATGTGAATGCTATATACATATATTTGCAGATAACAAACAATCTAAATAATAATGATAAATGTCTAATTTTTACTAAAAAGATATTCAGGCATTTTTTTTTATGCTTATACTTCTAAATTTGGCAAAAATGTGAAACAGCATTATTATTAAATAAATTATTACACATAGCCACATCCTCATTAGAGTGATAATTCTCAATGTAAGATGCAACAGTTTCAAACTCTTTTGGCATTCCTTTTGCTTCAACAGAATATTGTTAATTTTTTGTTACCTTCTCCTTCTCTGAAAAACTTTTTCTCCAAAATTTCTTGCTGTAAAATACAATCCAACTCCATAAGCTCTTCAGTGCGTTCTCCCAAAAGCTCTCTGATATCACTGCTATCCACCACCAATGCAATGATAGTACTAAAAAAACACAAACTCATTAACTACAGATTCTGTTACGAACCCCCAAAAAGCACATTTGGCAACACTCTCCAGTCAAAGCTTCTTCCAAGCAGAAATTAGAGTTCTCTTGATAACCTCTTCCCATGTCCTGGCAATTATCTTGAGGCAGGCAACAATCTGGAAATGATTTTCTCAAAACTCTCTGAGAGTGAAATTGACTTCTTCAATTAACTGAAAACAAAGCTTGAAGAATGCTTCAGTGTAGAGCTTCTTAAAGTTAGAAATAACTTGCTGGTCTATGGGCTGGAGTAAAGGAGTGTTGAGAGGCAGAAACTGCATCTTGTTGAACTTAAACTCTTAAGGCAGGATGGGTAGGAGTAGGCATAACAAGAAAGCACAGAGTGGCTGATTCATCTCAGGCAAATATTTTTTCACAGAAGGACCATTTTCTTCATATAATCAGTAAAAAGGTCATGAGTCACCCAAGCCTTCCTGTTGGACTTTCACATCACCTTTAGCCTGCTCTTCTAGATTTTACATTTACTGAAGAGTTTTGGAGTTCCTGAATGGAAAATACAAGCAGCAGCTTAATTTTCGAATTGCCGTTTGCATTGACACATATGCAATGAAAGACTATCTTGCATTGTGTATATACACAATGCAAGATGGTCTTTCATTGGCTTAGGACTAGGCAATGCTTTTGCTTCTGCTGTTGTACATGTTCACTTTGGCATCTTTTCCAGAAGAGACCAGTTTCATCACGATTAAAAATCTGTTACATCAAGTAACTTTCAGAATGAAAGATTTCTCAAAATCACCAATGAAGTTCTCTGCTGCTTTTGTGTTGGAAGTTGCTACTTCATTGTGCCTCACAATGCTGCGGATGCCAGTTCTTCTATTGAATTTCTCAAATCACACACTGACATTTCCAATAAAATACTTCTTTGGCCATTGATAATCGTAGTATTTTCTAATAATGATATGGTCATTTTTGCCTTTAAATAAATGTTTTTGTTAATTGTATCATCTTGTAATTGCTTTTCATTTATCCATATGAGAAGCAACCTTTACACATTGACAAAAATATATAACTATTGCACAGACATTCTTGTTACTCTCTGTGAAGCTAATTCCCTGATTCTGTATCGCCTTAATCCTATCTTTGTTTATAAGGATAAAATAAATTGTTCGTGAAGACTGGTTGTATATGTCAAATTAATAATGCTTATACCTCATTTCTCACTTTTTAATGATTTGATCTTTCATTTCTATGGTTGTTTTTACATCTGCTTTCTTACTGCATTTTATTTGGGAATATTTTTGCAAGGGTTTATTAAACTTTTCAAATAAAGAATTACAAATCTATTTTCTGACTATCTTCCTGATAATTAATTTAATTAATTTTTTATTCATGTACATTATAACACAATATATAAGTCTGACAAGATATGTGACCATAAGCAATACCACTGGTATAAGTACTAAGAAAACTAATGTAATACATGTATGATCTGGAACTTTCTTTGCAACTAGTTATGCGAAATGTTGCTTATAAAGTGAATCATTCTTTTGCAATTTGATATGCTCGTTATGGAAGTTGTTTGTTATGAGAGGTACTCATTAAGTGAGTTTTGCTGTACATGGTAGGCAAAGAGTAACTTCTTACATGATATATAGGCATCATAAATGTTTTTAAACTATCAAAATTCAAGCAATACAACATTCATTTTTATATTCTTTATTACTTTACACAGGATCAAGTAATAAAGAATGAATGTTATCAATTAAATTAACCAAATTGCTAATTTAATAAGCAAGAATGAATTTTTACAATATTAGACTTGTGCAGAATCTGATTAAAATTCTTAAAATTTTACTGACAGCTAATACATCTTACGGAATATAATTGATTCCTATTAATATTTAATTTTGAAAGTGAAGTGTCACAAAATTTAAAGCTTTAAATTTTAAATAAATTACAATTTTAAATTAAATAAGCTAGAAACAAAATTTTTTGATCAAGGTGTAAAGTTTGAAAAAATTGGTTTTATTTTTAGTGAATCATACAATGAGTTCTGTTATAAAATTATAAATATCATAAATTTTATTATTATAATATAATTTAATATTATATTATGAAATTATTATAATATTATTATATTTTCCCACATATTTATATATAAATGGCTAATATAATGAGCCAATACAAGTGCCAAACCTGTAGATTACTGTGACGGAATTAATTCTAGCGATTTTACAACATAACTTGATATGTTCAGGTATGAAATTTGTTTGTAGTTAAAGTAACCTTTTAAGCTTTTCATATATGTCCTTAAAAATGTATATTATTGATTTGGTTTTATTGTCCAGTAGCCCTTTCATTACAATAGATGTTTTTATGGTGGGCACCACAGCCCAGTTAATTAGAAACCCAAGTTTTCTTAAAAATATATATTATTTACATAAATGATTTAGTTTTATTGCGCAATTGTTATCCTGTATTAGATTGCATAATTATGGATATCTTTCAAGATAGGTGATATATATAACATTTAATATCCTTAAAAATGTTCTTTCTTCAATGTTACCACGATAAAAATGTGTAACAGTACTATAAAATAATATAAAGCATTAATATATTAAATGATTTTCAAATTACGGATCTCAATGCTAAAATTTTAAATTATCGAGGCTTCCGTAGAAGTTAAAAACAATTTATACTAAACTATAAAAGAAAAACAATCAACTAGTTCTATGAAATAAATTTAAAAAGTAATTAATATTTTTTAATTATCTTGTAACTAAAAATTAAATTCAAAATTAAGTTATAATATAAATACAGTTTAGCCTAAATATATACTGTAGAGCTTCCGTAGAATTCAATTCATGGCTTGTATACATAAAAATTATGTGAACTTGAAATTTTTAGATAAATAAATAATAGATTCCTTTTAATAAAGCTACTCACAATATTCAGATTCATCAGTATTACTACTCTCATCAGAATTATGACTATTTGGACTAGCAGCTCTAGAACGTCTACCGCTCCGTATATCTTGAACTCCTCTCTCTGAAAGCACCATCTTAACTGTTTTATGATTAAATACAGATGAAAAGAAAAATATAACCTCAGTAATTTATTAATTAAAATTAAGTGTTTATCATTATATTTTTAAAATTACAATTAACTTCGATAACAGAATAACTAAGCTTTAGATAGGTTTTTTACAGTCACAAAAAAGAATCGAAGTTAGCAAACGGGGAAATTTTAACAGAATGTTGCCAACTTACAATATAAAATATTCACAGTTTGCAAATAAATGGAAGAAAATAAGGTATAATAAAGTTATGCGTTATACATTTTATAAATTAAATGATTTAATTTGTAATAATAAATAAAGTTTGTGGTATATATAATGATAAACATCAAACAGTCACATAAAGGAAAAGTACAATGGCTGAAAAGAAATTCAAAATAAAAACTTTTTCTTACGGTAAATATATTTACCGTAAGAAATATATATGTTTATACATTTTGAATACAATAAAAATTTAGTAACATAAAGTTATTCCCTTAATATCTGACTAAATCTAAAGTCTGCTTAACGAAATATTCGTTTTATATTTTTCAATATTAAATTTTAAAAAATAATAATGCATTCAATATTAAGCTTCCACTTGATACTGTCCACTTCCGCTGTTAATTGGAAAGGAAATGTACGGTTCGTATGGTTTGATTCCCAACCCACCCGAAAATCATCATTCTGTACGGATGTCAAAAATTCTGTAGGGTCCAATGTTCATCCTCGATTTACTAAGGTGATATCTTTTCAGAGTCGATCTCTCATTTGATCGTGGTTTAATATTATTAGTAATTGAAAAAATTTAATAGACTCAGTTGATAGAAACATATAACAGGAAATTTATTCCATTGATTAAACACTTGTATAATTTCAAGTTGATACAAACAAATTATTTAGAACTTCCTTTGAACATATCATACCAGGCCAAAGGAGCAAGAACAAAGTTTAAATTTTATTTCAACATATGGATTTGCGTTTCATTTATTTAAATTCCATATATTCCATAAAAGTTTCTTAAAGCCCATTTAATTTTTTGTAATAATCATATTATTAAAGATTAGAATCTCTATCAAGTAAATATAATTGTAAAATGTTCCATTGAAAATAAGAATATTTCGTAAAATATTTAATGGTAAGGCTTCCGTAGTTTCCAATTAAATTCGTTTCCAATTTAAAAAGGACATATTAATTTTAAAACTAAGGATTTGTTTAGGAAAAATAACAAAGGACAATCAAAAGTTATTTACGATATTGGATACATCAATATTATAAGTCTAATTAGAATTATGATTATTCGAGATCGCAGCTCCAAAATGTCTACGAGCATTCCTTATAACTCTGAAAGCATCATCTTTAAATTTTTATTATCTTCAAAACAAATTAAAATAGACTAGATCTTTTTTCTTCAATGAATTAAAATCAAATAATCATTCTAGTTTTAAAATTGAGGTAAAAAGAAAGTGAGCTTCAAATAAGTTTTTGCGATTGTAAAACAGGGGAATCTAATTGACAAGAGGGTAAATTTCAATATTGCTGCAATATCATTATATAAAATATACACAAGTTGTAAATAAATAAAGAAAAATCAAAGTATATTAAATTAATCAATATGTCATAAATTAATTTATTTAATATATGATAATAAATAAAATTTTTGATGTATACAAAACTAAATATATTCTGTTACGAAAATGCATAAAATTTTAAATATTTCTGTGAATGTCATTTATTTTTGTTCAATTACTTGCTTCGTATTATCGTTTAACTTATGATTTTGCTTAAACAAAGTTTATCCTGTGAAAATAGCGGTTTTCAGAGCTGGTAAATAATCTAAGATAGCTTGGTGACATACAATGATATTTTAGAAACTAGCCGACATTTTTGGCTTTAATATACAAATCAACTAGTTCGATGTTTTAAGTTTATAGGATCAATAGGAGCCGAGACATTTTAGACTCACTGCATAAATATTCTAGAAACCTCCAGTGAGCGATGTTCTAGAAATTTAAAAAGAATTTCCATTTAATTTCGGCTTTAGCCACAAGCGGTAAATCAAATGATAGTGAGGTGGAGGTTAGTTCAATGTGTTAGATGAATCTTATTCAATAAGTTAGACGTCTAGATTTCCAGCTCTAAAAGTATTAGCTAATTTCTGTATTTTAGGAACTGCATGGGATGTTTAACCAGTCAAATGCTTCAAGCTGAAGTTACTGCAGTCTAACTGAGAAAATTTCCAATAAAAAGTTTGCTTAGAATGAAACCTGTCTTCTTTTATTTCTGCATCATCATATACTCGTCACCACGACGAAACTCGTAACTACGGATGTCAGAAGTGGGATTTAAACTGAATGCCCGTTACGAGAAACTTGGAAGTAAAAATGAAGATGTTCGACGTTGTTGAGTAGAAGGAATGCTGTTCAGTAGCAAATGAAAGTTGAAATATTAATAAGTACAGAAGAAAGAATAGCAGATCAAGAATAAATGAAAGAAATTCAAGAAGAACAAGCCTAAAAATAAATGAAAGCTGAAATTTTCACAACAATTGCGATCTTTTAAGAATCGGCACTATAAGCTATCTGAAAGTTAAGTGAAGATTTAAATGGAAGGATCACAGTTGTAAAAAAAGGCTCAGAGTTTAAATAGCATCCCTCGAAGAAAGAATACAAGTCTTTGGGATGACCTATGAAAATATCCCCGATTCCATCGCCATAAGGAAAAAAGGATATGTTTCAAATTTGAAAACTATTCCTTCAATCGTAGTTAATCTTTCGGTGTTATAACTTTCTGTTTCCGACAGAATAGCATCATGGGGACAATTCGACATGGTTGCATAAGGTAAAGTCTTAGATAACGTTACAAAATCATATTATATTTAGCTGGATATTAAGACTTTGACAAATTGTAAATTGACGATGTAGAGATATATGTTTATCTATCAACCACCAATAGTTAAAAAGAGAGACCGTAGATAAAAATGCAAATTATGGTAAATTTATTTAAAGTGTTAATTAAGAAAATGACCTTAATGTCATCTTCCTAATAAACACTTCTGAATCACCTTTAGAATTTCAGAAATAAATTATTCTGAAATTCTAAAGTCGTTTCGAATAATTGAAGTTCTAATGTATTTAAATACTGGTATTTTGGAAGGCGATTGGGCTAAAGAGAGAGAGAGATTAAATTCTTAATTCTTCTGGAATAATATTGTTTCAACACGTGTCACATGATTTATGTAATTCAGATGCTATGGAATTATCGCTACATTTCCGACTTTCTTAATAGAAGTTCCAAGACACCAGGGCTAGGGAAAGAGAAAGGCTAGCTCAAATGCTCCCCAAAACTGTCACCGGAAATAGCCGTTGATGACTTAGTCAGGCATCGAAGGAGAATAAGCTGCCTGGAGTTTATAAGCAAAATACTTATTTTTCATTTTTAAGTTCATTTTGTTTTTAATCAGAGAGTGAAAAAAACTACAAATGCCTCTCAAATATTTAGTAAATTTGCAATTATTATTTAATAAACCCCAAAAATTATCATTAATATAGAAATTAACTTAAAATTGTATAACCAATATAAAAATATATTTGCCTATTAGCTTCAGTTTATCTTGATTTTTTACTATTGACCCATTTCTGGCTTTTTTGTTGAGTTTCATTATGAGATACTATCGCTGCATTTCTATTTAAATACCTAATTCGTATAAATGTTCTCAAGCGACAAAAAAGTTTAATTGCCTTTCGATTTTCAGTAGGAAAAGAAGACTCTGTTTCATTTATTAATGTTGCTATGACATTTTTCCCTTTATAAAATGTTTCGCCATGAAATTTGCGAAACCTTATGTCCATTTGTTTTATAATTTCCATCCATGCTTTTGTTGGAACAGTAAGTCCCCCAGCAGAAATTAAATTAATCCACTTGGAATGATTGGGCATATCGACTGAATTTCTTGATATAGTTCCAAGTGAATTATCTGTAATTTTATTAGCAATATAACCTGCCACATAAACCACAGCTTCTTTTTCAAATGGAGATATATCACAATTTAAATTGGAAGAGGCAAGTTCATTTTCCCAAGATAAAGGTAAGGGATTCATTAAGAATTTACGATTTAATTCATCATCTTGAGAATCAAAAGAATTGATAATTTCTTGAAGTTTTTTTACACTAAATGCAGAGTCTAACATTTCACTTGTTAAATAAACGTCTGGTCCATTTTCTAAAGAGTTTACTTTCGGTGACAAATCAGGTAATTTATTTGCGAGCAATATTTTTTAAGCGAATTACTACTTCAGAAGGAGAAGGATGGTCATTGAATCTTCCGAGACCTCTAATTTGGCTGAAGAGGCTTTCGAGCGCATCTTGAGTAAGTCTACTTGTTAAAGTAAAAAATACATTTATATAGATTTTAAGTCTTCATATAATCCATAAAGAGAATGAATTGAAACAATAATCCCTTTCTGAAAAGGCAAAACCGATTTTTTCCCAAATACACGTAAATTGAAAACTTCCTCCTTGATTGCGTGTAAAGTTTCTTTTTTAGTATCAAAGTATTTTTGCACTCCAAAAGCAGCTTTTAAAGACTTGTTACTGGGAGGTATTGGTACGGAGCTGTTCATAATATCAAATAAATTATCGATTAATGAAAAAAAATGCAGCCGCTTTAGTATTTCCAGTGAAATGTATTATAGCTTTAGCAGTAGTTTCCTAAAATAAAGTCTTTGCAGGTGTAACCTTTTGTCTTCCATTTCCTTTTACAGTTAGAAATTGGGGCTTCAGTTTATGGCAAATTTTTATTTCCCCGACATCTTTATTCAATATTTCATATAATATTTTAGAATTTATTATTGTAACGGCACACACGCAAAACTAAACTACTATCTAAAAAATGGTTCCTCAATAACCTGATATAATGAGGCATATCAGCGAAAACCCATATCTTCCTTGAATCTTTTGAAGGATGAAAAAAAAAAAAAAGATTTATCAATAGTTATTTCGAGTTCTTTCCATAAGGTATGACACCCGCCAAGATCCGAAATTATTGCTCGAACTTGAACACCAGTAAATTCAACTTCTTCTATTACAGAAAATAAAAGTTTTTTATTCATTTTACAGAGTCGAAATCAAAAAATATTGGCTGTTTCCACGGGAAAATTAATCCTCTAAATAAAATAACTTGAACTTTACAAAATATGCCAAATATTTCATCCAATGAAGAGTCGTAACACAATTTCGAATCTATGTGAATTTCGTCAAATCTCAAAGAACACATCTTTTCCACATCGCTCAAAGTTTCGCAATTTTTTTCATCAATAACACTACATCTTTAAGAATTCCAGGCATGCAACTAAACTTGGAACACCATATTTTCAAAGTACTTGCACTTGGCATATTTCATCCCATTTTATTTCGCCAAAAATCGTAAGATTTTGAAGATAATGACCGAATCAAAATACATTTTGAAATAGTGTCAGATGACCATTTAGCTCTTAATTTATTTTCTTCACGCTTATAAGGGAATAAATTATTTATCCCCATTTTCCTAAGTTTAACGTTCTCCTTTTGAAGTAATTTTATTTTCGTTTTTAATTTTTGTATTTCATTTAAAAGCAATTTTTTAAATTTGATTTCAATCGTTTAATTATTCTTGTTGTTGAAGTTCGATTTCTTTTTTGCTCATTTTTAAGGAATTTCGCTGTATTTTCTGCGCATAATATTCTTTTTTTCAATTCTTCTATACTTTTTAAATATTTATTGCATTTAAGGCATTTAATGTCACTATCACATTGATTTTCTGTATCACATAATTTATGTGGACTCAGACACTCAATTCTTTCAATAGCTTCTTTTCTTTCTTCTTTTCATTTGTCTCTGTTCTCTTGGAGTATTTCGAATTATGTTTAAAGCCGGTAACTTAAGATTAGGCAGAGCTATCGGTTTTCATATTTTTCTCTCTGACAAACCAAGTAGTCGATTTTGCATGTCGTCCGTTTTGCATGCATTCATTCAAATCAAAATGCTCACTGCACACTCAAGCATTCTTGATATTGATTTTGTCACTTCGACATCTTTGCACCCATTCCTTCGAAAGCATTTGATTTTCTTTTGGAAATCAATGAAATATTATGTGTTTTCCTTTTGTATTTTGATACGTATTTGAATACGTAGCAACAGCACACGATGTCATGTTTTCCTCTTTAAAAAATACTCTTGCTTAAAGTGAAAACATTAACATTAAACAAGCCAAAATGAAAGAGAAAGCTGCGATCAGACACAAGCTCGCATAGAGAATGCCAGCCAATCGATGCCCAGTGACGTCACGCTCTTCCCCTCTCCGGTGACAAGGCGGCATGTGACACCTCAAAGCAATGAGCCAGCCCTTCTGTTTTCCCTAGCCCTGACAAGACACAGTCTGTCTTCGAATTGTTAAAAGTTTGCCTATGTGAAAGTACACTGCTGGCTACCATAAATGCAACACTGAGGGAAGCATGCAAATAACATGAAATTTATAACAGGTATTAGTGGGGATGAAATATGTAAATGATTAGAATTGCAGCTCAGACGCACATCACTCGCACCTGTGGTGCCACTTCAAAGCGCTATTTAAGGCTTAGAGATTTCGACGATTTCAAGTTCGGCAATTGTGTTTTGATGTCAGGTAAATTGTGCGCATGGCAGCCACGGATCGATCAGCCACATCACGAACCACAGCACAGCACATTCAGTGTGTAACATCATCCAGTGTCTGTGTAACATATCATCCAGTCGTACCATTCGACGCCGTTTACAGCAGAGTTCATAAGATGTTCATTACATCATCTACCCTTGACGCAGAACCACAGACGTCTCCACTGCCTATGGTGCAGTGAAAGAAGGATGTGGATGGCAGAATGGAAGGAAATTGTCCTTACTGGTGAGTCCAATTTCTGTCTGCAAAACCACGATGGTCGCATCTGAGTCTGGAGATACCGTGGAAAGAAGATGCTGAACAGCTGCGTTATACACCACCACACTGGTCCTGCACCAGGTACTATGGTATGGGCAATATTAGATATCACTCTCGCACTCCTCTAGTACGCATTGCCGGTATCTTTAAAAGCCAGCGCTACATCACCGAGGTGTTGGAACCACTTGTCCTTCCTTACCTTTAGGCCTTGGCCACAGCCATATTTCAACAGGATAATGCGTGACCACACGTGGGACGCATTGTCCAAAAATTCGTCAATCGCCAGATTGAATTGCTTCCCTGGCCAGCTCTCTATCCGGATCTTTTGCCTATAGAAAACATGTGGTCCATGGTTGCTTAACGATTGACCCAGATTACATCCTCAGCTGCCACACTAGATCAACTTTGGCAATGTGTGGAATTTACTTTTGGTCTGCTACACCCCAAGAACACATCCAAAGTTCCTTTGAACCAATGCCGAGGCGTGTGGCAGCGGTGATCTCCAAAAATGGCGGCTACTCTAGCTACTGATTTCGACAGAAACCACACTTCACAGAAGTCCATAAATTTTATCATTTGATGCTTGATTAACATGTTATCTATGAAATAAATTTTGTTGGGATATCTCTAGTCTTTCTTAAATTTGCAATTTGAGTGTCCAGCACTGTATATTCACATGAAATTTGAAAGTTAATTTTATTTAGTCAGTTTCTCAACAAATTTATTTGATCTATTGACTTGTTTCATTAAACACAAATTTAATCATTTTTCTAAGCAAAAATAATTTAAATATTATTTGTTTTTGAAATAGTAAAATCTTGTTTAAAACAATTTAGTCAATTATATCTTCTGAAATATTTCATTCAATTACGATTTCATAGATTTATAGTAAATCCTTTTTCTATTTGTAGATTTATACTTTACTTTTTCTAAATATTTGGCACAGTAAAAGATCACTATTACATTACGAATAGTAAAAATCGATCTATATAATAGTTATTAATTTTCATACTGAATTAATTTCCGAATAAAAGCAATTTTAGGAAAATGTAACACAATATAACATTATCTACCAATAAATAATTACCAATATTCAGAAATTTCCGAAAAGTATAAAAATGTATCATGAAGATTAATGAAATATTGAAATTATAAAATATATGTAAATTTAATTTAATGATCCGATATCTAATATATGTTATCATTTTTAGAAAAGAGATTGTTTAAATTTTTTGCACTTTTTGATCATCATAATGTAATTTATGGATATTTCAAGGTGAAAATTTTATTAAATTTAAAACCAATGTCTTTTCTTTATCAAAGGAAAACAATTAATAACTTATTCTGATTTTTAATTAATTAGTAAATATAATTTTAAAAGTTTATTACAAACGAATAAAATATAATTCGTTTTCCCCTCGATGGATGTTTACAATTCCGTTACCGTATTAGAGCATCAGAAGAAACGTGGTCTCGAAACTAAGCTTCAGTGACAAAGAATCGCACTAAATTTAGAGAGAAATTTTAAAGAACTCATTACAGAAAATATAGAAATTTTTTACCAATTTTAATCTTTTCAACTGGAAAATTAAGTTTAGATGTAGTCAATTAGCTTTATTAAAATGAAATCATGAAGATTTAAATTCAATTAATAAAAAATGAATAGTTGCGCATATTGCTTAGTATATTCTTGACTAAAATTAAGGTGAAAAATACGTTAAAGTGAAGTACATGAAGAAAGACTCAAAGTTGTCAAGGAATATTTTAAATAATGACCTAAGTCTTTCTTAAAAAGGTTTTTTCTATACATCCATACACGCTACAGGATATAATCATTTTAAACTTTTAAATTCTGTATCCAGCAACTTTAAAGTACATAATCTATAGGAAATGCATGAGAAAAGTGAACCGAATTTAAGAGAAATCACGTGATTTCATATCGGGATAGGTTTTCTGAAGTTTCACTTTGTCTACCATATTTCTTTTAAAGGTTAATATAAGTAATAAACTAACAGATTACTGCACCAAAATGATAAATTTTGATCTACAAATGAATTCATTATGATTTTATGCATTTTCCGAAGAGCAAAGAAATTGAATGCAGTTATGATCATTTAATCTTAGTGGATGTAATTAAGTTTTTAATGTTAAAATTGAATAGTTTTAGTTCAAAATCATACATTTCATTCGGTTAATTTGATTTGAATTCAAGTATTAAAGGTAAATTTTAATTTGGAAATTCAAATTATTAATTTTGAGTATCAATTTCTTTGTATGTGTGTTTTGCAAGATAATCAATACGGAAAATTTAATTAACATTTTTTTAAAAAAATTTGGATAAGGGAAAATGCTAACTTTTATAAAAATGATACAACAGAATAGATGAGAGAGTTTATTTTTTAATCGGGAGTTGATTCAAATTTCTAATTTTATGAATTTAAGTATAATAATAAAGAAATTATTATGAAATAAAATGCTATTCATGATATTGATTTAGTGCCACTGCTTGTGTGACAGCACTTTATAAGATAGTTTTTTGGACAGAGCCACTACTCGATTAATTAAAAACCAAATTATATAAGAACCAATGTAATTCATATTGTTGACTTATCAATCGGTTGTTGACCCCTGCATAATAGTTCAGTACAGGATGTTTTTCTTAATGTATATGCCATTGCTTGATTAATTAAAAATCATATATGTAATAAAAGCTATTTTATTCATGCTGTTATTTACTTTCGATTCTAGGCTATATAAATTTAGCTTCAACTGCGGGTTATTGACTGTATTTGGTAGTATTGCATTGGATTTTTTAAGGCATGCATTATTATTATTTGTTTCATTAAAATGAAATATTACATATGACGATCGTATGCTATCCATCAAGCATAATTAAGGAGCCTTGTTATATTATATTTTATTTCATTATATTTTCTGAAATATATTCTCATAAATAATGAAAAATTAAGATTTTTCTATCATTTTATTAAGAAGCTCTATTGTAATGGGCAAATTAAAGAAAATATTTGAACCAACAATTTTTATAATCTAAAATTACTTGGATCAAGCAATCATAGTTGACGACAGAATTGAAAAGCTTGGCAAACTTGTCGCAGGATTCTACATTCTAAGACATCTTCTGGCGTCTCTCTCTACCAAAGATTTTGTTGTAAAAGTAACATCGAGTAACCCCAAGAGTGGGTGGATCCTAATATGTCAAGGAACCAAAGAAAGAAACAGAAGACCCTTTGACTTGGCCCACCACCTACAGAAGTATCATATCAATTGGAGGATATTGGGACTGTGACATATTTTATGTGCCTCAATCGCTATAAATTGACACAACAGATCTTCGCTGGGTCGGTATAGAACTCATAACCTTTCGGTTGCGAGAGCGATGCTACCAGCAATAAGATAATAATTAAAATTAAAAAAAATTTCGAAAAAATATATACAAATAAAAAACAAAGAATAAATTTTGATATCGTTCTGCCTTTTTTAAAATATATTTTGTCACATTAAATTGTCACAGGCAGTAATTAATGACGATAAAAAATAATAATAATAATTGGCAAATATATTTTCAGATTTCAAATTACTCATCTTTTCGTTTTCATAAAATTTCTCTTCGCAACCGAAAACAAAGAGTACATATTATGTGAAATTGCTAACTAGTATATACATCATTTTTTAAATCTTTTATAAATCTGAATTAAATATTTCTGAATTTACAGTACATTTACACAGGAATTAATTTTTCGTATATGATGAGCATTTTTCGCTTTATTACTTGTACATCACCATTATTTAAACGACATGTTGTTAATATACTATAAAGATATGCACGCAAACCTGTTTTTGGTGGTACACGAAAATTGTAATTAAATTGGAACGTAATTGAAATTCTATTCAATAGAAAAAATATATTGTTTGATCGCACAGACCAATTAGTTTCTTCGATTTTTACACATATTTTATCACCAAGTACATCTATATATATCCAGCGCGTTCTCAAGTTTCTAGTTTAGAACTTGTCTGTATAATTTTTCTTATTACTATACCAATTTACCTTTCACTTAAATTGCTCGCGTTATTTTCAGGAAGTTCGATCTTCTGCTTTGCCTTATAGGGATATCGCTTTCCTGAATATACCAGCCTTGTGTCTAGATTTCGCTTCAAAAAATAATTCCTAGTTATTTCGTAAGGCTTTGAGTTATTTTCTATAAGTGAGAATTTTTTTTTCATACGTTACCTATATTTACACCGCATAAGAAAGCACTCTCTATTTGTATTTTGAAAACTATTATAGATGTATTCATGAAGATTTGTTCTATTTTTGTAAGTTTTTTCTTTTATGCAGTTTCTATCCATCCCATAGAAATAGGTTTAAGTGTAAATATTTTAATATAAGCATTATAAATATCCCATACGTAATATAAGCTACATGATATAATAAATGTAAAACAAATTGTGATACATTACACTATTTCTTGTATAATTTGAATAAAAATTTTTTATCATCGGTATATTATATGAACTGTATATTTTTCACTTTTTAATTTAATGAGATAGATAATCTCGGTTACATTAATTGACGAAAAATGTTGCATTAATTGTCCCGGGGCAATATTCAATTTTTTTTCAATGCAAATAAGTAAAAGTACGCCTGTGGAGGGTAGAATCAAAATCTGAATACCTGTAAGAGTCATGAAGCATAATATATTCTTTAATTACTCAGTCACATACTATAAAAACAAACAAAACCTACAGTACACACATAACCTAAATTTGAATAATTAATTTTAGGTTTTTTTAACCTATAATCTGTAAGAAAATACTATGCATTGGTATTAGCCATTTAATGGAGGTTATTAACGTTCCATCCCTCCTGGTGCCCAGACTTTCTCAAAAATTTCAGATCCAGGACTCACTATTTTTGGTCATGGTCTTCCTAATGATTACTTTTATAAACACTATCAAGCAGAAACATGAAATTTTTTTTACATTCACGACTTACACACATTTTTTAAATGCTATATTTTTAACCAATACTTACAAAATTTTTTAACTAATTTGCAACTAACAATCTTTAGTATTATATTCAATGAAAACAGTGCGATTTGATTACTTTTCTGTTACCTATGTAAATTTACAATGTTTATTATTTTATTTAATTATAACAATAAATCTTCATAGAAAAAAGGCTTATATGAATAAACAATAAGAATTTGCAATACATAAAAATATTGAACACCTGGCACTGCGCAGCAAAAGCTATTGAAAGGCAATCAAACATTCGCTTTGTATTGACAGCTGGAAGAATTTCTTACATTCATCTACAGTTGTTCAACAATGGCTATGGTCAAGACTTCCCCTACGTGAAACACTGTCCTTCCACTAACCCAAGGTATACCCAATATATTAAAATTTTATCAAAGAAGATAGATATATTATATACATAAGAATTTAAGATCTTATAAAACTGAATGTTAACAGGAGAGAAATATACCAAAGT
Source organism: Latrodectus hesperus (assembly GCA_037975125.1). Taxonomy (NCBI): domain Eukaryota; kingdom Metazoa; phylum Arthropoda; class Arachnida; order Araneae; family Theridiidae; genus Latrodectus; species Latrodectus hesperus. Next base: position 36,505,914 of record CM075855.1, read on the forward strand.
AAATTTTCAGAAACAGAAGCTAATGTTTTAGTGAGCCAAATTGAATTAATCACGCAATATTCTATAAAAACAGGGATTTATTCTAAGAAATGACTAAACTCAAAAATAAATATTACGGAATCAATTTGCAAATCAATTCGTCTAGTTCTTCCCGAAGAACCCTGATGTGTGTGAGTATATATATATATATATATATATATATATATATATATATATATATATATATATATATATATATATATATATATATATATATATATATATATATATATATATATATATGGTCTAGGATGATAAAAAATTTAGGTTCTCTTATCCCTAAATTTTTTATACCACTACTGAGATTCGTATTTAAAAAATAAAAAATATCATGTCAAAATTGTGTCAGTTTGTTGTGAGAATCTAAATTATTTCGGAGAAACTATTGTAACTAATGCTTCTAAATTATTAATTTTTAAGATGAAAAAAATATGATTTTAAATGATTTAATCTAGCACACATCCATAATGAAATATTTAAATCAATTAAAAATGTAATTTTTGATATCAGAAACGACAGCCGATTAGAAGCTTTCTTATTTAAAAATCTTTAGTCTCTCAATAAGACTTTGTTTTAATAATTTTATTGGCATATAGTACTCTCTAGATTTTTTTAAAATATTATGATTACGTACTTTTACTAAATTGCTTAGAGTACAATAGGAATTCATTAAATCATTAACTTTTTCATCTTATTTTTTTTTAATTTCTAAAATCAGATAATTTAAAATCTTTATACTGTGATATATATATTTAATTTAATACTCCTAGAATCTTCCATTGAGAGTATAAAGTTACTTAAAAAAAATCTGTCTTCACCCCAAAACAAAAAGGTTAATTAACTTAACTCTGTATATTTGGGCAAAAGTAAGATCTCAAGATCTATTGTGAGGAATTTTTGAAGTTTAAAGAGAGCTAAGACTGGGTGATTTCGTTGTCAAATAGTCAGCTCAACATTTTTTGGAACATATAATTTAATAATTTTATGAATGAGATGAATCTAACCAAGAGAGACTGATTTTAATTGAATTTGTTAATATTTGGCATTTGGTATTTGCTGAGCAAGAATTGAAAGGCATTTCGAGAGTGTTATATAGATCTGGTTTCGTTCTTCAAAAAAATCAACTAAAGTGTTTTGAAAAGAAATGTAAGGTGCCCACAAATAACAAAGGACAAAAAATTTTGCGCAGTTTTTATTCAAAATTTTTTTGTGTTAGCTATACTTAATAGTTTTATTTTACACAACTGGCCATTAAAATTGCTACACCAGGAAAGCGGCACACCACACACGTGAAATTTGCATGACAGTTAGAACTGGCTGTGATACTCATATGATTAGATTTTCAGCGCATTCATACAAAGCAGGCGACAATATAGCGACATCTACAATGTGTATAAAACCAGAGATTTGATAGCAGTTTTCTCATACTCAATTTTCGTATCAACGTTGTTTTCGGCAAAGAAAGTTGTTGTAATGCCTCGTGTAAGAAGAAATGCCTATCAGCACGTGTCTGACTTTGATCAAGGAAGGATTATAGCCTACCGGGATTGCGGTTTATCGTACCGCAATATTGCTGCTCGCATCCGTCGAGACCCCATGACTGTTAGCAGAATATGAAATCAATGGGTTCAGGACAATCATACGGAACGTCATGCAGGATCTCAGCGACCCCCCATCACTAACAGCAGAGAAGTCAGACATCTTATCCGCATGGTCACAAGGGATCGTACAGCCACGTCACGAACCCTGAGTTGAGAAATGGAGTCGTTTGCAAGGCAACAAGTTTCTGCTCGAACAGTTAAACGACGTTTGCAGCAGCATGGATTGTCTGCACGGCGACCTTGGCTTCGGATACCAGACGCTGCGTCACAGACAGGAGCGCCTTCAATGGTGGGATCAGCGACGAACCTGGACGCGGGAATGGCATCACGTCATCTTTACAGATGAATTTCGGTTCTGTATACAGGACCATGATGGCCTCATCCATGTTTGGAGGCAACGTGGAGAACGCGCATTGCCAGCTTGCATTGGACATCTGGCCCATCTGCTGGAGTGATGGTATGGGGTGCCATTGGATACACGTCTCGATCACCTCTTGTTCGCATTACCGGCACTTTGAACAGCAACCGTTACATTTCCGATGTGTTAAGGCCCGTGGCTCCGCCCTATCTTTGAGGCCTCCCTAATGCTTTGTTTCAACAGGATAATGGACGACCGCATGTTGCCCGTACTGTTCTGAACTTCCTTGATACAGAACAGGTTCGACTGTTACCCTGGCCAGCACGTTCTCCTGATCTGTCACCAATTGAGAACGTGTGGTCAATGGTTGCCGAGCGATTGGCACGCCATCACTCACCATCCACAACTGTCGATGAACTGTGGCATAGTGTTGAAGCTGCATGGACTGAGATCCCCGTACATGCCATGCAATCTCTGTTTGAATCCATGCCTAGGCAGATAAATGCTGTTATTGTGCAGCCAGAGGTGGCTGCTCTGGGTACTGATTTCTCAAGATCTATACATCCTAATTTCCTGTAAATCTTATCACTTGTTCTTTCCACTATAATGTGTGTCCAATAAATATCGTTCTGTTATTTGCATTCCTTCTTGGTGTAGCAATTTTAATGGCCAGTAGTGTAGCTCTATGAGTATTAGGGCAGGTATTTTTTTTAAACTTAACTCCGTTTATTCTTTGCTTTATCAATACAGATTAATTCTCACTTAATTCTCGAATAACATTTAAAAATAATATAAATTGTGAATTTTTTTAAAAATTTAATTTTCAAAAGACTTACTTAAATCGTTTTTAAAAATTAATTTGTACTTAATTTGTATGTCAAAAAAGATCAACAGAAAGAACTTTACAAAAACAGGTAGTGTATAAATAAGACTTGTAATGGTGAAGGAAAACGCCGTTTAGAAACAAAAAATTAATGAAATGTCTCCACGAAAGAATTCGAAGAAATTCGACACAATATGACAGAAAAATTTTACGAGACTTAAATTTGTCAAAAAATATGACTGGAATCATCATTAAAAAGGATTCAAAATTAAAAACTTACAACAAAATGGCAATGCATGGATTAACCGAGAAAAATAAAGTTGAAAGACGAAGAAAAGGCAAAAAGCTACTGAAAAGACATGCTGCTAATGAAATCATGTTTTCAGATGAGAAATTATTTGTGCAACAAGCATCACATGATGGGCAAAATACAAGAATTTATGCAAAACCAATGCAGAATATCTATTCAACAAAAAGAATTATTCAGAGTCTCTAGAAACTATTTTCAGTGATTGTTTAGAGTACCATAAGGAAGAGAGGAAAGTTGCCTCTTCTATTTATAGAAAAAGGTGTTAAAGTTGACGGAAACTTTTACTTAAAAAATGCATGAAAATCTAACATGATTAAAGAAGCCAAAAAATAACTTAAAAAGGATCCATCACATTTCAGCGCAAGATTCAGTATCCACCCACCAAGTAAAAATTGATCAACAATAATGCAAGCACAGGTTCGTCCATCTTTATATTCACAGGAAGAATGGGTTTGCATCCAATTCTGATCTCAACCCACTGAACTAATGCATATGGAAATAATACGGAAAATAAATTGACAAACCTAAAATCAAAGTCTATAAAAAAAATCTAAAAAATTTACTACTAAAGATATGAATGAAATTTTATTTTCTATAGTGCATGCCGGTGTAGAGGTCTCTCCAAAATATTGCCCTTCGTTGTGAAAGTTAAAGATGTGAGAATAGTTTAATTAAGTATTGAACAATAATGAGTTTACTTTTATTTAACAAGTTTTTCAATATAAAAAACTTTTATTTATAATAATAATAAACTTTCTTAATCCATCACTTATTTGTGGGCACCTTGTACTTGTTCATCTTAAATGGAAAAGATTGATGAACATGCTCAACACATTCAACAAAGGAAAAACCTCAGTTTTCAACAGTTATTAATTTAAATATTATACTTTGGTTATTATTTTCTTTTTATTTCTCCATTAGATGATCAAAAATATTTTTCCAAAAATAAAAATTATGAATGATTTTCAAGATATTTTAAATTATTCAAAGTTGAAATCTTTTAAAAAATTTAGATGCCAAAATGTTTTAAAGATTATAGTCAAACTTTTTAAAAATAAATGTTTATGGAATGCATGTTTTGAAAAAGTGCAAATAAGGCAATAATTTCATTGAATAAACAATTTTATTTTTTATGTTGAATTTTTACTGTCTACTTTCAAACTATATATAATTATACAATCTTTATATATAATTCTCTTTCTAGTTCAACACTCACACTTCTAATGTGTAAAATTAATAAAGATAATAATTTACTACTAATTAAAACTAGATTAGTTTTAGTATTTATTATTAAAATTGAAAATATTTTTACAGGCAGTCATTAACATAAGTAATCCAAGAATATTTCATCCAGCTCTGAGACTTAATTATTTAAATTTTGGCACATCTCTTATCAATGATTTCCTTTTTATCTTATTAGTTCTTTTATCACTATTTTCAAATATAAGTCAATCAATTCTTGATACATTTGTTTATGATTCTACTTTGAGAATAAAAGTTTAAATGCATATAATGAAACAAACATGAAGATACAATATGAGTTTATATTAAAAAATAAACACTAATATTTTATCAAAATATTAAGTTATTTATTTTAAACCAACACCATGGGAATATTATTTAAGTTGCTTTGGAGAATAAACCAGGAAATTAAATTTGGTTGGTTCATATTTTTCCAAAATAAACTGCAATATAATCCAATTTAGATTCATATTATAAAAATATAATAAACACAAAAGACTAAGAATTGAATTGCAAGAAACCAAAATTGTAAAATGAAAACATCTGTAAAGGTTTCTAACTGTAGAAAATAAATTTACTATAAAATATTAGAATTTCCTTATCTTCAAATAAAAAAATAAAGCATAATAAATTATTTAATGTTTGAATTCACATCTTTTAATAAATTTGAGACAATAATAAAAGATCTCGGAACTGTTATAAAATTTCCTTTAATTATTTCTAAACACTAAAATAACTTTAAAAAAATGCTTATTTAGAATTTAAATTTTACTGGACATTATCGCTTGTCATGAAATCGTCTTACTTTTCCAAAATTCAGCGCAAAATATTTCAATATGCATTAATTTCCGGAAAAATAATGGCATTGCTAAATTTTTTGATATATTTTGAACACACCAAATTATTGAACGTGCTTTGCGATGAAATTACGAATTATGGTAAATTGCAATTGATGCAAATTTCAACTTTGAAAATTTTGTCAAAATTTTAAAATTACCTTTATTATATTTTCACTTTCTTCATTTTAAAATGATTGTCTGATTTTTACTTAGAGTTTGACTGACTGAGTAGTTCTGTTCTTTTATATTATTTAATTTGTTAATTTATTTTTATTTTATTTATCATATTTTTTTTAATTTGTTATGTGGCTTTTATGATCTTCAAAAGGAGGGAAGCAGAGACTGAAATTGCTTATACGGAATATGATTTCGCATTCCAAAAACAAACATTCTAAGATTATTAACTTTCAAAGATTCAATCCTACTACTTGTCTAGATAGCTGCAAAAAAATGTATAACTAATTTTTTCTTATCTCCCGTTGATGTTTTTGAATCAATTCCAAAAAAAAGTTTACAATTTAAAACAAGAAATAATCCAATTTGTATAAAGAACCATAATAAAATAATATAGATTCAATACACCTGTAAAGGCAAACTTTTATTCGAAACAAATTGCCCAGATACTGTCATAAAAAATAAGCAAGAGAACCAAAATTCTTTTAGTCCAAGTCAACGCTACTTTTCAGTCATTAATACATGCATTATTTTGAGCTCGATTTCACCTGAAGACCTTATCCATAAGATAAGAAACATTTTTATCGATCATAACTATGAATTGAATAAAAATAAATGTTTCTAACTTTTTGTACGTGTCTTCTATCATGAAAATTCACACCTTGAAGAAGTGCGGCTAACTAGAGTTACGAACAAGGTCTTTTTTGATTAATGCAAAATTACATGGATTTTCTTCTACTGATAAATACTTTTGCAGAGAAAGAGAAACCATGGATCATATACTGCTTTAATGTCCTTGGTACAATCAAACAAGATATTCTTTAAGAGAAAAACTTGGTATCAGAGCTCCTTCCTTTTCTTGGTTTTTTGTCAGCGAATCCTCGTGATAAAATTGACACAACAATTTCTTTTTTTGAAACAAACTAGTAAGTTCTAATTTTTCCTTGTCTTAGTTTTCAGACGCCCTAATTTCCCCTTTTATTCGTCAACAAGTACTTTGTTTAGGATCCATCAAAATGATTTTCAATCAATTTTTCTAAATCATCATTCTATCATCTTTTGTTAGGTTTCAATTTAAAATTCAATCTTACTCAAGGCGAACTATAAATTCATGAGCATAAAGCTAGTTTTTTTCCCCTCTCTCGTAATCTATAACTTAATCTAAATACGTTATTTCATTAAGAGAATCTTGAGAAAGAGTTTATATGATTACTGCATTCACTGCTAAAATTTTGATTCTTAATGTTCTTGTGTATTTTCAGATAATTTAATTTTCAAATTATTGAGCATTTAACGGAACTTTTGTTTCTCTCATCTACTTTGAAATAATAAATTTATTTACTTACAACAATTAGAGAAAAAATGAAGTTATGTGAATGTCTCAATAGAGATTGCATTTTTGTTCCTCTGAATTGAAAATTTTTCCTGTAATAAAATATAATGTTAAATCATTAGAGTTATATTAGTTATTTTAAAAATATTATTCAACTTATAATATTAAAAAGGGAAGAATACCTTTCATCTCATTTGAAAATACGACAAACATGTTGAATGAATTTCCTAACCAATTTTAATAACATTTCAAATTGCAAGAATATTTATAGTTAGCAATAAATACATATTTTTCTGTAAAAAAATAATGAAACATAATAGTAAATGGATATCAATGTTTAAAATAATAAATATTATATGAAATCTGATAGAAATGTTTAATAAAATATGTGATTTTTGAAAACAAATCATAATATTGATATTAAATAAATTAAAATTTAAATGTACAATATTGAAAATATAATTTACCATGGAAAATCGCATTAAAAAATTCAAAAAGCAATCCAATACACACAATCAAAAATTCTTATTATAAAAATTTTTTGAGTGATGATACCATTAGATAATTATCTATAAAATTAACACATAACAATTATTTGATAAGCATAAAATTACTGTTATTAAACTAATTCTTCAAAATCTAGTTATTGTATAAACGTGTAGGTAAAGTAAAGTTTCTTGAAAAAAAAAACAGGAAATTTAAAAATATATAGAAATAACGTGAGACTTAGAGACTATATTTTAATAAGAAAAAGTACATAATAATAATAATTATAAAATAATGTAATTAAACTATGATTTGCAGCTGTATTAATATTGTATATTTCTAATGAAATACACTGGTGTGCAAAACATAAGCAGCAGGAGTTCTTTGCTATAATCCCACAAAAAATCAAATGAGACAGCATTTTACACTTAAATGATGATGAAAGCGTAGTTATGAAAAAATAAGTACAATAAATACAGTATGGAATTTAAGAAAAGAAAATTTTAAACTCATAGCATTAATAAATGTGCTTGTCTATCCAATAGCATGCAGATGAATGTTCCTTTGGATGGGATATGCTTCCCTCTACTTCAACAGTTGTTTTGCACTGTCTCTTCATACTCAGCACTGGGTTAACCAATATATTTTGAAGTAAGTGTGTCCATTCCCCAAGCAGCATCTGTTTCATATGTTGAGTTTTCCCTGGAAGATGTAATCATGTCGTAAAGTCATGATCTCAAACCATCCCTTACAAGATTTATGGAATTTACATAGTTTTATAACTAATATTATTACACATGCTAGCCAATCCATTAGAGTTATATCTTTCCTTTCCAGTAGGAGTCCAGTGTAACCATTCATTGTCAACTACATAAAGGAAGTCTGTTCCAATGGTATCTTAGAAGACAAACATGAGGAAGGATAATCTCCTAACAATAACTACCTTTGTTTACACAACCCTTTTTGAAAACATGAAGCATTATGCCCTCCCAGATGACAACTATAAGACACTAACGGTTTCTTTCTGTAATGTTCCTAGGATGAAATTGTGTCCTGATCTGTTTTCAAATCAACTGGCATTGAAGAACCATTTGTGACACTGACACGACTCTCATCTGTAAAGAGGACACAACTTCGTCAACGAGATATTCGATTTTTTTCTTCTTTTTTTCTACCACTCTAAATGGAATGTTGATGGCTAACTTTCAAAAGGATGCAGCATTCAGGACAAGTGGTGAATAAGGCATCTTCATGAAACTGCCTGGAGACAGTAAACATCAAAACCTGTCGTACCACTAATATACACATTTGCTGAGCAGTGGTGCTTGCTGAATAGTTTGGGTCCTTTTTACTTGCAAACAATATATCAGTTGCTTACCTGGAGCAGCCAACACCCTTTCTAATAGCTGTACCTATGATTTGAAAGGTTTTCCAAGTGCGTTAAATGACACACTGAAGATTATAAACTCTTCAGCTACACTAACAACACTATGCTCTTTCTCCAGCTTCCCAATCATTCTCTAGCATGTGAAGTTGTCCAGGTCATTTTTTGTAGCTATATTTCATGAAAGAGCTCACTTGCACTAGTAGTAAATGTCTTTGATTGCATTCTGTTCTTTCTTATATCAGTCTTGAGATGCATGTTCTAATCACATACATTTTGCATATGCTCATGAGGACATTGACGTTTTTTTCCCTTGACATTTGCAAACAGATGACATTTCTTCTAAATTTTGCGCTTCTTAAACTGGTTGTAAGAACACCTTTTCAGTAATTCCATGCCCATCTACTTAAAATTTAAATTATTGCCTAATTTTGCACACCAGTGAACCAACGGAATTAACAAATATAGATCTTTAAATCATTAATTTAATATGGAAAGATTTTAATATTACAAGTTATAGATCTTACTGTATTTAATACCACAGTTGCAACAATTTAATATCTACTTCATAAAATAAATACAGATTACTTTTATTAATATGAGTTGTGGAATAAAGAATAAATTCAAACACCATTAATGTCGTTGAATATCTAAGTGCATTTGGTTTTCTTTTAATTTTAAATAGGAGACATTGAAACAGTTATTAAAAAAATTCAATTTTATAAACTTATCCAATACCAGAAAAACAACCCAGCTATTCTTAGAATTTTGGGAAACATTTGTAGTTAACTGATATACAAAATAAGATGTTAATATATGTAAGCCTTTTGTGTGGTGTAAAATAAAATAAAATAGTCAGAATATCCATGTTGCATTTTAATATCTGTTTCTATACAATAGGTAAAATTTTGAAATACCAGTTAAATATTTTGCAGTTATAAGCTGGAAAAAACACCCCATTCATCACAGAGGAAGCTCATTAAAATAATATATTACAATACCAATATTTATCAAAAATAAAAGCGTTTGAAAATTAATCTATTTAAATCAATTGGCAAGAATATAAAAGAAGCTTTTTGGAAAAATATGAAGTAATTAAACATATAGAAATACTTTCATGCTTAAGAGACAACATTGAATTAAAAAATAGTTAATATTTTAAAATAACAAAAAAAATCATAAAAATATTACATAATCTGTTTAGAATATTAAAAAAGATTGAGTAACAAAAATTAAAATATCAACAAGAAAACAAAACTACAATTAAATGCAAAATAATATAATTATGCAAATACTAATGAAAAAAAAATAAATGTCAAACATAGAAATAAGCAAGATAACTTAAAAACTAATCCAATTTTTTTCTTTTGAAAAATAAATTTAGATCATAATGAGTATTAGATACAATTCTGAGAACATGATGGTTTTAGATAACATTTTTCAACACATAAATTATTATAAGAAACAGACTGTAATGCAAACATTTTAAATAGAAACAGCCTTAAAATGGAATTGGAAAGAAATAAATTTTCAACCATATATGCATGCATATATATATATATATATATATATATATATATATATATATATATATATATATATATATATATATATATATTTTATTCAAAAATGAATAATGTATTAGTTCAATATCAGTATTAGTGCATTTCTTTTCATAACTTCAAATTGAGTATTAAAATAGTTATGTTTCTGATGGATAAGTTATATAACTAGATGGAATAACAAATTGATCAATAAATTTTGTTGAGATTACAAAGCATACATTTTTTAGACATAGTATCAAACAAAAGAGCAGTATCAGCTATAAAAACTCAAGGTAATTCATCTAAGTTAAAAAAAATTTACAAACGAAAATAGTTTTAATCTGTAATAAAATAGTTGATTTTTTGTTTTTTTTTAATCAAACACTAATTTTTTTATAGTTATCTAGCTCAATTCTACTTTGAATGTGACATAACATTAGTTAATTTTTAAAAAATTTTGTAGCTGCATGATGAAAAAATTGCCAATAAAAATTGTGCAGGTTTAATTATAACTAATGTAATCAGTACTTTCTCCATCATAATTAAATCTTCCAATCAAAAATATCAATTTAATCATATAAAGTTTTAAAATGACACATTGCTTTACAAAATTTATGTTGCATTTATATATAAAAAAGGCCATTTAAGTCATTTTTAAGTTTTTCTTTCAAAATATATGTAATCCCAACAAAATTTAGCAAAAGTGGAAAAATTTTCATCAATTTCATTACTACAAAATGATTTTAAATTGAACATAATATATGAAGTATTAAATTGAAAGAGCAACAATATGATATAACACTTGAATAATGTTTTTTCCAAATATTTTTCACAATGCAAGTGTGTTTCATATGAATGTTTGATGTTTTTTATGATTGAGAAATATATATTTGTATTTAAATATAACTCGTTTTTCATTTCAAAGGTTTAAGTAACAATATATTAAAATTGCAAGTTTATGCTGATATATAATGTTAAAAGCTACATGCATTTCATTTAAGCATATTTTACAGTGCTTTGAAGTAAATATTATTACAAGAAAAATTGCCACTGAATTACATGATAGCTAAAACTAAATGTGTATTTATGTTCTATCAACTAATAATAGACATCACAAATGCACAAAATACAGTTATGAAATATGTTCATATGATTAATGCCAAAATGCTGGAAATATAGAGATGTTGATTTAAAAGATAAATGAGTAATTTATAAACATATCAGAAAAATATTGTTCAAGACATAATGGAAAATGGCACAATTAATTCAAGAACTTTGATAAAAAAATTTTTTTTACAATTATTTTTAAGAAAGTAAATTCTGATAACTCAATATTGGTATCAAATCACAAGTAAACTTCATAACTATTGTTTAAAATAAACAACAAAATGATAACTATATATATATATGATATAAATAAAAAATAACACTATTTTGATTTAAAATTCAATTTAATATTTATTACTATCATACTTTAAACATCAAAAATCATAACAAAAATATCAATTTAATATTAAAAACTATAAAATATTTCTAAATTTAACTGAAAAATCATTTTTAAACAAATAGGTATTTTACAACCAGTCCATTCCAAAATACATCCCTTTCTTTAGAGATATAACACTAATTAACAAAACATGCAAATGACATAGGATGCATATATCTTACTTTACACATTATGTTTATAAAACGTTTCCAAAACTACAAATTTAATATTCTCTTTTTAATGAAAAAGAACAATTGTATATTACATTTTGTCTTACAAAACTGAGACAACAAAAGTGGCTTTCTTAAACAGTGAAAGCAATGTCAGCTTTAAGGGAGATGTGATGATCACTAAGTTTATCAAAATCAACATCAAGAACTCCAATAGTGTGCAAACTACCAGAGCTGTACCACACAAGATCAGGTGATGTTGCTTTTAGTTCTGGAATATATAATTCATGATCCTAAAAAAAAAAAAAAATTCCAATATCAGAATGCTTAACTTCACACAGTAAAAGAAATCATTATATAAGAGCAACTTCTATTAAAAAAATTTCTACCACATAATTTAATTATATTCAAATCTTCATTTTTCTAATTTGAAAATTTTAAATAAACTTACACAATAATATAATTTCATTAAATGTACTGAATAAATTATCTTTATTCATCTTTTAAATAAAAAAAATAATTTATAAATATACACATACAGTCTTATCACAAAAATATGTTCAATTAAGGTACTCCATTTGATTATCTTTTACTTACAATAAACAAGAACCATTTTTGCCTTACACACACTATTCTCTCAATTCTAATGACATTAAAAAAAATTAAATACAGTTTGTAAAAGCTTATCTTAATTTTAATTGTGTTTTAATATATACCAACTATTTTCTACTATTCAGAATATTTTTGGAAATGACAGATAAAAAAGAGCAAAGATATTGTATCAAATTTTAGATAGAAATTTTTCATTGCACCTTGTCATCAATTTTTATTATTTCTAACTCCATATATAAATTAAAAAAATATTGATGCAAAAAATATATATTGAGAATGGTATAATAACCTAATCTCATTTACAATTAGGTGATTAATAATAAAGCAAAATGGAGTAAGATTTGTTCAAATTTATTCAAATAATTTTATTAATTTAAAAATAATACAGTCAAACAGATTTAGAATACTTAGTATGTGTATTAAAGAATAAATATTTTTAGTAATTTAGAATAATAACAAAGATAGGGGATATTAATTATCAATTATTGGACCTTAATTTCCAATTCGTTTTTTAATAAAAATTTAGGTATAAAAAAAATGGAAAAGTAACTAACAATGTAAATCACTCTTAACTCAGTAATTCTATAATTTAAATCCAACATATCAACAATTAATTTCAAAATAATTTTTTCATTGGTATTTAACATTTTTTAAACAACACAAATTTGAACAAAATTATTTCAGTTTAGAGAAATTCATCATTTATTTGAACATAGTGATTATTCTAACAGCCATAAAAAATGCTTTTGTTTTAAAAGTAAAAGAACACAACTTGAAAATGTTTTTTTAAAAAACTGCTATTATATTTAACTATCTTAAATAAAAAAAATAGAGTTTTAATTTTTGACAAGGATCATTTCACAAATAACAAAACACATATTTTTCTTTAGTAAACAATTACTTTTATTGTTCTAATACCATTTATTTTCATAGTACAGTAAATAAATAATATTTGCAACTATACCTTTAAATTGATACTGCATAGTTCATAAATTTTAAAATTATTAAAAATGCATAAAATGATGGAAAGAACAAAATATGACACATTTTCAATCTCAATCCCAACTGATTTTTCAATATTTCCAATCCTCAAAAATAACAGGCTAGCAAATTTTGATGGAAGATTAGTAAATTTGAATGATAATGCCAATTTAATTACCCGCAACAAATATTACAGTTATTAGTTGAGGATGTTGAACAAAAGTTTTGCAATTTTGATTTATACGAATAGTCACTTTTTGTTTATGTAAGTTCATTCTGTAGATGCCAACACAGATATCAACTAAATGATTAAATAGTATTGTTTTAAAATTATAACTATAGTTAGGAAATATCAAATCTTCAATATTCCGTTTGTAAGAAAAACTTAAAGTTGAAGAATTTTATACTAGCTTAAAAACAAAAATTTTGAATCAAAAATTTAACAAAAGATGGAAATCCACTCACATATCAATAAAAATAAAAAAGAGAACATTTCAAACTAAGCCTAGTTATATAACTGAGTAAAGAAATAATAAGCAAAATATGACTGTTTACCTCAAAACCTGAAATAAAATTGTCTTTTACTAGATCATTAAAATTATGATAAAATCAATTTTCATTTCAATAAAGAAGTCTTATTTACCACCTACTTATAGTTTTTAAATTTCATATAATAAAATGTTCATAAAATTCAAGAAAAAAATAGCTGATATGAGACTTATGAATACTTTTTTAAAACAATAACATGAATCATTTACTTATTTCTGAAGTTTTTTTTTTGTCTGTAAAAGTATACAAAATTTTTAAACTTTTATTTAAGCAACTATAAAATTATTACTTACCAACACAGAATTATAACAACTGCATAAATTTGAGGACGGGTGCTGGAAAGACTTCCACAAGAGATCCACTAATGATGAATTCTATAAATGAATTAAAATAGCTTTTAGTTTCTAAAAATCATATTTAACAAATAAAAAAATATTTAATAGGTAAAAAAAATTCAAGATTGAATGAAAAATTTGAAATATTTTTGATTGCCTAAGCACATTAGATACTCAAATTTACTCTCCTCCCCTGAATATAAATAAATAAACAATAAAAGTTTTTAAAAGTCTTAATAAATTTGTAGCAAAGAAAAAAAAATACAAGGATTTCATATTTGGAAAAAAATTAAAAGATTACATAATTTTATATTCTCTAATTCACAAGTTAGTCAATTTAGGTTAATCAAACATTTTTTCAACAATACCTAAATAAAATTACTAATTTTACAACCCATAATTTTCAGAAACTTTAGTTGCAGAATGTCATTTTGTAAAAAAATTTAAAAAATGACATTTTTAGATAAGAAATCATACCATACTATTTAATATATATAATTGTTATTGTTTATATATATATTTATATATAAACAATAAATGAACCAGAGTTCATTACTTCAACAAATTTCCATGATTAAAAATTTCAAAACAGCTTGAAAAACATTAATTAGTTACTTTCTATCAATAGTTGACATTGACTGCTTAAGATTTTTTAATAAATACATGGTTGAGAAATTTCTTCACCTTATTTTTATTAAGTTTCTATAAATTAAAGTATATTTTGATAATTTGCTGTTCAGTTTAAACCCCCAATCAAATTTTCAATAATCAAAGTCAAATATTTGTTTTGTTTCTTATCTTCGAAGGTTTGACAAAGATACAATAGTTGATTTTCAAGAAAATCAACAAAGAAAGTGAATTAGTGAAATATTTATTAAAATAAAATATATACAAATCCCTTAAATTACTTTTTTGAAGGGTTTGTGAAAACATTTAGGAAACATAAATAACCCAACATCTAATATTGTATTGTTAAAGAAGTATTCACTGCATAATGATTATGAAATTCAGTTATATTTACCTTAAATTTATCTTTCCCCCCATTGAAAAATTTGGTGCAACAATTTAATCAGTCTTTATTTGCTCAATTAAATTCTAGAGCATGTTTGTAAGTTTAGGAATTTAAAGTATTCTTTATTTTTTAATATATTTAATAATGAAAAACTATTTTTAAATTATTTTTCTCTAAAGCAAACTAATGTTTTAATGGGTTTTATTTATTTATTATAATTTGCCATTAATATTCCTATGTTCTTTCCTATCTAATGGAAATTTCTCAGTTTTTTATAATCTTAAAAACTATAATACATAAAAGAAAATTAGAATATATAATTTTTCTTTAGCAATATATAACTAAAATTCTCAATTCAAGGCATTCTTCGTATCAATAAGGTTTTTTATGAACTATTAATGTTAGAAAAATATTTTTTATATTTTTCAGCAATATTACTGTTATAAATTAATAACATTACTGAATTATAAAATTCACACAGCAGTTAAAAAGATTACAAGTTCCAAAACACTTAGTATATTAAAAAAGTTTAGTATGGAACTGAATTTGCATTTATGTGAGTTCTTTAAAATACATCCCTTAAAGCGACTGCTAAAGTTGTGGTCTGCGGAACACTAAAGTCCACAAGAAAATTTCACTGCTCTCCAGAAATCATCAGTGATCTGTGGGATTTAAATTATAAATTCACTGGTCCATGATGTCACTAAGTTTGGTGACCGATGTCTTAAAGCATGAAAAAAATATCAGCAAAGTTGTTACCTTTCTAATTTTATTTGACTTTCAAAAACATTTCCTTCCTCTATTGATAAAATAAATCTCACAATGTTAGATACAACACACTGTATATAGTTAATAAAATCTGCACAATTTTAGAAAAAATTTACATCTTATTCCTTAAAAAAATGCAACAAAAGTATATTTTTAGGTATAATTACATTTTAGCAAATATATTTGATTCTTTGTCAATAAACTTGACAAAATTCTTTGTCAATAAAAAGTTATACAAAGAAATAATTTTTAAGCTTGCATATAATATTATGTTAAGTGCTTTTTCATTAATCACTGTTTAATTTTTTTCTACGTTTGGTGACCATATTTAGTTTTAACTTAAAATAATATTCATCTTTTAATAAAAATCTTAAGTTTGTGTAAAAAAAAATTTTTTTTGATATTTATTAGTTATTAAATCCTACATTTTTTTAAAACTTATATATACATTAGGAATGTATTGAAAATTTTCCTATTCTAAATGTTTATAAAATAAAATTGTAATAATCAAAATAGATTATATACATACAAGAATATTATTAAAGATATTTTCTTTTTTTTCCATAGCTCTCAATATCAGTTTAACATTTTATTTTAAATTTTAATTTTACTAAATATTTTTAGAATTTTTATTTTGCTTTTTTTCTGATTTTAATTGGACAACACCAGTAAACCATTTGCATAAATGTATGCAAGTCTTGCAGTAAATGATATGCCATCAAAAAAACGTTTTCGTCCCCAACACAAATAATACAAAATAATAATTAAAAGTTACAATTAGTAAAACTTAAACTAATTTAATTAAAGCTAAATAAAACATTTCCATTATAAGTATAATTTTTAATTTGAAATCTTGAATTTTTTGTTAACCAATTACAATTGCTATTATGCCCAAATAAGTTCATTGTGCCTTTTCCTTTTTCCATTTTTAGAAATATTAATGAGGTATAATTAAAGCTGCAATAATCTGGTCAAGAAAGATATTCTTGCAGAGTTCTATACCCAATTGGCTGAGCATCTGTCAAGTTTATTGATACTAGTTAAGGACTGTAAAAAGGCTCTATAGAAATATATTCTCTTCAAGAAACCATTCTCTTCAAGAAATATATCTTTGGGTCCCTGTTTTTAAATTATGAAAACCAATATCTCAGCTTCATTAATGTGTCTTCACACTCTAAAATTGGTTAGGTTTGTTTGACATTAAAAAGGTCATTTTATGCACACAAGGACAAATTAGACCATCTGTGAGTGTGGAGAGAGTCCAGTCAGACTATAAATAGAATAGGGGATCTAAATAAGTAGTATTAACAATTCTTCGTTTTAGAGCATTCGGAACAAATTGTTACTAAAAGCAAAAATACTTAACTCCAAAAAATAACTCATTAATAAAAGAAAAGTATAACTGATGATTAATGATTTTTGTTTATCTATTAATACATAATAATATATTTATATCTATTACATAATCAAAACTGAAAATCAAAAATTTTTTTTAGATTTTGATATAACTGATATTTTTAAATATGAAAAATATATAATTAACTATGGACAGCAGTTTATTATCAAAACATTTGTAAACAATTGCAATAGTATAATAAATAATAATCAAAAAATATTTTATGATAATTATCCAAAATATTTTATGGATAGAAATTAAAAAAATATCTAAATAAACTAACAACCTAACAGTATTATCAAGTCTGTTCTTATGTAGCAACTTCCTTTTCTTACTTTAAGTAAATTTTGAAAAATTATCTTGAACTGAAATTATAATAATAATGCATTTTATAAGCAGAATAATTTAGTTAAAAGGGAGACATCGTACTAGATGGTAACTAAGTAAATAAAATTAATTTTTATATCAGAACAAATTTGAATCAATTAGTAAAAAGTATTGCTTTGAAAAATTATATTATTTCAAGACAGATGTGTGCAAAAGAAATGAAACAAATAATAAAAACATTTTCATCATGTTTAATCTTTTTTAAAAAATCTCTCAGTGAAACAGACACAACATTAATATTTTATTGTGTGCTTTTTAAACATAAAGATTATGTACAGATGAAAAGATAAATCAGAACAAAATATTAATGTATTGTTTCCATAAAGTTAGTTGAACGGAAATAAAAGAGCAAAAAGAAAACCCTTAGAAAATTTCGGAAACTGAGATCAAGCATATTAAGTGCAAATACATTATTTAAAGATTTGATTTCAGAAATAATGTAACAGAAAAAAATTATAAATACTTCTTTTTCAGGTACTGCAATATCTTTTCTTCGCTGCAGCTCATCAATCTTGTCATTGCTAAGATACCCATCTTTAAGTAGTTGATAAGAAGCATCGTTTTCAAGGATATTAAATTCTCCACCAATCAAAAGAGGCTTATTTGTCCCGCCATTTATTCTAATAATTTCACGTGCCAAGCAGGACACCTATAAAACAGTTTTAAGTTAAAATTTCTTAAGAATAAATTTTTTAAAAAATTAATGCATGGGCCTTTTTTTAATAAGCTTTTTAGTTAAAAGGCAGCTAAATACTAACAAGTTTTTTAGTATCTGAATTTAAAATATGTGAATTTCTAGTAATTCTAAAGAGCATTGAAGATTAAAGTAATACTAAAATCTCACTACATTTAAAACTATTTTTAAAAATGCAATTAAACTTTATGTGAAGCAAATGAGTAAATAAATTTCTATTTTTATAAGTAAAATAGGATTTCAGAGAAAATTATCTTATCCATAAATAAATGTTTTTAATTAACAATGTAAAAGTTTATTAACAAATTTTACTATTAATGTCAACTGAATATAAGTATTTTAATTTAATTATATAAAATGACAATTTTCCCAGAACTTAAACATAGTTAAAATATTATTTTACCTGCAAAGCATGTGTACTTAAGTCCGAAGGTGGAATTTGTACGTTCACAACAGTAATAGTATGAGTTCCAATAACAGAAGAAAAAGATGTAAAAAGTACACTACCACATCTTTTAATATGTGTTTTAATAGCAGCTTTGCTCGCCTGGTCCAAAGATGATGTTTCTAGTTCCTAAGAAATAAGATATCATATTGATAAATTATACAAAAAGTTAATAAATAATATATACAACTACTAAAAATTATTATATTATTTTTCAAAAAAATTAATATTTATTTTTTTAAATTTAATTCAAAGTTATTCCATTAACTTCACAAGAAATTTAAAAATCATGCTGCAGTATAATATGTCTTAATTTTCTACATTTACTTGTTCTTTTATATCTTTTAATCACCTATGCTGTCCTGAAATTTTATTAATTTTCATCATTCTGCAATATAAATTGATTTTTATTTTCAAATTTACAACTTAAAGCATCAACACAACTCACCTGACATAACGAACCACATCCAAAACATGTTCGTAAAAATATTCTTATATTTACTTTCCAACCCCACAAAATCACTTTTATTTATTTATGTGTCATATGTGATTAAGAGAGCACCCAGCATCACAAGTGCAGTTTATTTTCTGATTTACATACATAATTATTTATTAGAATTTGAGTATATATTACAAATCTTTCCTTTTCAACACATTGAATACATTTTTCTCGTAAAAACTAGACAATTCTTACACTTATAAATAGATTAATATCATGATTAAATAATAATCAAGCATTCTTTTAATTTTAGTTAAAATTTTGAAATAAAAATAAATTTTCATTTTTAAGCATTTTAATGCTTTTACAAAATTTTCAAAATTTACATTTGTTATTTAAAATAACATCCAACATTTTTTTCTGAATTTAATTTGAGAATAGCAGTATAAAAATTTCATAGGAAAATTAAATATCAAAATGACTATAATTTTCTAGAAGCCAAACAAAATTTCAAAAAGGGTAAGAAAATGTCGAACATTTGAATATTAATACAACCTACAATTTTCAACTGCCAAGATGGAGCAATATAAGGTAAAGGAAAATAGTTATGAAAATAAAAGAAATAAAGATATTTTTCTCCATTATTTAACTTTTTACTAATGTGTTTTACACATGTTATAATCTGTTATGGAAGTCAAACATTCTGAAAAATTATTTTTTAATTTTATTAATTTCAACTATGAACATTTTGACCAGATAATTTTTGTTGATTTTCAATAAAATAAGAAATTTATCAATTTCAGAAATATTCTCTTTTGAAAGATAGAGCTATAAAATATAAATTTCATACTATTTGGTAAATGTTCTAAAAAAATTACTTTGTTTACCAGCATTATTTGTTATATTTACCATTAATATTAGATAGTAATATTTTGAAATGTAAAGATGAACTTAAAGTTGAAAATTAACTACCATGCTTAGAACACAAAAGTAAAAGAAAGGAAACATTTCAGAATGAAGTAAAATTCTATCATTCTTTAGTAATTTTTATGCTTTTTAAGATAACTGTTTAAGTTTGGAATCACCATTAATATACTAATTTAACTAAGGCCACACTAAGAAGATGCTTGGTTAAAATACAAAGCTAACTATCTGAACTTTTTTCGACAGAGACTTACATCAATGGAATTTCTTAACTTCCTTGCTTTTAATCTAACATTGGAGAAATGCAGAAGAGATAGACAATGATGCTTTATGAAATAGATATTATTGAAAAATAAGAAAAGGCAGTGAGAGACGCCTCCCAAGCTATTTAAACTTTTGCTGCAAATATGAACCTCATCATTGATGATGATAAAACTAAATTCATGAAATCTCTATTCTCAGCTGTAATCCATGTGTATTAACAGTACTTTTGAGAGAGTTAATAAAATTAAATACCTTTGCATGATACACAGTGATGAAAGCAAGCTTAAAGCAAAAGTTGCCATTCTTAGTAATATGTGGATTTTAATTAACCACATACCATTTTTCACATTAAAGAAAACGTATGTTGTAATGCAATCTAGAACGAGAAACAACCAGACAACAAAACTAAATCAATAACATACATTTTTAGCAAAGCTTAGATTTTAATTAATCAGACAGAGTCACCCACCTTAAAAACACAATTAAGCAAAGAAAACAAATGAGCAATAAAGCTAAATCAGTATTATAAGCAACATACATTTTTATGAAAAATCGAGTTTGTAATTAATAAGAATTACAATTCACAATAAACCTATATGTATATACCAAATGTTTCTACACATACTTAATACATTACAAATGACAGCAATTTCAATAAAAATAACACAAAAAATAAAAGTTTTCATCTAATCATTATTTGTAGAAAAATTGTCAGCACTGGTTAAACAATATTCCCATGCCAAATTTTAAAAGAAAATGTAAATTCCTTTAGCCACATCTACACCTGGCACTAGCTTTACAAAAATACAAAAACTGAATGTTTGAATTTTATTTCCTTAAAAATAAAAGATTTTTTGTATCACTAGTGTTGCAAGCATAAATGTAAAACAAATGCTTCAATGGTAACTATAACTCCAAATTTTAGCAAGCATACATGTCAGGTTGCATTATAAAGTTGGAAGAATCTATTCCAGAACAGTAATCGACATGTTGGTGCATTTAGCACCTTTACTAACTTCTATAATTTAGTTGATCTGCCTAAGAGTAGAAAACTGTACGGAGGGTAAAATGTTCAAAACAGACTTAATGCTTCGGAATGCATTTGCATAAAGAGATTTTTGTTTTATGATGTAAGATGATTGTATGACATGCGTGAAATTTGTTTTATGTGCAACCCTATTTTATTTGTTTACAATTTAAGAATTTGCTACGTTAAGTTTCCTGTTGTTGGACCAAATTTTTTTAAAGTTATATTATTTGAATTATATGAATAGGAATGGCGGAAAAACCTTACAGAATATGAATGGCGGAGAAACCTTACAGAAAATACCGTAGACGATTTATTTGAAGCTCTTAAAACCATTCTTTCTCAGCCAAGTGAGTTATTTTATTTTTTATTAAAATTTCATTCAGAGGGATTATTAGAAACTCTAATTTTTATAAAAATGTATGTTTACATAAGTAAATACATCTTTAAGTAAGCTTTATTACATGTTCCACGTTAGTGTTAGATTGTGTCATACTGAAATTTCTTTAAAGTGGGTGTCTAATGCCCAGTTAATTTAAATTCAAGTTTGCATAATAAATGCAATTTGTTAATGTTAAAAGTTTATTACCCGATTGTCACTGTAGTAGGTAGCGCTACGCTAATTTTTTTTTAAAATTTGAGTTTTAATAAAAAAAATTTTTTTCTAGTTATTAGAATTTTAATACTTCTATAGTACGTAATTCTAATGAAATATTCAAAATTTCAATATTAGGAATTCAAAGTAGCGAGCGATTCCAAAGTTGAAGCTTGAAGCGATCAGTATTTAGTATGCAGATATTGCACTTAGTGACATAATTTAGGTTGGCAAAATAGCTGTGCAGCACTTTGCGCAGAAAGTGGAAATCGCGCCAACCTTGCAGTTCCGCCCTCTTTAACCAGCAAATCCTTCCCTATAAGAATATGATATCTTAATTAACTGAAGCAAATTTTAAAGAGAACTTTTTTTATTTAGAATGGTATATCAATTTACGATTTTCTCTTCTGTAATGATAGATTTGTTTCATAAATAACACTTATGTACATTAGCACAAACGAAACGAAGCAAGAACGAAAACACTGATGTTAGATTCCTATTTTATATTAATTAAATGGACAAAAAAAATATAAATTGCATGCAATGCAAAGAAATTAAATGTCAAATATTGACATTATTGTTCAGTAGAAAGATAGAAGCCTGGTGGCACAGTGGCAGCAATTCCTTTTCATATCGGCACAGGTTCGATCCCCAGGCAGAACAAGATCAACTTAGCCTTTTCATCTCTTTAGTGGATTGATAAAGCTGAGTATCACACAAACATAGTTGGGAACTTAACATTCGAGGTTTTGCATTAAGTTTTTATACCTAACAGGGACATATGCTTTGCACCTCAGGGCCTTTGACCTGAGGCAACTGTACTTAACTGTTCCATATAAACTGTCATGCTGCTGAGTTTAGTAGTAGTAGATTCCTTGGCATCAAATAGATGCCAAGGAATTGAGTTACTGATAACAAATTTCTAAAAAAGTCAAAAAACTGCATTTTACAGATGCATTTAATAACTAGAATTTTTTTTAATAACCTCTGAATAATCAGGTAAAACTTTCAACTTTTTGTATTAACATTTGACTTTCCAATTTATAGTGATTCTGAATAAAAGTCTATAGAATAAGACCAGAATCTATTGTAGATGATGCTATGTCAAGCTATATAATTAAGCTAACAATGAATCAACATGCTTTATATGTAGAAACAATCTATATTAAAAAATGAATAAAATATCATTAGTATCCATCATACTCATATTATAATTTTAGCCATTTTTTATAGAGAAAATTTAAACTTAAAAATTGTATAACCTTGTATATTAAAGGAAAATAAATCCATAGTGTCTGAAACTTAATAACTGAATATAATTATTAAGAACTTCTTTAAATGTTACTTAAAAGAAACTTTCATTGCAAAATATAATATTCCATGTGTTATACCTAAAAAATTCTATATTTTAACATTGCAATATGTATATGAAAATATATTTAGTAATGTTTAATATCTTTATTTAAGCTATTTTACAGATACTGTTATGTAAACATTTAGAATGTATATACACAAGAAAAAAACATACCTTTTCAATTAATCGCCTTAAAGAGACATCTGAATGTCCACTTAAACAAAATAAAGAATTTTTATAGAAAGTAGCCATTCCTTTCAAACTATCTTCAGGTTGACAGAAAACGCTTTTATAACCAAGAGCATCAAGACTAGGTTCTAAAACTGAATTATAAAATGGTTTTGGTACATGTTGCAAACAAATAATGTGTGAATTGAGTTTATGAAGTTCATTTAATAGTTTTTCCTTTTGCACACTCATATCTGATCCTAAATTGTAAGATAAAAATCCAAAAGTTTGACCTTTAACAGACTGCAAAATACTTTCTTTCAATTTTGAATTAACTTTATATTTGCGACCAGGTAATAAACAATATTGGTCAATCATTGTAGATGAATTTAAATGAACATCTTCATGTGTACCATTTTCTTTTGACACAGAATTTTCTTTATTTTCAATATTAACATCAGCAACTTGTGGAACTGGTACAGGATTCATTACTTCATTAACATTTTCAGTGCCATTTAAAGTATGATCTGATTTATTTTCTTCAGAATTAGAATTTATAAAAATTGCACTGCTATCAGTAGCAATGTTTACAGAAGAATTAGGAATCTCAAGAGCAGGTTTACTTTCCTGAGAAACATTTGCATTATTTGTACATACTTCTGAATAGTTTGTTTCCTTAATATCTTCAGGACTGTGAGTGGTTTTTCCTGGTTCTGAAGAAGTTTCAGAAGATAACTGTTTAGTTTCTTCTAAATTAGTATCCAACTGTTGAGCACTTGAAGATTGTTGAGATGGAATATCAATTATATTTTCTTTTGTTACTTCAATTTCAGATTTTTTATTAGATATATCTTCATTTGGCAGTTCTTTTGAAAGTTTTGTGTCTTCAGGTTCAAGTGATGTTGAATGTTCTATTTTATTATTAAGTGATTGATCTGAGTTACATGTGTTTTCTGGTTTTTCTGCAACAGATTCACTGGATTCTTCAATCTTGTCTTTTACTGATTCCTTCTTTTGTTCATCATCAACATCCTTTTTGTCAACAGTTTCTTCAGACATTTCTTCTTGAGATTTAGAATCATCTTGAGAAACAATACCTGAATCACATTCATCCACTTCCATTGGCTCTTCTATTTTATTTTCTGTAGATTTTTCATCGGCAATGTTTGATTCTTTAATTTCCACTTTTAGTTCCTTTTCTACATCATCTTTTTTTCCTTCAGTTAAAGATTCTTTTATACGTTTATTGGACTCTTCAGGTGAAGATTCCCTCTTTCGTTTTCGATTACTTTCAACTTCATTTTCTTCTTTTTCTTCACTTTTCACATCATTGATATCTTCAATATCCTCCTCTTCATCTTCAGTATATCGTTTAGCCTGAACACAACGAGTAGGTCGTTTCTTAGGTGATTCTTCTTTATGTGATGCAGAACGTGCACTTCTTCGAGAAGATTTTGGTTTACTCTCTCCTTTTTCTTCAATAGCTTCAATTTTTTGTCTTCTTCCTCCCAATTTTGAAGCATCTTTTCCTTTTTTAACTGTATTACCTTCCTTAGTTGCGACAACTTCTAGTTCCATACTATCATCAGATACATCAACTGTTTTACTTTCTTCCTCATCTTCTATTTTTTTCTTACTAGGCCTACCCCTTCGACCAGGCGTATGCCCTTCTGCCTTTTCTTTTGAGCCGCGACCTCTCGCGGCCGGTCTAGTTGATTTATTTCTGCCACGAGGTTTAGATTTTTCATCTGAATCAGATTCATCAAATTCATCTCCACTATCGAAATTCTCATCGTACTTAGGAGTTGGAACTTCCTCTTCACCATCACTTTCTTTATAATTGACACGACCAGTACTTCTTCGAGTAGATTTCACACGAGTTGCTGGGGTTTCAAGCCCTTCCCTTCCACCTCGTGTACGTGAATCAGACGGAGAAGTACTTTCTCTGCGTAAACCAGTGGTACTTCTGCTTTTTGGTGACTTTGAATCAGCAACAGAAGCAGCAGTCTGGGCTGCAGTAGAACTACGACGGGATCGAGATGCATCTTTTCCCAAAGGCAGTTCAGATTTTGTCACAGAACGACCAGATCTCCTAGGAGCAGCCTAAAATATTTTTTAACACATTAATTAATAAAATTTAAAACATGTGATATTTTGTCAAAAGTACTAGAAAGCTCATTTAAATATTTTAAAAAGAAAATATATGATTAAAAATTGTTTAATTCCAATGAAAAACAAATAAAAGTAAATATTAAATCATAAATGAAATTCTTTACCATTAACTTAAAGAAAATAAATATTATTAACAAAATCTGTTTAATTTTACATAGATGAATAGTTCCTTCTGATATTATGTTTCTGATAAATTATTTCATTCATGAACATGAAAAACATTTTTCAACATTTGCAGCAGTATAGATTTCTTATAATTGTTTACACACACTTAATACATAGTTTATTTTGGATACATAATATAAATGTGATTATATCAGCTATACATAAAAACTTGAATTAATTATTTTCCTATCAAATTAAAAATATGCCCAAAAAATTATGAAAATACCAAACTGGCAATTTTTCCTTTCAATGTGATAAGTATACAAGAAAATATAATTTAATTGCCTGAATTAAAACACTCATAACAATAAATAAAATATAAGAAAATTACATATATCTTTACAGTATGAAGATCATAAGAAAAATCCAAGAAACAAATGTTGTCTAATTTGTAAAATTGCTAAATGTTAATAAAAATGATTCCATTAATTGGATAATGGAAAATAAACATTTAAGTACTGAAAATCTTTTAATTCCATTGTCTAATTTAATTCAATAATAATTACCTTTAAAGACTAATCTATAAACAAATATTTTCTAAATGCAAAAAAAAGGCAAACTTCAATATTTCTTAGATAAAATTATTTAATACACTAGTGGTTACTTTATAACAAGTATTTTAACACATTTTTTCAATCTAAAGTGGGCTTGAAATGCCATTCTTTCTTTTACAAGGCAGTTAATGAATTTCAATAACTTCCCTTTTCTCATCATATACATTATAATTTGTTCTTTAGTTCATTGCAATTTTTAGTTCTTAATTTAAGCTAATCTGTTTTTACAACATAGAAAAAATTATTTGCTTTCCAAATCAATCATTATGAATAGTTGTGATATTGATTGCTACAGTAAAGTTGCATTTAGGCATAAAAAGTAATGAGTGATACATATGGTATTTCCTACAAAATAGCATAGTGGATTTATGCAAACTGATAGTGTGCAGCTGCTAAAATTCTGAATATTTTAATTTTGAATTTCAAGGAAATCTGCAAATAAAACTTTTTACTAAGTTGGATGATTTTGACAAAAGTATTACGTTCCAAACTATCACAGACAATTATGATTGAAATAAAAATGCTCCACAATAACAAATTAAAAGTTACACAATGAAAAATAATTTTTTAAAGGCACAAAATTATTGTGAGAGTTTTTAGAACTCAATAACTGTAGGATCAATACAAACCAAAGAGAATTGAAAATTTAATTAGGATCTAGAATGTTCATATTTCATGCTGAATCTGCAGATCAAAACTATTCTAAGCACATATGTTTTTCAATCTAGAAGTACAGTTGATCATGAAGAGAAGAACATTGCTTATTAAAAAATCATTTTTTCAATTTACTAAAAGAATTGGAAAAATCTAAAATCACTATTATTGACATTACGATATCCTTCTACATACGCAGAAATAATTCTCACTAAAAACACAGAAAAAATGACAAAAGGCAGCACAACTTTAAAACAAAAATATTCCTCACAATTCAACCAAACCAGGTTATAGCAACTGAATATTGTAAAGGAATGCAAGGAAAAATATAGAATATATGAGCTTAATCAAACAGTGTTAGAAATGGAACATGAAATAGTGATACTTCCCTTGTATCATTGGTAATGCAATGAAATTTATCTAGACACAAGTGAAATATGTAATAGTGTACCAAAATAAATCTTTAAAATTAAAAATGTTAAGAAATTGCTAGAATCTTTATTAAACTTAACAGATGATGATAGGAAAAGAGATAAATTGAGTACTAGAAATGATAGTCAAAAAGACTAATCAGTTCACAAAATGATAGTGTAAGTAATTTCAGCAAAAATAAAGATGAAATGTTTTAATTTGATTATAACTTTTAAATTAAAGCCTTTTATGTTTATAAATTACATGTTTTCAAGTCAAAAGAAATGTTTGTAAAATTTCTTTCAACACATGAAAACAAATTATTTTGATAATCATAACAATATTTGAAAGTGTGTATATATATATATAATTTGTGTATTCTTTAAAAAAATCATTTAATTAACTGGCATTTAATTTCAAAATAAACCTTTTCAAAGTTCATAACCTTATTTTCATATAATACAATACATATCAAATTAATAGGTCCATTCTTCAAAGTTTTAAATGTTAATTTATACAGCAGAGATAATTATACAATAATCATTACAACTATTTAGGAAGCAATTTGTTACAAAATAAATAATTTATATTCATTTTAAGTATATTTTCATTTTGAGCTATTTTGAAAATACATATTTGAGCTATTTTGAAAATCGGCCTTTATAAATTGATGCACCAAAATGTTAATAATTACACAATTTTTGCGTAAATCTTAGTTTAGCTTTGTTAGGGAATATGGTAGTTATACTGAAAGTTTTGAATTATATTTGAACTTCCGATTTTAGTCAAACCAAATAAGCAGTCATCCTTATCTTCATTCATTAGGGTAAAGTAGATACATTTAAGAAGTGTGGGAAACTGAATAAAGAAACTGCTAAAATTTTAAACATCACAAAATTTAGTAAATATTTTTCCACTAAGAAATACTTGTAGGAATAAGCTATAAGACCATCAAATGTGACATATTGATAAAGGATTATTGAAATGGAACAAGACTCTAGAAACAAGTTTTAATCAAATATCAAAATCTAAAGACTATAATGTATTAAAAAGTTTAGTGATTTACTTTACATGAAAAGCTCTGAATTTGACTGAAGCTTTGACTCACTGCTCTGAATTTGACTGAAATATGGAGAAAAAGTTTAAATTTTCAAGGGAAATGTCATGAAAAAAATATTAGATTGTGATATTTAGAGAAGGAAAAACTTCAATGTGGATGGTCCAAACAGCAATGTAATTGGTACACAATCTGTATAATAGAAATAGATTTTGAAGAGACAAACTAGCTAGTAGTGGGTCCATTAAGGCATGATCAGGTGTGCAAGGGAAATTAATATAGCATTTGTAAAGTAACACTTGAAATGCTACTTGAATAAATATTTTCTTCTTTAATAAGAGCAATTTGGATACCCATTTTAGATGTTCCAACACAAAAACATGATTTAATACTAGTATACTTAACACAGAGAATATAGTAACATTAGAAATAAAGGAAAGACAATAAAGTTTACAATCTGTAGTTGTTGATTAGGCAAGATTACGTGGATTATTGTTTTTCAGAGTTTTGCATTTATATTCTATATGCTTTTTAATGGTATGTTTATGTATTTGTTATTTTGAGAGTACCATTTTCTTTCATTTTTGCTTATGAAATTCTTGGTGACAATTGTGAAAACGTCACTTTGTTATTGACAATACATCATTTCTCTGTTGATCATTTTATAAAATTGCACCAAATGTGTTATGTATACTAGGATTTTACCAAAACTACTTTTGTGCATATCACAAAACCTATTTTTGAATGGTTTTCAGATAATGTGAACATATTGTTGATAGGTCATCATGCATTTTGATCAAAATACAATAAAAAATATACACAACATACTTATAAGAATAATATATACATGTGCAAAATTTCTTTTGTAACCCTTGAAGCATACTAGTAACCCTTGAAGCATTTGATAAGTAATTTGTTAAGCATTTGAAAAAAATAGTTTAATGTTTATGTTGCAAATTTTTTTTGAAAGTTAAGTTTTTGAATATTAGTTTTGCAGTGAATTTTTTGAATTTATAAAATAACCTAATTTTTATACTGTTTTTATCATTTTGAATCATTATTTTCCTTGTGAAATATATATGGCCACGTAATCATTCTGAGAATATCGTGGCATACCGGTGTCGATGATTCTGCAAGAAATGATTAGGTGAATTATTTTATGTATTTAATTAATATTGCTGTTCTATTTAATATTTCATGTTACATATTAAGTATATTGTTTATAAATATTTCATATATTGATATTTAGATTTATTTAGTATGGGTTAATGTTGATTAATTTCAAAATCTAGTTTTTTATAAGATTATTTTTATTGCCTAAATTAAATTGGGGCTAGATTGCACAACTAATTTTTTGAGGTAGGTGGCACAGTCTGTGAATTAAAATTTGATTTTTCATAAAAATGCACTTTATTTATGTTAGAAATTTAGCTTTATTGCCCGTGTGGTAAAATTCAGTGTATCATCTTTGTGGTAAATAGCACTACATTGAAGTAAGTTTTTTTTAAAGTGGGTGCCACTGCTCAGTTAATTAAAATTCAAATTTTCATAAAAATACACTTTATTTATGCTAGATATTTAACTTTATAACATGTATATCACCTGTTGTAGACTGCGTTATACTTAGTTTATATTTGTTTATTATGCAATCTTTTTGAGAAATGGGTTTTTAGCTATTACCATTTTAAAAATTCTGTAGTAATTATGAAATATTTGAAATTTTGAAAGTTGAAATTTAAAATATTGCGTGATTGCAAAATTGAAGTTCGAGAACAATTGGTATTTGGTAACAAACTGTTGCTATAATTTAGCCTGGCAAAATAACTGTGCAGCGTTTGGTGCAAAAATTGGAAATCATACCAAACCCACACAGTTCCATGGTTTTTTTTACCATAATTTTAACTGATGCCAAATTTTGGATATAAAATCCAATAAAAAATAACAATCTTTATGTATTTGTATACTGAAAATATAAATGTCTGAAATGAAATTTGGCAAATTATAACTTAGGAAATCCACATAAATACAATTAAGGCAATGCACATAAAGATATAAATACATTTATAAGTCATTAACTCCCATATTATTAAAACATAAATATTTATAAAATTAAAATTTGTGGAAAAAATATGAAAAATTTTACCCCTTCAATCTTAGAATCAGCAGCAGTTTCCTTTTTTGCAGCTTGACTAGTTCTTCTAGGCATGGTAATAAATCTTCATAAACTTTAAAAAATTAACAACTTTCAGCATAAGGCTAAAGAAAAATATTAACGTATGGGAAATTATTACAGATAAAAATCTTTAAACTATTATTTTAAACTCATAAAAAAATTAACCAAAATATCAGTTATTAAAAAAATCAGTTTATATAAACGATCAGCTTTAAAATTAAAATATTATTAAAAATGATAACCGCTTATTATAAGTTCCAAAAACCTTTGAATTTATTATTTGAAAATATCAATAATAGATACAACTGAAATCAATAATAAGTTATTGCAGAAGATTAAAATACACATTTGAGATTGTAAATGTTTTTGTCCAATTTTTAATATCATAATGATGAATTACTTAATGCAGTAGTCACCAATGTGGTGGTCCGTGGACCACTAGTGTTCCACGAGAAAATTACACTAGTCCCCAAAAAAATGTGGAATATACTTACTATCATGTTAAGTTATGTTTTCAGATGCACTGAAACATAATCAATTCCTAATAATACATAAAAAGTTATAAAAATTTTATTTCAAAGAATAATGCCTCAGTAAATAAGTTGTACTGCTGTAGTTGCTCTGTTTTAGTTATATGGTTTGTCTCTCATCTCATTTCTCGCACTTTTCTAACCTTTCACTTTCCAGTATGTCACATAGGTATATCAGTTCAAGCATTTAAAAGTGGGTTTACCTTTAAATAGCCCAATTTTAAATACCTCAATATGACATATTGAGTTCAATATAAAATATATTTAATATATTAGTTAGATTATTAAGGAACTTTCTGTGTAATTTTTTTTTATATAAATTGAAGTTATTTTAAGACTGGAATGATTTTAAATTTTAACCATGTGCATATTTTCTTTTATTTCAAATTTAATTGTATAATATTCATAATTTTATGCTATTTATTGGGATCTTATTTTAAATAAGCAGGAGTATTCATCATACTAATAATGCATAATGCTAAAAGTTTGATATACTTAAACCACTTCTTAATTATTTTGTTTTTACAGTTTTTGTTTATTTTATAAGATTTATTAATAAAGCTTTCATTATTTAATTATAATTAATAGTTTCATTTTGTTAACTAGGTAAATTTTATGTGTTTTTAGATCATAATTTTTTTATAAATATATTTAACACTTAAAAAACCCTATTAGTGGTCTGCAGGATTTAATTTATGAATTTAATGACCCGTGAGTACAAAAAGTTTAGCAACCACTGACTCAGTGCATGCGATACAAATTTTACAAAAATGTCAAAAGAAAATGGTATACGAGATACCTATTTGATAATTTTCATCAAAATTAAATTATTGATGTTTGTTAGCATTTCAAGGCTAGTGATAACAAGGTTATATAATAACCTTACATAACACAAGTAAAAACTAAAAAAATGCTGCATATTTGTTATAAAAAAAATCCTTTACCATTTTGGAAGGAGACAAGTGAATGGAAGTATAACCAAATTTGACAAGTCAGTTTCTAAGGAAATAATAGAAGTTTCGTGTCATATTAATAATAAAAATGAAAAAAATTCTTTCATAGCAATAGGAAATGAGTAGAATGAAATATACTATTTAATTAGAGAAACATTCCTGATTATAAAATACTGATTTATATTCATCAATAAATTCTGTTTTCAATATGCAATTTCAAAGATATCTCTCCAGCAATAATTATAAAAGATGCTCTATAAAAGTAATTTGGAATTTTAGAGTTGAAATTCAGTGAGATTTTGTTCACCATAAAAGTTTTCTTTATCGTCATAATATAAAATCAAATACATTTCATTAAATTGAAAAAAAAAACCTTGAGAAAACATGCTTATTTGAGGATTAGTTATTTATGAGAATAATATATTCTTATTATATAACTATTTGTTTCTATATACATTATATAGAGTACATAAAATACTGTATTTAACTATAGTAAAAATCAGTAATATGTTCAATATTTTGCAATAAAAAGTAAGCAATATGAAACATCTGCTATACGAGTTAATTAAATATTAAAAATACTTATTTATTAAACTATGTATTGATCTATAAATAATCTTGACTTTTAAAATTATAAACTAAGAAATTATCTTGATTTTATAACTTTCTAAAAATCATGTTTAAAAAAAATTCATTATTTGAAATAAATTTTATACATCAAAGTTTCATGATTATTTTATTGTTTGAACAAATCATACATGCGCGCGTATAGATAATGTAAAGTAAAGTATAAATAATAAACTGAGAAAAATAAAAGCAAATAAATAATTTAAAGGGAAAGAACAGTCCAAGCTAAGTCTTAATATGGAGAAACTTCAGTTGCAAGAAAAAGAATTTCTGTTAAATAATTTTCTTATCTTTATTATGTATCACTGATAAAACCTTTTTATTTATGATATTGAAAATATTTTAATTTAGTGAATATTTTTGTATGTTTTTTCACTAATTATGAATCATTTGCTGTTTGTTCTAAATGAAAAGTCAACCATATATTATTCAAAATCATTTTCACACATAAATATCTAAATACACATCAATTATAACACTCTTACTTTTTGTAGAGTTATAAATTTTTATTTTCCTCAATGCTAACATATTTTTTATTATTCACAAAGTTAATGTTGACTGACAAAAATAAATAGCATAATCAAAATTTAAGCAAAAGAAAATAGAAAGTCTCAACAAAATATTTTATCAAGTGAAAAAATAATAGAGCCTTTAAAGAACACAATTTTGAGATTGAATAAAAAATGAAAAAAAACTGCATCAGTATATTATTTTTGAAGATCAAGTACAAACTTCCGAAATTTATTCAGGTGGTTAAATATAAGAAATGGAGAATAGCATTAAGGATTTTCCTCAATATTACAGACAGTAAAGAGACAATATGTAAAAAGACAAATGTTACAGATAACTGAAACACAGAAGTGTTACAAATCAAATAAATTGATGAATTCTCATAAAAAAATTAAAATTTAGAATATTTTTCCAGTAAGCTAACACCCTGACAAGAAACAAAACAGAATATCACTGCTTTATTTTTTAGAATAGTTGAAATTTATTTAAACAATTTTTTTAATCATATTCAAAGAAAATTTTTAATTTATTTTAGTTTGAAACTAAGAAAAATTTTGAATTTATCTTAGTTCTAATTAAAATCTTAAAAAAAAATATATGATCAAAAAAACTGTTTTAAATAAATGATAAAAGTTAATTCTTAAATAAAGATTATGAACATCTGAGGCAAGATTCAAGAGATAGTTAATCTTTAAAAACAATGATGATATAAAAATTTGGAGAAAAATTATGATTTATTATATCTTATGTACAAAACAAACAATAAAAAACCAATAAAAATTGAATAATATATAGTGAAAGAAACTGCATACTTTATGAAAAGAATGTAGTATTTAATAAGTGTATGCTACAAAATATTTTCTAACTAAGGATCTCATATTATTTAAGTAGTTGTACTTTTAATCATTTATGAATTTATATTTCATTTAAATTATTGAATTACATGTTTACATCATATTAATAATTTCATTAAAAAAGTAAAAATGGGCTTTCCCTTCTTAATTGTATACATATATATATATATATATATATATATATATATATATATATATATATATATATATATATATATATACTTCTATTTTAATATATTAAATAACTTGAAGATTAAAAAGCTTTTACTGTAATTTAAAAGTAGACATTTTTTAACATTAAAATACATCTTTTGGTAAATATAACTGTTATATTATCTATTAAGTTAGATTAATCAAGATCTCTGACTTATTATTGATCTATCTTAACAATAAAAATATATATAGTTTTTTTTTTTCTGTTTCTAAGAATTAATAAATGTTCCATACAAAATTAACACACGAGGTTATAAAGAAATTGTCAAATGCAAATAATGAAAAAGATTTTTTTATTATGTTGACAAACCATAATATCTGTAAAATAAGCTGTTGTAAAACAGCTACATTAACAGATATGAACATCAAGTACCATTTTTTAATATATGATTAATTAAAGTCAGTACATATAAAGTAAATAAAAAATCAGAATAAAATAAGACACATACAATTGCAATAAACACTACACTAATAAGGTGTATATTCATATCAGTAAAATCAGTTTATTTCTAGGGGGGTGTCTCGCCTCTACGTGGTGCCCTTTATAACGCCTTTTGGTAACCAAACGAGACACACTTTCGTCACTGCAGCCCAATTTTTATTGGGCTGCCAGAGGACTCATGGCCGATAAGGCCGCTGTCTTGACGTAGGATAAAAAAAAGTTTATTTCTAGAACATTTTGTTCATAACAGATGGAAAATACAACATAGAAAAGAAAATTTTTTTCATTTTCAATACATTATGTCTTTGTCTTATTAAAATTCCACAATATATCATATTCTTAAACTTGAATTTTATCTACAACACTTTAAAAATCAATCCGTCATATTTGTAAAGAATATTTTCATTAGAATTTTATCACATGATAATTTACTCTGAAAATAAATGTTCTAGAAAATCAAAATTTTTTGAGTATTCTAATTAAGCTTCAATGAAACCCTATGTTATTGGTTTATTCTAAAAAAATAATTATACATATTTATATATAATTTTTATAACCAAAACTAATATGATTTCATTCCTAGAGGTGAGATTTCATTTTAGAAAATTTTTACAAGAGACATTTCTTAGGTAAAAATTAATTGAGAATTACCTAACAGTTGGGGGATAAAACTAGTTTTTAAACTTATTTTTAATTTAATATGTATACTTTTGCTATGCTGAACATAATGCAGAACACATGTATTACTAACATGCTTTTTCAGAATAATTAATTGGTGAACTTTTCCATCATGGGTGAATTCTTGCAAATATAAATTGTATTTTATTCATAATGAATACAAATAATAATTTAGTATCACAAATTAATTTTGAAATACTTTTATTTTACTACAACTGCATATCAATTGCAAGAAAATAGGTTGAAATTCAACTAAGAACGAAACCAGAACTCTAATTTTATAATCATTATAATAAATTTTGCGAAGTTTTTTAATATAATTATCGTTAAATTTTATGCCTGTGTTAAAATTAATGAATCAATGAAGTGAGGAAAGAAAACATTGTGTAAATTAATAAAAAAACAAATATTAGGGCATTAATATTAAAAAAAAAGTTAAAGGATTTATTCTGGAAAAAAAAAAACGATCAGAAATGTTAATAAACAGAAATAATTATAATAGAAAGAATGAAAATCACCTATCCATTAAGGGTCTCGCCAACTGAATAGTTTTTAGCAAATGATGCCAATAATTGCCAGATGAAATATGTATATATATACAATTTTTTATAAATTAATTCCTAAGTTAATCTTAACTATAAATCCAATTTGTTTAGCATGCATAAAATATAGTATTAGATGAACCTTCAATTGTGCACACTAGTAAATATCGAATTTTAAAAAAATCGCCATTTTCAATAACTTAAAAAAAAGTTTTGATGTTATAATTACTAAGCAATTTGCAGCAATATTGATTGTAAAATAAATGATTAATGACATGTGCAGCAAAGCTTTACATAACAATAAAAAAAAAATTGTGTTAATATGTACCAATTATTTGCAATTTTACTATCTATGTAAATTTAGGCTTAATCCAATGTAAAACTTATGTTTCAATAAAATGATCAAACAAGTGAAATGATAAACAAATGTGTTTAATTAAATTCAACTTTTTATTAGAAAAAATATGAAAATATGAGATTTTTTTCACTCTCTTAGGTTGCATCTTCAGATATCCTAATAAATACATTATTTACTCACTTTTTGAATATTTCTGATCTCAACTTTGTGTTCAAACTTCTGCCACTAGCGACAGTTGCGCCATTTATTTATTTAAAAACACAAATGTTATATATTTTGAAAATCAGGATTTCCTTATCAGAGCATTTATAGGTGGCAGTATAGTGTTTGGGACAAAAATTTAAAATTAATACGAACGTTTTGTTACTGAATATGAAATTCTACATTACACATTTTCCGGTACTTTTTAAATAAAGAATTTAGCAAATAATAATTATCTTCGACTCCCTTTTTCCCTTCTAGCTTGCAGGTACAAATAAAAAAATATATTTATAATTAAGTCCTCTTTTCAAGACAGCTACAATAATATGTTAAAATAATTTTTGTTATTATAGCAAGCTATAATAAAAAAATCAACAATCTTAACATTTTAAAGTTTTGAACTGTTTGCTATTAATCTTGAATTTCTTTTATGGATTCATGCTTTAAAAATATAAATTGCATGAGTAGCAGATTAAGAAAAAGAAATGAAATTACAACATGAATTCATTAAGAATGCTAGACGCTAATTTTTAAGGACACGCGTAGTGACTAGTAAAATAGTTCTTAAAATTAAAAATTCATAAAATAAATAAATAATATATTTTACCAAATTACAACTGAAAAAATTAGTTAAAGTACCTTTTATTTACTTACCTTTTTCTATTTCAAAGCTACATTTTTTTCGACGAAAAAAAGCTTTTCACTGTAATTTTTCTCAAAAAATGCCTTAATCTTGTCATCTACTAGTTTTACCAAGGGTCGGTGGCATCTCAAAATCTAATTAAATTTAATCATTTAATAACTAAAAATAAATTTAATCATTTAATAACTTTTACGAGCAAATTACATCTGAATCTAGAATAAAAAAAGTCTAGAAGTGAAATATCGAGAAGCAGATTTCTTTGTGGAAATTCATAGATGAATAACTTATTTTCTCTCAAGTCCTCAGAGATAACTTTTTTTATATTTCTTAAGTTACAGTAGTTTATTTAATAACACACGCAAGACAAAATTAGTAACAAGAGTATTTCGCCCAGAATGTTAAGTTTTTAAGGTGATTCCAAATCATGATCCAAGACCAAAAGTATCTTGATATTTTCACTTGAAACTATTAATTACTCTTAAATGCATGCAAAATCGGAAGTTAGATTAGGGGGTATGAATTCCACAAAGATTGCTTTAAAAAAATTAAAGCTAAAATCTATTAATATACCTCAAATACTACCAGCATAAATCATACAAAACTTTGTAAAAAAATGTTTCCATTTAACTTCGATTTCAAACAATTCAGATTTTAGAATCAAAATTACTTTTTATTCAGTATAACAATTAATAAATATTTCATATTATAATTAGTTACCTAAAATTCAAAGGTTCTTTAACAATAATATTCTTCTTTGGTTTAGTTTATGAGCGATTATATGGGGAGGAAAACATTCGTTGATTTCTAGATGTCACTGATCGACATCAGTGCTTTCAATAGATTATACTATTTGAAGTTTCTTTTTTTTTGTTCCATTAATATCTTTTATTGCATTTTTCTTCGCATATATATATTTCCTTAAATATTAATTTACATAACGACAGTACTGAAATGCTCATCTCAAGTATATATAGTCTCTTACTTGAAAAAATATTATATTACCAATGAGGAAAAAGCTTTAAATAGTTGAACTGATCGGATAAAAAGAGCAACGTGATATAAACACATGCATTTCATTTGAAAAATTATCTTTATTAAATACAAACTAAACTAAAATCCGTGGCATGACAGCACATGTGGGTCAAAGCCTACAGTACCCATAACTGTTTTCATGACCGAGGACCATGAGGTACGAAGCATATGTCCCAGTTAGGTGGTCAGCATAACTTGAAACCCTCAATGTTTAGTTCTCAAGCATGCTTGGTATTCAGTTTATTGACCCAATGAATGGATGAAAGGCTGAGTCGACCTTGCCCAGCCCGAGAATCAATCCCCGGAATTGGGAGCGTGAAACAACAATAAACCACCGGGTTTATCTTTATTATTAGTCATTCCAATATACTTTAGCCATTCCTATCTAACTCACTAGCGATAAAGCGTCTCTCATTAATTTAGAAATATTTATTTTAAGACAGAAAAAATAATTTTGAGACATTTGTATAATTTAATATCTAGCTTTTAGAAAAGAGAATTTATATACGTATTACTTATATAGTATTAAGAAAGATCATATTTTAGGTTTTCAAGACAGTCTAAATATCCATATACATGAATGTATAAGCATAAATAAAACTTTAATTAAATGAAAAGGAGTTTTGTGTTTCTATTTCAGAAAATTAAAACGTTTTGTATAAGCTAACTTATGTCACGGGAATATTGATCGATATGTACAAATGTACTTATTACGATAGTCAAATATCTTGGAATGACTTCGTACTAAATAGTAAAAATGGCAGCTGTCGTTTAAGACATTGTTTTGAGACAAAAATAACAGCTCTTGCAACTGGGCTGATTAGCTTCAATAATTAGCTTGATGAACTTAATTATGAGCATTTGGTATACTTTATCTTATTTTAACAAAAGTTGTTGCGCTTCTTTTGACAACAGTTTGCACAAACAAAATCTTTTCAGAATTTTTCCCTAAAGAGATTTAAAATAAATACCCTATTGCTTAAATCTGTTTGCAAAAATTGTAAGCGTTTGCAATTTCTTGTCATTACTTTCCCTTTTCAATTCTAATTGTTTGCATTTTTGGAATAAAGGTAAAATATTCATCTTAATTACAAAAATCTGAAAAAAAAATTAAACAGAAAAAAAAGAAATTTGTTTAAGGAATAACCTTGCATATAAAGATGAAAGCAATTTTCGGGAAGACTATCTGCAAGATTCTCTGGAAAATGAGCGATTTTCTGGAAAAATCAAGGTTTTTAAACTAGATTCACTATTTACTATCTCCAGCTGCATTTGAAGAATAGAAGTAGATACATTTTAACGCTGTTAGTTATACAAAAGATACCCATATAAGCAAAAATTTCAACCGAGTGCAATCTTGAGAATTTGTGTAATAATATCGTTTAATGGGTACCTTAGTGTAGAAAACTGTTGTAAGGTTCTTTAAACATCCACAATTTAATGTTTTTGAGATGTTCTATAAATTATAAGTTATAAACCAAGTGTTGCAAAGAAATAGTAAAAAGCATTAACACGTAAAAAGTATAAACCCAATATTCTTTACTTGTTGCTTAAATATTTCCCAACATCTAACCCAGAACATTATGTTCTCATTGCGTAACTTCTTTTTCTTTAATTCATCGGTTCTAGAATAAATCCATGGAAAACTTAAAGTTAGCGTCAATAAGAATAATCTATTTAGTTCTTTAGTTACATTTTAAATAGAGAAAAAACAAGAAATATTAAATATTTAAAATAAAATATTAAGGAAAAAGGTAATTATTTTTTTAGAAATTCTAATTAAGATTATTAAAATGAAACAAAATGAATTAATAAACTATAGTATTGATTAACTAAGCTTTAATATTCAAGAAAAAAGTAATGTATTTTTAGTTATCTATATACATATAAATGAATAGGTGTCTGTATGTACTTCATAAATTAAAATTCAATCGCTTTGAAAATTTGGGAAATTATTAGATATATTCCTTGGAAGGTTTTTGAATTTTTTTTAAAATCTGAGTTGAATTCTAGGTGCTCCGGAGCAAATATCCCAAATATATAAAAATAACATTTAATTAATAATATTTGTTAAAACTATAACAATGAATAAATTGAAAAATTAAACTTTGACCCATAAAATTTACTCATAGAATTTACTTTTACAAAATAAATTCAACTGTAAAAAATAACAAACCAATAATAAGAGTTTTAATAAAAATAAAAATATAAACCAAAAGGTAGGTAAAATATTGAATCCTTCTATTTATATTTTTTCCATTATTGTTTGAATATTACAAAATATATTAAAATTTAAAATATTTTAAATACATAAATTGTGTTTCTTTTAAGATTTCAACAAATTAAATATTATTGATTTCCAGCTGAAGAAGATAATTGGAAATACGTTTTATTTAACCCCATAATTATGCCAACAAGAAAAACTAGGCAAGAAAGAGATCGAGATCACACTGCTCTTGCTCGAGCTTCAGAAACAAGTGAACAGAGGTAAGCAAGGCAGAAAAGGAATCGAATTCGCAAGACATAGACAAGACGAACGATACATACTGATTTTAATTTTTGTGGTTTCATTTATAATCCCCTTTACAATTACAGTCTTCATCCAAGTGTAATTATTGGAAAAATGGATAAAAAGTGTACGTATTGTGGAACTCAAAAATTTAAAAATGAAACACCAGGTATGTGCTGTGCAGGTAGAAAAGTAAAGTTACCAGACTTGCACCAACGATCCATGAAGTGGCAATTGTCATAGTTGATGAAGAATTTAATTCTCGCGAAATAATTCTTCATCGTAGAAATGGTGATGCCCAGCAAGTATCAGAAACTCATCGTTCATATGATGCATTACAATATCCTATTATATTATGGCAAGGAAAGGATGAATATAATTTTAATATTAATATGAAAAATCCTACAACTGATGTGGACATTAACAAAAAATTCAGTACTATGAATTATTATGCATATTGAACGATGATTCGTGAGAATGCTGATAATCATATATTCAAATGTAGGCAATTATTTCATACAATACATTGTTGACATGTATGCAAAAATTGAAAGTGAAAGACTCCTCTACATACGACTGAATCAAGTCAAATTGCGTTCTGAAGATTACGTCCATTTATGTGATGCGGTTGTAGATGATGGCAATCTCAGTGAATTGGGAAAAATGGTCATTTTACCATCCACATTTACTGGCAGTCCAAGACACGTGCATGAATATGCGCAAGATGCAAGGAATTATGTTCGTGTATATGGTCGTCCAGATTTTTTCATCACATTTACATGAAACCCAGCATGGAATGAAATAAAGGAACTTTCATTAACTGAACAATAACCATCAGATCGTCATGATTTTTCTGCACATGTATTTAAACAAAAATTAAAATTTTAAATAGATTTTACTGTCAAACACAATATATTTGGAGAGACGCACTATTGGATGCATTCTATTGAATGGCAAAAGAGAGGTTTACCAGATGTGCATATTTTAATATGGATAATTGAAAATATAACACCAACAGAATTGATGAAATCATTTCTGCAGAAATACCAGACATTGAAATTGATAAAGACTTGCACGATATTGTCTCAAAAATATGATTCATGGTCCATGTGGCTCACTAAATAATAGTTCATCATGCATTTCAGATGGAAAATACATACAGCGGTATCCTATATAGAGACTTACTAGCTGAAGCTATTACAGGCAATGGTGGATATATCCACTCTGTCGACGACGGTCGACCGAAGATGGGAGAAAATCCATTAAACTAAAATTAATTAATTATACTATTGATGATAATAATCGTTAGGTAGTTCTATATTCTCCATTAGTACTAAAAACGTATAACTCACACATAAATGTTGAGTACTGCAATTCAGTGATAGCTATAAAATATATTTGTAAATATATGAACAAAGGAAGTGATATGACAGTGTTTAGAGTAAAAAATACAACTGCATATAACAATGAAGTCACCCAATATCAACTGGGACGCTACATAAGTAGTAATGAAGCTGTATGGCGCATTTTATCACTTTCCATTCATGAGCGATACCCAACAGCTATTCATTTATCAGTACAGCTTGAAAATGGACAGCGTGTGTATTTTACATCAGAAAATGTAAGTGTAAGAGCAATATCACCACCACCAACAACATTAACTGAATTTTTCACATTATGTAGAAATGATACCTTTGCAAGGACACTACTGTACTCTGAAGTACAAACTTATTTTACGTAGAATACATTAACAAGAAAATTTCAGCTCCTAAACAAGGTAGAGCAGTACAAGAACACCTAAATTTATATTCCACAGATGCATTGGGTCGTCTGTACACTATACATCCAAATAAAGCAGAATTTTTACCTTAGATTATTATTAATCAATGTTCGAGGACCAACATCTTTCCAAGAATTCCATGTGTGTTTTACAATTCGTGAGGCTTGCCAGAAAATAAGTCTCTTAGAAAACGATGCTTATAATACAGCTCAACCACAGCAGATACGCACACTATTTTCTACCATACTAACTACATGTTTTCCGGCTAATCCAAAGGATCCTTGGGAAAAATATAAAGACTATATAAGTGAAAACATATTTTACATCGCATGCGTAGAATAAATGCTAATCCCAACATTCAGTTTACTTCAGATATATACAATGAAGCATTGATTTTAATTGAGGATGTATGTTTGACAATCGCCAACAA
Source organism: Latrodectus hesperus (assembly GCA_037975125.1). Classification (NCBI taxonomy): domain Eukaryota; kingdom Metazoa; phylum Arthropoda; class Arachnida; order Araneae; family Theridiidae; genus Latrodectus; species Latrodectus hesperus. The sequence goes on from CM075855.1 coordinate 36,549,141, forward strand.
ATCACAGACAGAATTGGGAATGATTGCTCCAAATATATCTGATAATGACATTTTCGATCGTGATATACAACGAGAAACGCACTTCGATGTTAATGAATTACAAACATTTATTCGAATTAATCTGCCGAAATTGGTATTAGAACAACGAAGAGCATATGACACAATTATAAACGCAATAATCTAACAAGAGTTATGGTTTACATTTCTTAAATGCACCTGGAGACACTGGCAAAACGTATCTTATTTCAATTATTCTGCAACTATAAGATCACAAAATAATATTCCACTTGTTATTGCAGCAACTTTTTTGGACGGTGGTTGAAGAGCACATTTAGCATTGACATTGCCATTAAATATGCAGAAACTCCAACATGTAATTTTAGCAAATATTCTGGGATAGGAAAAGTACTAAGATCATGTCAGCTTATATTATATGGGATGAATGCACCATGGTACACAAAAAATAATTGGAAGCACTCGATAACACATTAAAAAATTTGAGAGGAAATGAGCATCTCTTTGATGGTGCAATCATCTTGCTAGCTGGTGATTTTTGAGAACTCTACCAGTTATATCATGTTCAACACCAGCAGATGAATTGAATGCATGTCTCAAATCATCACAGTATTATAGCGGTATGTGGAGAAAATATCTTTAAAGACCAATATGAGTGTTCAATTACAACAAGATGAATCTCTTGAACGATTTGCAAAACAGTGTTAGATATTGGGAATGGTAATATGGAAATGGACGAATTCACACACATTGTAGTGTATTACCAGAAAACTTCTGTCACAATATAAAATCCACTGATGAATTAATTGCCAAAGTTTTTCCAAATTTATCGCAAAATTATAAAAATAATCAATGAGTTAATGAGCGTGCTATACTGGCAGCCAAAAACATAGATGGGAATTTAATAAACTGTACAATTCAAAATGAAATACCTGATGAAGAAACAAAATATAAATCCATAGATATTGTTGTCAATCACGATGAATGGGTTAATTATCCAATAGAATTTTTAAATTCATATCTGTGAAATATAAATCCACCGCGACTAGGCAATGGGATTAGGCTATCAGTAAAAAAATTAATGAATAACATAATTGAGGCAACCATTGTAAATGGAAAGCACGAAGGGTAACATGTGCTACTACTACGCATTCCCATGATAACAACGGATACTCCATTTGAATGAAAACTCCAGTTTCCAGTACGACTAGCCTTTGCAATGATCATTAACAAAGCACAGGGACAATCATTGCAAGTGTGTGGATTAAATTTGATAAATCCATGCTTCTCACATGTACGTTGGGTATTCACGAGTTGGAAAACCATCAAATTTATTTGTTCTTGCACTAGATAGGAAAGCAAAAAATATTGTATATTTACAAGCACTACTAAGATAAATTCACCACAAATCATCAAATACCATTCGTTTCATGATGATATTTATTAATTACAAAATTATTTTTCAATTGAAATTCGTTTGCAATATTGTTTAATATCACAAGCGAAGAAGCATGTTTATTCTACCATCAACTAAGTACTATATCTATGTTTTATACATATGTTATATTCAAATGACATATATGTAACGATAACTTTTTTAGTTTTTATTTTGATGTATTGTATACATTTGATCATTAATAAATTATGTTTGAGGTATCAAAACTGCCTTTTTGTTCAAACGCAGCATGTGTGAGAGGGTACAGTTAGTTTAAATATATATTCAGAAACTATTTTGAATATTCACAACGCTTGGCCTTTTCAGGTGACTTTTAATAGAAAGTAGGTCATATATTCCTGCATAGCAAGGAAGAAACCAAAAAATCTCTCAAACACCCACTCTGACAAATATGCAGGCAGAAAGCATAAGAGCCTTATTCCTCTCCCATTGTTAAGTCATAGCTGGAAATGATTCCGGGAATTCTCACTCTGAGCAATATTAAGACACAGTGTACCTCAAGATATTACATATGGTTTTAAATAATGTCCACCAATATAAGTTATAAATTCCAATAAAAAACTTTGTAATAAGAACAAAAATTCTCTGACTAGTCATATTAAGGTATCAATTTCTGAAATGAAATTAAAATGTAATATTTTTCCTTTAATTAATAAGAAACTTTTATACTTCTGAGGAACAATGCTCTTTTAATGTCTTAAGACCATAATTCCTGTCTTCCTATGTTCTATTAATGATCTAATAAATTACACTTCCTAGATAGACTCTAGGGCTTCTTGGTACAGGTTAGATAGATTGTAGGTGCCTCCTAAATATCTACCATCTGTAGATATTTAAGAAATAAAGGCCATTTTAAAGATTTCTGTTTGAAAGTAGAACATTTTTATAAGGTTTCTCTCCTTAATTGGGACTTTGAGCTCTTATTCTCATAAATATTTCATGTTATAAATAAGTACACTTAAATAATATCATATACTAACTAATTTTATAATAAATTCTGATTTTATTTATCAATAATAATAAAAATAAGTACAAAATTTGAAAATATTTGTATAACTGAGATCCAGAATTTAAACCTGCAGTTTAAGTGCTAAGTGGAAATTTATTACTGGACTTGTGAACATGATTTAGTATGTGATACTAAAATATTAATCATTGTGGAAGACAAAAAATAATTCTATAATTCTTTAAATTTATAATAAATCCAAGAAATAGAAAAAGAATCATAGCAACAAATTTTGCCAATTAATGTTAAAGTGAAATAGAGAGAGAGATTTTTATCGTAACATTGTTTTCCTACATATAATTTAAAACATCAATAGGTGACACATCCTCTTTGGTAAAACATCACGAAAATTTTGTTTCTTCGAACGAATATTAATCCATCAATGTCCTTTTTCATTAACATTTTAGTATCTGTACTTTTTGTTCTAATTCTTTACAATGTTGTAAAATCTCATTGTTACTCCAGTTTTTTTTAATTATTTTCATTTTTATTTTTAAATTAGGTATATATATTTGTGTATCAGTGGCGGCTTGTGCTATAGGTTCAGTGGTTCAGTGAACCCCCTAAAAAATAAATACCTGGTGAAGTTTATTACATCAATATTGAACCACTATCTATATTACTGTTTTGGTTTATTTTTAGTTATAGCGTCTTTTAAAGAACGGGGTAAATCATTTCAAACACCGCTGCTATAGCATCGGGGCAAAGATGCGCAAATTGGAGCTCTGAACCTCCTAAGTATGTTTTTCGCTTGTGCACGTGATAAAATTGGAAAGCATGATTGGCTAATCCGAGCAAAAACTATTGAACTTATCGCTACAGGAAAATTTAGCGACAGTGGGAATAATATTTCCTAATTCCGATGACAGGGAAAATATTTTACTTTGTACATTTGAAGATCCAAAACCTCCTCTTTCAGTATAAAGGGAACTGTTATTCTCTGGAATGTAGTTTAGGGGGTTTAAAGGAAATTGAGAACAGGTTTAGACTGGACGGACATTCTAGGCAGAATGAATTTTTTTTCTTTCTTTTTGCATCTACTTTAGTAGCGAGTGACCACAGCGATGCTCTTCCAATATTGTCTATCGAAAAAGAAATGATTTCTAAAATGGAGGACTTTAACGAAAGGGTTATAGACAAATTCACTTCAAAAAAAGAACGAAGAATGGACTTAACATACAAACTTTCAGCAGCTGTTGCCAGAGGAAATGAGGAAACCTGATATTTATTTCACTGTGAGTATTTTTTAAACAGCTTTTTTACAATTTATAACTTCTTACATTGTTTTTAATATGTATCTATGCTTTAAATCTAATGCTCATAATACTAGAAAACCCGCTAAAGTAGTCCCTATGTTTCAGTAATATATTGTTTTTTGACTAGTAAACTAATACAGTAGCGTGGTCAAGATTTCAGTTGGGGGTAGAGGAGAGATACAGGCAGATTTGCAATGGAAATCTTCATATAAAGTATTTAAAATTTTATAATTTATGTTTTAAGGCTAAGTTAAATTATTTAATCATCAGAATATTACTAATTAAAAGCCATTAATTATTATTTTTTTTAATTTCAAAAACGTAGCTTTCAGGACGGTCAGCCTAGCTACTCCAGTGAACTAGTGAACCCCCAACCCAACTGGTCACGAGCCGCCACTGTTGTGTATTACCTTGAAGTAATTGTAATGTTCTTTTAATTTACTGAATCTTTCAGCTATTGAAGAAATACCAGTGTCTAATATTATTTTGTAAAATTAAACCTTAAATTTTGTCTTGAATTATTGATTGGTACGTCAGTTTGTTTATTTTAAAACAGTTTCTTTTTTTAACAGGTGTCGACTTTGTGGAAAATCAGTATCCACCCCCAAATAATCAGCAACGATACTTGCATGTTCGTACGCTTCATCTAATCTACGATTATTTAGTTCTGATGTAAGATTTTCGAAATTGTCATTCACGATTTATAAATTGCAATTAGAATTTTGCATTATTTCATTCATCACATTTACTAAATTTAAAATATCGTGCCAGATGTAAATGGAACAAATGAATTTAAACAATGAAACTTTCTGAATCAAATTTTTTGCTTGAGTTCTTGATTCCATGTCTTTTGTTTGATCTTCTTGAATATTTATTAACGCTCTCAAAATTCCCTTAAGTCATTTTTCAACGGTTTTAAAGCTTGAATTCTACTTTACCACCTGGTACTGAAAAGTGGCTTTGAAGTTAGATTGTCAACACTCTTTTGCAAAATAGACAAACGTTTAACGGATAAAGAAAAATAGCTATAAAGTTCCTGTACTACTCTTAAGAATTGAACTGTTTCAAAAGAAATTTTAGCTGCATCATTTACAACTATATTTAGAGAATGGGTAGAACAGGGATATATGGTGCCCTCGAATTATTTTCAATAATTTTTTGTTTCAATCCTTTGTGTTTGTTTTCTTCTCGTATTAGCACCATTATCGTAGGATTGGCCTCGTAAATCTGATGTATTTAGTTCTAGCGATTTTAAATGTCCATTTATGAATTCATACAGAATCGGTTCAGTAGTGTTGTCTACAGACTGAAATCCTAAAAAATGTTCTTCAATTTGATTTTCTTTTGAGAGGTTTGAATTTTGTGGAGATATTCTGCGACTATTGGATCAAATTTTGCTATAGTTTCAACCAACTTCAAAAATTTCCATTATCACTGTGATACAACTCTTTCGAAAAGCCTCTAAATATAAGGCATTACTGGGCTAAATATTGAATTAAATAAACAAGCAGTTCAATAACCAATTTCTAGTAAACCTTTTCTGCATCATAAAGTCTTTGTTGAGCTGCATCACAACGCTGCAGTGAATTATGACCGCAGAAATCGCTGATCGAATCCTTGAAGTTTCCCCGCCGGAAGTTAGTGCACTCGCCAATCCAGCTGCGACAGATACTTCAAACATACTCGCCGAAGTCCGTGCACTACGCCAAGAGGTTGCTTCCCTCCGACGATCAAGGAACAGGAGTTCTCGTCAATTCAGACGCAGGAGCGTTTCCGCAAGTGGAAATGATGGCAGTCTATGCTGGTACCACTCCAAATTCCAAGACAGGGCTGTCAAATGCAAACAGCCTTGCTCGTATTCGGGAAACTCCGAAAGGAGGAGTAGTGGCGACGTGCATCTTGCCTCTACGTTCCTGTCGCCTCTTCATACGGGACCGAACATCAAAGTTAAACTTTTTAATTGACACTGGTTCTGATGTGTCGGTAATTTGTGCTTCTAAAAACGAAATGCGGGCCACCCCTATTCAATCTTTTGTTGTCGCCAATGGCACAAAGATCAATGTCTACGGTAAAAAGCTACTTACCTTGGATTTTGGCTTGCGTAGAAAATTTGTGTATCCTTTTTTCAATTGTAATGTTTCTACTGCTATTTTAAGTGCTGATTTTTTGCATGAATTTAATTTAAAATCTGATCTCCGTAAACGTTGTTTGTTTGATACTTGTACTAATCTAAGTTCTCATGCAATTTTAAATAATCCTGATATTTGTTCTGTCAAAACTGTATTTTATACCAATGCCTATAATTCTATTTTAAGAGAATTTCCCAATATTGTAAAACCACCCAGTCCCAATCAAGAGGTTAAACATAATGTTGTACATTATATTGAAACTTTTGGACCTCCAGTTTCTTCTAAACCCCGTCGCTTAGCCCCGGAGCGGTTGCGCATCGCAAAGGCTGAATTTCAGCACATGATCGATTTAGCCCCATGCGGCCATCAAAAAGTAATTATGCCTCTCCGCTCCACATGGTTCCGAAAAAGGATTCTTCGGATTGGAGACCAGTTGGAGATTTTCGTTCTCTCAATGCTCAAACGGTGAGAGATAAGTACGGTGTTCCAAATATTTTGGATTTTACTTCTGAACTCCATGGTACTTAAATATATTCACATATTGATTTAATTAAAGCTTATCATCAAATTCCTATAAATCCTTCTGATATTCATAAAAGTGCTATTATAACCCCATTTGGCTTGTTTGAAAGTTTACGTATGCAATTCGGTCTTTGTAATGCCAGTAGTACTTTTCAGCGTTTTGTTGATGAAGTAACCAGAGATCTGAAAGGTGTATATGCTTTTGTGGATGACATTTTAATAGCTAGTAGTACTCATGAAAAACATGTTTCAAATTTACGCGCATTGTTTAAACGTCTTGATTACTACGGTTTATCCATTAATCCTTCTAAATGTACTTTAGGTGTGCTCTCTCTTAATTTTCTTGGATTTAAAGTGTCTGAAAATGGTATAGCCCCTTTACCGGATAAAATAAAAGCCATTCAAAACTTTCCGAAGCCCTCTACAGTCACTCAACTCCGTCGATTTTTAGGCCTCTATAATTTTTATAGGAGATTTATTCCTAAAGCAGCAAAAATTTTAGCCCCTTTAAATAAATTTTTAGAAGGGCGCAAAAATATTAAGACGTCTTATCGTTCCTCCCAAAAGAACGAGCAACTTACATGGTCAGACGAAGCTAACAAAGCCTTTAGTTGCCGCTAAAGAGGCATTGGCAAAGGCAACTTTACTCAGACATCCAATTCCTGGGGCTCGCCTTAGTCTGTGGACAGATGCATCTGATGTCGCTATAGGGAGCTCGTTAATGCAACTTTCCGGCAACAACTGGGAGCCTATTGCATTTCTCTCTATGAAACTTAGCAAAAGTCAGAGAAACTGGTCCACATATGACAGGGAATTATTGGCTATATACTCTTCTATCCTTAACTTTAGGCATATGCTCGAAGGTAGAGAGTTCACCATTTTTACAGATCAAAAACCTCTTATATGTGCATTCAAACAAAAAGCAGATAAATGCTCACCACGACAATTGCGTCATCTAGACTTTATTAGCCAATTTTCGACAGACATTCAACATGTAAAAGGGAGTGATAACATTGTTGCTGATGTTTTTTCTAGAATAGAAATTGTGATGCAGTTACTTGCAATAAAACCCTTGACTACAAAAAATTAGCCCAAGCTCAACTAGAGGATGATGAATTGAAAATTTTTCTTAAATCATCAAATACATCCCTGTGATTAGAGAAATATTATTTCCCATTGGAAGATGTTACACTTTACTGTGTTATGTCAACAGACATACCCCGTCCCTTCATTCCACTTTCATTTCGCAAAATTTTTTTTGATAATCTCCATAATCTATCGCATCCTGGTTTCCGAGCCTCCTCTCAATTGATTACTAAGCGTTTTGTTTGGCCAAAACTTAAATCTACAATTAAAACTTTTGTTCAAAATTGTTTACAATGTCATCGGTGGAAAATTCATAGACATAATAAATCACCTATAGGTACCTTTGCTTTACCAGATGCTCGTTTTGCTCACATACACATCGATTTCATTGGACCTCTTCCCCCATCTAATGGTTACACCTATTGTATGACAATAATTGACCGATTCACTAGATGGCCAGAAATAATCCCTACTATCGACATGACAGCAAAAACTTCATGCAAAGCCCTCATCCATGGTTGGATTGCTCGCTTTGGTTGTCCCATAACTATTACCACTGATCAAGGTCGTAATTTTGATTCAAAATTATTTCAACATCTAACTGAAATCCTGGTTATGAATCGCATACGTACAACTTCTTATCAGCCTCAATCAAACGGGTTGGTAGAACGTTTTCATAGGCATCTCAAAAGTGCTCTTATGGCTCAGGCTAACTCTAAATGGTATGAATCTATTCCCCTTGTTTTACTAGGAATTCGATCTGCCATTAAAGAGGACATCAACAGTACATGTGCAGAAATAGTGTACGGAACCACACTAAGACTACCCTCTGATATTTTAAATTCTCAAAATAATTTGTCATCACCTAATGAGACTTATGTAACTCAACTGAAATCAATGATGCAATCTCTCAATCCTATTTCAACCTTCCGACATTGCCGTCAAACAATATATGTTCATCCTTCGTTACAACAATGCTCTCATGTATTTTTGCGTGTTGATAGTGTTAAACCGCCTTTAACGCCACCATACACTGGTCCACACTCTGTAATTTCTCGTAATGACAGATATTTTAAAATCAAAGTCAATAATAAGGAAACAACAGTCTCAATTGATCGTTTAAAGCCAGCATATATCTTGTCAGAATCAACTGTTTCGCCCGTTAATCCTGATTCTGTCCAACGGTAAAAAATAGCTCCAGAAGATCTCCTAAAAGTTCTGGAACGGACAACTCGCAGTGGACGTCGAGTACATTTTCCAAAAAAAATTTTTATGTAGCGTACAGCATTTCCCCTTAAATACCTTATTTTGTGTCTAGTTCATTCTAAAAATTATGTTCATTGCATATTGATATTCACATTGTATTAATGTATTTCATATTTTTTTATTATTAATTATTTTGTTTACCTTATTTATGAATTGAAAGTATGTAACTCATGTATTGTCTATGTAAATCATTATTATATCGTGCCTTCGTCGCTGGGGGGATAGTCTGTGGCAATCCCCACACCTCTGCTCCTGGCGCCAGCCAATAGTAGAGAGGAGACGTTTTTGTAACCCTCCGCGTGTGAAAGGGAAAAAGGAGCAGGCAGCCAGTCTGTGTCCTATTCGGTTGTGTGAGTTTAAGTTTAATAAATATATTTTCCTTATTCGAATCCACTTCAAAAACTCAATACTTACAAATAACAACTAAAAATACATAAAATTAATAATATTTATAAAATTTTAAAAAATATATAAAAACAAAGCCAAAATGGAACTAGAATGCAAGCAAATTCCTCATTGGCTTAAAACATCTATGATGTCACATAACACGTTTTATCTACGTCACAGTCACTTCGTATAGCGAAGAGCGACATCAGAACGGCTATCATTCGACTAACTAGTCACATTGTTTGTTACACACAAAGTTAATTTTTATTTTGTCTTTTTAAAATTAAGTCAAAGTAAGCATTACAAATAATAATCTATTTTAAATAATATGAAATAATTTTAGTTTGAAATTTTGCTTTAGTTTATTCATTGTTTTTGATGTTGAATCCACAATATTATTAATCTATGATTATTATGATGATTAAAACCAGTAGCCACCCTGAAACACCATGTTGATAATTTATTTTGTATATTTTTGATGTGTTTTATTTTTAATTAGATTTCTTTTTTTGCTACTAGCATTAATATGTGAAACTTGGCCATGAGTAGCTTAATATTTTCTAATAAATTTAGTGAACTAAAGCTTTATTGCGAAAGAGATTTCTTAAAATCTAATCTAATGTAAAAATCCCTCTTAGTGATAAACATCAGGATAGATTATACATTATTATATTATAAGGATTTTATATAAATTGATAAGTAACAAATGTCTATAAGTAATTTCTAAATTTTAATAAAACTTAAATTTTAATTATTCTTTTACATTTGAAATTTAATCATATTCACATAATAGTTAATTTTGATACAATAATTTTCATAATTTCATAATAAAATTAATTTTATCTTTGGCCTATTTATAGTGGACTGTTGAAATTAATCTGTGTTGTTGAAGTCAATTTCCAGCATAGGGTAATGTACGGTTTGTGTATTAATATTATTTTTTGTATTTAAATAAATGTATAACCATGAGTTTTATGCATACATTCAAGAGAAAATGTACATATAAATTCTTATACTGAGCGAAAGTAAAAAAGGTACTTTTCCTTTATACCCCTCCTTAGGAACATGGAGGAATGGCTTCGGTTCACAGTTCGTGGGTTTGAATCCCACCTTGGGCTTGAATAGTGGTTTGGAATCCACTTTAAACCGTAAGTCCCAGTCCAACTAGCCCTCATGTTCAAAAAATGTAAATAAAATGTTTCTATTATTTTTAGTATTTCCTAAAAATATAAACCTTTTTAAACAATACACAAAGAAAAGGGAATATTTAGAACAGTAATTTATGATTTTTCTTTCCCAACACTAAGATTATTGATGAGGGTATAGTAGAAAAGTACTTAAAAATATTGTTTTAAGTGCTGGTATTTTATATAAGCTAGGGAATTCAATTGTTAATTGGGTTGTGTTACAATTCTTAGCAAAATTGGTAATTGGTAAAAAATATCTTCAGATATTTTAAAAAGGATGAAATCCTTATTGTGATAAGAAAACATTAACTTATTTTTAAAGTGTAAGTATATTTAACTTTGTATACATTATACACTCACTTCCAAAAGTTAAACACAAAGATGTAAAAAGCAAATAAAAAAAAATTATGCTTTGATTGACACAAAATTCGGCAGGAAAGTAGCATATATATTTATGCATAAAATAAAATCAACAATTATATATAGAAATGAAAACAATATTAAATTTTTGTAAGTTATCAGATAATGACATACTGGAAATTTAAACAAAATTATATATAAAGTGAAAATAAACTGCATAAAATGTAGAAAAAGGGAATTAATAGGGTATGTGACCCCTCCCTCATCTGTATACAAAGTTTACATCTTGTGACCATGCTCTCAGTTAGGAGGTCAACCACCGCAGAATTAAGCAATAGCCATTCTACTTGTAGAGCAGTTTCCAGAGCTGGAGGTAAGAAACGTGAAGATACAGCATGGCCGAGAGAATCTCAAAGATTTTCAACAGGATTAAGGTCGAGAAAATATGCTGGCCACGCCATACGCACAATCCCTTCACTCTCCAAATAGTCATCGACAATGTCAGTTCTTTGGGGACGTGCGTTATCGTCCATTAAGTAGGGCCAACTGCTGCAGCGTATAATCTCACAATGGGTTTTAAGACTTCATCTCGATACCGGACAGCCATCACAGAACCCCGTTTTAAGATGTGCAGGTCGGTGCGGCATCCTAATGAAATCCCTGCCCACATCATAATGTTTCCGCCTCGGAATGCGTGATGTTCGGTGAGGTTTTGGGGCTGATTGCGTGTTCCTTGTTCACGCCATATCCTTATGCGCTTGACATCCGGCTCCAGAGCAAATCTTGACGCTTCAGTAAACATGACATTGCCCCAGTCAGACACAGCCAATTAACATGTTCCTGGCATCACTTTAATCGTGCCCCTCTTGATTGGACGGATAGACAAACACAAACTCGAGACACCCGGGCGTACAGTCCACTCATGTGTAATCTTTGGCGTACAATAGTTGCAGACATCACCTTACCAATGGACGCTGTAACCATAGATGTCACACGTGTGGAGGTCCCTCTGTGATTCCGCTTAGCTAAAATCGTAATATATCGATCTTCCGCGAGGTTTGTAACCCTTGGGGGACCGGCTACGGGCCTTCGGACAGCTGTCTGTGTGGTTTGGAATTGTTTCCATTAACGTGAAATTACAGAATGATGAACGCCAAAGAAAAGAGCAACATCTGAGATCGACTGTCCTGCTTCAATGCGCCCCGCAGCACGCCAGTGCTCAGAATTAAAAAATAAATATGAACTGTATAATAATCTATAGTTGGCATGACAAGTTTTTGCTTGATGACAAAATTCCCATCAGCAAACAAAAATGGCCGAACATAAAACTAGAAAAATAATGTGGATCACTAATTTCTTGACTTGCATCGAAAATTATAAGAATAAATTATTAAAAGCAGCTCTCCAAATTGCAAATATGAATTCTCTATTTTAATTTCATAACTATAAGTGATCAATCTTATGAAATAACACTTCTGTAAGCTACGTGTATTAACTTAGCTGATTTTCCCATTAGAATTAATTTTACACATAGCCGTGTCAGGACGTTTTAATAAAAGACTGCAATTCAATAATAAATAACAAATTTATTAAAAATCGCTTTTAGCCATTTTATGATCGATTATGATAGTCGACGTACATCAACTGAACTATTTACTGTTCGCCCTCTAGTGGCGATTTTACATTTCTCACATTTGGACAAACTGACCTTACAATCGTCCTCAAATGATAAGTTAAAATTTACACTCAATTACTTATTAATACAAATTTTTTTAACATTAACATTGAAATATAGCTAAACAACAAAATATCATAAAATAGCTAATAGCAGATTAAAAAATTATTATTAACTACTTAACTATTATTTTTTCATTCACGCAAACAAATACTGTATTAATAATTAATAATATTCATTTTTCCATTAAAAGTAGAAAAATTATCATATTAGATTAAATAATAATGTTTAGCATAAACATATATAATAACAACACAGTCTAATTTTTTACCATTAAAAAAACTACAATAATACTTTTTTTTACCACTAGTAATTTTTAATTAATGCTATTCTTAACTCCAGTACAATATTTACAACAAAAGTTTACAATAAAATAAATGAACTTTGGAGCATATTAAAGCAATCACAATTTTTTTAACCAACTTTCATATTATTTAATAAATATTTCAGTATACAATAAATCGTCTTTAAAAGTTATTTATTTTTAGAGACGGTAGTTTTAAGATCCCTTATTCAGCTTTAGTCCATGCGCGTAAATCTATGTGGATTGCGTCTAGAGCTGTTCAGAGAATAGTTATCATCATCATCACTATTGGTACTATCGATATCACTGTCTTCACCCAAATCTGGTTCATTTATCCATGATATCAGTTGATTAATATGAGCTATTGTTGCGTAGAAGTGGCCTTTCTTTTTTTCTTCCATCTGAGTCACACGGTAGATATCGTTTGGTAATACCTCGATAACAATAAGAGGCCCTCGGTATTTAAATTGTGTCTTCGTAGGTTGGCCTGAAGATTGCAGAGCTCTTTTCATCACGACAATCTCTCCTCGTTCAAACATCATAGCTCTACATCTCTTCTTATCATAATACTGCTTCATTTTTTGTTGACTTTCTTCCATTTGTCTTTGATATTCTTGTTGCAATACAGATGGATCTTTCCAGCTCTGAGCTTCTTCATCAGCTAACTTTCTTAAAATTCCGTCGTTTAATCGTGAATAACCATGGAGCATTTCAAATGGTGTCTTGTTCATTGACTAGTTTACAAAATTGTTCAAGTTTCTCTCAACTTCATGCATTTTAGCATTCCAATCTTTATGGTTTTGATCTTCCATATCAGTTGTTATGGTAAACAATATTATTCCGTTAACTCTTTCAACCATTCCATTTGCACATGGTCAATTGAGTGTATGATGAATTCCATTTTTAGCAGAATATTGCTGGAATTGCTACGAAGTGAAACACGAATTCCTAGGTCTGTTATTATTTTCTCAGGTAGACCATAAGTATTTACAAACTTTTTCAGATGTGATATTGACGTACTCTTCACTGGAGTCAATTGGACAAATCTTGTGAAATTATCTATCATGACCAAAAATTCCTGGTTACCTTCAGAACTCTTAACAAAAGATCCTAAATGATCCATATATATAATTGCAAAAGGGTTTTGGTCTGCTTTAATTAGACTTAATAAACCAAGCTGTTTTTTTGCTGTAGTTTTGTTCATTAAACATTCATAACATTTCGAAATATCCTTCTTACATAAAGTTTTATATAAGGAAACCAATACAACTCTTTTATCTTATTTATAGTCCTGTCAACAGAAAAAAATCCCATAAGATCATGGAATTTAATTACTGTACTTTTTCTCATATTCTTTGGAATAACATAGAGAAATTTTTTTTCCATTTTCGTTTATGCATCTAAATAATCTAGTTCTCTTAACTACGTAATTTTTTATAAGCTGTTTTTCTTTTGTTCTGTCCTGATCTTTTTTCTTAAATATTTCTATGAATTTTCATATTTCTGAGTCCACTTGTATCATCAATATTTGCTCATCTTCACTCAAAGTCAAACAAACTTCTAATTCATCCTCAGTCAGGGATGTCAATGTTTCTTCTTATTCTCTAACTGAAGCTCTTTTTATTGCATCTACGTGAGTCATTTTCCTTTCAGGTCTATGCTCTACTTCAAAATTGAATTCTTGAATTAAATCCCACCATTTTGCAGTCTGAGGATTGTTTGTTTTCTTTGAATTCACGTACATCAATGCTTGACAGTCTGTCACTATTTTGAATTTTATGCCTAATAAATATTGTCTTAATCTTTCGAGAGTCCACACAATGACCTTCAATTCGCGCTTGCTTGAATGATACTTCTTTTCAATTTCATTTGTCTTTTTGCTGACTCAATAAACCATCCGTCATTTATTGTCCGATCCTTGTTGTAAAAGCATGCCTTCTAAACCACTAAAGCTTGCATCACAATGTTCTTCCGTTTTTGTTTGAGGGTTATAATGAACTAACATTGGTAGCTCTGTGAGGCTATTTTTCAGCAATCGAAATGACTGTTCCTGTTCCTCTTCCCACTTGAAAGATTCTACTTTTTGTAAGATTCGTGATATAAGGTCTGCCATTTGAGCATATTTTTCACAAATCTCCGAAAATAACCAGTCAAATCTAAAAATGTGCGAATATCATGAATATTCATAGGAGTTGGAAATTCTTTTATTGATCTAACTTTTCTCATCCCTGGTTTATTCCTTCTACACTAACAATAAATTCTAAAAAGTCTACTTATTTTACCGAATTCACATTTTGACAATTTTATAGTCAAATTAGCAGATCTAGGTTTGTCAAATTTTGTTTTAATAAAATATTGCAATTCAGTAACAAATTTATTAAAAACCGGGCTTAGCCATTCTATGATCGATTCTGGCAATCTACGTACATCAACTGAAGTATTTACTGTTCGCTCTCTAGTGGCGATTTTACATTTCTCACAATTCCAGTTTTTAAAGCTTGGATTGTTAATGGATAAGATTATATTTGAAACTTAATCACTCTTTTCGTCATAAGAATGAATAAAGTTGTCTTGAGCTGGACATGACAAAGTTTTTCATGTTGCATTACAAATGGAGGGTTTTTCATGATTTTATAAGGTATCTAGGATTTAAAGTGAATGATTGTTTTATAGAATAAATTTTGATAGATAAAAAAATAATAAACATAAAATGTGAGAGCAAAAAGATATCTACAAACAAAATGACTAATAACAATCTCTACAGTAAAAAAATTACAATCCCGAAATCACACAAGTGAAAAATTGTGGCAAATAAAGTCACCAAATATAGCAAACATCCTGTTTGTAGAAAACTTACCCATTATTTTAATATAAACTTGAAAAGTACAAATTAAATTTCATTTTTGTGTAGATGTTTTCACATAGCTTTTTAATTTTAGAATTTATTGAAGAATGGCGATAAAACTGTATAGATGGGGAAATTGCTTCAAACTGGATAGATGGAGAAGTTTACAACTGCACTTCTTATATAACTCTGATTAGAATTAGAAGATTTCTAAGATCTCAATGAAAATTGGTTGAAAGTTTCTTGTCGTTGCTTGTTTTCCTGTGGTAATTTATTCTGTGGGCGTAATTAAGTTAATTATATTCCATATATTTTGTTATGTTCATCATAAATTTGATATTGCATTTAGTATTGAAAAATTCTTTGTATCTATAAATCTTATTTAAAAAGAGAGATGCTAATAATTTTTTTTACACAATTTTAGAAGCTATTTGTAAAATCTGTTTTGACAGTTCAATTTTAATAACAGTTTTACAATTTAGTACTTCATTTTTGTATAATAAACAACAGTTTTTATGGAGAGAAATATTGTATAATATAATAGTATAATAGTATATATGTATAATATAATAGTAAAATGAATAATAAATATTATTCATTATATCAGAAACATTATTATGTGGAAAAATGCCAATGAAACAATGTGCAAATTTTATATTTCAAATTGGAAGACATAGAAGTGTGTATTAATATATTGCTGTAATATACATTTTTAAAAGCAATAATTTTAGAAACCTGGTCTGGTTTTCATCTTTCTTGGAGTTTTTCCCGACACATCGCAAATTGATGTTAACGAGAAAAATTCCATTGATGACAAATGATTTGTTATAGCAGTATAACTGGAAGGGAAGTGGATGTGTAAAACATCCATTTTCCAACCTTCAAAATGTTATAAATTTGGCAACATGATGGAATTTTGTTTTTAAACTTTCTTAGGTTGACTGCTTGTAGAAATAAATTTTAAAAGTAATATAGTGCAATATCAAAACATTAAATTCAAATGTAAAAATTTAATTTAATATAAATATTTCAGAGTCATAACCATAATAACAAATCATACGAAGATATTTCTAATGTTCCTGTTATCTTTTGTTTAATGTATGTGATTTTAGTTTATATTGTGTTTGTAACTTAATAAGAAGAGTTAATGGATATTTTTATTTTTCATTAATGTATTAATATGCTTAAGTATTTTTTAAATGTGAAGTTTACCACTGAATCAAATTGTTAATTGGAGTAGATAGATATAAATTTTATAAGTTTTCCTTTTAAATTTAAAACTTAATTTTAATAATCTTTCAACAAGTTTAAATATGCATGACATTTTAGTATTATTTATATATATATATATATATATATATATATATATATATATATATATATATATATATATATATATATATATATATATATATATATATATATATATATATATATATATATATATATATATATTTATCTGACAATATATACATATATATATATATATATATGTATATATATATATATATATATATATATATATATATATATATATATATATATATATATATATATATATATATATATATATATATATATATATATATATATATATATTGTCAGATAAATTGACAGAATTTATTCAGAAACAATTTAATGTTAAAAAGATCAAATAAAAATGATTGAAAAGTTAACCTTACTTTGTTTCTGATATTACTTTATTATTTTTTCATTTGTAGCTTCTACTCAATGCCTTGGCAGCAGTATATATAATGTATATAATATATGATAAAAATAATAAACCTCTATCTTTTGTGAACATTTTATTACTAAGATTAAGTTCATAAATATTGAAGTTGACTGTTTAATAAATATTAAAATATAAAATGCAATGAAATAGGATCACTTGTATACGAAAGTATAACTGAATTTTTAATCGTATTATAGTAATAAATTTAATAGTTATTACCAAAAATTTGTAACTTGAACTTTATCATTTTCAGCTTTGTAAATATATCTTTTGAAAAATTTCAAGAATATTCATATTTAAGTAATTTTTTTCTGCTAATAATATAAAAAAGGAATTATACTAAGAACATAAAATTAAAGTTGTCTGTGTTCTAAATTAAAATAAAATCAATATTTATTTTAAATCTATCAAAGTCTTAAGTATAGAAATGTTCTATGATAAAATATACCTATTGTTAAAAATACATTGAAGAACTAAAGGAATAACTTGAGACTTTCAACTTAATTTTTCAAACTAAATTTCTGAATGAATTTATGAAAACTTGTTAACATATATATCTTATAAAACCAATAATAAAAATTTTCAGATTTTTACAATTAAATTTCCATAATATAACTTTTTCTTAAAAAAAGAAACATTTGGAAAATCATCACAATTAACAATCTTCTAATTCAAATTTTATGTTTTCTAAAATTGGAAATAATTAAAAAAATCATAATGAATACTGTCTCAAAGAAAATTTATTCCAATTAGCAAAAGAAATAGAATATTTCTAAAACAAATTATTTAATGTTAATTTTGTGTGCTTCAATACAAACTATTAAAAATAGTAGAAAGTCCAAGAGTGAGAAAATATTAGATGATCGGTAAAATGCGTTTCATATTAATTTCACTTGAGTATATTATCTGAGTATTTTCATTACATTTTGAATATATTTAAAAGTATTAAAAAAATCTCCAAATTAAGTATTATTATCAATTAAAAAAACTTCTAATAGATATATGCATATTTAAAATGGGTTTCCTTTAATATTGTTTGGCTTAATAACAAAAATGATTTCTCGGAGATATGGATCCTTACAGATAGTCGATCCTCAATCCAGCACCTTTTCAGTTGGCAATCCATCGGCGACAATACTAGTAGAAGTATTCTACTCTTGTTGAAAAGCCTTTTAGTTCAACACCCAATCCACCTCCAGTGGGTCCCCTCGCATGTTGGTCTGCCTGGGAATGAAGTAGCCGACGATCTTGCAAAGGCTGCCGCCAGTAATCCTTTGAACCCGGAAGATCGCATGGCACTAACACTATCAGAGATCTCTTCCATTACTAAACCACTTACTTCCAAAACCTGGGCTGACCCTCCTGCTCACCTTTGGTACTTTCAAAGACATCCTGGAGCCGCCACAACATTTAAGGGCTCCAGAGTACATCAGACCAGGGCTAGGGAAAGAGATTCCTTAGCCCTGACATCAGACGACACTGTCTCGACTTTCTACTGGCCACTTGAAGTGTATGATCTTTGAGGACGGTGAAAGAAAATACCCATCATGCCCCAAGTGCGACAATGCTCCGTTTTGCCCGCAACACATCTTGAAGTGCTTGGGGTTTTCTCGTGAAGAGGCTGTGAAAAGTCCACATCTGCTTTTGGACTTTTTGGCTATCTATGATCTCATGGATCTGGTCTAGTTCCACTAGACCAGATGGAGATTAGTCTCACCACCACCATGTCCCTATTATAGTTTCTACTTTTTACATTGACTATATTTATTACTACTTGATTTTCACATGATTATCCATTATCAAACAGCACCATGTACTTTCCATTTGCTTTTAATATTACATAAAAAAAGATGGTATTTTTCCATTATACCCCTATTTATGATCCTAAAGAAATAGCATGTTTCTTACAAAGAAGTTAAAATAAAATAACATAGATACAATGATTTTATTGGCTCAAAATTTTAATTTAAATCTAATGTATACCAATCGAAATTTTTTTGTGCAAAAATTGACAAAAAAGTGAACAAAAGAGCTAAATGCTGAAAAAGTTAGTTGGTGCAGAAGATTGCTTGGTGATAATTTTGTTGGTTATAAGGAGCATTACAGTCATAAATTACCAAGGGCAAACAACAGCAAAATTTAATTTTGTTTCATTGTAAAATGTACTACTGCATTATACTTACACATTCGATCACCAATACAATAGCTAAACTGTTTCTTCCAGAGATAAATATTGTTTAAATAAATTTTGACAATAAGTGATAATTACTTAGTTAATAAAATTTAACTATAAAATGCCTATTATTTTTTAGTAATTTTTTGAAAATAAACCTTTTTAAGAAATACATGATGCATACAAATGGGATATTTACGACAGTAATTTACGATTTTTTTCTTTCCCATTACGGCAATTATCGTGTTGTGTTGTGGCTTGTCCTCCAAATGTCTGATGAAGTCAGACTATTGACCCTAAGGAAATAAATTACCAGAAAGGGAGATGAGTATATGTTCTCACTGGAGAGTCCCAAACAGTCCAGGATGTGTTGAGGAGAGACCTGCTCAGTTTTACATTTAGAGCAAACCTTAAAGATTTTCTTGCCTTTGAGATAAGATACACCCGTTATGTGGCCGATAAATGACCCTTTATTATACTGCAGAATAATAGAAAAGAACCAAAAAGACATTCTCCATAGGATTTTTGTCACATGAATCCCTACAAGATATGATGATTTACTGAAAGAGCTCTTTTATGTTCTCAATTTACATGACGCCTCACCACATGCTTTCATTTACATATTGGTTAAATTTGTGCACTATTTACACATATTCAGTTGAGAAGTATCTTTTTCTATCATTGGTAAATTAAAAATTTGTAGACTAGAAGTCAAAACAAAAGTGAAAGCAATTTGCTTGGCATTATTTTTAAATCATCAATTTTCAGTTTATTACAAAGACTGAGAAAATCAAATACTACTTTACTATTTTTCAAATAATTTGTTTTTAAGAGATATAATACATTAAAATTAAAGAGAAATCATTTTCTATTTAAACAAAGCAATTTCGAATACATTCAATACAGAGATTAAAATGGGCAGGACATTTGAGCCGGATGAGCGACAATCGAATGTCAAAAAAGAATCGCCAAAGCAATATGCAAATAAAAGAAAATTTCTTGAAAATTAAGCACACACACATTATATCTTATCGAGTCACATATTAAGACCAGAACTATGAAAAAATATTTTTTGAGAACTCTGCCAAAAAACCAATTAAATCAATTCAAATGAACCAAAAAAACATACAGTGTCGGAGAAGAAGCCCAAAATCTTACAAAGGCCGATGTGTTAAGTGTCCTAAAGGTCCAAGGATAATAAACCTACAATTTCTAACACAAAATGCAGTTTTATTTGTAGAAATCATTCTTATGTTTGTTAGAAAAATTGTCGATTTAAAGTCTTCACTACAAGCATATAACTCTACTTTTATATTTTATCTCCTTAAATATTAAAAAGTTTTCTTAAGAATATAATTACAGCTTCACTATTAAATAGTGTAATCAATGTTCATAATGAAATATTTTTTAAAGATTATAACTCCTTTTTTAATCAAACTTATTGGGATGAACCAGTCATCACACGTGATCTCCAATGTCAGTGTCAGGAGCGCGCCTTTGCCTGGTTAATATAAAGGCAACACAATAAAAAATCAAATAAAATTTATTTACTTATAAATTACTTCAACTGTATATAACTTGATTTCAAGTAAATAACTGTCAGAAAATAAGCAATGTGATTTTAAGTTTATAACTATACATGTATGCTAATAAATATTTATATTGGCTAAAAATCGGTGTTAAATAACCAAAATGTAAAGAATACGTGGTAAACAGAAAATAAAACTTACTCGAAATTTTTTAAAAGTCAAGATTTTCAATCGAAATTTATCGTTTTTTTAGCAAAATAATGCCATTTGTTAAAGATGAAAATTTATGAGATTATTTGCGATATTTGATTTTTAGCAAATGAAGTTATTATAAAAATTTATACATTTTAAGTAATTTGACATTTTTCCTTTTTCCATCCTTAACGAGTTATAGCTTTGTAAGGAGGGTATCAAATTATAATTAATTTAATCAGCCAGCCATTTAAAGTCAAAGTTATTAGAATTTTTTATGCTGTATGAATGAAAAGAAATTTTTTAATTTTTTTTTAATTATTGAACTGAATCTATTTTTTTAGGTTTATACGCAGGGGTGTAATATAAAAATACCTTTTTTACTTTCTGTTAAACAGAAGAATTTATTTGTAAATATAAACATATAATATTTACATATAACACTTGGTTAATCATTTATTTAAGCACAAAAACTAATATTAATACGCAAACTGTACATGGACCTATTCTGGAAATTGACTTCAACAACATGGACTATTTATACAGTCTACTACAAATAGGCGAAAGATAAAATTAATTTTATTATGAAGTCATGGAAATTATTGTATCAAAATTAACTATTATGTGAATATGATTAAATTTCAAATGTAAAAGAATAATTAAAATTTAAGTTTTATTAAAATTCAGAAATTACTTATAGACATTTGTTACTTATCAATTTATATAAAATCCCTACAATATAATAATGTATTATCCTGATGTTTATCCCTAAGAGTAATTTTTACATTAGATTAGATTTTAAGAAATTTCTTTTGCAATAAAGCTTTAGATCACTAAATTTATTAGAAAATGTTAAGCTATTCAAGGCCAAGTCTCACATATTAATGCTAGTAGCAAAAAAAAAAAAAAAAAAAAAAAATCTAATTAAAAATACAACACATCAAAAATATACATAATAAATTATCAACATGGTGTTTCAGGGTAGCTACTGGTTTTAATCATCATAACAATCGTAGATTATTAATATTACCGAATTCAACATCAAAAACAATGAATAAACTAAAGTGAAATTTAATACTAAAATTAATTTATATTATTTAAAATAGATAATTATTTGCAACGCTTATTTTGACTTAATTTTACAAACACAAAATAAAATTTAACTTTGTAAAAACAATGTGACAGAATTAAATAAATAGACATTTTAAAGATATATACTTTTTATTTATTCAAAAGAATTGATAGACTTACTAAATTATTCAGTTAAAAATAATATTATTTTTTTTATCGAAGTTTTGGAGCTCTATGCTAAAGTGCTTTTAGCTCACATTGAAAATAAAACAACAGTTATTAAATTTTTATAAATTGATACTAGAATTAATATCATTCAAGATCTTAAATTACCATACAGAAAGGGTAAATAACACAATGATTTTCAATATGACCACCACGCTTGCGTAGACTTATTAATAAGTCTGCGCATGATTTTACTTTCCTTCAATCTCAATGGTAAATGCTGCAGCCGCCATCTAGCTACCATTCTATGAGCAGCCGACGACGGTGTCGTTCACAATATGCGGTAGAAAAAACAGTGACTGTTTCATGTATAAGGCACTGGGCACGGAACGCAGAGAAAATTGGTTTAAAGTGAGTTACGAATGAAACCGGTAAATGGCCACTGTAATACCAGTATCCGTGTTTATTGAATAATATGTCAATAATTGTCAGTGTTTATTGAGTAATATGTCAATAATTGTCTGTGTTTATTGAAATATTTTAAAAAAATCAAAATAAATACAAGGGATGCCAAATTTTAAAAGACAACAACAAAGTTATTTACAAAAGTATATCGAAAAATTATATTTAGCTTGAAAAGAAATAGAATTTTCAAGACATTATTTGGTTTCGTATGCCTCATTTTAAATATCATAATCTCAATGAATGTCATTTAGGCCTGTAAATGTTTAATAAACACGCTTAACTATAAAATCAAAAATATCATATAATTTATAATAACAAGTTATGAATAAGGTTTTGAACAGAAACCAATATTTCTGAAATCAGTTTCAAGTGTAAGGCAGTGCGAACACTGATTTCAGAGTGGTACTTACATCAAATTTAACTTTAAATTGATTTAAAAAGAGCAGTGTGAACGGGTACTATGTTTTTAAATTATAATATTTGTAAGAAGTTATTGAAAAATATTCATTTGCCACATCTCTACCAGAGACAAAATACATAATTTTTGTTTTATTTTACATTTAAACCTAACAGGTTACAGTTAAAACTTTCTTTTTTATATTGAAAAACTCAGTCTTCCTATTATTAGCTTTATAAGAACTATATATCAAATCAATGTTAAATGATCCATTTTTTAAATTTTTATCATTTTTTATGTCAACTCTAAACGCTGTTGGTTATTATTATTATTATTTTATACAAGTAAATATTGATTCTGGTCTTTGCATAAGTTTTATAAATATTGGCAACGATATTAATGACAAAAATGGCCTGTTTAATTTTTGTATATAGAGCTTGGAAGCTTCAGTAACAACAAAATTTTCAAATAGATTTATCTTCACATTGTATTACGTTATTATATTATTATCTAATGATAATAATAGTTTATAATTGAGTTTGGTCTCACAAAAAAATCTGTTTCTAATGGACATTGTTCTATCACCGATTTTTGTGAATATAAAATTTAAATATCCAACGGTATATTTACATTTTATTTACTTTAGTTGAGACTTGTTGCTTTATATTAATTTCGCGGTGTTTTCCGTTTTTCTTATAATTATATGTTACTTGTTTGATTCTCTCAAGTTTTTTAAATATTCTCGAATTATTTTTGCTCTTCTAAGTTAATGTAAAATCATTATTCAAGTGATTAATTTTATTATTTGTTATTAGAATATTGGAATGCAAAAAATTGTCAACTTACGTTTTAATCGGAAACTGCTTTAATTAACTAAGAGGTGGGATGCGTGTGGAATAAGCTTATTGATGTATATTAATCATAACAAATCAAATGAAAAGAATTCTTCCATGTGATCAATAATTGCGTTTGAATTACTATCAATGATTTGCTATTTTATAGTTATAGTAATTTGTATTACTTAAAAATCACAATATTGATGCTTAGGTATCCAAGCTTCGTTTAAAATAATTTCATAGTATAGTTTACACAGAAAATTACATAGTTGAGAATTATTAAATAAAAATATAGAGTCATTATTATATTTTATATTAGTCATGAAATTGATATGAGTTCAGGATAAACAAGGCAAGGAAACATTAGATAAGCTTTTGAAAAAAAAGAAATTAAATTTTTTCATTTTGCTAGACAAATTTTCCGAGCAGAATGAAAACAATGATTTTCTCAATTTAACAATGAAGACCTGAACTTGTCTTGGCTCAGATGCCCTATAATCCAGGATGCCTAGTTGTGAGTTTGGTGATTTTTTGGTGCATATTTTTATGTACCTGGCAACCTGGTTTTTATTAAGTCAGATATGGAGACGTATAAAAATTATACAAAAAATTCTATTTTGGCAAGCCTAGTGTTTACCTCATCTCACATGTCACAAAATGTCATCTTGGCAACATTTCTTCATTCAAAAAATTCAGAATTTATAATCCTGGATTATACAGCATCTGTGCACTTTCTATATTGGA
Source organism: Latrodectus hesperus (assembly GCA_037975125.1). NCBI lineage: Eukaryota > Metazoa > Arthropoda > Arachnida > Araneae > Theridiidae > Latrodectus > Latrodectus hesperus. Next base: position 36,573,999 of record CM075855.1, read on the forward strand.
TTAAATTCACTATAATGGAAAATAAAGCAATTATAGTGAATTTCCATTGTTTAGACATTTAGTCAATAATTGCCTTTTTCCAAAGGCAGAACATCTACTTTTGTAATTTTATCCTATTAAAGTCTTGCCTTTGCAGTTATTAGTTACATCACATTTTATAAAAATACTTGTTTTATTGTATTTATATTTTCAATATTGTCTCATTGTTATATACAGTTATCAAGACATGTTTTTTTCTAGGAATAGTTAATGTCTCGTGCATTTTTGATTGAAGGGTATAAATTTTACTTGAATGTATGATGTAATGTAAATATTCTAGATTTTTAAAACAATTCATAATAAGGTAATTGATATTAAAAACCTTTACATCATCATTTAGAAAATTGGGCTAATATTTCTTAAATATACAAAAACATTGTTTTATTTTAAAGAGTAATTTTTGATATCATATTTTATGATTATTAAGTATATATATGACATTAAATATATGTGAGTAATGTTTATAAGTTTTTAATTTATTGATTTTATTTTAGTAAATGAGATCTTTTTATTAAGGTAAATAACTTTAAAGTTTATGTATGTAAGTAAACAATAATGAATTAAGGTAGTCACACACACTTATTTTAACTTAGTAATAATTTTTTTTTAAATTTAATGTAGATTGTCTTAAATTTGATCTTGACCATTATTTTTTAATGAATATTAGTAGTTTCATTTCTAATGTACAGAAATCTGTCTATGTAAATTATTGACAGTTTTCTGGATTATTTTTCTTAATAAACTTAAAAGATGTTCTAAATCTTGTATTTATTTAAATATCTTGAAAAGTTAGCCCATGAAGCAACAGTGCTTATTAAAGCTTTATTTGTATTTTGACTTTTAAATTCTTCATTATGTAATAACAAAATTATTATGCTTTTATTTATAAAGAAGAAATTGAAAAAATATCAGAAATCAGTGCTTTTAAATGCTTATAAATAATTAAATATTTGGAAACTTATAAAAAACTTTTTTATGACTAATGAAATTAAGGGTGGTGTTGCAAAATATCTTTTTAAATATGTGCTAACTCTTTTGATTTGTCTTTTTACCATCCCCCCTTTCAATTTTTCACAAAAATAGTATTTATAATTTTGTATATAACATATATAATTTTCAAAATAGCTACAGTAAAAATATGTATTTTGAAGTAATCATTTATTTATTTTAGATGTTTTTTCATGGATAAACAATGAGTCTTTTAATTGATTAAGTTTAACATGAATCAACCAGCTTCAAATTCCAGTATGTCACGATCAACTGCAGAAGCTTTAAAATTAATACAGGTGTGTAAATTTTTTCTTCTGATATTTAATGCTTGAAAATTAGGATGTTTACTCTTAATTTAAAATGAAAAGTTAATAGTTTGCCCGTTGAAGATTTATTACTATTACAGTTCTAAACATAAGCTTTTAAAATAACTCATAAAGTAATGCTTTGTAAGTTACTTTAAAGTCTTAATATTTAGAACTGAAGTAGTAATAAATCTTCCATGCAAGCCATTAACTTTTCATCAATTAAACAAGTAATGCTTGTTTAGTTACATTGAATTATCATGTTAATTATTTAATTAAATGAAATAATGAATTAATAATTATTTCATTTAATTAACATATATATAATTAAACATTACATAATCATATAATTAAACAAGTATTACATAATCAAATAATGATTTTTTTATTATTTCCAGTTAATATAACATGATCAAATTTAAATGTTTTGTCTTATTAAATAATGTCTATATTCTATGTAAAAATGTCTTATACATTGCTGTAATATAGTAGATGCTCATTTTTACGATCTCTAATTTAAGAACATTAACAATATTATAAATTATTAGATAGGCTCTACCCTGATGCATTAGACACAATGATTATTCTTATTCCCTTTAATGAACAAAAATTTTGAAAAATCTCTTTGTTTGCAAACTTTTGTTTTTGGAAAAAAAAAATGCTCTGGTATTTTTTTAAAATTTTTTATTTGAATCATTTTTATGCAATGCCCGAGAACTTGATTCATTCTTGAACAAAAAAGGGTCATGTAGATGCATTTTAAACATTTTGGGAACTATTGTTGAAGACACATGATTATAAGACATTTGATGAGGGAAAAAACTGTGGTCCTGATTTTAACTTCTGCATTTCCCATACATAAAGACACAGAAAGGATAAAAAATTTTCTCTTCTCCCTGTACGATTGAATGTAGATAGGGATAAAACTATTTAAAAGTTTGTTCTCTCTTGTTCTGTAGTTGGTTTCTTTTAATTTTTGAACAACTCAACTTGTAGAGTTTCGTGTATTGAGAGAGATTGACCCACATCTGTTGAGGATTTGTCACAGTTGAAGAAAAAAATACGTTTATCAGTTGAAAGGATAATCTTTAAAGTATGTGAAAAAATATTGAATAAAATCAAAACTTGCCAAAGAAATATGAAATTCCAAAGAACACCCTCTCAATAATTTTAAAATCTCAGAAAAAAAAATCTGAAAAAGAAAACAGTACCAGCAAAAGGATACAATAACCTCTCTCTTGAAAATATTGAAGAAAAGCAAAACATCTGCACAGAAAATTAGCTTTGCTTGCTTTGCTGGGAAAAACAAAAGGAATGAACATTCCTGTCATTAAAGCGAAATCCAGCTGCTTTGTTATGAAGCTGAACATTAAAGATGTCAAAGGATCTAATGGTTGGCTCCAAAAATTTGAAGCAAGACACATGTTGAGCTTGATAAAATTGTATGGTGAAGTGCAATCAATAAGATGAAAGTTAGTTATTTTTAAATATGAATTTTATTTTGCATATATTTTTATTGTGCATTTTAAATAATTCTTTCTAATAGTATATATAAAGAAAAAGTAAAAAAAGAATTGGATCTTAATAATCTAATACATTATTTTTCTATCTTATGGAATTTTTTTAAAGAACTGTTTCATTGGTCCCTACATGTTCGTAAAAACATGCATCTACTGTATATTAATTTTTCATTTTGACAAATTTGACATCTTTTTTTATTTTTAATGTTGTACAATTTTATTTTTTGTAATCCAGTTTTTCTAGGATTTCAGTAACTCAATACTGGTGTTTCATCATCTTTAATTTGAAATTTGAGATTTATAGATATCAAGGTTTCCAATCTCTGACTTTTAAAACTAATTAAAAAATAATCATTATTATATATTTATCTCATATATTGTACTTATGATAAGCATTGTCTTGAAAAATAAAGCAATTGGGTTATCATGAGATGCATTACAAATAGTAACAATGCTTTGGTCATATTGTTGTTCTGCTGTTTATTTTAAATCATGTTGGTATTATTGCAAGAAATATTTTTCTATATAATACATTTTAATATTTTCATACACGTATTATTTTCATGTATCTTATTTTATTTTCCATATTTTCCTGTATGTAATCAGCGGAGTATGTGTTAAAAAAGTTTCAAATTTTGTTGTCTGCATTATATGTCACTGCGGACAATCTGATAACAAATATTCTTCATCAGAAAAGTTTAAAGTTTTAGAAGAAATGTTGTTTATGTTTCATAAAATAATTAACAGAGAGTGCCACATCTTTGCTGATTTATTTCAACTATAAATAACATGTGTTCAAGAAGAAATTTGGTTCCTTGGAACTATATTTTGGTTGCCATTGGCTAATGTCATTTTGCATTTTGTCTTGACTTGAGTTGTTTCGCTCTGAAAACATTCTAACTCCTATATCATCATGTGGAAGCAAAAACTATTAAGTTAAAGAACAAATTTTAAACTAAAAGATAAAGGGAAAGCAAATAAAAAATGGCAACAAAAGTATTTACGTAAAGTAAAAAAAACTATGCATATGCAGTACTAAAGAAAAATATATCCAATTTGCATAGCGAAAATAATCCAGTTTTTTCATTTAATTATTAACAAAAGTAGTATATTTTATTTTTAAAATGTGTCTAACTTAGTTTTAAAATTTAGTAAAAGCTAAAAGTTGCTAAGTTTTACTGGAATCTTCGCGTATCATGATCAATGTCCTTTCATGTCTTGATCATGATTTAAGAACTTTATTTACTTTGAGAGAAAATCTAAAACATTCATTGTTTCTTTTTGTTATACTTTCTTTGATTAAAATTATATTTAATTAAAGAAAATATAACAGAATAACAAATTAATTAAGAAAAAAACAGTAAATTAAATATTGATATATAATTTGCTGATTAATTAGTATTAATGTCTATAAATTTTGTCAATGAAAAGCTATAATTTTTGATGTTATGTTTTTTAAAGAATTGAAGTTACTAAATTGCCAAAAAAATTATATACTGCCCCTTGCAAACTAATATGATAGTTAATGATAAAAATTTTGTTAATTAATTTTAAGATTTGATATATTTGAATTAAAATTTAATATTATTTCTTAAAAAGTATTGTGATGAAAATGAAGTTGTGATTTTATAGATAAATTTGGATTATGTAAAATTTCATTATATAGCAAATTACATTTTTTCAAGACTTTAATGAATTCAATTTATACGTAGTTGTATTTAATTTTTCACGTAATACAAAATTTTTATCTAATATTTTGTCCATTATAGTTCAATATTATAAAATATTTAAATTTTTATTTCAGAAACAAGGGCTTTCAATTTCTATAATCAATCCAGATAGTTCAAAAGCAATTCCTTTGGAAACGGTATATTTTTATTTCTCATTTGTGCTTTAAGAGAAGTCTAATTTTTTATAAGAAATTTTATTGTGAGTTTTAATGAAAGTATATTTAAATGTTTTTTTATGCATAAATGAATATTAATTAAAATATCATTGGTTGTAAAGCCCATGTATTAGACTTGATTATGAATAAAATTGAAGCTTTTTGTCGTAATGGTAACATTTCATGCTCCCATGGCACTGGTCCGAGGTTCGATCCTCTGGCTGGGTAAATTGTACTCAGTTTATCATTTCAGTCAGTTTATAAAACTGAGTCCCAAGCAAACTTGAAAATTAAATGTTGGGAGTTTTGCATTAGTATGACCACCTAACTGGGACATTTGTATTGTACTCTAGAGCTCTCAATCTTTGAAACAAGTGTAGGTATAGTAGGATTTGGAATATGGCTGTTGTGCCACTGAGTTTAGCAAGAAAGTAATTATGGGCTTTTAGTGTGAAATAAAACTCAATTTTTTATGTACAAAAAATGAACTTTAATTAGTCAAATATCTTTCCTTCTTTTTGATGAGCATTTGCCATCTTTCTGGTAACTTCATGATCACACACTCATAGAATTTGTTCCTTACAGCAAAAAACTCAACCAAGTGTGATTTGAGGTCATCATTATTGAAATTTTTACCATTTAAGAAGTTTTATAAACTTTGAAATAAATGATGATTCCATGGTGCAATAAGATTGGGACTGTATGGAAGGTACAACATCACTTCTTAACCAAGCTCTAATAGTTTTATATGTGTTGCTAAAGGTATACGAGGCCTCACATTGCCATGGTAGGACATGATTCCTTTGCAACTTGCCAATTCTGGTCTTTTCTCTTTGATTGTTTCCTCTAATTTCATAAATTGCTGGCAAAAAACATTTGAGTTGAGTTTTTGGTGTTTAGAAGCAACTCTGAACACAGCACCTTTGTAATTGCACCAAATCCACATGATCTTTTTTTGATGCTATTTAGCTTTTGATGTGTTTTGTGGTGGTTGATCATCTTGTTCAATTAATGTTATTCTAGAGGATTTATTTTCATTACCAGTGGTAATTCATTTATAAAAAGGCTTGATTGCATTATGTTTGAAATGTGTATTAAAATATTGATTTGTTGTGTTAGATAAATTTCTTTCAATTCGTGCAGAGCCCAAATACAGAGATTCTTAACCATTCCAAGACGTGTATATAATTTTCAATTGTGTGTGATACATTTAACTCTTTTGCAATCTCTTGCTCAGTTATATGATGATTCAGTTATGACTTTCATATTTGTTATCCTGAGCTTCAAAAAGTCGATCAGAACGTTGGTCATATTTCAGTGAGAAATTTCTAGAATGAAATTTTGTAAACCAATTCTAACATTTGCACTCTATTAAATAGTCAACATCATAAACTTCATATATATCTTTTGTGAGTCTCAACCGCTTTCTTGTCTTTATTTAAATAAATAGTGAAATGGGTAAAAAAATACTAATTTTTGCACTCCATGTTAAAACTGATCATAAACTGACAGTTGTTAACAAAATTATACAAAGTTTGTTTCTATAGTAACCTAGAGGAATTGACTACCAAATCTCAAAAGAAAAGATATTCTAACATTTATCAAAGAATAAGGAAACAATCATAAAGCTATCTACTGGTGCAAATTGAAATTACTTTCTTGTCAACCAAACAGTATGAACAAACTAATTAAATGTTTCATATTTTAATGATGTTATATTGAGTTACAAATGAAATAATGTTTTCATTGAAAATGAAAAAGTGTTAAATTTGTCTAATATAAAACCCTTACTTTTGAGTTTTGATGGTCATGTTATTTTAATATACTTTTTTAAATGTTATTTAAAATACATTTTTTTGTTTTTCCATTAATATTTAATATATTTGCTTGTATTTATAGTTAATTGTAGCTTGTATTATAATTCTAATTTCTTATTACAATTTTTCATTTATATTGTTATAAGGAACTCCTTGTTTCCATTTTTTATTATGTCTGTATTTTAAAATAGAAAAATATTAGTAGTTCTCATTATCCTCTTTATTTGGTTAGTTTAACAATATTAGCTTCTAATTTTTTCTAATACTGTTAATTTAATGCTTTGAATTTTATTTGATATATTCTCAGCTAAAGTTCAACAATGGAATCAATCATTTTCATTTATCTAAATATATTTATCTATTTTACTAAAAGAACTTTTTATTGGGTCATAGAATCTTAAAAAAATTATTTTAAAGATATTTTTTAATAATTTAATATTAATCATATGAGTAAAATTTCATTCTACTTAAGAAAATATTCACGAAATCATTGCATATCTCGTAAGAACGGTAAAGAGAATATTTAATTACATTTAAAGATTATTTAATAGGAAAAATTCATAGTTTTTAAAATCAAAACTTTTTTTTGAATAACATGCTCCAGGATCTATTAAAATGAAGTGAAATTTCTCTATGAAAACTGCTTGAATAAAAGTTGCTTAAAAATTATAATCAATGTTTGTATAACTCCTTGTTATTCCTGGAATTTTGACTTCTTAAAAATCATGAATTACTCCTGGAATTTTTACTTACCTTGATGCATTTATTTTTTGTTAGGAAATATATATTTTTTGAGTTTTCAAAACAAAACAAACCATTCCGTTATCTTTTTCTAACTGGATTATCGCAAATTGTGTTCAAAATGTATTCCTTATTCTTTGAGTTATGAACACAAAGGAGTAAAGTTTGCAGCTTTCCTGGAATTCTATCAACATTTTGCTGAAGGCAATGTGACAGAGAGAATTGCAGTGTTGGATAGGATGTCTGGAAGCATCCGTCATACAGTCCTGATCTGTCACACTGCGAATTTCACGTGTTTAGCAAACTCAAAGAACATTTACGGGGAAGATAATTTTCCAATAATGACCTGGTTGAGATTGCTGTTCTAAGTGTGCTCAAGGATCAAGGAGTGATTTTCCACTGTCAGGGTACCGAGCAATTAGTACTGTGTTCTGGAAAGTGTATGCAGCGATTGGGAGATTATGTAGAGAAATACAGAGGGTATTAACACATTTTGAGAATTTCGGAGCTGTTTAATTAATGTTTAAATCTAAAGATTATTTTTTTAAATGTTCGATCTGATACCCTCTTTTCTGGACTATATGTCTGCATATTGTTTTCCATAATAGAAGAGCTTTTCATAAAATTTCCAGGGATATTGCTTTTCATTCCTATTCCACTACTTTCCAGAGTCCATCTACCGTGGTGGGTTTGCGTTTAGAAAGAGCTCTCTTTTTAATAGACCAAAGGCACAATAATCCATAGGTGAAACGTCAGGGGACTTTGCAGGAATATGTTGAAAAGGTATATATGCAATACCTGTATTAGTCTTCATTTTTTTCAAGGAATGCAGTGGTAGTTTTCGAAGTATGACTTGTAGCCTTTGTCTAGATGAAGCTTCACTCTTTGAAAGTCATTGGGATAAAGAAGTGGAATTTCTTCTGTAAATATTGGTCGTAAAACCTTCTCCTGATAGTATGATGAGTTGATTTTAACATTTTTTTCCACTCTTATTTTTAATTTCCCATTGTAGGAGAAACCTGCGACAATCATAAACCTCTTACTGAAACTTTCTTTACATTGAAGGAGCCAAGTTTGTAAATTTTTCCCCTCGTTTTTTTATATTAAATAGACCTTTTTTTGTTGCAGTCATTTAGGTAAACCCATGCTTCATCAAGGGTCACAATGTATTTCCACTTATCTCCTGCTAAATGGTTTTCATAAAAGGGTTCTACAAATGTTTTGCGTTGAGCCACATTTATCAGCAAAAGCTGATGAACATTATGTTTTTTAGCTTTTTAAATTGTAAATCTTGGTTTATTGTTGCTACAGATGTATCTAAAGACTTTGCAATTGATTTCTGTGTTGGCAGATTTTCTCGTTACCAGTGATTTCACCTTAAAAACATTTGAAACAGTACATACCTTTTTCGGATATTCTTTTGGAGTCTTCTTTCCCTGTAGAAATAATGATTGATGGTTTTTACCTGTCCAATTAATAATGTTGCCTATTTTGCACTAAAAAATTTTAATACCATGCATTTCACTACATTTTTGAATTCTGAAATAAGAACATTTCTCTTCAGAAAGCACAAAAACATATCCTTCAATCCACAGCCTGTTTACATGCGACATTTTGAAAGAAGAACAAATATAAAAGTAGCAGGCGATATTTCTCATTTCAAATAATAAGCTATTGCCAAAAAATTTTTTTTCTAAAACATTTACTTTTTTAAATTCTTTATCGAAATTGTTCTAAAAATGTGTTAACACCCTCTGTAGTGTGTTGTATGTGTGTCATATTGTATTATAATTCACTTCTCAGTAAAGTGTTTTTTGATTTACATAATTCGAGTGTAACTTACTTTTTGAACTTTCCTAGGATATATATGCATGTACTGTGTATATAAAAAAAGATTGTACATTTTATAATTATGGAATTATGTTTTTGTTAAACTTCTTTTTTCATACATAAACCTGAATTTTAGCTTTTGTTTCTCTATTAAGATTTAAAGACTGCTTCTTTTAAATATCTTGTGAGTAGCTTGAGAGTAATTTTTTACATGCTTGTACATCTTAATGAAATGCTGTAAGTTGCTGGAAAAATAGGTATTCATCGATAAAATAACTATAGGAAAATTACTAAGCTAATCAGGAAACAACAGCAAACTTGATGAAAAACTTAGCTTAGGTTAATAAATGTTTGATTCGTACTTTTGTATTAGATCCAAAATTCAAAAACAAATGCACAAGCTTATCAACTTTTGTGAGTTTAATTTGTCTTATCTTCTGTGATTTCTGAAGGAAAATCAAGTTATCCTTTGAAAAAAATCAGAAGTTAAGCGATATATAAAATGATAAAGGATACTGTTAAACAATACAGTGGAATTAAATTGGTAGTCACATATCTTTAACGTGATTCTCTCTCAAGATGGGGCTCGAAAATGTAAATATTTTTTAACTCTTAGTGAAAACTTTTATGACTGTATTTTCAATACCTTAAGTTGAAGGTCTCTTCTTTTAATTTTGATATATTATTACCAATAGCAAAATAATGGCATTAAATATAAAATTTACAAAAGAGTAATGTGTTACACAAGCTAGTTTTGTTTTATTAGTTAAAACTTGAAAAGTACAAACATTGTTAATTCAAAAATTACCAAGCTTCTCCAGAAGTAAAAAATTTAGCAGAATTTTATTTCTTCTGGGAGAGAAAAAAAATCTTTTTCCAGTTAAATAGTTCTTTTAATTTTGCAATCCTTAATTTTAGGCATTAACATATGTTATCTGTGGACAGATTAATTTTTCTCAAAGAGAAATTAATTATATATTTTAAGAAACATAAATTTATAATATAAATTAATTATATTATAAAATTGCCAAATTATTTTAACTATAAATTTTGTATCTTGACAATTTTTTTCAATGTGAAGGTTTTTATCTAGCAATAAATTTAGTAAAAAATTAAAAATACTTATTTTTTTCCTTTTATATTATTGACAATGAGAATTTAAAAAAGAAGGAAAATAGAAAGCTAAAAGTTTCAAATATTTGTGCAAGTAATATTTTTTGATTTTTGACCTTATTTCGAAGAATTCAGCTTTTTCCTCTTTAAGTACAGTAAGACCCCGCTTAACGCAGGGGATACATTCCATCAAAGTAGAGCGTAATGCGAAACAGTGCTAAACGAGGCTATCTTTACATGTAAATATTGGGGTTAGGGGAAGATGGCTAGGAAATTGGTTAGGTATTAAATTTAAAAAGTATGTTTTTTTAATAAAAATAAAACCAAACATTTATTTCTTAAAGCCCAAATAAATACCACATTATTATTTCTTGCAAAAATAAAAACAAAATATAAATAACAAAACGAATATTCTTAAAAAAAACAAATAAAATTCTAAGCCAGTCATATTTAGTTAGCCTTCTGCGTTTTCAGTGTTCTGCCTTTTTGTGACAAAAGCATCTAATGTTGCCTTTTTCTTTTGCGTTGTTCTCTTAAAAGTTCTTCATAAACAGATAGGAGCATCTCTAACACCACGCCTTACTTTTGAGCTCCTGTCAAAATTCGGATCATTTTCAATGAATTGATCCATTATTTCAGTTATGGTAGACAAACTCCTTTTTACAAACGTCATCGAAAGTTCTTTTTGCTCTTCTTCTGAATCACTGCTGTCAACATTTTTGTTTTCTTCTTGTTCAGTTAATTCCTTGAGCTCATCATTAGAAAGACTAGCCGTTGCTTCCTGAATTATTTCTTCGACATCTTCCACATTTACCCCTTCAAAAATGGTTTGCTTCGTTAATTTCTCTATCTCTTCCACTATTTCGCCCACATCGACAGAGTGTCCAACGACATCGCTCTTACTTAAATCCGGCCAAATATTCTTCCATACTCCTTTCAAAGATCTTTCTGTTACCTCATTCCAAGAAAAGCCTATGTTTTCTACAGCATCCACGATGTTGTAGTTTTTCCAAAATTCTCTTATGGACTGGTTCTCTTCTCCGTCTGTTTTTTCAAACATTTGCTTAAAGGTTCTCCACAAGTAATAAGCCTTAAAATTTGATTTAACGCCTTGGTCCATTGGTTGAATTAAGGCAGTTGTGTTAGGCGGCAAGAAAACCATTTCGACTGGAATGCATGTTGTTAAGTCTGATAAATTTGTTGGGTGGCTTGGAGCATTATCAATTAACAGAAGTGCTTTTTGTTCAAGTTTTTTAATTTCGCAATAACGTTTAGCAGACGGGCAGAAATGTTCAATGAACCAATCCTGGAAAATGTTTGCAGTTATCCATGATTTTTTTATTAAATTCCCGAATTACAGGTAAAGTTGATTTAGATATGCCTTTCATTGCTCTTGGGTTTTTGGAATGGTAAATTAGTAATGGTTTTAATGTAAAATCTCCGCTTGCGTTAACACCTAATAAAAGGGTTAAGCGATCTTTTGCAGCTTTAAATCCTGGTGCCCATTTCTCTTCACGGGATAAAAATGTTCGTTTCGGCATTCTTTTCCAAAACAAGCCTGTTTCATCAACATTAAAAACCAATTCTGGAGGATAGTTTCCTTCTTCAATTATTTTTTTAATATCGCTGGAAATTCAGCCACCGCTTTTGTATCACCACTTGCTGCTTCTTCTGTAATCTTTATGTTGTGAAGGTTATTTCGATGTTTAAATCTATTAAACCATCCTCGACTAGCAATGAAAGTTTCACTTGTGTTAATTGTCTCTGCCTGAATGTAATTAAAAATTCTTCTAGCTTTTTCCATTATGATAGATTGGCTAAATGGCATATTGCGGTCAATTTCGTCGTCAATCCATATAGACTGTCGTTTTCCCATTTCCTCTATGATATTATTTCTAGAACGGGTAATTCTAGTTGCAGAGCTTGACGTAGTTGTAGTTGCCGATGACAGTATTTTTCTTTATTCTTCATGATGGTCCTCATTGTTGAAGTTGGCAAATTCAATGAAGCACTAATTAGAGTTTGATGTTCACCAGAATCTAATCTTCTAATCACTTCCATTTTGTTTTGAGTGAAATGCTTTTTCTGGTTGCTTTCTTTTCTTTTTCATAGTAATAACTAAAGATCAAAATATTTGACACTGTAATATAGTATTAAATATGTAAATTAATACCTACTTAATATAATGTCAAACAATGTTTCCAATAATAAAAATATGTCTGTACAATACTGCACCAAACAAGAAACACAAGTACATTCTTTCGGATATGTATTTAAAACCTATCACTGCATAATATTTCGGGGAATCCCCGTATGCTGCGAGCGATTTCGTGGAATCCCCGGGTTAAAATAAAAGAGCGCTAAACGAAACAGCGTTAAGCGGGGTCTTACTGTACTTTCATGTCTGAATGTATTGCACAAATATCTTTTGTTTATTTGTGTTATTAAAAATGTTGTGAAGATATGTTGTATAAATTATTCTCAGCTTATCATTTTACGCTAAAGGTTTGTTCTTGCTATTCTTAAAATTCCTTTGTCTTGAAACTAATGTAATTTGTTATAAAACAGATATTGACCACACACTTATAATCATTAAATTAAGATAGCTTATGCTTGTATTGTATTATTTTTACACTCCAAAATTTAATAATCAAAAGACTATTCTGCATTGGATTTTGCTTTAACGTGTTGTAGAGAGAAAATCTTATCTTGCTCCTTAAAATAAAAAACTAGATAAATTAAATTTTGATCTTATTGCTCACAATGAGTTAAACTATAATATAATCTTTACAAAATTTGAAATTTTTTAAGCAGATGATGTATAATTGCTGACTAATATGGATGGATTATATACCGAAAATTTTTTGGTAGAATTCAAGGTATTTTGCAATAAAATCATACAAATTAATCTGAAATATAAAAGCCTCCTCTTCAGTGTCTTAAATGAGATTGATTAACAATCATGCGTTATGTGCTGCATTTGTGTGAAAACCTTTAAAAGCAGAAAAACACTTTATACTGTCTAATATTTTTTCAAAATAAAAAAAATTAAAATTCATAAAATTAAAGAAATTGGTTCTATTTAAGAACTGATTTCGTTAATTTAAAAATTTATTTCTATCTCCTATTAATTTAGTTTGAAGCTTCTTATGACTATAGAACAATAAATTTGATTAATAGAGTTAAAAGAATTAAGTAAATAATCCTAAAACAAAAATTTAGAAAAATAAGTAAATAATCCTTTATTAACCTCTTTCTTTTAACCCATTTTATCCCACTGTCCTATTAATAGTACAAGTAAAAATTAACATGTGGAAATTAGTATTCGCTTTGTATGAGTAGTTTGTCTGCTGGATCATATAGTTTTATGTATTAGCTTCTGCTATTGTGAGTTATGTGTCCTGCCACTCCTTCCTCCTCTAGGCATTTTGTTTATTCATCACATTGGTGGCAAGGTTTGTATTAACTTTTTGCGGTTGTAGATTTCGTTTTCAATTTTTGAACACTCGGTTGGCAATTTTTTATATGAAAGAACTCTTTTGTTATCAACCTAGTGGTTAATCAGAGCTATATTGTTATTAGGTAAGTTATAGCACAATATTTTTTAGTCCTCTAAATAAGACAGTGAGATGATAAGTATGGAATCGATGCATTTTTCTCTGCTTATAAATATGAGCTAAAAAAAGTAATTTCCCTTCTAGTATTTCACCCCTGCTGAGTTAAGTCAGTGCAAAGGTTTCTGAAGTTAGAGGAAGCATTACTACTATTCAATAATTAAGATTCAGATGAGAATAATGTTTAAATTTCTGTATTACCACCAGATGCCAGAGAATTAATTGATACAGATAAAGGGGATGAGAACAAAGTAAATACTGAGAAAACAATATTTCTTAGTCTCAGGAGATTGGAACTGGCGATAGTTTCTAGCCTGAAGTGTCCACTATCTCTAATGTTTCCATAACAAAGAGTATAAAATATGATAAAAGACATCATCTTGGATACAGAAAAAATTACATCAATACACAAAATGAGAAACACAGTCTGAATCAACAAATGACATGCTCAAGCATGTGAGAACTGTATCGAAGGATGAAATTCCATTAAAGCTTTTTGTGTAGTTTTATTCCAGTGAAGTGTACAATCTCATTATAAAAGAAACTATATGAAATGCAAGACATGTAAAAAACAAATATAATTTCTTGAGCATAGCTCACAAAATTTATGTTTTTATAAAAATTTTGCATTGCTAATTGATTATCATTTAAATATCTGTAAACATGACAACTTGGTCAAATGTTAAAAAGACTTGGTGTTAGCCTGTTGAAAAAGCCATGCCTAGAAACTACTTCCAAAAATTGATATCTTGTTTATACTTTGTGGATAAAGGAACTTGTATTTCAACATATTCTGGATCAAGTCCTTAAAGTAAAAGTAAAACTTTTGTTTGCTATACTCAATAATAGTTTTATTAAATTTGAGCACACCTCTGAAAATCTGAGTATGGTTGAAATATTCATCATGTATTACGGTAAGAATAGTCTGAAACAATTTATCTGATCTAAGCTAAAACTTTTTGAATGCTAACTTTGAACTCTGTGGAAGTTAGAGATATTGTCATAATTTTTTTATCTATTGTCCTAAAGAGATTCAAGAAATGATATTCCCCTTGGTACTCAGGTTGTGATGAAATTAACAGAGAATATAGTGAATCATTTCTTTAATCTGATGAGATAAGTAAAAGGATATAAAGATAAATTTAATTAAAGATGTTGAATTTGATTTATTCTTACAAAAAACGTGTGGGTGGTGTGAATCATCTTGATTGGATAGCTGTACTTTATTCCATAAAAATTCATGGGAAAAAATGGTACTAGGCACTTGCTGCGTATGACTATGATAAGCGTCTGGAAAATTCACAAAACTTTCAGTAAAATAAAGCTTTGAACTTGAAGATTTTCCTAAGAGATGTAACAACAGTTCGCTTATGCTAGGTACAGGGAAGCATGTTGGTGCAGCAACAACAACAGTTTGTCTTAAAAAGTCTGCTAAGAACCAAAGGCAGGGCTAGAATCTGGATTGTATGTTTTGATGCAAAAGAAAACTCATAGTGTTAGTCATTTTTTACTAAAGGAAAAAAAGAAAAGAAAGACATCGTTGTCATAGGGAGGGCTGCAATATATATATATAATGTGTGACAAATATGCTAAAACACATGATCAGACTTGTTTTGGACATTTTTAGCAAGATTCAAGTGGGATTCAACTAAAAAGTGAACTATTTTGTAGATTAGAAAGTATTAATAAGTAAAGTAAAATTTGTGCACTGAAATTGCTTTTCATCATTGAAGATAACACTAAAACATGTTAGAGCAAAGTTTATCCCCTTTATCCCAGTGTTCTATTTAGAGGACGAGCTATTTTCTAATTTTATTATATTTAGTTTGTTTAGGTTTACTTAACCTTAAAAGATATCATTCTTTTCTAATTTGAACAAAATAAATAAATTGGAAAAAAAGTAATTAAAAATGTTTAACCTCTCTCTTTTAAAAATATTTATTTGATTATAAACAGTTGAAAATGTAATCCATCTGCATCTGTGCCATTTCAGTTCTTGTAGTTTTGTGTTGTTGGAAACATTACTTGATAAAAATTACTAAATAAAAGTGTTGCTTCATTTTTTAAATTGAATACCTGTAAAAAAATTAGAATTGATATGTGATCGTATTTCTGAACTTATTGTTAAAAACAAATTTGTATGTTGAAAATCTAAGATGGTGCACCAGTGTTCTATTTTTAATTAGAATCATCATTTTTAAACAAGTATATGTTTTGCAAAAGTTTATAAAATTTTAATCTTTTGTAAATTTCAATTACAGAAAAAAACAGTTAAAGAAATTTAAAAAGGTTGTATCTACAATTGTAAGAGAAAAAATTCGTAGATAATTCTGGACATAACTGGAATATATAAAGTAAATCAATCATTATCTACTCAATTCATTAGATTTAATCTAAATATATTTGGGGTGAATTTAGTGTGGCTGTGTAAATTGATTTTTAATTCAAAAATATTATCCTTATTGATCAGTGATTATAAAACTTGATTATCACATATTCTGTTATTAAATTTAGAACATAATTAAAATTTTTTTAAATGAGGCAAATTTGGAGACGATTTTGTTAACTAAAATTACTTAAAAACATGTAACTATAAGCTAGAATTTGCTAATTGACTTATTTATTTAACAGTAAATCAACCACCTATAATTGCTTACACAGAACTAGAACAATATTTAATAGTTTCCTTATATATCAAAATGGCCTTTTATAGTCAAATTAAGCTTTCATTTCTTAAATAAGGACTTAGGATCACTTATTTTTTTTTTTACATTATACATTTTTAAGAATGCAATTTTTTCATTGTAGTAAAGCATTTCACTCATTTTCTCAAAAAGTATTTCAATCTTTTATTTGCCATTTATCTACTTGTTTTGTGTATGATCTCAGTAAGGTGATATTTTTCTGTTGGATATCAAAAAGTTCTTTTTCATTCTCATTCATGTTTTCAGTAGTTTAATCTTCTAATAATTTTTATGAACAAATTACATATGAATACAGATCTGAAAGACCCTGAAAAGAAATTGTGGGGAACTGTAAGTTTTTCTTTGTTGAGATTCATGCATGAGTAAATGTTCTCTCAAACTGTCATCTAAAGTTTCAGATTTTCTACAGTTACAGTGGTTTATTTAATAAAGCATGCAAATAAAAATGACTTAGATATTGTTTACCTGTGACATCATTCCAAACATACATTTACCAGAGCATTGCTTAAAATGTCACTTTCATAAGGTGGATTACAAGATAAGATCATTCCTTCAAAGTTTATCCGATGATATTTTTACTTGAAACCATTGATTACATTCTAATTATTGTAAAGTCAAAATTAGATTAGGCAGGAGAAATTCCATACTGGTTCTTCAATAAAATTGGAGTGAATTTAATACTTTAGATTGGTACCTGTTAATAGCTTGTAGTACATTTAATAAAAATAGTAAGAATCTTCATGAAAATAATTCGCCTTAGTTTTGATTTTAGAATCAAAATTTCTTTTTTTCTTTACATAATTAGTACTTAATGTGGCATTTATTGTCAATTCAAAGAATTCTCAAATAATATCAATCAAGCATAAAATAAATGATTACAAAATCAGACAAAAAAAATAATTAAACAAGAATGTGTGAAAGCAAATTTTTAAAAAGGATTTTTCAAAAATTTAGTCCACGTAAATGAGAATTAAAATTATCATTGCATATATGAGATCCTGTTAAGGATCAACCAATAGCTTGTAAAATCGTGAGTATTCTTAAATTAAAGTTTTGTAAAAACATACTTCTGATATATATATTTAATTGGTATGGGACATGTATATTACGAAAATTCATAAATATACAAATATGTGAACATATTTGCAAAATTTTTGAAATATGAAGTTGTAATTTTGAATTGTTTTTAATTTCAATGAGTAATGAAATTAATAGAAAATTGTCTCTTACTATATTCCATGCAAAAAAATTTCATGTTTAAGTCTTTGAATTCTGATAAGCAACAAATTAAGTAATTTAAGTAAGTTGCAAACAATGTTATTGGCTCATGCATAAATTAATATACCAGAGTGTGACTTACTTTAAAGGAATTTTGTTACTTCATAGAAAAATTGAAACTTTATTGAAGTCTATTATGATCCTATTATATAACAGCAAGGTTAATTCCTTTCATTTAAATTTAATAATGTATTGACCAAGTTAGTCTTATTAAAAGTAATTAATTTACATTTGTTATTTTCATGGTCAACCATAAGTTCCAGTATTAATTGTCACTTGCAAAAGATGTTCATTGAACAATAAACAAACCAAATCGAATGTCTTAGTCAAGCCTCTGAACCTAAGTTTCTTACAAACAACAATTTGATAGTAGAATATTTAAAAATAATCTATAATAGAATATGCTTAAAAATAATCAATCTTACAAAGTAAAACTCATTTCATTAAAGTGTTTTAAAGAAAAAAAACTAATATTTATTATATATTAAAATATAACAGTGCATTAAATAATTAAATTAACAGAAGAGTAGGGAACATGTATATGTAATGCCTAAACCATTTAGAAAGTGTTTGAATATAAAAAACTATCTTTTTTATTTATTAGTAAAACAAGTAATAATTTAAGCTTACATAAATAAAAATTGTCTATTTGCTTTTTTGTCATATCAGATTTGCTTATGTATTCTGATTTTAATATATACTGGTTTTATGCATACTTACATGAAGGTATTTTTATTGTATCTGTAGACTCATTAATTCATTTTAATTAATCAAATATTGAATCGAATTTAAATTTAAAATTTTATTAGTTTTTTAAGTATTTATTGTTCTCAGCATTCAAAAAAAATTTTTTTATGTTGATTGCAATAAATGTATATGTAATTGCAGATATGAGTGTTGGATTATTATTCTCTACCCATTATGTAAAAATAATGGGTAGAGAATATTAATTGTTCAACACAAAAAGTATATATACCTATTATAAGCCGCCCGCCGCCCTGTCTAGTGGTCAGAGTGCCTGACTACGGATAGGGAGGTCCTGGGTTCGAATCCCGGTTTGGGCATGGATCTACTTTCCCTCTCTATCTATCTTGTCTTTGTCCTTTCCTTGTATGAATGAGGTGTGAATGGTTGCCTACCCTATAAACGGGTCCCTATGGCATGTGTGTACTGAGGAAGTCGGACTCCACACCAAAATATGGTTCAGTTAAAAAAGTGGAGCAGTGCACCCCATATTGCCAGCCTAGCTGGCATACGACAGCAACAACAACCTATTATAAAAATTTATTGTAATTCCTGGAAATTAGAAACTTGGAATTTATTTCTTTGTGCCATCTGTATGCACCCTGATATGAATTTCTTATAAATTCAGCTTCTCATAGTAAAGTACAATTGTTTAAAGTGATTTGTTGGTCTTAGATTCTAGTTGGCATTTGATTTGTTTTTGGGAAAAAAAAATAAATAAAATAATTGTAATACAGAAAATAACAAAATTCTCTATTTATTTAGCTTTATTCAAAATACTGTTTTTTACTCTACTAAATAAGGTATTTTTTGACAAACTGAAAGTAAATCAAATAATATGTTAAGTGCTTGAAAATTCTCTTTAGTTATAAAGTTATTAAATTCTGATGTCTAGATTCTTTTCAACCATGTTCCAACACATTTCTTATCAGTAGCTTTTGGTTAAAAGTGTAAACATATTGAAATAGGTGAAAATGATACCTTTTCAAAAATCAAAAATAATTATTATTTTCTTTTTTCCTTTTAAACACAGTTATTGTGGGCATGTAGAAAAGAGTCATTTAATTCTATACATAATTTTCCTCTGTTCTCTGATTGTAGATAAATAACAATTTTAAAAAGGGTAAATAAATCACAGGATTCCTTCACAGGATGAAGAAAGTAGAGTTCTGGAGTTGAATGTTATATCATTAAAATTGATTGCATTGTGGTATATACAACTTTGTAAAGAATTCAAATGAGCATTAATTGCAGTTTAAATTAATTACAAACACTGAAATCAAAAATCTTGAAACAGATTAAGAATTAGCAAGAAACCATCATCCTAACATAAATTTCATTTCATTGTATATGTCTGAAAAATGACACCCATTCAGTCATACTGTTATGCTGAATTTATAAATTCTAGAAGTACTACTACTTGAAGTACTACAATTATGCACATGTAGATCCTGTTAACCTTAAAAATTGCTGAGATTTGTAGGCATTAATTACTGCTAAGGTGCAGTATAGTGAGTTGCTATTAGTTGAGAAGATGGCAAAGCTATTATCAATAAATTACTGAGTTTCAACAATGTTGTATAGTAGGGCTATGAGAAGGTAAAAGTTCTGTTTACAAAATTGCAAAGTGATTCCCCACAGTGCTGGATTCTTGACAGCAGTAATCAAGGTATGAAATTGCTGCAAGAGAGATTTTGGGGTATCACATGGCAATATGGAGAGGGAAGACCACAGTGTGTAGCATATATCTGCAGCAGACATTCTAGCTGTTGTGAACATCACAGTGACAAATGAAGGACACCTTTGAGTTAGACACTCTGTAGCATGCATTTCATTGATTCCTAACCATTGTCATTTTGACATGAATGATGTCCAGCTGGAACTCATTGGAAGATGGAATCGTTATCTGTTGTGTGCTTTCAGATTAAAGCTGGTTTTGTCTGGGTACTCTGGGTACCAGTAATAGCTATATGTTGATAGAATGCTGGGAGAGAACTTGCAACCAACCTGTAAAGTGGTCTTTACACAAGAAGCAGTCTAAGGAGCAATTTTTTGTGATATAAATCTCATGAGTGTCACATACACAATAATAATTGTGTAGATCAGTCTGGTGATTGAACCTGTTATGCTGGTATTTAAGGACAGCATTCTAGGAATTGTTTTTCATTAGTGTAACACTCACTCTTACACTACTGTTGCAACCCAACATCGAGCTCCAGTGTCTCAGAAGCTTCACGATGTGTTCCGTTAGGATGGGCAAAGTGAAGCTACATTTGCTATAGGCAGTGATTAGGAGGGTGACCATATATTTCTCTCCCTCACTGGGTTTCTGAAGCTCCACGAGTTGGGGACGTGTCCACATGGAATTACCTTTAATATTACCTTACCCATTGAGTTGGAAGGTCTTACTTGCAACTACTGACAATTAATATTGACTCCATCCTCTAATTAAAGGATTTAGTTTTTTAATTACTGCCTCTTGTGTTACTTCTTATATTCTGCTAAGCTTATGTTTAATGTTAATTCCACATGACTTCCAAAGTCCTTCTGTTGTTGTGGCGTGGATATTTAAAAGATAATGCCAGCTCAGGAGTAACATTGTCACCTGACCATGATATAAAATTAGGAGGCATTTAGTGATGAACAAGTATTCCAAACCTGTTAACCAGGGCTCACCTGCACCACTGTATGTATATAACCCAACATCTTCTACAGAATTTTAACATGTTGCTATGCAATGCTAAATCACCATATCTGTCTGCAACCAACCACATTAGGAAACAAAATTGGCTAATAATTCCTTGTCATTCATAATTAACATTAATTGTCCTGTATTGACTAACCAACTAATGCCGACATGGAAATCCATCACACAAACTGACAATACATCACTCACGGGTATGTACGACCCCATACCGATGAACTTGCATGCTTATATTCAATATTCTGGATTATACATTGGTAATTAATGTTCCAGCATTTAACATGTGCTGTTAATTTCGTTGTGCCTATCTACACCTGTAATTTTGAAAATAACCAAATATGTTACCTAGATGAATAAATTGCCATATTTTCATTATTCCATAATTTGTTCTTGTTAGGAATTTTTCTGCTAGTATATGTTTATTACAAATGCCCAGAAATTTGTCTATGATGTCATTATTTCTCTAGCCTTCCAATATTTCTGAACTCTACAGTTTAAAAACACAAGTGCAGAGCACGAGTCAAGATGAATAGCATCAAAAATTTGATGTTGCCTGCACAGAGTACATAAGAGAGAGTCACAAAGTTCAAACTTATGCAGATATGCGGACAAGCAGTCATGGCCCATACTGTTAGTGTATGTGAAAGAGCAGGAAAAAAATTCTATATTTGTTTGACTTGCGTGATTATAGGTAAAGAATGGTTGTAGTACAGTTTGATGCAGAACATTTAATTTAAATAGCATTGTAAATGCACAAAAATGTCAAATTTGAACTGATGAGAACTATTATATATTTTAGTAACAGCAATTTTTTGTGGAAGTTATTGTTAGATTTGATTTTAATGCCATTTACTCTTTATTCTTTACTCTTTATAATTTTACTCTTATTAAGAAACCTTTCTCATCAGTTTACTGACATGCTACCTCAGTACAATGA
Source organism: Latrodectus hesperus (assembly GCA_037975125.1). Classification (NCBI taxonomy): domain Eukaryota; kingdom Metazoa; phylum Arthropoda; class Arachnida; order Araneae; family Theridiidae; genus Latrodectus; species Latrodectus hesperus. The sequence continues at coordinate 36,596,221 of CM075855.1, forward strand.
ATTATCAGTGGTTGCTAATTGATGATTTGATTTGTCAATTGAGCATCATCTGCATCTAATTTATTAAGCATTGACTATAATCCTATCATCAGTCACATATTAGAGCCTTTTAATGCGTAAAGAACTGATCCTCTCATCCTTTTTTACATTTGGTTGTAAAAATACTTTTTGTTTACAGTCGTCAACTTTGAAATAACAAGTAATGTTTCATGATAGACAATTTGGTGATGATTTGTTATGTTTTACAATGAATTTTAATCATAGAATTATCTATTTAAAAACAAATAAACTATTTGTGTTATTTTGCAAGCTTTATATACTTGATAATTGATATTCTTCCTCCTGTTTGCTTAAAAATTTATTTATATTTTTTATGAGAGGTAGTTAATTTTCTTTCTTTTTTTCCCCCCTGTAATGATGTTGGACTTAAATATTTTTAAGTAGAAACAGTTCCTGTAATCTAAAGGATGTCAAATGAATTTCATGTTATTAGCTGAGAATTATATTCAGTAATTGGTCTCCAATTTTTAAATTTAATAGGTAAAGGATAATGAATATTTTAAAGATTGATTTCATTGTTAAAACACATTTATATAAAAATCTAGAATAAAAATATTTTATAAGGAATCATATATATGTGTCATAAGAACCACAAATTTAGAAACTGTTTTGAAAATTTGCAAATTTTGTTGTAGAAACAGTTATACAATAAATAGTATTTGAAAGGAAGGCAGTATCAGCTAACATGTTTTATCATATTTGAAGAAAACTACTGAAAAATTTAAATGATCAGAAATGCTGAATTAAATTAAATTGCATGTAGTATCATTGTAAATATCTTAAGGGAAACATAACTACTAAAACAAGCTTTAGAAGAGAAATGTTAAAAATTCATTATGTCTATATCAATATATTTATATTTTAAAAGAAGTCCATGTAGATTATATTCAAATTATGTTATAAAAATATTGTTTAAAATTGACTGGAAAAAAATTAATTTTTCCAATTATACAGAACAAAAAATTTAAGTAACAAAAGTGATTGTAGAAAATTGTCATATAAAGCTTTCAATATCAGATTCTTCAGAATCTGAATTAAAAAGATTTTACAAATTCTTATCTATGTCAAAAATTATCAGAATTTTCAAACAGTGACAATAATTTTGTTGTACAATCTCTGTGTGAAGGTATAATTTCAGGATCTTTAAAAATCTGGACATAATTGTGAATATTTTCATCTCATAACATGTTTACTCTTTATTCACTCCTCCATTCTCATAATCTCTTCACCTTTGTTGCAAATCGCAACATAGAAATTTTCATTGTGGTTTTAAATACTACACTACTTTGCTAAAATTTAACTTGTTAACAAGTAAATGGTCTGAAGTGTTAACTCCTGAAATTACAATAATTAAAAATTTTATAGTGTCTCTATTTTTTCTTCATTTTCAATTTTTTTTTCAAATATTCACTAAATTTTTAAAAGTTTTTATTTATTCTCTTTTTATTTTGATTTTATCTTAAAATTTACATAAATGAAGATAAAAAAGTTCTATTTTATGTGATGAAATAAAAAATATATTTGTATTATATATGTGCATCCATGTATTTTTATGGAAGGAATTTCATGCTTTTGAAATGTAAAATAGAAATTGGTCTATGCTTTCTCATCATATTTGTTATCATTAACCCTTTAACGCGCGGTGGTCGCGCTATGAAACCACCAATTTTCAATATTTTTTCTTAATTCCTTTTCACGATTTTTCACTTAAATTTTATAGATTTTATATCTTTTACTTTTAAATAACACTAACAGATGACAGCACCAAATTAATTTCAGGTCGGACTCCTTCCAATATGTCGTTATTTAATGTTCATTTTTAACAACACAAAATAACGTACTTTTTTAATAGAAATAATAATAAATATCAGAAATTTTTTCTTCCTATACCGTCATGTCTGTCCTAAACAATATAAATGCAGCAGTAGTTTGAACTAGATACGTAAAAAACTTTCCTTTTTTGAGGGAAATTCATGGTGGTTGCACCCCGCAACCACCGCGCAACTAGAACACATGACTTACGTGAACAGCAGACTACGTAAACATGGCCGGCATATTATGATTGGGAATTAGAGTGCTTAGGAATGTGGGGAAGGGGGATTTGAATCACATGGTCATTTTACTTGTAAACAACATGTGGCTATAAATCATAGGGTCATTTTACTTGTAAACAACATGTGGCATTTATTTCCCCAGTGAACATGTGCTTTCGCTATTTCTGTTGCAGATTTTCTTTGCGTTGAATGTTGCGTTTGCTCCCAGGCTAGTACGGAAATTTTTATTTAATAGTATTTTGTGTGTTTTAAATTTAATGTATACATATATATATATATATATATATATATATATATATATATATATATATATATATATATATATATATATATATATATATATATATTTTATCGAAAATAGTATTTACGTAAAAGTTTTATTTAAATTTAAAATAATTAATAGCAATATATTTTAACTGTGTGTAAATATTTTCTTCTACTGTTCAAATTTAAAATGCGTCGCAAAGGGCTTGGAATAGCTGAGGCATTGGCTTTATTTGAAGAAAAGGATTACAATCAAAATATGGGGTATGTGGACTATTTTGATCAATTGAAAAGCTTATATGAAATTGATCGGAAAAGTAAAAAATGGTGGCATCGAATTTCTTCCATTTTGTTGATGTCACTATTGTAAATTCCTTTATTATATATCGAATGCTTTAAGAAAGTGATCCAAACTTAAAAGTACTAAAGTTATTCAGAATGGACATCATCAGTAGTTTGATTTCAATGGGAAATAAAGGATCTGTTCCCAAAATAAAAATATCAAGCTCCGCATGTGTAAAAAGCCACAAACCTCATGTTCCAGAACAAAAAAGATTAAAGAATGCTGAACACATGCCAATAAAATGCAAACCACAGCGGTGCGCATTTTGTAGCACAAAGGAGAAACCTCACAGAACAAGATACATGTGTGAAACTTGCAATGTTGGTTTATGCATGTATCAAAAAGATAAAAGATGCTTTGAACAGTTTCACAAGAAATAACTTTTTTCTAATCGACATTTAAAAGAAACTGTACCTGCTAAATGAGGATTCTAAATTCAGTATCGACGTGTTTTTATAGCAACTAAATTATATAAATGTTTAATTTTTCACTTTTACTACTCTTTACTTTGTAAAATATTGTAAAAAAATAATATACTGCATTTTAAATACAAACTATCTAAGAAGTTTGCAATAATCATCATTTATTGAAAGCGCGTACGAAACAAGGTAAGTTTTTTTCCCTGCTAACTCAGTAAGTATCAAGGTCCTAGACGCGCGCTGGTCGCGCTATGCGACCACCACCCACAGATAAATGGGTAGATGTAGATTTTATTAAATTCATATATTATTTGTCTGTGGGATCATAACATCCAATTTTTATAATTCTTTAGTTTAAAATTTAAAAAAAAATATTGCGCGCGTCAAAGGGTTAAATGACAAAATGTATTACATTTTGTGCTACACTTAAAAAAAATGGAAGAGTCTTGAATTGGACAATCTATTCACTTATTTATGCTGATGTAAATTTATTTATGCTGGATAAGCAACATTTGATATTTAATTAAACAATTTAATTTTCTATTAAAAATAGACAAGTTTAATTGCAGGTGTATATTATAATTTCTTTTTTCCAAATAAGGAGTTTTTTTGTTTCACTTTATTATTTTATTGGACAATTTTAATAATTGTTGATAAATAGAAAATTTTAATCTGTCAATTGTTATGTTTAGAATTATTTTATTTTTGTATTTTTAGAAGACAAATAAGGTTGAATCTGGTATTAAATATTAAAGCAATATGTGTAGTTTTCTATAATTTTATTTAAAATATTCCATATTCATTTTGTAGATGTAAAATTTGCTTTACTTTCAATTTTACATTTTGATGAAAAATAGGACAGTTTAATCTATTTACAATAGAACTAGAGGATTCAATGTATTCTAAAAATCAGTATCATAGAAAATTAAGTCTTTCATTTTCTGTCTTCTTTTAAGTGAAAACATTTTGTATTCATCTTTTTCTAATATATGATATAAAATTTTATCGAAAAAGTAGTTTTTTATAAAATGTCTTTCATTCGAGCTTAGCTTTCAACCAGCTGATTTTTAAGTATCAAGACAAATATGTTTTTCTGAATAAAGCAAGTTTCTCATCATTGTTTGAATTTGCAACTGGAAAATTTATCCAGCATATGTGAAGGCATCTCTGGAAATTTTGTTCATAAATTTCAAGAAAAACTTTTCAAAAAAGATTTGATCTGCATGTAATTGTGCTTCTTTATTCTGCTGGAGTTAATTGAAATTGCTACGTGAATAAATTATTAACTTATATATGAATGAGAGCTCTGGCTTGTCTTTTACATAAATTTTCCTACATGTTTCGCTGTATTTTTGAATTTTCTGTCACATTTCTGTTAGTTCTATTTAGTTCTCTTTTTATAACATTGGTGATTGGATATAACCTCAACTACTCTCTTTTTAGGCATCTAAGGATACAAGGGCTAAACAAAATGCTGTTACAACCGAAAAGATTATTATTCCATCTCGACCTACAGTTTCTACTGAAAGCAAACCCACGGTTACACAATCTAGACAGTCTTCTGGGACTCTGGAGACTAGAGCTTATAATGTGCAGCCTGTAACGTCAACAAATCAAGTTGTGCAATCTGGAAATAATAAAGCGAATTCACAAGTTTCTGGAACTACGGAAAATAAAATACAAAGTACCCAAAGATTGGGAAATTCAAATACTGCTGAAAACAAAAACCAATCTTTTCAAAATCGTATTAGTCAAGTTGAAAAGAATCAAACAGCTACTGGACGTGCTTCCCAAAACTCTTTAACTGAAAACAAAACTCAAAATAATCGAAATATCCAGAATGCATCATGCTTGACAGAGAATAAACCACCTGTAAGAATAAACCAAACTGAGTCAATAAACCAAGTTTTTCTCCCTCGACCTCTAAACCAAACTTTAATAAATGAAAGTAAAATACTTTCTAATCAAAGCAGACCATCTATTGGTTCTCCTCCTTTAGAAACCAAAACTCTTAATAATCAGGGACGATCAGGTCCAAATTGTAGTATAATTAATAAGACTATTGCTGTACAGAGAAGCCAATTGCCAACACCTCATATCAAAACACCAAGTAGTCAGCCTAAAATTATTCCTGTCAGACAAGCAGATATTAGAACTGGTAATTCATCTAAAGGACAACAAAATATAAAATTGATATCAACTCCTAGAGTGGTACCCCAATTTAATTCCCCTTCTTCTCAAACATGTAATAACAATAATGGGAAAGTAGTTGTTGATAAAACTCTCACCACTTCTGAACGTTCAGTAAATAATCCATTTCGTGTTGCTTCTTCTTTAACAAAAAATGCTCCTGAAGAAAAGTATGTTCTTAAAGTCACTAAAATGGCACAAAATGTTGATATCACTGATCAATCTATCCAGTCCAGGATTGCTCAACATATTTCTATGCATAGAGAAAATAAAGCTGTTAACCAAGTCATAAAGATTTCTGAAGTGAATCTGCAAAAATCTCACCCAATTGGTAAATAATTGCTGAAGTTTTTCCTTGTATATTTATTTTTAATGTAGCATGTGTGAATCTTAATTTTTTGAAAGTTTTTTAGTGTTACTTATTTGTTTTGTGTAGTTTGATGCAAAATGATTCTTTTCAAACATACCATTTTATTTACTATCTCAAATGTTGATTTGCTGATTCTTCAAGCATATTATTAAATTTCATGAATAATTGTTCATTTTTAGTTTGATTTTTTTAAATTTGATTTAAGAATTTTAAGATGGTTAAACTTATTATTTAAGAAATTAAAAGGGATTTTTTTAAAGTAAAGATTGTGCTATCAAAAATGTTAAGCAAAGTAATTAATTTGAAAAATATTTTTGTCAATAATATAAAAAGATGCTTCAATTTTGTTAAGGGGAAAATATGGATTATTGAAATTCTAAATTCCTTAGGAAAATGATTAATTTATCTGTTGTAAAATTCAGGTATACAGCAGGAGCTATTAAAGCTTATATCTTATTTCCAAACAATTATTTTAACAAATTTTTATTTCCTTCTTAAAAATTAATTTATTCAAACAAATAAAGAAAAACATTTACTGTATTTATGTGAATCTAATGCGTATCCCCATTTTAAAACTTTAAATAATAAAAAAATTGTTTGTCGGCGAATGTAATGCACATCATTGGTATGAGGAATTTATTGAATCTTATTTTATACAACAAAGGATTTGTATATAAACTATTAATCAATGATATGATAATTTCATTTAAATTTAGATACTATATTTTATACAACAATGGATTTATACATAAAGTAGCAGAACACAGGATTAACCTATTAGTGAGCTATTGTTATGTGAAACAATCATTGTTAATTACCACTACCCTATATACGATACCTATCATAAAATAAGAATATGAAATAAATAAATAAATCGTAACATTTCTATCTAGCTGACAGTTTCTACAATCAGTGATTAATAGTAAACGTCTGTATTCACTAATGTTTTCATCAATAGAATCCTCGCAGCTCTCTTCGTCAGAAGCAGATTTGTTTCTTCTTTCCTCATCATCATCCTCGGCATTCCAGAGCACTTCATCTTCACTGCCATTCAGTGAATTTGAAATGCAGCATGTCTTGAAAGATTTCACAATCATTGGTACTTTGATGCTTTTCCATGCATGAGAAACCCAGTGTGCAACAATTGCAGTGCAGCACGCTTAATTTTTCCTGTCCTGATCAATTCGTGGTTTGGCTCATTAAACCTTTTTTTTTTGTACTCTGCCTGAACATACCCCTTAAAAGGTTTATTTATACTAATGTCCACACAAACACACACACACACACGCACGCACACACACACAGAGAGAGAGGTTGTAACACAGACGTCATTCCTCCAGGAATTATAACAAGATCACTGCCTAGGCTGTGCATCATCTTTTTTATGTTGTCGGTGAGATGACCACAAAATGCGTCCAGACAAAGCATTGATGGTGGATTGGAGAGTCCACCGGGACGGCATTCCCATACATTTCAGTGCCAATCAAGCATTTATGATTCCGTCATCCACCCCTTCTCTTGGATTTGAATCAGGGCATCATCTGGGAACAGCTTTTCATTCTTATGGGTTTTAGGGCATGTGTTCCATTTGAAGATTAAGAAAGGGGGAAGTTTGCACCCGCCTGCTATTATTGCCAGCATCGCTGTTATGCATTGTTTTTCACATCTCGAAGTTTTGATGAAATATTCCTTAGTCCCCTTCACCGTAATGGTATAGTGACAAGGCATATCAATCCAAATTGGTGTCTCGTCAGCATTGCCAATTTGTCCCTTTGAAAAATTCTTTTCCTTCTGAAATGTTAGTAGCTCTCCCTTAAAATCTGCTGAAGCTTTTGGCATATATTTGTACAGCATCTTAGAGATAAGCCCATCAGCTTCATAAACCAATCCACCCATCCACGACTAGCCTTAAACTCTTGCTTACGTATTCCAAGAATTTCAGCCTCCTTTTTTGCTTTATTTCTTATGGTATCACTAGTCACAGGTTGTCCATTCTTCCTCCGTACAAATTTCAAAACTCAAAATTCAAAACTCAAATTCCAACACGTACAAATTCCAAAACTTTTTCTTCAATATCAGGGTGTCTTCCTTTGCGAGGGCCTGTTAATTTCTTTATACTAGTTTTAGTTGCAAACAGTGCTAATTTCTGATGCCGCTACAAGCAAACATTGCTCTCAGCTATGTTGAACTCTCTCCCTGCCTTTCTATTGCCATTTTTTTCAGCATAAAGAATTACTTTATGCTTGAAAGTAGCGTCATATGACATTCTTCTGCTTTTTGTGACTACATACTCTTCAGTTTGTATCATCTATGCAATAATGGATCAACGATAAATTTAACGGTAAATGTAGGCGAGAAATACAGTAATCCCTTATCTCGATTTAAATTTGGTTAACGTCATCGGCAAACTTCTGACCTCGCACTTGAATCTAATATGCACCCCAATTTTGAATACTACATTTGGCCAAAACCGATGCGCATTAGATTGGCGTGAATATGGTAATACCTTTGAATGTTCAACTTTCGAGAAAATAATTTTTCAACATAAAATGTTAATATAAACCTAGCAAAATTACAAGTCAAATAAATAATTTTTAGTAATAACTAATTTGATTTCAAATTTGAAAATTATACATACATGTTAAATATTGATATTAAATAAACAAAAGTTAAAAAATACATGATAGATGGTAAATAAAACCATATTTTCCTATATATAATCTGCGGATTATGTGTTAAAAAAGATCGAATTTCGTTGTGCGTATTATACACCGCCACGTATAATCTGGCAAAAAAATATTTTTCATCAAAAAAGTTAACAAAAAAGTTTTGAAAGAAATGTGAGTTATGTTAAATAAGTAGAATAAATAACAGATGGCACCAATACTTAGTTGATTTATATTAACTATAATCAGCACTGTCCAATTATGTTCAAAAACGAATTCAAGTTCTGACCTGTCTCAGTGTTCCATTCTGTCTTGACCTGACCTTTTGAGCTCTGAAAACATTCAAATTCGTATATTGTCATAGGGAAGTGAAAATTATTAAGTTACAGAGTAAATTTTAAATTGAAAGCTATAGGGAAGGCAAATGAAAAAAATGTCGACAAACGTTTAATGTAAGGGGAAAAACAAAGTAGGCACGATAGAAAAGAAAAAAAGTATTCCATTTCCAGTTAGAAAATAATCCATTTATTAACATTTAACTAACTATACAAACAAATATAGTTTATTTTTAAAATATGTTCTAACCTCGTTTTAAAAGTTAAAATCTAAAAATCCATAAGTTTTACTAGAATCTTCTGGGGCATTGATAGATGTCGTGCTTTCATCTCAGCTAATCCATTTTGCGTTGAGGTGGATTCAAACAGATCTTTATCATTATAAATTTTTTTTCGTAGAATTAATTATAAGGAATATTTTTATTTTATTTGGCACTAAAAATTATTATCAGCAGTGTAAATTTTCGACTATTCGAATTACAGAAAAATTGCCGCATATTACATGATGTGTTTTTTTCTTTTGCTCAAAAAAAGTGGCTTGCGGATAATACAGGAAAATTTGGTACTTGATAATTTTTTATAGTCGAAACTTCCCAACAACATTCATCCATTTTAACAAAATATTATTTGCTAAAAGTGAAAATTTGTTAAAGTTAGACTAGCAATACTTGGGATATAATGATAGAGTAGCCATGTAATATCAACATCGTCATTTTTCATTAACATGTACGTAGGATTTTTTTGTTAAAAATAATGGTATAGCAGTACAAATTTTGGAAAAACTATGAAACTTTGAAGGAAATAAAAGTATAATCGAAAACATGAATGAAAGAAAACAAATTTTAATAGATCTGTTCTATGTAAACTTATTAGTAATGTGGAATTATAAAAGTAGGAGGGGAATTTGATTTATGGCAAGCTCTTCCAGTTGTTCCTTTGCTTTTTTCCCTTCATCTTTCATTAGTATCCACTTGTGTTTTTCACGTTTGGCTCTCAACAGCCTTTGCAGTATATTTCTCATTTTTGCGAAATTATTATTAAGTGTAAAATTCATGTCCCTGAGTAAAATTCATTTTGAAATATTTTTCACCTTAGTTACAATTTAGCATCCTTCTCTCAGTGGCGCCAGGGACTGATGGTTTGATCCTCTTGTCTCCCTTCTCTGCGCCATTGGTCAAAATTTAATAAAATGGGAAATTAAGTATTTTTTTTTAATTTACTAAACTGTTTTTTTTTTATAAATTACTACTAGAAAATGTCTTTTAATATCCACAATTAACAAAGAAATACATAATAAAATATTATATACATTCTAAATAATATAATTTAATCATTTTTATTTTCATTTTGTTGGTGAAAAATCATGCAAAGTAATCACTGCCTAAATTTTTAGTTTTTCTACACACACATTAAAACTACATTTCTAAAAATTTAGTTTTAACGAATTAAATTTTACAATTTAATTTCCATTTTTTCTTTTAATTTTGGAAAGCATTTCATTGCTCAATATCTCAATCTTGAAACCATTTAGTTAGCCATTCATTCACTTGTTTTACAGACAGTTCAATACTATTTTTACTAATTAAATAATACTATTACAATTAATTATTAAATAATACTATTACAATTTGGTATCTGAAAATTTTTTCCATTCCCATTTATTGTTTTTAATCATTTTACTATCCCAATATTTCTAAGGTTTAAATTACATCCGAATCCATAATCAAAAAGTATTGAAAAGAAATTTTTAGCTGCAATAGGTTTCTTTGTTGAAGTTCATGGATGAATAACAAAGACATCAATTAAATGATTTTTGTTTTCTTCAGTTATCGCACCCTCTTAAAGATTGTCAAATTACCTTGATAACAGTTTCTTCTGCAATATCATTCTGAGCTTTGATTGACAAGTGCTAGAATAGTTCCTAGTCACAATCACACCTCGCAAAAATATCTTACAATATTTAAAGTTAAATTAAGTGGGAGAAAATGCACATGAATCACTTAAATGGATTTATGATTTCAATAGCTGCCGTGCAGTTTAATTAGCTACAATTTAAAGAATTTACTATTCTACTGCACTAATGTTGATTCAAGTTTCTCAATGATGAAATAAAATAAAGTGAAAAAAATCAGGTAACAGAAAACAAATGAAAGATGCATGAAAATAAATTAACAAAAAAGAATCCAAAATTTTAGTTCATAAATTGGTATTAAAATGAATATATTATAGCTATGGGAATATGTTAAGAACCAGCCACAAGCTTGTAAAATAGTGTTTGTAAATTAGAGATTTTGTAAAAGTAGATTTTGTCAAACATCTAGTACATATACATTTTTTTTTATTTAATTTACAAATTAGGAATTAGGTTGTTGCATTAAAAATTATTGTATTTGGTATTCAGGGAAGAAAAAAATTATTGTAACTTTTAAGTGTAGCATTTTGCTAATTTATTCTTATATACTTTCTGTCGATAAGATATTTTCTAAGTATAATTATTTTTATATTGTTGTGATTGTGTATACACATATACATGCTTTTAAGAAAATTTATTTATATTATTAATGTTTTAAGTATCATGGCATACCTGTGTTTGCGAAATTTTTCTCAATTTTATTCATTTATGTTATTTATTGGTGATCCAAACAATGTAATGATGTAAATATTGGTTGTGATTTTATATTTTATGGTTAGTTCAATTTTTATTAGTTTGCTGTGCTTTTATCTTGCACTTAATTTTCTGATTCTTTTAATTTCTTCCTCATTTGTAATAAATCTGTTTGCATTGAATATTCTTTTTCTTGAATTTTCTCTTGTTATTACAAGCAACTTTATATATAGTACATATTTCTTCTATATACTGCTCAACATCATTTTCTATTTTTCCATCAACTTATGTTTCTTTTTATTAGTATTGATGTTGTCATCATTGCATTTGATATTTATCTGCTTAAATAGCAATGTCTAATAACTTTAAAGTAGTGGAATTCTATTGCCTTCTGTTTAATATTTTCTTTATGCATTAAAATTTTTCCCATGGAAATTTAATAATGATATTGGTTATATAACAGTTAAAAAAGCTGATTTATTGGATTAAAAAAATTAGTTAAAAATGTTTATGTATTGTAAATCATGTCACAAATTTTTGCTTTTTTAATTGAGAATAAATTATTTTTGTAAATATTATATACTAAATGCAAAATTAATTCTAAGAAAACTGGTTTGGTAAAAAAAAATTCTATTAAGATTTAAAGAATGCTGTGAATTATATGGCAATCAGCAACACTTTTTACAATTTTGAAATTAACAATTTTACAATTTAGAAATTAACAAATCAATTAGAAAGAATGTGAGGTTGCAGAAAATATTTTATAATTAAATTATATGTTTCAGTTAATACTGTCAAACTAACTGCTCTATGACAATTGCTAGCCAAGCTGGCAGCCGAATGGTTAGCGCTCTTGCCTTCAGTTCAACAGTTCGTGGGTTAGAATCCCACCTTGGGCATGGATGTTTGTAGTGGTTCGGAATCCATTTAAACCGTAGGTCCCGGTCTGATTAGCCCTCGTGTGCAAAAAATGACCGTTGAGCAACAAACAAAACAAACAAACTATGACAATTGCTATGGACATGAGATAAAGTTTATAAGAAAAATCTGTCTATGGAAACGTAAAGTTCAATGTGTGTCGAATATATATATATCACATTCTTTTTCAAAATGTGATTATCCATAATACTTTAATGCAAATTAATTGTAATTAGGTGTGACAATTTTTACTTGCTCATCAGATTTTAGAATTTTAATTTTCAAAATTATTCCTGATTATAACATAATAAACATATAAAATATATATGAAATAAATTTGAAGTGGTAAATATGGTAAATACTTTTTGTATTTACTATTAAAGATATAATTATATATATTAAAGATATAATTATATATATTAAAGATATAATTATATTTAGATATATATAAGATATATATTTACAAAAATAATTTTTAACAATTTTCAGTGGAAGAATTAATCTACTTTTAGTGTTTTTTTTAAAGGAATACATTTGTAGAAAATTTTGGAATTTTGATAATAGCAGATTTTTGGATTCAGTTTAGTAATACAGTTTTACTGAAACTTGATTTTTGTTTCTTAAAATTTGTTTTCTCAGTTATTCTGAAATTTACGAATTGTCAGCTGTGTTGATCATGTATCTTCAATAATTTTGTGATATCTTCTGTCATACAGTTAAAATCTGCCATTCATAAATTTATGTCATATAAGATATTACTTGTATACATAAAAATGAAATGATTCAAAATGTTATTTTCTTGTATATAATCTGCGGATTATGCATTAAATTTTTGAAATTTATTTGTATGAATTATACACTACCCTGGATAATCTGATTAAAAATGTTCTCCATCAGAAAAACCTTACAAAGTTTTGAAAGAAATGTCATTTATGTATTATAAAATAGAGATGGTGCCAGTACTCAGCCAACTTATAACAGCTATAATCAATTTTTTCCTATTACATTCAATAATAAGTTTGTTTCTTCAGAAACATCTTTTAGTTTATTGCCTATCATCATTTCAATTTTGTATTGAGCTGAGTTGTTTCATTCTGAAAATGTTCAAATTTGTGTATCACCATGTAAAAGCAAAAGAATATAAGTTACCCAGCAGATTTTAAACTAAAAGTTATCGAGAAGACAAATAAAAAATTCCCTATAAACATATTAATGAAAAGTGAAAAACAAAGCATGTGCAGTACAAAAGAAAAAATGTATCCAATGCGCAGTTCAAAAATAATACAGTTCTTTCATTTATTAATGAAGCAATTATATTTTATTTTGAAGATTAAGTTAGAATTATAGTTACTATTATAGTTTTAAGTTATAAAAATTGAAATTTAATAAATTTTACTTATCTTGGAATTATTGCTTTTGGTGATCAATCTTGATTGAGATGATCCAAAAAGAAGCCAGTGAAATTTTTTTCATGATAAATGTTTTTCTGTACAATTTATTATTTTTTTTAACATGTTATTTATTTTTTATTTTATACGATATCACATTATCAGCAGTATATAATTTAGATTGACTGCCAGAAAACTTGAAGCGGATTATACATCTCTGTGAATTTATGCAATATTTTTTCCTTTTACTTGAAAAACTTATCTTGCAAATATTAGATCATAGAATTTATTGTTAAAATATTGGATTGTCCAGAAAGTTTCGGCAGATTTTTAAGAAAAATTGAAACACTGCTTATTTAAATTTTGATGTATATTTAATAAATTATATAGGTACCATTCAGTTCCATAACCTTTCTCCATCTTTCGTACAACTTGAGAATTTCGTTCTTCCAGAACCTTTTAAGTTTTTCAGCAAAAAATTTGTCTAAATAAGTTTTTATCTCAACCAAAGTTTTGAAACTTTTCCCATTAAGAAAATTTTGTATTGATTGAACAGTAAAAAACTGAGGCATGAGGGCTGGAGAATATGGTGGAAAGAGAAAAACATCCCAACCAAACTTTAATTTTTTTCAAGTTGTTAAAGACATATGATGTTAGGCATTGTTCTTATGAAATATCATACCTTTCCAATTGAATTTTATTGAACTTTTTGTTTGATTGCTATCTTCAGTTGATCTAATTGAGAGAAATACTTTTCCTAATTTATTGTTTCATTATTTGGTAAAAGCTCACAATAAAGGATTCTTTTCCATGCTTTCCAGGCACAGCATTACTTTGTTCAAATAAAGATCGTCTTTAGAGGTCACTAAAGGTGGTTCATCAGGCTTTTCTCCAAGACCTTTTACACTGAGTTATCCATTTTTCATCCCTTGACATTATTTCTTTCAGAAATGGTGTCTCCTTTGAGTTTGTAAAGCAAGTCACAAATGGAGATGTAATCCAATAGATTTTTCTACCTTAAATCGTCCAGACCCCATGCATAAAGACGGTTCGCTCAGCCAAGCTTCACAGTATGATAATTGATTTATATAGCATTTCTGTTAATTGATGTAACGTTGAGCATGGGTTTATACCGACGCCTGTTTTAATCAAGTCTTCGTGTGTGGTGCATGGCCAATTCAGGTATTCTTGATCTTGAAAGTTGAAATTTATAGCTTTAAATTGAGCAAACCACTTCCGTACAGTTCTTTTGGTTACAGCAACTTCACCATAAACAGCGCATGTCTTATTTTTTTGTCGCTTCTGTTGCATTTTTGCCATTTCAGAAAAAGAAAAACAAGCCTTTAATGTACTTTATTTGCTGTCTTATTTTAAAGCTAATAAAAATGATAAAAATTAACAAATCGCAACCAAACTTTCTCCTTAATACAGTGGGTTATCAGTTAACAAACTATTCTGACTTCTAACAAATCAGGCAACGAACGCATTTTTGGATTCAGGTCTCTTCTCATGCTACCTACCGAAAATTGGCATGAACATTCTGTAC
This sequence comes from Latrodectus hesperus, assembly GCA_037975125.1. Taxonomy (NCBI): domain Eukaryota; kingdom Metazoa; phylum Arthropoda; class Arachnida; order Araneae; family Theridiidae; genus Latrodectus; species Latrodectus hesperus. Next base: position 36,611,379 of record CM075855.1, read on the forward strand.
AACCCACTATTTTAACATGGCTGATATATAGGATATTCCATATTACATTTAAAATTATTAATTTAAAAAATGTTGAATACCTTAATATTTATCACAAGATGCATTTTAAACAACAAAAATATATATATATAGATTTTTTTAACATCCTTTTACATGGGTAAATATTTCTCTTGAAGTTCACATTTTCAAGTATTTGAAAAATTGCAATTTGTTTTTTCAAGCGTCAGATAGGTGAAATAAAATTAATTTTACCACAAGATGTCTTGAATACATGAACATGGTACCTAGATTTCAAGGATTTATTGATTTATATATTAAAACCACTCCAAATGTTCTAAAAGTGCCAGAGGAAAATTATTCTTTGTGATATTGATGAAACAGTATTAAAATTACTGTCTTGAGACCAAATGGAGAAGAATGGGGAACTTTATTTCAGATGCTGTTTGAACTATTGAAAAATTTAAATGAACCTGAGTAGGCAACCAAATAATTGGCACTATGCCTTTGATTTAAGAGTTCATGAGTTTGATTCCCACTTCAGGCTTAGATGCTTGTAGTGGTTTCTAATCTACTTTAAACTGTAGATTTCAGTCTAATTGTACTCTGTGCAAAAAATGACTGTTGAGTGACAAACCAACCGATCTCAGATAAGAACAAGCATGAAAGCTATTACAGCTAGGGATTAAAGACAACACGTGTTTTAAATCACTTTTAGATCCACATTTTATTGAAGAATATCTAAAATCAAATTAAATAAGTAGCTTTGCTTTTTATCTGAAAATTTTTATTTTCAATGATACCAATAGTTGTAAAATTACCATTCAAAAACAAAAAGATAGTGAAAAAACTTTTAATTTGAGCATTATTAAAATTTAAAGATGTTAAAGAGAAATTAAATATTAGTATAAAATGACTATTTAATATATTTTACTCTCTTCAATTGTTAAAAAAATTCATATGATGCATGCCATTTGTTTGTAATTAATGAGGATAGAAGCTATAAGTTAATAATTTGTATCCTTATTAATTACACATGTTATTATAATAAAATTAAAAGTATGATGTAAATAATTAATAAAATTAACATCCAAATCATAATTTTGATATGAATCTAATTGTATCAATTTATCTTACATTTAAACTTTAAAGATAACTTTTAATATTTTTAATTATTTCATTGAATTATTTATTAAATCTTCCAATTTATGTGTGTGCAAAATATGTTGTGTAGAGGAAGAGTGAATAAGATTTAAAAACCATTTAATAGTTTCAATCTGAATCTGATTATAAAATATTTAAAATTAATTCTAAAAGTTTATTTTCAGTAGAATTAGTTTCTCTATTATTTACTTTTCTTATTAAATGTGCTTAGTTGAAAAATGGCTGTGATTTACATTTTGTCAATAAATTCTTATCTTGATTTTGTATTTCTTAGTAAAATCGAAAATGGTTCTAATTTAGAGCCACTTTATATTGTAACTGGTGATTTAATATGATGAAACATATAGGAAAATATCCTAAAATATCAAAATGAGAAATTAAAACACTTTTTCATAGAATTTATGACAATAAAATGTAATGTATTTGATAAAGAAGATATATTTACATATAAGAACAATTTTAAATGGTATGTTCTGTGAATTTAACTATTGATTAGTTTTATTATTCATGTCAGAGCAAGGAAATTATGTCAACTAATATATGCATAATACTGTAACTTTCAACATCTCAGTGGTAGCAATTCATGCTCTCAAGGCACAAGTCTGAGATTCAACCATCAGGCTGGGCAAGGTCAACTAAACCTTTCATCCATTCAGTGGGTCAATAAACTCCTTACAAAGCATGCCTGGGAGTTGGGCACTGGGAGCTTCACATTAGGCTGACCACCTAACTGCTTTACACCTCAGAGTCCTCGATCAGGAAAACAGATATGGACAGTGTAGGCTTTGGCCCACATGGGTTGTTATGCAAAAGGTTTAGTTTAGTGTAACTTTCTTCTATCCACTGAAGATTAAGAAAGTTTTAGTGTAACTTACATCTTTAGAAATTCCTTCTATGGTGATTTTACATGTTTTATATTTCTTTATGCATTTCAAATTTAAGTTTTCACAAATTTTAATTTCACTCTTACTAATAAATTTATTTTGAATATTTGTAATAATTTTAAAATAAACAGCTGTTTTTATTTTATATTAGACTTATTTTTTATTATTTTTATTTTGGAAGTTAAACATTTTCAAAGATTTTCATCATATTTAACCTATACATGAACAAAATATTATTGATGTTTTCTACCTTGTAATCATAACTAAAATTTATTCTATGATGCATTTTTTGCAATAATTATTTAAAAAATCGTTCAATCTTTAATTGTTATATTTCCTCTTTTAGTGCAGTTAGTTATTAATATAACTTATATATTATATGAATTTCACTTTCTTTTTTTAGATAATTCATCTGATTTAAATTCATCAAGGTTGAATACTATGCCAATGCAAAAAACTGGTGTGAAGAGGATTGCAGTTACCTCCAGGTTGGCAATTATAGCATGTTCATTATTAGAATAAATTATGATGAAAATAATGTGTATAATTTTTTTAAAAAATTGGAATATAGCAATTTTACAAAGTTTCTCTTAAAGAGTTACTTTTTTTATTTAATAAAATATTCTATTTTAAAGAATTTCATTTGGCAAATGATGAGTAAATCTTTAAAATTTGAATTATTTTGATACTACCTAATTATTACATAAATATTGAATAATATTTATTTAAATATTGAATAATATTTATTTGTGTGTGTAGTGGATTATGTAAAATAATATTATTTTGGAAAATCTCAGTTATATGCTTTACTCATATTTCTGAAAAAAGATTATATATTATGTGCACAACTTTATTTTTTATTGCAAAGTAAGTAGAAAGTAATTATATCCTTTTAAATATTTTGCCTTTTTTTTTAAAAACATTTTAATTTTCATTATAAAATTCATACTTAAAATCCATTCTCATTTTCATTTTATTGATGAAAAACCTAGCAAAGTAATTACTTATTTTACTTGTTATAAAACAACATTTTTAAAAACATATTTTTCTGTTATTTTCTTCAATCTCTTCATCTTGTTTTGCAGGTTGCTGCTCGGCACTGTCATTTTCTTCTTTTTTTCTTTATGCTATGTTTCATTTTCACTTAATAATTTCTCTGTCATAATATCTTCTAATACTTCAAACATTAAGTCCATATTTAAGAAGTCATGAAATGAAATTTCATGCTGCAGGGAATTTTTTTTTTATTGAAGTTCATGAATGAGTAACTCATCTCCACTTATTTTGTAAAGCAAATATTCTTGGTTTTCTTCAGTTAGAGTGGTTTCTTTAATAAAGACTGTATCAAAATGACCTAGGTATAGAGTTTTTTCTATATCTACATTCCAAGCATAGATTGATTAGTATATTGCACCTAAAATGCAACTATTCCGAGGCACACTCACTCTTTTCAAAGGTACTTTATAATAATAACTTTTGAAGATATTGATATTTTATTGTGATGTGTATTCTGTAAGGTGCAATTTAGTTTAAGCAAAAGAAATTTCTCATGAATTGCTTTAAAATGTCCTGGATTTCAACATTAGTAGTGCAGCTAGTTATTTACAATTCTTCAATAAAAACATCAATTCAAATTCATCAAATATAAAAAAAATTAAAATTAAAAAGTGAAAAAAATCAAACTATAAAAATAAAAGTAAATGAAAGGTACATGAAAATGTGTTCACAAAAAGAATTTTTCAAAATTTTAGTTTATAAATGGGAATTAAAATTATTGTTTTTATTTGACCATGTCAGGGACGAGGTATTAATATGTAAAATCAGTAGTATTTATAAACAAGAGGCTCATAAAAACAAACATATACTGTATTGCAGTTTAAAATAAACTTTTTTTTATGAATACCAGTAATGTGGTAGATGAACATATTAATATAAAATTTTTTGTAAGTATTATAACAATGTAAAATATCCTAAACTATAAAATTAAGTAATAATATATAAAATGTTGCTTTTTAATTTGTACCCAATGATAATATTTTAGTTTTCCTTTGTATTGGTAGTTTAAAAAAAATCATACATTTTTTAAATGAATTTTTAAAGAAAAGCAAATTTATTTGTTAATCTATAAGTTTCCAACTCAAAAATATTTATGTCAATTTTTTTAATTTTTGTATAAAAATACACTGTGATGTTTTATGTTATAGTTAGATTTGAAAAATTGTTTCTATTTGATTAAAATTTTCAATATAATAAATTCAATATTTATAATGTATGTAAAACTTAATGCATTAAATTAAATTTAATGGATTAAATTTTATATGTACTAAGTGAGGACATGTAAAAGAAAGAAGTGTAACTATCTATGTTTGTAATTTATCAAAATGTTTAATAAGAAGTTATTGTTATTTTAAGTCCCAATTTAAAATGAATAATGGTTAACATTTTCTGTTGAGATAATTACTAAAATGCTATAATGCCTAATGAATATACTGTGGAAATGAAAAATAGAATTAAAAAAATTTTTTAATTGCATTTTATATGCATTTCTCAAAACTCAACTAAATATAATAAAATATTTGTATGCTTATTTTCTTTAAATATGAGCAGTGTTTTTAAAAAATCTGTCAGTGGTGTTAATTGCATTATAGTGCAACAATGAAATATAATGCAACAAAACAAACTTTTGCATTTATATAGAAAAAATTATTTTTCACAATAATTATATCACACTTGAAGTATAGTATGTGTTAATTGTTTTACACAATAAATTTTAAATGCTTTTTCCATTTGTGATACCTTTATAAAATGAAATTTATTGAGAATTCATTACATTCTTCTTAATTTATGCCAATATGAAAACAAGCTAAGATGTGAATGTTTAACATGAATATATATCCACAAAAATTAATAAATCAATTTAATAATTTTATTCATTCTGTTGTATTTCAAAAAAAAAAAATGCTTACGTAAAGTGTAATTCTATGTCCCGTGAAACATATGGTTTGCCAAACCTGCTTTTGTTGATCAAGCAGTGCATCCATCATACCACATGAAAATCAGAAACGAAATGTTAATGATATCTTTAATACTAATGACCAAAGATTAGATTGCTATTATGTTGAATCAGATGTTTATAACTGTAAATCAAGATTATATTTAAGCTAAAGCTCATTTTTTAATACAGCATGCATTACCTCTGTTAAATTATTGCCATGAAATATACATTTTTTTTACTATCTCTTGTAGTGATTCAGAATTAGTTTTATCTCATGCAAGCATTTAACAAACTGTCTGAAGTTATTGCACCTGTATACTTCCTTGTACTTAGACCATAATAGGGCTCAACTAGAAGAATCCCAGGTACTTGACCTAGAGGTAATGTTTCACTTGGGAGATATTGTGACCATGACCTATATAACATGCCTCAGCTTCCTTTAGTTGAACACAACAGATATTCAGTTAAGCTAATATTCAAACTTGTTACTTTTCACTAATGAGAATGGTGCTCTAAACCTTTTGCACCAAACTGTCTGAAGGATTAAATTGAACATCATATATATCATTTTTAAATGTCATTTACTTGTTAGAAATACCTTGAGTTTCCAAGCTGCTCATTTCTAAGCAATCAATTGAAGGATTAATGCTTTCACCTTTCCTTCAATAATTTTTAAGTTTGATTCCCACTTCAGGCTTGGATATGTGTATTGGTTTGGAATTCTCTTTAAATTGTACGTCCTGGTCTGAACCTTTGCATGCAAAAAATAACTACTGAACAACAAACAAATCAAATCATATAATTCAGTTTATGACACTTGAAGCTTATATTTTTTCATATTTGTATTTCTGGAACACAAGTTGAATTCTCTGTTTCAATATTTTTGGTCTATAGTTTAATAATAAATGGGCTTGATTCCCATTTTGAGACTATTATGTTTCTACAAGGTTTGAAATCACATTGGATCCCAGGTTTCATTCAATATAGGCTTCATTTTCCAAAAAATGGCTATAGGACTACAAACAGAATTTGCATCTATGTTAAAGACAATATCGCAAAGTTCTAAGATCCCCATTTTATTTCTAATTTTCAACAATATATATATATATATATATATATATATATATATATATATATATATATATATATATATATATATATATATATATATATATATATATATATATATTATAATTTTAAGCATTAATATTGATTGTGCCTAAACAATTTTTTTACCATCTTTTTGTGTGTGCAGTGTCTGTGTTTAGTAGTGTAAGTGTCATTTAACCTTATTCTTTTTCATTAAAATCATCATGCTTTTTCATTTTTAGCACTCCTAATTCAGCTTCCAAGAAGAAATGTATAAAAGTTATTTCTCCTACAATCTCAGAACAGAGTGGAAGTCAGTCAGATGTTAATAATTTGAGTTCAGATGAAAGTCCTGTTAAGGAAAGGAAAGTTTTTAGCTTGAAGTGAGTGGATTCAATGTCAACTATTCATTTTGTAAATTTAAAAGTAAACAAACTTGATTTTGAGCTATTTATTATCTTTGTTTTACAGAACTCTGACTCCTGGTTTAACAATAACACCTATTCAGCCTTCATCTAATCATCCAAGTACAAGTGGATCTAATAAAAAATCTGTGGTAAGTTATTTAACTCTAATTTATATTTTAATTATTATCCATATAAATCTTTAGTTCAATAGGAGTCACATAATTGATTTTTTATGCATTGTAAATAGTCACCATATTTTTAGTCAAATTATAATTATATATAGCAGAGATCCATCAATGTTGCCAGAGGAAGAGTAAATTTTTTATTTTGTGTAAATAAAAAATTTACCTCTTCCTCTGGCAATTTTGCGTTTCTTTCATTATCATATATATAATAACTAATTAGTATTTAAATGTTTTAAATTATTGAAAATACATGGAATCAAGTCTAGATTCAAAAGGAAAATTTTTTGAAAGGTTAAAATTTTGGATAAAGATAAGCAGCTGTAATTTATCTTTTAAATTATCAGCAAAACAATCTGCAAACTTTTTTTAGGCTTTTACTTTTTTTCTCTCCTGTGTAAAATATCTATTGTGAAGAAGCAAGTTTTCAAAATTTATTCTTCTGCAGTCTTTGTATTCTTGATAAACGAGACCTTAGTTTTTGTATTTACGATCATATTGTAAACATATGTGATGTTTGCTATTGTTCTTGGAATAAAACAATACTGGTTTGCTCTGACAAAATCTATGAAACAGGCAGAACTCATTACTTTACAATAAAGTAAATATTATAATATCTTAGCTGGAGTTCAGCTACGATAAAAATGTCCCTTAGATTCATAATAACATGCTATGGGGAAATCCTGTTATTCTTTTAAGATTTTCGCTTTTCTTAGGTAAGGTATAACTAGCTGTGCTTTTATTCAGAATCAGGAGAGCAGTATAACACTCCTCTTCAAAAGGCAACCTCTTCCAGTTCAAGTAGTGTACTTTCTCTGGACTCAAAAGCTTCAATAACTTAAGAAGATCAGCATCTTCCAACTATGTTTAACATAATTCACTGTTACTATTTCTAAGAATTTCTACTAATACAGCACAGATTTGACAAGAATCTACTTGAGTATTCTTAAACAAAACAAAATTCATCTGTGAAGCTCACTCCTTCCTGGGATATAGTTTATAGTCAGGTTATAGGATTAAATGAATGTGCAGACATTAGATTGGATTGTAGCACCTTGGAAACCTACCAATTGGTCATTTAAAGAGACAGCCACCTCAAAGGCTATATTTAGATTGATGGTAATAGACTGACTTTTGACATATCCTTTAAACTTGTTATTCTCATACTACTATTACTAAGGCTTCTTATCTATAATAATTTTTTTTTCTGAAAAGATTTGTAAGTGACAGTCATTCTATAGTGTTTTTCATTTTTCTCCTTCAGTGGTAATACTACTTCAATGGCTATATTGCTTGTATCTGTTCTGATGACAAAAGATTTTGATTCATCAGCTCACTTAAAAATTGCTGGATCAATTAACTTTGATTTAAGATCTTTAAAAGAATTTTCTAATTCTGTTTACTATTTCCCCAATTTCTTTTTTGTTACGTTAGTTAGATATTTAGTACTTGAGAGAAATTTAGAATTTATTGACCATATCATTAGCAAATTTGGACAAATAATGGTAGTTGTGATACTTGCTCCAGCCTTCTGTGGATCAACATATTCCAACATATAATTTGGTAATGTCCTAAATATTTTACATTTCCCAACAGAAATGCCAATTTTCTTGATTGACATTAAACTTAAGTAATAAGATATATTTAAAGCTTGTTTGCAGTCAAAAAGATGTTTGGGAAGGTAGGAGATATTATCATCTAAATATGATGGTGTTAACACGTTATATATGGTATGGATTTATCCACTAGTCTAGGAAATGAAGCCAGCATTCTTCAGTTGGATTGTTATTTAAGTAAATTTGTATGCACTAACAAGACAATTGAAAGCATTTTTAACCTTATCTTCAGTTATTTCACTTGGTGATAAGCAGATCCGAAATCAATGGTTGATATGTGAGGTGTGGACTTTGATTCATTCAATAAATTGTCTGTGTGACAATGGATACATGTCTGTGCATTCAGCTTATGATAAACAGTGCATAAGGGAAAAAGTATGGAAGAGGCATTAAGGCTTTCACACATTGTTCTATGATAGTTTTTCTTTCTCTACCTCATCTGGTATGGTGAAACTGAAACAAGAGGGTTGTTTCTAGTATCAATATTGTCATGTAGAGGAAGTGAACGTCGTAAAGCCAATGGAAATGAAAGCACTCGAGATTAAATCAAGATTTTATTATATTATTATCTCAATCAGTCGCTACTTATATACTGTTTTGGAACCTTCCAGATTTGGAAGGCCCGCAGACAATTGGGAACTGAAATTTACATGAATTTGCATAATTAACTTAAATTAACAAAGCAAACAGAAATTAATTTTTAGGCAACTTGCCTCGCTTGCTTTTGAACTTGCAACCTCTGGTTCACGAGTCCGCTGCTTTACCGACTGAGCCACGAAGTCTTTGTTCGAGAGGAATAATTTTTGCTACAATATGATGTTAAATAGCTGCTTCTCCCCATACTTTAAAGACATTTATTATGTATTGCATCCTTTTCAAGTCATTGAGATGTAGTTAAATGCTGTATAAGAATGAATGACAGTATCATTTTCATATTTAGCAATTGTTCACAACAATTGGAATTTTACAAAGCTATACTTTCTTCATAGTGCAGGAAAGCTCCAAATATTTTCAGCAAGATTTATTTACAGCTTTTTGCAAAAATTCCAATGCTAGGAAGATGGAATTGTGCAGAATTATCTGTCGTGTTATCTTTTAAAATAGGGCATCTTGCTACTATAGAATATTGTTGAGTGATTCACATGCAGCTGAATAACACACCACTATCAGCAAGTGCAATACCAAAAATACTGTAGACACTAATTTGGAATACAAGAGTTTGTAAACTTCTATTCTCTTCATTTTCCAATGCCAAAATAAGATACATTTGAAGTATTTTGAGAATTACATTCTGGATACTTATATTTGATGAAACTGGATTTTCTGCTTCTATAGCATGTTAAGAAAAGTTGTTTTTTATGTTTTTGCTTCTTGATGCAGTTTGAAAAGATACCATTGCTCTAAGCATTATTTGTTCATTAATCTACTCTAATTCTGGATGAATCACTTTGAAAGAATAGTCTCATATTACATGGGGTTGCTTTTTATAATTTAAATTACTAATGGAGAGAGCTTTATAACCATGTAGTTTCAGTTCTAATTCAGATGAACTCTTTATTTTATTCCTAAATGTCAATGAAATGTTTGCCCAGTGGCCTAGTAGTAGTGTTTTGCGTTCTCAAGGCAAAACCCCGAGGTTTAATCCTTAGGCCGGGCAAGGTTAACCCAGCCTTTCATTTGTTCAGTGGGTCGATAAATTGAGTACCAAGCACTCTTGCGAACTAAACTCTGGGTGTTTTGTATTTGACTGAACACCTAACTAGGATACATACTTCACACTCCAGGGTCCTCAGTCAGGAAAACAGATATGGGTACTGTAGGTCTTGATCATGTATAGAATGTTATGCCACATGTTTAGTTTTAGTCAGTCTATATAAGGTTCTTTCATATATCATTACTAACTCTACTTTTAAGCTATAAATTATCAGACTATCTCTGGTATGTGTTAAGTTTGCTTCGAAATGATTCCCCATTGAAGTAGATTTATTTTTACTAATGAGTAATCATTTTATTTGTCTTTTGGTTCTTTTAAAATAACATGAACAATGTCTGTAGACATAAGAGGTAGAAAGTGAGTGATATAATGAGCTTCATTTGTATTAGTTTTCTCACTTGTCTTTCAAAAAGTTACAAGAAGACTGCAATATCAGAAGTTTCTGTAAGTTAAGAATTAAATGCTGAATATTAATTGCATTTGAAACAGAACCATTATGTCTATATGTCAATTTAGCTGTCAGTGTTTAAATTTAAGGGTTCTAATTCGAACATTATATTTTATTTCCTTTCGTTTTTTCAAATATTTTGTTTACATTTTCATCATGCTATTAAGTTTCATTTACACTTTCTAATACGTTTCGTGTAGAAAGTTCTTTATAAGTGCCAAGTTTGACAAAAAAAAATGTCTCTCAGATCTGTAACTTGCATTTAACTGCTCACAATAAACTAATTCAGTTGCTAAAATTTTTGAATACTATTTTAATCCTTTGCTGAGAAAAGGTAGCTAAAAAAAGAATAAATGAGAGTTAAACTATCAAGTTAAATTCGCCCCTGCTTTTCTTTTGATTTTATTCGCAACAGAACAAGTAAATCCATGCATCAATTTAGCTATCAGTTTTAAATTTAAGGGTTATAATTTGAACAACTTTATTTAAAATATTTATGCTACTAGTGATCACTTTTATAAATATAATCAGTGTTATTCTAGGAATTATTATACAATTATTGCCAAAATTTAAAATTACTAAATAGTAATTTTGTAAATACTATAAAGCTGTTCATGTGTTCAAATATCACTCAGTTTGTGGTTTATTGTTGTTGTGGGAATCCATTTTAAACTGTATGCTCTGGTCTGCCTTTGTGTGCAAAAAATGACTGAATGATGAAAAAACCTAACTTTTTAATAATTGTTATAAAATATCTAATTTTTACTCTTCATATTGTCTATACCAATATCTATTTATCCAATAAAAAATTGAACTGGATTCATTGAAAAAAATATGCCATCAAAATCAATGAGCATCCATTTTTAGTACTCGTGCAATTTCTAACTTTCATCATAAGTAAACCGCAATGAGTCGTGATCATTAACCAGCTTCTGGTGTGAAGGCCTGTATGCCTGAAATGGCCATTGTTTTGGGCACTGTTAATAATATGGAGCAGTTTATTTCATTTTGGTGTTCAGTTATTAAACAGCAGCATGTCTATTCATTCTAACTCATTTTCACAACATTTGCTCTCCTTTGTTATTTACAATTGAGTAGGCAACCAAATTCATTAATACTCTTGCTTTTGATTCAGTTGAATTCTGTGATTGAATTCTATTTTGCCCATTTACAAATGCTACAGCATTTTAGAATCCAATTTAAGTTATAGGTTCCAATCCAATTAGCCATCATATGCAAAAAGTTACTGTTGAGTTACATAGAAAACGAACCTGTAATTTATAGTTTGTGAGACACCCCATTTGCCAAATTGCTAATTTCAGATATAGCCATTTTGACTTGTTTTCTGCCTTTACTACAGCAGCAAATGAATAGTTTATAATATTAGCTATTTCAAAAATGCTTCCATCTGTGGTCAAGAATTAAAAGATTATTTAGTTTAGGTAGATTGCCTTATTTCTGTATTACAATAAAAATTATAGTGTTTCCTGTTTCTCTTGACCATCTTTTATATACCATCTCCTTTACATATTCTTTGTCGTCTATAACTGAATATTTCATGTTGATAACCAAATTACCTGATGGTCGCAATAAAGTGATTGGATTATGTTAATGAATTCATAAAGAAGTAATATACAATTTTAAATTTAACATTTTTAAAATTTAAAAAAATCTTATTTAATATATTGTATTTTTTAATTTTGTTACTAGTCCTTCAAACATTGTACTTACAGATTTTGTTGAAGTAGTTAGCATAAAATTTTAATAAATGTTATTTAAACTAAAGGTGAGAATATATGAAAAAGTTTGATAGTTTTATGAATCTTTTTTGTGTGGCAATGCTACTTTCTTTAAATTGCAAGTAAAGTTTTAATTTTTTTTCTTAAAATAAATATCAGACAATATATTGTTAGTATTTAGAAAAAAGTTCATTTTCTTTTTCAAAATTTGAAAGAGTGAGTTGAAGTTTTAAAGCATAAAGCAAATTATGGAAGTAAATAAATAAAATTTTCACTAATATGAATTGTTCAATTTGAGATTTAATAACTTGTTTTTTGTCAGTTACTCTGAGAAAGATCTTTTTTGTATCAAATGGGAATTTTTGGCCTACCAATAATGTCTTTAATTTTTTATTTCTTGATTTCTTCCATCCGAAATATATGTATTTAATTTCAATATAGTGTGTTGTTCAATAATTTTTTATTTTTCTTAAAATAGTTTAAATTAAGAAAAAAAATTGCTTTTAAATAACTCTTTTTTAAAAAAAGGGGGAGGCTGATTTTTATAACAGTATGCTACATTTAATAAGAATAGCATACTATTATGAAATTTTTTTAGATATTAACATTTTTTGTTTATTTTTTTCAGGAATCAAACCAAGCAATTTTTGTAAAATGTCCATCTTGTAAACAAGCTTCATTCAATTTAAGTTCCTGTGATTCATGCCATACAAAGCTTAGTGCGAGCACACTTTACACTTTTACAAATACACCACCAGATTCTGCCTCTATAGTTGTTACTCAAAATGTAACTACAAGTATTGAAAAATCTATGCAGATTTTTTATCAAATCCCTGGTGTTTCTGGTCATAACATTCAATTACAACAGTCACGACAAGTCATTAAAGTTTCTCCCAGAAAAGGTCGACCTCGTCGGAAATTAGTTGAACCAGGTGAGAAAGTATCTTTATGAATTTTTTGTTGTTTTACTAACATTAAAATTTGATTATTTTTGTAATTTTAAATTCTATTTTTTATTTGCTGTTGAATTTATAACTTGATCTTGAGGCATATTTGAACTTGAAAAAATTTGAGGCTTAATACAAGTTTATAAATTTTCAGGCTATTAAATTTTATTATTAGTTTGTATTTTAAACTAGTTAATTTAAAAAAACATTAGTATATTAAATTTGAAATAAATCCATAATTTATAAATTGTTTTTTTTAACTCTTTGTTCTCCATCCTTAATTACAACTTAGAAGCAAACGATTAAAATTTATATACATTTATGACAACAAAAATTAAATCCATATTAAAAATGTCTACAGTGAATATATTATATTGATATCATGCTGTTTTTCATCTCCCATACTTATTAATGTATCTGTTACCCATAAGTGAGTGAAAGGTTACCCAAGACTGGTGATTGTCAAGCAGATTAATTTCTAAAGCATCTGTTTAGATTCCTAGTAGTTAAATGTATATTTGGTGATTAACAACTGTAACATAGAAGGATTGTGAATATCAAATATCAGGAATTTATTTACAGCTAAATTACCAGCTGAGTAATTTGCAATCTGAACTTATGTTTGTAAAAAATTAAAATATCTTATTCCTATATTGAAAATTTGACTGAAATTATTCTATATTGTAAAATTTTAATTTCTGTAAATTAACTGCAGAAATTTGTTGTTGTATAATTGCCTAGCTACTAGAATTTCCATCTTTCAGCCCTACAAGTGACGAAAGTTATGTCATCTTATGTAATGGGGTACCCAGTGGGTGGGCCATCATAACTCCAAAAGTGGTTCTTAATAATATAAAAGCAGGGACCAAGAAGAGATATCATTTCATATGAAGGACATTGTGATCGTGACATATTTAGAGTGTGTCAGCTGCCATTAGCAAACATAACATATCTTCAGTACGGTTGGGATTTAAATTTTCTGCCTTCATAACGAGAATGAATGCCTTAACCAAAAATGCCACTGCTGTCCAAACTTAAGAAATTTTATTTTTATTTTGTTTAATTCTCAAGTTATTAAAATAAGAAACTTAAAAATTTCATTAAATTATTTGTTTTTAATTTATTCAACAAAAATATCAGAATAATTATAACATCTATAAGAGTCAAATCATCAAAATGTGTTTAAAAATCTTAATTCAGTTTTTAAAGGCATTTTGATTATTTCAGATTGGTGATTTTAAGCTCTCTTGTAAATATTTCTATTAGCCATAAGAAAAAAAAAACATTAAAATTTATTATTCTTGAATTTTCTGCTTTGACACTGCAAATCAAGTTTAGAAACTTTAAAATTTATAATATATGCATTTTTCACAAAAGAAGATTTGTAATGAGGTTTTGGTTTGATGAACACAACTTTGTTGACATAAAATATGTTTAACATAAATCATTCTCAGAATGTATAATTTAAAGAGTAAAATTCTCTTTTTGCATAACTACCATTTTAAACATTCTGTTTCAAGTAAAAATGTCGCTAGTAGTGTCTCCTGATTTTTCTCTCAAAATCAGTAGAATCTACTGATTTTTATTTCTCCAAGGTTGACATGTATGTAGCAGTAATAATTGTATTAATTATTTTTTAATTAATTGTATTTTTAAAATTGTATAACAAAATTTTTCATTTAAATTAGCTTAGGAAAAGATTAAAAAGTTAATTATTGGTTATATTTAGGAAAATTATTATTTGGAAGGATGCAAGACTTCTATTTTGTTAATTACTACATAAGTTTACTTTTTAATTTTTATTTTTTATTTTATGCTTCTAAGCTATGTTATCCTGATTTAGAACATTATAATTACAGATAAAATGTAATCATTTAAGAATTGATTTTGTAAATAAAAAATTGTCCAAAATAAATAAATAAAAATAAACTCAAAATCAAGAATTTGGAATTTTCTTATTATTAGTACTTTTGCTTGATCTTGGATGTACATTATTTGAAATGAATGACTAGCAAAATTATTTTAAGATTAATGTTAAATTAGAATTTAATATATATTTTTTAATTTTAATTAATAAATTTATTACAATAATTATTCATTATGCTTGAACTAATATATGTTAAGAATATAAGCTAAGTAAGTAAAAAGTAGATAAATTTTTTTGCATTTAATTTTAATAGTTTTGAATTTAACTGTAGTTATTATATTTAGTTTGTTACACATTATCATCGGATGATGAAGAAGCCGATTCATTTAAATCTATGCTTGAAGAAAGCAGTTCTTCTCATATTTTGTATCCTGTAGAATCTGAAGGCAGCAAATCTGAACATTCCAGTGCATCAGATATTCTTCAAGAAGTATGATGATTATTAAAAAAAATTTTAATGTAATGTTTAATTTTTGTATGTGGTATGTTTTAATAATTAATTATGTTATTCTAATCTTAAATCATGTTAATTTTATAATAATTTATCCATTCACAGTTAGTTATCTCTAAAGCTGAAAAAAGGATAATACTTTTTGCATTATTATAATTGTGTGAGTATTTGTAGATTGCATGAAGAAATATTTTTTGCCAATTATTAATATACTTATTTATACATTGTTAAGAAAGATATTTTTATCTGTTTGGAATGTTGAACCATTAAAAAGTGCTTTGTGTTGTGGTACCTCTTTTCTTTTTGAGAAAGAATGGTATTTACAATTTTATTTGTCAAAAAAGCTTTTTAATCAGTACTTTTGACAAAAATAAGTTTTTATAAAAATGTTTATATTTTTTATGAAAATGTATTTTTGTCAGAAGAAAAATTACAAATTTTTATAAAAACATGTTTTAGAAAATTTTGTGATCAACTCCAATTATTACCCTGGGAAAAGTATTGATATAAAATTTTCTTAAATTAAAAAATAATGAACAAACATTCAATAATGGTTTAATCGAAATCAGAAAACAAGTTTAATACATTTATAATTAACTGGTCTAATTCTCATACTAATAATTAAACAGGTTTTTGTTTTTATTTTTTTCATGTTAAATACTTTTTTTAACAAATCCTCAAAATGTGAGATAAATTCAGCTTTGGTGAATTCATGAGTATTGCTCCTTATTTTATATGAATTATTTTTCTACTCAAAGATTTGTGAGATAAACAATGAAATATCCTTTAATGTATTATGCAATGCAATATTAAAAGCAGTAATAAAATCTTAAACTGTATAATTATTTCTTAAAAATTTTTCTAATTAATCCAAAATAAAATATGCTGAAAAATGAGCCTAAAAAATGAAAATCAAAAAGTTATGCTGAAAAGGTATTGCAGTTCACCTGGTAGCGCAAGTGTAATAAGCTTTTTAAAAAATATTTACAATATTCATTTCTATTGTTTGAAATGCTATAATTCACACTAGTAGAAAGAACCAAAGAACAATGCTTAGTGAATTGCAGCATTTTTTAAGAAAATTAGGATAATTTACTTAGTCCCATTATATTGAAAAAATTATTCATAGGTTATGTGAACTATGTTCTTTTAAAATTATATGATTTTGAAGCAGAAAAGCTTAGTTTTCCTTAAGAGGTAAAGAAAATGTATTGTTTGTATTTTCTGTTGTTTTTCCTACCTACATTGTCAAACTCATAACACAGGAACATAACAATTAGCTCTAATCTAGTAAATTATTAAAACATCTCTGTGTGAAGTTTTACTACTTCTTTGCAGTATTCCTCTATGTTTAATGTATCTTCATTTTTTAACAATTCATTGCAATTGCTTAAAAAAGGTAAAGACATTAAAATTTTGTCTTTTATTTTTCAACTGGGAAGATATTAACTTTAACTTTTTTTAAAGTATCAATAAACCCAACCTGTTCTACTGTTTTTTTTTTTTCTGTGTGACTGTAAGTTCAATTCATTATAATATGGCTGTTATGTCAATAGCATATATGTATTTATCAATGCAATGCAGTGCAGTGCAATGAAATATCAAAATTAAAAGCTAAATTTAACAAGTAAACTTCATCACTAAATTCAATGACTGTCTGCATAATATAACAATTCCTTGTATTCAGATTCATTTTCTTTTAATTTAACCTTATATCATTCCTCTCTATAGACAGATCCCATCTTGGGCTTGTATATTTGTAGGGGTTCAGAGTCCACTTAATGCCATAGGTCCTGGTCTGATTATCTCTCGATTGCAAAAAATGACTGTTGAGTTACAAACAAATCACTCTCTGTAGACTTGCCTTGAAATGAGTTCAAAATTTCTATGCATATTCCTTTAACAATCTCTGTAGACTTGCCTTGAAATAAGTTCAAAATTTCCATGCAGATTCCTATAACATTAACCCATAGACCTTCTATTGTAAATTATAACATAACGCATTTATAATTTTACAACAGCTCTATGGGTTAGTTATATTATAAAAGAAATAAAATGTAAATCATTGTTTCTGATACACACATCTAAAAATCTATTGACAATGTTGATCATTGATGGATCTCCATTGGTTATTGTCGATACAAGTTTATAAATTGGATTGTTTTCCTCTATAGTGAAAGTGCTGCAGTAAGCATCTTCACCTTGTGTTTTTTTAGAAGTAATGTTGCAAATGATTTTTCTTTTGCAGTCAAATCCTAAGAATTATAAAATTGGAAAATTGAGAAATACCAAACAGGTTTATAGACTCATCAAACTGCAAGAAAGAGCAAATACAGTTAGTAATATCTTTTGACAACTGTGATCAGATTGATCAGAATTCATTTCTATCTACACTCGACAGTTTTATGTAAAAGTTACATAACTTTCTTTGTGAAATTAGTTTTGTTCTTAAATGAAACAAATCAGAAATGCCTTTTGTAAATGCTTTTCTTATCCTTTCATCATATGCTCATGACACTCTAAAAGATGTAACTTTTGCATCCTTAAATATATTATTTGGTCTTATTAAATATGACTGGCTGTTGTCCAATAAATTGCAAGCTTCACACAGTTGCCCTAAATTTTCTGAATTTAAAAAAAAATTTTTTTTAGTCATGAAAAGTTCTTAATTTTAAATCATAATTTTGAAACTCCTGAATTATTTTTTATTTCAACTTCAAAGTGAAATATTACTTCTATTTTCGATTTGAAAAAAATAAAAGTGTTCTTTCAAAGCTTATAGGCAAATAAATATGGACTTTCTAATGACATCATGGGGAAATGAATTCAATGGCAAATGAAAATTGTTGTTGAGGACCTAATAGAAGAAGCCTACCTATCACACATCAATCAAGAATTTAAGTGTGGTTGTCAATTTTTTGTGCAGATTTTCAGGGATTTATATGTACCCAGGACTAATATGTCTCAAATCAAAAAATTTTCAGACAGTTGGCTTTCTACTGAGTGTAAAGATAAAAATAGCGATTTTATTGAAGACTGATGTTGACCATGTGCAAATAATAAATCTCCCCCTTTCTGCTATGTATTGTAAACAATTTAATGATGCAAATATGGGATTTTCTCAAATACTGATTCATGCCATATTACATAAATATAAAAAAACGAATGAAAGAAAAGTTAAATCAGACTATTTTCAGAAAAAGATTATGACAGTGTTCAAATTTCATTATTAGTTGATTCTATTGCTAACCATTTGTTCAAAAAACATGTAAAGTCACAGTATTTGATTCTAAATCTAGGATGTGTATGAATAATGTATGAATTGTGTATGAATAATTGAACAATATTCAGCCTTAAAAGAATATTTTTTAATTAGATTGTCCTAAAATATATTGGAAGAAATAGAAATATTTAATTATTTCAAAGTTTTTAAAAATGTCATCGAACTTATTGTATTTTCATTTTGTCGTGTATTTTCCCCATATCTTTTACTTTGCAGAAAAAAATTCCATTAATATACTGTTTATTTAGTATGCAAAATGAATTAGTTAGAAGTATCATGTATGCATTTTTTAAATCTGATCTTGCAAAAAGAAAAAAGTAAGAATTGCCTATTCAAAGTAGTCAAACTGTGGTTACCCTTTAAAATTATAAGCGTTGATTCAGCAGCTGATAAGTTAATTGAAAACAAAAATTTTCTATATAATATATTAAAAGTACTTACATGATAACTTGTTATTACTTACTGTAAAATTGGCCAATTTCAAATGTTTTTTTGCATAATGTACAGTACATTCATCCATCTTAAGAAAAGTTGATAAACATTTAAAAGAGTCTTATTTGATTTGCAAATCATATGTTAAAAGCAACAAAAATGTTGTATTTTATGATAAAGTGAAAGGAGAAATTGAAATGCATGTTTGTGAATAATTTAAATAAGAAATTCTAAATTTTTTGCAGAAAAGTGATATTTCCTATTCTTGGAATGAAATTTCAAAAATAAAAGAAGCTTCAAGAAATTTTAAATATTATTTTCTCGTAAATATTTATTCATGTGCATGTCTAGTATCACATAAAAATGTTGTCCCCTGAACATTGATTTTCTGTCAATAACAATATTATGTCTCAAGAAAGGTGCCATTTATCAGATCTTGGTATTTGCTAATTAAGCTCATAATATGTTTAGAATAATTAGAGTTCATAAGTAGGAATGAATCTTGTTAATTTAGTTACAAAATCAAAAATTATCATTTTCAATATGCTTCTAACTTAGAACAACAAAATAAAGGAAAAGATAAGAAAGGGAAATTCTAAACATAACATATGAATAAAGCAGAGTAAATTTTGAATTACAGATGAAAATAACCTTTTAAGAGATGAAGCAGCAGAATTTAAATTTATCAATAGCTCATCAAAAAACTTAATAAATGCTGTAAAAACTAATGATTTTCAAAAAGTAAAAGTTGCTCAGATAATGTTGGATGCTGTCAATGATAAAATTAAAGAGGTTTCAGAAAAACTACCTTTAACTTAACAAAAAATATCATAAATTAAAGAAACTTAATTGTTTCTTCTTATTTTAGAATTTAAAGTTTTTTTTTTTATCTTTGTAAAAAAAAATATTTATAATTGTATTAATAAAATGTGTGTGCTCATTGCTATTTCTGTTTAATGAAAAAATATTGAATTTGACTATTTTTTCAAACTTTACATAGTATTTAAGATACGTATATCAGCAGTAGTTATTAACTGTATAATCTTTAAAAAGTTAATTAAAAGTTCAGAATTTATAATTAAGTTTGTTTATAATTTAATTTTTTTTATTTATGTTGACAAATATAAAGTTAAAATGCTATCAATGTTCATTTTTTCTTTTAATTTTCTAAACTTTTAATAAATTAAAAGATAGTTCTGAAATTTCTAGAAAATTGTCCCCTCAATTTTTGTTTTATCCACTACCATGCCTGGAATAGTGATTTCGATTCTTTAACTTTTGTTTAACCAATTCTGTTTAATGGAAGGTCTGCATCAAAACTTTTATGCATGCTTTTGAAATGATTTTGAATGTTTCCTTTTTTAGCAGTGCCACACTTGCATGACATATACATCGTACATTTTGCATCCACCATTGTGATGAAAACTTCTCATTCTAAATTAAATTTATTATTTTCTTTTCTTCATATTTGCTTTCAACATTGTACCCCTCTTTTAAAATATGACAAAACTTTTTACTACCAAAACATTTTACAATTACAAAAAAGTTGTCAAGTTTAAGGTTTGAAAATTTTAAGAGTGATTTGTGTATTGATTGTGACTGTATTCAATGTAGCAAATGGCAAATATATGGGGCCTGATGTATCAGACCAGTCTATGTACTTAATCATCTTGTATGCTCCAGTCCACAAATGGCATCGGTGTTTCATAAATATTTCTTTTAGTATGTGTGTGTTAACCCTTAGTAAAGGTAGTCACCTCAAAATGTCTTGATGATCAATATTTCTTAATAATTTTGTATAGAAAGACAAATCTGTTGCAAGATAAATTATTACTAACAAATAAAATATCTAGAGGAGTTGTTTTTAAAAATCATTAATATCTTAAATTTTTAGAGAAAATTTAACATTATGTTAATATGAGCCATTATTTTTTTTAAAAAAATTGAATTATGTGTTGAATTTCCAATAGTGTTGCGACTAAGAGTTAGAATATTTGAATCATGTACATATATCTGATTAATTTGCAATGAATGTAATTATGCCTTTAATCTAAACATCCATTCACTGATTTTTAAAAATCTCTTTTGCTAACTAAATTTTCAAGTTTTTTCTTATAGATAACAATTACTTAATTCATACTTTATAGGAAAATCAAGATTTTGATGATTCTCAATATCCTGGTGTAACTAGTATTAATAAGCAGCAAATTGATGGAGAAGAGGAAGAAATGGATCCAGAAATGGAATCTGAAAGTGATGTTATGGATGAAGAGGAAGAAGAAGAAGAAAGAGAACCTCATGAATATGGTGAAGAAGAAGAGGAGCTAGATGAAGATGAGGAGGAAGAAGTAGATGAGGAAATTCCTCCTGATGAAGATGAAAGGCCTATGATTAATCATAAATTCCAAATGTCTTCGTCAGCAACTATATTCATAACGTGCCGTAGCATCAGAATTGGATCTATTAGAATATCACCTGAACCAAACACAAAATCTATCATGGTGAATTTATCATCTAATGGATTTAATTTTACAGCTTATCCTTTTATAGAAAGTAAGTAATTTTTATTGAAATATATTGAAACTTCTGTTACTAAAAATAACATAAATTAAAAAGATATTTTGTTAAAAAGAAATTCTTAATATTAAATTTTTTTGTGTGAAAAATAAAATTTTTTGTTTGAGCCAGTTCTTTCTGAACTCATTTGGAACATGTATTTTAACAACATTATGCCATTACTGTGCAGTTTTCTATGCATTGGGAAAAATTAAGAATATTTTTTTAACATTGTCCCATTAAAAACTTGACTATTAATAATCATGTATTGCTTAAACATTTAATTTATACAATTTAATTATTTTTTATTGTGATTCAAAATTTTTTCTATGAGTTTTAAACAAATGTATTTCATGAGAATTGAAATTGGGTAAGAGATATTTAAAGTTTGATTCCTTGCTAGTTTTAATTTTGGTTTCATCATAAATGTTTCCATTTTTATTTAAGCATTTATTTATTTAAATGCAAAATTAAATTTGAAACCATCAGATTTAGTACAATTCTTGAAATTTTGATTTGACTCCTTCAAAATAAGGAATTACTCCTGGAACTGTCTGTTACTTTGATGCATTTATTTTTTGTTAAAAAATATAGAATTTTTAATAAAATAATCCAAAAACAAATTAAGTGTTACTTTTAATGTTACCATTAGATGGTGTGCATGATCGATATTAGATTCTTATAATTATTAACTAAAACAAAGATTCAGTTCAGTCAGGATCGTATTTATGTATGAAAGGAAGAATCACCTATAAGATTGTCATTTGGCATAATTAGTTGAATGAATTTAATTTATTCATTTTCTATTTCTTTCTATATTGCTTATATTTTTTAAGATTTTCTGAATATTAATATTTAAGTATAAAAATTTTGATTTAAAATATACTTTCCATATGTTCTTTGGTAAAAAATTCAATAAATTGGGATTAATTTGATTGTTTATCAAAATGGCTGGTTTTTAAAAAAAGTGAACAGAATCCAAATATTGTAAATGCTGGAATCTGCAGCCAACACATTCTACACAAGGCTTACAGCCTTGAATGTTCCTCATTTGCAGAAGTTGAAGTAACAATAAGTGCTGTTTATACACTATTTAGGGACTCTCTCGCTTGTAGGAATGACTTTGATAACACTGGGGCATGCTTAGAAAGATCATCTTAAAGATACTGGTCAATATGATGCTGGATTATTTCCAAAAAAATCATCAGAGAATTGCACACAAACAAGACTAAAAAAAATGAAGATAGATTTTTTAATTTTAATTGCAAATTATTTTCAGTATCACTGTTTATAAAAAAATGTCCTTTGCAATATTCTGTGTTACAAAATATTTTATGTTTAGAACCTCAGACTCTGATATGTAATGAATCAAATAATTTAAATAAAATGCTGGAACTTCATTTGTACTTGTCTAATGAATCCAAAATAAATATGTCAGAATATTCTATTTTAAAAGAATTTCATAATTTTGCAGAAGAGCTTAAATAATTATAACTGATTAAAATTTCAAGATTGTATTGATCAGAAATTTTTTTCTTTTAAAGATATAATAGATACTTTTTATTTTTAATTGACTTTCAATTAGACAAAATGATGTCACTTATGAAAAGCAATTTTAACTACTCTCATGGTCAAGCATCCATTGAATGTGAGAATTTTTTTTTTTTTTTAACAAAAATTTGATGATAGAAAATTAAAGAAGCAATCAATTTTAAATTATATTTAGAAACAATAATGAATAAATAAACATAAATAAAGCAGCGAATAACAGAGGAAAAATGAAAAGCTCTTGTTGAAAGTCATGAACTGCAAATCAAAAAGAAGTGTTTGGAAGATTATATAAATGTTTAGAAATATGAACTTGAAAAATCTACAACAGCATATGCTGAGGAAGCTGAAGAAACTAGTAAATTAACATTAATTGCAAAATCAAACATGTCACTGTGGTGCTTCAGATAAGCAATAGCTATTACTTTGTATTTATAATAAATTGAAAGTGAAAGCCTTAGGTGGAAAGTTGGCATTTTCTAACAACAACGTTTTTATATATAAGTAACCAAGAAATAAGAAAATATTTTGAATGATTAAATAAATGAATAAAAAAAACTATTATTTGGGTGTGAAATTCTATTGCTTTAAAATAGTTTGTAAGTAAACAAAAAAAATTTAGAATTGCTCTTGTTAAATAGTAATTGGGGAAAAATATCATCCTGGAAACTTTAATCGTATGAATTTTTATGAATATGTGTATTTATATATTTGAAAAGAGTTTGTTGTACACATCTTAAAATATACACATCATGAAATAATCAGTAAAATAATAGGTAAGAATCTGATGGTGTTTAAAAAATCTAAAACTGCCCATTATTTTATACTTAGTATATTTCAGTAATGTAAAGTATATTGATTACTTATAAATAAGAATTTTTTCTTTTATTTCTATTTCTGTTATTATTTTTTTTTCTGTAAATTCATCGAAGGCTTTTGAAGTAATCCTTAATTATAATTCTAACTTAAATTTAAAAAAAACATTCTTATTAATTTTAGCAGTTATTTCTATTATTTACAAATGTAATTGAAAAATATTGTGTATACATAATTATTATGCATATTTCCTTAAAAACAATCGTTAAAGTAGAAAGAAAAATTATATAACATATGTATTGATACTTCCTGCAAATTTTGATATACTCCTTAAAACTTCGGGAACTTTATTCGAAATCTGTGCAAATCCTGAACCATTCAATACTTATTACTTTTGATTTTCATTTATAAATTAAATTATTTGACTTCTAAAGCAAAAATATTTTCAGAAATTTTATGTAACTCAATAATATCTTAAGTTTAATATTTGTAGATTAAAAGATAATTTAGTCTATATATTTTATGTAGATGGTAAAACTCTCCAGATTACATTGAAGGCTTCAGAAACTAATAATGCATGGATCCATTTTGGAAAATGCCTTCCTATTATATTTGCATTCACATCAAAAAGTTTTGGTGAAACAGTGAAAAGAACTTTGCACATGGCAAAACAGAACCCTATACTCTTTGATCCTGCATCTGATGGTAAGATGTTGTATATAGTCTTATATGATTTAAATGCTATGAAATTGATTAAAATTTTAAATATATGATGCTTAACAGTCTTAAACACAATTTTTATTAATTTCTAAAGTCAACAATAAAAAAAAATATCACATATATTTTGGTGTTATCATAGATAACCTATTATCTTAAAGTACCATATGAATAATTTTTTTTTAAATTAAATTTAAATATAGCAAAGCATTTTCTTGTAGTTTGTGCATTAGCATCATATTTTCAAAAATGTCTGCGATGACACTTTTTTGCTTTTTAAATATAAAAAAGATAAATGCAATTAGTATGCCATCTTGAATTTGTATCAAATTTTTAATTCATTTTGATACTTGCATGAATTCTTATACCTTACAGATTAAGTTGATGAGATATGTTGTGTACAAATAAATAATAGATCATTTGTGGATGTTTTTTTATTTTTTATTTATTTTTTTAAAC
Organism: Latrodectus hesperus; assembly: GCA_037975125.1. Classification (NCBI taxonomy): domain Eukaryota; kingdom Metazoa; phylum Arthropoda; class Arachnida; order Araneae; family Theridiidae; genus Latrodectus; species Latrodectus hesperus. The sequence goes on from CM075855.1 coordinate 36,636,750, forward strand.
AATTAACAATAATAAGGCAGCATGAGTTGAACAGGTTTCATACTCCTGGAAATTACGGAATTTAAAAAATTGTCTTAAGAGCCCTTGAAATTCCTAGAATTTTTACTTACATTGATGCATTTATTTTTGTTATAAAATATTATAATTTTTTTAAGCTCTATATATTTAAAATTTTTCAATTAAGTCGTTGGAAAACCAAATTAAGCATTAACTCTTAATGTGACTACTAGATAGCAGCACAATCAATGTTAGATTGATAATGTATTCATAACTATTGGCTAAAATAAAGATTTAATCCAGCCACAATAATTTCATGATAAACGAATTCAGTCGGGACCAGATGCAGCATTTAGATTTATGTTTGTGAAGTAACTATCAATAGGATTGCCATGTTGTGCAATCAGGTGGGCGATTTTAATTCATTCCTTTAATATATTTCCATTTTTTATATTATATTCATTGAATATTAATATTTAAATATAATATTTTTTAACTAAAGTATACTTTCCATGGTGACTACTTGTGTAATGTGTCTAAAGTAAATGTATCAGAATGTAATTCTGTTTTAAAAGAATTTCATAATTTTATAGAATTAAATCATTACAACCAACTATAAGATTTCTAGATTGTATTGGTAAAAAATTTGATCTTATTAAAGATAGAATAGATATTTTTTATTTTAACTTACTCTTAAAAGGTTATTGTCACTTATGGAAAATAGTTAATTTGGTTTTACTACTCTCTCATTGTCAAGCATGAGTTGAATGTGAGTTTTCCGTGGACAAAAATTTGATGGTAGTAAATTTAATTAATCAATCAAGTATGGCTAAAGGTATCATTGATGATCACGTCCGAAACATAAATGTCAATAATATACTAATTAGCAAAGACCTACTTAATTTTGCTGTTGGTGCCAGCCAAAAATACAAATTATATTTAGCTGAATTAAAACAGCAAAAAAGGTAGCTGATAACAGAGAAGTGAAAAGCACCTTTTGAAGAAATTAATGACTACTTAAAAATAAAAAATAAGCGTTTGGAAGATAACATATATTTTTCAAGTTCATTTATAATAGAGTATGTTGGGGAAGCTGCAAGAATTGGTAAATTAACATTAATTGTGTGTGTGTGTGTGCGCGCGCACGCGCAAAATCAAACACATGTTGTAGTGGTTTTTCAGAGAAGCAACAGTTATTAATCTGTGTTAATAATGAATGGAAAGCAAAGGCTTTAGAGTTGGAAAGATAGTATTTTTTAACAGCTTCATTTTGTATATATAAATAACCAAGAAATGTGAAAATTTGTTGAATATTTAAAGAAATAGAAAAGACTAAAATATAGATATGAAACTGTATAGTTTTTAAGAGGGTTTGAAAATAAACATTAGGAAAACTTAGAATTGCTTTTATTAAATAATAATTGAAAAAAATATCATCCTGGAAACTTTATCTAATAATTGTATTTATTTTGAGTAAGTATACTGATATTTGAAAAGAAATTGTTCTATGCATCTTGAAATACTCAATAAATTAATAGGAATCCAATGAAGATGTTTACAAACTCTAAAATTAACCATTATTTTGTACAATGCATAATTTGGTAATGTAAAGAATAATGATTATTTAAGTAACAAAAAATTTCTGTTATAGCTGTAAATTAATTAAAGGCTTTTTTCCCCTTATATTACCTATAATTAATATTCTATCTTAGGTAAAAAATATTCTCACTAACTTTTGCAATTATTTATTTCCATTATTTATAAATATAATTGAAAAATATTGTATATACATAATTTTATGCATGTTTGGTAAAGTAAAGTAAAAAATTTACCATGAATGTCGATACCTCCTAGAAATTTTTGATTTGATTCCTGAAAAACACCAGGAATTTGATTTTTAGAAATCTGTGGAAACCCTGGTTGAAGTAAATAATGCAAATGTGATCTGTTGTTCTTCATTTTCATTAATTTCAAAAATCAAAAAGAAAGCTTCAGTCTAAGAGGATTTCAGTCCTTCCTGAATATCATTCATGTTAAAAAATATGCAGGAGTATTCCATTTTTTAAACATCTTTTAGCTATTATCATTACATTACCTATCATATTCTTTATAATTTGTAAACTTCATGAAGTTCAAACAAAACTAATTGCAATAATGTGTGAATAAATAATATAGCCATCCAAGTTGCAGATTATCCAATTTTAGAATTATATAAAATGTCTTTGTTATAAAATAATCTAAATTAACATTTTGCTTGCATTTGAGTTGTCTTTCTTTTTTGTTGAATTTAAGGGAGAACTTAATAGATCATATTTAAATGTATTAGAAGTCCACATATGAATGTTGGTTTTAAAAAATTTTATATCTAAAATACAAGTTTTTCTTAAATAAATACTAAATAAAAGTGAAATCATTGTTCAATATTTAACTAACGCTTTCTATTATCACATCTTTAACTTTAATAAGGGTTACAATCTTTATGGAAATGCTTTTGCATTATCATGCACTTTATAAAATGGGATTTCATTTCATATCTTTTATAGGAAATTTTTGTATTTAACTGTGCACATTGGTTTTAGGTTTGTCAATTTATTCTCCATGTATATCTCCTTATGCAATGATTGCGGGGGTTTCGATCAGGACTGGGTGTAGATCATTCTTTTGTGGAAATAAAAGATGTACAATTCTGTTTGCAACACTATTAAATAATCTTTGTTTTATAGCCTGGTACTAAATCCTGCTGAAATATGAATGGATCCTTTTTAAATGATTTTTTTGCTTTGTTTAATCATAATAGATTTCAATATTTTTTCTAAGTAATACATAGTTTCTGTCAACTTTAACACCCTTTTCAATAAAAAGAAATGGCAGTTTCCTTCTCTTGATTACATCACCTCAAACTATTACTGAATATGATTTCTGGAATAAGTGAGCAATTATTTTTGTTAAACAGATATTCTGTATTGATTTTGCATAAATCCTATCATTTTGGTTATTATGAGAGGCTTATTGTAAAAATAATTTTTCATCCAAAAATGTAATGATCAAATTAACATGTCTTTTCAATAGCTCTTTGTACTTTTTTAGTCTTTCAATTTTATTTTTCTCTGTTAATCCATGGACTGTCTTTTAAGTTTCATAAAATTGTTTTAGCAGATTGTGCAGGATTTCTTCTAATTCTTCCTCAGATACATTATCTTAAAGTTTTGTTAGTACACTGAGTTTCTTCAACCATTATGCCCTGTTTCTACCCACTTCTTAAAATTGTTTTAAAGTTCTTTCAGTTAATCTATTTGATAATAAAGTATTCAATAAATATTTTAAAATTTTCACATTTTTGCTTAATTTGAAATACTATTCAAGAATTGAATGTCATTTAGCATCTATACTGATAATGCAAATGATCATGCATTGAATTAAAATAAAGCCAATAAATGTTCATAACAGGAGAAATTTTTAAATAAAAATTGTTCGCAAAAGAATTTTGCTGCCACTTGTGGGTGGACTTCAGGACTATAATATATTTATTTTTCTTGTTTATTTTGGAATTGCTTATGTACTGATAATAACGTTTTAGTATTATAATTTTAATTTCATATCTTAAGCAGGTTTATTTCTGCAAGTTTTCTTATTACTGGTTCATGTTAATTGATATATTGATATTCATTGCAATGTATTGTGACATCTGTTTAAACAGTATTTAAATTTTAAGTTGAAATTCCAACTATAACCATTCTTTTGATTTTAAGGTAGCTATATTTATCCTAATCCATGTGTAAATTTTTTCGATTAGAGTTTCATTTTAATTTATTTTGACTAACATCCTTCTGTTTGTATAATATGTAAGTTCTTGCATAATTTTTGCAAGTTCTTGCATCATTACTTGGTATTTTATCAAGTAGTGATAAAAAGAGGCAAAAACTTGATATAATGTGAAATTATATATAAATTGCAATTAATGTTATAATTTGATGGAATTATATAGAAATGTATGTTATCAAGGGATTGAAAATTATGTCATTGATTTATAGGTATTATAGTGTGTATAATTGCTGAAAATAATAAATGAAATAAATAATTAGAAAAACTTTAAGTCTTAAATATTCTTTGTTCATAACTCTGGTTACTTTGTGTGTGTGCCCATGTGTGTTTAGGATGTCAAATGTTATTAACATCCCACATCCTAAAAGCAATTTTAGAGTCATGAATATTATTAATTTAGATTACTAGAATTTGAATTATTTTAAATTTGGAATTTAGATGAGTATTTTATTTTATGATATTAAAAAGGCTATATTGTTTATTTATTATTCTAATTTTAAGAAATCAAAACATACAAATTTATTGCATGATTTGTCACTTTCATTAAACAAATTTATTCAAAATTATGGTCAAATATAAAAATAAGATAGCAGTGTTGGTTTTCTTTCTGTATATTAATAATTTGTATTTGTAACTACAGGTGCAGTTTAATATTTATCAGGATTGGCAAAACTCCTGGAAACTCCTTAAATTTCAAAAAACTGTTAAGACCCTTGATCATGGAATTTTGACTTGATTACTTAAAAATCGTGAATTAGTTCTAGAATTTTTACCTACCTTGATATATTTATTTATTTGTTATAAAATATATCTTTTTTTGAGTTTTTTGTTCTAATATTTTTAAATTTTCAGCGAAATTGTCCGAAAACTTATTTGAGTATTATCTTTTAAAGTTATAACTAGATGGCGACACAATAGGAAATTCTAGTTTTAAAGGAATTTGAAAATAACTCAAGAAAAATTTAGAATTGCTTTTATAAATTCTAATAATTAAATAATAATACAGAAAAGTCATCCTGGAAACTTTATCTAATAGTTTTATTTGTTTTGTGTAAGTATATTTGTATTTAAAAGAGGTTGCTCTATGCATCTTGAAATAAAAATTTCTAAAAATCTAAAATTAATAATTTTTAACTATTTTTTTTTCCATATTCAAATTTTCATATATATTTGATTTATATTCTGTTATGAGAAAAGATTATTGAAATTACTGAAAATCTGACATAAAATATTGCAAGTTAATAATTAGAATAATTTATTAAGTTGACAATACAAATAATTTTGTGCGTTATTGTCATTATATATTAGTTTTAAGAGCATATTATTCAAGATTTGTTTCGAGTGTAAAAACCAGTAACTTTATTTTTTGTATGTCGTTAATATTGTAAATTATCATTCTTGGCTACAAAATTTCAAAATGACTAATAAAAAATTTATCATTGCTGAAACAATCACTTTTTATCATTTGTATTCATAGTAATTTAGTTCATTAAAATGTGCCAATAATTTTTAAATTATTTAGTCTATGGTTTTTTATGTTTTGTTATAACTTTTTTGACTTATTATATATAAATTAATTAAATGATAATTATTAGTTATTCACCGATTAGTAAATGGGTCTTATGTATTTGAAAGTTTTAAATTGCTTTTAGTTACAGATACTTAAAAAATTTTAAAAAGGGTTATCTTCTCTGCACATGTGACTGAAATTTTATTTATTTTCCAAAATTTATGTTATCTAACATGTATTATATCTATTTTTAATTTGTAATAATGTTAACTTGAAAACATTCATTATATTCTGTAAACTCTCTTTCAATAAATTCACATTGTCAGCAGAACTGTTTATGCAGATGAATGTTGTTTTTCAGATGTGAAGAAAAATAAAGTTACATTTTTAATTGATACATTAACGGATGAACAGCGTAGTTTTTTACGTCATATTTTTCCTGGCCCTCAAAGACTTAAAGAAATTGATCAAAAAGAAGCCAATGAAATGCTTGTTAAATCTACACCTGCTGCTGTACAGGTATTTTATTTATTATTATTGGTACTTGTCAATATCCAACTGATATTACCAAATACACAAAAAATGTTTTTCTCCTTTTTTTAGCTGCATCTTGTGTCCCAAACAAATTATCATTACATTTTTTTTTCTAAAAAAAATCTAATCTCATAGTTGTTAATTATTATGATTTGATTCATTATTTCTTTATTATTGCTGAAAGTCCAAATTTATTTGTTAAAATAATGATTCTTTTTATTCATAAATGTTGAAACTGGAAAATAAGTTTTATCTTATCATTTGGCCAACATGTTTTCTTTTTTCTCTAATTTTTTTAATTTGTTTGCACAAATATTTCATTTTTAATATATTCATAAATTCTATGTGTATCCAATTTTGTTGTTGTAAATTATATCGCTTTGTTTATCATTACAATCAAAGTATGACAAATTAAAAATTTAAGCTAAATATAAAAACAATTGTTTTTTTAAAGTTATGCAATATTGTAAAGTATAAAATACCTTAAATTGTTTAATCAGCTTTTTAATTAGTATCTGTTAAATTGAAAATAATGCTAGTTACTGTTGTACAGCAAAAATAGGATTTTGGAATATAACTTAAGAGAATGAAAATCTAAGTACATATTTTTTTGTTTAAATGTTTAAAAATCAAATTTTTAGCAGTATTTTTTAACACCAATGTGCTACTTACATGCATTTAAAAGTATTTTGTAAATACACTGTAAGTTAAATAGGAGAATTGCATAATGATGTCAGTGTTTAGGGTTCTTGAAATTATAATGAACTAATACAGGTAAAAGATGTAAACGATGAAGAGGTAGACTATCATAAGATATACTAGTTATTATAATTTGGGTTGAATAATCAAATTTTTAAAGTGTCACATTTTATTAACCATAAAGAAGTTGTTTCTTTTGTTCCAGTTGAGATTATGACTACATCTCTATATTACAATTCTCATTGGCTTAAAATCATTCACGGCGTCTCATCCATGACGTCGGATAATGTTCCATCTGCATCACACATAATTAGTTATGACATCGTTTGGAAACTATGCTGTAAAACAGATTTGTCAATGAATTTGCTGCATGCCTTCACTTGCATTCTTCGAGCGGCAGCAAACAAGGCAAAATTCACAATCAAATGTCTATGAATATTATTGAGGTTCAATTTGTTAATATAATGATTTCTTATATAAGGACCAAAGCATCAGTTTGAGAAATCGTTTTCCATTGATTCAAGTCATTAATATATTGACAGTAGAATAGCAGAAAAATGGAAAAGACAGTACAAAACATCCACTTTATAGTTAGTTTAAATCATTAAGGACGATTTAAATTTAAAAAGAATTCATTAATTAATAGAATTCTAAATTATTAATAGCAATATTTGTTAACAGTCTCTTTTAAATTCTAAGGCTAATGCCTTGCTCATGCGAACATGAATATTATAGTTTCTTTTTATATAATTTAATATTTTTTTATGTAATCTGTGTCACCCTTTATAAAATATAAATATTATGGACTTACTATAGTGAGTATTATTAATCTATTCAAGACAGTATATTTCCAGTACTTGCATATAATTTATATAATTTTGCGTATAATTTTATTTAATTATTAAAGTATAATTTATTATATAATGATATGCATTTATAATTTATACATTAAGATTTTCTTGGCAGTCTTTCTTAATTTAATTCATTTCAATCTTTACACGAATGCAACACTTTTTACGAATTTTTTTTATCAAATGATGATGTAACCTTTTTTCAAAAATTACTGTAATTGAAAATTCAATCTCATTTTTTTTGTGAACTTCTTTAAACAATTTTTAAAATATTTTATTTTAGTAATTATGTATTTGATTAGACTTACAAAAGTAAAAGCTGAAATATTAGTAATAAATTATGTGCTTATTATTCCTTTGAACATGCTACTGAAAATGCAATTACAAAATTAGTTTTTAAAATATTTTTACTGTAATTATAATAATTTTATATGCAAAATAATAAAATAAATATATTTTTAAATTTTCAAAACTGTATTAAGTAAATTTTAAAATCAGTTTTTCAGCCATGTTTTTTATACCTGAAGCTTTTCAGTATTTATTTTTATGGTAATATTCATTGCTTGAAAAGTTATAATATTTTTCTCATTTAGATTTATAGTTATTTTAATGCTATAAAACTTAATTATATAATCAAGAAAATTTTCACACAGAAAGTGTTAATAAATTTCTTTTATTTATTGATATACATACATGAAATAGAATTCAGCTGTGCCTGACAAATGGCCTACTTAAAGTATAATGTCAAAAGCATTGTAGAATATTTCATTGCTTCTTAAGTCACTCCCATTTGAAAAACTTTTTTTTTTAAATACTGTCAATATTGTTGCAATAGTTTAACAGTTTTTTAATTATAATTTCTGGAAATGTTTTACACATTTTTTAAATCATCGCCTTTATATTGTTTTCAGGGTGGTATGGTAAAACTTGAATCATCTGGTTCCCCTCAATCTATTGTTAGTGCCTGTTCTGTATCACAACCTATAGTAATGATTCCTGCTAATTTAGCTTCACAGGTATTTTATTTAATTTAAATTTCGAATATTTTAAGTTTTGATTAAATTAAATATTTAGTTTTGTAAGACATTTTATTGAACATTAATCAAAACATTTTAATTACTGTCACCTTATTAGTTTTATAGCTGATTCAAATTTTAGTTTAAAGTTGTGTTAAAGTGAATTTCTGATTGTTAATTTATTTCTAAATGAAATAAATACTGGAAAATTAATTTAATTAAACAAAAAAAAACTTGTTTACTTTTACTAAATCCTTTGCCATTTATTAAATATATTGATATACAATACCTTTGCATGTTCATTATTTTTTTTTCAAAAATCTATTTTTTGCATAACATCGTTATTTTGAGTATTAAAATTCTTAGTTTTCAATTTGCCAATTTGCCTTGAGCAACATTTTATAAAATATTATAGCTTCTCATTGCTCCACCGATGACCCAATACTTCATAAATAATATGTATTTTTTTTAAACTGATAGTATAAGAAATATTTAGAATCTCTCATAATAAACAATTCTTCATCTGTTAAGAATTGTCATTTTCTCTCAATTTTCCATTTGTCATTCTAGATAATAGAATTACCTAATACAATGTATTTCAAAACATCTTGAACTCAGCTATTTAAGTGTTCAATGACTGAAATACAAAATTTTGAAGTTATTGAAATGTATGTTTGACTTTGTTTTTTTTTCACAAACAAAAAGCAATATGAAAGTTTGATTCTCAGAAAAGTTGACTCTTAAAATATTCATTGGTTAATATGTTTAATTCGGAATGTGTAAGGTAGTAAATTTTTCTTTTGTTTTTATAATTTTGCATTTTATTTGTTTCTATAAAACTGCAGTTTCTTTTCACTGGAAGCACAGTTTCGCATTAGAAATATCTGCTAAATCTTCTTATATAGAAGGAAGAGATCATAAACTTTTGTTATCATAATTTGCTCTTAATATAAATGAAATATCATCAGTTAAAATCTGTTTTATTTGTTATGATTTATTCTATAATTCATTTAAATTTATATTTTTGATAAAAAGTCTTGCAACTTCTGTATTGAAATGTTATATTAATAAAATTTTCACATTGAGATAAACGAATAGAAACAATTTTAGAAAATTTATACATTAATATTTAATGAAATTAAAAAAGAATGGTCTTTTAACTACAGAAATTATTATTACAATTATTTTCAATGAAGGTTTCAATTCAGGTAATTATCATATTTTCCAGTATATAATCCATAGCTAGGTATTATACGCAAGATGTATTTTCAATAATAAAAAAATGTCCATTAATCTACAGCAAATTTTTTTTTTTGACAAATAGTCAAGAATGTATACAGCTGTTAATGTGGTGTCACATAAAATAAAAAATATTCAGTATAATTGAAAATATAATAAATTGTAGAAAAAAACATTTATTGAGAAAAGAATCTAAATTAATTCTATTTGGATCCATCTCATCGTAAAATGCAATAAGCTGAGGTGAAAGCTCGAGATCAATCAGTAAGAACAATAATTCTGAAAAGATTCTAACAAAACTTATCAGTTTTTAGTTTTTGATAACTTAAAACTACTTTAGACATATATTAAAAATAAAATGTTTTTGTTTCATTAATAATTAAATGAAATATTTGAATTATATTGGAACTGTGCATTGGATATATTTTTTCTTTAGTACTGTGCATGTTTTGTTTTACACCTTACATTATATGTTTGCCTTCATTTTTTTATTTGCCTTCTCTATAAATTTAAGCTTAAAATATGCTGTGTAATTTATATTCTTTTGCTTTCATGCTGATATATGAACTGGAATATTTTCAGAACGAAATAGCTCTAGTCATGACAAAATCAAAATGTTGACAGACTTTAGCAACTATAAAATCTTTCTGAGGAACCGAATTCATTTTTGAATGAAATTGGACAAAACTGATTATAACTGTAATAAATCAGCCAAGTATTGGTGCAATCTGTTATTTTATAAAACATAAATGCTATTTCATTGAAAACTTTGTTGTAAGTTTTTCTAGTGGAGAACGTTTTTTATCAGATTATACATGGTGGTGTATACTCACAACTAAATTTGAAACTTTTTTAACAATGTATTAACTTAGTGTTGACTTTGATTCTAATTTCAAAATATCTATTACTTTTTAAGATATATATAGCGTTCCTCTTTTTAAGATTGTACCCTGGTTAATTATCATGTGAATTCACTTCAGAATTCTGAAAAATGAGCAATTCCTTCCTGTTAGGAACTGATCGAAGTCTATCAATGTGTACTTTGAAAAAAGTTGCACGAGTATTGTCAAGCAAAATTGATTATTTTGAATTTGCTATTTAACAAAACGTAATATGCATAATAAAATCTCTTATGCGAAAGAAGCCACACTATCCCCCTGCAACAGTTTTGCCTTTCATGCTACCTGAGTCCTTCCTAACTCGAGGGTTAATGTGCATTTCTTCCTAGGTCTTCTGATTACTACCAGAAACCCTAGGACTGGTTTTCAAGGTAGTAGGGTGTTTAAGTTTTTTCTGTGCACAATGCCACACATGTGTTATGTTTTTACCAATTCTCTGTATTTTTAGATAAATAATTTTTATAATTTTATTTCTTAATTTTTGTTGCAGTCAATTTCAATTACTAAAGTTATGGCCAAACCATCTCCACCTATGCCAGTCACAAAGTAAATATTCTCAATAGTTTTTTATTCATACATTTATTGGTTTAATGTAAATTTAATTCTTCAAATTTTTTTTGTTATTTAGGATTTTGACATATCCTCCTCCACCTCAAACTGGAGGTATTGCAATTAATACAGCTGATTTAGCAACACTAGAAGAAGGTGAATTTTTAAATGATGCAATCCTTGATTTTTATTTAAAGTAAGTTTCATTTTATTTACTTCTTAATTTACTTATTTTGAGTGAAAAATTTTTGTTTTTTTGATTTCAGATATAAAAATTATGATTTTTGATTACAGTTTTTATCTAAATATATTTATTGAATTAAAAATGAAATAAGTTTACTCATAAATAAAATATGCACATACTTATGTTTATTATTTTAATCTTATAATATATATTTAAAATATTAAGTATTTTTCTATATATAACTGTGTGCTGGAAGAATGTTCAAGCTTTAAAGCAAAGGATAAAGCTTAGCTATTGTTATTTACTTTAAGCTTCATCATTCTTTTAGTTGTCATTTATTAGCTTATTTTTAATGGCTTAAAATTGCCGATAATTGTCTAAGGAATTAGCATTCCTGATTCCTTCCTTTGCTGCTAGTCCAGGGTTCAAATCCCAGTTCAGCCATGAATGTTCCTCTCTATGTGTTTCTTGGTCCATTATTTGAAATGATGAATGAATGTAGTTTATGCTATAAATGGGTCTGTGGTGGAGTGACATGAGTAATGCTGTTTGCCTCTGTTACTTGGTGCATAAGTGTCCATCAGGTAACAATAAGTGAGTAGCAGTTTCCAGCCTTGTTGTGGCAAAGGGTTAGTCACTCAGCCACATTAGGAAAAAATATCAAAGTGATAAGGTTTAAATGAGAAAATGTACTTTAGTTTAAATCAGATGATAAAAAATCGTTTTTTTTTTTTTTTTTTTTTTACTCTTATTTTTTATTTTATCTGAAGCCACAGATAATCCTGTAATCAAAGTTTTTTTTTTTTTTTTTTTGCTGATATAAATGATTTTTGTAAATTTAGATATTTTCAAATTTAGAAAATGAATACAATTATATACATTTGCTGCAATGGTCAATATTTATTCTATATTATTTATATAGTTTGTTAACAACGAAGTAGAAAAGAACTTTGGTCAATGATTATCTTTCTTAACAAATATTATATATAAATTCTAATTCATTACTGTGTGTTCCCAAATTGATTGAGAAACTTCTAAAATGGATTATCCTCACTTCTTCTAAGGCACTGCAACCTGTTACAGGCCAAGGTCAACCCTAATACTCATTGCCATATAATCCTATCCATGATGGGGCTTCTGCAGTTTTCTTTATTTATCAGATTAAAGTCCTTTTCCACCGATTCAAGCCACCTAATTGTGATCTTCCCAGTCTTTTGTTTTCCATGGGTTAGTAAAAGCGAGATATTTAAGTGGGTTTGCATTGTCATAGAGCCTATTGTATTTTATGGCTTTAACAAAATCAGGTTGTTTGTACTTTTGATAGATTTTAAAATTAAACAAGCATTTCTAGTTATTATATTATCCTCACTTTATGATCAGAACAAATTATCAAAGAACTGATGTTTGTAAGTATAAATTTTATCAATATAAATTGCAGGCATGTGTGTGTGTGTGTCCTGCTTCATATAGTCAGCCAAGCAAATGAATTGGTAATTAATAGTCTCAATTGCCAATTCATTTTCTCTTTGTATTTTATTTTTTAGCTTCATGTGCTTTGAATACTTTTTCTTCTCATATAAATAATATATTTGATCTTTATTTAAAAATTTGAAATGCTTTATTAAAATTTATTCAATATGAATATTTCTCTTAAGTTTTATGCAAAAATTAATTTCTATATAAAATTTGTTATGGAAAAACAGGATTTGTTTAAAATTGATCTGCTTTTATTTTTAGATATGTCTTCTATGAAAAATTATCTCCTCATAATCGTGAAAAAACTCACATATTCAGTTCCTTTTTTTACCCTCGCCTTACCCAAAAACCTGATCGTCTTCGTGCTGGAGATGATGGGCCAAAAACGTTAGTATATTAGTTATTTAATGTACGATAACAATATTATGTTCTTGATCTTGTAAGCAATATGTTTTTGTTATATTTCTTAAAATTTAGAAAGAATAAATTAATAACTTGTGGATTGAATAAAACAAATATATTTTGTGTTATAATTGATATAAATTATTATGGATGTGAATAGAAAATTATGAAATAAAATTTATGCAACTAAAATGCCTTTCACCACCAAAAAATGTTTCCCACTTAAGAAATTTTTTTTTGTTATGTTTCTTCTGAAATTTATATGATAGTACACTATAAGAAATATTTTCTATTTAATTTTTAATGTGAAGTGAAAGAATGCTTGCATTAAACATAGAATTTCATGGATTATTTTTACCCGAGTCTTTAAAACATTAAAAAGATTTTTAGCACGTCAGTCGTCTTTCCTTCTCTTGTACATCTTGGCATATAATATTTAATATTAACTTAATTATTTTCTTACAACAATAAAATTTATGCAAATATATATTATTTTTTCAAAATTGTATCTTTGAACTTGATGTGATTGTAAAATTGAACACCAAAGAAAAAACTTTCATTTGAAATTTGTTTTAATTTTAAATAAATATAAATAATGTATAGGAAAAAATATGCTATGAAAAATCTTAAAATTTATAATTCAACAGTTTTTGTTTTTATCTGTAATTCATGGAAAAATCAACTTCTCATTTAAGATATTTTAAGCACAAAAATTTTATCTATTTTAACTTAGCAAAATTCACAGGAAGGATTTTTAAATAACTTTTTATTCATATACATTTAAACATCAAATCTTTATTCAAGATTTAATAGAATAAATTTCTTTGAAAACTTAAATTATATTTCAAAGTTTCATTAATTAATGTTAATTAAGCTTAAACAATTCTGATTTTCTTTGTTTTCTGATTATTAACATCTATTACAAATTTATATTTGTTTGATAAAAAATAATGAATAAAAGGGCAAAATTATGTAAAATTACTTTCTTCATTAAAAAGATATTCTTGATTTTTGTCTACTTGAAATTTTATCATTGTTTTTCATTAAATGAAATAATTTATAAATGTGTGCAGAGACTGAAAAGTATTCATCAAGCATTCTTCCCTTAATCTGTTCTTAATTATGGTTATTCCATACTTATCATATAAATGAAACACTGATAAAATCATTATGAAATAAGTCCTTTTAAAAGATTAAATTTCTTTACTTGAATTAAATATTGACTTGTGTGAAAGAAACAAAGCTTAAAGTATGACTACAAATTTCTCAAAGGCTTAGTTGATTCCTCTGTTCCTCTTTCTTTTCTAAAAATGCTCTTTCAAACTTCATATTGCTTAAAAAAACATTGGAACTAAACATTTTGATCATGGTCAATAAATGTTTAACTAAGCCTTTTAAAGAGGAAATTAAGTTAAAATTTCTTATATAATCTATAAAGTTAAGTTGGAGATTATTTTAAATTTTAAAAAAAATAATTCAAGGGTCCATATTTAAATTTAGCAGGGATCTATAAATCAATCAAGTATTCATTCGTCTGCCAGTTAATGATGCCATGGATGAATCAGAGAATCATTTTTTTTGCTCTCTAAATTAAAAACTGAAATTAAAAAAATTATTTTTGTGTTTTGAAATCAGTGAAGTTAAGAGAAATTATAATATTTACAAATATAATAAAACATTTTTAAATTTATGTTGTCAATGTTAATGACACTTCATAAAAATGATAATGTGAAAGATTTTAGCTTAGTCAAAAATAAATAAATACTGAGTTTAAAAACTATTGAGCCGAGCTATTGAACTGAATGGTTAGCGCTCTTGCCTTCGGTTCAACAGTTTGTGGGTTAGAATCCCACCTTGGGCATGGATGTTTGTAGTGGTTCGGAATCCACTTTAAACCGTAGATCCCGGTGTAATTAGCCATCATGAACAAAAAATGACCGTTGAGCGACAAACAAACCAAACCATAAAAACTATTGAATATTAATTTAGATAATTTGCTTATTATAAAAGCTTTAAGAGATAGTTTGCTATGAGCAAGTACAACGGAACCACTTTTATAACACTGTACTCTTTCCAATATGTAAAATCTTAAAAAAAATTATTTTACTGAGTAAAATTGAAAAAATAAATATAAAAATTTGTTGTATAGACCAGCATAATTTTAGCTAGCAAAAAGTTTTTCTAAAATATTATTTTAAAGTTGCCGATCTTGCATTCATATGTGTAAAAATCGTTTGTCTTTATTATCTATCAAATAAAGAAAAAAATGTGTTCTTTTCTACGTATTGGATATAGTATTTCTCAATGGATAAATTTTGTAAACTTTTTTGTTTTTTAATCTTAAAGTTTTTAATTTTTTATCATAAATCACTTGGAATATTTGTATATATGGTATTTGGATACCCATGCAAATAAGGATATCTGTTGTCCTGATCTATATGTCATGATTTCAGTACATAAATATCATATTGGAAATAGCACTGGCATTAATCATGTGACGATTCCACAAAATTCACACTTTTTTTTTTCTTACTTTGAGAAATCCTAGAAATAGTTGATCCTTAAGGGACATGCCTAGTGAATTAAACATTCCAAAATTAATAATGGCTTTTGTGATTAATGAGTGGTAATTGATTGAATGTGCTTCAACCTAGCAAACTCACAAAATTAAGAAATAGAAATCAACTAGCACTATCCAAAGATATTTAAAAAAAAAAAAAACTGAACTGAACTGAACCAGTGACTTACACTTCACAAGCATCTAAGATTGTTGTTTCAATAAATATCATCTGCAAGAAACCACATTTGCTTGTCTTCCATGGTCGTTTCTGCTACCTATAGCCCTTTGCTTACAAAATCCAGCCTCAGTGCTCAGTTGTAATGGTGTAGCGCACATTGAAATTGAAAACCCTAGGTGAATGGAAACAGATTCTATGGATTGGGGAATAAAGATTCAAGCTTTATCTGCTATGAAAATACAACAAAGCTTATACTTTTAGTCTGAAAAATGCTTAAATTAGTCAAAAGCATTTAATATAAATATATTTATGTGAGACTTAGATGTTGGATCCTTTTTTTTTTATGAATTTCTTTATATTTTTGTGAGAAATCATTTTCAGATAACAAATTTAACAATCCAATATTTTTTTCAGCTTTAAATTGGATAAAGAATAATTAATAATTATCTATTAATCACTATGAACATCTTTACACTACATTAGTTAAAATAATTCAAAATTTGCATTTTATCTGACTTTTAAGATACCATAAAAATTCTGTAAGTATGACAAAACTGCTATGGGCTCTTCCTCATAAATTCAAAGAATGATGTGCCTCATTAATTGTAAAAGAGTAAAAGGTTAACTATTTATAAAAAAGAGAAAAATTGAAAATTTACTGTTAAAATGATGTTATAAGCTTTAAACATAGCAGGTCAAGCATTCAGCTTATGAAATATATTTTTATTAATTTATTTAGCAACAATTTGTAATTTGCATTGAAATGTGTGAAATCCAGATAGAGAGTATTAATTGTAGTTTCTTTATTGTTTAAACTATTAACATAAAGACTTACATGCTCTTTTTACATGTTATATAAATTTAATATTTCCTCTTTTAGCATGCAAATGAGGCGTCATAATCAAGTTCGAACTTGGACAAAACATGTTGACATATTTTCCAAAGATTTTATTATAATACCTGTGAATCAAGCCAATCATTGGTTTCTAGCTCTCATTTGTTATCCTGCGAATGTTCCTGATGCTCCTATTAAAATAGAATCAGAACCCAGCAAAAGTACTGATAATGTTACATCTACTGATGATCAAGAACAAAGTAAAGTTATAATTAAAGAAGAGATATGTGATAGTGAAGGTATAAATATTTTATATAAATATAAAATGAATTTATACATATATAATTTTTTTGTATTATGTCTTTAAAAGTCATATTCTGTTGTATCAATTAAATTTGATTGATAAGAAATTTCCTTCTGAAACAAAATTTAATTACTAAAGCAAAAAATTTTATATATGGTTATTGAGGATGAAGATTTATTGTTGTGAAGTATTGACAACGATTATTTAATTGAAAGGGAATATAGGTGTGTAAATTAATTCAATTTTGAAAACAAAAATAGTGATGAAGATTCTGAAGTTAATAATTTAATGGGGGGGGAAAAACAGATGGCTGTAAATATGCTATTAGTTTTCTTGACTCGAATAAAGGTTTTAGAATTCCATTTTAAAAAGACAAAAATTTTATAAAATTACAAAATTTACTATATTTATTAGATAAAATCTACAATTACCTTGTACAAACTAGTAAACAAACCAAAATTACAAATTTCTTAAAAAGGATCCAAAATGCAAGAAATCCAAATAAAGAAAATATAAAAAGTTAAGGAATATAATTCAATTGAGAAAAACCTTGTTTTCATAGCATTTAGAACTGAGAAGAAAGAAATTTATTAAAGTAAGGTAAAATTCAATGATAACTTTTTTCACATTTTGTGTTGTATATACATTTATATTTTGCATTTAAATATAGTGGCTATTTGAGAGTTTAAAAAGTTTCTTTTAATTGAGTTTTGGAACATAGCACCTTTTTTTACATTGGCTGTCAGTCTCATAACATGATTTCATAAAGTACTGTTTTCTAGAAATATATCCTGTTATAGGAAGGTTATCTGTAGTTAAAACATTTAGTTCATAAACTTAGTTTATGTATTTTGTATTTTCTTTCGTGAACTATACTTTTTGTATTATAAATTTCTGTTTCCATTTTACTATTAATTCATTTTATTTATATGATTATCCAAATATTGTTAATTATACTATAGCTAATGCATAATTTCATGAAATTTGTAATTGCTAATTTTATTATACGTAATTATATTTGTAATGCATAGCTGCTAACTCTACTGACTTTTGGCAATTTCTGAAAATAACTTAGAAACAGCAGAATTTTGTCTTTTTATGTAATTTCAATTATGTTTTTTTTGTTTTATTTTAGTTCAGTTTAATACTTATAAATTACACTAGTGTTGTAAAAGTTGCCCCATAAAATAAATATTGATATTTATTTTTTACATGTTATATACTTTATTTTTCATAGTTTCTTTATCAGGTTTATGAATATTTTATTAAAATATTAAGATTAACACAAAATATGTTTCAAATAAATCATTTTCAGAATATATAATCTAAAAAGTAAAATTGTCTTTTTTGCAATATTACGATTTTAAACATTCTGTTTTTAACAAAAATGTCGCTGGTAACATCTCCTGATTTTTACCCTCAAAATCAGTAGATTGATTTTTTCCCCTCTAAGGCTGGCAGGTATGGTAATATATTTGCTATACAGATAAAGTTACTTTTTATGCTTATTTCATTGGCAACTAGTTTAAAATATTTTTTTTAATGTATTGGTTTAACATTTGTTCCAGTTTATTATACAAATGTTACTGTACTATTTATTTTACTTTTTACATTTTATAACATTTCTTTATATTAAAATAAGTCCTTATTAAAACAGTAGTTATTCTTAATGTTGTAATTTTAATATTCTCCAGTCTTCATTGAACTTGATATCTTTTTTCATTCTTATCAAGTAATATTATTTTCTACATTTTAAATTTTAGTTCTTGTGAAATATCATTTTTTTAGATGCGCAAAATCCTGATGAAAATTCAACCAGCAGCAATTCTTATTATGAAGTTGAAGAGCCTCCTGATTCCGATGAAGCCTCTTCAGAAATTCCAGATAGTAGCACTCACCCTGATGGTTATGTAACCTGTCATGAAATTAAAGGTCACAAAAAAGATACGTGAGTAACATTTTTTTGACATGAAAACTAATTTTCCACCCTACAAATTTTTCTAAAAATGAAGTTTTTAAATGACTTCCTAAGCTTATTTTTTTCTATCACTTATTCTAAAAGCCAATGCTTTTAGAATAAGTGACTTATTATTTTTCTTGATTTTAATATTAAAATAATTTAAAAAATTGTCATTGTTTATCTAATAAAGATACTTGAGTAAAATGTGTGGCTACTATATGTAAAAAATCATTTCAAGATAATTGTATTATTTACAAGAGTCCATTGAAAATAATCTTGATCTAAACCCCAAAAAATTTTTGAGTAAGGAGTAACTTAACTATACCCAATCAATCAAAACATTATTCATATCTTGTCTCACATAACAAATGAGCCGAATGGTTAGCGCTCTTGCCTTCGGTTCAACAGTTCATGGGTTTGAATTCCACCTTGGGCATGGATGTATGTAGTGGTTCGGAATCCATTTTAAAACTATAGGTCCCTGTCTAATTAGTCCTCGTGTGCAAAAAATTACCGTTGAACAACAAACAAAACCAAACCCCAAACCACATAACAAATGATGAACTTGAAAAATTTTTTCATTTCATGAAAAAAACATTGTAAGGGTATAATTGAGTTAAATTTTACACATCTAAGTATTAAATGACATTGTCCATTTTTTTTTACCTTACTTTTTTAGTTTTGTTTTTATATCATGTCAAAATACAGTTTCCTTTATAAAAATTATTTAATATCTTGATTAAATTATTTTTCAAATATAATTTTAGGTGGGATTACTTTTAAACCATCTTAGTATTTTGAAACCTGAAGATTTTCTATAATTATGTTCATTATTATATGTGTGTATCTGTGGTCTTCTATTATTCAAACTTAAATGTTTACTTTAAAATAGAGAAGGTTATATGAATTACTATTTTGCTAAAAATTACCATTCATTCTCTGGAAATTTTATCTTAATTTCACATATTTGTAACATTTGATTTTAGTACAAAAGCATTTTTGAAAAATTTGAGTTTGGTTATGAAATATTAAATTTTCTATGTGGTATGTTTCAGGTTATTTCACTGATTTGTGCTTTTCTTGTTTACAACATTAAGAACATTATTTGTTGATGCAGCTCTGATGTTTGTTGATACTCAGTTCTCTAATATTTTACAATGCTTTTAAAATTATATTTTGCCTTATAAAATTGGGTTTTTAATGTCTTAATCATTATTATAAGCTACTTTTTTACTGAAATGTTTTATGGAGAAATTAAATAGAACATGCATTCTGTAATAAGGGATGGTGTGGAGCTAGAGTAATTAAGGTGAACTGTATAATTAAACACAATAATGATTTATTAGTAAAGATACATAATAAGAGTTCCTAAGAAGGACTCGTATATTAGTAGAGATACGTAATATAAATTATCGACAAGGGCTCGTTATGCTCCTCCTTTTTCTTTAAGTGCTAGAGAGAGTTAACTGAAGTTAAAGGCAGTATGACTGCTGCACCGTTTGAATAGAAAAAATCAAACGCATTCGTTTGTTTAACCTATTCACATATGTTTGATTATTAATCAAATAATTAAAAGATATCCATTTAGAATTTTGCTCATTTTTGTGTGCTAATTCTAATATTAGCAATATAAACATCTGATTGCTTCTATTGTTAGTTTCTAAACCTTTTATATTGAAAATTAAATCTTTGTGGCATTTTATGATTGTATATTGAACCTTTTACATTATCCAATCAGTTTTAATAGTGGCAACTATGTTGAAAATATTTAATCAATATTATAAAAACATTTTTTTTAAATTCCAAATGTTTGACTTTTTTTAAAACTGTACTTTAAGATTATTTTATTAATTTAAAATTTCAGAAAGTTTCAGTGGTATTTTTTAGAATTTGTGTAAATTAAATTATAAAGAAAATTTATTTCTTGTGCACAGAAAGATGTTAGCCTAATAAATGAATATTGATGAAAGAAATGAATTAATTCAGAGCAAGAGGAATGAAACTAAAATAAGTTTATTGAAAAAACATAATGCTAAATTTCTGTGATGTGCGTCACATAATGTGTCGCATATCTGATAGTACAAAAAAGTAAGAAGACATTTATTTCTACATGAAACAAAAAATTATTTCTATGGGAGGATTTTAGCTGATAGGTGAATGAATTACTGGTTTCTTTATTCAAACATTAAGCAGCTTATAGCCAGTATTAAAAATTAAATGTTTATATAATTTTTTTCTCTTTTATATGCAATAATCTCATGTTTATTTTTGAGTGGTATATTCAATTTTTGGATTATTTGCAATGCTGCAATTCCAAAGAAAATCTTGTTCTTAATTAATCAAAAGTGTTACAGTGTGAAGAAATTAAAATTTTTGATACTAAAATGAAGAAAATGTATAAATTTATAGAAAGAAAATTTTAAAGAAAGAATATGTAATAAGAATGTTTATACCTTACTGTATGTGTAAATTATCCGACTACATATTTTTGTTTATTTGTTTCCTTCTTATCATAGTTTTGTGAATTGATTGTCCATGAAATTTTCTTATCCAGGAAAGTTACACCACTAAATTCTGTAGATAATCATTATTTAATTATATTGTTTCCTTTTTTGCCAATTTTTTAATTGCTTTACATAACGTCTTTACTGTTTATGATTGAAGTTTCTTTCCAGAATGAAAAACTGGAAATTTATTTTTTGTGCAACTGCCCATGTACCAAATTTTTTTTTTTTTTTTTTTTTTTTTTTACGTTCTCTTAAAATATTTTGGCAAGCTGGCAGCGAAATAGTTGCAGCTCTGGTCAACAGTTTGTAAGCTCAAATCTCACTTCGGTTTGTATCTTTGAAGTGGTTCAAAATCTATTTTAAACTCTAGGTCCTGCTCTAATTAGTTCTCATAAGCGAACAATGATCATTTGTGACAAACAACCCAAACTTTGGTATATATTAATAAAGTGATTGCTTTTTTAAATGCCACATTTTAAAAAAATGAATGCCAAAGAAGGGGCAATAAATATTTCCCTAACTATTGTATTTTTGCTTGTATGACACAACTGAAGATTGCTTAGAAAGTCTTTATGTATGATATTGAACTTCAAATTAGGAAATCAAGCGTTTGAATATTTGAAGGATTCCTTTTTTATTTTAAAAAGCTGCTCATTTTAAATGTCAGTTTTCTCTTATTCAACAATGGCAAGGATTGAATCATTTTTAGGGATTTTTATCAGATAAAAAAAATTATTAAAATCAATAAGAATCACAAAATTCGAATCTTTTTCTCTTGATTTCTATGGTTACATTTTATAATTCTCTTTATTCAGTCAAATGATAATTCAACTCGTAGTAATTGATCATTTTTTCCCATGGGTTTGAAAATTCCTAAAATTTTGAATTGATTTCTGAAAAGTAGCAAATAACTTCTGAGAATGTTTAATTTCTTTAGATATTCATTCTTTCATTTCTTTAGATTTCTTAATGAAAATATCACAGTTATGTGAAATTTTTGTTTTATTTATTTACTTATAATTTCCATGGAAATTGAAATAAAAGATTTAAATATATAGTAGCTTTGATACCTCTGTGAGACTTAAGCAAAACTAAAAAACATATTTCAACAAAGATTTTAATCTAGAAACCAGTGATACATATTTGCAAACTAATTTGATTATTCTTACGATTTTTGGTAGAATTCTAGGAATTCATTGTCAAATGGTAAAGTTTTATAAAATTAATTTGAAGTTAAAAATTTTCTCTCTTGTTCATGGAATACGATTGGTTAGTGTTATAAAATCTAGGCTACATATACATATATACAAGTTACATGAAAAGAATAAAGCTAATTCTACTTCCCTCTTTTGTAAGCGTACTTGGTTTTTAACAAAATGGATCCTATTTCTTTGAAAGCTAGAAATGCAATTTATGTACACCTGTGCTTTGAAGTTTTGTTTTGTTGGAAAAGTGCTTATAAAATTTGTTACACAGATGTTAAGATTTTTCAAATCAATTGTTAATAAAAAATTTTAAAATTGATGTGTGATTGTAATTTTTAACTTTTATTTAAAAGCAAAATGCATGTTATGATAATGGAAAATCTAAAAGATATTACAACAATCATCTATTCTTCAATTAATAATATATCTTTCAAAATGAAAGCAAATTACATTATATAAACTTTTATAAAATGGGTTTTAATCAGAAAAATAAGCTTACAATTTTTTTCGATCCATTCAATTTCAAACAGTGTGCTTGATTTCTTAAAAAAATATAAACAAGGTTTTTTATTTATTTATTTTTTTTAATTTTTTAGATTTGTGTCTTTGACTTTATATTTTTGTAAATTTTAAATTTTTTCCATAGAGTATGTGCAACAATTATTATTTTTCTCATAGTTTTATATATTTACAGACTGAAATGAATGCCTATATTATTTAAAGTTGTTGAATGCCAATATTTATTTAAAAGTTAGTATGAATGTATTTTTTGTGGACATTGATATAAAAGATTAAAAACTGAAATTTCGTTATTTAAAATTTTGAAAGGTGTATTAAAATTCATTTTAAAGGTGAATCATTTTTATTTAAGAAATTATTTAATTAACAAAGAAATTATTTGAAGTGTTATTCTATGGTACAAAAAGATTTCATGCTTAGGTCCCTGATCTGTAATATATAATGAATAAAGTAATTTATGTAAAATGCATAAGTTTCTTTTGTCTTTGCTAATGCAGCTAAAATTAACAGATAAAAATGTTACTTTGTTTTTAAAATATTTCAGTTAAAAATTTAATCATTAAAGAAATTTAAATCATTAAAAATAATATTGACAATTGTTTTAATTTTGTTAGAGATTAAATAGGCTTTTGTATATTTTAATTTACAATCAAATAGAACATGATTATCAATTACAGAAACCATTACTTTGCTTTTACTACTGACTTGTGATCAAATCTATGGTGAATACTAATTTAATATAAAAAACAAATTGGTGGAAGGAAATTTTAAAAAAATCCATTGTGGCTTAGTGTGCGATAAAATAAGATATTTTGCGTTATAATGAATAACAAGCATTTAGTTAGTTCTTTGGTTGGTATTAGGAAGAAGTATTCATTATATTTACATTACATATTTTTCTTTCTTTTTTCCTGGTTTTGGAATGAATGGTTAAATTCAAAGCTGTGTTTTGTAGAAAGTTTAATTTCGTCTAAATTAATTGGAGATTTCAATAAAGTTGACTTTAATTACTATTTTAAATATGTGAAAAAATAAAAACAATGCAATAAAATTTATTGCATGATTTTTTTATCTATTTTAATGCATACATAATTTGTGTCATGAAATTAATGTTTTTTTTTTCCATATTACATACATATTTATATATTTTTTTGTTTACAGGCCTTGTATTTTAATTTTTGATTCCATTAGTGGTTCAAATCGATTGAGAATTGTATCAACTTTAAGAGAGTGAGTGTTTAAAAAATTTTTTTCTTCCTTAGAATTATTGATTGTATTATATACTACACTGTCAGAAATTTTTGAATTCTATCCTGCTGAACTTATTTTCCTATTAATTTTTAAATTCATAAAATTTTTAAAACAATGATAAAAAAAATATATTCGAATAATATTTAATGTTGGTTATTCAAATATTTTATAAATAGGTTTGAAAATTCTGATTGGGTTATGATTTTTAACAGCTTTAATATAACTTTTATTCTATTTATCTGTTTTGGAACTAAGTTTTCAATTAATTTTATCATTATTGTAAATACTATTGAGAATCAAAAAAATATGAATTTTTTATGTATATATTCTGGCTTCCAATTTAATATTTAACATTGATGTTTCGAAAGTTAAAAAATGTCAAGGATTTGTGCTAAGATCAATATTCAATGAAGTTTATGAAATTGTGCTAATATGTAAATTATAATATGACAATCTGAATTTAAGAAAAGAAAAATATACTTATAGAGAAAAGTTTTAACAAAATTGAAAAATTTCTAAAGAAAATCATTGTTTTCATTCAGTTCAATTAAATTCATGGTTCTGTCTTTGAATAAAATTAATATCAAATGATTGTTACTTTCATGAATAATTGGGAAACACCTAATGATTCCTTACCAAATAACTTTCTTAAATTTCCAAAATTATATTTCACAAAATCTGTTGTGTTATGGGAAATATAAATGTTAATATGCATATATGTAGCTTATTTAATTTAGTCTAGAAAATTAAAAAGCATTATACTCGAATGTAATTTTTTATGTATTGATTAATTGCTGGAAAAATATTCTAAATGTTTTCTTTTGAAATTGTGATTGCTATTCTACATATTTCATTTAGTTTGTAGACTTGTATATATTATTGATTTTTTACACTTTTTGGTAAATATTGCAGGTATTTAGAAGTAGAATGGAAAATCAGGAAAGGAACTAGGAAAGTTTTTGATAAATATACTATGCAAGGTTTTATTGTAAAATGTCCACAGCAAACAAATTTTAGTGATTGTGGCCTATATGTACTACAATATGTTGAAAGCTTTTTTGAGGTTCGTAGGTTTTGTTGCATAACATTTATTTGTAACTCTTTTATCAATTTTTTAAATTATTAATAAATTTTGTTCATCCTTTCTTTATGTTTTATAGAACCATTTATTACAATTAAAATTATTGTTCTGTTTATTTTAAAAATATATCATTATATATTATTATCTGTTCATAAATTTTTACATTTTTTTTATGAAGTAGTCGAAATACTATTTGTTATCCCCATGAACTTATAATTTTATCATTTTATCTTTTAAAAATATTATTAAATGATTCTCAATAAATTTAGTCATAATGAGTTAGTCTTAAAATTTAATAAATCATGAGATCTCTTTGATTGTAAAATTAAATAAATTTATTGGGTCAGATATTAAATATTTTGAATTAAAAATATATATAATAAATTAAATATTTTTCTATCTGCTAACCTTAAGAAAACAATGCTTAAATTCATCAACATTAGTATATATATTAAAATTAACTTTCCTTCAGTAAATATTTTATTCTGAATGAAATAACATTTTATACTATTTAGATTGATTGCTTGTTTTGTATTTCTTAAACTTTAGTTTTTATGTATACAATTTTACAATTATGTTCTTAATAGCAAATTATAATATGATAATTTAATTCATCTAAGACATGTTTGTTTTGTTTTATCAAAATGCTGCTGGGCTTTTTGCAGTATTTTTAATCAAAATCCATTATTCTCATATTGAACTTATAATAAATCAATAAATGAAAATGATACTTGGTTTCTTCCTATTTATGTAATGACAATTGTTAATCAGTATATAAATAAATTGTTTTGCTTGCCGATCACAGATATTAAATTACAATAAGTAATTTTAATCATTGAATTGTAGGGCTCCAATAAGATGTTCAGTGAAAATATCTGGAATTCCACATTTCATTATTTAAATTAAATTCTGTTAATGTGCTACAAAATCACTGATTTATAATGTAAACACAGTAAAAAATTTCATTAATTGAATAATAATTCATTAATCATAAAAATTTCGGGGTTTTTTTTTTTTTTTTTTTTTTTTTTTTTTTTTTTGAATTATTGAATTAAAGTAAATAAAGCTGCTTAGTATGGCATTATTAAGTAAGATAAAGAATGAATATAAGCAAAAATCAAATAATTCTTAGTTTCATTATTTTCTCAAATGCATTATTTTTCTTAAGCTTTTCCAAAATTTATTTTTAAAGATATCAAAATGTCTTTTGGTAAAAAACCTTATCATTTAACATTTTACCTTAAAGAAATTATTGAGTGTTTGATCTAATTAAAGTTGATTTCTTGAATTTTATTCCATTTATTTATTAATATTCCTTTAAAAAATCTTATTTAACATTTTACTTTAGAAAAATTGAAGAGTGCTTTTATTTTCTTTCTTTCTTGAATTTTACAATTCAATCTCTCTATTCTAGATATAGTTAATTCTGTTCTTTAATTATTATTTAAATAATTGTTTCAGTTAATTAATGAATAATAAAGGATTCATGCTTTTGAACATCATCCAAAAAGCATGAAAGTTTCTATAAGTATGAAAATTTTTTTCACACAATCCATTCTTATCAATGCTTTTTCTATACATGGAATTTTAATTCAAAATTATTCAAAATAAATATTTGTGTAAGAAATTATCAATTTAAAAGACTTGAAATTTGAAGTATAAAATGGAAACTTTATTTAAAATTTTTAATTTTCAGAGATTTACTGAGTTGTGAACTATAAAATTTGTTCTCATTTTATGTTGAACTATATATTTATTAAATAATTTCATTTTGATATTACTATAATAGTTTTATGCGGACTTAACTAGATTACTGACTGTTTGAAACAATTAATTGTAATTGAATTCACAAACTGATTTCCTGAACCAACCAACAGTTTCGACCATTTTCCTTCAAATAATGACCTTAATATTAATTCAATAAATGAATATTATTCTGGCATGATCAGATAAAATCTTACCTGCTATAAATATATTTTTTGTATCTAATGTGATGTATCATTTTTTTAATAAATAAAAATATGACAAACTAATTTTGATAAATTTTTCTCCAAAATGTGAGTTAATATGATAAATATATAAATACCTTTTATAAAAATTCTTCTTTGATGTAAAAAAAGTATTTTTGACACTTGTAGTTCAGTTTATAATATTATATAAAGTGTTAGATTGGTTTCTAATTTATTATTCTAACTTTTAAAATATTCTGTTATTTTTATTTAAAAATTAAGTGTTCAAAATAATAATTTTGAAATTAATTATTTGAAGAAAATGTAAAGTAATCTATTTATCTTGATTTATTGATTAAAAGTGTTATTAATTAATAAAATGATATTAATATTAAGACTATTTCAATCACAAATGCCCAGAATGTTTTTCCAATTATGGAATCGGAAGAAAATTCTGTAACCTCCTTTAAATCTGCATTTTTTAATGTATACCATATTTTCCTGTTTATAATCTACAGCAATTTTTCAGGCAAATAGTCTTAAATTGCTGGTAATGTGTGATTAAAAACATTAAGAAAAATATCACATTGTAACTTGTATGCTTTTTCTTCCATACGATGATATACAAAATTGAATTATTTCAGAATGAAACAGCTAAGGTCATGACACAATGCGAAATGACTATAAGCAGAAGCAATTGTAATATTTTTGCAAAAAACCGAATTCATTCTTGAACATTATTGGACTAAACTGAATATAGCTGAAAAAGTCTGCTGTGTCTTGGCGGCATATATATATATATATATATATATATATATAGTCACATTAATGTGACCACCACGTACTTTCCACGTCAGAATTAAATAACCAATCTCAGAAGGCAGGTGACAGCACAGTGCAGCTGAGCGTATATAAAGGGTGTTTGAGGGCTTCGGAAAACATTTCAATCGTTGGCGTAATGCAGAAACGAAGCGATTTATCCGACGTCCAAAAGGGCATGATCATTGGCTTTCGGGCCAAGGGTGGAAGCATTTCCGAAACGGCTGAATTTGTGAACTGTTCGCGTGCCGCCGTGGTAAAAGTGTACCGTGCATGGCAAAATGGGACTGTCCAAAATCAGCGACGTAGCAAATGTGGTGCACCACGGGCCATAGATGACAGAGGCGAACGACGGTTGCGGAGATGCGTTCGGGCAGATAGACGGGCTACCGTTGAGCAACTGACCACCAAAATGAACCAAGGGGCTACCAAAAGTGTCTCCCAAACTACTATTCAGCGAAAATTGCTGCGTCTGGGCCTCCGAAGCAGACGCCTGGTTCGTGCACCTATGCTGACTGCTGTTCATCGACTGCGAAGGCTAGAATTTGCACGCCAGTACAGCAGCTGGACGTCCACTGAGTGGCGACAGGTTGCGTTTTCAGATGAACCGCGTTTTATGCTCCATCGGACAGATGGACGTTGGCGTATAAGGCGTGAAACCTCTGAAAGGAACCACCCTGCAACCTTTGCCGGAACGGTCCAAGCTGGAGGCGGGAGCATTATGGTCTGGGGAATGTTTTCCTGGCATTCTCTGGGTTCACTGATCATTGTGGAAGGCACGATGGATCAATACAAGTACGCATCTGTCCTTGCTGACCATATTCACCCCTACATGCGCATTGTTTTTCCTCAGGATGATGGCATCTTCCAGCAGGACAAAGCGAGGTGCCATACAGCTGCCAGTGTACGTGCGTGGTTCGAAGAGCACCAGGATGAGTTTACCGTCCTCCCCTGGCCAGCAAATTCACCTGACTTAAGCCCAATCGAACATCTGTGGGACCATCTCGATCGAGTTGTTCGCGCCATGGATCCTCAACCGCGTAATCTCGCACAGCTGGCCACGGCATTAGAGTCGGCATGGCTCAACATCCCAGAGAACACCTTCAGGGACCTAAGTGACTCTCTTCCTGCACGTCTCGCATATATATATATATATATATAAATCTTAAACAGCATTTCTTTCAAAACTTCATCATAAGATTTCTAATGGTAAGCAGATTATCCGTGACAACGTATAATATGCACAACAAAATTCCAAACTTTTTAGCACATAATCCATGGATTATAGATAGGAACATATAGTATGTATGTATATAAGAGCCCTAGCAGCATAGTGTAGCATAATTTGCTGCATTGAATAATAGGAAGGTGACAACATACTCTCTCAATAGATTGGAGGCATATTCATGTTAATTTGTGGTGTCCGAAATCCTTCTACTGTTGTGGAGGGGAGGGTACAAACTCAGGTATGTCCTCATCATGTAAGCATGGTTCAAAAATTGCAAGATACTTGATGGTAGGCGAGTATTCCAAAATTTTAACTCTTTAAGGTACAATCTGGGGGTCTCAGCACAACTATGTATGTCTGTATATGTGTATTTATAGTTATATATAATTTATCTTTACAAATCCATTTATTTCATTTCAGAATCCTATTCCTTACCTTGGAAACCCTATGCCAGATTTAACAAACTGGTTCTCTATTGCTAAAATATCTAGAAAACGACAACATATAAAAGAACTTATTCTTAATCTTCAAAAGAAATATGCAGTCAAACAAGTTAGTCCTGTTGTTAAAAAAGTTAATCAACCTTCAACATCCTCAGTATCCACAACACAACAGTCAGATAACAGGTGATGATAAAGAGATTGTGGTGTAGTGTCTTCATTCTGATTCTCGCGCTTTTTGCCGAGAACTTCACCTGCAGTAAAAAACTGGACGTTTCGTTATTAAAGGAGGTGCCAATGAGGCATTGAAATATTTTACTACATTAAATGTCTGCTCTTGTATATAATATTAATGCATTTGCTTTCTGTTATTTTCATATTTATTACCTCAGAAAAAAAGCAGACTATATGTATAATATTTTGAGAAGTCACTCCTGTGAATTTTTTCAACATTTCAACTGATTGTAGAATTGAGATTCTGAGTTTTTGTTTTCTTCCAGCTGTAAAAATATTAAAACATAAGTATTAATTTTTTCTTATAAATTATTTTAGTCATTATTTTATGTTGGTGTATTTAATCATTATTTTACAATCTAAAAATGCTTTAAAATATGATTTTTTTTTCATACCCTGTGTAATACAATGCCTTGATTTCTACAAATAAAATCATTGATTTTGGGGATATACATGGAAGTTTTGTTTGAAATTTTCATTCCATACATGTATGTTTTTAATAAAAATTGTTTAAAATGTTATATTAAGAAATTTAAGCATTAGAATAAAGTTAGCAAATTATGCTTATATCTAATATTACATATTATTAGTATTCTTTTCTCTATTTACACACCAAAAACAAGTTACTAAATAGATTTTTAATATATATACTAAACAATTGTTGTTATTCTAGTTTCAAATTATGTAAGATTTTAACTAACCTTATTTGATAAAGTGTATTTTACATAATATAAAAGTGGGCATTTGTATTATGAGTTTTGACAATCATACAGGTAGGAGACAGTATTAATTTTCTTTAACTGACTTAGTGAAAGAAAATAAATGTTTCAAAAGTTATAAAATCGAGATAATCTATGGGTTTTATTATTTTGAATATATTGAAAATAATTTTGAAGTGAAGTGTTACAGAGTTCTCCATAATCTAGTTGTAGGATATTCCTCTTCAGAATGAAAGGACTCTGGTTCAATACCAGCCATTTTTGAGCAACAGGAGATGACTATTGTGCTTATGCACATCTGTTAGAATGCATGCTTGGGAATTCGCTTGTGATGTGAATAGAGCCCACTATGGGAAAAGTCCTTCAATTTTATGCGATAGTCATTGAAATGCCTTAAAAGAGCCTTAGGTTGTTATTTTAGTCTATTACAAGGTGTCAAAGGGAAATATTACAAGTTAACATTTGATCTGGGTAACATGCAACACAAACATATGCATAAGATTTTCACAGCACAATCATATGCAAGAAAAGAAATGAATATTACAAAATAAAATTTTGGTAAATGTTATTTTGTAATATTAGTTTGTTCAATTTAAAATGTAACTTTTCCATTTTTTATAAAATAGCTAACAATTGTTTTGATTGTATAAATTGCCAGACAATTGTGATCTCATAACAAAATTTAAAATTTTGCTGAATTCTGAATATCATTTGACCAAATATTACAAACCATTAGTTTATGATTAAAGTCTATGGATGACCATGTAAATTCATTTTATTTAGTTAAAACAATTTTTCTTGCACACCAACTCATAATTAATCTGACTATTGTGGTGTTAAAAACAGACATTCAAAAATAATGTCCTGCCATATAAATATTATGATTCATTAGAAGTTGTAAATGTGTCAGAGCCATATTATAAATATTATGGCTCTGACACATTTACAACTTCTAAATTATAAATAGTATTACAAACGCAATACTATTCATAATTTAGAAGTTGTAAATGTGTCAGAGCACTCCATCATTGCTATGTGCACAATATGCCTAGCTTCAAGTGAAAAAAATTGTTGCGGTGCAATTACTCTTTCATTCATTGATTCCATATTTGCATGATATTCGATTATCTCCTATATTTTAATTGATTTCTTGGAAATATAATATGTATTTATGTAGATAACAAATCTTCCTCAAATGAATATAATAATGATAGCATTACATTTTGAAATAATAATGATAGCATTACATACTCATTTGACAAATGTAGTCAAATAATTCCTGTTTTATTCATTAAGAAACTAAACTGAATATGCTAAAATTCATAAGGAAATGGATCTCCTTCTTTAAAGTAACAATTTCTGTTTTCTTCAAAGTAACTTTGTGTAGAGTTAGTAAACATTGTAGTTATCTGTGATCAGCAGCTGCACTAAAATTATAATCGTTTATAAATCCTATAAGTAAAAGTAAAATGCAAATAGTTCAAATTTCATGCAGTTTGCATTTTTAACCGAAGTAGCCCTATCTGGATTTTGTAATTTGCAAGCTTAAAAAAAATTTTTGCAACAGTTTTATTTCCAATTGATAGGTACAAAAATGTTAAATAAACTTTCCTCCTGAATTTATAAAAAAAAACTAAAAGTAATAGAATAATTTAAAAGAAATGCCTAAGTTCTCTTGACAAAGTAATGTGATGTGATGATAAGACTTATAAAAAATTAAACAGTCGAACATTTAAAAAGATTTTGAAGTTAAACTTCTTTTAAAAACTTCTTTTATTATATTAAACAAAATAAATAATTTCTTGAATTTAACGAATGTTATATAAAATTTATTTGGATTAATAACTTTTCGAAAGAATTTTTCCCCAACATTTTTCGAGATGTCTTAATTGTTGATAAACATCTAACGGTTTGATTGCATTTTTAATTTACAAAAAACTAGAACTTCAATAAAAACAGTTCAAATTTTTTATTGAAAATTTTGCAAAAATATATATTTAAATTGATATTTTGCACATGTTTATAATGCGCTAAAAAATGCAGGTTGATGCGTTGTCCTTTATACGAGGGTTACTCTGAAATTTTTGAGATACGCGCAGACGAGAATTTACAAAATAAAAATAATGGTTTAATTTTAAAGTACAAAGTATTTTAACACAGAAGATGATTTTTTACTGACTTACTTCAACTTGTTTAGCGTAAAATAAATTTTAAACAGAAGAGAAAATGGAGTTGACGCGAGAACATTTTCGCGCTATGATTTTCTACTATTTCAAAGCAGAATTAAATCAAAAAGAATGCGTTCAACGGTTACAATTAGCATTTGGTGATGGATCTCCAGCTCGTGCTACTGTATTCAGATGGTTTAGAGAATTTAGAAGAGGTCGCAATTTTCTTCAGGATGAAGAACACACAGGAAGGCCGCCGTCGGCAGTAATTCCGGATAATGTGTCTGCCATACGAAAAATGCTAATGGATGATAATCGCTGTACCTATCAAATGATACAGAAGGAACTTAACATTGGATCCGCAGCCATACTCAAAATCATTCATGAAGAATTACTTATGAAAAAAGTTTGCCGTTGGGTTCCCCATAATCTAACTGAGCATCAAAAAGAGGAGCGTGTCAGAATCAGTAAAAAAACTCTTAATATGCTGAATGATGGTGGCCACCGCATCATTTCTAAAATTGTAACAGGTGATGAAACGTGCATACCGTTTTTTGACTTTCCAACACGTCAAGAAAGCAAAGTATGGGTCTTTGAAGATGATCCCACGCCGACAATGGTGAAAAAACAACGCGCACTGAAAAAAGTGATGTATGCCGTGTTCTTCAGAAGTACGGGATTGGTCAAAGCCATCAAGTTGGAAGGACAGAAGACAGTAACAGCAAACTGGTATACCACTAAATGTCTTCCAGAAATTCTACAAGAACTGAATGTTAGGGAACGAATGCTTCACCATGACAATGCATCTTCACATACAGCCGAATTAGCAGTTGAGTTTCTTAAACAAAAACAAATTAAAGTGATCGAACATCCACCGTATTCACCTGATCTAGCTATGTGCGACTTTTGGTTATTCTTTAATCTAAAAAAGAACTTACGTGGACGTTGTTTTCATTCAGAAGAAGAGATTGATGTGGCTATAAATGCATTTTTTCATCTATTCGAAGAAATGAATGGCTTGAGGCATTTAATCTGTGAAAAATTCGTCTACAAAAGTGCATTGATGTTGGAGGAGACTACTTTGAACACACCTAAAATTTTGTATAACTTTAAAAACCTAGTTCTATCTCAAAAATTTCAGAGTGACCCTCGTATCTCTCTCTGTTTATAAACTAGGTGAGAAAGAATTTATTAGGTATTTGTTGATTATCGAGTTGTCTTCTGATCATGGAACTAGAACAATATAACTGACAGATAGCATTTTTTCAGAATTCTACAAAAATATAGAAGCTAATATTAAGAGTAAGCAATACAAGCAGCTTGACTGCCAGTGATGTTAGTAACTGGTATAGTGTTTGTTACTCTACAGGTCCATACAAATAGGATAGTATTTAGTGAGGTACTTCCATGGAACAGATCATATCTTTGAAAACCAATACGGGCAAAAAAAAAAAAAACTGAGCTCTATAAATAAAAAGCAAACTAAATACGCCATTAACATTATTGTAACATTCAAATAAATAAATTCAAAAGCAAGTGCAATCAAAGGTTGAATATGCAATTTTTTTTAATTTAAAGTTATTTTTAATATATGAATTAAAAACAAATATGCTAAATTTCTCTAATGACTATAAATATCAATGCAAACAATATGTATACAGGCTGTTATTAGGGTAGTGGAAACACATGTGAATAAATGACATTTTTAATTCGTTCCATAAGGATTCAAATATATGATAGCTACCAGTTTTACTTAGAAATATATATATTCTAATATGTGGTAACCTTCTTGAATTGCTGCGCAGTTTTAGGAAAAATATTTGAAAAAATAATTTATAATAGAATTAAATGTTATCTTCATCTAATTCCGAAACAACAATATGGCTTCAGAAACAACTTATCAACTGTTAAACAACTCATAAGAATTACTGAGAGTATAGGTCAAAATATTCATCGCAATGTGTATACAACTATGGTCATGCTCGACGTAGCAAAAGATTTTGATAGAGTATGGCACGAAGGCCTACTATACAAACTCATAAAACTCAACATAAACACTGATATAATTTTACTCATCACCTCATATCTAACTCATCGCTTCTTCCATATTAAATACAATAATGAAAACTCTATTACTCTGAATATCAAAGCTGGAGTCCCCCAAGGTAGCATCCTGGGCCCAATCTTATACCTATTTTTCACCCATGACTTCCCCGGTTTGGACAATAACTCAATTCAAATTGTTTTCTACGCAGATGACACTGCTATTATAGCTGATTCTATAAGGCCGAATAATGCTATTCATAAACTTCAAAATGCGTTAATTAACATCAAAAACTGGTGCAGTAAATGGAGAATAAATTATTCCCAACTTATAGTATTTAATAGAAAAAAGAGAAATAAAATAAAATTACTTCAACATAATAAACTCTATCTATTCGATAAAATCATTCCGGAAGTGAAAAACCATTAAAAATCTTGGATTAACATTTACTACTCAACTTTCATGGACTGCACATATCAATAACGTTATTAAAAAGTCAATCAAGCTTATGGATGCCTATTCAACTTAATTGGAAAAAACTCAAATTTAACACTAAAACTCAAGAGACTGCTCTACCTTACAATGTTAAGACCCATCATCACCTATGCTTCACCTGTGTGGAACACTATTACGCCAAGAGACAAACATAAACTTAGAGTGTATCAACATAAAATGCTTAGAAAAATTACGAAGGAAGAATTACTATATTCGCAATAAAAACATTTCAAAGGATCTGAAAATTATTGATATTCTAGAGCAGTGTTTTTCAGCTGAATTTACTCCAAGGACCGGTAAAATATTTGGGCACGTTCGCGCGAACCGGTAATATTAATAATTTGACCCAATGCACAATTTTTCACAAAGATAAATCATGAAGACATACATAATTTTTAAAGCATTTTGTTTTTTATAATTTACATTTGTATATTCAACTTACTTATGTAATATTGCATCGAGAATAAAAGCACCAAAACTTAATTAAAACTCCAAGAAAATTCCAACGTGAATGATATATTTATTTTTTTTAATTAATATATTAGCCAAAACAACAATGAGTCGAAATGTGAACAACGTAAGTAGATACCAAATAAGCAAAAAATAATTTACCAAAATAAGGGATATATAAAAACTAAAATTAATGAGTTTGTTGCTGACTAAACTGTAAATTCTAGGCTTTAAACCAGTTACAGCAATACGTAAAGCAGATGCAAGAGCAAGTCGATTTCTATGTTTCGTCTTAATAAAAGTCATAGCCGAAAATGTAGTTTCACACAAATAAGTTAAGGAAAAAGGCAATAAAATCTTCAACGCCTTTACATGAAGATTGGGGTATTCTGTTGCAGTCTTTATCCAGAATTGAGATATATTTATTGATTTGAACTGTGATTTAAGTCCTAGATCTGAAGACAGCTCAATAAGTTCGGTTTCCTGGACTGTAGTGAGATTGTTATCATAATTATCAATAAATGGATTGATTATCCACGGATTACCTGAACGTACATCTTCTTCTGGGGGATAATACTGATCAAAAGCTATTGATAGTTCTTTTAAATGCTCCAAAATAACGCTGATAACGCTCTTCTGATCCATGTCATTAGTATAAATGTAATCAAAGAAAGAAGAAAACATATCAGAAGTGTTTTCTTCCGCACGTTTATACCAGAGTTTCAATTTCTTTTTGAAAGCATCAATCTTATTGTAGAAGTTGAAAACGGTATTAGTTTTACCTTGAAGACTTAAATTTAGTTCATTTACCAGTGAAAATATGTCTGATAGGTACGAAAGCAAGGCTACCCATTCTTTGTTCTGAAAATGTCTGCTCAAGAATGATCTCTTTTCATTTAAAAACAATTGTACCTCATTTCTTAATTCATACAACCGCTTAAGGACTTTTCCTCTGGATAGCCAGCGTACTTCGGCGTGTAACAATAGTTGTAAATGATCTGTTCCCATTTCTTGACATAAAGTTGTAAACAATCTTGAATTAAGGGCGTTACTTCTGATAAAATTTACAATTTTTACCGATTCCAGAAGAATGTCTTTCAGTTGTGGGGACAATTTCTTTGCTGCTAAATGTTCGCGATGAATAATGCAGTGTGTGACTACTAATCCTTCTGATGCTACGTCTGTTATTCTCTTTGCAACACCTGTATGCCTTCTAGTCATAGCAGCAGCGCCATCAGTACACAAACCAATGCATTTTTTCCAGTCAATGGAGTTAGTTTCAATATAATTATTAACTGCCTTACATATTTCAGCACTTGTTGTTTGGGATGGTAGTTCAATACAGCACATCAATTCTTCTCTAATATCATTGGTTGCATAGTCAATGTAACGAACATAACATAATAATATGGCATTATTTGAGACTTCAATTGGCTCATCCATTTGGACAGCAAACCATTTCGATTTACGTATATCTTGAAGTAGTTGACTTTCTATGTCGTGTGATAACTCACATATTCTTCGTCCAATAGTATCATTGGACATAGGCAAAGCTTTCATTTTATTTGCAGCAAATTGGCCTAACTCTTTAGAACACACGTCTATCAAACACGGCTTGACAAGATCTTCAGCAACTGAGTATGATTTTTTAGATTTGGCAATACGCAGAGCAACTAGATACGATGCTTTTAAAAGCGATTTATCAACCGAGAAAGATTTTTAAAAGCATCCTTTTGAATTTTCATCTCCAAACTTTTTCTCCTGAAAAAGTCCAGGGGTTTGCTTTCCAGTTGTGGATGCTTCGTTTGTAAATGCCGCATGAGCTTGGAAGGTTTCATGCTTTCATTGGAGAGAACATCTCTACAAACAACACATTCAGGTTTTGGACAATTTTTTTCTGATTGAGGCCAGAGGATAAAACCATATTTCAAATAATCTGCGATGTAGTCCCTTACAAAGCTTTTTCTTTTTTTGGTAGATTGTGGACTATATTCACTTTCATCTGTATTCGAAGGGGCGGACAACGTACTTGGTTTTTGAAAATCCTTTTTTTGCACGAAATTTAGAAACGTGCGTTTCGTTTCCTTCTTACTCATTCTGGTTATTGATTTTATACACCTAAAGTTACAGAAATAGTAGTTATAGCATAATATTAAATTCAGAAGTTATTAAAAACTTACGTTGATAAATAGTTTTCAAGAATTGCCAAGTGTGCAGAATAATCAAAATAAAAAACAAAACGTAATCAAGACGCCAGACGCCTTGAATATTGCGATACTGCGATAGTCAGCGTTCAAGTAATCAGGGATGCGCAAGGCACCAAGGCAGACAGGCGCACCCTAACTGGTGTTCTTAAGCAGTGTTGCCAGAAAAATTTGATTAAAAGGAATAAGTCGACAGTTCTAAATGTAATAGATTTCTTAGAATAGTAAAAAAGAGTGCCGAGGTACCGGCAGTTTGTTTTTTTAAATTTAGGTAAAGGGTAATTTTGAAAATTTCATATAAACTCAAAATAGTAACAGATTTGGTGAGTAACGTAACAACGTAAGAGGACTGCTGAATAATAATAGATCGATTATAATTATAATAGACTGGCAACGCTGGTGGTACGGCAATTTATGAAACGCGTTTAGGTACATAGTTGCCAGTTTGTTGTATTTTCATCAAATATTACATTATTTTTTAAACTAGTAAACTATTATTATTGTAATGTAGGTACTGTATCGGTGGTCGGCCTATAAAAGCTGGATATTTCGCGGACCGGTAAATATTTCTTGCGGACCGGTGGTTGAGAAACACTGTTCTAGAGCATATTGTGCTAACCTAAATAAAAAATTCTACGATAAAGGAATTAACTGCACAGATGGTGCATTTAATCAAGTTTTTCGCTATGAGTATCTCATAGAAGACTGTAAATATAGGCCAATCGCCAGACATTATTTAGATGAATATATTTAATATAATTTTTGTATATAGAGTATATAGCCTTACTTAACTTCATATTACTCTTCATTCATTCAGGATTATTTCTTATTTTTTCTATTTTCACTGTATATAACAATTTTATTTTAACTTTATTATTTCCTCTATTCTCAAATAAAATAAAAATTTTCAAATCATTTCAAAAAAAAAATTCAACTCATTGCTCTACCCCTCAACTCTTTGCTGATAGGCTCTCACCGCCAAGACTCGGTTCTTCACGCTTCAAGACTAGCGTTCCCTGTCAGTACCGCAATGTCTTCCTTCAAGGACTTATCGCAGATGAAGAAGTAAAGGCCTGCTCCGCAGGCCGACACTTCGTAAATGAAAATAGATACAGAAGTGCTGCGTGTTTTGGGCTTTTTAAAAGCATACGATGTTAGATTAGCTAAGCAGAAAAGATCGTAAAGCAAAATAGTGAATAGAAAGAAGTTCACAATGAAAAATATATGGATATTGAAGCGAACTAATGTCCAATAAAAACAATTAACTGTAGCAAAACTGGTTGCCGAAATAAATCAGCATCTGGATTCTCCAATGTCTGATAAAATTAGAAGACGCCATAAAAACAGAACATTTGTAACGGTTATTCCCGAAGCTTCTTCTTAGAGATGTTAATGCCAAATATCGTCTATAGTTGTATCATAATTAAAACCTAGTTGACTGATAAGTGGAAGAAGGACAAGTATGTTAGGCAAGAGTGTATCATACTCTCCTTCTAACGACAAGATAATGCACAAGCGTATGATTGTGTCTCCTTTCAATTTGAAGTATGAAAGTGGATCTGTCGACATCTCGGTATCATGATCTTGACAGAAGTGTGGTTTTCTGCTGGACCAATCGTAACCCTTAAAGAAAGGATCTCTGGAAAGAAGTCTAAATTTTAGCTGTCCAGATCCATCCTATGCTGCAAACTGTTTCCTACAGAAGATGGGATTTTCTAGAATGATAATACATTTATCCTGAAGCGAGACTTGTCCAGTCATGGTTTGATGAATACGAAGTTTAAGTTAAATATCTAGCTTGATTTGCACTGTCAATCAACCTTAATGTAATTGAATCGTTATGGTCTATTTTAGAAAATTTAATGTGGAATCGATATCCTCCACTGGCATTTCTCCAAAAACTTTCCCATTATCTCCATGAAGAATAGTACAATATTTGTTATATAAGTGCCCATTTCTAAATAATTATATTTCATTATGATTCAGAATTTTTAAATTTGGCTGCTGTATCATGGAAAAATTTTATTTTACTAATTAACTATAGATTTATTTGTATTCCTGTTACTTGAAATAAATTTCTACATTATATCAAACAGCACATAGAAGAATATTTAACGCTTCACACAGATTTGTCAATAGATTAGGAAACAAAATTAAGACCGTTCAACCAAGAGAAGTACTTCAAAAATTTTGAGATACAGGTTTGACTACAATTTTTGTTTGATACAAAGTTTGTATTAATTTAGATATTATATTGAAAAATGAACAAACGTTCTGAAAAGATGAAAATTATAAGATGTTTTTCATTTTGCTTAATGAAATCAACTACAAATTTTCTGTTGATTTTGAGGAAATTTATGACAGGATTTTTATTTATACAAGTTTGACGATGTACGAGTTTTTTGCTGAGATTTAAAAAATCATCTACAAATCTTTATATTAAATATTTAAAAAATCGGAAATATTTGTTTGAAATTATGATTTTGATATAAAATAAAAATTGAATTTCTTTTTTATAATCAAGATTTCTCCTGATT
This sequence comes from Latrodectus hesperus, assembly GCA_037975125.1. Lineage (NCBI taxonomy): Eukaryota > Metazoa > Arthropoda > Arachnida > Araneae > Theridiidae > Latrodectus > Latrodectus hesperus. The sequence goes on from CM075855.1 coordinate 36,677,615, forward strand.
GTTTTATTTGAGTCCTATCCATTCTTTGAATATTTCTAATTGATTAAATAAATTGTTGCAAATCTAATTGATTAAAAATACTTTAAGAATTTATAATCGTCAAAATTATCAACTTTCAGATATGAACGAGTACCCAATCTTATTTAAATGGAACATAATATAAAAGCTTGATTACATTTGATGATATCTTTAATAAACTTGCTAAAATATTAAAGGCAAAATCCAAATAAAAATAGTGTGATTCATTTGCTTTTATTATTACCTAAAAATGTATTTATTAAACAGCTGGAATATACAAATTCATCTATAGAATTATTAGTTACAGAATTGTGTCAAATAACAAGGTGAAATTTTATTTATACGTTATCGAAGAAACTGCATAAAAAATACATACATAAAAAAATATATGCAATTGAAATCGCATTCTCTTTGTATATATACATTTATTTTGTCAGTAGATGACGTTCTTTTAATCTTCATTTAAAGAAATCTATTTCTTTTTGCCTGACATCATTGCTAGTTTCAATGTTAAAAATAAAAAGCAAATATCGATATCTTTTTCTGATTTCTCACACAAATTGATGTTTAGAAAGAAAAAATTTCAGAACTTCATTTTTGTTTGAAATAAGAAATATTTAATTTTATACAGATTTAATCAACTTTATTTAATTATAAAATGTACGGATTTAATCAAGATTGATCTGTGGGTTTAATTCTCATGAAACCACAAATCAGATATATGTGTGATTCAACATACTTCAGCATCCACAGTCTAGTCAAACTCAGAAACTTTTGGTAGAACTATTGTACAATAGACACTTGTTTTTACGAACTACTGGCTGTGGTCCCTAACATGGTCTCACATATTGCGTCCATACATACAATGATAATTTTAAAGACGATTTACGAACTATAAAATTTTAAAATAACACTCATTTATGCATCTTTCTTGTGTCTTCACTTTTTCATTTCATTTATTTTATAATTGAAAAACTTGGATCAGCGTTTTTCATTGGAGAATTGTAAATCCTTTGAATTGAAGATAACTGACTGCATTACTGCAGTTTCCACATCATGATGTGGAAATCCGGAATTTTTTAAGCAATTCATAAGTAACTTCTCCTGTTTATCATATATCAGAGATAATCAATATCTTTAAGTGCAAATATTGTTAGGTACTTTTCCAAAAAAGGCAAATAGCCATTATTTGACTTGAGTAAAGAAGAATTATGCAATGCAGTTCAACAATAAAGTCACTGCTGCCCGAAATATTCCATTTTAAGATTTTTTTAATGTAGACTCAGATATATATGGACGTATGAGACGATAAATTGCTTGAGAACATAAGGAATGAGAACAAAAGTCAATTTTTGGATATGGACAAGAAGAAAATGGTATAGTACAACATCATGATGTTCATCTGCTAACTGCAGTTAGCAGATTGAGATATTGCTGATGTTTCAATAATCATTTTATTGCTGTTTATTGAAATAAACAGCAATAAAATACTTTCCTATATCGAAAAAAATGTGTTTTTGAATATGTAATTTTGCAACTGAAAAAACAAGTGATTGTCAGACTTTTTCTCAATAAAAGGAACGTAAAAATTTTTATAGTTTGAATTTTAATTTGTATGTGTACATTATATATACAGTGATCATTCAATGAATTTTTTGTAATGTATTTAATTTATAAAGAGAGAATTTGGAAAAATATAATGTTAATTTTAACATTCCTCACTTATTTTTCTATTTTACGAACTCTTGATCTTGAGAATTTACCTGTCCTTGGTTAAAATTTGTAATGTCAACTGTTCATCGGGCTTCTTATGGATTGTGTCTCTTTGTAGATACTGGCGTTTGGTATATTAGTGAAACACGAAACAATTACGTGATTAATGACATCACTCCAAGCATTGACTAATGAAAAGTTATTTACAATTTGAATTCCAAAATTCCTTATTTATTTACTTATTTTCGTTTACAAAATTCCTTATTTAATTACTTATTTTCGTTTACAAAATTCCTTATTTATTTACTTATTTTCGTTTGAATATATTTTATTGCCTATTTCACATTTTCAGAAAAATAAATCGATTAAGAGAATATTTCTAATTATTATTGTTGTATAAATTAAATTTTAGATGTTATAAAATTACTTGAAAAGAAAGTATGAATAACGAAAACATTAAATTTTATGAAGAAATTAGAGGTGATCCTGGTAGTCTTAAGAATTTGAAACTAGTTAATCCCTCTTACAGATAAAACATTTAAATAGCATTTCTGAGGCTTAATTTTTCGGTTGCATATAGCTATATAAAATGTAAAGATATTTTCTTTTGAGATATTTGAATATTTTCTTTTGAGAAAAATTCTTTTGAGATAATTCCTATTAGGACAATTATATAGATTGCATTGTTTGTGAAATGGTTTTATGAAAACTGAGGATCGTTGTAGAAGCTACTCTTACCTTCGTTTCATCAGTTCGTGTATTCAAAACCCACCTTGGGTGTTGATGTTTGTAGTTGGGTATCCACTTTAAACCGTAGGTCCCGGTTTAATTAGCCCTTGTGAGCAAAAAAATGACCATAGAGTGACAATGAAACCAAATTGGAGTAGAAAAGGATATCCTTTGGTTTGACAAAAAAATTTGCGATAAATATTGGAGATAAAATTTATATTTTCTGTTAATCCTGGTATTTTCAACGTTTTAACTAACGTCGTTTTAGGTTTGTTATTTTGCTACTAACTATAAAATCCCAATAGCAAAATAGCTTGGCCCAATATTGGTAATCTTATCAAGATAACTTTAATAATGGGAGTCAACTTATCCCCAATATATGACATACCAAGATAAGCCTAATAACAGACCTATGATGGGCGCCACGTTTTCTACAATATTGGGCCTGACAAGGCTGTTCCTATCAAAGGGCTTTATAATGCTTTTCTATAAAGTTTCTATAATGCTTTTTTTATATTTGAATATATCTTTAAACTAAATTAGATTAAATACCCAGAAGAACATATTCTACATTTAAATATACTTTATTTAATATTATTGAAAACATTGATTCTTGTGTTTAATATATGTAACTGAAACAATAATTTTGCTACTTATTGTATGTTGCTAAAGTACCTCGTACGTATTGCACTTTTAAACGCGTTTAAGCCTCGGCAAAACTTTCTCGAAGTGGTAACTTGTAAGTTAAATCAGTTCTAACTGATTTATCTTAAATCAGTTGGACAAACAGATTTAAATATTTTTCAATTGATTTACCGCTACCTTGTTTTCTGCTATCTTGTTGTCAGTGTTTGTTGAAATATCTGAAATCGATCAAAATAAATAGAAGAGACGAAATATTTAAAATAAATGATAATACAGAAATATTTATAAAAGTATTATATAAGCATAAAAAGTACATTAAGTTTGAGAAGAAATAGATTTGTGAACGATATTCTTTAGCTTTGTATTTCTAATTGGAAATATCATAATTTTAATTAATGTAATTTTGGTCAGTAAATATTTAACAAACAGACTCAACTATAAAAAAGGATTGAAGATATTATACAATTTATAATAACAAGCAACAAATAAGGTTTTGAACAAATACAAAGTTTTTTAAATAAGCTTTGACTGCAAGGCAGTACGAACGGGGTATTAGGCGTTATAGATTTTTAATAAAATAATTTCATTAGTAAATTTTAAAGTTTAAAAAAATTGGGAATTGATTATAGTAACATTCATTAACAATTCATTTTTAGATTACTAAGCCAAAATAAGTTAAAATGCAATGATACAATAATGTAAACATTTTTTATTAAAGATTAAGGTCTTAGAAAGCATTTATTGAAGTCTGTACGTGTAACTACCATTTATTTTTTGTTACATAACTAAAAGTTTAGGACATATATATATATATATATATATATATATATATATATATATATATATATATATATATATATATATATATATATATATATATATATACTAGTTGACCCAGCCACGTGTTACTGTGGCTCAGTAATTATAATACATTGAATCAAATTTTTACTAATTCTTTGGTACAATCAAATTAATATTTTCTAAAAAAATTTAAAATAGATTCATTCTTATGAGATTGGAAATAAAACGTTTCTCCAAAATTTAAAAGTAATAGGTAAAGTATTTTGCTTCCATTGGTGCAGAACCTTTTTGTGGGATCAATTTGAAGACCGCAAAAACCAATGTTCTTAGATGGGAAAAACGGAAGATGTATGAAGCTTGGCTCAAATCTCCTGGTCAAACCCACGCTAAAAGTATGATCTGTGGATCATCAGCAAGGATTGCCTCTGAAATTCTAAGATGCTCTAGGCAGAAGATACGTTTAATCGTAGGCTTTATAACTGGGCACTACTATTTCAGAAAACATCTCCATAAAATGGGACTGTTTCAGCAAGATCCTATCTGCAGGAAATGTCATACGCAAGAGAAAACGGTCAAGCATATCATTTACGAATGCGAGGCTCTTGCCCTCCCTAGATTAACTTCTTTATGCATCATCCGTACTAGAGAGTTACACCTAGACTCCACTAAAGGGTTATCGGACTTTATTAATAAAGTGGGTGACCTGAGCAACTGAACTAGGAAACATTGGGTTTGGAGCTAATAGTACAAAATGCTGATAAAAGCAGAGTTGCTCTAATGACATACAAACCCAACTCTTTAGAAGAAGAAGAAAAATATTCCAAAACTTATAAAATTAATTTCATTTAAAATTATTTTTTCGCAGTTAATTTCCTAATGCAATACGAAATTTTTCTTTTTCGATGATTATTCAGTAATCCTTCCTTAAAATATTTTCTTTTATATTATTTCTGCTTAAACATTGAAATTAAGCAACTGTATTTTCTTTTACATATTTTTTTTAATTCTTGGAAGTTTAGAGAGACCACAGTCAGTAAAATAAATATTTTTTCTAACAAATATGATATTCTTTAAATTACTAAGGTTTTAAAAGAGAGATTAGTTTAATGTTTAGATTTGCTTACTTATTTGGTATTTTAATTTTATTTTTAGTATGCACACATGAAAGCATTTGTAAATTTGAAGAATATGATTATGTTTAATATTACACAAAATGTGAAGAAATGAAAATTAAGTAAATGTTTAGAATGAAATATGTAAAAATTTTCTTCAAACATTTATACAATTTTATTTGGCATTAACATTAATTAAGTATTATTTAGTATTATTATGCAGGTATATTTTTTATATTATTGCAGATTGGTATAGTTGCAGTATTTGACAATAAGTTGTTTTTAGTTCCATTTGAATTAAAAACAACCTACTTATAGAAAATAATTTTTCAGAAATTATCAAATCAACCATTATCAATGTTGCCTTAATTACAATTACCATCATTAAATTAAACAACAATTATATTGTCTTAAACTATAATATTATGTTTTATGTTTTAAATTTTACGAATTTTATTTTTCTTTCATGTTCAATATACCTAACATTTTAGAAAGTGAGAGATTTAAAAATTTAATTGATTAATACCAAAAGGTATTCTACCATGAAAATTCATTCCAATTTTTTAATAAACAAATACATTAAGAAAATTAATATTTACAAATACCAGTAAATTACAGAGTCTGCTAAAATTTTTAGTTTTCATTTTCATAAATTGCAATATTGAGAGAATTTAAAAAATATATTAATCTAAATATGAAGATAAATTTATCATGTAGAGCAAATTACAAATTTAAACACTGTTATTGAGGTTTAAAAAGAATTGATTTGATTTAAAAAAATACTACTGATCTTGAGACATCAATAATATTTATACAAAATTGTGCACATCTTACATACAACCATTGTAAAATTAAAATATATAATTATCAGTAAACTTTGAAACTGAGAGACAAATTAGATTCTATTGAAATTTTCACACTATGAACATTTACATTACTGGGAAAACTTATAAAATATATAGATCTAAATATTAAAAAAGATAAATTTATCATGCATAGTAAAAATTTAAATATTGTTATTAAAATTAAAAAAGAATAGAATTGTGTTGTAAAAAATATTACTGATATCTTATTAGACATTTAAAATTGAACAATATGATGCACGCACAACAAGATTAGATACATTTGTTGTTGTTGTTGTTGTTGCTTATCCTCCATGTCTGACGGAGTCAGACTAGATCCACGAGTTCGTTGACTGTAAGGAAGTCGAAGACTAAAAGAGGATTGCTAAAGAGATCCTCCCTAGAGAGACCCATGCAATCCAAAAGATGCTCAGGAGAAGCCTGATGATTTTGGCACTTGGTGCAGGTGACGAAAGTTTTCCTGCCCTCGTTGAAAGTGAGGCACTTAATATGACCGCTAGCAAGTCTTGAGAGAACAGTCCGGGTACGTCTGTCACACGGGAGGTCAAGGGACAAACCCGGTTTTGATCCCTTGTACCAATTATGGGTGGGGGTGTTTTCCACTCCTCCGAGATTTTTGATTTTTCCCGGGAGTATAACTCCAGAAAAGTAAGTGTGGAAGAGGGAGTATTTGAAATCCTGCAACCCTCCTTAGCAAGATTATCGGCCATTTCATTCCCGTGGAGATTCACATGTGAAGGTATCCATTGCAAGTGAACATCATGATTAAGTGAAATGAGTTTTAATTTAAGCAGGATAGAGTTGCTGATCTTGTCGCCTACAAGAAGCCAATTACTAAGATGGTGGAGAGAACTACGGCTGTCAGACAAGATCCATAGGTCACCATAATCCTCTTCAGAAAGAATAGCTTCTAGTCCCAGGTCTATTGCAATCAATTCACTTCTGAAGACAGAGCAGTGATTGGGATTACGATGAGAAAGAGTCAAATTGGTGTGAGGGGTTTCAATATATATGCCACTACCTGCTAGAATATCAATTTTACTACCGTCAGTGAAGATTTTGATGGCATTGTTAGGAATGTGGCTTAGGTTTTCCAAGGTCAGTTGTCTAAGATGTTCTGGGATGTAGTCTTTCTTATTAACATGAGTACTTAAGTTAAAGTGAAAGTAAACCCTGGGGAGTCCTTCTGCAGGATTCAAGCAGCACTGTATTGAGTTGGGTTCAACATTACTATTAGGTAGTTGAAGAGAGACGGCCAGACTGAAAGGGCTGTCCTTCTTTAATCTTTGATGATTACTCCAGCTGTTAAGATACATGGAGGTCTTGTTGCAGAGGCCATAACTAGAGAGTTTATTATAGTATTTAACAAGACCAGCTTGTCTTCTAGTATGGAGCGGCTGCAAGTCGGCCTCAAAAAGAACAATATCAGAAGGACAGCTATGTCTTAAACCAGTGATAATCCGGGCAGTACTTAATTGAACTTGTTCTAACTTCTTAAGGTTAGTTTTGGATGCGCAACAATAAATTGGGAAACCATATTCAAGTATAGGCCGAATGAAAGTCATATATGTTGTTCTAAGGGTTGTTGCATCGGCTCCCCAGTCGCTACCAGCAATATATTTAAGAATGGTAAGACGTTTTCTACTTTTCAATACAATGTGTTCGATATGCTTGTTAGTAGTGCACTCTTGATCCAGAATAAATCCCAGATATTTGGGGTGCTTCTCATAAGTGAGATTCTGTCCCTCCAACTTCAGTTGTGGTTGATAATTATATATATGCTTATTGGTTGTGAAGAAAGTAGCAATTGATTTGCGATTAGATACATTTAACTTTAGTTAGTTCTTAAAATTAATGAAGTTGCCTATATGAAAAGTAACTCCAGAAAATTTTTTGAAGGTCTACTTGTACATCCGTAAGTACAGCAAGCAGCCATAATTATTAAAATTTCAAAATAACCACGAATTCAACAGGATGCTTAACTAACAACAGATTTTAGTGTAATGTTTTGGAAGACCGAGGGGTGTAGTACATACTTCAAGCATTGACCTATAGGGCGTCTCCACTTATGTTCCTTCCAGCATGATCCACATTAGGTTTCAACGACGAACTCGCCTCTAGTTTGCGCCGGGCCTTATAATTCTCCAAGAAAATTTTTATAAGGCGAGGAATAAGTATGAAGAAGCTATGAGAGTTTTTGTTAGACTACAACCTGTTCTAAAATGAAAATTTTCAGATCACTTGGTTGTCGAGATAGCTAGTTTCTTTTCGGCAATTTAATATCTTTTAATTTTGTAGATCAGCAGTTAGATGAAATTATTATAAAATTTTTACAAAAATTATTTATTGATATTGTATTATGCAAATCTATTTAATTAATAATTAAATAAATATTCTAATATCAGTAGCATAACTTGTGAAAACATAATGGTGAGCATTTAAATCACGCAATTTAGAAGCTTATTATTAAATAAAGTGTGTGGGAAATCGATCGAAGGTCCATCAACGATTTTTAACCAATTTTTTTAAAATACCCCAATAACTTCGTGATTAAATGTAAAATCACCTGAGAATTTTATCGTGTAACAAATATATTCTGCCTGAAAAAAATTTGCCTTAGAATGAATCAATTTTTTGTTGAAAAATATAGACCTTATTTAAATGTCTGAAATGACTTAAGAAAAACAATTTCTTGTAGCTAGAAAAACTTCCTTTAGTTTTTTTGTCAATTTAATATAGTCTGAATTTCCAAATTTTATATATAAAAAAATCAACTACATAAATGAATAATTGAAACTGTAATCTATAAAATATTTTAAACAGAATTTATATTTGATTCACTTATAATAAGCTTTGTTTTGATACTTTAAATATTTTGAAATAAATTTGTTTTGCTTAATTCCATATAGCATGTCATAGCATACAAATTATCATTATAAGATTTCTGTTTTGAAACTTTTTACATTTCAAAGGTTAATATTTTTTTTTTCAATTTTGTTCACATTTATCCATGTATATAGGTAGTACTGGATTAACAGAACAGTAATAGAAATAAAAGCCATTAGAATATATGGAGACTCGAAGTCATAGCTAGGAAAGAAAAATATCCTATACAATTTTATTTAAAAAATATTTTTGATAGATAGAGTATTTTATTTATTTTTCACAATTATGAATATATTGGTAATCATGGTTTAATAGAAATATATCTTGTTTTAAAAGTACTCAAATGTAACCATATATTTCATATAATCATCCAATTTCTTATGCACAACTCAAAACATTTTCAATGAAATTTATACTTTAGCAGACTAAGACTTAAATGGTATAAAAAAATTTACTCATTTCATAGTGGTAATTTTATAGTTTCATCAGCAATATCTGTTTATTTTTTATCAACACAGAGTAGGAATTTTTAGGAAAGAGAAAATCTTGTATTCATTAAAAATAATTTTTTTGAGGAGTTTATTTGATAAAAGCACAAAAAATTCATGAAATTTTAGTATAAATAAAAATGAGATGGGCAGGACACCTTCTAAGAATGAGTACAGAGAGAATACCTCTTAAGATCTTCAATCCCACCCTTTTCTGTAAAACACCAAACAAGAGATGGAAGGACTGCCTGGAGGAAGACTTTGCCATACTTAAAGTCAAAAACTAGAGGATTAATTTCTGGATATAGAACAGAATGGCAGACTTCTGAAGAAGGCCAAGCTCACACACAAAGGGCTGTCATGCCAATGCTGATGATGATAGTATAAATAAAAGATTCTGAATATTAGCCTATCATTTTATTCTTTGATTTCATTTTTTCATATCTATTTACTTCAAGTATTCACTATTTTGCCTGCCAGTCCTCATTTATCAGGAAAGTTAAGCCAATTCCATGACTTCTGCAATTCTGAGCATATCAAGTATGTAAAGTGGATCCTCATAGAGATCCCTTCTATATTATCTTAATTTGCTAGTGGGCATCTCTGACATATTTTGGAGAGAGCAAGAGGTTTCCTCTTTGCCCTAAATGCAGACAAGAACTGGCATCACCTCAGCACATCTTGAACTGGATTGGGCTGGGTTGATATTCACAATTGTCCACTTCTTGTATCAGACTTCATTAATATCAACAGTTTCATTGATCTGGTCTGATTCCATTTGAGCAGATGGAATATTAGAAACAACAAGAAATTTGACATTAGTAATGCACTGGATGGTACAGAAGACAATTCATTTCATGAAGATTCATGCTAATTTAAAAGAGATTAGTGGCTCTTCATTTAACTTTGAAAGATATCATTTCCCAGATATATTGTATATCGAAAGTATTACTTTATACCTTCTGCATATATAACCTGTTACTTTATATTTTAAATAAAGTCCGGTGGCTTAGTGGCAGCGTTTCACGCTCCCATGACACAGATCCGAGGTTCGATCCTCGGGTTGGGCAAGGTCGACTTAGCCTTTCATCCCTTCAATGGGTCGATTAACTGAGTACCAAGCATGCTTGGGAACTAAACACTTGGGGTCTCACGTTAGGCTGACCACCTAACTGGGACATATGCTTCGCATCCCAGGCCCTCTGTCATGAAAACAGTTATGGGCACTGTAGGCCTTGGCCCACATGGGCTGTAGGGCCATGGAGTTTTAGCTTTTATATTTTAAATACTACATAAATTTAGTATAATAATAATAAAATTTTATCCTCTACAAACGTGTCTAAAAAAGGGTATGTGTCTTATCACCAGCATATATATATATACATATATATATATATATATATATATATATATATATATATATATATATATATATATATATATATATATATATTTATGTTGAATTACTTTTCTGAGCATAAATTCTTTAATTTTTTATTGACTTCTTTAAGCTTGAATGTGTGTATTTGTACTCAACTGCAATTTGTTCACAGCTGGATATCTTCACTATATGATATCAAATCAATTAATGTTTAAAAAGTAGTATACTTGAAAAAAATACCTTAAAACTATAGTTCACTTCAAAATTGTCTAAGTTTTTAATTTTCTTTAACATAAAAGAATGACATTTTCATTCCAAATTTATAAATTTTATTTATGTTTGTTATCATAGTTATGCTAAAAATTTTATTTCCTGGGATTTTTTTCCCTATAGGCTGTACTAATCAAAGATGTTGAGCTAACAGATAAGTTGCCTTCAAAACTCTTCTTAAATAAACACATAGACTATATATCATGTTATGGAAAAAAGAAAGATGATTATGTAAGTTGAACTTTTATAACTTTTGTTTGTTGGTTTATTTATATCTTATTTTAAAATGAATTATTTCATAAACGTTTATTATAATATATTTTAGGAATGATATGAGGCTTCTATTTGTTTTTATTGAATGTTACAGAGAATAAATTAAAAAAAATTGATAGGGTACTATTATTTTTATTCAGGAATTTACTGATTAAGTTTAGTAATTAATGCACTAAGCATTGAAATCTACTTTGGCAAAACTTAAGAGGAAATACAATAATTTGTTATATATATATATATATATATATATATAAGAATGTAATATTTTTGAAAATTTTAAAATACCAGTATTTTATTTTCTAGTTGGTATTAAATATTTCAAATAAAATATACATAAGTTGTTAAAAGTGTATAATTAATAATAATTTATATGATGGAATATACCAAGAAAAAAATAAAGTTAAGATTTCATGTTTATAAAATAAAATATTTCTTATCAAATTTTAATTTCAGCTATCAAAATAATAATATAACATAAAATGTTACTAAAATATATATAAAATAATTTTGGTAGCTTCTAAAATGAATTTATTACATTGAATATTGCATTTTTTTCCAAGTATGAATAATTAAAAAAAATCATTGATTTTTTAAAAATTCAATAGAAAAATTGTTAGTTAAAAACTATAAGATTTATTGTTTATTATATTACTGTTATTTTGCATTCATTTGTTATGCGAAAATTATTATGCTTATTTAGTTTGTTTCTTAATTTGATTTTTTTCTTTCTCCAAATATTTAGGAATATTGCATGACAGAATATTTAAGACTCAGTGGAATATATTGGGGATTGACTGCCCTTGACTTAATGGGACAACTAGATAAATTAGATAAAAATGAAGTACTAGATTTTCTGAAACAATGTCAACATGAAAGTGGTGGTTTTAGCTCTAGCATTGGCCATGATCCTCATATATTATATACGTTAAGCGCAATTCAGGTAAATATCATTATGATGTCATAGAAAATATAACTTGATTTCATATATAAATTTAATTTTAATTACTGTTTTAAAAAACTAAAAAAATTCAAGAAATTATATATGTATAAAAATGAAATTTAAAATTTAAATTTCCTCTTTATTCATATATAATTTCTTAATTTTTTAGAAGGAAAATAATCTATCATGACAAGTCATCTATTATGTCAAAAAATTATATTAAACATTTTTATTTGAATTTAATGCTGTGTGTGCAAAGTGATTAACATTATACTTAGAGAATATTCTCAACACTTAAAAAATAGCTTTATTGCAAATTTGATTGCTATTTATTTTAAAAATTGCTGTAGAAATCAGTTCGTTATTTTTAAAAATTATACATTTTGTATTTATTTCTATTTTAAAATAGCTGATTTATTAAGGGCAAAAGTATCATTTGTTCTCAAATCTGATCACTGAATATTATTAATCATATTTAGAAAGGAATAGTCTTTCAAAAATGAAGAAATTGTTTGAAAAAATTTATGTCTTTAAACTGAAAATTTTTATTAGTAAAACACTTTTACATAATACAGTTTGCTAGTTTGCTTAAAACATGAAAGTTATTTAATTTGTACAATAATTCAAAATAATTAAAACAGCAGATACATTACATTTAAAATATATCAGATAGGAAGCATCATTTGACTTGGCAAATCAAAAGTATCCCATACACATAAATAATATTTATATAAAGAAAATCATAATAAATATACAATCTCTTTTTTTTATTAGATATTAGCTATGTATGATTCACTGGATATAGTCGACATCGATAAAGCTGTTAACTATATTGTAAATCTTCAGCAGGAAGATGGAAGCTTTATTGGTGATAAATGGGGTATGGATTTTTTTGTTTATTGTTATTTACAAATTTAAAGTACAATATTTTAAATTATTGTTTATTTATTACTCAATCTAACATAGGTGTCAACATTTCATTTTCTTTAAGTAATGCACATTTTATTAGGTTAAAATGTGTGTTAGTTATTTTGATGTATTAATTAAATATTTTAATTAATATATATAATATTAATTAAATATTAGATCTTTAAATATAGCTACTTTTTATTTTTACTGGGACATGAATATAATATTTATTTGTGTAAAAGAAAAATGTTTAGTTGTTACTTTACTTATAAAAAAATAAATATGAAAAAATAATTATATTGTTTTTATCTTTTAAAATTAGAACTAAAAATAATAGCATTATTTTTACTTAATTTTTAAATTTTAAAGTAATTTAAATTTGATGTAAATAATTATGTAATTTTTAATTGCAATGTTGCCATTGTATACATTGCCTGACATTGAAAATGTAACACTGAGAAAGAGTTGTCAGAAAGTTATGAAACTCGGCAAACAGAGAGAGAGACTGCAACAAACAATAAGTGACCTGTATTTTGAAATGATATGCATAATATAGAGTGAAAACAGGGTGATGTTCGTAGGTTGTAGGACCCCATGGATGGCAATACACAAAGCAATACATATGGGGCACAAAGTCAGTGAGAATATAGATGACATCCTGAGAATGGCTCTCCATTCCCTGTCAACCATTTCCCAAATTGCATCTTCTGAAGAAGGCAGGACCTACAAATGGTGTCCAATCATATCCCAAACATTTTCAATTATTAAAACATCTTGCAAACATAGTGGCCAGGATAGCAGCTATACACCTTGTAGGGCATGTTAAATGATGTGAGCAATGTGCGGTTGGGCTTTATCCTGCTAATAAAGAACATTATGTATTCTCTGAAGGTAGGGAACTGTCACAGGCCCCAGCACATCATCCATGTAGCATTGGGCTGTCATAGCACTATGAATACGAACTAGAGGTCACCTGGAATTGTATGCAATGGAGCCCCATGATAATGTGTAATAAATGAGGCCCCAGATCATGATAATGTGTTGGTGTATGATATGGTGCTCCACAATTGCTGCAGGATTGGACCTGTCTCCATGTTAATGTCACACTTGTATGCAGCGACTATAACAGAAGAGTGACTCATCTAAGAAAACGATCCACTCCGTTCTCCAAAATTGTTCTAATCCTGCACCATTCCAGATGTTGCCGTCTATGCTGTGGGGTCAATGGCAATCTTCTTAACGGATGCCATGAGCGCAGGCCACTAGCAACCAATCGACAACAAATGGTTCTGCTTGATATGAGAACATCCAAAGTTTCTTTCACATGCTGCAGAACTTTGGTAAACGCCCAGGACTGCTTTCTGAAATCCACATGTGTTGACATCATTCCGGCCATAAATTGCATCCCATAAATGTTCCTCGGTTCATTGTTCCAACTATCTTTTTCACAGCTGATGAACTGTAGACACATCCAGGTGTCTGTTTGTTGTGATTTGCAATAAAGACCAACCTGCTCTTCTCCATCCGATCACTGTGCACCTCACAAACTCATCTGTCTGTTGGAACTAACTCTGTCGACGATAGCCTAATATTTTTTTCCAAGCAGCAATAACCGCATGAATATTGCCCACTCTGTTGGTTCATCTCCTTATACCTTACCTTATGTGAATTATTATCTAAATTTATTTATTGTAATTATTCATCTAATTAACATCACAAGTGACTATATTTTAAGTATTTTGAACTATTTTGTATTAATAAGAATGATATAATTTATTTGCTACTGTTAAATTTGCTCCTAAATCTTTTGTTTTGCTCATGAGAATTATATTTTAAAATAACTTTCTTGGTTGAAACTTTCAATCAGATTGCCATCTAAATTGATTTTTGCCACCTAAATTCACCCTTAACAATGAAAGTAAAATTTCACAGCTCTTTTAAAGTACTACTTTGTTGAGTTTATTGTTGCCTAATAGAGTGATCTTTGAAGTGGAAGGTCTTAATGATAATTCATTGTTGAGTGATAGAAGGTTGATATGTTTTTGTTTTTTGCATGCACATTTGTTCAAAGAGGTGCCCAGAAGTTTTTTGAGATTTTGTTTGTCAGTAATTTAATCCCTCCTTTTATTTATGAAAAGTATTCCTAGAAGATAAAATATGGGTGATATTAATATGAACTTGACAAGACAATGGTTTGTAGTTGTTAAGCTTTCCATTGTTGCCATATTGTTTCATTCCTTTGTTTTTTTAATAATTGTCTTTTTGTACACTCTTGTTAGTTTGACATAAAGTGATAATTAAATCAGTAATAACCTAGAACTGGTTCACATGTAATTAACATAAAGAACCAACAATAATAATAATATGAATTTCATTTAATAATGTTTTAAAATAATTATTCAAAAATAATATCGTTTTCCAGTTTTTTTGAATATTTTCCAGAAAAGGTTTCCTTTTCTTTGGATATATGTACATATATCTGTTGGATGCAAGCATTTTTATGCTTTCTGTACCATTTGTTTGACTTACAATTGTTTATGAAAGATATTTTAAACAACGTCTAAAACATCTTTTCTTTTTTAAATATATGTACAAAAGCAAACAATTATTTATTGAAATTTCTATTCAAAAATTTTTACAAGGAAAATGTGGTGTCTATATTATCTAATAATAAGAATCAATGCTATTTATTCATAGTATTTATTAACAATAAGGTTTCTTAAAGTCAATATTTGACCAAAATTTTTATACAAAATATATTTTTATATATTTTTGAAAGGGCATTTAATATAATTAAATATAAATATTTCATATATTTCCTTCCTACATTTAATGATCAAAGCAACAAGTAAAGTAAAAAAATACATAGACTGATTAGTTTTGAATAACTTGATGAAGAAAATAATTTTTCTTGAAAGAAATATTGTTATTTCTTTTTAGATAGAAAAATTCTTTTTAAATAGAGAATTTCTTTTTATTATAGAAAAATTGTTTTCTTTTCTTATTTTGATTTATTCATTGAATTAACAAATAATGCTGCAAAATATAAAGTTAAATTCATAATTTTAAAAAGAATACATTTTTAATTTTGTTTTATTTTATCTTTATTATTAATTAAGGGTTTATTTTCATTTGTGTAAATTAATTAAAAATATTACACCATTACTTTCTGCATTAATATTTTAATTTTAAATGCTGTCTGATGTTTCAAAGATTTTAAAATATATTTTACTTTTACAGGAGAAGTTGATACAAGATTCACATTTTGTAGTGTTGCTAGCTTAGCTTTACTTGTGAGTTGCATTTAAAAAAAATTTTTTTTCTTGTAATTTAAAACATATTTGCACTCTTTTACATGAAGTGTTTTTGGAAATATTGGGGATGCTTTTCTAAATTTCATAGTCTTCTTGATTTCCTTTAATTTTGCCTTTGAGATAAGAGCTATTAGAATTTCTCTTATGTCAATGCTAAAAAGTTTTTTCACTTAAATTTTTTTTGTTGTTTATGTATGTTCTGTATACTAATAATAGTTTTTAAATGTGTGTTTTCATGTTGATGATTGCCCTAATTACAGAAATCATTTTGCTGAAAGCATAAGTCATTTTTCCCATTTATCATGTTAAAGCCTTTAAGAAAGACTTCATTGACAATGCAACATATTTACACATTGCAAAGAATCGTAAGGAAGAAATCCCCAAACACTCCTAAGCATCCATGCTGACAGATGAATGCAGGAAGCCAAATCACAGCATGTATATTGTGCATGCTATGATTGCATATTGTGCATACTATAGCTGTTATCAAATCCCTCTCCTTCCATTCTGAAAAATATTCTTAATACATAAAAATAAATACTTTAAAATTTCATGTTTGAGTTTCTTTCAAGCATTTCTTTAAAAAATCTGAAAGAACCACTCACATTAAGACTGGATATAGAGTGTAACAACATATTATAATTCAAATCCATTTACTTTTTTATTGAAATCTCAATAAATAAGATATGTTTAGGAGATAAATATTGATTCTCATAATTAATCCATATCTGTGCATATTATCTGAATATTATGCATTTATCTGTATTGTCTTTGTTTGTTATGCTAAATGTAAAGTTGTAAGTTAATCAAAAAATTTTTTGTTGATCAAAATTTTTTTTTAATTTCAAGAAATGGTTGCAAGAAAATAATTCAGATTTACTTTAGTAAATTAAATTGCAGAAAAAGCAATAAAAACAATTTACAAAAACTTAGGATTGAAAATAAATATATTTCTCTTGCCAATAAAAGAAATTTATTAATAGTGTTAGTTAATTAGATTAAGTGTTATGGAATTGATATGATAACTTTATACAGACTGATTTGATGTTTTGTTTTAACCCTTTGACGCGCGGAATATTTTCTTTTTAATTTTAAATCAAAGAACCCTAAAAATTGAATGTTATGATCCCACAGACAATAATATATGAATTTAAAAAATCTACATCCACCCATTTATCTGTGGGTGGTGGTCGCAAGGTGCAGCCAGCGCGCGTCTAGGACCTTGAAACTTACTGAGTTAGTAGGGGAGAAAACTTACCTTGTTTCGTGTGCGCTTTCAATAAATGACGATTATTGCACATTTCTTTGATAGTTTGTATTTAAAATGCAGTATATTATTTTTTACAATATTTTACAAAGTAAAGAGTAGGAAAAATGAAAAATTAAACATTTATATAATTTTGTTGCTATAAAAACACGATTTTTTCACTTTCTGTCTCTTATTCCAATTTATTTGGGTTACTCGGGAAGGACCAGGTAAATTTATATCGATATTGTCTTCATCTTCTGATCCTTCATCACTTTCCACCTGAAGATTATCATTAGCAGTGAAGGCACATTTTCTTCTTTGTCACTATCATCAACCGAGATTTCTGATTCTGGATCTGAAGGAAGCTCTTCAAATAAAGCCAATGCCTCTGCTATTCCTAGCCCTTTGTGAGGCATTTTCAATTTGAACAGTTGAAAAAAATATTTACACACAGTTAAAATATATTGCTATTAATTATTTTAAATTTAAATAAAACTTTTACATAAATACTATTTTTGATAAATATATATATATTTATATATTTACATTAAATTTAAAACACACAAAATACTACTAAATAAAAATTTCCATACTAGCCTGGGAGCAAATGCAACATTCAAAGCAAAGAAAAATCTGAAACTAAAAAGTCTTTCTAAAACAGAAATTTAAAATTTAAATGAAAAATCCTGAAAAGGAATTAAGAAAAAAAAATCGAAAATTGGTGGTTTCATGGCGCGACCACCACGCGTTAAAGGGTTAAATATTAAATTTATAAGTAATCTATTTTGTAAATTGCAATGAAATTTTTCAGCAATTAATTTTTCTTAATGATGGATAAAAGTTATATTTAAAGATTATTTATTATTATATTTATTATAATATTTCCTCTCTTAGTTTATTCATTACAATTGGATGTAGGTAAACTTAAACATTGTGTAGAATATTTCTGCTATATGTATTATTATTTAATATTATGTGATATGATTAA
The DNA here is from genome assembly GCA_037975125.1 of Latrodectus hesperus. Classification (NCBI taxonomy): domain Eukaryota; kingdom Metazoa; phylum Arthropoda; class Arachnida; order Araneae; family Theridiidae; genus Latrodectus; species Latrodectus hesperus. The sequence continues at coordinate 36,696,194 of CM075855.1, forward strand.
AATTTAAATAATATAAGGTGTTTTACTTTAATTTTGGTACGGTTATTTTATACTTATTTAATTCTTCCTTAGAATCGATTGAATGAGATTGATATAAATAAGGCTGTAAAATTTGTGCTATCATGCATGAATTTTGATGGAGGTTTTGGTTGCCGACCTGGGTCTGAGACGCATGCTGGGCAGGTAATTTCAGTGTTTTTGTATTATATTTATCAAAATAATGTATAAAAATTTAATTATTATTATCTGAATAAAAATATTAAATTTTTATCAAATTTGGTGTAAATCAACTAATATTAGAGATTTGAGTAACTAAGACAAAGCTAAAGGAAATAAATTGCTACTCATCCCTTTCTTTCAGTTTTTGTAAATGTAATTTTAATATACTAAATCTTAAATTGTAATTTTTATAAAATTTTGGAAAGGAACACTATTGATGATTGGAAATATTTTATGTTAAAATTTTTGTTTATGTGTATGAAAACATTTTTTTACTTACTTCCATATTGTTTATTAAAAAATGAATTTATAGAGTTTTTATTACATAATTCTATCCATGGTCAAATTAAGATTTCTTGACATGAGACTGAACTCTGAGTTACAGATTATATGTTTTATTTAAAATTAAACTCCATGGCACGACAGGCCATGTGGGCGAAGGCCTACAGTGCCCATAATATATAATTTCTTGTGGAATTAAATTTTAAAATGTGAAGTATACAAAAAAGTTTCAGCTAAAATTAATCACTGGCACTCCGTTAATAGAAAAAATTATCAATAAATTATTTATTTCACAATAAACAATTTTTGTATAAATTTAATGTTAACAGAAGTGTATAAACAGATAGCCAACAGTACAAGCATTTACATTGGGTTTAAAAATAATTGTGTTTGCAGGTTTATTGCTGCTTAGGTACATTATCTATTGTTCAGCAGCTACATCATGTTAATGCAGATTCCTTAGGATGGTGGTTATGTGAGCGACAGCTACCATCAGGTGGTTTAAATGGTAGGAATTCACTTATACAAATTAATTTTTATTTGAACTAAAAATTGTTTTCCTTTTTTAATTTAAATTGCAACTTTTGTTTATTACGTATTAAAAAACTGTTTATTGTTTATTATTTATTAAACAATTAATAAAAAACGTCTTGAGTTCCCTTATTTATTTTCTTATCAATTTCATATGGCTCTTATTGCTATTAAATTATCATTAAATCTGAATATGTTTGAGTGTTAAGATACTTCTCATTCTCTTCACATGATGGCGCTTTAGCCATTGAGAGAGAGTAGGGGAGGAAGTCCACTCCGGCAGGGAGAGATTGCCTTGGACTAGCAAACGAGGAAGTTTAGCTGCCTCTCCTTGGGTGTTTGTTCTGTTAGCCGTGTGGAGCCATTATCAAATTTCTATTAATTATAATTTTAATATACTATACTATTAATTACTAATTTTAATTTTTAAATAAATGTTTGTATTTGTTCGAGTTGTGCTTTCTTCTACAGAACACACTGTCGCACCTGACAAGATAGCGAACTAACATTTCTGACATAATCCGAAACGGAACTGTGAATTTGTTTATTTGACTGTTTGTGTTTTACAAGTACTTGAAATGGCTTTTCTTGCAAAAGGAAAGAAAGAAGATTTACGAACTATTACGGTGGAATTAGGCATTAAGAATGTTGCGAATCTAAAACTTTATGAACTAAAAAAATTGATAACAGAAAGCGAAAACTACACAAAGATTTCATTAAAGAATTCTTAAATTCGTTGATTGAAGAACGAAAAAGAAATTAAGAAATTAAAGAGCAGAAAAGATTGCAAGAAATTGAAATAGAAAAGTGAAAACAAGAAATGGAGTTCGAGCTTCAAAAACTAAGTCTAATGGGAAAGGAACGAACAGGAGAAGATAACTTTCGAAATACTGGTATTGATTTTCGTTTTAAGACGAAATTAGATTTAAGTAATATTTTACAAAAGTTTGATTCCAAAACAAATGATACAAGTTTTTATTTTGTCCTTTTCGAAAGACAAGCTAAAAAAATTGAAATTAAAAAAGAACTTTGGGTTGCGCATTAAATCGGATTATTGCCGTATGATGTTGTACAAATTATAGCAAGAAAAGAGGAAGAAGTCGCCGAGGATTATGATAAAGTAAAAAGTTTACTTCTTAAAAGGTATAAAATGACTCCGGAAAAATTTAGACAGTTCTTCATGAAGTACCATAAGAAACCAGAAATAAACTGGCGAGATTTTGCTTTTGAACTGAAAAATTATTTCTTCGAATGGATCAGTGGACTTGGAATATGAACATTTGAAGAGCTATGTGATCTATTAATAACTGATCAAATAAAACGCAAAGTTCCCTTAGAAATTAAAGTACATTTTATTGATGTTTGGTCAAATTTCAAAACTCCAGAAGAAATAACAAGTAATTTGGATGATTATGAAAATGACATACTGAATACTAGTGTCAAACCGAAAGAATTTTCTCGCAAAGAATATTTCAAGAGATATAATTATAACGAACAAGAAGAACAAAAATATTCGGCAGAGTCAAAACATATTTCTCTGATTGTTAAACAACAAAAATTTTAAAATTTTCAGAAAGAAGAAAATTTTGAAAAAAGAACTGTGAAAGAATGTTATATTTGTGGAGTTTCACATTTTGTGAGAGAATGTCCAAAATGATTTATAGCAAATAATAAGAAAAGCGATGTTCTGACAGCAGAAATCCGCTCCCAATTATTAAAAGAAAAAAGAACGGAAATTGATATTAATCCATTTCAATGTATAGATATTTACGTGGAGATCCCCAGTAAAAGCTCTCGTAGACTCTGGATGCCAACTTCCAGTCATAAATGATGAATTTATTCCACAATCAAAAACAGAAAAAGGAAGAATTATTTTAATCAGTGCTTTTGGAGAAAAGATAGAAGTCGAATTAATAAGCTTTCAAGTAGCGTTAAAAATAGAAAATAATAAAATGCTTTCAAAACCCATCAAAATAATTGCAGCTGCTACAAATAAAATACAAGGGCAATGTATAATACCAACAAAAGCTTTTTATTTATTGGAAAATGTAGTGCTAGAAGAAAACAAGAAGTCTGCCGCCTGCTTTGTTTTGACGTCGCAAGAAGTTGAATATCATAATGAGACTTCTGAATCATGGCGCGCCCAAAATATGGGTGAGGTTTCTGTTCAATAGACGCCACAAATCCGGGTGTTTCTGATGATGTGGAAGTGCTGGAAGCCGAAACAAATTGTAAATTGAGCCTATCATTACAATTTATAAAAGAACAACAAGAATGCACCTCTTTGGATGAAGTGAGATCTTCTTTATCACATGGTAAGGGTAAATATTTGAATTAGATGGCATTTTATTCCACAAAGAGAAAGTTTGTGGTGAAACTGTAAATCAGTTAATTTTACCGAAATGTCACCATCAAAAAGTTATGGATTTGGCTCTTATCTCTGTTTTTGGAATTCATATGGGATTACAGAAAACAAAAGAGAGAATTATATACTTTTTACTGGCCTAATATGTCAAATGATATTTTAAATTTCTGCAAATTGTGTAAAGAATGTCAATTACGGTCTAATGAGAAGTCTTGCGATAAAATTCCTATTTCTGCAGTGCTTAGACCAGACCTGCCATTTGAAGCTGTGAACATGGATATTGTCGGGCCGACTGAGCCTTCGTCGGCACGTAAACACAAATATGTTTTAGTACTGATGGATCAACATTCGAGGTGTCCAGAGGCTATTTCTCTAACAGCAAAAGCAACCTGTGATGCACTATTGGAAATTTTTATGAGGACTGATATTCCAAATGTTATTGCCAGTGATCAAGGGACTAATTTTACTTCTAAATTAAAATAAGAATTTATTAATCGCTTAGGATGTTCTCCCAGATTTTCAGTTCCAGCGTATGCTGCCAGCAATGGATCAATTGGGAGATATAATTAAGTTCTGAAGAACTCTCTTCATCATGTCATACGATCAGATCCCACAGCAATTGGGATAAATATATATCCCTTATTTACTTTTTGCTTACAGAGAAAAGATTTTGAGTTTATTACATAATTATAAGACTTTTTGTTTACTGGAAATGTAAAAATAGCTAAAGTTGATGAACATAAGATCATATTAGAAGAAGGGAAAGAACGTAAAAAACCTTATGTTTATAGAATTCCAGAGGCTCTTAAATCCCAAATAGATGACCAGATTGATGAACTAATGAAATTAGATCTCACAGAAGAGAGCTTGGCTGAAATAGCACATCCGATGGTATGTGTAAACAAAAAGGATGGAGGAATAAGGGTGTGTATCGATTACAGATCTCTTAATGCTGTGACAAAAACGAATGATTTTCCTATGGAAGATTCAATACAATTAATTCATTGTATTGGAAAGGCTAATATTATTTCCACATTGGATCTACTGAAGGGTTACTGGGCTATTCCAGTAGAAGAAGGTAGTCATGATTTTACCTCATTCAAAACCCATAGATCTCAATATCATTTCAAAGTTATGCCGTTCAGATTGAGTAATGCTGCCACTACATTTCAAAAAGTGATGAATAAAGCGTTATCTACCTTTAAGGAATTTTTACATGCTTACATTGAGGATGTAGCTATATTTTCAAATAATTTAGAAGAACATTTATTGCATTTAAATATTATTTTGGGAAAATTGAAGGAGCTCAACTTTACTGTCAATATATAAACAAGTATGATTTTGCCAAGCCTCGTATCAAGTTTTTAGGACATATTATTGACTCTGGTGAACATCAACCTGATCCGGAAAAAGTGCAAGTTATACAACAACTTAAAAGACCAACAATTAAAAAGGATCTTAGAAGTATGTTAGGGTTGTGTTACTCCTATCGTGAGTACATTTCTAAATATTCTGAATTAGTATATCCATTAACTAAGCTTACTAAGAAACGTGTACCTGACAATATTTCCTGGACTGAAGTGCACGACACAGTGTTTATATCTCTAAAACAAGCCCTAGTTAAGGCACCTTCACTTCATACTCCATCACTAGGTAAGCCTTTCACAATTTACTCTGATGCTTCTCAGGTAGGAGTTGCTGCTTGCCAATCTCAGCGTGCCAATGATAAGATTTATCCAGTTTCATACGCTAGTCAAAAATTGACTAAAACTCAACAATCCTGGTCTACAATTGAACATGAGGCTTATGCAATAGTGTGGTCATTAAAAAGGTTTGAATCAATAATTTTTGATTTCGAAATTGAGTTTTGTACTAACCACAATCCCTTACCATACTTGACCAAATGTGCAACTCAATCATCTCGTCTTCAGAGGTGGGTGTTTGCGCTTCAGAGATATAATATAACTATCAAACATTGTGCAGGAGCTAAGATGCCTCATGCAGATGCTTTATCTAGACTTTTTCCAGATAAAACTGACTTTTGAGTTTAGTGTAAAAACTTTTTATATATTTCTGTGAAAATATTTTATTTGTATCTTTGAATTTGGTATATTGTTTGTTTACATTAATTTTACTGATATATTGTTTAGTTACATTAATTTCAATTTATATATTTAATGGATAGATTTATTTTATTATTGTTTTATATCTTTTTATATACATATTATTAATATTGATTATTCTATACATACTTGTGAATTTTAAGTAATTCATTTGCAAATAACTCTTTCTATATATGTATAATTATTTTCTAATTCTAAGTTCATATTTATTTTATGTTCAATATTTCTTTAATTGTTTGCAAAAATATTAAGTCTGTTATTCTTTTGCATCCTAACATATTTAATTCAGTTATGTGTTTATGTGGAACATAAACCCAAAACTTGCAGGAAGTGTGTTGTGTTAGGATACTCCTCATTCTCTTCACATGATGGCGCTGTAGTCATTGAGAGAGAGAAGAGGAAGAAGTCCACTCCAGCGTAGAGAGATTGCTTTGGACCAGCGAATGAGGAGGTTTAGCTGGCTTTCATTGAGTGTTTGTTCTGTTGGCCATGTAGGGCCATAATCAAATTTCTATTAATTATAATTTTTATATACTATACTATTAGTTACTAATTTTAATTTTTAAAAAAATGTTTGTATTTGTTCAAGTTGTACTTTCTTCTACAGAACAGACACTAGTGTTGATTAAAAAGTATTTGCTTATTTATAACTGTATTTCATTTCTTACTATTTGTTACAAGATAATAAATCTAAACTTTATTCAGAGGAAGTGAAGAAAACAAAGTTATTGAAGAAGTATTTAATTATTTGTCACTAAGATCTTTTCATTTTTGAAATTCACCCTTTTATTCAACACTTTAGGAAGTCATTTTAGAGAATTTTAAAAGTTAATCATAGGTTATCAAACTCATTGACAAAAAAAGCTTTTAATAAAAGTATAATTTAAATAAAATGAAATTGGCTTAAAGATATGTTGGTCTCATTTAAAACAAAAATAGGCTAAGGATTTTTTAAAATTATAAATAAATTCATAATAATTATACTCTTGTGTTTATTATCATTAATTTATGACTAATAAAATAATTTACATATACTATTAAATGAGTATCATAGCTACTGACTAGATTTTTCAAGTTGGACAAGTCTCTGGTAAGATGCCAGAAGAGTGGCACCCTAGTTCTTCAAGTTGCGGATTGAGTTTAAAGTTTACTATTCTGTCATATAAAAAGTCTGCTATTACAAATATTGAGCAAAGAAATGTTGACTAAGCCTAAAACATTTGTTTTCTTTCAAAATGAGATTTCTGTTGCTTTTGTTATTAATATAAGTGTTAGACAATTATCATATTTACTTTGTATTCTAGCACACAGTTTCATTATCCATCAGCTAGATTCTACAGGTTCTATTGTTGTTTTATGTATTTTTGTTGACTATTCGATGGTGTGTTTTTGTTGACAATTTGTTAATTTTATGTAAAAGTTATTCTATATAATTTTCTTGACAAACCAGCTTATAGAAGCAACAGAAGTTAAAAGATAATTAATGAGAACAAAACAAAATTTATTAAATGAACAAAATATTATGATTTTTTATGTAGTTGCTTACAGTTGATTATTTTTACTTTGAAAAAGTTTTATAGATCTTTGTCCAATTATTAATTAGTATCATATATCTAACCAAAAGCTTCAGTTGCTCTGTAGCTACATGCTGCTTCCTGTTAAGATCAACAAAGTGAAGGATCATTTACTACATGCAGTGATTGGGAGGGTGACCACATTCACCTCACAAGGTTGTTGGAGTTTCGTGATTCGGGGACTTGTCCACATTTATCTGTGACATCCAAAGTCCTTTTGCTGTTGTAGATGGAAGAGGAGGGTGCCAGCTCAGATGTGACTTCATCACTTGACCAAGTACTATTAAGAAATTAAAATGGAGAATTTTGAAACAATCACCAAGCATGTAATAACATATTGTAGGGAAATTTAGTTTCTGATGAATAATGATGAATGCAACTTAAATTTATGTTTGAAAGAAGGAATTTTGAACTATAAGAGTTAACTAACTCACAGTGGAGAATCAAAAAAGTAACAAACTTGATCATTTAACCAAGTGAGGATTCATCCTCAGAGTCCTTAATTCCTCAGTGTCTATCTTGGTTTAGATCATTAAGAGACTGGGTGAAAATTAATGTTTTAAACGAATTGTAAAATGGAATCCTTTGACTCTAAAAAATAAAAAAGAGGGGATTGTATTGTATAACCAAGCATTTTACTTCTATAAAAATATAGAATTTGGCAAATTAAGACAAAGCACAGGAAGGATTATTTAGAGTGACAGGGTTCAACAAACCCATGTCCACTCTGAGCTGTAATGATATGAAAGAAAACTATATTAAATCAATTATTTCTTGCTGCTGTGTATTGTATTCTGCACAAAAATTGAAAACAACAGTAAAAAGTTTAAACTTTACATAGTTTGAAAAATTTTTGAATCTGTTTATTGCTAATTTTAATTCATTAAAAAAATACATTTTTCATTCTCTTTATTGAAAAACTATGTAGAATTTGCTATTTTCCGAATTATTTTAGTTTCTAAAGACTAAATTATTGCTCTATAAAGTATACAAAAAGGGAAAATTAATAAAAGATTACTTATGCATTAAATAGTTTTACATTTTCACAAAACACTATTATTGATTTCTATTTTTCATGTTCTAAAAATCTCTGGAAAATAGTAAATTGATAATGTCTGCCTTATTAATTTACTCAAAACAAATTGAAAATTTTTATTATTGTTAAATGGTCTTTATTATTATTTAAAAAGTATTTTTCTAAGCATTCCGATTTTTCTAATCCTATAATTAAGAATTAATGATTTAAAGACTCAAATATGAATAAAAAGAGTCTTTCTTAAAGCCAAAAAGTTAATATGAATAAATTTTTTTTATATAGGAAGACCTGAAAAGCTTCCTGATGTTTGTTATTCTTGGTGGGTCTTATCATCATTAAAGATTATTGGAAGGTTACATTGGATTGATAAGGTAGTAAATATTTAAGATAAATAAAATTGTAATATTTTTGTAAATACTTAAGATTTATAAAATTTCTTTTTAGAAATTTATAAAAACAACTACTTTTTTTGTTAATATTATAGCACATATAAATGCTCTTCCATAAATTATTATAAAAAGTTTTTATTACAAATAATTAAATTATATTTTATTTTAAACAATGTGAAATACATGCAATGTTGTATTTTTGCTTAATATAGGTAATAAATTCATAGTATATATTTCTTGAAAAGTAATGCAATTTTAAAGAAATAATAATATGCCATTAAAAATTACAAGAAGGCTAAAATAAGTTAAAGTTGTTTTCATAAAAATAAGTATAATAATAATTATTAAAAATACATATTGAATGTTTACTGTTTTAAAATAATTGATTAGTATAGTTAAAATATCAAATTTTTACTATTTGAGTATATAATTGCTAAGTTTTATTTAAACAATTATAGTAAAATGAAAGCTTGTTGTACTAATTGAATAATATTCTTAAAGAATGATTGAGTAATCAAGTTGAAATATTTACCAAAGTTTATTTTTGTTATGAAAAGATTTTTCCATTTTTCTTAATATATTTTCTGTGCTATAAATATTACTGCAAAATACTTTCTTGCTTTGATTAGTGCAAACTTATAAGGTAAAGCAAAAAGTTCAAAGTTATCATAATAAATAAAATAATAATATCAGACAGTACTTGACACACTTCGAAAAAAAATAAATGTATGTGTTAAAATATTATATTGAAGAACACTGAAATATCCTTTAAATGAAACGAAAGCAATTTCACAATTAATAAACAGTAAATATTTGTACTAAAAATATTGTTGTTTGAAATTATTATGGGAAAGACCTAAAAGTTTCAGTAAAATCTAAGAAATCAAAGAAAAATTAATAAATTTATATTGGACAGTATTGTTTCTTATAAAAAATACTGCCAAGAGTTGCAGTGTATAAAGATGTATATAAGACTTTAATAGAGAAGGTGAAAGATGACTACCATGACTTTAATTCACATTGAAGAAACTATCTGATAAAAAATATATAGAATATATGTTGGAGATTATGATCTCCTACATATAGCACAAAACATGGACTTTCTAAAAATAGCTAGCTATTCTAATAACTGAAAAAGGTTTAATGTAGTTACTAATTTTTTTCATTTAAATGATTTTTTTCTTATTAAGTAGTGTACACTTCAATTTTTGCAGTGGGTCATTCCTTTTTGATTAACATATCCTCATTATTTCTCAATTAATTTAATAGGTAGATCATAATGCTCTCTTTACCTCTCGCTTTAACAAAATTATTTAATTATTGTACAATTCACTTAATTCAATTGTACAATTCACTTAACGCAAAAAATTAAAGATAAAAGAAAGAAAATTGTATCAACATTTCACATGTTTAATTTTATTTCATTCTGATTTTTTTGTTGCAGCTAATCAGAAAAATTGCTGTTGTAATTTTTTTATCAATTGTTTAAAAAAATCAGCTGAAACTTTAATAATATTGACTTTTATCAATTATGAAACTGAAATATAATACTTTCATTAAATTTTTTCTTCCTGGTCTTATACTTATGCAGTACATTAAAGTTAATGTTTTTCAATTTCATTTGTTTGGTGTGTGCTGAAATCTCATGGAATGATAAAATAAGTCCTTATTAAATTAGCCATCATGTGTGTGTGTTGTTGTATTTTATCCCTTCTGGTTGAGAGACAGCAACATCAAACCAGGTTTATGAGCCCAAATGCCTTCAAACAATGGAGCACAGCCTCAAGGCTCGAGAATAACAAGCTATCATATGTAAAAAATGTTTTGTGAAGTAATAAATTCCTGAATAATGAATTGCATAGATATTTTGATCTTATCTAGAAGTTTTGTTTGGTCTGGTCTCAGTTTCATTTTTTAATTTTTTAATTTCACTCAATATGCGACTTTATATCTCAGTGTGCAGCTTTTTCTTGAGAATTGTATATATAATTATTTAATTGGGGAATTTTATTGGTAAATATAACTTTTTTGTGACTGAAAAGCTATGATCTCATTTCTGACTGAATTAAAGACCATCTTGTTTACTGGGTACACATTAAGTGGTGCAGCTAATGTTACACCACTTGTGTAATAAATAATTTGAAGAGAAACTTATCACATTATTATTAGGCATTTGATTGCATTTAGTGAACATAGGTTAGCAAAATGGACTACTAGGAATGAAATAAAAATAAATATTTTAGGAGAAAGCATAAAATAAGCGAATTCAAAGTTTGAATTTTGAAGTAAAAAACTATAAGGGCTAATAATTTTGTTTGCAAACTAATTAAATAAAAAATGCTTCTTGAATTCTAAAGGATGCTTCACTTATCTTAAGTACTTGGAATCCATTTACTATTATAATTTGGTTGTTTTTATTTTATTTATTTTTTAAATACAATACTTTGTTTTCAACCTTTAATTTTCTGAGAAACCGAAGGTTTGAAGGAGGTGGGAGAAGAAGGGTCAAACAGAATAGATACCATTTATTTTCGCTAAAAATCTGATTATTGTTATTCATCTGAAGATAATTTATTGTCTGTTCAAATTGCTTTTAATCAGTATTTGTTATATACCAGGAAACTGTTTGAACATGTTGTATTTTATAACTCTGTTTCACACAGCATGAACATGCAATATAATTTTAATTTATAGAATTCCTATCCTTCTGGCCTTATATTTATGAATCATTTTATAAAATATTTCTTAAAAAAACAACTATTGTGTTTTCTTATTTTATATATGCAAACAATATCATTGTATTAATTATAATTTATTTTCTTCTCACATTATTGATTTGATATTTATTCTAGGATAAACTTGTTCATTTCATATTGGCTGCCCAAGATGAAGAAACTGGAGGTTTTGCTGATCGCCCCGGAGATATGGTAAATCTATTTGTTTTAAGATTATTTTGAATATTTTTTTTAAATTAAACATTTTCAGATTTAGATTTTATTATTTGAGGAAATTCATTAAATTTCAATATTATATAGGGTCAATTATTCAGTTTTCAAATCTATAGCATGTTTTAGATTGGACTTAATTGTTACATTCCTGATAATTTTAAATCTGTTCTGCATCAATTATAATTTTGTATGAAAAATTTTAATTTGAATGTTAATTAAAACTTTTGAACAGAAAAATATTTTACGTGTGTTGTATTTTTAAAAATGGAGGAAAATGATTATAATGCTGGAAAAAAACGGAATTATATATATATTTTTGTTAGTGATTATACCAACATTAGTGACATGTTGGCATAATTTTTTATTTAAATTATTTAGAAAAAATGTAAATTCAATTCATTCAACCTGAAATACTTATGAACCATCTTAATTTTTTCTGTTATCCTATAAAGTAAAAAATAATTAGATATACATTAATATTGCTGTGGTACTTAAATAGTTTAAATTTGAAAGCATAATGTAATCTCTAATAAAATTCTACCAAATTAAGATATGAAAAATGAAAAATAAGTTCATATGTTGTGCTTAATTGGATTTAAATGGTTGTACTGATTAAATATTAACAAAAGATAACAGAAGAATTCTTTATGTTAAAATTATGTAACAGTGAACTTTCCTACTTAAATTAGAATAACAAAAATTCTCCATAAAAATTGTAATGTATATTTGGGAAGTGTGGTCATTTTTTTGTAGTACATTAATTATATATATATTATCGCTGGTTTGAAATGAGGAATAGTTGAGAGGATATTTGATAGTTACTCCTCTCTATGTTATGAAGTACATTTGTGTTCCAAAAGAGATCTGAATTTTTTTATAATGGGTAATCTCATTAATTTTTTAATTTTATTTCAATCATATCAGATGAATATATTGTCTTTCCTGTGAAAAATTAATTCAATAAATTTCTATTCATGATGAAAGAACTTGTACACTTGCTTCATTCTTAACAGGTATCTTGTAATATAAAAATTTATAAATACTTTTTCTTCTTTATAAGATCATTCAAGATATTTTTATCACAGTAAATAGTTAAATTCCTGTAATTATAAGAAATTTCTTTTAGTAAAATATAATTATTTTATTTGCATGATTTCTAAATGGAAATGAATGAATGATTGCATATCAATATATGAAACCAAGGCTCTTAGAAAAGGGAGCTGACACATAGACTTCTTGAACTGTTACAAATACCATGGTTACCATAAAACCTCAAATTAGTAACATTTTTACATGTGTGTGTTTACTTTTAAATTTTATTTATTCGTTTGATTTAGCTGAACAAAATTTAAAGAATAAAATTCAAATTTTTCTGTGAAAGTGCATTTTTTGGCCTATATTGTTCAAATTAAAATAAAATTTAATGATATATTTACAAAATTTTTGTATAAGATTAAAATAATGAATATATTTTATTTACATAAAATTGTTATGCTTAGGAGTATGGTGAATAAATAATAAAACATTTATGTAAGTAATTAAATTCACTGTAAACCTTCATTATATATATATATATATATATATATATATATATATATATATATATACACACACACACACACACACAATAAATAAAATTTAAGATTATCTAAAATAAATAAGTTTTAAAGTTTTGTATTTTACAGAATTATTTATTTCATTTTATTTTTATTGAATATATTTGATGATGGAAACAGAATAAATGACATCATAAAATAAAATATATACATATATAAACTGCAATTTTGATAATTTAATTACTAAACACTTTGAAATAGGTAGCTCCTAAATAAGATGTTAACTTTAAACATAATTGCATTTTAAATAAGTTTTCTAGTAAATTAAAAAGTATTGTTTATTGCCAAAATAGAGACATTACTTTTTGACACATAAGTTCCTTTATCAAAACTAACAAACAGACTTTGCAAAAAAAAGTAGCAAATTGTAAGCATCATAAAATAATATGTAAAATTAATGATTTTAATGTAGCCATTCTCCGTATAAAATGGCTCACAAAATAATTTTATGGCCTGTGTCCAATATTAGATAACAAACGTTTCTGAAAAGTTTGTTTTAAATTCTCGAATTTTTGAAGCAATTTGCAAAATTCTTCATGTTGATATATTATGTTTGCCAAGATTTAGACAGCTGAAATCATACGCATCCGCCTAAATAATTAAGAGGTTCCGTATCAAACATAAGGTAAAGTATTAAACTGATGAATTTCAAATAAATATAGGAAGAAAAAAATTAAAATAAATGATATGCCGTTTGTTTCCAGGACCTAAATGTAGATGATATTCTTTATTATACCTAAAACTAATTCAAGTAAAATTTTGTTTAAAATTCCAGAAAATAACCTCGTGATTACTGAAGCTGAAATAAATGAAAATGAAAAAATATTGACATTATTGCAGAAGCTAATACTTTTATAGGAAGTAGAGAAGAATAGAGCTTATCCAGTTATTATTATTGAAAAAAATCCTTAATTAAGTGACAAGAAAAAATTTTTAATTAAAAAATAAAAATTTTTTTTCTAAATTTACAATAGAAAAATAATAATTTAAACTCCTACTATAAATTTTGGTTGTGCTCTCTTATAATAATAATATGATAATTCACACACCTGTATAATTCTGAGTAAGTTATTTCTTCTCTTAGTGAATTTTCTCTCGCCAATTGAAGGAGGTTTCAGTTATTTAAAATTTTAATAAACAAAATCATTATAATATTTCTTTTTTCATTAATGTGTAGTAAGGTATGGAATACTTATTCTTTTCAGTTTTCTAAATTTTTTCTATTAAATTCAGCTATGGATCTATTTAAATATTTTTAACATAGCATAAATAAATATTTGTAATAATTATTCAAATGCTAATTTAAATTATTAAAATGGTAATAATTAAAAATGATATAATATAAAGATTATGTTTACAAATTACTATGAAGAGATATTACAAAAATTTTTTAATGCTTTTGCCTTTATTGGGTAAAAACATTAGAAAAAATATAATAATTTTTTTCTGGAATAAAATTTAAATATTTTATAATAGTTAAAAAAAAATAAATGATTCAAATATTTATATAATTCATGTATACAATTGGTACTGAAATTATATGTTGAAAAATGATGAATAAGTTTGAATTATTACAAATAATAAAAAAGTAAAAGAAAAAGTCTTCTACAGTTACTTCTTGAAATTTAACTTGGTATTATATATAATTTTGAATAGAAAAATTTATTCAGAACATTTTCAAAACTAAGATTTTAATAAAGTTTACAACTTTATTAAAACCACTTAAGTGATTTTAATAAAGGTATTAAAAACAAGATACAATTTTGGAAAAAGTGAGAATCACCTCATTTTTATTATCAAAATTTTTACTATAGATAATTTGAAATTGTAAAATCTTATATCTTCTCATTGTCAGCTTTTTTATAGTAAGTTAAATATTTGTTCAATCAGTCTTTAAAAAATTAATTTAAACATTGAAAGTATAGAGAATATTTTATATATGTTGAGTAAATTTCTTGATGTTTTTTAAATATTTAATATTTTGTATTGTTTTTACACTTTTAAGCACTTTATAATTACTTTTAACAAGAAGAAATTAACTAATATTAAAGAGTTTTTGAGTCTCCTTGCACAATTTTCTTAATATTTGTGTCAATAATTTTTTAAGTGCTTCATATTTCTATTCCAACTGCTATAAGATAAAATTTTTTTTATTATTAAAAGTGTTTGTTATTATTATTTCTGTTTGTTATTTTCATAAAATTTCTCAATTACTGCTTACATTTAATGCCACAAAAGTTTACAGTTTTCATATTAAAATATGATTATTGTTATTTTCAGTATATTTTGCTAAAAGCTTGAAAATTTCTTAAAAATGTGTAAATTTGAATCTCCATTAAATTTTTTGTAGAAGTTTCTTGTTACTCTATCTAAATGTAACTGTGTGTTAACTTTGTAATCACCCTCTAACAATGTATAATTGTTTTTACAGGTGGATCCTTTCCATACAGTGTTTGGATTAGCTGGATTATCTTTACTTGGTGATGAAAGAATAAAAGATGTAAATCCAGTCTTTTGTATGAGTGAAGATGTTATACAAAAATTAGGATTAAAAATACAAATGTTAAAAATGTAATGTTTCACAATCATGTATTTATATTAAAGATGTCAATAATATAAATTTATTTTATACCCATTTTATTAGCTTGAAAATCCTAACTTTCTTATTATATGAATATCCAAATGTATAACTTTAAAATAATTTGTAAAAAACATTATTCTTCTGCAATTATTTCAAAAGTCCATACTTAACATTACTTGTTATTGAAACTTATGAAGCTTAAATTTATAGATATATTTAACTTATTTTTTATTTTAGTATTTAATTCAAATTTAGCTTTATTTTGTATAAGTAAAATTTAATGCAAAGTGTAGCTATTTTTACTAAACATGTCAGTGCCAGTATTTTCTTTTATTTACATTTTACTTATTTTAAAGAAATCAGTTTGATCTTCTTGTCGTGTGCAAAATACTCAGCTGTTAACCTTTTCATTTTTATTAACTTCAATTTTCACTTCAAGATAAATAATTCCTGCACAAAGTAAAAATATAAATAAATTATGCAGTTTTTTTTAAGTTTATTTGAAATATTATATTAATTAATGTTCTCTTACTCAAATGATATTCAGTTTTATTCACAATTTTTGTCATTGTTAAGTGTTATTTTACTTGTGTATAATTTGCATAAATTACTACTTATTTATTATTTGTTATGATCTATTTCAGGATTTAAATATATCATTTCACTGAAATCCTGTATTTAATAGTGCTTATATATAAATCTGCTAAATTTTTAAATTAAATTATGTTGTTGCAATTGGTATACATTTTTTTTCAAAGAATTTTACTGATCTGCGAATTAAATCGTACAATTTCTGAGCGAATTTTTTAATGCAACTTTGGAATTCCATTTGTTATGACTTTGAAACAATATTCAATTCTACCTTTAATCTTGAGCAATATTTTTAATTTGTAATTGTATTTGCTTTTCATAATATTCATTTACATATTCTCAGTTAGTTTATGCAACATTTTTTTAAAAAACAGCCTTTAACACACATTTCATGCACTTTTTAAAACCTTTCAACTAGGCATTTGTCATGTCACTATTTATATTCTTTTACATAAAATTCAAAGGGTTTGAAATCCTTGATGACTCAAATAAAATAAATATTATCTCTTGAAGTTTCTATGAAAGATTATTAAATTTACAACTTATTGTATTAAAATGCAACTATATATTTATTTGGCTTAACACTAACTCACAATTTTAATGTGATTTCATTGGGAATTGATCATTTGATATACTGCTGACATTTTGTATATTATGCCAGCAATTTTAAAATATAGAGGAAGGTTGCTTAATCTTTATAGGTTCATTACATGTGTGTATGTTGGAAGAATGGTGAATTTAACCATATTTTTTCTCTGCCTACAGTGATTACACAACAATGAGAATTTTAAATGGAAGAAAAAGTGTCTTCGTACTTGAAAGGTTTCATTTCAGTCTGTAATCCCATACAAAAATTTGGCCAACATGCAATATTTTATTTGTATAGATACATATGAGAAAAAGTTTTATTTATGTTAATTTCTATTTATATTAATTTACTGATATCAAAAGTTAGTATTATTAACCAAAAATGAGATTTCAACAAAAAGAGTAGATTTAATTTATGAAAATATGGTATAGACATCCTATGCTGAAAATTAGGAAATGATAAAAAAAATTGCTTTTATTTAATATAAGTTGATGTGTACAAATAAGAGCAACTTTAGTCAAAACAATTACATCTATGTGATGCATTTGTTTATTGATTTGTCTTTATTGTTTTATCTAATGTAAAGTATATTGTCATCTTATGCATACATAAACAATAAAATGAGTTTTCATATGGTTAAAAAGGCTGAGAGGAGATTCTTATGTTATATTAAAGTAAACATTATCTACATAATATGTATCTCCATCAAACAATTTTATTCATTTTCTTTTACTGATGCACAGACATTCTAATTTTCTACTCGTATACAAAAGCATAACATCAGCAATGGATACTACTTTTCAACAACGGATCTTCATAAAAGGTTATAAGAATTTCATAGGTGCGATGGCGCGAAAATCTTGTTTTCACCACAGAGTTTCTTCACTAGTGATTTAGGGCATTCAACCTGATGGAACAATATGTATTAGTACATACATATTATTAAAAAAAAAGCAAAATTTCACAACGGCAAACAAAATTGAATTTGAATAAAACATGTATACAGAAACAAACGTATGTAAAATAAAAATTATACAAATGACAAAATTGATCAAAATAAGGTAATTAATAAATAGTATTAGTAGCTGTGTTCTTTGGAAATTGCACATGTCTCTCTGATCTGGTTACAGTTTTGCGCAATTCACCAGCTGATGAATTTTTATCATCAGGTATTGTGTGGCTTGCTGGTGTTATTCACAGTGTTCCGTGGAAAGACAGTTTGTATTAGAAGATGTGCTGCTTTTACACGGTCAACAGAAAGATTTTTTTTCCCATTAATGCCAATGGTAACAGTTTTGCCAGTTTTTTGTAAAGCTTTGTGAGGACCTGTGTAGTATTGACACAATGGAGGACGTACACTATCGATTCTTTAAAAAACGTGTGTACATAACTTCAGCGATGAATGTACATAAAAACGGTCGATGAAGTGTGCGGATGTTATGACTGGATTTAGTTGCATCGCGCGCTTTTAAGATTAGTTATATTCCTTTCTGTGAACTGGGACGTCCACGATGTCACTAGAAAGACGCAAAGTAGTGCCAAACACCATCTGTGTAAAAGAAATTTGCAAGTCTGCTGTTCGGATGTCCAAAAAGATAATAGGGATTATCTCTGTCCAGTTATCATTTTCATAAGTTTTAATCGCTAATTTCAAATGGTGATGAAATCTCTCTACAATTACTGTTTGAAATTGGATGGGTAGGGAGTTGCTTTAATCCTCTCTGAACCTAATATGCGGGTAAATTCAGCATCAGATGAATACAATTTGGGTCCTTAGTGGTAATTATAGATGGACATCTAAGACGTGAAATCCAATTGCTGAATATTTCACGGCAATCTTCGCAAGAATATCCGAAATGAGTATCGCTTCTGGCCATCGGGTGAAACAGTCAATTACTGTAAAAATAATTGTAACCACCAGAGTGTCCTGGGGCTTGAGCAGCCACCAGGCGCGTCGGCTGGTGGTGGATCGCCGAATGTCCTGTAGGAATGACAGGATAGCCTTGAATATAGAATCAGAGGCCGCGAACCAGCTCCCGTAAACCCTGGTGTTATGCGATCCGTGCCTAGGGCTAATTGGCACCGCGGTATTGGTGTCTTAACGGAGCCTCTAGTTGCCTGGCGAACTTCTAGAGTAATTTGCCTTGCCCAGTAATTCAGGCAATGCTGGGTGGACTTATATTACCTGAACTTTTTAATTGTTATCTTGTGGCTGAAAAGACACAAGAAATAACAAACCTTTCTGCATTTGCAGGTGAAGCCTCTGAAGTAGACCTTGCTGAAAAAGACAAGGGAACTCAGAGGCAATCTTGTAAAGGGGCAGCAATGAATCCTTCACTTGAGGTAGAAATGACCTCCAAACCATCTTCCTGACTTTCATCTTCTGGTGAAAGTCAGGAAGCTATCCCTAGCATGACTGACTTTCTGACCAGATGGGACTGTTTTAGCAAGACCCTATCTGCTGGAAATGTCATACGCAAGAGGAAACGGCAGAGCATATCATTTACGAATGTGAGGCTCTTGCCCTCCCTAGATTAATTTCTTTAGGCATCATCCATACTAGAGAGTTACACCTAGACTCCATTAAAGGATTATTGGACTTTATTAATAAAGTGGGTGACCCGAGCAACTGGAACTAGGTAACATTGGGTTTGGAGTTAATGGTACAAAATGCTGATAAAAGCAGAGGTGCCCAATAACATACAAACCGAATTCTAAGAAGAAGAAGAAGAACCACCAGAGGGCGGTAGTGGGCCTATGATATCTACCTGGATATGTGTGAAACGAATATCTGGGTGATACTTAGACCCAGCGCAAACTACTGGAGAATTCTCCGGTAAAATTCGGTGCTCCGAGAATTCACGGAGAAGAAATAACGACGTCATGTCATATGACGTAATTGTTCGATTGTGAACCAATGAAACTATTTACATCATATTGAATTATTTAATTTAAATACATTTTAACTAATGGGCAATATCAGTTTTGTGAAATTATGACTATTAATTTATCGAGACATCGGATTTGTATATATCCTGTACTTATAGCTGTATAATCAAAAATAAATGGCAGTTACACACACTGACTTCAAAAAATGCTTTCTAAGACCTTAATCCTCAATCAAAAAATGTTTACGTTACTGTATCTTTATATTTAAATTTAATTTAGCTCAGCAATATGTACATGAATTCTTAACAAATATTACTTTAATTCCAAATTTTTTTAAAATTTAATATTAAATTTTTTTTAGTAAAAATCTATTATACACCTAAGCAACATAAAATATGTAGCAAAATTACTGTTTCAGTTATATATATATTAAACAAAAGAATGTTTTCAATAATTTTAAATGCAGAATATGTTCTGTGAATTTTATCTAAATTAATTTAAAGATAAATATAAAAAAATAAGATTTTGAATTTCAATTTATTTCCTTCTCATAAAAACAAAGTTTAGTATTAATACAAATTATAAACCATCTCAGATTTTTCAAATGTTTTGTGAAACATATGACTTATTTCCTAGAATAGAAAATTTTTTATACTTGTCAAAATAAGTTATATCATTTGAATCCCATAGATATCTTCGATCTTTATAACTTCATACAATTAATAAATTTTATAAAGTTTTATAAAAATGTTAATTTTCATAAAATAAATTTTCTTTATTTTATTTAAAATATATTTTAATAATTAAATTTATTTTAAATAACAAAATTAATTTTATAATTTTCTTTATTTTATCATCATTAATAAATTTAATTTTTAATAAATAATTCAATAAAAAGGTAATATTTCATATTCAAAAATTAATTTAATGATCTTTGCCAAGAATTTTCATGAATTAATCTTCATCATAAAAACATTGGTAAAAGTTAATCACAAACATTATTTCGAAGGGAGAAAAAAAGAAAAAGGTAAATAATTTGCTTTGTCACCGGTGCCCTGCCAGATATTTCTAACTTTCTGGAAAACTTAAAAGTTCTCTCGGAACGACAATTTTGTGACGTTTTCTGACGTCACTTGTTCACCAAAGTTTTGCCGCTGTCAGTTTTTTGGCCAATTCTTTCAAGTTTGCTCCTGGTTTTAAGTATACTCGTGTCCATAAATTAAGGATAATGCAAATTCAGGCACAGAAAGAGACAGAAGCAAAACAAATGTGACTTATTTGTGAAGTCTATTTGCTAAACGAAAGGTAAAGAGCAAAAAAGATGTTATATGTTTGACATTATTAATAAAAATATCGATTTTTACTCCCTGGAGCAAATTTCAAAAAAGAACCTATTTACAAAAACCAATTATAACATGATTGGTATGATGGTTAATACATAGAGTATGCTCCCCAGACGATGCAATACAGGCCGTACAACGCCTAGGCATGCTGAGTATCAAATTAACGATCTAATCTTGGAGAATTTTACAACACTCCTCAAGCAATGCCCTCTGAAGTTCCGGTAGACGTGGAAGGGGGTTGATGGGCTGCAATTCGTCGGCCAAGCATGTATCACACATGCTCTATTGGATTCAAGTCCGGTGAGTATTCTGACCAGTCCATACGGGTGATATCCTCCGGTTGAAGGCAATAGTCTGCAATGTTTGAGCGGTGAGGACGGACGTTGTCATCGATAAACAGAAATTCTGCACCCGTGGCGCGCCGAAACAAGCGTACATGTTGTTTCAAAATGACTTCCCGATAAATGTGGCCTGTCATGGTTACATTCTGAACTTGCAGTTTAGTTCTGGAACCCAGAATAGTTCCTCCCCAAACAAGCAATCTTGCAGTAACGGTACCTGGCTCTCTCCATATGAAAGTCCAACGAGAATCAGACTGAAAGCTAAACCTGGACTCGTCGGATAACATCACACAAGTCCACTGTTGCGAGTCCACAATACATGCTCTCTACTCCAGGCTAACCGCAAGCGAAAGTAAGTTGTGGTAAGTGGAAAACATTTGACAGGCCTACGACCATATAGACCAATGAACCCTAAGCGCCTGTACATGGTCTGCTTTGAAAATGTCGTACTGGTAGCTGAAAAGAGCTGACAAGGCAGGTCTGATGCTGTGCTCCGTCTGTTTCTTTTGGCAGTAACTGCCAAATACCGGTCCTCATTCGGCGTTGTAACTCGGGGGTGACCTGTGCTGTAACGTCTATTCACATTACCATCATCTTGGAACCGTTGCCAAAGCCTGGAGATGACTTTCTGGGTGATTCCAAGTTCCTCGGATACTTCCAGCTGTGTATACGTCCCTATTCCAGAAGGCCGATAATTCTGTCACGCAAAACATCAACCAAATGCTTCCTTTGTGCCATACCTATGCAGTTATTGCACTGAAAGGCTTTTAAAGCGCTTGTAAACAATTTTACTTCTTTGCAACCATTCCTTATATACCCCTCTCTTACACTCTCGTCATTGCGACGTTCTATCGGAGCCATCTGGTGGTTTCTTATAATTTGCATATTATTCTTCAAGATGTGTGTGATAATTCTACATGTGAAGTTTTTATATTCGAGTTCAATTTCTGTGTGATACTGAATCACCCTTAATTTATGGACATGAGTGTACTTAAAGAATTTTTCGTATGTCTCGAGACATACGAAAATGCAGATCTGCATTTTTGATCGCAGTCATGATTCACAAAATTGAACTCGTGATTTTATTTGCATTTCATATTAGAACAACATGTACATGGAACAAATTAGTTTTGTTCTAGGATGAGAAAGATTGGGAAAAATTGTCGTGTCTGTAAAGATTGGGAAAGTCAATCCGTGAAAAGAAAGTGATACAAAAGGACGTGGCGTTACAGTTGAAATGTCACAAATCAATTCGCAATGAGAAAAATGGCAAGATGGTATTAGATTCCAGAAAATTTTGAATCTCTGAATTAGTTTTCTGTGTTTTTGCAAATTCTTCAGTGCTTAAATTTGGTGATTTTGTTATAGAATCAATTTTAGTTCTACTGAATGCAACAACAACTTGCGTTCTTACAACCCTGCACATGCCTGACGGCAGTTGAATATTGAAAAATAAAGTCTAAAGAACGTAATTACTGAAAAGAACATTTATTAAAGTTTTGCTTAAAAACGTATTCAACGCGCGGTTGTTGTTCTGTGTATATAACTTAATAACCAACTAACGACACCGTGTAGTGCCGACGGCTATGCGGAATTAATTCAGAAGGATGAGTCTTTATTTTAATCAGAGCACCACGAAGTTAAAAGTAGGTCTTTGCTCTAAGACTCCTCCGATAGATGGCACCACCAGAGGATCCCCACACTCAATTTTGACATTGATCTGGAGGGTGGAAAAATGTCTCCAAGGCCATTAAATCCATGGTAACTGCTCAACGACCGACCACAGGACTTTCGATTTCACAGATTCAACAAGCGCGTGCATCGCGTGTACTTGGTGGGTCTTTGGAGGCATTGGGAATCAAACTTAACTCTTCCGGACGAAAGACAGATGCTTTAACCAGCAGGCTACCACGGCTTTTCATTTGTTCTAATAATTATTATTGTTGAACTTATTGGTGTTGTTCAAATTTAAATAAATTATTGTGAAAAAGAGTGATGTTGAAAAAGAAATGGAATATATTATATGGATTTCACAAATATATGCATTTTTTAAATAAAAAATTAGTGTCAAATATATATTATCTTCAAGATCGAATTTTTGCCCTCATACAATTTTTATTTATAATTAATGTTGCATTATTTACAAAATGATATCCGGGTTCATTTTTATTAATGTTGTTTCTTGTGTGAAAGAAGAAATTTAGTGAAAACTTGTTATAGCAGTGCAATATTAATTAAAATTAAAAAAATAGTAATCTAACTGAAATCTTTTAAGTTTAAAACAATTTTTTTAAATCTTTTTTATTAAAGATAATATAAGTCATAAATCCATTTATATTAACAAAATTATAAGAATTTTTATCTATTTCATGGGAGCCAAATGTAGAAAGAAATGATTTTATTTCTAAGCGAATATCTTTTTACTATAGTTTCTTGCAGAAAAGATATCAACTTTTAATTTCTGATTTAATTGGAGTCCAGTTAATAAAAAATCAACATTTTTCCAGTAAACTAAAAATGGTATAAAATAAAGATGTAATTATAGATTTATGCACAAAAATTGAAACAGATCTATCAATGAATGTTGTTAAGCAATGCAGAAATATTTGTTTTTAAATTTAAGTAAATCAAATTTTTACTAATGTGATTATTTAGAATATGGAATGCACAATTATTATATCCATATACTAAACAGTTCACGTATTAATAAATATTTACTTGGTTTGGTTAGGTTATAGCAGACTGTTTTGGAGCTTTATGCTAATAATGCTTGGAACTCTAAGCTAATAAAAATGCATTGGAGGTAAATGAACTATAAAACAAATGCTTAAGAAATTGATGGATAAGATTAATGGATTGTGATTCATACAGTTCATTGTTACAGACAAAATCATTGAACCTACACCCTTTTCCTTCTAAAGAAGTGTTGGCTCTCTTTATAGGATGTTGGTTGGATCAGTATAATATGAGACAAATCAGAATACCTATAATATGAGGCAAATCAGAAGCAGTAGGAGAGAGTTATCTAATAAAAGGCAAGCACACAAAATGACTGTAAAACTAACTTTGAACTGTAAAAATCTTTTTTTCTTCAAAAAGAGATGGACACGATTGCGAATCAACCAAATGGTTGCCTCCGCAATTTCCACATGTAATCAAATAAGAAGAACAAGTATCGTTGTCATGTAGAGTCATACTATCGGCATATTAGAGCTTATAGCTTTGAATTGTTTTGTAGAGTGCGAAAATTTAAATTAATTGCCACATCTGAAAACTCTTCCAATGAAGACTTATTTTTATTCGAAAATAAAATTAACTAATTTCTTGTGTACATTGAAACCATATATTGTGATGTGACATGTAAGTTTTCAGAAAAAAACTAAGGCAATATTTTTTTCGGGCAACGTCGGATATTAGAGAGTATTAGCTCATTTTATTTCCTTCGCTATTACATTTAGGGGCAAAACAATTGGGATATTGTTAACAGAAATTTCGAAGTGCTATTCCTTTTGAATTTGAGGATTCATGGGGACTTCGAGAATTAGTGTTGTAAAGGAGAGAAAAAACTGGGTTTATTTCCTGGAATAAACCCAATTTATTCCCTTGAAAATTTTGAAAGAGCCTAAGAGTCTTAAAAAATTTTCAGCTTAAAGTTATTTTATTGGATATTTTTTTTAAATAAATAAAAGTTCACTTATTTTATGATTTCTACTACTAATTACAGCAATTGAAAGTTTTCTAGGAAAAGAAAATAATTTTGAGTTAATGACCAATTTAGAATAACTTCAAAAATTAATGTTGAGAAAATATTTTTTTTCTTTTTTTTTGTGTATGAATTTAGGAATTTATAATGACAGAAACATGGAAATGTTAATATTTATTCTGATAGTCCCGAAAAATATACGAAAAATAAAATATTTTTTATTAAATATTAGTTCATTATATTTTAACAAGTAATTTTGTTTTTCGAAGTACGAAATTAGTTAACTTCTTTATAGAACGCAAAACAAACATTTGTTTGCAGTTTATTTCTATTATATAAGACAAAACAATGCATTAAAAGAAAGATAATTAGTTTAGTTTATTCCTTCAAACATTCAAATATTCCCAAAAATTCCTGGTTTAATCCCAAAATTCCCGTGGTTCAAAATTTCTGGGAATTTCACATCGCTACCGAGAATAAGTTGAACACAGCAATTTTCAGTGGCAGTTTCTGGATTATTCGTTTTAATATTTTTCCGTAATAGTTAAAGAAAACTTCAGGTAATACCAGTGGGGTCGATAATTATCAGTGAAATTTCGGTTTTCAAGTGAAAAGAGCATTCTAGAATTCTTCCATTACCTAATTCTTGCTATAAAAGAACAAGAAATTTTTCCCTCCACGTTCAGACACTAATAAGATTGATAATGAGAGCACATCTTCATAATCTAATTTTTATTTTGCGTGGTGGATAATCCATAAATGCCTTTTCAGTCTCAGATTCATTCATTTTGAATACATCATATCACAAAAATTCACTCAAGGAATAATAAAAAGTAAAAAAAAATGTAGAAAATCACAAGAAATTTTGAACATTGCTAGAAACTCATTAGCAAGAAAAAAATTTAAATTGTACTGACATATTAAAAAAGAGAAACATGGAAGGCGTTCTTTTAACACCACTTAAGGCAAGGATACCTTGAAAAAATTTGAATGAATGAAAAAAATATAGAGATCTTAACCGTTGCCTCTTATCTGGAGGTTTTCCTAAATATTTATTTGTAAGCATTAAATATTAACTTATTCCTTTTTAATTTCACTTCTTTTTCTTTTTTGTGCTAACTTTCTCTTAACATAATGTGATTTTCAACACTTAAAAAAGAATAATAAAATTCTTTCTGCTTCACTTTTCAATATGGAATGCAAAATAGTAAATCTTAATCAAGACAATTGTTTTACTTATATAGTACAATAAGAGAAAAATATCTTGTTTTAAGTTTAAAAAGACAAATTATGATTATTTGTCATCAGAATATATTGGCCGCCAAGACTGGCCAAATTTGGGTTGACAAACTTGGTCCTATGTTGACCACCAAGATTGAATAAACATGCTGCCAAGCTTTTTCTATGTTGACCCCCAAAATTCGCCAATATAATAAAATGTAGGCCATTCAAGATTTAACAATTCTTGCCCACCAATATATGGACCTAGATTATATGCTAAGATAGTCAATCTTAACTTCATCGTGGCTTAGTAGTAGAACATCACCCTTCGAAGCGAAAGGTCCCGAGTTCAATCCCAGTCAGTAATGAGCAAGGGGAGATGGATGTTCCTTTCGACACTTGAATATGTATTGTTTACATTTATACATAATTTTTCCTTGGTGAAGAGAATGACCTCAATATTCAGAAACCTCTCCTACTGGTCGGGGGATAACCCATCTCACTCATGCAAGTAGACACATTCGGGACTTGGCTTCCAACCGACACGATCGTACTCACATGTAACAACTCTCCGTAATGTTTTAGTTATCCCTAAATAAATTGTTATTATTTAAAAGTAATTATATTTATTTACACACTCAACAAACTACACCTATCACAAATACAAATGAAATTTTCTTCTTTAAAGCATTTTTGCTGTGGATGCGAAAATTCTTACAACGGTCTTCGACCATTTGGTTGCCCACTACACGGTGTCAAATATAGCCAAGTGTTTTTGGCAAGATAAAATGTGCCCTGGGGAGGCTTGTGTAGAAGAACACTTAGTGCTTTTGAAGTGCTTATTACCTCAAATAAAAGTCATTGATGACCACTAAGGAATTAGGTAAGGGCAGTTTGATCTTTTCTATTGTCACCACAAATCAAAGAGCCGCGAGGGCACTTATTCTGATATCCTGGGTGAACCAGTGGGACCATGGATCTATTATTATTATTTTTTTGCCTTAGATTTATAAAATAGTTCCATATAAGTAAGAAAAGAGGCGGGTTCTCTTATTTAAGAGAGAGACGCTTTTGCCTCGTTAGCACCAGCTCTAGTCAAATTGTCCGCAATTTCATTTCTAGCAACGCTGACATAAGATGAAATCCACTGGAATTGGATCCGATGAGAAAGGAAAAGTTGTTTTGGTTTCCTTAGGATGTCTGCACCTGTACTATCTCTCACGTTATGCCAATTGGCCAAGTGCTTAATGTTACTTCTACTTTCCAAAAATATCCAGATATTTTTAAACTGCGGTGCAACATGATGGAGTTCAGACCCTCTAAAATTGAATTAACCATGGGTGGGGTGAAAGGAAATTTCCATGGTCAAAGACCTGGAGCACCGGCGGCAGAAGAATGACTTAGCTCCAGAGCCCACAAATTTAGCTGGACACAGTGGAATAGCCTTGGGTGGCCGTGCCTAGAGAATAAGTTATATTGACACATTTAATAGTTATTCTTAATTTTTTGAAAAATTGTGGCAACAATATATACGCGGTATTTTATTTGGCGCGCGAAGATAATAAAGCTCCAAAACAGTTTTTTGTCATAACCTAACCTAACCTAACCTAACAAGAGAAACCTATTACCTTCTCAGCCTCGAAGTGAGTTTATACATCTTTCCTTAATTAAATGAAAACTTTTATTTTAAATATTTATTCAATATGCCTTGATTTTTTAATTATAGAAACTGCAAAATCAAGAACATTTTAGATAATTTTCGAAAAGAAAATTTAAATAGCGATTTTATTTTATTATATACTACTCAAATGTGATTGTTTTGGCAGTTTTTATTATTATATAAATTTGAAATTTAATATTATGTTTTATGACTTTCGTACGTTACAAAAATTTTTGTTTTCCTCAATTAGGAATAATTAGTTAAATCATCTGGTAATTCAACAAAATCGTTTTATTCCCTTATTTTAATTCACTACATTATATAACTCTTTTGCATAAATTTTTCAATATATTATTTAAAATGTGTATTGTATGTTATAATTTTTATGGTAAAAATGTATTTTAAAATGTTCTATTATTTTCATCATCCACTAAAGCAATGGAAGTCCAATAAAAATCAAAACCTGTGTGAAATCATGTAGCACAGAATTTTTGGAAATCTTTCAAAGTATAATGAATTAAATTTTTTCATTTATGCTTTAAGTTTGATAGTTGAGATTAGACTTACAGCTTAAACAAGTGTATTATTTAAACTATAATTTTTATTTTACCATTTTAGAAATATCGATAATATACTTATATCTATAGCTTGGTATTTGCATGATGATAAACATTTCGTTTATTTGTATTTAAACTATGGAAGAGAGAGAGAAAGACTCAGAAAAAGCTACTTATTTTCAAGAAGCCTTTGTTAATGTTTTTTTGTGATCAAACAATCATAGTACTGATTACTTTTGTTTTAATAAATCAAAAATTAATTTTTAAACTATAAGTACATATTATAAAATAATATCCATTCACTATCTTTATTGTATTAAGTGCTTTGAATAAAATTTAATAAAAAAATTTCGTGTTTAAAAGTTTTAAAATTATATGCTTATTGCAATGCTCATCTTTTATGAATTTAGCAATTATAAAAAATATTGAATTTTAAGCATAATAAAGTATATTATTTATAAATCAATTTGTATCAAAAAATATTGAGTGAATAGTTTTTAAAAGAAGAAAAATAAATGTTTATTTTAAAGAAATCATTCTAATTCTGCTTATCTCTTAATATGTTGTGTAATCTTTTCAATTGCTTGAGATAAATCTTTATCTAGAAACACCATTCAATAGATATCTAAATAGTGGATTTCAAAATCTGTTATCAAATGCCTTTACTGCGTCAGTATCTTGTCTGTAATATGACATCATTGAAGAAATATGATTATCTTATCACATAAAAAGTGTACTGATAACCACATCTCCTGATGTTTTTTCCTTCCATCCTTCTTTCTTTGCGCAGAATACAAAGAACTTGAGTTTAATATATTCTACTTCTGTGAATTGGTATGATTGATAAGTTTCTTGTATTATTAATTTTTGATTAATTAAAAAATGTTTCATATTGTTAAAATGTTTTAATTATCATTTTTAATATAAATTTTGAATTGAAATATTATATAATACTTGTATTTGTCGTTTATTTCTGTCATAAAACATCCTTTTTGTATTAATAATAATAAGTATATATATATATAACCATAATAATAATAATAATATTTTTTATTGACTTGAAATGAAACTTTTCATGATTTAAATTTCTTTGCAATGTTTTTTTTAGTTTAATGTCTTATAATTTAAAATATGAAATGGTATCAAAACTATATATTTTTATTTATAATTATATAAAATTGTCATGATCTACAATTTTATATTTGTTTCATGGTGCAAAAAAGTTTTGCATGTTAATTTTTTTGTTGGTATTATTGAAGGAATTAAATTAACACAGAGCTAATAATGTACCTTTATAATGAACTATTTTTTTTAATTATTCTAGTCTAATAAAGCTTTGAAAAGATGGATACTTTCTTGAATGAATCATTAGATCAAAGTGATCCTGAACTTTATCATCTTTTGAAACATGAAAAAAAACGACAAACCAGGGGCTTGGAAATGATTGCATCTGAAAATTTTACAAGCCGCAGTGTATTGCAAGCTTTAAGTAGCTGTTTGCACAACAAGTATTCTGAAGGTTACCCTGGCCAAAGGTAAACTTTAAATAATTAACACTTTAAGTTATATTTAAAATATGTTAATATTTGTATTTAAATAATATCAAAACAAATATAATTTATTAGATTTTTATAACATTATAAAATATTAATTGGTACTGAATTTTATTTTTTCATATTTATTTAGTTCTTTTTTTAATATTTTCATGGTTTTTTTTTTTAAAAAAGAATAAATGCAATTTATTTCAAGATTATATTTAATTTTTATGATTATCATCAAGGATATATATAAAAAATGACTTCTTTTTCTTCCCTGCATAAAATTTTTTGGGAAAAATATATTTTAGGATGTTCCTTAGCAAAAATTGTCAATTTTTTGTTGCCAAACATGTTTTTCTACCTGTTTAAAGAAATAAAGTGGTGACAAAAACACTATGCAATGATACAAAACTTTAAAATTTAAACAAATTTTACATACTTTTAAACATAAAAATATGATTTTTTAAATGAAAAGAAATGTTTATCGCCATATTCTACATCACCCAATGCAATGCCAAATTGGTGAAAAATCAAGGGACACCCTAAAGTGCAGGCCACTTAATTTTTTCTTTTATATGTTAATTTCTGATATTTTGACTTCTCATTAAATTGAATGATATCATTTATAGAATAAATTTATAATATATTTAATTAAATCACAATATCAAAGTTGAGTATTTGAAATTATGAACTTTATAAAATTTTCATAATTTTTAAATGTTTTTAACACTTACACAAAATACTTTAGTGTAAATAGAAAAAATTTGGGCCTTGAAGACAATGAATAGTACATACTTCTAGATAAGTAATAGAAATTCAATGGATAATAATTTCATTGTTTTGTAGTTTTTATTTAGATGATTATTAATAATTTTTTTAGTTATTTTTCTGTTGCTCATTAGCATTCAGAAAATATTGTAGTAATTAACTTAAAAGCTAGGAAGAAATTAAAATTTAAAATAGGACATTATGCATACAGTTTATCAAAGGTAATCAAAGGATCATATTTTATGTTGAGACTTTTAACTATGTCAGTGATTTCTAAACTTTTTTTTTTACCTATGGACCTTTTTTTTTAGTCAAAATTTGCCCACTTGCTTCCAAGTGAAAAAGTAAATAAATGTAGTGCATAAAAATGACAAATTAAAAAGAAAATTTTGATGTGTTATTTATTAAAATTATAACTTTTGCTTAAAATTAAATGAATTAATGACTTGGATGAACTTGAGATATTATGAGGGCATTTATGTCCAGCTCTATGTGAGTAGCAAGCAAAAGCATTAATTTCTAATCTGTTTCTTTTTTGTGATGAGGATTATAACAACACTGAATCCATCACAGTACTGAATCCAAATATGATTGGAGAGCAATCAAACACTTCTGCACTATAACTCATAATGCATGATGATATAAAATTGGAATCTGTTTTTGTAATCAAAATTTGTGATATCTTTGTTCAAACATTGGTTTAAGTTTCTCATTTTGGGATATTTCAATAAGCTTCTCCTGTATTAGTTTGGATTCATCTGTTTGGTATCTGAATTTGTCTGCTCGCAAAAGGATTCAACACCCTGTCGAGAATATCTAAGTGAAAAATGTTTTTAAACCTTTGGTTATGATATGCATGAAAAGCTGTTTAAATGTTGACAGTGAGCTAGCAAATCTACATCTTTATTTTGAAATTTTGAAAATAATCTTTTTTATAATCAATTAAGAGATTTTTTAAAAAGCATGCAGTCCATCATCTTGCTTAGATGATCATTTGTAGCTATCAGTTGTTACAGTGGCAGTGCTGTCAAATATTTTTCTATGACTGTTTAAAAAATGTTAAACCTTTATATATTTTTTGTCACTGAATTTTTATTAAATGTTCCTTAAGCTTAGAAAGTTTCATTGAATCAGTTGACATAGTTTTATTACGTAAGAAACATAGGTAAAAACTATTTCCTGGTAATGAAATAAAGCTACACTTCAAGTGTTCAACAGTGTATTGTCTGCATATTTCTTCAGCTCACTCATACTGATATTTGTTTAAAAGGTTGTAAGAAAATTAGTATATCAAGTATCTCACTTGCAACAAACCATTGTTAATTATTAATACAATGTGCTTGGTAAAAAGCAGATATTCCAAATTTGTTAACCTTAACTACAGTTTGGACTTACCTGCATAGCTATGTATATCTATATATGTTAATTATTTGATGTAAGGATAAAATTTTATGTTATTTTTGCATAAAATATATTTTTAATAATTGACTCCTATCAGAAAAAGTCTATATTAAAAAACAAATGATCTCTTCCTAAGTTTTTTTTTTTAAAACTATTGTTAAGGGATTACTAAATTGAAAAATGTCATCTATTATGTGTTATACACACACCACTGTTCTACAAGTGACAAATCAGTGGAAATAAATTTTGTCAATACTTAATCATGAAAGGTATTGCATAATGCTTAGTACTGTATTTTAAGCACACACCTATATTATTTTACTCAGATCTATATTTTACTCAGAATGTAAGAATTATTACTATTTTATTTATAATTATTTAGTGTTTAAATTTCCATAATAATGGATCAAAATTATTATTTTATATTAATCCTTGCGCAAACTGCCTGATGTTAAGAGAGTTCAAAAATCAGTTTTAATTTTCGATACTCTTTCTGAATGATAACGGAAACCCCCTGGGGCTCTGTTGGGATCATTTTGAAAGCCACTGAACTATATAAAAAAAGAAAAATATTACTATGGATTCAAGAAAAATTGTACTTGTTCTAAACTTTATTGTTTTAAGTTTTAAATTTAAGGTTTTATTTTTAAAAAGTCTGTAAATAACATCTATATCCGTAAAACCTCCTGCCCCCTCCTTTTTTTTAAAAAAAGTTAGTCTCCTTTGACTCCATCCATTTCAATTGGGATCTACCCCTTTTCCTGCTTGTTAGAGGCTTATGCAAAAGAATTTTTTTAATGTGGAATTGTCGTCAATTCTAAATATATGAACTTCCCAGCTCATCCAATTTATTTTTGTGAACTTTATAATATCTGGCTCTCTATAGAAAATCATTAAGATAATAAATTTTATACAGTGTTATTGGGTTTGCATTTTTAAGTTTAATTAATATCTTTATGTTTAATGACATTTTTTTATTTTGATAATATGATTAAAATTTAATAAGTACTTTTTTGGTGTTGACAAAAAATAGAATTCTCAAAAGTTTGGGATTCTAGCAATTTAAATGAAAATGGTATTAAAGTGCTTTTAATTTCTGTTTGTAATCCTAAGATTTTTCTTAAGAAATGTGTTGTTTGGAATTGAATGAATTGAACTTATTGTAAACTTTAAAATATTTTGTATGATTTTAGAATCATTCCAATTAATTTCATTTAGCAATACCTAAAATTACTTAATTTTCATTTTTAGGTATTATGGTGGCAATGAATTCATAGATGAAGTTGAGCTTTTATGTCAACGTAGGGCACTAGAGACATATGGCTTGAGTCCTGATGAATGGGGTGTTAATGTTCAACCTTATTCTGGATCTCCAGCTAATTTTGCTGTTTACACAGCAGTTGTTGAACCACATGGTCGTATTATGGGATTAGATCTTCCTGATGGTGGTCATTTGACTCATGGATATTTTACTGAAAAGAAAAAAATTTCTGCTACTTCAATATTCTTTGAGTCAATGCCATACAAGTTGGATCCATCCACTGGGTTAATAAATTATGACCAGCTAGAAGAGCTTGCAAAACTCTTTAAGCCCAAATTAATTATAGCAGGTATTGTATTTTATTATACCAATACTTGGGTTTGTCTTTTAAAACGCTTATTAATGCATTTTTTTTTAATGTTTTGAAGCTATAATATGGAAATCTAAAATTTCTGTAATTATAATTTTAAATTAATACTGAGAACTTGAGATTTCATCACAGCAGATTTTAAACTAAAGGCTATAAAAAAGGCAATAAAAAATGGCAACATACGTGTTAATGTAATATGAAAAACAAAGCATGCACTATACAAAAGAAAAAATCTCCTATATGCAGTTAAAAAATA
Organism: Latrodectus hesperus; assembly: GCA_037975125.1. Lineage (NCBI taxonomy): Eukaryota > Metazoa > Arthropoda > Arachnida > Araneae > Theridiidae > Latrodectus > Latrodectus hesperus. Next base: position 36,730,346 of record CM075855.1, read on the forward strand.
ATCCATTTCTTTCATTTAATAAAAAAAGAGAAATATATCTTATTATTAAAATATTTCTAACCTAATTTTAAAAGTTATTAAAAACTAAAAATCATTAAGCTTTCCTAAAATCTTTTCAGAATCATTTCTCTTGATGATTGATCTGGTGCTTTCATCTCAGTTTATAATACTTTACAATGAGGTAAATTCAAGTAGGATCCAATGAGATGTTTTTCATAATTATTTTTTTCCTGTAAAGTTTGTTATGTATTTTTGATCATACTGTATATTTTTAATTTTATATGACAATACATTATCAGCACTATATTTTTTTGACTATTTGACGAAAAAATTACACCTTGCATTAACACAGCTGCTAATTATGTGACACTTTTTTTTAAAACCCGAAAGAGTCTATTGATAGCACGCCACTGTGGTTTATGTACAGGAAAATATAGTACAACTGTAAGATATTGGAAAGCAAGAATTTTATTTTATGAAATCAATGCATTTTTACTTGTTTGCATTTTTAAATAAAAAAAACAAACATTTTATGTGTATCCAAGTAATTTATAATTTTTCAAAATTATACTGTCAGAATTTTTGGTGATTATAGATAGTAAATTATACTTAATTAATATATAATAACCAATAATTATTTAATATAATATATAACTTTAATTTTATTTATATGTATATATGAAATAAAACTTTAATTTATTTTATGTACATTAATTAAAAATACATTTTTTTACATAAAAATAATTATATTTCCTTTTGAATATAAAATTTTCATTAGAAAGTTATTTGTTATTCTAATATGAAAAAAGAAAATTAATTTGTGTCCTAAAATTTTCATTTTAAAAAATTGTATTTCAAAATCTATTTTAAATATTTGTCTATATATATTCATATATAAATATATATAGATAAAGATAGATTCTGAAAAATGGTACATATTTTATTTATTTAAATAGCGGTAACTTTGAATTTTGTTTCGCTATATAAATATGTACATGAATTATTAGGAATCAGCTGTTATCCAAGGGATTTGGATTATAAACGTTTCCGAGAAATAGCTGACATGAATAATTCCTATTTGATGGGTGATATGGCTCATGTGAGTGGTTTAGTTGCTACAAAACTTGCTCCAAGCCCATTTCAGTATTGTGATATTGTTACTACTACTACACATAAAACTCTTAGAGGACCAAGAGCTGGATTAATTTTCTATCGAAAAGGTAGGTTTTTATGTATTGTTAATATAATCATGTTTATCAATTTAGGCAATGTAATCTTGGGAAGTAAACTGAACAAATTTTGTTCTTGCTTAGAAATGTTTGCAGCAGCTATGTCATTTGTTGCATTTTATCTTTAACAATGAAAGAAATTTTGAATCAAAAGCAAAATACTCATGTAACTGGTTTACTTTGAAATTTATCATATTTTTCTCTTGTTGACAATAGTATTAATTATTATAAGAAGAAATTGTATATCATTTGCATTTTCTAAGTGATCGAAATTCTTTAAGTTTTTCCGTCATTTTTTTCAGATTTTTATGAGCAAATTTCTATAATTGAAACTTACATGTAAACAAGTTTTGTAGTTAATTCCACTATATACAAACTTCTGTAAACTATTCACTTTTTATTGTTTTAGGCAAAGCTTTATCACCTATTCAAAGTGAAGAATATCAATTGTCTGAACTATAAGCTCCACATAAACAATAAAGTTATCCTTTTTTAATGAAAATGTTAGCTTTCATAATAGTTGTGAGTTGAATATAAAATTACTAGAGATTTTGCCCTTTTTAAAGCTTTCTGCTTTTTTTACTTGGATATGTTGAAATTTTTAGAAGTTATCTACTGAAACTTAGTAAATTTTTCTATGCTTTTAATAATTATTCCAAAGCCTAGAAAAGGTGAAATGTTTTCCTAATCTGAAAGGAAAATTTTAATATAGCAATTCTCTTCAATATTAAGACAAAACATTGTAGCGATAAAAAGTTAGAGATTTGACTATATAAATTAAATATTACTTTTTTCTTTAAATATGTACAATAATTATGTGTTTATGATTGTAGGTGTTCGTAAAGTTACAAAAGCTGGTGAGGAGAAATATGACTTAGAGGATAAAATCAATCAAGCAGTATTTCCTGGTCTTCAAGGTGGACCTCATAATAATTCTATAGGAGGTTAGTTATGTTAAAATTTTGAGAAAAAATTGTAATAATATTTTATTTAGAAATAAAGTCTGAAGTTAAAATTTCAGTTAGGAATTTTATTTATCTTATAAAAAAAGAATAATTTCATGATTTACAAATTGCATTCTTGGTCCTTTTTACTTTTACAAGTAATTTTATTTTATTAATGAATATTACAAAAGTATTTATATATTTACATGAGAATATTTCATTTTTTTACAAACTTTTACTTTCTTAGCAATTATCAAAGTCTTAATTTTATGTTACTACAAATATAAAAATTATTTTCATGGAATTCTTTTAGGTATTGCCACTGCTTTGAAACAAGCACAGTCTGTTCAATTTCATCAATACCAAAAGCAAGTGCTGCTGAATTCTAAGTGTTTGGCTGAAGAATTACAGTCTAAAGGATACACAGTAGTAACAGGTATATATTTTTTGCTTACTTAATTTTCTTGTTTTACATTTTTGTTTTCCATTTCCAGTAAACGGAATTCTATGCAAAACTTACATCTACCAACCTAAAATTTTTACTTTAAGATACTGTGAATTAAATTTATTTGTTAAAATTTTCTTTAATAAAGTGCCTGATTTCATTTGTATGTATATTGGAAAAAAACTGTCGTTGTTCATTACTAAACTCATTTTAAACAAATTGTTATAAATACAAACTATTTAATCTAGCTGAGCTGTCATTTTCAATTGCTATTTAAAAAGTTTGTTTTCCTTATTTCCTGAAAGTAAAGGCCTCAGAGTAAAATCTTTATTTTTTTTCAGAACTATCTATTTTTTAGGCAAAGCAATGTTTCAGTGCTCAGTATTCACTTACATTTTAGTTAAACATTGCAATATGTTCCATAAATACTTGCTTTTGGTTAGGAATTTTCTGTCTCTTCTATATAAAGAGTGCTTGTTGCTGCTATACTTCTGAAAAAAATTGGAGCTATAGCATTTATTTTTTTTGTACTTTATTAATTTTTTTAATTTAACAGTTCTTTATTTGACTTTGTGTTAAAAAAATCTTGCAAGTTAATTTTATTTTTATTGTGTTTTAGATTATTTTTTAATTTCTATAATTTTTCATAGTATGCATATACATTAAATCAGTTGGAATACTATATTTTTGTTTCAATTATTTATTTTGCTTATAAACAATTTAATATTTTTTATAAAATTGCTCTTCTTTCTTTCTTTCTTTTTAACTTTACTGTTTTATATTTTAATAATTGCCTTATTCATATGTTATCTTTTTCCCCTAAAGGAAAGTCATTTTTAGTTACGATAATGAGTGTAACTGAAATAACTTTTTACCTTTTATTTTTTAATTAATAACATATTGAAATTTGCGCATTAATCTAATATTGTTACAAATTTTATTTAAGTTAAGTAATAAAATATAATTGTTTCACTTATGACAGTGCATTGTGTTAGTGACTTCTTATGTCTAATAAAACATCTTATATATCCCATTATCATTTTTTGTCATTCAGGTGGAACAGATAACCATATTGTTTGGGTTGACTTGAGGCCAGTTGGTATTAATGGATCACGAGCTGAAAAGGTACTAGAGGATATTTCAATAGCTTGTAATAAAAATACTGTTCCTGGTGATAAAAGTGCATTCAACCCTGGTGGTATTCGTCTCGGTACACCTGCGCTGACAACAAGAGGCATGAAAGAACAAGATATAAAACAAGTTGCTGAATTTATTCATAAAGGCAATTATGTTATACTGTTTTATTGTTTCAGTTAAACATTTTTGCAATGTTAAAATTTAAGTTGATAATTTAAACTTTCTGCATACAAAATTTTGAATTTTAATTCTGTTTCATATTTACAATTTTGAAAATATGAAGAATTTTTTATTAATTTTAATTTTATAATTAATATCTAGTATTTTTTTTATTAATTTTTAATACAAAATAAACTGTATTATTTTATTTTATATTGATTATATATATATATATATATATGACATGCATACATACTATTTTTTCATGCTGAATAAAGATTACTGTCTTTAAAACATTTTAGAAATAAATGTTTTAATCGAAATATTTTGTTTTAAAATAAAAATATATAATTTTTAAATTTCCCATATTATTTGACTTCTGAAATTTTACAAAATTCTAGAAGTTTTAAATTTTGTAATTTGGAAAATTTTTTAATTTACTTCAGGCATCTATGTAAGTATTCAACCAATTTGAAATCTACAGCACAAGATTAATTGAGCTGGTACCTGAATGATTAGTATTCTGGTCCATAATTCAACAAGTCTTGAATTCATGATACCATTTTGGTACTGAAGGTTTATAGTGGTTTTAAAAGTTTTTTTATCCTAATTCATGATAGAATGATTTATATGGAAAAGTAAACATGGAGTAAACCAGCAAACTAACAAACTAAACCAAACAAGCAAACTAAACCATTCCACATCTCACCTGTCATCTTCAACCAATAATTGTGGTGAGCTACTATGGATTAAAGTGACAATGAGATCCTTTGGAATTGCAGTCTCACTACTTCTTTTATGTTGGAAAAATAAATGGTGCTAGAAGTAATCAAGGAATTGTTTGTCCATCTCTTGGGTGATGCGTAAAGTTCAAATTCTAGATATTTTTCTTTCATGTTCAAGAAAATCAAATATGGTAGGAGTATGAAGAAATTGCCTATGGAACAATGTGTAATGTTTTGCTCAATTTCATTTTTATATAATTTTAGGGTAACATAAATGACAGTAGGAACGATAAAAGAAAAATAATCAATATAGCATTTTATAATGTAGTGAAATTGAAAATGTAGAGAAATTGTAGAAAATTGTTTACTTTGAAAATAATTTCCTTTTTAATGACTTTAAGAAAATAATCGCCGCCTACCCTGTGTAGTGATCAGAATGCCTGACTGCGGATAGGGAGGTCCTGGGTTCGAATCCCAGTTCGGGCATGGATGTATTTCCTCTCTCTGTCTATCCTGTCTTTGTCCTTTCTTTGTATGAATGGTTGCCTACCCTATAAACGGGTTCCTATGGCATGTGTGTACTGAGGAAGTCGGACTCCACACCAAAATATGGTTCAGTTGGAAAAGTGGAGCAGCGCACCCCATATTGTTAGCCTGGCTGGCACAAGACAACAACAACAACAAGAAAATAATCAAGTGACTGATGATTGTCATGAATTAAAATACTTTTGAGTTGTAGATTTTTTTATTTAAGAAATAAGAACCACAAAAAATTCGTTTTGAGGATTAATTATCAATGAAAAAATACTGTGTGTTTAAAATAATTTACTTTGCCAAAAATTCTTGTTTCTATTTAAATTTTCTTACTTCTTTCCATTTCTGTTCTGGTTAGGTAAAAAAAGGCAACCATATCCATTTGAAAATTATTTATTTATATTTTAATAAATTTTTTTATGCTTTTCTCTGTTAATTGGAAAAAAATCATAAATCAATTTTTGTATTTTTATTTATATATTACAGTAAAAACTATTGATATTATTAATATCTTACATTGAAGACTTTATAAATATTATACCTTCATTTCTTTTTATGGTTTTTATTCTTCACATTTTGTATTTGGTTTGTTAATACACAATATAAGTTTAACATTCTGTTTGTATACAAAATTTAATTTTCTTTAAAAGTAGTGAATTTATTGTAAAATTGCTGATAATTTTTTGTTAAATCATTTGAAAACAATTGGTATGGGAAAATAACAATGTATCATTAGATAATTTATTATAAAATAAATAGTTACAATATTTTTTTAAAGCACAAATTCATTATAATTTACTTTGAATTGATATATTCTCTCTAATTCTTTAATTCTCTGAAAGTCAATAAAAATCGTTTCAAATTAATTGAAAAGAGACTTTCTAAGGTTGCATAGATCAATCATAATAAAAGCAATGTATCTATATTGAACTAAAAAATTTAATAATTTCAAAAACTGGGATTTTTAATGATTTCACCTTTTTTAATCATGTATATTTGTTTTGTTATTTCAAACACACCTAAAAATCATTGTGTGGTTTATTGGCTTTTTGAAGATGCAAAATTCCTTTTTAGACATTTAAATGTAAAGAAAACAGTGTATCTGAGAAATATTTAATTTTTAAAGTCCTTTATATGTTTGGAATGCATCTTCTTCCTCTACTCTCTCCTGTTATTTTTAAAGGAGTAGAGTTATATGTATATGATGCATACATTATCATTCTATTTATATCAATTGTGTTTTTTTCCGACGTGATACATATGTAGGTTTATATTAATATAAAATTTAACTTGCATAACATTTTGTATTATTATTGTAATAAAAAAGTTTTTTAATATACTATTATTACTCATATGTATTCAAAAATAATACTTATGTTTTATTATTAATAATAGTAAAAAAATATTTTCTTATATAGGTCTTCAGTTGGCAATTGATGTAAAATCTCAAAGTGGCCCTTTACTTAAGGACTTTAAATGTAAGCTTGCCGAAGACCCAAAATTTCAGGAAAGGATAAAAAATCTTAAAAATGAAGTAGAAAATTTTGCTGCACAATTTTCTTTGCCAGGATATGAAGATTTTTAGTGTTCTTTTGAATTTTATATCGGTTGACAATTTTTGTAATATTTTTATATAATTGTATAATAAATAAATATTTTCTGTTATGTATTGAAGATCATTTTTCAATTAACTTTCAATTGTTAATCATATAACAACAAAAAGCTTATATTTGAAATTAATGGCTATTAGAATACTTATTTCTTATAATATACAATGAGCTACTTTTTTGCCATTTCTTTTATTTTATTACAAAGTAGGCACTTCACATAATGTGTAGATTTAGTTTTAACTATAAAAATTAAAAAAAAAACTTTTCGGCAGACTCATATTATTAATCAAACACTTATTTTATACATTACTTTTTGGTATAAAATAAGTGTTTGATTAGTAAGATGAGTCTGCCGAAAAGTTTTTTATACATTCTTATATAAAATTTATCCTATATTTAAATCTGATTTCAATGGATGATTTCTAGTCATGAAATATATTTATAAGTCCATAAAATTGAACAGAATGAGATAAGCAGGGCATGTAGTAAGAATGTGTTGAGAATGAACAGCATTAAGGGTTTTTAATGTAATCCCCTTCAATAAAAGACCAAGAAGAAGACCCAGAAAGAGATGGAAGGACTGCGTAAATGAGGACTTTGCTATCTTAAAATGGAGATCAATTGGTAGGGAAGGATAGAATGCGAAAATCTTCTGAGAGAGAGAAGAAGGCCCTGTCCCATAAAGGAATAACTTGCCAATACTGCTGATGATGATTATCAATATTAAATGTATTTTAAAATAAAATCTATTTGCTATTAGAAATATTAATCTTTCTTGAAAAGAATGCAATTGGCTTCCCACATTTTTATTTGTTGAAATGTGAAAAATAATATTGTATCAAATTGACAAATATTTTATTGAACCATAATTTTTTTTAATTTATCATTTTTAATTAATTTTGTTTTAAAGAAGCTCTTGAGCAATGTGGATACGATCCTCCAATCTTTCCTTTTGGCATTTATCACATAAATGTTCCAAATAATAAACAAAATTTGTTATAATGAAAGCTTTTTCATTTGGAAGTTATGCTGGAAAATAGCTTCGAATTTTAGTATAAATTGCATTAAAATGGGGCAAACTTTATTAAGTCAGATTTTTTAATTCCATAAACTTTTCTAAGACTCTACAAAGTTCCCTGAATAGAGTTTAGTTAGCTGTGTTTGAATAAGATATAGTAGGAACATTGCATACATACATTCTGGAATTTTTAGTACAATTTTTAAAGCAATGATGACAATTTTTTTTTCTCCCACTGGTGTTCAGAGGAAGAGTAGATTTCACGAAAATTGTGGGTGTAAAATTACTGAGTTCTTTGCTAATATTTATGACAGTAAAATATTTAAAAAATGCTAATTGGAGATAAAGCTGACTTTTCAATGGAATTCTCATTCATGATTAAAAAATTAGTTTATTAAATTGAATTCTTATTTAGAGGATGATAAATTTTATTCAAAGTGAGATGCATTTTTACTTTTGTATCATATTTTTTCACTCTGCTTTCTTTTATTATTATTGTTTTTCATAGCATGATTTACTTTTAATTTGTTATGCAGTATATTTGTTGTACATTCGGGCCCTGTGTACTATTCCTTGGTGCACAGGGAGATATTTTTGTTTTCCCAAATAAAAAAATGATGCATTCAATAGTAAATATATTTAGAAATAAGTGTTTAAATTGAATTTATTCATATTTATAAATAATTTCTAATAAAATATAATTAACTATATAAAGTCTAACAACTAGTTACAATCAACTATTTAGTGGTACACATCTAGCCACTTATTTGATAAGCAATAGCCTGTTGATCAAAAATCAAGTTTTTACTAGGTATTAATTCAAATTATTGTCATTCATCTAACAGTTATTTTATCATATATCTGGTTTCATTGGGAAAGATGGTTAAACAAAGCGTTTCAAAAGTACTGTAGTTTGTCAAATGTTGCATTTGACTGGGCATCATATTAGAAATTGCCTTCAGATGTGTTATGAATTTCCTTACATGCGGAGTGAATATCGTTAATATGCTATTTAGTTACTAGAACTGCGTGCGAAACTATTAGTAGCATAAGTTATGTGGAAAGAGATTTATCATTGGTACGTTACACATCATACCAATAATAGATCTATTCATCTCTGAAACAAAGTTGCTTGGATATGCAGACTCATGATCGCTATGGATGAATGTGTTGGTCAAGTGCCTTCACAACTGAAGAAGTAATCTTTTTCAATGTCATTGACTATTTTGTTTGAAATATCAAACGCTTCAATGGGTGCCAGTCTATGCAAAAACATTCAACAATGCTTGTTATTCTTAATATCATCTATGATGGTGATGATGTGCTGTCTGAATGAAATGGAATTTTTATCATCATTAAATTTCATGATGAATTTTATCATTATTAAGTTTCGCTTATATCATTAACTAATGGCTTTCAGATTCTCTAGCATCCATAATGAAATGTGGCATAATTCCATATATTTATGGTCGTTTATAAACGTTGTTTTAAAGACAATGTAAGTGTTATATTTCCTTATCAAAATTTTATGAAATACTATAAGCGAAATTCAAATAAATCTTAAAAAAGTTGGATAATGAAGGACATTGATATCATTCATTAGGGTTTTTAAATATAATCAGCTAATTTTGTTTTATATTCATACATTTTCACTTCCATATCAGCTGACAACTTTTAATACTGATATTTTTAAATGGTCCCGAGATTAATATATGTAATCTGTCACTTGATTATGATCAATCTACTTCACGCATTGCAACTGTTAGATTATGTTTGATGTTAACAATTTGCTTGTGTAATTTTCAAGTTGTAACAAAATTGGTTGTGACTTCAGAGTACTTAATTTCAATGATTTGCAAAGTAGAAACATGTAGTGTTAGTTGTTTTACTGGATATCAGTGTACATAAGTGTATCTTGGATGAAATAGACATTAATTATTATAATTTATCAATATTTTTTGCTAGAGTTTGTTTTATAAAATTTATAGGGAGTGTCCAGGAAAGTCGAAAATCACTTACATTTCTCGACTATTAGTGTACTTATAAAGCAAAAATGTATTAAATTGGGCATTTATTTTAAAAATCATTTGAAATCAAAAAATGCATTTCTATAGGAAAACATGAATTTTAAAACATTTTATATATTCAACTGATCTCTATATAGTAAGGTTTTTTTTTTTTTCACCGTATAAGCATCTTAAATTTAATAAAAAAGTTAGTGTACTTGCAAAATCAACAAATTTACGAAACCTTAAATTTTGTGATTTACACTGCCTTTCCATACTTATTAATATTTTCTTTAGATAGTTAATAAGTTATATGTTCCTATTATATTTTCTGAGTAGCTCAAGAAGAGTTTCACGAAACTGGCTCACATTTATGTAACTATAGGAATCATCGTAATTTTATCAATAATATTTTGATTTAATTTTTAGTTTAAAAATTACACACATACAAAATTTCAATAATTCTAATTTCTACATTAAGGGGAAACCAGTTAGAATAATGCAATTAAGGGCAAAAGTGTTTGTTATGATTTTCTGCCCAAACTTTTAATTTAATATTTCGTTAAACATGATTAATGTATGACTAGTTAGAAAAATGCAGTACTTAGCAAAAAATTTTCTGTCCAAACTTTTTCTATAAGTAAAAAATTTCATAATGGTAAAATTGAGTAATTTATAGCTTTAGTCAACCTACATAATTTGTAGGATGCAGAAATGTAACTAATGATGCGATGTAACTAACCAATATATTAGTGTTCAAAATTAAAATTACATGTTTTTATTTATTTATTTATCTTTACATTAAATAGAAACATTTATTTCTATTATTTAAAAACAAATGTTTTATAAGGTAATTAAGAAATTTATTTTTATTTATTATCAAGTTTATGTTTGAAAAGGATCATTAAAAAATGAGCAAATAGAATTTGAATTTGAAAAGTGAAAATTTGCAGAAACTACCAAATTTAAGCTTAAAATTTTGCTTTTTAAAGAAAATAATTTTAACTGCGGATATTGCAGTTAAAAAGACTGCAGAATCGCTTAAAGAATGAATTGTGATGAAGCGATGTGGATGGATTAGAAGCAGGACTATCACATTCGAAAATTACTTGTTGGTTACAAGTTTCGCCAATGATGGTCCTCAGATTTTGACGACAGTTTCGGACATCGGGTAAGATCCTTAATTGGACTGGACAAAGTCATCCAAGAATTTTCGAGAATCTTTATGTGGCTTTAAATAATAGCGCCAAAAAGATATAACTGCTGAGCTGCTGTCTCAAGATATCGTTGTTGTTTCTGAAATAATGATATCGGGAGAAACCATGCTTAGTTCTGTAGTCACTAAATGGCTAGAGAGCTGAGGACTTTATACTTTGAAATTGAAGCTGTATGTTCTTTTATCAAATTTCCACAAAAGAGCCCATTTATCTGGGGGCCGTAAATATCACTGTTGGGCAACTCAAGTTTGGCACTCTTCAACGAGGAATCGAGAGTTCAGCATGCTAACTGATTTTCGACGAATTTTCATCTGGAGGAAATCTGGGAGATGGTAATCATCTTGCAAACATCAGACAAACCGGCTTTGTCGGTAACACTGGCATTCTTGTATAGGAAGAGATTATGTTGGAAAAGTTAACATCCGCTCATATTTTTCTGCTCGTATAGGGACAACAAAACTTTAAATGCGATTTTTTTCTAAGGAATTTTTTTCCGTGGGAGAACAATTCATTTTTATTGATAATAACATCCGACTACCCAGAACTACATTTTATCGACGACTATATGAAAGAAAAGAGTGATCACACCATATGATGAGTCCAGTGAGGTTTCCAGATATGTATCTCAAGGGATTTGTGGGATGCTGTAGGAAAATTCAAAACAAATCAATATCCTCTTCACAGTGTTTTCAATTCTTTAAATTCAATACTTTTTTTAGAAATGAGAATTGCTAATATAATCGTTGATCAACAACCCCATTAACAGAGTGAGAGCTCACTGTGACGTTTGTAAGCTGTATAAGAAGACAAAAAAAAAGGTTAATACGATTCATTCTATTTGGATTAATAGCGCACTCATTACGTTAATCACCCTGTATCACGTTCTTGGGCAAGTTTTTGATACAATTTTCTGCCTACAGCCTAAATTATTAATATACTACTTTTTATTAATATTTTACTTTTTTAATGCATTAATATCTTTTCTTATGCATTAAAATATCCAAATTTAAATGCTGATAATTTCTATTTTGAACAAAAATGAGTGTGTGTTACTCTATTTATGTATCTGTATTTAATATATTCATTTATAAACCATTTTATTCTTTTACGTCTATTTCATTTATTACTTTTTATTTGCAAAATCCTAAAGCCATGTGATCTGCTCAAAAAGTTTTGATGGGCTTTCAGTATCGTACTTCAGTATCGTTTCAGCTTTATGCCATATTAAGAATAAAACCATCTCATAACAGCAAAGTTTTCATTCTTTATTATTTCGGATTCAAACTGCAAGTTTATTTTATTCCTCATATAATTTTATATTTAAAATTGCTTTATCTTTCATTATATTTTTCTTTTTCTGAGTTCCGGGTTTTAGTAGTTCTGACTTTTGTAGCACGAACTTTTGTACAAATGGTTTGAAACTGAGATATTGAGAGTCCGGAATTCATGAAATATTTCCGTAAATAAATAATCCAGCATCCGATTACCTACCCATCTGAATAATGAAGCAATTTTATTTTCCTAATATATAACATGATATTTTTCAAACATAATTATAAAGAACTCAATATTTCGAATATTTACTAAAAGAAAAAATTAAGATGATAAGATTATTAACTTAAATAGGTGTTCTTAAGAAAGAATGAATGGAATGAAAGGGGCATTTTCTTTTTTACCCGAAGTGTGTGAAAGTCATCTTCGATGATAGCCACCGTAGCATTTGTAGCTGCTTCCGGTGCTGTGGAGATGTTAAGTTCTCAAAATAATTCTCCCCTTCCTTTTCGCTCCGGCATCCGGATTACGTCACTGGTTGTATTTTTGGGATCTAATCTTACTCCAGAACTTGCGAAGTAGAGTTTTGAAGTCACATTTGGCAAATAATCGCTTCTGTTGGCAGATATAGGTCTAAGGTAATTTTTCAATACAAATGATATGAAATTAAAACGTGCCAATTATTCAATCAAACAAAAACTTTTATTTTAAAAAAAGATAAGACAGTGAATATAGTTTTTTTTTAATCTGACAAAAATACATATATTTATGAAAAAATACTACTTTGATAATTAATTTGTATGATATGTGTGAAATTTATATTGAAAAATTAATTACTGTCAGTTTTTTTAGTAAAAAAGTAATTCATAGGATGATCATATATTATTAAATTGTTCATTGAGTATAAAATTGTTTTTCGAAATGTTTGCGTTTTTCGTACAATCTATGTAAATGTCTTACTTAAATTTTATAAAAATATTATTTCAGATTTTTAACAAGATTTTGTGTTGCTTCTGAATTTTTTTCTTCAACGATATTATTCATTAAAAAGAATTATTGGAGTAAATGCCCATTATTTTAAATCTGCTTTTTAATTTTTTTGTTTTATTTTTATTGATTTCGGGCATGTTTATTTTATGCACGATGAGGTTTGAATAAGAGTTTGAGTCACAGTTTATAGTAGGTATTAAAATTGTTTCTGGGAGTCACAAACAAAAGATGTAGGAGTCAATTCTAAATTTGTCTGTATTGTTTAATCAATAAATAAAAATAACACAGATTTCAAAGTGCAATATGTATTAGGAACGATTATTCGCATATTAAAATCACTATTTCTTTTGCTTATAATTATAATATATTTGCTTTTGCTTTTTAATTCTACTTGTATATCATTAAAAAAAAAAGAGTAATACATATTTGAATATATCATCTTTTTTGTTTTTCATTTTTCTAATCTTTATGAACTTTAATAATTCAAGTATATGATTTATAATACTTTATCTTACTGTGTGTTTTCATTTAAATTTTTTATACGTAACTTTTTACGTATAAAAAAGTACGCTTTTTACGTATATACGTGCGCAAAAGAGTCAATATTTTTCGATGAAAAAATTTATTAGTCGTCCCATTAATAATTTCTTTTATCAGACTGTACAATTTGAAGCTTAATATTGAATGATATATTTTGAAAAGTATCTATTTCAAGAAAACATTTTTGTAGCTTTATTTCGTAAGAAGTAGAAAAAGAATTGAGTTTTTGAAATTTCCCTCTCGTCAGTTTTTTCAGTCATCAAGGAGAAGGAGCGAGTTTTTGGCGACGGGAATTTTTAATCTTCTGCAGTTAACCCTAGGATCTCAATTGAGTTTGTGAAAAATGTGTGGACCGTCTCGTTTGCAGTTCGAAAAACAGCGGCCCCGATTGCAGAAATTAGGGGCCGCTAACGGTCCTCTATTTTGTGTCTATTTGCTGTAAATTTGTGCCTTTTTGTGTTTCAATCCTTTCGCTTTTGTGAAGTAGTTTATCTTTTAAGACCTCTAACATGTTTTCTTTATTATTTGGCATGATTTAGAGGTCTTCAACCACTGGGATAGTGTTTCCGCGGTTTTCTCTTCTGGGATACTTTGAATAGTTTGTGTACTTTTGGATTACTACTGATAAAGTGAATTTTGTTTTTCTTACCATTAACCATTTGTTTAAATTATTAATATTCAACGAAGCTCACTATTTAAGGTATTAAAATAATTTGATTCGTTAATTGGGTATTATTTATTTTAGAATTAACTGAAGTATTGTAGTATAAGTTGATAATATATTGAACTGCTTACTGTAATTTTATAAGTTATTAAGAGAGAAAAAAAAAAACAAATATTTGAAATCATTTATCACTGAGTTTCTCAATATTGTATATTGCATTACTCAAAAGATAAAAGATACTGAACAAAGTGTCTATCATTTCGAATAGTTTAAATTATTTTCATTATCATTCCATTGTATTTTAAATCATCTCATTATCATATTTGCTAATAAGTAAAATTAAAAATTAATTTTTATTTGGATTGATTGCCCACGTGTTTTGAAAAATGAATACAGTTTGTCCAGGTTTCGTCCCTCATCATGTCAAACCGAATCGATGTCGAAGGTGTTTTAAAGATGTACAAGACCATGATTCCAACAAAGAGGTCACGACCAGTTTCACTCTTCCCTTACCACGCAGGCGAAGGGAGTCAGTGGCGGTCACCGAGACCCCTAAAACTGAAGAACCTTCTACAACTGAGCAATCAGTCAGTTTCACAATGCGGCCTAGGCAAAGATCATCGTCCACATCTAGTTGGTTTCAAGAAAAAAAGGTCAATGATGAGCAAAAAGAAAAGATAGATTCTTTGTTTCGTAACGCAGATGATTCTAGAACCAGATACAGGAGCACTGAAATTTCTGATGATGCCGATAAATCAGTAGATACAGTTGCTGTGATACGATTACCAGAATCTAGAATACGAAGACGAAGTGATAGAGATTTTAGTGATACTTCATCAGACAGGACTAAAATTGGGAATAAATTATCTTCAGATATAAGTACAGAATCAACTTCGAAGTCAGATTCCAAATTTGCTTTCGATAAGCCATCGGAAGTCAAACTTCGCAGTACTCGAGTGTCTGATTCCAAATCAGATGATGTCAGACCACCAGAATTGCCTCCTAAAACATCGGAAAATAGATTAGATGTTTCAAAAAAATTCGACGCAAAAACGTATGATAGAAAAGAAACTGAGAACAAATCTTCCTTAAATAGAACTAGCAGTTTCAGATCACGGTTTGAAACACAATCAACAGATTCTACAAAAACCGAATCTCGTTCAGATTCTTCAAAATCTATTAAAAGTGACGCTTTAAATAGAACAGGTAGCTTTCGATCAAAATTTGAATCTCAACAGCCTGAAACGCTGAAGAATGATTCCAAACTATCCACAAGTGATTTTACAAATCGCGCCTCAACGAATGATTCTTCAAGTAGAAGTAACACTTTAAAAACTGATTTAAAAGTTGATTCCACAAAATCATCGACGATTGAATCTAAAAGTAGGGCAGATAGCATTCGATCAAAATTTGAGTCTCCGTTGGCGGAAAAATCAAAATTAGAAAATAAAGTGCCAGAGAAACGATCTTTAGAGACAAGATTTAATGAAAAAAGACCTATAGAAAGTAAGTTTGGTGAAGTAAAATTGAGAGACACTAAGTTTAGTGAGATTAGAAATAGAGCTTCTAAATTCGAATCATCAACGGATTCTAAAGTAAAAGATATTAGTTCTAAATTTTCTGATACTAAGGCATCTAAAATTTCAGATACTAAACTTAAGATTGAGAAACAAGATTCTTTCAAGTTAGATGATGACAAATTGAAAGATAACAAACCTGTAGAATTATCAAAGCCTTTAACTGATAACAAACCCAAGGAAACGATTAAGCCAGTGCTATCTCGTTTTTCTAACTACAAAACTTCGGAACCAGCACCTGCCTTAAAATCTACAACTGCAAGTAAAAAATTGCCATCTTCTTCAAGTAGTGAAGAATCAGAAACTGAATCAGAAGATGAACCTCCTGATAAAATCACATCTAAGACACAATCGAAAGAATCGGATAAGAAATTCGATACATCTGTTGCTTCTAAAGCAACAGCACAGAAACTGCAACCATCTAAAACTGATGAGCAACAAAATCAGGTATGGCTGTCATTTTCTAATTTTTATTGTAATATTTATGTAAAAATCTTAAAATATATGCTAAATATATATTTTATATCCATTTAACCGAATAACTAATGAATAATGAATATATTTAAGTATAATCATTATCTATATTTTCGCATCGGTAAATTCTGAAATAAAATATAATTATTGTTAATTTTAAGAAATGAAATAATATTTAAATGATAAGTATTTAATACCAAAATGCTTGTTACATAAATAACTGAAAATTAGCTAAAATGAAATCAAATAAAGATTGAATTAGTTTTTATAAAGCTGTTTTCTTCACCATATTTTTAACTTTTAATTTAAAAAAAATTAATTTAATTTGATAAAATTATGTTAATAAGAAATATTGGATAACTTTTGGTTTTATTATATTTAAAATAAGGAAAAATTCTTTGATTCATAAATTTAAATTTAGAAATTTTATGATTTTTAAATATATAAAGTAAAAGATAAATTGAGTAAATTATTCAATCAAATTTATTGTTACAATATTACACATATAATCTTGCTTTCCTCATTTATTATGTTTAATATCTCAATTGTATATTGTATATTGATTTTGACGTAGATTATATGATGATAGTAGTAATTTGTTTCTTATTTAATTTATTTAACAAAAATGTTAAGGTGTGTATACTTTAAACTATGCATGTTTGCTATATATATATATATATATATATATATATATATATATATATATATATATATATATATATATATATATATATATATATATATATATATATATATATGTTACTAAAAATACACACACACATACACACACATATATATATGTATATGTTAAATAAAATAAAATTAATAATAAATAAATTTTAATAGATTAAACTATTTAAAGCGTCTTTGAAATGTCAGTGATTCTTGATTTATTGTAGAACATTATATTAAATTAAAGTATTATAATTTTTTATTAAATCTATTTTTTCTTCATGATTTAAAGTAAGTATGATTAAAAACATAATAAAATATGGTAAAAATACTAGATATTTTTATATTTTATAAATGAAATAGAAGTAATAAATTACAAGGAAAAATTACTTTCATGAAATTAGGATTATGTAATTATATAAAAGGACTAAATATAATACAAATACTGGTTTTTTTAATGCTAAATAAAAAAAACTATAGAAATGAAATATTATTATAGGTAAATTATATTAGTTCCAAAATTTATTTTTTATTTCTAACAAAAAATACTATAAGATTTACTTTTGAATAGCTATGTAGATTATATGTTTTATTTATCGTTTATTATACTACATGCAGCTATATACAACTAAAATCGAATCAACATTTTGAAAAGCAAATTTCTTTATAATTAAGGTACAACTTTGCAAATTATGTAACTAAAAAAATTAAAATTTTAAAATAAAGAAATTATATGTATATCTATGTTTCGTACTAACATTGTTATCAATGAATACTTTTTTAACGTGATTTCTCTTAATACTTATTTCTTTATTTATTTCCTCTTTCATTAATTTTAATAGTATTTAGTTTTTACCTCGCATTCTCTTAACATAAGAAACATAGTTGTTGGCAAGTTTAGCTTAAATTACGTAAACTATACTTAAGCTCTGTACTATTGATTTTATGCAATTGTTAAATAAGTATTTCTTTAATAAATATTTATTTAACAAATGAATATCCGTATGCAATAGTATGTGTCAAAGTGTATTGTGAAAATTTGGCATGATTTTTTTGATTAATACGATGATTGATAATAGAATTAATTTTTTTATGCCTAATTATCAATTTAAGACAAAAATAGAGGTATATAGTAAATTATTTTCAGTCAGAAACAATAAGAAGTAAGGATTTATTTTTTAAACGTTCATGATTTTGTTATTTAAAATTTTTCCTATTTAAACTTCTTTTATTTTAAGAAGATAGCATATCAATAAATTTTTTCTACCAATATACTTTCTCTCCGTTAAATATTTTACTTTTCTACAAATTTTTTGACGAATTATTAAAATCATTTGTCATTAGTTATTAGAGAAGAAATTAGATATATTTTAATCAAAGGAGTATTTATCACTAAGAGATTTGAAAACTCTTGATTAAATTGAAAAATTTGTCGAAAATTTGAACATTTTGAAATTTAGTTACTTTTAAGACTGAATTGCATTCAATGCAGTGTAATTTTATTTTCAAGAACTTTGATTATAAACAACATTGTAAGCTAATTATGTGGCATACGGTTATGTTGTTTATATTTTATAGCATAAATTTGTTATGAATCTGTAAATTTATGTGATTATATAAAATCTCTTGAATTCTGTTAAAATAAAACAAAAATGTTATTTATCGCAAGTAAAAATTTATTATTTTAAAGATAAATAAGTTAAATTATAAAAAAGTGAGTAAAATTTAAAAGATAATCAAAATTATTAATAACACATGTTTGTTGATACAGTTTTTAAATTAATGTAAATATTAATTGTTTTAATGGAGAATTTTTGTCGATACTTTAATATTTGGAATGTTGTTATAAAATTAAGTAATAAGAACATAAACTTGTGAAAAAATAATTTTAAGTGATATAAAAATGCACTAATATAGTTTCTTCTATTCTGATAAAGAATAATTGTGAGAAAAATAATATTTTATATGATTCCTCCTGTATACAATATGATTCCTTCACTTTTTATTTAAATAATAATTTTCATTATTTTATTTTGCTTGTCATTGTTTGAGGGAACAAAAGAGTTATAGATAATTTCAATTTAAATATGCGTAATGTATACTGCAGAATATTTATAAAATTCAAAAGTACACCCAAAAAATCTTTCTAAATATTGCTATAAATTAATAAAAAACTTCAAAAGGAATTATACAAATGTATACAATCTTTATTGATTTTTATCAATAAATTCCAATTATTATAAATCACATCTTTAATTTATCCTTGAAAACAAGAACTTAATTGTTATTAAATATTTTTTCCATTAAAATTTTTTTTCTTAATTTTACTTCGATAAAATGTTGAAATGCGCTGAATTAAGCATACAGTGTACATTTTTAAGGCCAATATATCTGTAAATGGCTTAGATGATAAAAAAGTTTTAATTTTACAGAAGAAAATAATTAAAAATATATATATTTTTGATTTTTTTATTTCGTACTCTGTTTATTATCTTTAGGAAATCTTAACTGCTTAAAAAGCAACTTAACTGCAAGAAGTAATCGTATTATATATATATATATATATATATATATATATATATATATATATATATATATATATATATATATATATATATATATATATATATATATTTATATATATATATATATTCAGCCTTTCATCCCTTCAGTGGGTCGATAAACTGAATACCAAGCATGCTTGTAAATTAAACACTGGGGGTTTCGCTTTAGGCTGACCACTTAATCGGGACATATGCTTCACATCCCAGGGCTTGTCGGTTACGAAAACAGAGATGGGCTCTGTAGGCCTTAGCCCACATTTATATTTATAATATATCTGTATATAATATATCTCTCTATCTATATTCTATATATATATATATATATATATATATATATATATATATATATATATATATATATATGTGTGTGTGTGTGTGTGTGTGTGTGTGTATGCATGTATGTATGTGTGTGTGTATTTATAAAGGGCAAAAGAGAAAATGCAAATCAAAAATATTAGTGTTGTTAATTCCTGATATTTATCTATACCCATTAAAATCAACATATTTTTAAAAAAATTTTCTGAGAATCAAAACTAAGAATTTAAAAAATGATTAAAATATGTAAAATCAAATAATGAATATTTAACATATTTTAACCTTGCTACAATTATAACTTTACATTATAATATTATAACTTTGTAATAATTGAGTCATTTAATTACATTATTACAATATTATAAAATTTTACGATCAATTAATCAATTAATTATATTACCAACATGTTATTTGCAATTTCCGTTTACAAACTCATTTGTGTAAATGACTTTTTTAAATATATTGCTTTATTTATGATGCTTGATGCTAAACTTATTTTACACATTTTTCATTCATACATTTTAAAGTAAAAATCAGTAATTATACTTAGTTATTTTACCAATGTTTCGATAGTATAAAATATAAATATATATTTTACTTTCATACACTTCTTCAAATTAATATTATAACATTACATAACTTTTTTAAGTTGAAAACATGCAGTAAATGCAATCACTAGAAATATATACTTGGTTGAGTTATTTAAAGGTCTCTTATGAGAAATTTATTTCTGAAAGAATTTTTTATATTGAATAAT
Organism: Latrodectus hesperus; assembly: GCA_037975125.1. Classification (NCBI taxonomy): domain Eukaryota; kingdom Metazoa; phylum Arthropoda; class Arachnida; order Araneae; family Theridiidae; genus Latrodectus; species Latrodectus hesperus. The sequence goes on from CM075855.1 coordinate 36,751,195, forward strand.
TTGACGTGTGTTAATATAAGGCCAACAGGAATTGCGGAGACCCAAAATATTAGTTCTACCAATTAAACATTTTATTTCATAATTATTTATATCTGTATTCAAAACAAACGATTTTGAATTCTTATCCATTTTAGATATTTCGAAATTTTAAACTATAAAGGAAGCAATTAATCTATCAGGAAGTTAATTTTTTTATAATTTATTAATCTTTTTAATGAACATTTTAAATTTATTTAATATATGTATACATACATACTTAAGAAACTTGGAATTTTATTTAAATACACATATTTTTTCACTTTAAAATTAAATTAATAATTTTGGGAAACATATTAGTTATTAATGAATATTGTGTTTATTTTATAGCTGTTTTTTGAATATTCATGTTTTTCAAGTAGCTTTTTGTAAAAAAGTTCTATTTTTATCGATGTAGATGTCTTTTGCATAGAAGCAATTTGCATTGCATTTAATATGTAATGTGGAAAACGCTTAAAGAGTTTTCAAAAACCAAATCAAGCAGCATCGTAGACTATACTTTTCTCATTGAAAAAAATAATTGTTACATGAATTGAATGCATATTCCATAATTATTAACTTTAAAGAATAATCTTTTATATGTGGAATATCCTCAAAAATCTTAAAAAATATTAAGCTAATGAATATTTGATATGAAATTCCTTTTTAGTTATTGATTATTGAGCTATTATTTCTTTGAGATTCATCTAATAAATTATGCAGTTATTTAGTATTTTAGGGGATTCAAATTATGTTTATACAACTTTCTGATAAAACAACTGAAGAAATCATTGATACCCGATCCTTCAGCATTGTCATTTCATTCTCATTCTGTGTCAATGACAACAGACTATCAAATTTTTTTACCATTATTATTCAAGAAAGAAAAATTAAACCTGTGTAATTATATGTTTTAATCATTGGAGTATTTTGTGATATCAGATCACTAATTATTGTAAATATTTAAATTTTTTAATACGGAATGAAAATACTGATCAGCTCAAATTATTTAAAAGATTGTAGCTCATATTTATATGAAGTAAAAATCTAAATTTGTTTCATGTATAGATTTGAAGAATTTGTAACAAATTTTCATAAATTGATTTTCTAGCTATTGTTTACAGAATTTTTTTTATAGAAAAAAGTGATTAACAGATGTAAATTAAGTGTATATTTTAAGGTTGTCATCCTTTGTGTTCTTCCCAGTTTCCCAATCGTTTTTTGTGATAATGTGATCAAAATTGATGAGTAAATGGAAAATCGGCGTGGAATTAAATATGCATACATATCTCAGTTCCATCAAGCAAAACATTCTGCAATTTAGTTTTGAAGCGAAGGAAACTGCTATGTAATTTTCTGATTATATTTAAATTGTTTTCGTAAGTCTGGAAATATATATAGATAATATATATTTTTACCTTTATGAAATTTTTTAAAACATATTTATAAAGGGGAGAAATATATGCTGACAAATATAGAAATGAATCTTTATTAAAAAAAATTAGACATTTTTTAATTGAGGTGCATTTGTATTTCATAATGAAACCCTAAATCAGTTCTTTATTTTATTGTATGGTATCGTACTTTATAAAACTTTAAAATATGATAACATTAATATATTTACATGCATTACAAATGTTACAAGTGTTTTTGCTTTCAATTTTAATTCAATAGTTGAAAGTTGTTGGAATTTCAGTTTGAAATATATATATATATATATATATATATATATATATATATATATATATATATATATATTATATATATATATATATATATATATATATATATAATATATATATATATATATATATATATATATATATATATATATATATATATATATATATATATATATATATATATATATATATATATCTTATTGCTTGGTTAATATTTAAGCTGGCTGAGAATTTTAAAAGTATTAATGTAATGTATGAAATTAACAATAATATATATCAATATAATTTGTTGTTAATTAATTGTATGTTTAAATATTCATTATAGTTCTTGATATTAAGCTCTATACATTTCATGCATTAGCATTTATACCAAAAACATGTATCAGTTCCCTTTTGTAAGTTAAAAAAAATTGAAAAAAGAAATAGCAACAGGAATAATTCATCTCACTTATTTGTAATTCTAAACAGTTAGTCCTCAATAAATAAGAAATTTATTGAAGACTAACTGACAGATGTAATATTTAAACTTTATGCTCTAGCTCTGAAAGTAGCGGTATCAAATCTTTCTATTTTCTAGAAGATTTTTATCGATATAAAGTAAATTTTGATATCTTTTTCCATTTCATCGTTTTTTCCTGTATATTTTTATGACATTAATAGCATTATTCCATTAATTCTCATTTAGTCACACTTCATAATCAGCTGTTATTATTGGCACTGAGACCAATTAATGATTTCTTAAACATGTAAAATTAAATTTAAAAAAAAAAAAATTAAAATTTCGAAGAATACAAAATATATTTCGTCTTAAGCAATATTTAAGATGTCAAGAGTGCCATTCATTTTATCCTTGTTATCCATGACATCTCTTTCTAATTATTTATATGTTGCATACAGTAGATTCTCGTTTTCGTGAACTTCTCATTTTAAAACACTCATGTTTTTACAAACTATTAGCCGGTTCCCAACAGGTTTCCATAGATCTAATGATAATTTTAATTCCCCTTTTTTGGATTAAAAATAAAATTTTTTTTCATTAACTTCTTTTCATGTTTTTTATGTATTTATCTCTTAAAATTTGGTTTTCTTTTTCAACAGAGTTTTCATTTTACCGTTGAGATATTTTTAGATCAATGTTTTCTTTTAAAGTATCGTAAAATTTCTTCGAACTGTGGCTAACTAACTGCACTGTTAATGTTGAAATCTGGAATTTTTTTGAAGAAATTTGTGTGGTATTTCTCCTGCTATAACTAACTACCGTCTTACAGTCCATGATTCAAAATACACTCAATAGCGTAAATATGCAAATATCGTGAAGTAATCTTGCTGGAATGATCATGGTTTGAAATCACTTTACAAAATGAAAGTTCCAAATGCAGTGCACTATTAAATCCTCCTATGCTTTGAATGATGTTGCAGAAAAAACAATATCTAGGTCATTTGATACACAGGCTTTATTGCCACCGTAACTAAAGGAATCCAAGAACATTTACCAGAAGATTTGAACGTAGATGAGTTATATTAATCCATGAATTTCAATATAGAAATCCATTGCAACTTAAAATTTCATTTCACGATTTTTTGCTCAATGATTCAAATGTAATTTTTACATAAAAGCAATTGGATGATTTAATGATGGAAGTAATAATGAATGAAAAGGGAAAAAAGAACTTTTAAGTATCAAATAAGAAGAGAATGAGTAGTGCTTCGACCAACTGCATAAGCAATCAGATTGAATCAAGCAATCAGAATTGAATCAGCAATCAGAATGCTTGACAAAATTGAGATATTGTTTCGAGCAAAATAACAGTGAAATGTGTACTACATTGAATAAAAAACAGAAAAATGTGTTTTTAAAAATGCACTTTTGAAATAGAAACAGAAATGATTACTTTGCCTGATTTTTTCCTCTGTAATATGAAAATAAGATTTGTTTTTAAGCATGAATTTAATTTCGCATGTATTTCTTATATAGTACATGTTAAATAATTTTTTCTAATATAATTTTATTTATAAAGAGAAAGCAATTTGATAAAAAAAAATAGTTTAGATATCTAATGCTTATTTTTCTATTTTGCAAACTATTTTCGAGTTCGCAAAAATGAGCATCTATCGTAACACATGTACATATATATTTTCCTGTTATGTTTTTATCTATCTGCAAAAGGTTTAATAAATTTTTTGGCTTATATCTTTTATTGATACAGAGGTATCAATAAAATACGAATGAATGAGAAATTCCTTTGAAGTTTTCTGGACATTTTTGACACATGGGACTAGGATTTCAAAATAATATGTTATTTTAAATCAAAGTGTTTAGATATTTTTCTATTTATTTTAAGTAATATTTAATTTTTGTATAAAAACCAAATTTAGGAATCAACTCGATACAAATCCATTAGCTGCTATGTGGAATTATTTTTAAAAAAGTTTTTGAAAATCGAAATTTTTAACAAAATTTCTGAAAACTTGACACAAAAATTATGTAAAAAGTGTCGCAATTTATGTTCATTTTTAATAATTTAAATACAATGATTTAGATGAATGCATAATGAAAAAGTCATAATTACTTATAAAACAATTTTACTGAAACAGTTTTAAAAAAAACTGTAAATTGATTTATTTTCAAATTTTAATTATTATGATAAATTTCCTGCAATTTTTTCTTTATATAACAAAATTATAATACGTTATAGTACAAGCATAAAATAGTAAAATTTGAATAATGAATTAAGCAATAAATTGCTTTTTATGAGCATATTAATAAATAATTTATTAATTTATTAAAAATTAAATCATGAAATTTGTTTCCCTAAGCAGTTAAATTGTTTTCAGCTTTATTTCTTTTTACTTTACCCTTTTATACATTTTAGAGGGCATAATCGTACGTATATAATAAACTATATATAACTCTATGTATATGTGTATTCGTTCCGATTAAAAGTAACATAGATTTTTAGAAAAGTTAATTATTTACTTCATTTTAATAAATTTTTGTGATAATAGAATCTTTATCGAAACTATTTTTGGCACAGGTGCCGTATAACCCATGATTCCAAATTCTGAATTTTTTTGGCAATGAAGAAATGCTGCCAAGATGACGTATCGTGACGAGCGCGATGACGTAAATACTAAGGTTACCAAAATAAAATTTTCTGCATAATTCTTACAATTCTCCATATGTATAACGTCATAAAAACGGGGTTGCCAGATACATAAGAAAATCCGCCAAAAAATCGACAATCTCAGAATTTGGCATTATGGATTATACGGCACCCGTGCACTATTTTTTTTAGTAAACATGTATTTTGATGAATATCAAAAATAAGTTTGGAAATGAGTTTGTTAAATTTATATTAAACAAGTAATAAATAAATAACTTAAGATTAGGCTAGTGTTAAAAACGAAAATATTGCAAATCTGATTAAACTTCCAGTCACTGAAGAATAATAAACATTTTCTAATTTAAAAAAAAAATGAGAATTCAAAGCTAAGTTCCAAGAGAAACGTTGATACTATTTCAAATAGGTAAAATTAACTTTACGCAAGGATATAATGAATAAAAACAGTGAACATATGAAAAAAAAATTGACTTATAATTTTTCTGCACTCTCAATCATACTTAGTTAATTGATAAACTATGGAGAGTTAATTTAATATTATAATCATTATTATGAAAACTATTTTATCAAAAATAATTTATAATGAGTATTTTAAAACATTATTTTTTCACATATTCCCATTAAACAGTAGTTCAATCACGTACAGAATTGAAAATACACAAAATTTTCTATTTTATTTTATTATAAGTTAACGAGTTTATTAACTTAAAAAATAAAAGTAGTGTTTTGAATTCTAAAGGAAACTTATTTCAAATTAAGAAATGAGTTTAAGCAGATAAATAAAATTGAAAGACTGCGTTAAACATTATCTACAAATAGAATACTTAACATATGCACTTTTATATAATATTAAACAATAATAGAATAAATGAGAGAGACGTAAACCTTAAGTAAAATTATTAATTTAAAGTTATTTTTCAGTTATTGAATCCCATTAAAATCTTCAGGAAATATTTATGATAATTATTTTTTGTCGAAAGAGAATAATATTTATTTCAATAAAATTTAAAATATAATATACATTTGTTTCCCCCTCAAACTGATATTAAGGAAAACTCAAGTTACATAGAAATACAAATAACACTACATTTGGAGTATATATATATATATATATATATATATATATATATATATATATATATATATATATATATATATATATATATATATATATATATATACACACACACAATATAAAGAATTCTTTACTTATAATCGGAAATCGAAAATAATCAATTTCCTTTATTTAATAATTAATGAAATATATTTTTTATCGTTATTTATTTTTTATATAAATTTGAACCATGAAATAGATATGTTTTTATTTTAAAGAAAAAATTTTTTTTATTTTAAGTAAGATAACTCATTACTTAACTAAAGAAAATTTCTGATAGTTAAAAAAAATTATAATTTAATTAAAAAAAATTGTTTTAAACTGTCATCGCAAAGTCTTTCTTTTCTTGCATGTTGAATTAAACTCATTTATAATTTAAAATTTAATTTTCAATTTTGTTACAAAATTTTACTGAATAGGAATTAATAGGTATCTGTAGAAATTAATGAACCCTTCAATGACTTTCAGTATTATTAACGTTGGTTTAAACGGAATGTGTTACATAGAGTAGGCTAATCAAAATATTATTTCTCATTCAATATAATAATAAAGGCAACATAATTTTCTTTCTTATTACATATTTCAAACCGAATGATTTTTATTAAATTTTCGCTTATGTGTAATATAATAGAAAGTACAATTCTCACCAGGATGTCAACGATAGTAATTAAACTCTTTATGAATGAAAATCTATAATATTAACAAACTATCAATGAATTATATGATTTTTGAATTATATTGAATTTTATTTTTGATTTTGAATTAAAAATTACATAATGATAATGAATTATATTATGTAATTTTTACTCCATATAATTAATTCAAGATATATTTCTAATTATAATCTTCATATTAAGTTAAAAATAAAGATATTTAAAACAATTCGATCAAAATGTAAAAATAAAAATATTTTTTAAATTTGCATTTTGGTCGAATTGCTTTAATTATCTTCATATCAAATTTTATAAAAAAAAAAGTTATAATAAAATCCAAAAGTTTATCAAACGCATTTGATTTTGGTACAAAATAATACAGAAAATCTTAAAATTATATTATTAGACAAGTTTTCGTTGTTTATTGCTATGTTTATTTTGGATAGTTTATCAATTTAAATCTTTCTTTTTTAAGCATTTTTCCCTTTAAAGTGATATGACGATTGCAATGATAGCTTTAATTGGTAGGCAATTGAGTTATTTTTGTTTTCACGCCAATTTACTTTTGAAGAATTGCAGATTTTCACACCTTATTAGCAGGGCACTAAATATAAAGCAATAACAAGCGATCTCAGGATTCGATGATTGATGATTCGTGTCCAATTATGGACCAGGGAATATTTCAAATGCATATCGCCGTGTGTTCTTCAGCAACGTGTGGATATTTTCCTTGTCACACCGCAAGATGAATGCGAGTTGAGTTTAAGTAGTATTGGAAATCTGCCAGTATTCCTTAAATTCAACTCACATCTAGTCCTTTGGTAGACTTTTCTTAAATGGTAGATGAACTAAGACGTTTTTATAAAGGAGTGCACCAGACTGTAACTTACTCTATTTCTTCAAAAAGTGTGTTGGAAGTAATTTGCCATGGAGAAAGTTGGATTAAATCAGGGTTGCATTGAAAAAGATAAATTTGTGATGAAATAAAGCCAGGAATGACTAATTTTCAGTAATGATTTATAACAAATTGAAAACTTTTAAAAAAATTTTTAGTTTCCCGAAGGCCTTTATAAATTGCTTACGTAGTTTACTGTCCATTTCAGATATTTTGCTTAGGTTAAACAGAGTTTATGAGCTTGATTTTGCCATTCCGTTTCAAGATGACTAAGTTATCGCTGACAAAGAAATAAAATATCAATAAATAGCTTTTAATAATGTGATAGTGTTCTTTATAATAGGAGGATATTATTAGAATATACCTTAGTGGTTAAAGTATATTAATATCAATATATTGTATACTTTTTAAGAAGTCACGTAAAATTCAATTCAAACGAAATGAATTTCCCGTCTTTAACTTTATAAAATTTAACACATCTTAAAAGATTAAAACTAATTAAAAAAAACTTTGGGATAAATTCAGCATAATAGGAATCGAAGCTTTTTCTTCTCATTAAATACCGAAAAAGATTGATTTAATATCGTAAAGGAGTTAGATAAATCTGATTCTCATAAAGGGTTGAAAAACATTAAATTTTTTATAACAATGTAAATAATTATAATATATGTGTGTTACCATAATGTTTATTTATATTAATAATTGTAAAAATGCCATAGAATTGGTTGACTTTAGCATATAATGATTAGAGTACAAACACAATGATTATTAATTTACAATAAAATTTATGATATGTAATAAAATAGTTTTTATTTAACTGTATATCAGTTGTTTTTCTAATAGTAGTCTAGAGTTAACATTATTTCACTTCCAATTTTTATTCTCAGATACTGTTATTTAGTTACCAATTATGTGGATGAAAAAGAAAAATCATTATCATTAATTACATCAATCTGAGAAATAATAGTAAGAAAAAATTCTTAACAATTTACATATGTTACATATGAATATCATAAATAGAAAATAGTAAATATTAAGACTAGAAGATGTGTAATAAAGGATTATCATCAACTTCATGCCTGAACCTAAAAACAGAATATAAGAAACTTATCACTTATAAATTCTCTTACTTGGGGAGGAATGAATTTCCTCTCATCAACTTGATACACAGAACAACTTGATTTTGTTAGTTTTTTTCAAATGGCGGGCACTAAGTGATTAACCCTTGGCCACAACAAGGCAAGAAATTGCTACTCACTTCTTGTTAAGTGGTGGGCACCTTTGAGCCTAATCACGGAGATGAGTAACAATACCGAACCGAGATTCCAACCCAGAGCCAATTGCTTAGGAGTCAAGACTGCTAACCACTCAGCCATCAGTCGGCCTTATATTGTAAAGTTGATGTTGGTTTTTTTAAAAAAGTTATCGCACGATTTGTGATAATTTAAATTAGGGTAAGCAATTGGTGTTTTTACAAAAATTTATAAGCAAACATGTAATGAAATAAAAAGCAATTAACGTCAAGGAAAATGTATTTTAAAAAGAAAATTTCCCTCCAACAAACAGCGGATCATTTCTGTAATATAAAATCTCACTAAAGTGGTATTTTACAAAATGTTTTGAAACTATAAATAAGAATAACAATTCATGTAATAAACTGAGATATTCTATTCTTATAAAATGTATATTCACAATTATCGGACAAAAGATTGTTAAGTGTTGTACTATCAAAGATAACAAAACTTAAAAACTAATACGAAGGAAAAGTAATAGTTTAAAATCACTGTCATTAAAATGTTCTCTCCATCAAGATAAAGTGATTCCTTCTTGTTATATATTTTAAAGCGTGCCATACAATTTCTTTATATACCAATAATAACGTAATAAAATGTTTCATTGCTTACCATGATGTCATATTTATAATATATTAAAGATGTTAACATAGCTTCTTGTAAATGTAGTTGGGAGTACAATAAAGCATTTAATTTATTAAAAGTTGTAAAATATTTTTGTGAAAATTTTTTAAAGTATAAAATATAAGGAAAACATAAATTTTTTTAAGTTTGCCGACAAAAAATTGAAAAAAAAATTTTTTTTTTCATAAAAAACAGGTAATATTCATCATAAAATTCAGGTACTATATTTACTTTTATGGATTTGTTACAGTTATAAATTATATTAATAGGTTGAAAATTGATTTAAAAATGCAACGTATTTAGTCTTTATTCTTATTTTTATTCTCATGTATAAATTTATATATTTAAAATTAACCAAACATGCAACATATCTAATTATGTTTCGCTTAATTTCTGATTTTAACTGAACTGAAATACAGAAAAAAGTTATTACGTAAAATGAACCCCTTTGACTAAATAAGATAAAATCCATGCCATTTTCATATTTATAGTTTAATAACACTAAATCAATGAGTTTAATAATAGTAAATTGGTATAACAAATTCAGTTATGGACCTAGATATAGATTAAATATTTGGTTACCTATATTCAAGAAGTATTCAGGTAACAAAGATTTTTAATCAAGAGAACCGCGTTTATTATGGGGAGATAAACCTAATTGAAATTTGTTCGAAGAGGTAAACTCCTCTGAAATGCTCATACATCGATAAACAAATGTTTAAAAGTGTTGTTGATTTTACTCTTTGACATACTGAATATTTGATATGATACGAAAAAGTATTTGATTTGTGAATATTTGAAGTATGAATCTACTGAAAGTAATACTTTAATATTGCATACTGAGCAGCCTAATTGTTGAAAAGTGTTGTGTAACCTCTTGATGTTTACTGTTTGCCCTTGTGGAAGGACTTTCTATAGATAATGGTCCAAATGTCAAAAGGAAGAAACCTGGAAAAACCATAAGATATCAAGCTATTTGTTACCATAATAGATCTGCATGTAAAAAGCAAAAATTATATTTTACCTCTTAAGAGTTTTTGTTAGAATCTCTTAAGAAGAAATTTATTGAAAGCTTTACATTTGTGTGTTTCAATTTGTTAGCAAAAATCAGTTAACTTCATGACTATCATATGATGAAGTGAAAAAAATTTGAGCACAACAAAAGCAAAAAAAAAAAGAAAAAAAAGGTTCTGCTTTTAATGAATATTTTATAGATTTTTAAAATTTTGTTATAATAAAAGATCAGCTTAGAAAACATTATTATCAGTTCTTCATAAATATTTGTAATTCTTCCATTTACAATTTAATTCATTTATTTTACTACTATATGGTTTTTTTTAAAGTGTATTGCCTATTGTTAGAATCTATTGCTTTTTAGTGAGTGTCCATTTTTATATGAATTTTATTTAGGCTACATTAATTTATTAATAAAATTTTCAGTATTGAATTTTAGATCTTAATTTACAAAAACCAAGGAAAGAAAAAGAAATTTGTCATAAGTTTTATATTATCATAATAGTGTTTCACGCACACACAGAGAAAGCATATAATTGATTATCAAATAAAGCTGTATTTTAACCGACTTTCAAAAAATATATTCCAAGTATTCAAATGCCACAAACACATAAAATTAAGCAGACACTTTACCAATTAAGTCATTCCATTGCTTCTCATAAAGAGTTATTCTTTATTATGAACACTTGCTCTGTAAAATGGTGAAGAATCATTTTATATACCTTTTACTTAATTAATGCTCATTAATTCACGCACACGCATAGAATCCTCATTAATTAAGTCAATAACTTTTATTTTAGAATCTGCTTATTCATTTGCTTATATTTTTGTAAAAGAAATGAAACATAATTAAGAAAAATATTCAATGCTTTAAAATTTTAGCGATTTAAAGTTTAAAACTTTAGCCTTGGACTCGCTTTGCTTTTCAAGACCTAAATGCGGAATACTAGTCTTTAGGTGTCAAAACCATTTTGAAATATTTCGATTTCATGTTGAAAAGATTTTCATTAGGAAAAAAATCATGGGAAAAATATACGACATCTTAAAAATGAATGAATAGTTAGAAGAGAGAAAAACATTATAAAAATGTCCATCGAATAAAATTTAATTATATGTTAGAGCTATAAATTTTCTGATTAAGAAAGAAAGATGATTACGTTAAGAACGTTGCGTCAGATCGAAAAACTACATTTATACAGTTGAATAGTTTACATTCCATTCATATATTTGCATGAGTTTCATTTCATGCAAATATATGAATGGAAATAAAAATGTTTTAATATTATAAAGAAAAATGTTGCCTTAATATTGTTGATAACAAAGTATTAAACATACATAGAATATACACTTCTCATTCAATTAATATTTAACAAGTAATGGAGTTTTAAATTAATAGAATATCGATAATCTGTCTACTTTTTAATCGCAACTCAAGAAAATTGTCAATTTTCAACAGAAGCCAAGATAAATGACTTCTTCTGGGTGAAAAAGAATTCAAAATTAAATTCATAGACAAAGTCATATTTTAAACTAAAAATTTATGAAAGAAAATTTTAAATAATTGATCTTAAAAATAAAGATGATTTTATTCACTGTTTTCATTTTTCTAAGGCCTTCTGTTAATTAAAATTAAATATTATAAAGTATAATATCGATCCTATTTGAAATTATTTTCAGTAGGATCATACAATACTTAATTGAATCATATTAATAGTATCGATCATATTTGAAGCTACTTTCAATGTTTTTAAGAATTATGTAGCAGATGTTAGTTTTCTGCGAGAAGCTGGAAGCAAAAATATGAATATCTAGAAATGAATAACTTTATAATTTGTTATTTCTTTGTATAACATTATTTAAATGAAACTAAACAATTTTTCATCAAAAAATCTTTACTAGAATTTAAAAAAAAATACTTTATCCCTTTTCAAGAATATTTTGCTTTTTATGTCATTTTTAAATAAGTAAAAACTGTTACATTGACACATTACAGTTTTCACAAAATTATACCGATTTTATTTGACTTTAAAATCCTATAAATTATATTTTAAATCATTTCCAGTACTTTATTACTCATTGTAAAGCATACCTCAAAATTCGAAATGCGCTAAATATCTAGAAATTATTTTTTTTAACAATGATAACTTCTTGTGATAAAAAAATCTTCATTTTTTTTGTAGTCACTCTATCGTGATTTGAGTCTGTATGTCAAGATATTAGCTTGGTATATAGACAAAAGACTATTTTTGGACTCAAGCAATTACAGATGCATAAAGTGATTGTAAGCTAATTCTTGATTTACTGTCTCATTATGATTTGTGTCCATATTCAAAGATTAGCTTCGGTAAACAAAAGTATCATTTTTTAGTTACAAGTAAATACTGGTGGATAAAGTGATTGCAAGCTAATCCTTGACTTACGGACTCATTGTGAAATGAGTTCGTATGCTTGGTTAGGTGGATTAGTTTGATTAGACAAAAGTACCTTTTTGTGCTCAAGTAATTACAGATGCATAAAGTGATTGTAAGCTAATGCTTGACTTACTAACTCATTGTGATTTGAGTCCGTATGTTGAAGATTATCTTGGTTAAACAAAAGTAAAACTTTCGGGTTTAAGTAATAATAGATTCACAAAGTGATTGTAATCTAACCACGTATGTTCAGGATTAGCTTGGTTAAACAAAAGTACCACTTTTGGGTTCAAGTAATTACAACTGCATAAATTACAACAATTTATGTTCATGATAGCTCTAGATTATGTATCAATAATAATGATTTACTAAAATAAATGTAGATGAAATGTTATTAAAAAGAAATTACTTTATTAGTTTATTTCACGTATAAAAGAATTAAAAATATTTTTACAAATATTTTTGATAAAAAAATTAATTAATGATACTTTCATTCCTGTGTCCTTTCTTTTTCTAATTCTTTATTAGTTTCGCGTCAAGTACTATTGTTAAAAGTAACGATTACGCAAAATCAATCTTTTGTTTTTTTTAATTTCAGAGCACAATAAAACTACAGAAAGACCAAGAGAACAAAATAAAAGAGCTTCAAGACTTATTAGATCAACTCAGAAAGCAGCTAAAGACTAAGGAAGACACCGTTTCCAAGTTGGAAAAAGAAAAGTCAGATCTCCAAAAGAAACAACAGGCCCTCTTGGACAAAGACAAAGAAGCTCTGGAAAAGACGGCTCAAGAGCTTTCCAAGATGAGGACCAAACTATCTGAAATGCAGGCCTCTCAGGATGAAGTCAAGTCTGAGAACAGAAAGCTCAAGCAGGAATCCAAAGAGAGCAGCAAGGAGCTGAAGCAGTCCAAACAGGAACTGAAGCAGGCTAAAGATGAGCTAAATCAACTGAAGCAGGAGTTGATGAAAAAGCAAGAACCTACTACTGATAAATCGAAGGCCACTGTGGAACAATTGAAAGCAAAATTGGCACAGTCAGAAGCTCTTTGTGAAGAATTAATGGAAGAAAATGAAGAAATTAAAAAAGAAGTAAGTTTGATTTTTAGCTATATTTTCGATGATTTTTATTCGTCTGTTTATCTATTCAACAATAAAGTTATTGAATACGTGTTTACAGAGTAGTAAATAGAAATGAATTATTTATAATGAGAAATTCCTGTTCCCCTTATTTTTCAAGATTTGAATTTATTCCTGAGTAAAATATTGTTTTTTTGTCTTTGATTTGTAAGTGAAATTCCTCTTGGGACTTTATATTTATAGTGTAACTTTAAAACCACTTAAAATAATACCTTGAACGTACGCGTGTGGGAAGAAAGAACCATAGAGTTAAAAAATTAACAAGAGGAATACTTAATATCTTTACCTTGTTAACTCTTAAATTTTTTGTTTAAAATATATAGATATGATATATATATATATTTATCTACTAGTATATATATATATATATATATATATATATATATATATATATATATATATATATATATATATATATATATATATATATATATATATATATATATATATAAGTAAAATTTTATGATATACATAAAAGAACCCTTTTTATGTCTGCAAAATAATTATTAAATATTGATTCCTGATTAAGTGAAAAATACTTTATTGTTGATTAAGCATATGCACTAATTAACGTGTTAAGACTTAATACCTTGCCACTTATACAATACAAAATTTTTATTTAAAAGCTCGAGAAATTTGACTAACAATAACTTATAATTTTCAGTATTTAACTATTAGAAATTAATTTCATCATTTTAAAATATAGTAAAAGATTATTAAACATAGCAACAAAGCAGAAGAGTAAAACTTGGTTTTTCTTGAAAGGCAATTTGAAACTGAAATAGCAGTGACAGGATATTCTAAATCACCAATAAATTGACATTAAGAATTTAACTCACGATCAACTTTTGGGTTTAATGAAAGGGACTTTTTCCCCTGTGAAGCAATTTTATATATAAAAGCAAATTCATAACATCATGTATGATAATGCATTTTGGCATGAAAACTTATATTCTTAAGTTGGAGTAGTAAATTTCATGTACTTCCTACTAATACGAACTTCACTTCATTAAATGCATTTATCTAATACATTTCAACAGCCATAATAATTTTGTGTTCTTGGACAACGATCAACACCAACAGGTGTTAATTTTGCTCGTTTTAGGTATTAATTTTATGGCCGATATCACAGTGAAGCGTTTGATCATATTATTGCTCGATTACTATATATGCTAAACAATATTTAAGAAGTGTTTATTACTGCTTTTTTGGGTTCTAGGACAAAATTTAAAAGCTTATTCAGCTTTCTATCAAATTTATAATGAATTTTTTATTATGAAACTACATTATAAACCAAAAATGGGTTGAGTGTAGAAGCGGATACCCCTTGGTTTGGTGAAAAATTTAGCAATAAATATTAACAATAAAATTTATTTTCTGGTAAATCTTCTTTTATAATTTTTGTGTAGCGGCAGCAGCCATTTTATTACAAATATCTTGGCGTCAAAAAATCGCCAAAAAATCAGGGGTACCCGTTTGTAAACTTTTACCACAAAAATAATTAATATTTTTCCTGATTATATATATAATTGTTCTAGGGAACAACTATAACCTTTTTAAGAAAAATTGGAATGCTTTTAAAATCGTAAATTGTATGCTTTTTTGACATAAGTAAAATTGTATAAAAAGTTCAAAATTAATCACACGGATAATTCATAAGCAGCCTATTAAGTCTATTTAAACTTCTTAGTTCTATCTTTTTTTCGAGCAAAACACATTTTTGGAGCTCTAGAATGCTATCTTTAAGCAATGCAAAAACAAGTAATAAAATTTTTTTTAAAGTCCTACTTAGGTCAACAAGCGAAAATATTATTTTTTTCCATTTTTAAACTGAAAGTAATTAGCTAAATTTTTTATGAATTAATATTTAAAAATAACTATGTTAATATCAAGTGTCACTTTTAAGTTAAAAAAATTATTTGATTTTGAGTAGACAAATAAAAAATATTTCATTAACAAGTGAAAATTTGAACAAGGCGTATAAGGAAGAGTGAACTAATAGCAGAAATTGTGAAAAAAAAAAATCACCTATTATGTCGCATTTTTATTGAAAATGTTTTTTCAAAAAAGTGAATAATTTGCTTACTGTTTTTAAAACAATTATTAATAGCGCAAACTGTCTTTAATTAAAATAACATAATTTCTATTCATATAAATTTACACACATATATCAAAAGAATTTTATGCAACAATATACGTAAAAATTTCAGATTTAAATTGCTATGAATTATTTTTCCTAAAAATTATTGTGTCCTAAGACATCAAATGAATCAGTAGGTAAGTGATGATAATATATTTCAAGAAACTAAGATACATTTTAAAGTCTTTGAAAATAGCATTTAAAAGAAATAAAAAAAACTTGAAAATAAGCCAATTTTAAGCTCCTAAATGACTCTGCCACATCTGCAAGTGTTGTAGCACAAGAAGAGATTTTAATTTATTTATTTTTAAGAACAAATCTTTTAATGTTATATTTTGAAAGAGAAACATATAACACATTTTATTTTATATATTTGAGTTAAAATAAAATTATATTATTTTGTATGCGTTTTTTATTAATCTTAAATTGATTTGTCCTACAACAATAAGATTTTATTATATTTTATTCTTTACTGCTAACTATAAAGTAACTAAGAAAAAACTAGCGTAATATTTATCTTAAAAATTACTATTGTTTCTTTCAATATTTCAAAATGTGTTTTACATTTGAAATAACTTTCAGTTACAATCTGAGAGTTAATTAATTTATATTGATTATACTGAAGAGATATATCGCAAATATTTAATAAATTTGAATCCCTTATTTAATTTGAAATGCAATATTTAACTGATAATTTAATTACTTCAAAAGTTTCACTTATATAAACATTTAAAATATATTAATTTAAAATCATTTTTATTTATTTTTCTGTTCAGAAATTTTTTAAAAATAATTCTATTAGAGAAAAAGGTTTTTATTCTCACTAAATTATAAGATAATATAAAGTGCTCACAGAATTTAAACTCTGTATGTATTATTAAAGTGTCAAATATAAATTCATAAAATATTTTTAAAAAAAGGATATTTAATAATTATAGATCATTGAGGTATGCAAATGAATATTCCATTTCCTGTATAATAATAAAATTGTAAATATGATCAATTTATGTTGTTTATATTTGTAAGTTCAATGATCAATATTTTTATTAGTAATCAATGTATTATAATCTACATATCAATGATCTATAAATTACACAAACTTATGAGAAACATTAATTTTATATATTCTACATCAAAATTCTTACAATATATTTATAGAAATTAATTGATAAGTTCAAATAATATTAATAAATTTGATAACAAATAGATAAATTCGATAATATTAATAAATTAAATTCGATTCGATATAATTCCCATTAAAAGCTATAATTTAGTGGTGAAAAATAATATTGCTTATCTTAAGAATTTTGGCTCATTGTACAGGATAAGATATACCTTAAGCACATACTTAGAAACTAAAAAATCAATTTAGAAGGAATGTAATCGCTAATATATTTTATTTGTTGATGTTTTCGAACACTTTGTGATGTCTATTTTTGTTGTAGATATCTACAAAATCATATTTAAAATGATAATAGATTTTTAGTTTATTAATTGTATGTTAATAGAATTATAGATTCGGTTTTCTATTTTACTAAAAGATTCCAACAATATTTATGTAAAATTTTGGATATTAAGTAATCTGTAACATACAGATCCAATAGAATTTTCTTATAAAAGTTGTAGATATATTTATAGGATTATAGATTCTCTTTTTACATGTTTAACATGATATCTATTCTTGAATACATATTTGTGAAATTTTATAATGCATACAATCATAGATACGTATTCAAGAATACATTACATATTCGAGAATATATTATACATTCAAGAATATATATTATATAATATTTATAAAATCAACACGTTTTGGTATTAGGATTAACATCATGTAAAACACATTAGTAGTTTATTTAAAGCAATTTTTCTTTTCTCGAAGGTGAGAGACTTAGAGCAAGAACTTGAAGAGCTGCATGATAATTTTCGTGAGGATCAAGCTTCTGAATTCCGTGGTTTGAAGAAAGAACTGGAAACAGCTACTAAAAACTGCAGAGTACTGCAGTTCAAACTTAGAAAAGCAGAGAAGAAATGTGAACTGTTAGAACTCGACCGTCACAGCCTAGAGGACAAGGTAGAAATGACTTCTTAATTTTCATTAAATTTGCTTTCGTATTTAGTAAATTTGAGGATGAGTACTTTATTAAGGTATACAATTTTCTTATTTTAATTGATAATAACTAATGAAGCTTATAATTATATTCAATGATTCAAGGCTTTTTCTTGATTCAAAGCTCAAAAAATATCAATCACACAATTTAGAAAATTAATGACATCTTATGAAGTAGCTCTTAAAAATGTGGAACCATGCTTCATAACAACAATTATATTGTTAATTATAAAAATAGTTCATTAAACAGAATTCTTATCATAATTTTAAAAGAGTTAGGAACTTAGATGGTAATAGCCAAAGTTCTTTGATATCTGTTATGATGTTTCACAAGGTCCGAGAGTAATAGGTGATAAAATTTTACTGGCATATATATTGCGAAGGAAAAGTTCTGAATTTTGCTATTGAAATAAGTTTGGTTGTATTGATATTTAATTATCGATATCTGTTATGATGTTTCACTAGGTCCGAGAGTACCAGGCGGCTGTTCGACAAGACGTGGACAGAAGTAAGTTCAAGGAGCTCGAAAAGGAGTTGAGTTTGGCTCGGAATTTGACATCCAGTTTGAGCAAAGAGGTGAAAGAATTGAAAGAAGATCTTGCCAGGGCAGAAGCTGAAAATGACGCTCTACGTCAGATGTCTGGGGGTGGAACCAGAAGCGTCACGCCCACGTCACAGGTAGCACAGTTCCTTTATTTTATTTTTACACTCATTGCAAGATGCGATTACGTCATATAATATTTATCTTGATGGTGAAAATGAATGTGTCACAGCTTTGATTAGAACCGTCAGAGACTGTTTCCTAAAAATTATATTCAAAAGAGTAGTCATTTATAATTGTGGAAGTAATACACGTAAGAGATTACTCCTATTAAAAAATTAATAAACTTGTATAAAGTTTTAGCACATATTGAATTAGGATTTTTTAACGATCAGATTATAGAGTAATAGCCATTAATATGTTTTCTGAAAATCATCATCAAGGTTTTTATTTTAGTTATGCTATCAGCGAATTTCTTTTTTTTCATTATATTTGCGATTTGTAATGCTGTGGAAAGTGACTATGAATTATTTTCTAAATTTTGTATCAGAGCAAATATATTTTTCCTGCACAAATCATGTGGACAATAGATCAATTTAATTTGTAAATTCAAATGAAAATTACTGTGTCTAGCTGCGAAAAGTATAGTAATAAATGAGACTGTTCAAATGTTTAAATTTGATTCATTGCTTATGATTAGAAGGGCTTATTTGTAAAATCAAAAATAGAAAAGTGGACAGAAGCGAATTTTTCGATTCAATTTTATTTGATGATAATTTATAACGCAATAGCTATTTAAGCTGCGGAGATTTTCAACTTCTCTACACAACTATTTGATGCAGATTTTGATATACAATGGGTGATCGGTTAACAAACAGTTCGGACTACGAACAAATCAGACAACGAACACTTTCGAGAAATATTTTCGTGTTTGGACCATGAACACATATTGGGATAACGAACTAAAACAAATTCTAACGAACAATTCTCGACTCTAAAAGAATAATGAGCAGGGTTCCCAAGAGACCAAAAATCGTTTTTCATCTCTTGAAGTTCTATATTGGAAAACATTTTTTTTCCTAGTATATTTATAGTCAAAGTTATCCATCAGTTTCGGTTTTGATTTCATTGATAACCGAAATTGATTTCATTTTGAGCGCATCTTTTCCTCCTTGTTCATTCACCGTAGGTAGTTTTGAATGACGAATTTTTGAAGGCACAACAACAACAATGCTATTAATTAATTCCGGAAAATCTCGAAAAAGCAAGAAAAGCAATCGACATTGGACATGTTCTCTAACAATACATAAACAAAAAAGGGAAAGGACTGATTATAATATGCAAGACTATATGTATGCATTATTATTTTAACACACTTACTAAGAAATCATATATCCTTTTTTAATTTAATTTTTAGGGTTACCAAAACGAATTAATGGATATCAGAAAAAGATCTATGGTAAATCGGTGATCGGTTTACGAACAATTCGGATAGCAAGTATAGCTTTGTAACAGATTATGTTCTTTAACTGATCACTCACTGTAGATGTATCAAATAGTTGTTTCTTTACTAGAAATAATTGTGAGATTATTTCATTATTTATTCGAACCGTTTGCTTTAATAGAATAACAATCAAGATTAATTGAGAGATAAGAAGCATTTACAGAAATGAAGGAATTTGGGATCGATAAAATATGAAAATTTATTTTGTTATGTCATTTAATATAGCCAGTATATTATGATTTTCGCTCTAAAAATATATTAATTTCTTAATAATAATAAAATGAATATGGGAAAATGATCGTGAAATAAACAATATATTTTGCGTAATAATGAACAATTTTAAGTTTTGTATTAGAATTTTTTTCCGAAGAGCTTTTGAATTGTATGTAAAAATTAAAATGTATATTGTGAAAAGGACTAAAATCTGCTTACCCGTAACTTTATAAAAATATATTCGAGATTACCGTTATTTTAGACTATTTTTAAAAGTCAAACAATATTTTCAAATTTTTAAGTTTTAATCTCTTTTTGTATTTAAAAATAACAAAATATCCGAATATCAAGTATTTTTTTAAGTATATTTTTTTCCAGATAACAATATAATGCTAATTTCAGAGCTAAAAGTTCATTAAAAAAGGTCTTCACTAAGAAAAGATTTTTATTAATATGTTTTTTTCACAATAACTTGTCTCTTACAAATCTTTATACAGAAGCTTGAGTATTAGCTATTTACTGGTTATATTCAAATAATGCAGACAAAAACAAGCATTTAGTTTTTAACTAATTGTATAATTTTTCCATCGTTCACTTTAATATTCTAAGTTTGGTAAGTAGCACTAATTATTGTTATCAATCTCTTGTAAAGAAAATTTAATTGGCATGAAGGATATGGTTACTTTGCTGAATAGTATGATTTATGTCTCTAAATTTAATCTTTTGGCAATAATATAGTACACACTTTTCAATATAGTACACACTTTTCATTTTCCAAAAATTCCAAAAATGACAATGATTGAACTTTAATTTCGATCCATTTTTTTAAACTTTCATTATCTAGTGTAAGTTTCTTAAAGCTTGTTAATTATTCTTACATTCCCTTGACATATTGCTTTTTTATAATTTTGGCAGAAGTTTATATTCTATTTATTAATGGTTTCTTTTTTCCTTAAGTGTCTTTAGTGTTGTCACAAAAGTTGCATAAATATATAATACTTCTATTAATCTTGTACTCAACAATGATAGATTTTTTATTAATATTTGGTATATTGTGCAATATTTATTAAGATTAACTCATAGTAAACAATTCATTGATATGAAAATATTTCAATTGAATCGTGTATATGAATAGAAGTAAATTTCTGAAGGCTTATTTCGTTATAACGTTGATAAAACGAACTCTAAACCACATAAAATAAAAATAGCTGTCTTAAGAAATTATTCTTTGCCAATAATTTGTATTTTGCATTAAAGAAAATACAATAAAGATGTATTAGTGTCTTTTGATATTCACAATAAACAAGCTTAAAAAATATCTTGTTGCATAGATTCAATGTTTTACATTATTTCATAACTATCTGATCAAACAAAATACAATTATTTGGGAATTTTTTAAAAATAATAAATTTTTTTTGCTTTAGTTTTTAGTGGTATAAAATTAAATTTATACTGCTAAAAACAACGTTTTTAAAAAATGTTAGCAGAGATTTGTGAATTACTTTCCTTTAAAATTACTACCACAATTCATGTTTGATACTGGTTAATTTTTATTACATTTTGTTTCTAAATCTGACTTTTGCATTCTTTTTTTTTTACTTTAAAAATAGTTATTTGTTCTAAATAAAGAATGGAAGCTTTGTGGTTGTACCATAGTTTTTCAGTGAGTCACTCTGTTATTTTGCCAGATAAATAATATGCTTCATGTGCCAGAAAAAACATCAATTTAAAATAAATATTTTTAAGAAACAATTTTGTTTCGAAAATTGTAGACTTAAGTAGCCTGAAGTCGGTTATTTAGTTCTTTGATATTCTGACAGAAGACAATATCAAAGATCTAATTTTTCACAATTTTTTTTTGGACTCGGCAACAAAACATTTCTATGCAATAATTTATTAAACAGGAATCATTTCATAACTTGATTATTTATTTCTAAGCGTAAATTTGAAATCAAAGATTTCATTTCCACAGAAGTAATTTTTGGAGTCACCAATAAAACTTTTCTACACAATAATTTATTGAAGTGAAATGATTTCATGACTTTCTTATTTATTTCTGAGTGGAGTGAATTTTAAATGTAATTTTATATTTGTCTCATATTTCTTCAATACCAGTTGCCTTTAAGAAAAAAAAAATTGCTCATATCTGACGTTTTATCCAAGTGATTTGTTTTATATTGTAATTAAGTTATACTTTATAGCACAAGAAAAAGAGACCAAAACACTTCATTCAAGAGACACATTCCAATTTGATTACTTAGAGTAATTACTCGGTTGGAATTCCAAATAAAAGGAAGTAATCTTTTTTTAAATTTAAGGTTATATTAAAGATCATAATATAATGTCCTCAAAATGTATTAATCATTTTAATAGTAATAAGAAAAAAAGAAGACATAGTCGAATAAATTTATTATTATTAACTAAAACAAAGGTGGCCAAGCTCTTTGATAGTCCGAGACATTTTCCAAAATTTGAAATTTTTCGAGAACTGCAATTAAATACGTATTTAAAAAGCAGGCAAAAAAGGTATTAAAAATTTTTTTTACCAAAATTATATTTATTAAAATTATATAAATGAAAGTACAAAATATGTGTATTGAATTTAAATATTAAAAACTTAACACATTTTTTTTACTTCTCTTGATAATTCTTTAAAATTTGGAGACTAATTGGCGACAGTACTTCTATGTGATTCTTTGAGATGTTGGTTAGCTACTACTGATCGGTGTTTTCATATCACGAATTTTAAAAAGGAATAAAATGATTCCCATAAGTACGTTGTTCTGTATATTGAAATAGTTCTAAAAGCAGCCTTTTTTTAATTCAGAATACTTCGATTCTGGTACAAATTTCCAAAATTCAGTAATCAACGTCGACTTACATTTTAATTCTTGAGCCTGATCTTCTCTCGAGTACATTTATCGAGGGCCACAAATAATCTTTCAAAGAGCCCCATGTGGTTAGTGAGCTGCAAGTTGGCCACCCCTGAACTAGAATAAGCTAGCTAAATAAATGTTTATGAAAATGTATTTGGTAAAAAAGAGAAATTATTTCAGAAAACTTGACATAATATTGTACAAATATTTTATTTCTTATTTATAGTAAGTGGATTTCATTGCAGTTAAATTCTTCTCAGTGGGATAGATTTCCAACTTTTATTTAAGAAGAGGTAGGATTTGTATGTATGGAAACTCTATGCATTTCCTTGAATATGGGAATGTATGATTTGTAATATTCTAAAAAAATCATAATTGCAAGTCCACTTCCCTTACACCGCCTCGATATGTGATATGGTACAAAAATAACTTTCGTGACCACAGTAATTTTTAAATGAAAATTTTCTCTTCAAAGCTAAGAAACTTCTTTTCAGCAAACATTTAGTAGATACAATTCAGTTGTCACACAAAAAGTGCTATTTTTGAGAAGCAAAACAAATAAAAATGTATTTGAATATATTTTGATTATTAGCTTAATCTAGTTTGAGAAGAGTATTTATATAAAAAAGATGAGTTTCTTCAAAACGCGTAAAATGTTTTTAAACTCTTTGCTTTATTTGTATGTGCCTGAGATGGATTTTAAATAAATATAAAATCATCTTAGTTAGGTTTATTATAAAGATATTTTATATTAGCAATGATGTAATATTATTAGAAATTAGTGATTTTATCTCTTTATTTTGCTGCTAAAAAAGAATTATTACATATCTATTTATTTTTTATCCAGAGCTATAGAACGTTATGTTTTAAATTAATAATTAAAGAAGTTTAGGCTTTTGAAAATTTTCTATGTTTAGAGAAAAACATTATAGAATTATATACTTTTATTAAATAAAAATGAAATGTAATATAAAAATATATATCAGAGAAAAAAGTTAACTAAAAAATCCAATTAACAGTTTCTAAAATTAAGAAAGATCAAAAACAAACGTTTTTATAAAAACTGGATTATAGTAATATTTGGTAAAAGAGATGCAATATCCTGCATTCTTCTGTGATTTTATAGTACTGAAATAAAGTAAAATTATCTTAATAAGTAAAGAAAATTTAATGCAAGAGAATAAAATAAATAAAATATAAATAGAAAATGCATTTGGAAAAAATAAAAAATCAATTTTTCTTTTTCCCTGAATGATAATTAAACAAATTACGGATTTTTTTGTATTTATTAATTTAGTATTGTTAATTAATTTTTTAATATTTAATGAGTACTTGGGATAATTTACTTATATTGATAGTTTTATACAATTAAAATATATATTCTATATTAAGTGGAACATATATGCAAGTATAATCAGATATGTGTATCTAAATATTGACAAAATGAAATTTCTTTGAATTAAGCAAGGTATTATGGAAAAATTATTAATTTCCATTAATTATAAAATCGGAAATTTTTTTGAACATTCATAAATGTTCGTCTCTTTTTAAAGCTGATACAATCAGTTATTTGTATTTCCGTAAAGTTATAAAAATGAACTTGTTTTTCTTAGAAGTTATAAATATGAAATATTATGATAAAATTCAAAGTTATAAATATGAATTCTTTTTCATTGTATCTGTTAATATTTAAATGCATGCGTTAAGTATATAATCAATCATTTGATTTATTACTCTTTACCAATTGTTTATTACTTAGAATAACTTCCACCAAATAAACTTCTGTATTTACTTTTGAAATTTGCCAGTCAATCATTTCAGTCAAGAATTCAAGTGTTGAAAGTTAAATTAAAATAAAATTATTAAGACACCACAAGATTCTATTTCCAATGAGTCTCATTTAGTGTTTGGTAAAAATACAAGCCAATGTACCAAATAATCTTTCTGACAGTCATCATTTTTTAACTGTCTGGAAAAATTTTTTAACATGTTTTGAAACTTAGAGTATTACTGAATATTTTCGAAGAATATTTTGAAACGTGAGAAGTATATGTAAAAAGAATTTCTGCATGGATTTCGAATTTTCACGTCTTTAATCTATAAATTACATCAACTGTTGACATTTCTTAAATAAAAATTATGAATTCATTCGTATAACAATTACAAATTTAATGTGATTATGAAAAAATGAATAAGTATAAAAAATATGTACTTAATTTTTAACTTGAAAGGAAATTCTAAATAGATTCCAAACAACAATACAAGTATAGTTTCTCAACTACTACACAATTCTGAAATTGTAAAATCTTTAGTAAATAAGTAATTTTCCTACTGAAAACAAAAAATATTTGTCAAAGTGAAATGTAAAAATAGTGTTAGACGAAATACAAATCTAAAAATACAGAATTCAAATTACTGAAAAAAATAATCAAAATTATTTGCAATCAAATCTTGACGTATTTGGTGTTATTTAGATAATTAATATATTTATTTAAGCTAGCGTTATTTTTGAGGATACTGTAATTTACTATTATAATTATTTTAATTTAATAATATCCCAATAATTTTTCATCGTCGTTTCGCGAACTTCTGTGAAAGGGTAAATATCGATTATTAAAGAATTTTAATTGTTTCACGTTCAGTGCTGAAGCTCTTACTTTTAGTTACTGTGGTCATGTTAAGATTACATGGAATTAGTTTTTCCTAATTTATACATGTTGAATTTAATTAATTTAAAAAATTATCCATTATTAATTATATTTAAACTTGAAACATCTACTCCTAATTATGATTGATTTGTTTTGACAAAACAATTTTTAAATATTAAACCATTTTTGAGAGTTAAAATACCTAATATATTTTAAATAGCAAATTTATAATAAGCAAAATTTATTGATTTAAATTATGGAATCTTAAAGATTCTTATAGATTCTTCCAATTCGATAATTGTTGTAGCTTTTAGTAAATTAAAATAGTTGTATTATGTCTAAACCTATAATTAGGAAACGGAAGATCAAATGTCTTTCATATAAACTACTTTTAATTTATGAATTTGTATCCACATTTTTTCAAGTTTATACTTTTTCACCTTCCACTTTGTTATTATCTAAGTTGAAGTGATTAGCACTTAATAAATATGAAGAGATCATCAAACCTATAATAATTTTGAGGAGCAAAAAAATTGACTGATAAGAATTTATTTCCATACGTGATAATCGAGAGCGAGTATTCTTTTTGTTGACATTAGACCTGAGTGTTTCCTTCAACCATATGCCCATACGAAGTTTTTTAAAGAGATTATTTAAAAGCCGGCACACGAGCATAGCCTGACAAATCGATGGGGGTAAGTTGTTATTTTTGGACTATTCACGAATAACCGCTTGGGAGGTATGACGTAAAATAAATTTATGGTGTAAATATTTTTATTATAGTTACGACTCTATGTGCTTGGAAAAATCGTATCTTTTGAAAACATTCCTTTTCAGACTTGTATGATTAAATAAATGACGTATTGTAATTAGTAGCCAGCAGTGATTAACAAAATTTAATAAACTGTGGTAGGCTCAAATGGTTTGTTAATTAAATGTAAAAATAAAATTACTTTTATTGTGTAGATAGATAAATTAGACATATGGTAATCGATAATTACCAACAATAGATTCTTGGTGATGATATAATTTTTAAGATATTACTTACAAATTTATAAAACCGTAGGGGTATTTTAAGTAGCTTGAAAAGGTTTAATAAATTTGTTGTTTGATTTGAAGTACTAATTTGATATTAAGATGGTTATTTTCTTTAATTATTATTGTCACTACACTTCGCTGTATGCCGACCGATGGCGAAGAGGATAGCGTCCCTAACTTCGAAGCAGTAGGTCCCAGGTTCGAGTCCTAGTTCGGGCATGGATGTTACTTTCTCTCTTCGTGTTTGTCTTTCTTTATCACTTCACTTCGGAGCGAAGATGGCACACCCACTGGATATCCCACTATATGAGATGCCATCATTTCACTCATTATTCAGCTGAAAAGGTCTAAGGGTAGTCGGGTATTAGAAAAAAAAACTTTTTTTCGCTGTATCAGGTTTAAAAAGGAAAAATGGAAAGTTATAGGTATTTGTGAATGTCAGAAAATTTAACTTTTAGTTTAAATAATATTATTAAAAATTTAGTATAATGTTTGAATTTGAACTCTTAGTGATATAAAAAAAATTTACTTGAAAATTCACTTTATAATTTTTAATTAAATGCCGAATGTTTTAAAAATTTACTTAAGATTTATTTTAGCGATACGATTTGTTAATTATCGATGTTTGATCTTAAACACAGCTCTTTCTTTATAAAAACAGTCATAAATAAAATAAAAATGTATCTGAGTCATGTTTTTGAGTTCATTTCTTTCAATATGTAACATGAGTACATGAAACATTCATCATGATCATGTTTTGAGTTCTCCCGGTTGACACTCTAGTGAGTCAACATTTTTCTTATTTTTCAAAGTAATTTAATAATTTAAATGAAAGCGTAGTTAAATTTCATTTCATTTTTCACATAAAACATTTTTTATTTATCAAAGTAATAAAATGGTTATAAGCATCTTGTATTATACAGAAAAAGAAGCTATTTCAAAATAAACTAAATTTTCCTATATAATACAGAATCTTCTTCAATAAATACTTGAATAAAATCATATGTTTATAAATACATGAGCAAAGATTATTTTGAGTTATAAAATTCCTAATCAATAACAAATTTGAAAATTAAATGTCAATTTGAATTAACTTTTAATGATTTAAAAATATATAACTTATTGTAGGAAATAAATATGAATACAGTGTCAGGTATTCATATTTATTTCATATTTAGTTTTACCCCTTATTAAATGCGTTAACTGTTATTAATAACTGATGAATATGAAAAAAACAATTGTAAATGATTAAAACCAACATGAGATAATAATTTTGATATCATCATTTAATTAAATTATAATTTTCTGCATTCGATTCCTTGGTTGAAATAATTTGACTTGAAAAATAAATGTCTGTCTTTTTAATATGATGAATGTTTAAAATTTTGTGAAAAATAATATAAATTATCTGCAAGTATAAATAAAAACCTGAAATAGGTCTTTCTTTACCAAAGATTCACGTTTGATATCAATTTGAAAAAAATGTTGCATTTTATTTTAGAAACATCTTTTAGGTTGATGTATATATGCATTGAGGTAAAAATTTGAGCGCATTTATTATTTTCACTAAGATGTTCGGATAATAAATTTAAATCTATTAAAATTACATTAGAGCAAAAATATAATATGTCACAATAGAAAATATAAATAACAACAGTTTATAATAATAATCGGGTTTCTACAAAAATTGTTAAAATAGAATATATATTTGAAAAGAAATGTTTGCACGCCAATGTAAGTTATGGTAAGTTGCTTAAAAGTAAATCAGTAAATAATTAATATTCCAGTGTAATCCATTATTGTCAATTATAATTTGTAATCATCTTGGAATTTGTAATACATAAGTTTAAATGTTTATATATTATGTGTTATATGACTTTTGGGAAACAATAAGAATATTAGATTATTTGAGCTATTTTTGTAAATTTGAAAATTTGTACTAATATTCAATCTAGTTTCAATCTGATGATAGTAGTGTGTACAGTCTTTGAAGAATTATTACACAAAATAAATATTTTTTTATTAAAATAACTGCATGTATTGGAATGCAAGGTTGTTAGAGAAATAAATCTTCTCAAAATTTTTTGTTTCATTCCATTTAAATAATTTCGTAATATGATAATATGTTTAATAAAATAAAGTACTCCGTAAATTACTGCCATTTTTACTTTAAGCTGGAGATCCTTAGTAAAAATGCCATTACTATCAGATTTCAAACTAGGAATGATGTGTATTCAAAAGAATGACATGTATTCAAACTAAAAATGACATATATTTCAAACTAGGAATGACGTGAATTTCAAACTAGGAATAATTTCTATTTCGTTCTATTTAAATAATTTTGTAATTTGATAATATACTAAATATAAAATCAGGTATTTCTTTCATTACTGCCATTTTATTTTTACTTCAAGCTATTGATCCTTAGTAATAACTGCATTATTATCAGATTTCAAATTAGGAATGATGTGTATTTAAACTAGCAATGACGTGTGTTTCAAATTAGGAATGATTTTTATTTCTTTCTCTTTAAATAATTTCACAAATATGATAATATACTTAATAAAATAAAGCATTCCATTCATTGCTGCCATTTTTTTCTACTTCAAGTCATAGATCTTCAGTAAAAACGCCATTACCACCTGATTTCAAACTAGAAATGATGTGTCCAGCTTGTGTAGTTTATTTTCAAACGTAGTTTTAAATTTCAGCATCCAATGTGAATAGTATTTACACATCAGTGAACAACACCGTTTTCCAAAGTTCTGAGTATTTTTAAAGAAATGTTTTACTATCCGATACTTCTTTACGATTTATTTACGAAATAAAGAAGTATATTACGTAAATAATTCTGTTAAACAACAGAATAATTTCCGTGATATACATTTCTTTATTCTTTTATATACTTATTTATTGAAGTAATTTTGGTCACATCTGAATGCGTAAAGAGTTTAAAAACTAAGTAATTTTATTGCGAACTGCAATAAATTGTTTCAAGTGATGTTAAACAAAAGTGTTGTCACTTCGATACAATGTGTGGGAAGGGTGTAAAATTTAGTGTTTCATATCTGTAATAAAATATAATTCTGTTTGGAATAATTTCTGTTTATAAACAAAAAATATTGGCTGGTGATATTTAAATACTAAAATTTAAAGGAAGGAAATACGTATTTAAATACACATTTAAATGTGTAAATCCAAAGTGTTACTTTAAATGATATTTTTGGGAACTACTAAATAACAATTAATATTCAAAATCATTGAGCAGAAACAAATCGCTAAAGATCAGATTCCCAGATATCGAATTATTTCCTCTAATTAGAATATTTCATCACCATTCCTTACTTCATTAGCTAGTATGACGACTAATTGCAGGAAGAAAACTAACAGAATAATTAAAAAAAGGGGAAAGTCTATGTTGATGCGGTAGCAATGTCCTTCTGTGTCACAATGGAAGCCAAGTCAAAATCCGATGAGATCGTCTGCTCCGCTAAACAATGTCGTTTGGACTCAAGCCAAGGATGTTGCTTGTTGCCACTAAAAATAACTCAAAAAACTGATGCACTTGCTTTCGAATTGCTTACTAGGTGGCTGAGGTTTCAAATGTTCTTTTTTTCCAATTAATTTATTGCGTTTTAATTCTAAATTTTGCATTAAATGTTTCACTTTGTTAAGAGAAACTGTTAATAATATGTGAAGTTAAGAGTTTAATAAAATGAAAATAGGTGCCTTATGTGTCTGTTGAAATTTATGGGCAGAATTAGAATTAAGTGGCAATGAAATTTCTAATAATCAGTATGGATTGCATCCTCTACAACTAAGACAGAATTATTAAAAATGAAATGCTTATAAAAATAATGCATAAAGGAATTTCAAATATAAAAAGTCAAGATAAATATGGCATTACTATTTCCTTTTGAACAGTTGTTAAACAACAATTTATTCCACTTAATAAAAAATGTATCGCTCATAACCATATTAGATAGAGAATGAAAGTTTTTATCGAACTGTGTTCTTATGTTTTTGTGTGTTCATACTGTTCTATTTGAGCTGTTAGTTCTATTTCTCACAAACTATTATTCTATTATATTCTTGGGAAATGAAACACAATTCTTGAAATACACAGTGTGAAGAATTCAACATAGTAAATTTAATCAATTAAGAAAAGTGATACGGTTACATTTTCTAAATGTTTAAATATGTGTATTTAAATAAATCGCTGATGGCATATTTAAAATATGTGCTTCTCATGGATGTTTGCATCACAAATATAAATACATTTATTATCGTGGCAAATATATTAGATATATTTCTAATTAAGAGGACTTTAAATCATTGCCACACGAAAATGAAAAAAATTGAGACGGCATTGTAAACGAGAAAATGCACCCTTTTTGTGTAAGCAAAAGCAGGAAATTCTTCTATTATTTCATATAATTATTTCACTAGTAACTTAAGCAGTTTCTGATACATCATGCGCAACTGTTGACAGTAACACTGTGTACCAAATAGTCAGTATTGTTTCCTCTACCATGTAAGAAAGACATGAAGGATAATCACTGTCACCATTGTCGCCTTTGGAATTTATCTTAGTCTGGAAAAATGCCATGATATTCTAGTTTGGCTTGTGTCCCGGACAATAAACCTTGATATTATCATATATAGATGTTCTACATGAAATCCTCTTAAATTGATTTTTATTTCTCTTCCGATGATTAGATTCATCAATATTTTTGGGTGATATGTTTTTTAGCTGAATCAATTGCCATTGAAAAATTTTTTTTTGATGAACTTGATCATATACCCGAAAGCAGCAGTAAGCATACATAGATTAAATTAATGAAAAAATTACTAAATACGGAAACAGATAGGAAAAGAAGAATGGAAACATTTTAAGATAAAAATTCTTTCAATTTGATTAAAGAAGAATTAACAAAATTTAGAAACACCTTAAACTTTTAATAAATTTTCAACAGGTGGTATTGTAATGATGCTGTTTCTTGTATGTAGTAGGTGAATTAACCAAACTTCCTTTTCAACACCTATCGAAAATGGCAACGAAACTACAAATTAAAAGTGACTTATAACACTAAATTATTTTTGGTTGTAAAATCGTTAAATAACTCTTTTTTTGTTTAAAAATTTGATATGAATGATATGAAGCTTACACAAAAATTAAAAAAAATTGAAAATATAAGGAAATTTCGCAGCAGGCATATAAATACAATGATTATAACAGAAAAATTATATAACATATAAATTCATATTAATTTTTGGTTTGATGGATATTTACATTTAAAATTTCAATTTTTGTTTTCTTGGGTGTATCTAATAATTTTGTTGTTTACAGATTTTCTATCAATTTAACTATTTTGCGAACAAAATTATATCTTTTAATTAAAAACTGAAATTAATTAAGGACATTACTTTTAATCTAAATATATTTTATGTCTAATAGTTGTATATTTTTATATTACATTTTTTTTTATCTTTTCTTGAAATGTTCACTTAATATATTTGTTCATTAAACCACGATAGCAGTTATATAATTCATCTTATATCGTGTATTTATCTAAACTAAAACAAATGGATAATAAACCAATGAATTTTTATAAACTGGAAAAAAATCAATTAATTTAAGTATTTATTGGGATGTTAAAGCCTCAATATATTTTTTATTTTAATCAAATAAAAAATAATTAACTTTAACTTTCATTATAAGTTCCTTATCTTAAATAGACAATTTAATATCAAGAATTTTTCAATTACTGGATGCTTAAAGTTTATCAAAAACGAAAACTGGATTTTAATTGAAATTTTTATTGAATAGAATCGTTTCCACAGATATTGCAAGTTTGTTATAGAAATGCAAGTTTTGTTGTGAAAATGGGAAATTATTTCTATTTCTTTTAATTTAAAATTCGCGATCTTATTTTTGCTTAAGAGAAACATTAATTTTGAAACATGAAAAGAAAGATTTAGAAATAAAGATTAAGATAACAAAGAAATAACCTTTCTCCTAAAAATTATCAACAGTAAAAATTTATTCTTGTGTAACACACTCATATTGATTTTCACTTCATGGTAAATATCTTTCAGAGTCGCCTGTCTCCTTTGGTCAGAGACACTAGCAAGGATTATGAAACTCTAGCTCATGAGCTGTCGGACACCATGGAGCGCGAAAATGACCTGAGGGAACAGCTCAAGTTCAGCGAGGAGGAAGCCAAGCAGGCCAGAAGAAAGATTGGGGCACTGGAGCAAGAAAATGAGACCCTGATGCTGCAAATTAAGAAGTTAACAAATATCATGCGGAATAAATCAGGAACTAAAGGTCAATATGGATTCTTTCATTTACTATTGATACTGAATCCAAATTATAATGGTTTTCACTGTAATTGAATGACCGGAGTTGAGGTTTATTAGTTTTAAATGTTTAATACTGCTCTGTCTTCAGAAGTGAATTGATTGCAATAGACCTGGGACTAGAAACTATTCTTTCTGAAGAGGATTATGGTGACCTATGGATCTTGTCTGACAGCCGTAGTTCTCTCCACCATCTTAGTAATTGGCTTCTTGTAGGCGACAAGATCAGCAACTCTATCCTGCTTAAATTAAAACTCATTTCACTTAATAATGATGTTCACTTGTAATGGATACCTTCACATGTAAATCTCCACGGGAATGAAATGGCCGATAATCTTGCTAAGGAGGGTTGCAGGATTTCAAATACTCCCTCTTCCACACTTACTTTTCTGGAGTTATACTCCCGGGAAAAATCAAAAATCTCGGAGGAGTGGAAAACACCACCCACCCATAATTGGTACAAGGGATCAAAACCGGGTTTGTCCCTTGACCTCCCGTGTGACAGACGTACCCGGACTGTTCTCTCAAGACTTGCTAGCGGTCATATTAAGTGCCTCACTTTCAACGAGGGCAGGAAAACTTTCGTCGCCTGCACCAAGTGCCAAAATCATCAGGCTTCTCCTGAGCATCTTTTGGATTGCATGGGTCTCTCTAGGGAGGATCTCTTTAGCAATCCTCTTTTAGTCTTCGACTTCCTTACAGTCAACGAACTCGTGGATCTAGTCTGACTCCGTCAGACATGGAGGATAAGCAACAACAACAAATGTTTAATCATTTGCACATTCCTTCTCTATAATCTCTGATATAAATTTGCGCGTAAATTTTGTGTTTAGCAATTTATTATTTTAGGTGGGCTTCATTTTTCTTGTAAAGAATGTATCTGTGTCGTTGTTACTCATGACACTTGGACAAGCCATGCTCACTCGGCTGACGGCTATGCGAATTTAAGTCAGTATAATGCATCTTTCGATTAACCAGAGCACCACGAAAGTGAAAGTACGACTTTGCTCTAATATTCCTCCGATAGATGGCACCACCAGAGGATCCATTCACTCTATTTTGACTTTAATCTGAAGGAGATTCTCCAGAACATTATACCCATTGTAAATGCTCAATGATCGATCATAACACTTTTGATTCCACAGATTTAACGAGCAACCTATATCGCAAGTACTCGGTGGGTCTTTGGTAGCATTGAGAATCGAACCACGCCCTACCGGACGGAATGCCATAACCACTATGCTACTACGGCCCCAAGAATGTATTTGTTAATTTGGCAATTAAATAATGTGTGTGTGGCACTATGGACTTCTGTTCACCAGTTCAAAGGCTTACTTTCGGTTCAGTTAGTTCGCGAATGCAAAAAGTGATCATAGAGCGAAAAAAAAATTGAATACTTATTCTTTGAAGACTTCGTTCGAATATTTAAAATTCAACCTTAATATATATAACTTTTTTGAAACTTACCACAAAAATTTTGCTATTTTTAACCTTTCAAACATTGAATATTGAAAGCCATTAATCATGACAAGAAATGACTTCTTGTCATGTTTAAAACTTCATTAATGAAACAATAGTTTAAAGTAGAGTTCCATTGCTTTAAAATGGTAAGTCGAAAAGTACGAATGCGTTACAACAAGCTTTCATCCTCAATTTCGTAAACTTTTGATTAAGCATTTCCAGATCAATGAAACATTTTATGCATTTAGTCTTATAATACATTAGAGTATGGCTGATTTATTGCTTTCAAATTTTGATAACGAATCTTCAATGACGGATTTTGACATTGATGATGTATTTTAAATTTTATTCTCATTAAACTAGACGAAGATGCGGAGGAGGAAGAAGTGTCAGCCGAGAATTTGAAGATTCAGCTGGATTTGATGGAGCAAGAAATGGGAGTCCTGCGGCGAAAGGTAGATGATTCCGAAAAAGAAAATGAAAGTTTGCAATCAGAAGTGAAATATTTGCAGGAGAAGATCATTAACCAACCGCTGATTGAGGTAAAAAAAAGTCTTATCTACCAGCAGCTTAACGATTGAAAAGATTTAATTTCTAAAATTTCCTTTTTTTAAAAATATATTGAATACGGTTTATGTGTAAAACAATAATTAATTATACCACTTAACTACTACTGTTCCAATGATTTTTAATGAATTGTATACATGGGAAGAAATTGTTTAGTTAAGTATTTATCAAAAATAGGAATAATTAGTACGAAAAGTTTTTAAATTACAAATAATTTTAGTTTTTTATTAAATGAAATTTTCTATTATACATTTAAATAAGATAAAAACGTAAATAAATTAAAAAATGGGAATTTTTTATAATTAAAAACAATGTTTTTTTGGTTTTTGTTACAATGTATAACATTTCATTATTCATTTACTGAAAATGCAAGAGGGGAGAATAAATTGGTGTTCATTAAAGATTTTTTTCCAATGCCCGTCTGATCTTAAGATTTAATCCATTCTGCGTTACAAGGGGTGAAGCTGATGGAATCTTACATAGTGGGTCACCCAATGAGTGTGCCATATTCGTCCCGAAAGTGAAAGGACAGAAAAGCACATGCAAAGAGAAAAAACATCCATGTCCGAACCAGGATTCGAACCCGGGATCTACTGCTTCGAAGTTAGTGATGTTAACCACTCCGTCATCGGTCG
The DNA here is from genome assembly GCA_037975125.1 of Latrodectus hesperus. Lineage (NCBI taxonomy): Eukaryota > Metazoa > Arthropoda > Arachnida > Araneae > Theridiidae > Latrodectus > Latrodectus hesperus. The sequence continues at coordinate 36,787,251 of CM075855.1, forward strand.
GGGTGTTCATTAAAGATGGAACATTCAAATTTACGAATTCTCGAAGCAAACAAATCTTAAATTCGACTTCTTTTCTTACTAAGAATATTTATTTCGTTTTCAAGAATAAGGCGAATACGGAGAAGGGAGATAACTCCCTGGTTTGATTCTGATAACGGTTAGAAGTGAAATGTGACTTTTACTGAAACATTTGTCGAAATGATATTTGAGCTTCAGTATGATTCATTACTTGTAAAATTTTCTCGAAAAATAAGAAATTCATGGCTTATTTTTTGAAAAAAGTTGTTTTTTTGCTTCAATTTTTTAAAATTCTATTTGTTTTTTTAATTCCAAATTTTGCAAATAAATTGAAAACTATATAAGCGTTTTACTAATTAATCTTATTTTTCATGAATAAAAAAATTAGAATAATGGATACTAAAAAATATTTCTAAAATTTTTGAAAAACTATTAACGAAATTGAAAATATTCATTTAATTTTTGGATTTATATTTTCTCCACTCAATCTTCTAAATTTTTATTATACTTAGAGATTTTTAATACAATATAATTATTTAAAAAATCGCAATAATCCCTATATAGACTGAAGAAGATTAAACTAATGTTAAAATTAAGTTTTTCATTTTAACTTTTACTATACACAATCTTTATTATAAATATTTAAAAACAAAATTGCTATCAGAAAAAAAATTATTTATATTGCTTGTTTCGATGTTTTTTGTTATTGTTAATTTAAATAACATTTACTTTCATTAATATTCTTACTTTCTTCATTCATTTCACCTATTAATTTTTAAAATATTTGACAATATATTTGCAAGAAGTTTTGATTTTTTTAAAAAAGAATATAGTTAAAATCTACGATAAAGTACAAAGGAAGAATGAAATAAATGTTCCATACTGCGTAAAAAGTCCAATGCTTAGTAATAATAAAATTAAATACCAGCAAAATGATTGAATTTTCCTTTATATTTTATCAGGTTATAATTTGAAGTTGCTATATTAACATCCTTCTCATTAATTCCAACATGCTTAAGATTTAAATCTTCTACTTAAGTCCAAACTTGTATAACATAATTTAAACTTATTTATTCATAATGACCCGATTAAATTAGAGAAGTTAAGGTGAGTAAATCATAATATGTCTTAAGGGAGTCTGAATAATTATGCTTATCACTTCGGAAGTTATATCATTTTGATACAAAGTAAGTTAAATAATTGATAGCTATAATATATCGGAAAGAATTTTCAATATGCTAATTAGAATAAATATTCCAATTAGAAGTAATTATACTAAAATGTTTATAAATCATATCATTAATCATTATAAAAAATCACTGATATTATTCATCATAGAGAAATGACGCTTTTGAATTTTTTTATCAGTTCAATATTCACTTACCTATAGTACAACACTACTTATGGATATATTAAAATGGTAACAATACATTAGATCAAGTGAATGTTCAATTTGGTTTTTTGTTTTATTCCATATTTATTATTTTTTTTTATTATTCTACATTTATTCTATATTACAGTTACCAGAACTTCCGAAGGATGCTTCCAGTCCGGGCGTTTATTGGGAGAATAAAGTTCGGTTACAGGAATACGAAATCCGGGAGACGAGGAAAAAATTGATAGAAAAGGACAGAGAAATCGAACGATTAAATACAGAAGTGGAAATCTACAGAAAAAAAGCATCCAAAGTAATGGTACGCAGCAGATCTCTGGACAACGATCTGCAGGTAGATTTGAAAAGGCAGTTACAACTGGTAGAACAAGAGGCCAGCATTTTGAGACAGAAGGTATTCTTATAGAAAATTTGGCAAAAAATATCCTTGTTTTTATTTTTGGAATTAATTTTTAACTATCAAACTATCATTAATCTTAGGAACAATGTTGTTTTAATAAGACAATGAATATGAAGAATGTTTTTCGTTGTAGGTAAATAGTTTGGAAGCTGAGAACGAGAAATTGAGTGTTGAGAATAAAAGAATGACTCTTAGACTGACCAAGAAACCACCGCCTTCTTCTGCTGACATCTTGCAGATGGACAACATAGAACTAAAGCAAAAGTTGGAAGACCAACAGAGGAAGCTGGAAGCAATGAAAGAAGAACTTGAAAAAGCAACAGCAGGAAATACTGTGGCTGTTATACAAGTATGAACGATGTTCTGCTGATTTAACGTGATTTAATATTTAAAAAATAATAAAACTTATAAAAATTCATGTATTGTGTTCCAAACAGCTTAACATTTAATGAAACATAACTTCTAATTAAAAGAAACGAAAAGAATTTTAAGTATAGAATACTAAAATGTGATACACACAAGAAAACCTTAGATGAAAGCAATTTACAAGAAATTTTGAATTAAATTAAAGGGCTGAATTTGCTTAAAAAAAGTTTCGTAATCATTTCTATCTATGAGGCTTTTACATAATTTTCTTTGTTTTATCTAGTGAAACAAGTTCACATAGATATTTTCATAAAATTCGAATATCATACTATTTTAGCTTAATACACTTATGATATGTATGTATAAATATAAATATATATATATATATATATATATATATATATATATATATATATATATATATATATATATATATATATATATATATATATATATATATATATATATATATATATATATATATATATATATATATATATATATATATACATATAGATAGATATATATATCTATATATATATATATATATTCTTGTATTTTTATGCCCACCACATTGGTTACCAAGCTTTTAGTTTGTACAATTTCTACATAAGAATCACGTTCGTAGTATAATATAATTTTTAGCTTTTCACTTTTTAATAAAAGAAATGTCCATTTGTTTTGTTTTTTTAGGATTACAAACCAAGGAAGGAAAGTCTGACTTCTATGTTGTCTGATAACGAAAACGACCTGATAGCTTCCTTGAAGAGGCGGTTGAAAACAAAGGACGAAGAATACCAAACTCTGCAATCAAAGGCAGCACAACTGGACATAGAAAACAGCCGACTCAACAGGGAATACAAGAAGCTAAAGGACAGCCTCAGTTCCAAGAAGAAACCAATGAAAGCTATCAGAGATTCTGCTACTAGAGTTGAGCTACGAGAGCTCGTAAGTGAGCTCCAGGATGAAATAAGTGAGTCCTTGAAAACTGTGTTCACAAAGTTTTTAATTATGATAATGTATTCAAGTCAACCGTATGTCTAATATCAAATGATATAGTACTATACATGATATACTACTCTTATCATAACTTAAACTAAGATCAAATTACTTTTTTTATAATCAGTGTTCTAAAATGAACTCAGATTGAATTGATTATCTGGAATATAATTTTCTGAAGAATCATTATGATTGGAAAAGTGTAACATGTAAGTCATGAATATATTTCAGATTTAAAAGAATAATCTGCACTCAAAATGTGTTGTTGTGGATTATCCCTCCTGGCTGATAGTAACATCAAATCAGGTCAATGAACCTGAACGCCTTCAAACAATGAAGTACTGCCTCAGGGCTCGAGAATAACTGGCATTTATTTAAACTGATGCAGGCTAAATTTTATGTAGAGCAGCTTGAGTCGCATTGCATTTTGGACGCCCGTCACATGACGTTGTACACGAGCGTGTCCACTTCGAAATCTCGCGAGAATTGTCTGATCGTGCCTCTTGCAACCCCAATCAGAACAGCACCAGGGCACTCAATAATATATATATATATATATATATATATATATTATATATATATTGTGTGTGTGCGTGTGTTACATATAAAAATATTCAAAATATTATCAGTATAAATAAATCATTAATTAATTAATGTGGTATGAAGAAGGCACCAGTGATGTTAGGAACGTGGATGAACATAAAAATATATTTACATCGGTTATTATGCATCAATGTCAAAACCATTAAAGTATCAAGTAAGGAGATGACTGTATGCGAATATTAATTCAAATAATTGTAATCAAGTAAGAAATATATAAATGTGTTGAGCATTGTCAATACCATTCCATTTTATTCAGGTGATATATAATAGTCATTTTCTTTCTACCATGAGTAATACAAATTATTTCGTCGCAGGAGAATTAACAGACTTCATTGAAAAATAATAGTTGGTGTTAAAGGATTAAAGATGATTGTAGTGGTACTGTGATTCTGAAAATTTTTTCAAGTATTATCAGCAACATGTTGGATTAATGTTAAACTCAGTTTCTGATTTGACCACATTCCTCACTGTGCTAAAAAAATATCCATTCTTTTTTCAGGATATTTAATTAATTTTTATGTGAAGAAAATTCATGTAATGCCGAGAATATTTAATATATTTAGTTTCTGCACTACACTGCGCTAAAAGTTCATCATGATGTTAGAAGCTATCCATTCTTTTTATAAGAAAGAATATTTCATTTTTAAGGAAAGAAAGAAAGAGAAATTTCATACTAATGCCCAAAAAAGTATTAGATATAATATTATTAGTCATGCAGTTATAAGTAATCAACAATGACATAAGGATATCATAACCATATTATATAATAGTATTACTGAGAAATCCAGAAAAGATGCTTTTAAAATTAATGTTCTGATAATTGCTTAAAGGATTTTAAATTATGTGCCAATGGCGATCTTTTTTTTATCGAAAGGTCTGAATTTAATATTATGATATGCTTTTAGGTGAACTGCACGTCACGTTAAGAAGTCGAGAAGTGGTCCAAGAAGGATTAGAAGAAGAACTGGATAAAGTAAGAAAAGAATTGAAAGACTCTGTGAAGGAACTAAAACGTAAAGAAGAAATTCTTCAGTTGCAAGTGGACAAAACTAAACATGAAAATGAATGTTTAAAGAAGGAATTGGATTCACAAAAGTAAGGACAAATCAGCAAATATGTCGAAAATAATAATTAGACTTCATTTACTTATTTCACACTAAGAATATTCAAGTTAGTGCTTTGGATCAAACATATATTTATTATTTTCATTAAGCCAGACAATTACACTAAATTTATAACATTATTCAGCAAAAGTAAAAATTGAAAAGAACTTTTTCTTTAAATATTTCAAATAGATTTGTGTTTATGTGCATAAAATAATTAAATAATCGCAATTTAAAGCACGTCTTATATAAAAGGTTGTTTAATATGGATTAAATTGAAATATTTAAAAGAATATTTAAAATGATGTGAATTTAAGAATAAACTTTTCTAACGAAAGAATCTATATTGTGATAAAGCAGAATACTTAAAATTATCAGAAAAAATGACATAAAACTAAAGTTATTTAGGTAATAGAATTTTTCTGACCTTTTTTAAAAAATTAATTTTTTGATTTTGAATAAAATTTTTAAAATATTGCTAATTTGGACACCAATGTTAAGGAAATTTTAAATTAATTTTAAATTAATTATGAAAAGCAATACAAAAACGAAAAGTGTAATGATTCTTATAAATTTTATAACTTTAATCAATTTTAAAATTTACTATTTACTTATATTGAGCGTATTACGTCTTTGATAATTTTATAAGCGAAATAGAGCCTCTTTTGGAAAAATATTAGATCCTCTATCATTCAACTCAAGATTTTGCTTATAAATTTACGCAAATTAAATCCATTTATGACAAATATTGGATTGGTTAACTTTTCAAGACCAATAAATGTTAATTTTTATCGGTCACATTTTTTTACTGAGAAACTTGTGCCATACGAAACAAAGAAAACAAAAATGGATGGATTAATTTTTGCCAGTTGCTGCAGTTTTCTGAAGCAGAACCAAAGTTGTATTTTATATGGTAACATTATTATCCAAAAAAAAAAAAAAAAAAAAAAACAGATTGAAACATTTAAAAGAGTTAAGATGAGTGTAGCTGGCTCACCATACTGAATTATTAGTCATTATCTGTACAGTAAGAGCATGATTGCCAAAACACTGGTAACAATAGTTATATAAAAAACACTAAATACTAAAATTAAGGTTCAGGGAAAACACGATCTCATGAATGAGCATTGTGATAGAATGCATCATTAGAACTGCTATATCTGCATTGTTGTCTACTTTCAGATGTTAAGAATTTAGGACATAAAGAACTATTATATGTTCTGTAAGCAATTTCTAACTAACCTGTTTATTTTCTACTACTCCATATCGTTTTAGTGGAGGATGGTTCTAAAAATATTATGTACTACATTCCATATGTTAAACAAATGCTACTGCCACTAGCTTTTATTTAATCTTATGAAATGCAATAGATTTTTAATGTTTGGACAAATTAAATAATCTATTTAAAACGCTTAATCAAAATAAGAAATCCGTTTTACTATCGAATATTAAAATCTATGCTAGAATTATAAAAATGCTATAAAACTTAAAACTCTTTCTCATTCATAAATTCCAAATTGCTTATAATACATCAATCTGAACTAAATTGAGATTTAATTAAGAAAAAAACGAACTTTTATTTATCCATCGAAAATCTACCTTGTGACTCATCTCATAACATATACTTTAAAAATCAGTTATTATATATAGGATTAAACCAAAGATTTTGAAAGAAGATCCTTGAAGATTAATTGAAAGACTAAATCGAATTTTTCAATGAGTGATTTACTTTCATTGTATTTCAATACATGATGAGGTTGTTGCACCAGTACATTTTCCTGTACCAGAATTGAGTTCTGTCAATGAAAGTCGGGTGGAAATCTTCGTAACTTAGAGATGGGGAAAAAGCAGAAGAATCCTCAGTACTTAATCTGCCATCCCCAGAAATATTGGTGCATTTAGAGGACATTGCGACCACAGTCCATTTAATGTACCTTAGTCACCTTTAGTGAACATTTAGTAAGCATGACGGATTTTCTGTTAAGTCGGTATTTGAATGGCCTTTCTATTGTCTGTAATCTGATTTAGATTGAAAACATTGCTGTGTAAAAAATATACTTGACTATATTGCATGATATATTATAAACTTTTCTAAATAAGAGAAAAAGCACAACGCCAAATTGATAAAACTATATATGAATTCTGACATATCTATAAGTTGTATGAATAAGATAAAACAGATTAAATTCGTAGAGTCATTTATAAATTCTATCCATTTTCTTGGTAAGAAATTAATTGTCCGATTATTTTTCTAATCACAAATTTTGTATCAATCTCAGTTAAATTTATTTTAATATAATTTATATTCTAACATATTCCTTAAAAAATTATTTCTTGTAAGGAATTCTGAAATTTACTAAAAAATGAAATCCCCTCTTACCAGATGCGATTATTGAATAAAGACAGTTAACAATTCTCTGTAGATGCACATATAAATACAAAGTTATTTTGCTATATTTGCTTATGGCCTTAAACTATGTTTATTTTTTGTAAAGGGCAAGTGTATGTATTTTTTGCCCTGCAATCCGTCTAAAATATTATTTATCGTCATAAATTAATTACTTTTCGTTTACAGATATTTTGGTTTGTTAAAATTTGAAGTTTTTCTCGATAACTGAATAAAATTCATATTCGCATTCCTTGTTCTAAATGATAGTTTATCTTTTAAGTGTTGAAAGTAATTGCTTTACTTACTTTCCTCGCTACAATTACATGTTCCCATGCTCATCTCAACTGAAATTTAATTTTCAGCTCAAGTGAACATGTATAATCTTTAATAGCATTATATCAGCAGTAATAAATAGTAATAAGCTATTCAAATCATTGTTAAATTTTGTATTACACGCTTATTAGATTCTCATAATTCTTGAATTTTAAATTCAGTAACTGTAGTCCGTACACAAAAGTGCCACTGCTACACCTTTGAGACAGAAGAAAAATAGTCAAAAGAATTTTCAGAGAAATAAATAACTGAAAAATTAATAATTGATAATGCTTGAATATTGGAAAAATTGTTAACAGAGAGAGGGGGTGGGAGAATTGTTTAGAGATATGCTAATATGCTCCACTATTTTATAAAATTATGCGTTTTTCGCATAAATTAACAGCTTAAGCAGTTTCATGTCACCAAAAAGAAATTTTATACTAATGTTCTCAGAGTAAAAATTGCATTTTATGTTATGCATATTTGCGTAATAACATAATATGTTTGCTTCAGAGGATTGTTAGTACATGACATCTTATGCTTTGACATAAATTATAACTAGATCTCGTGCAAGTACGGCGGAAGGCCAGCTGACTCAGATATCGAAGCAGAGTGGGCCATCGGCAGACCAGGCGAAGAAAATCAACGAACTCACCCTGGAGAAGGAAGACGCAGAAAGGAGGGCCAGGGCCGCTGAAGAGGCCCTGGAAAAGAAAACTCAGAGGCTGAGAGATACTCAAGAAAAATTGAATGTCACAGCAGCTTTGAAAGAGGACATGGCTCGTTCTAATAGGCTTCTTGAATCTCAAAAGGCTGATTTGGAGAAAGAGGTAATCTTGAGGGAATAAATAATTTTGCCATAAAGTCGATAATTTGTTATCAAAGGAATATTACAACGTTATTTGTGAAATATTTATAAAAATTAAGATCGTAATGATATTTTCAATGTCATTTTGGTTAAAGTTTCATTGTATACTGGATCTTATATTTTTATTTAAGTTATAAGAGAGGGAGCGATAGAATATTTCAATTTACGACGAACCTTAGATTTTATCAATATTTAATAAAACAATTGTAATTTATCAATGTAATTATTTTGTTCTCTATATTTTTTAATGTTGCCAGCTATTTCATAAACCACATAGTATAATGAAGTGTGATTAGGGTGTTTAGTAATAATTTCATTTAGTGAAGAAAGCAAAAATAAATTCAAAATTGAGTATTATAAAATAGAGTCTTATTAAAAGAATTGTCTAAATAAGGAAGTCTATTTAAGTATCTCTTTTAGAAAATTACTTGCAAAACTAAGTATTTGTGAGTTAACTTGATTAAAATTCAATGTTTTAAATAAAGAAAGTTAACTTCCATTTTATAGCTAAAAAGGGCTTACAAACTTTTCATATTTTCTATTTTTAATGCATTCTTATTTAAAGATTTAAGGAAAAAACAACGTTTTTTTTAGGTTGAGGAGCATCGAAAACTGCTGGTAAAAGCAGAAGCTAGAGCAGCTGAGTTAAGGAGTCAGGTTGATATGACAGACAGAGACTTGACATCTTTAAGAAAGGAATGCAATCAACTGAGAAATGAGGTACATTAATAAAAGTTAGAGACTTATATTTACTGCTAAATATTTTCCAATGCACATGTTTTAATTCCTTCTTTAAAGCTTGAAGAGGAAAGAAGTCGCCTGAAACAAAACACAGACAAGCGTCAGTCTGAGGTATACAGCAGTTGGAACAGAGAGCGAGAAGAATACAAACGCAATATCAATGATCTCAAAAATCGAATCGAGCAGCTGCAACGCCAAATAACCGAAAATGAGAAGCTATTCATTGAAAAAGTAAGTTACATTCCATAGTTACATTACAAATTATGTGAGTTCAATGAAATCTAGAAGTAGACACTAGAAACGACAAGTGCTCAAAAAGAAGCCAAGCAGGAGAAATAAGATAAAAATAGCATACATAATGTGGTAAAATGTATTATAGTTCAACAGTATATGAAATGCTAATGAATTCATGAGAAAATTATCATCAGATGTCCTTTATTTACACTGGTCTCCAAAAATTAAAGAACAACATATTTTTCGAAGTTCTCCATAAAAAATGACATTAACAATAAAATTTAGAGTTTATATAAAAGATAGAAACGAATTTATGTAAATTTATTCAAAAACGCTAGCTATCATTTTTTTTGGATAGAAAAGAACAGATGTATAAGTGAAAGAAAAAATATGCTGCAAACTATCAGGCTTTCAAAATTAAGTGTGAAACTTTTGTTAATTTTCTACTTTTTTTAGCAGTTTCGTTGACAATAGTCAGAAGAATCTCGCAATGTCTGAGAAAAGACTTTGCCTGATTCGTTAAGGTGGCGGGTGATCATATGTATGGAAATGAAGATGTCACAAGCTAATGCTGCTAAGCACCTTAATGTGTCTCGCAGTGTGGTTCACTGTCCCACGAATCAACATGAAACGAAAACTTCTATTTCCAGAAGTCATGCTCCTAGCCGGTTATGAGCTACAATATCAGCAGGAGACCATTTTATAGCTCTTTCGGCTCGAAGGAAAAAGAAGCATCTCTGTGCCACCATTAGTTACAGACCACTCTGTAGCATCATGGGGAAGAATACCCTCTAGTGCGGTGCAATGGCGTCTTCACCACGCAAGTCTCTATGCGAGACGACCAGTTATGTCTGTCCCCCCTCACCAGACGACAGAGAAAGGATTGCTTATCTTGGGCAAAAGAACACTTTTTCCGGACCATACAGCAATGGGATTCTGTAAAAATACAAACGAGTCCAGATTCACACGAGAGAACAATTCAGAGTATATGCTGATCTGGAGGGAACAAAAAGCACCAGATACCATCAATCCAACTCTGTGGAAAGACAAAGTTACCTCGATGGTGGAATAATGGTTTTGGCAGGAGTCTCATTATATGGTCACACTGATCTACAAGCACTCCATAGTTTACTCTGTGTCTGGTCTTCACTTCCTATTTTGGTAACCGTCAACTTGATTGACAGTATGGAAAGTAGATGTCACCAATGCATTCAAGCTTTGGATGGGCATATGCTTTATTAAAACTCCTTTTTGGTTTTCTGTGGCAGTGTACCAAATAAAACTGTGATTATTCCTTTTTCCAAAAATGGATTCTTCTGGCGATATTTCCTTTTTTATTGTAAATCATTTGTACGTATTTCTAACGTAAACTTCTATGTTGCAACCAATCCATACCTGTTTTGTGTATATGTCATTTAAATGTGATGTTTCTACATTCATTCATTTAGAAATTAAGCTATAAAAGCCAATTTTTCTAGAACTTTTGGAGGCCAGTGTAATTTTTAAAATTTGTAATGATAATTTAAAAAAAAATTGTGCAAAAATGTGATTAGAAATAATTATACGTAGTCCTTATGAATAAAGAATAAAAATACAAAACTGGTAAAACTATTTAATGAAATGAGCATAAGATAGTTGTCAAAAATAAATAGTTAAAACAGTTTCACAATTGGAAGAAGTGATTTATTATTATACAAAAAATTCGACAAGACGACCTGAAATATATATTTACGCAGTAATATTTTGTCTATAGATCTATACATTTTCAGGTAAAAATGTATTTAAATTTGTATTTATATCCGGAACTGATCAGGATATGCATTACATGAATGTTTTTTTTATATAGTATTCATTATGCAATTAATTTCTATATGAGAAATCATAAAAAAATCATTGCTTTTCATGATTTCAATCACTTACTCATTAATTTTTTTACATAATTTATTTTAAAGAATAATTGCAAAAATGGAAACATTCAGGATAATTAAATTTATCCGTATTTCATCAGTGTTCAAGAGCAATTAGCCCATAATTTTAAATGAAAGAAATTACAAATCGATGCATTCATTTGACAGGTAGAGAGATAAAAGAAGGGTATATTTATATAGGATGTAATTATAAAACATGGCTTCTATAAAATTTAGTGAAATTTATGTAGTTTAAAAATATATGTTGTACTGACAACTGAAAAAAGGAACTTTTAAATAACGATATAATCTTTTATGAAGACATAGCTCAATTGATATTTTTAAATATGGATAATGTTTCATAATGAATTCTTAAATTTAAAAGAATCAAAATTGTTTTATAATTGTTAGTAAGCATATTCATGTTTATGCCATTATATTGATCGTGAGAACATTCACGATTCAGTATAACTATTTTTCAAATGTTTTTTAAGAGTTGGTTATCTTCTCTAAGACTTTACAGAAATTTTGAAAGATAAATATTTGCTCAGTTATAATTATTTGATAAAATTATAAATACATATTTAAAATAATAAATAAAAATGAAAACACAAACCCTTTTAAGTGATATTAGGAATTTAGAAAGTACAGGTAACCCTCCTATAACACGGTAGTTAGGTTCCTAGAAAATGCCGTGTTGTGTGAAATCTTGTTGTATGAGACCCAGAACTAGTTCAAAAGGGGGGTTACGTTCAATAAACTTATTAAAAACAAATATTTTTTTAATTCGACATAAACAACTTAATTTTTATTAAATAATAAATGTATATCCAACACAAAGTAAGAAAAAAAATATTTTAATCTAACGCAACCCTAATTTAATGAATTTATTCGTCGTCACTGCTGTACAATCAACCGAGAACGTTTTTTGGGTGAATGATATCGCCTTCACTTTCAGAACTTTTTTCTCTATTTAAAGTGTTTGTATGCTTTCCCCTCTTAAAAAAATCTGTAATCGAACATTGCTGACTAGTTCTTACTAGGTCATTGTAAATTTCGCGGTATGGAGTTAAACAGTTTTGCAGCTCCCTTTTGAATTTTCGAATTCTTTCCGTGGAAGGGTCTGTTTTCAAGAAAAATGACTCGAGATTTTCCGCTAAGCATAGGCCTTCTTGTAATTCTTTTAATGTTAAATTCTTGACTGCACAATCTTAATCAGAGTCCTCAAAATCTATTTGATTTGCATCCAAGGATGCCATTTCCATCAAATCCGCTTCGTCAACTTCTTCTTCCACTAATAATTCTTGAATGTCTTCAGTAGCCATCTCCACAAAACCTTTGCCTCCGATTGATTTAGCGACTTTTAATATGGCACCAATTTCGTTTTCTGATGTGGGAACATCAGACGGAAGAAAAGACACGGAGAGTCGCCGCTAACCTAGAAAAGAAGTGAGGAGAGAACATGTTTCCGCCGACCCATAACAAGCTCTAACATTGGAACAAAACCGTGTTATAGGATGACGTGTTGTAGGAATTTTCCCGCAATTTACGAATCGTGTTATAGCGAAACCGTGTTATAGGAGGGTTACCTGTATATAAAAGTTTGCACAATTTTTTTTATTTTCCATAAAACTATTTTTCTACATTCAACATTGGGTTTTAAAAATAATGGCTACGTAATTTGAAATATTTCATTTCAAGATAAACATTTAATTTCAAAATTTGCGTAATAATGGCAAAAAAGATATATATATACATATACATAGAGAATAACAATGACAGCGTAAAATATAAAAAAAACTAAAATATTTATCAATGATTAGGGTTTTTATTTGAATAAATTCAGTGAAAAATATTATTTAATATAAAATTAATTTTTGTTTTCTGTATTGAGGTATGACGTGGGTTTTTTTTTAACCGAAGTCTAATTTTTGTCTCCAAAACTATAAAGTGTCAAACTAGACATAGTTAATTAATCCGATTCAAAGGAACTGCAATAAATATATGAAGTTTAATTTTAATTCCTTACTTTTGACTAACTATATTCACTTAAGTTTTTTTTAAACTATGTTGTAAAACTGGATAATATAATAATCACTTGTTTTGAAGCTCATTTGATTGCTTTTATTAAAGGAATCTCGTCTACGAGAAGAATTTAAAAGGAAAAAGGAAAGTGCAGTCAAAGACGCCAGAGAGAAAGGTGAAGCTGCTTTGGAATTGGCCCGCGAGGAGGAGAAGATTCTACGAAACAAGATTCAAGAGTTATCGGATAAATTAGAAAAGGTAATATGAATTTTGTACTTTAAATACTGATTTTAGAAAAAGGCAAAATATTATAAACTATATTCTTAAAATGAGGTACAGATATAAAGATAACAATCAAGTTCTATTTCTTTATCTTTAAGTGCCTTGTACAGAAATATATACTTAAATAAGAGCCTGCCCAAATATGTGCAGGATACTTATTTTCATCAAATTTGTATAAAATAATAATGTTAATGCATTTGATTTTAGATTGCTTTTTTTTGTAATAATAGTTTACCGTGGATAACTTGCTTACAAGATTTTATGTTTTTATGCTTACTCGGCTACTAGTGGCATTGCAACTCAATCTTACACAATTCTAAGTGTAGTTTTTAAGTGAAAATGTAAAAATAGTAGTATGTAGAAAATGTAGAATAATAGATAACTTTATCTATTTATAAATAGTTGAGTGATTTAAAACTTTAATGTGATGAAGCATTTCTGTGTCTTTACCGAATCATAAGCAAAATTGCATGTAGAACTCTTGATATTTACTTATTAGTAATCGAAATAGTATTTCTCATTTACTCTGATAAAATACATCCAAATCCAGAGTCCTAGATTAATAATTACTGTAATTACTATCGATTATTAATAGTATAACAATAAAGGCTTAATTTAATCATTAATGGGAAAAAGAAGCGAGATTAGTTACTCGTGATCGAAATAATACAGTTACCCTCTTTTAAAAATCTGCAAATTTCCAAATTATTGACATCAAACGTATCGATATCAATTAAGAAAGCACATATGAAAATAATTACCTTATTTCGTCAAAAAAATAGGCAGAATATTTTATGCTATAAAATATTTTTAAAGTCGATGTTTTGAAAAATTTATAATTTTGAATAACATTTTATTTTTTGTAATTATTTTGAGAAACATGGTTGAGAATAAGCTAATGTAACTTTTGTAAAGCTAATGTAATGCTTTTTCCATCTATAATTCCTAGAAACTAAAATGGCCCGCTTTCTTTGTTAATCGTAATTAAAAAAAATGAAATCAATCTTAAAACATTTAAACTTAATACTCGTATTTACTTGATTCAACGAAAATGCTGACGATGCAGTTAGCTTTAGAATTTTTATGCTGAGTGTAGTTTCCACCATAAAAATGTGAAAATGTGTCTCAACAATGTTTCACAATGGAGAGAAACTTTAACATTTTCATAATGAAAATGTCTTTCTACTCATTTCTAAGAACATAATTATTTTGAATACATAAGAAGCAATATTTTAGTAGTGTCTGTGGGAGTGAACACACAAGCGGGTGCAAAACATTTATTAAAACAGGACTCGAAGGCTAATTCTAAAGTATTAATTTTTAACTAAGAAGAACATGCTGTAATATTAGTTTCTAAATTTTGAGTGAATTTTCTGTTGCAGGCCGAAAACTCTCTGAGAGAAGTGAACGAAAAAGCTCGAAAAGTTGCTTCCGAGCACAGAAGAGAGAAAGAAGAATGGCATAAAGAACGCGACATCTTAGAATCGGAGATGCGATCTGAAGTGAAGAAAAGGGAAAAGATGGAACGGGAATCAGAACAGATCCTGAAGCAGAAGGAAGAAGAAGTTCTCTTGAGCAAGGAGAGAGTGGTTGCGATAGAGAGAGAACAGAGACGCATGCAGATGAGACTGGAAGAAGTGGAGAACTTGCAACAGAAACTCAAGATAATGGAACAAGATGGCGACAAAATGAGAGACGAGTACGATCATCTTACAGCAAGAGTAAGCATAACTTGAAAAATATCAATACAATTGCAAGAAAAACGTTAAATTATTAAAATTCATAGTTTCTGATATTGTCTTGAAATTGTCATTCTTATGTATCGATTTATTAATTTACAAACATCAATAAGTTGTTTCGAATTTCAGTACGAGCAATTAGAAGATGAATTCGTGAAAACAAAGTCCAAGTTAATTCAAGAAAAAGAACAAGCTGAAGCTAATTTGAGTAAAGTAAGAAAAGAATTTAATGAATTGAATTTCGAAATGACTTCCTTGAAAGACTCGTATAACTCACGTCAAGACAGTTGGATTAAGGAGAAACTGGATTTACAAGTAAATAACTTGGCTGCTTCTTTCTTAAATGTAGATTATCAAGAAATATTGTAAGCATTTTCTGCTGGAAATAATTTTTAAAAATATTTTATTTGCACTAATAATTTATTTGATGCATAATTTTTATATCGTTTTTGCTTCAACAAGGTTAAGGAATTTATTTAATCATTCAAGATAGGATATGTTAAATAGTGAATATATATATCAGATGTTTTGTGAACAATGATATTAATTGGAATTCATTAACTTCCCACAAAATTACACGTATAATTTTAAGAAAAAAGACAAATAATTATTAAACGAAGTTTCTTATTTCAATATATAAACAAATATAAACAAAATTAGATAGCCATAGAGGATCACTAGTTGAATACCATAATTACATTAGTGAATGGCATTACCAAACTTTGCCTATTTTGAGAATTTTACGAAAGCATAAAGTAGAATGCAAAGCTACTGCTTCGAAACAAAGATGTAAATCTTTTCAAATTACAAAACTTTTATGTGTGTAAGTGCACCTAGTAGAGAAGCAGATTGCTTAAAGCACATGGCAAAATATGCATTTTATTCGGCCTCATTCCAGCTCGAATTCTTTAGGGATTCGTTTTAGCAGGAATCAGTTAAATACAAACTCAAATAAAAAGGAATTGCAAACGTTAAGATAATAGAAAGGGATGCGTATCATTAGACGGTTTAAAGAATGCTAGTTTTAAAACCAGATTTGTTGGAGAGGCGGTTCAGCGTCTTGTCCATCTAATCAAATAGTTTTGTTAATAATTTAAGAATACGGTATCCATTGTCAACGTCAAAATTGAAGGAGTGGATCCCCTGGTGGCGCCATCTATCGGAGGAGTTCTTAGAGCAAGGTCGTACTCTCGTGGGGTTCTGGTTAAACGAAAGATGCACCTTACTGATTTAAATTCGCATAGCCGTCCGCAGAAAGAACTTCGCTTATCCAAGGGTCATAAATAACAACAACAAGATTTTCTAAATATTATTCTCACATCATTAGCTTAATTTTTTTACGTACTCCCTATTAACTTTTTTTCCGATTTTGTATCTCATGTTTCATATCTTCTATTTGAGATGAGTGATACATTGCAAGTGATAAGTAATTATTATTTGTATTATGTAAACATGTGTTTAAGCCGAATTTCATGAAAATTAGATTTTCTATTCGAATACAATCGATCTCGAAACAAATGCCACTTCAATCAATAGAGAATTTCGTTCTGTTTTGAATTCCTTCTAAAATAATTATACATAATATTCGATAAATACTACTTTGCAATTAGGAGAGAGTGAAGGAGCTGAATAGGCGCCTAGAGAGGCTGAAGGCCGTAGAGCAAGACAAACGAAGGCTGCAGGATTTGGTAGAGGAGAAAGAGACTCTCATCGAATCGTACAAGAAAGAAGAGAAATACCTGAAAGAAGAAAGAGATAGACTCCGAAAGAGAGTAAGTTTTATTATCCGGAAAATTTAACTTAGTAATTGCTAAAATATGTTTTTAAATTAATAAAAGTTAAAGCAGTTCCAAATTTTTAATTATTCATGTGATAACTGTAAATTTATTTTCCAGTTAAATAATTTAATGTCATTCCATACACTTTTGTGAAATAAAATTTATTTATTTGCGATTTCAATGAATAAATTGTCGAGTCATTTATTTGAATAAACCTTGGGATTAAGCAACTAATTATTAAACTTACATTAAGCAAATCTAGTATACACAATATTACTAAAACACGTAAAGGAATATTTTAGTTTCAGATGAAAATTATGCCTACAAAGTTAAGTTTCACTATCCATAGAGCTTTTATAAATATCAAATTTAAATTTAGTAAAACAATTTATAATTTCCAACTATACAAAGCAGCTCATTTCTAAACAACAAACAAAATTAATATTGGCCGATAACTGTTTCCATTTACACGATATGTAATGTATATGCTTGTTGTATCTGCATTAAGCAAATCTCATATACAGATTAGCATTAAGGTAGATTTTATATGCTTTATTATTATTTATTTTGCATTAAGGCATTTTATATTACTTTGTAGAAACATTTGTTATAGTATTAGATAAATTTCCATGTTTACTTTGAGCCGGTATATATATATATATATATATATATATATATATATATATATATATATATATATATATATATATATATATATATATATATATATATATATATATATATATATATATATATATATATGTATGTATGTATGTATATGTGTGTGTGTGTGTGTGTGTGTATGCATGTATATATGTATATACATAACCTTAAAACCTAAAATTCTTTACGATTATTTTGGAATCCAAAATCTATTGGATTATTTACTGAAAATAGTGAAAATATTGTGGCTCTGAATTATTTCATTATTATGAATAAGTGGAAGTATGAATAATGGAAGTAATAATTTTTAACTTTGAAAGTGCAATGAATGAGGCTTAAAAAAGGAATAAAATATGACTGTAAGCATTGAAACATGAAACAGCGATAATAAAATGTAAGTCAAATTGAATTAATATTTGAAATAATGAATGTTGTATAAATAACGAATTCAACCGGATTCCCTTCCTTTAATCAATTTTAAAGCATATTACTTTCTTATGAAAGATATTAAATGGCAATCTTATGTAGCAAATGTTTTAGCGAGAGAAGCTCAGTAGCTTAAGGCAACTTCCTTTAATGCTTCCCTTATCAGCAAAGAGAATCATCGTTTGTCGGGAACAGTGATTGGATGGGTGACCACATTCTCCCTTACTGGGTTATTGGAGCTCCATGGGTTAGGGATGAGCCTACATTAATCTGCGACGTCCAAAGTCGCTAATCTGGCGTGGATGTGGAGAGGAGGGTGCCAGCGCAGACATGACCTCGTTATCTGATCAAGGTTCAAAATTATGACAGAGTAAATAAAAAATAAATAAGTTAGAAATGATGAAATCAAGAAAAGAATTTTGAGAAATTGGAGAAACCTTTCTGATAAGAATAAGATAAATCATTCAAAGATTCAGAAATAAACCAAAAGTATAATAACAATTGAATAAGTAAAAATGGAAATTAAAAATAGGAAAATTGTGAAAAGAATAGTAAACAAAACATGAGAATAGATAGAAGTAAAAGCTTGTCCCATCTCACCAGAGAAAGAAAGGACAAGAAGAAGGCATTTAAAATTTATGGGTGTAAAGATGTAAAAAAATAAACAGTACATGAAGGAAATGTTCTCAACGCCTTGAAGTGAATAACTAAGCCATTAAAGAGAGAAAAAATCGAGAACACAAAAGTTTCTCAAATAAAACTACCAAAAGTATAACTTCATGAGGTTCATACAACTTTACTAGTAAAATTCAAATGAATACTTAATTTGATACTGTATCATATGAAGATATATGTCGGTAATATTTTGATTAACATTAATCATTCCTCATATTTGAATATAATTTCATATAAATTAACACATATATGTATGTATTTTAGCAACATCATGCTTGCATGATTTTAATAAAGGTATAACTTTTGATATTTTTGCAGGTCGAAGATCTTACTAAATCAATGGAAGCCAAAATAGATCGACCCGTGTCCATTCCTTACGTGGAGACTGGTGACTCCAAGCTGGACAAGCAGCTGGAATCGGTGCGAAAAGAATACGAAGGGCGCATGACCATCATGTCTTCGGAGATCGCGAGCATGCAGAACCAGATAGCATCCTTGGTGGAGGAGAGAGACCGCCTCAAGTCTCAACTGACCATGGTGGAGAGGAACGCGGAGGAGATGAGGACAGGGTCTTTGAAGAGAGAGAGGGCGAGACACCGCGAAGAAGTAAGTTCTTGAGATTGGACATCGCAGTAATTATCTCGATGTTGAAAATGAGCTACTTTTTTCTTGAGGAAAATAAACGTATTGAACATTTTTATACCATGTAGTTAAAAAGATGGGACGATGAAATTAGTGTTCAAAAAGTGAAATGAATGTAGCTAATGGTTGATTTATAAATTTCATCTAAGAGACAACTAATTTTAGTGACAGTCTTTCTTTGTAATGTAAATGAAACATACTTATTTATAGATCTAATAAAGATTGAAAATAGAGTGGATTTTTCAATTGTGGAATTGAATAAGATTGGTAATTGCTATCAAATCTATAAAAATCTGTAAAATTCATCAATTAAATAAGGACTATAACCTCATTGTAAGATTGCACCAATATAAAAAGTTGGTAAAATTGTAGTAAAAATTTGTTTTAATTCTTTAATTTTTTTTATTAAAGACTTCTTATACTGTGTTGGTATTGCTTCTTAATTTAATGTTGGTCAGAAAGAGAATTAGGTCGATATGAGCTTGGTGCGTGTATAATATACATATATATTATTGTATATATATATATGATTCATGATCATTGTTATATCAACTGAGCCGATAAAAATATATTGAGAGTGCACAAAACAACTTTAAATGACAAGATTTAAATGAGAAAAAATTATTTCTCAATTTTTGTAATCATGGGAAAAAGGAAGAGCTGCTTTAGGAAAGCTTAGAAATATGCTTCTATTGGATTTTTTTTATAAGTTTATCAAAAATATCAATATATTAATTATAAAACGAAATTATAATAAACTAGATAATAGACTATAAAATCTGTCTTTACTAAACCTGACGAAAATTTATTACTCTTGGTCCATTAATCAGATATTATAATTGCAGAAGTGTTATTAAATACCATAATTATAGAACTGATACAAGATTTGCATCTCACTAAAGTATTCTTGTATAGTGACACTAACCACAAATTTTATCAAACATTTACCGAAAAAAATATTTAAAAATTGTAAAAAAATATTTATTTGTAGGTTAAATTAAGAATGTTTAAATTGATTTGAAGCCTGTAAATATTATTTCCTTATGTTCTCACATATAGCTATAATTCTCTGGATGTATGGTGCATAAAATCATTAATATAATTAATTATTTAGTAATATTTAGAGTAGGTGAATGATATCATGAGGCTGCTATTAGACAATTTGGATGGGCATAGTATCTGCGATATATGAATTAATATCTTGCAATATTATCATTTCCGAAATTTGGACTATTTCCTGTGATTATTCCTACCAATTCAATTTCGATATTTTAGTATAATGCCCTTACATTTTGCATTTTAGGCGTTTAGCTGAAGTGCCAAAAATTAATTAAGATAAGCTTCCAGTAATAACGCCACGTATACTTATGGTGACCTTTACATGGCTTCTGCTGTCTAAATGCCTACGTGATTTCAGAAAAATATAATTGAACATAAATAGATTGAAGAGAATTTATCATATTTATAACACATTACTCTTAAATTGAAACTTGATTCCACACAATTGAAGAGCTTGCCAATGGGGCCAAATTCCATGCCCACACCATCTTGTATATTGACACTAACGATCGATTTTTTCTCTTGTGTCTCTTTATTATTTCAGATTATCAATTGTGTACGCATTAATTTGAATATTAATTGATAATCTGTAGAATATTATAAATCATGATTTAGGGAGAAAATCATATTTTAAAATATTAATAATATTTCTTTTTCAATTAATTGTAATTATTATTATTTTACTGGTCGTATAAAAACGTTCTTCAAATATTAGTACAATGTACAATAAGGAGTTCTTATTCCTCAGGCCGATGCTGCTCGTCGCAAAGTGCAAGAGTTGCGATACCAAATGGAAGATTTGAGAGAGCAGCTGGACGACACAGTGCTGGAGAATAAGAACCTCAAGCTGCAAATTGAGACAGATAAGAATGATTTCGATATTCAAATAGCAGAGCTCAAGTCCAAAATAAATCAGGTATATAAGAAACACTTAGTGTGCTCTGCTCTCATCCAGTTATTAATTTATAAATATTTCTAGAGTTTTTTTTACAAAAAATTGTAGAAAACTATTCTTTTTTCTTCAATTTGTGAGCAAAAAATGGAATACTTAAAAGATATTACCACTGCAATCTCAGCTAAAATATTTTACATTTTTTGATGAATTGCTTATTCTATAATGTAAATTTTTTATATTTTATTTTATAATATTAAATTCTATTGATAAATTTTAAAACTATTGAAAGAATACCTGCAAAACCATGGCCAGTGCAAAATATTGCTAAAATATTATAACCATATTTTCTTTGACTTCTAAAAAGTAATCCTTAGACTTACTTGCACAGTTTCATATATGAATTTATTTTTCATTGCTTATATCTATCAATCACCAAAAATTTTTGTCTTGGAAACTGGAAAATATATTTTGACTATCATTGCACACCATCTCTAGTTATTTTATAAAATCTAGCAAATTCCTAAAAATAGATAAAATATAATCAAGTATACCTAAAAACACCAAACATGTTGGAACCGAAAAGTCTGGTGTAATGGAATATGATTTACTCGATGTTTTTAAATAATTGTTTTTTTTTTGTGTAGTTTAATCTGTAAGACAGTTGCTGTTCTCATTCTTTTCTCAATGTATTTATTGAACTGTTTTCAATATACAAATATCCAAAATAATGTCTGTGGTACAGTTTTAATATCGATTTTATTGATAAATTCCTGTGATTATATATTTAAGTTTCAAAATTGTATCAATATTTTTTATGAAATTTTTGACATAAGCTATTCTTTTACTTCAAACTTTACAATTAGTACAATTTTTAATGCAACTATTTTCAGTTGGAAGAACAGAAAATTCTAGAGTCCACACGTGGCCAGACACGAAATATCGAGTTCTTATTCCTCAGGCCGATGCTGCTCGTCGCAAAGTGCAAGAGTTGCGATACCAAATGGAAGATTTGAGAGAGCAGCTGGACGACACAGTGCTGGAGAACAAGAACCTCAAGCTGCAAATTGAGACAGATAAGAATGATTTCGATATTCAAATAGCAGAGCTCAAGTCCAAAATAAATCAGGTATATAAGAAGCACTTAGTTTGCTCTGCTCTCATCCAGTTATTATTTTTTTTTTTACAAAAACTAGTAGAAAACTATTCTTTTTTCTTCAATTTGTGAGCAAAAAATGGAATACTTAAATGATTTTACCACTGCAATCGCAGCTAAAATATTTTACATTTTTTGATGAATTGTTTATCCTATAATGTAAATTTTTTATATTTTATTTTAGAATATGAAATTCTATTGATAAATTTTAAAACTATTGAAAGAATACCTGCAAAACCATGGCCAGTGCAAAATATTGCTAAAATATTATAACCATTTTTTCTTTGACTTCTAAAAAGTAATCCTTAGACTTACTTGCGCAGTTTCATATATGAATTTATTTTTCATTGCTTTTATCTATCAATCACCAAAAATTTTTGTCTTGGAAACTGGAAAATATATTTTGACTACCATTGCACACCATCTCTAGTTATTTTATAAAATCTAGCAAATTCCTAAAAATAGATAAAATATAATCAAGTATACCTAAAAACACCAAACATGTTGGAACCGAAAAGTCTGGTGTAATGGAATATGATTTACTCGATGTTTCTAAATAATCGTTTTTTTTTTGTGTAATTTAATCTGTAAGACAGTTGCTGTTCTCATTCTTTTCTAAATGTATTTATTGAATTGTTTTCAATATACAAATATCCAAAATAATGTCTGTGGTACAGTTTTAATATCGATTTTATTGATAAATTCCTGTGATTATATATTTAAGTTTCAAAATTGTATCAATATTTTTTGTGAAATTTTTGACATAAGCTATTCTTTTACTTCAAACTTTAAATTAGTACAATTTTTAATGCAACTATTTTCAGTTGGAAGAACAGAAAATTCTAGAGTCCACACGTGGCCAGACACGAAATATCGCCAAGACACGGCTTGAACTCACGTGGGAGAAAGAGAGAAACGAGCTGCAGCATCTTCTGGAGCAGTCGCAGAAGATGGTCTCCGATCTCAAGTCACGCGTGGAACAGGCAGAAAGGGATAAAGAAAAGGAAAAACAAGCCGTCCGGAAACAACTCCTGGACATCCGGGCTTCCACTGAGAAGGACCATCAGGAAAGCAGGAGAAAGATGAGCGAGGTTCCGAATTTACTTTTTGTTTCGAAGTATAAGAATAATTTGAAAATGATAGGTTATACTTCAGGTTAAAATAAAATGTCAGGGAATAAGTTTATAATCCTGCTCAGTATATATATATATATATATATATATATATATATATAACATATATATATATATATATATATACATATATAATATATATATATATATATATATATATATATATATATATATATATATATATATATATATATATATATATATATATATATATATATATATATATATATATATATATATATATTAAATCATAAAACAAATTCTTTGTGAATTGTTTTAAAATAAATAAAAATTATACAAAAATTTGGATTTAATTCTTTTTCTTTGGACTTTAAATTATGAAATGAAAATTTTCTAATATATCAATAAATAGACAACAACGACAACAATTTCATCTTTTCATCAAGTGTGGATTCTGTGTATGTGCAATTATTTTTCTTAAGTCCTATTAGTTGATATAGAAGAACATGTTTTATTTTTTGTCTAAGAATACCTTTTATCACAAGAAACTGAAGTATATGATTCACAGACTAACAATTTTAAACATATAAATTCATTCTTCACCAAGACAAGTATTTTATAAATTTTTAAGAAAAAGAATTTCAAAAAATATAATCTAATTAAACATACCTGTAATATATTGGAAAATTAAGTTTATATGCACAATTTTCTATGCTTTCCAATAAAATTGGGTATACATAACCAATTTTCCAATATACAGAACAAGTGTTTAATTATATGATATTTTTTCTAATTTCTTTGTCTTTAAAATATTTAAAATACTTATTTTAGCGAAGATTGCATTTATACTATGGATTAGGCTGCTTCATGATAACCATCTATGATTAGTGCATAAAGAGGCCACAAAGATTAAAACTTTTATTGATAATCTTTGACGTAAATTCATATGATCATTGCTTAATTGGCAATAATTCATTTAATATCACATACTGATCATTGTTATATAAACTCATGGTACAGTGGGTGATCGGTTAACGAGCATAATCGGTTACAAGACTATGTTCGCTATTCGAATTGTTCGTTGACCTATCATCGATTTACCATAGATTTCTTTGTGAAATCTATTAATTCATTCTGAGGACCCTAAAAATTAAGTTAAAAAAAGTATGTAAATTTTTTTTAGTAAGTTTATTAAAAAAAATAATAGATACGTATTATTACGTATTACATATTAATCAATCCTTTTCATTTTTCGTTTATGGGGCATTAAAGAACATATCCAATGTCGATTGTTTTTCTCTTTTTTAAGACTTTCTGGAAGTGGCATTGTTGTTGTAAAAATCTTTAACCTTACTGGTATCAGCTTGATTTGTGTGCCATTCTTAGACCATTGCTCTGACACCCTCCCACTTCTTCACCGAATAAACGAGGGGGTGGGTGGCTCAAAATGAAATCAGTTTCAGTTTTGAAGAAACCGAAACCGATGGTCTACTTTGGCTATAAATATGTTGGAAAAAAATTCCCGGTATAAAACCTTGATGTTTAATAAGCAAGCAACATAATTCAAGAGAGATGTAAAACGATTTTTGGTCCTTTGGGCTTGGTAACCCCGCACATATGTTCGTTCGAATTCATTTTAGTTCGTTATCTGAATATGTGTTCGTTGTCTGAACACAAAAATCTTTCGTGTAGTGTTCGTTATCCAATTTGTTCACAGTCCAAACTGTTCGTTACTCGATCACCCTCAGTATTACACATAATAGCTTATATGAGCTAGTTTTTTTATTGGCACAATTTCTCAATTCATGAAACACAAAAAAAGTTCTTATAAGTTATAAAATTAATTCTTTTTTTGCTGAAATTTTGACTTAATAATGCTTGATTGCTATTGCAGCTACACAGCAGTTTACTGGAGATCAGAGAATCACATGCTAAACTCAGAGGAATGTACGACAGAATGAAGAAAGAAAGGGAGATTTTGCTCAAAGAAAGAGAAGAATGGCGACAGAGATTGCAAGCTGCTATGCAACTGCACACAAAACTCACTGAAATAGTGAAGGATGTAAGTAAAGATATGAATATTTAATCACTCTTTATCAATGTAATTGTGAAAGTACCAATAGAATTATATGTACTCATATTCAAAAGTTAAAATACAAAAAATTAATATTTAAATTCAATTTATTTCAAGTATTGTTTTTTTTATACAGCCGTGAATTATAACAGAATAGTTAGGTGACAGCGTGACAAAATCGAACATTCTTCGAAGTATGGGAATGGGATTAAAAATGATCAAAGAGGGATACTCAATATTTTTATCAATTGACTCATAAAAATATAGTCATCTCTTACAGATTGACAAGACACATTTTGATGTCTTAATCTAAACATGAGATTATGAATAAAAATTAGAAATTAAAATTTGTGTGTGTGTGAATAAAATCAGTGGACGTTGATGCCGTCCAATGGTTTATTCTAAAGCGTCTCAAATATAATCTATAAAATCAAGTGATTCTTCAGTTTCAATATTTGACAAATCTGCAAAGATTTATAGAAGATGAACTGCCATCAGAATTGTTGTAGTGAGTGGCTATATGGCTCATAGAAATAAATTCGAAACAATTTGCCCATTGAATTCATAACAATTTTCTCATGGGGCTCAAGTATATTGTCAATACCGCAATTTCATTCGCAGAATCTATAATAGAGGCTTTTCTGCCATCCACTATAAATTCCTCTTCCCAAAGATTCAATTTCCAATTGATTTTTCTTATGTTCGAGAAATAACAATGGAGTCAGGACTTTTTTCGAATTAAATTTTTACTGAGAATTACATCTGTGTACTGATTTTCTATTCATCGCTAGTTCAATATTGTTAATGCTTTCGGTATTACAAGCAATATAATTCTTACTGCAAGCTTTGCTAAAATCTTTGTAGATAATTCTCCAAAAATATGTAATTTTAAATATAGCAAAGAATTCCCTAGAAAAGCTATTCCACCATTTTCTCTATGGCGTCATGTATTTAAAGTATACATCCATCTTGAGCATATGTCGTAAATAATGGCCGATTGTAGCTAGATTTCTTTGAACGATATTTTTTTCATTTAGAATTATATTTTCATAATTCGGAGAATATCACTTGCAAATCATCTGATACTTTAACATAATTCAATTCTTATTTTCCTTTTCATTAATTCCCGAACTTTAGAATTAATTCTCTAAACTACTTTTTTTACTTATGTTAAATGTATCCTATTCTACGAAAGGATATTTTTGGAGATTTTATTTTTCGCTATTTTACGATTTATTGAAAAAAATATTTTACCGATCATTGAATTGGATAGATTATGAAGATGTACCATAATAATCTATCATTGAATGATTCAATATTTTTTTATTTATCCCACCAATGTTTAAAATATAGGTAGGTTTTAAAACATGTTTGTCACTTGAATAAATCAATCGTGTTTTTATAAAATTTTAAAAAAAATTAATTTTTGAACATAAATCTAACTGATAATTGTGAAATACATACCTAATTTATGCAAATGTTATGTAAATGTAGTACATTACATTTGATTTTCTAATGTGATATTTATCTCTAATCTTTTCTTTGATTTGGATGCTGGTAATTTAGAAGATGATATTCATTAACACAGATAAATTTGTCTCAAGCTGATAATAAATGTTAAAAAATGCTTAAACAAAATTTAAAATTTGAAATCTCACAACTGGTTTTAGTAATGCATTATATATTTTATAATAAGTGATATTGATTTCTATATTTTAATATTAATTATATATATGATACTTTTTAAAATAAAAATAAATATTAATTATATTAGTTAGAATTTATATAGTATTCTACATTCATTTTTATTTTCTACGAAATTTCCCTGGGAATAAATTATAAAACTATTTCGAATTTTAAAATTATATTTATATTGAAAATTTAAATTAATTTCAATTTCAGGTTGAGAAAGTAAGCGCAGATGTCACGGCTTATTCGGATAAACCTTCTTTACCGCTGAGTAATGATTTTAAAGAAACTGTACAGAAAGTAAGTTTATATAGTCCATTTTATTAAATTGCTAAAATCTGTTTTCCAAGCATGAAATTTTTAAATTTTTCTTATTAAAAATGAGATTTACTTAATGATATATTATTATGCTATCTAAATATTTCTAATATTGTACCATAACCTGTAGTAACAAATCCAAGTAGTTATTGTTTTAACATTGAAGGACAGAGGTACATAACACTATGGAATAAACAAAGTGCCCAATAAAGTCCTGTCTTACTGGGCACTATTCCATAAGCAGGTGAATTAAAATCTTTAAATTTGGAATAACAACTAATTATGGCTTGAAAAGATTGCCAAGGTATAAAAAAATGACTTTGCGCTACAAAACGAGATGACTTGCAGCGCCTTTAATCGTAAAAATACAAGTTAAAGGATTCCTTTTGAAAACGAAATGAGAAACGGAAAAAAATTAATCTTAAAAATTATGGAGCTGGAGGGAAGACACTTCGTGCAAAGATCTGCAAAAGGAAAAAGGGAACTAGTAGGATATCCTCCTCATTGGCGACCATTACGATATTTTTCGTCGCCAAGTTAAGAGCGTGTTTTTTAGCGTGGGAATTTTCCAAAAATATGTATTTTAGAAAATTTTAAATCACATAATAGTATAAAAATTCTAAAAAAGTATTACTGGAAAATGAATAAAAACTTTTTTTGTTGGGTTTGCCTTCTCTTCAAAACACAATAATGAACTTACTTGATATGACGTCAAGCTCACATGTCGAATATGATCGGTGATATTATGGAAAAATTTATAAGAAAAATATAATAATAAATTAACAAAAATATGTAAGAAAAAGATAATAAATAAACAAAAGGAAATTGGAAAAAGAAGAACAGTTTACGATGTTGAAAATATAAAAGAAAAATATAATAATAAATTAAAAAATATATAATAAATAAACAAAACGAAAAATATAAATAATAAGTAAACAAAAAGAAATTGGAAAAAAGAACAGTTTACGATGCTTGGTTGCTGGCGACAACGAAACACAACAGCAAAGGTAGAACAAAAAGTTCGAATTGAAAGTAAAACGAGAACTTCAAATGCAGTTGCCACTGCAAAGAACCATATGTATGACGTAAAAATGATGTAAAATACGAGAAAAACCAAATCTGGCAACAAAAAAAGTCTGAAAAGTAACAAAAACTTAAATTGGCAACAGGATAATCAGAACAAAGGACGCTAGATTTGGCGAGAAATCACTTGGGAAGGATATCATACTTATACCGGAAAAAGAACACCTACAGCACATATGAGATAGTGCGTAATTTCAACTCACGAAATGACAGAGAGGTACAACTAGTTGTCACCCAGCACATTTACTCGAGGTGCTTAGAATGATTTCCTTCTATCACAAAATACATAGTGATTCTGAAATGAATCTTATATTTCATCGTGCTTGCTCATGCATTGCGATGTGTAATAGTATTGGAACTTGAATTCAAACCGATGCATATTATATGCGTTTCTTTCCTTCGCATGTCTGTTCTCAAAGTGACGTTTAGTACAGAGTGATTCATACATCTCGTTTTGTTTTCTAGATAGAGGCATTAATTTTCAAATTTTAACATTAAGGGTATTTTCTTGTCTTGAAGCTCTTAACTTCATTTTTGTACTTCGACACTCCTCCCAGACCCTAGGTGGTGCCCTTACCATCAACGATAATAGTCATTCAGCCCACCATAAGCAGGTTCGCAAGTAAACACATTAGGCTTCTCTTTTTATCAGGGGCAAAAAACGTATCCCAAGTTCATTAAATGCAACTCCTTGCATACTTTTCCCTATCACATATTGACCTGTGCAGGTTTTGATAGGATTAGTCTTTTAACAGTCTTCTACTTGTTTATGATATTCTAAGAGTCACGGACTCGTGGACTTGTTCTAGTCTGCGGCTATATAACGAGGAATAAGACGACAACGACAATTATGACCACTGTTGTCCGCATTTCAAAGTTAAGACAGTATTTTATTGGGAATCTCGTATGAGCTCTTCAGGAAATATGTAGTAGGTTTCGAATTTCTTTCAGTAAATTATTCGATAAATTTAGTATATCTCAAACATTCATATTGTAAATTAGGAATTTTCTTATATATTTTCAAAAATTATATTTTGTTACAGCATATACAATATGATGTAATATAAGCCAAATGGCAAAAAAAGCACTATAGTACAATAAAATTCAAGTTGAACAGAATTTGCGGCAACTTTAGGTAGTTTTTTTCCCGCTGAATTCTCTTTATTCTTCGTGAAAAAGTTTGATTTCATAACCAAAAATAAATATAAAAGAAGCACATAAAATAAATGTATAGAAGCATGGAAAAGGGCAAAATTCGAAAGTAATATCTATATTTCTACATGAAATATTACAATATTAAATACTTTATAGCAGCTATTGGCAAACTTTTTGGCCTCAAAGACCAGTAAATTCATAAATTATAAATCTCGCGGACCATTAATAGTATTTTTTAAGTGTTAAATATATTTATAAAAAAAAAATTGCGATCTAAAAATACATAAAATGTACACAGTTAATCGAATGAAACTATTAATTGCAGTCAAATTATGAAATCTATATTAATAAATCATAATAAAATAAACAAAAACTGGAAAAACAAAACACTAAAAAGTGGTTTACATATATCATACTTTTAGCGTTATATATTCCTAATGTGATGGATGTTCCTGCTTTCTTGAAATAAGATCCCAATAAATATCAAATAAAATAAAATATGCACATGGTTAAGATTTAAAACCAGTCTCAAAAAAGCAACATTTTACAAAAAATAATAATAATAAATAAATAAATAATAAAAAAATTAAAAAAAACTTCTTTAATAAACCAACTAATAGATTGATTATATTTTATATTGAACTCAATACGTCCACATAAAGTTCACCTTTAAATGCTTGAACATATGCAACATACAGGAGAGTGAAACCTTTGAAGAGTGCGACACGAGACAAAACATGCAGCTGAAACTGGTGCAGCTGCAGCAGTACGACTTATTTACAGCGGCATTATTCTATGAAATGCCGTTTTCACGCGTTATTTTGAACTGAATTATATTCAATGCCTCTTAAAACATAACGTAACATGTTGAATAATTCCATATTTTTCTGGGAACCAGTGAAATTTTCTCATGGACCACCACTTTGGCCACTACTGATTTATAGAAAGATTAAATAATACTTAATATTAGTGACATTCTGAGATGTAGTTCAAATTATATACCTTGGAATTAAGCCCATTCCTTTAAAAATATACTTAAATTTTCTTTTACATTTTTTAAAGGAAACTTATATTTAATTTCAACATATACAATACGAGCCAAATGACAAATTATAACATTTTTCATGTATCTTATCTTTTGATTTTCTATTAATACAAAAAGTTTTTCCGACGATTTAGTAATGTCTTAAAACTTTTCCAAATTTATGATTAGTATAGTTATAAACATCATATAACTTTTCTATCTACTATATAAGTATTTCAGGGTTAATAAAATCGTATTTAGCTATCGAGATAACATAACGAGAGTCAATCTTTAAATATACATGATCTTATCAAAGATAAGCGAGAATTTTATTATCCTAAAAATATTTAGTTCTATTTTTATAAAAACATTATTTACTCAGTGGGTTAATTTAATCCGTAAAACAAATTGAATATTGGATTTATATAATTTTGCTATTATTAAGTTTATTAAAGTAATTATTATTTCTGCCTTCGATGTAGATTAAAGAAAAATTTGCTGAGCTCCACAAATCGGCAGAAATTCTCAAGGAAGATGAAAGACTTAAGAGGACCACGTCATTTAGGAGGTATTTATGCCATTATGAACTATGATGTCATAATCTGTGATCATTGTAATAACTTTGTGCATCTTACATTTAACCAAATATCAAACACAAATACATATAAATGTTATTTTTTATTACATTATAAACATGGCAAACTCCAATTTACAGAAAATATTGGTAAATTGTTTGATTGATTAGAAAAGATTAACACATTTTAAGAAGACAAATTTCAAAGAATAGTTATATAATTCCGCACTTCAATTTATTTTCTTGTTTCATGCCATGCCTTACAAAGGAAGTAACATTATTTTTCTTCTGTAGAGCGATTTCTGCGCAGGACATGTCTCAATCCCAAGATCCGATGCAAAGGTGGAACAACCCCCAGAGGGTCACCAACTACCCCGTAGCTCCACCCAGCATGATCATCCGCCCCCCACCCCGTCAGAAAACTCTGCACAGGAAGTCCTTATCTCTTGACCACACTCTCATGGGAACCACTCATGAGCAAAGGCTGAAAATATGGGAGTCTGAAGGTGAGAGTGTGACCTCCACCCCTGCCGGAAGTCTTTTGAGTCTTGGTGGTTATGGTTACGAGACAGATTCCTCAATGCCAGATTCCGAATATCGGTAAGTTATTCTGTTATTACTGAATAGCTTGCACATTATAAAATTATTTGTTTATCATTAATTTGTGCCAATACTAAATTTTTGTAGTGTGTGTTCATTAAAATCTATTATTGTTCCATGCTAAGTGGTTAGCAAAATGGTGCGCAAAAAATGAATTTTAAGCGACTAACAAACCAAACCATGCTATGGAAATATATTACTATTTATAAATGAGGGAAATTTTATAAATTTATTTAAACATAATCAAAGTTAAAATCATTTGTTGTACATACTATTTTCTGTTTTTTAATAATCAAAGCGATAACTTTTCTTATATATATTATTATTAATTCCATTTTATTTATCAGATGACAAGTGAGTAGTTTAGATAAGAAAGGAAGAAGTTCCTAAATTTATATATATAAATATATATATATATATATATATATATATATATATATATATATATATATATATATATATATATATATATATATATATATATATATATATATATATATATATATATATATATATATATATATATATATATATATATATATTTAAAGATTTATTTACAAATAGGATTATTTACAGACACCTTTTAACAAGCTCCTTCACACAATCTCTGCTCAATTACATGTACATCATGAAATATTAAGTTCTGCCATCTAGTGGCCACTCATTATTTTTTAAGTAATATTTCAACCTAATGTTAACAATATATATGCTATATAAGTATTGCTTGAAATTTATATCAACTAGTTTAAATCGACTTTAATTCTGTAAAATGTATCTTCATGCCGTATCAAATTTGTTGTAAGTCCTTTAAATATTTGCGCAATTATGTAAATATATTCTTCATATGAAAAAAATATTCTGTAAAATATCCTGTAAAAATATTCTTCATATATTGTAAAGTTGGCAAAGGAAGATACATGGAAAACCTTCCAAGCACTTACTTCAATAGATCCATATGCAGAACATAGAAATTCAGCATTTACCTTTCTCCTTGTTATACAGTTCTTAGAACTGAGAATTTTTGTGAAATTCTTTGTTCAACGAACTTAATCTTATCATAACATTACAATCTTAATTTAAATTGACTTAGAAATCAAATAGTGGACAGTCTTGAAGCTGAAGATTGTTGCGGGGCCTTTCATTCATTATTTAACGTGTGCCATCTTCCGGTATTTCCTTTGTCACTCTTCTCCACATTCAATATACCAAGAGCTGCTGTATTTCCCTTCAGAAAAAACTAACAGATGAAATAAGTCTTATTAATAAATTGCAAGTGTGGAAATAATTTTTAATTTTGTATTGCTTGACTCAGTTAGGAAATTTCGATTAAAATGTACTTATAATCTAATAATTTGCTAAATATTAGCTATAATAATTTGCTTTGTATTTTAAAACTGGGCTATATTTTGGTTTTCCAAAGTTAAGAAAACAACTATGTGATAATTGGTTAAGTCTTATGGATATAGCAAAAATTGATATTTCTGACACAACTAGTATAGATAGTTAATTTAGAACATTACAGGATCAATAGTTTGTATGATGTAGATGACTTCCTAATATGCAAAAAAAAGGGTATGAACTTATAAATGGGAATTTTATTTCTTCCCGATAATATGGACAAGGTAGCCAAGTGGTTAGGGCATCGGCTTTAGGTCCGGAAGGGTGGGGTTCGATTCCCAATGCCACCAAAGACCCACCGAGTACATGCGATATACGTGCTCGTTAAATCTGTGGAATCGAAAGTCCTGTGGTCTGTGTCATTGAGCAGTTACCATGGGTGCAAAGGTCTGGAGAAAATTTCCTCCCCCTTCAGATCAATGTCAAAATTGAGGGAATTGATCCTCTGGTCGTGCCATCTATAGGAGGATTTGAAAAGCAAAGTCGTACTTTCACCTTCGTGGTGCTCTGGTTAAGTGAAAAGCGCACCCTACTGACTTAAATTCGCATAGCCAACTGCAGATCGAGCTTGGTTTGTCCAAGTGTCATTAGTAACAACAACAACGATAAAAATAGAACGGTAAAAAAAATCATTTATACATAACGCATCAACTGAAGTGCAGACGGTGAATGAACAATTGTGTATTTTGATTTTCATATGGAATTGGGTACATGATTCCGTCACAGATTCGATATTAATCTTGAAAATTAGTTAAGGGATTTTTTTCTTGCAGTCTTCAATTATAAATGTACTTATGATTTTTAACAAATAGTTACACTGCGCAAACTTCAGTTTTTATGATTTCTTTTGCAATAGGATGTTGGTGACCTATATATATTAAAAATGCCAAACATTTAAGTAATTACGTTAATGTCTCATAATAAAGATAATGAAAGGGCAAGTATAATCATTCAAGAAGGCTTTTTATAAAGTTTCGGAATGTTATCTCATAAAAGGCCGCGAATAATAATCTGTTTACTTTTATTCT
This sequence comes from Latrodectus hesperus, assembly GCA_037975125.1. Classification (NCBI taxonomy): domain Eukaryota; kingdom Metazoa; phylum Arthropoda; class Arachnida; order Araneae; family Theridiidae; genus Latrodectus; species Latrodectus hesperus. The sequence goes on from CM075855.1 coordinate 36,821,961, forward strand.
AATACTTCTACGCTCTATCATATTTTGATTCAAGAAGCTGGTAGCCCAATGGTTCCGTTATATTGCCTTCGGTTTAACAGTTCGTGGGTTCGACTCTCACTATGGGCTTGAGGGGCTGCAATGGTTAACTCATTTTAAACCGTTAGGCAGGCCGCACACTGAGGCGACAGAAGACGAGCAGCGCGACATCACGCCGTTAAAACTGGTTTTCCCTATGCTGCGCACGCACACTGGAGCAGTATTTATCGAGAGCGCGTCAGCTTCACTTAAGTGACAGGTGTCTACCATTTGTGACTTGCGCTATTTTTATCGCTTGTCGCTTTCATGTATACATCTTTGTGTTTGTAATTTCATCATTCATTAATTTCATTTCTTCAAAAGTGGATTTCCATTGTTCAAAAATGAGAGAATATGCTACATTTAACCAGTTTCATTAATTTTGAAAAATAAATTCCTGCATTATATGTTTTTAGCGAAGATTATTCTAATAATAATAATAATAACAATAATAAACCCTTTGATGTAAATATCTATTGAAATGAAATTTCCTGGTTATTTTTATTCTAACTTTTAATGATTTGTAGTTAATTTAATTGTAAATTTAAAATATGTAATTTAAAAATTTTACGAAATTTAAATAAAATTAATAAGTTTCCCGTGTAAAACATTTTCAATCGATAAGTGTTTGCAGTTGAAATAAATCATCTTATGAAGTAAATTTTATACAAGCTTTTCTTAAATTTCTTGTTTAAATGCATAGATGTTTCTGAACTATTAATTTCTAAATTTTAAAAAATTATCAAATTAAAATAATCTTATTAAAAACTAGTTTAAATACTATAGTACTATTAAGAACCTCTATCGATATGAGTTGCTATGGGTTTTAGTATTCACATATCTTCTTGTACATTATTATAATATTGTTCAAATTAATTTTTCACTAACATAAAACATTATAAGAATTACTATTTGGATTGCTCAGTTATTTTACATTTAAAATAATTTTTATATAATTTTTTAATAATTTCCATTGACATGTATTATTTTTAATTACTTTTAGTTTTGAAATGATTCATATTGAACTAATTTGTTATAATGCATAAATATGTATTAATTTTTACTTAGGTATCATAACAAATTTTAAATATCGTTAAAAAGTAACTAAAATGTATGTAAAAAAATCTAATATATTTAAAATAACTTTAACAAGATATTTCTAATGTCATTTTTGAGTCCATGAATTGAAGAAATATTAAAATAACCCCTATTGTGAACTGGGCAGAAATATCAGAAAGTTACCAGGTAAAAAGAACATTTTTGTTCCTTTAAAAAACGTATTGTTCTCTAGTTAGTATTTAATACTTATGGTTTTAGTTTTAAAAGCATTTATAAAATTATTAGCATTTACAATTAACATATCCCAGCAAGAGATTATTACGATCTTATTCACAACAGAAGTATTGGAAAGTACATCGTATTTAGTTTTTTTTATGTTAATGTTACATAAAGAAATGAAACTTAGTTTCAATTTATACTTTTAAATTAAACAATAAATTTACAACCTTTGCAAATTTACCTATTTTTTATAAAAAAAATTCCAATTTGTGTATTTTAATGCCATTTTAGTCGGACTTAAACCTGAAGTATGAACCAGTGTAAACTTAGTGTTGTGTTAATTAATAAATTGGATGAATGCGCCTTTGTTCTGAAAGTACAGTAAATAATATTCAATAGAAATCAGTTGTGATTTGAAATAACAATCAAACATTTTCTTAAGTTTTATACCTTGCCTATTGCGATAATTTTGTGTTTACAATATAAGTCACATTAATATCATTTTTTTAATAAAGTATTTTCTTTTCTTTTTAAAACTTCTAATATTTAATAACAATGCCAACGATTTAGAGGCCACATAAATTCACAGGCAAACGCAGAGACAACGAAACATACAAGTAAACGCCGGAACAGAAGAAATGTAAACAATATCAGCTCCGATGTACTGCGCATGCGTGAGATCTACTTCCATCGCTTCAGTGTGTGGTACTTTTCGACATGCCGCTCGCGTGTAGCAGCACTATCGGGAAGCAATAGGTGCGCGTTGGAGACATGCTCCCTCAGTGTGCGGCCTGCCTAACACTTGATATAATTAACTCTGGTGAGCAAAAAGTGGCCGACGAGTGACAAACAGGTGAAATTATTACGATCGAACTGTTGCAAAAAAGAAAGGCATCACATTTTCCTCTAGCATCATTTTACGTTTAAATTTAGCTTGTAAAAGCAAGTACCTTATAATAGTTTCAACAATATTCTAAGAGACAATCAGATTCTTATAAATGTATTCAAATTGTAATTATGACTTAGAACGATAGGCTACTTTGATATCTTGTTGCACTTGTAACTCTCTATGGTATATTTACATGATTAATAAAAAATACTTTCTGCGAAAACTATAAAAAGTGTATCGTTTTCTATGAATTTATAGTTTTTCATAATTGTAAGTTTTTGGAAATGAAAAATTTATAATTTTTCTATAAATTTTGCTTTTTAAAGGTTTTTTTATAGAAAAATTATTAAGTTTCTCGTAGTTTTTTTCTTTAAAGAAAAAAACTACGAGAAGACCTCGGAAAAGAATTTTCTTTTTGTAAATTTATAATTAAAACTAATTCATAAAATGCTAAATTTAATAGCATTTCACAGAACTCTCTAATTACAGAGAAATGTTTGTTATTTTTTCAAGTCTTAATAGTTTTTAGAAATTATTCAAGGTAAAAATTTGCAATAAGAAAATGATAATTTAAAAATGCTTACATATATATAAATTTAGAAATCTTAAATTGAAAATTATGAGGAATTAAGGAATGTTCCCATTAATAGGTATGGAGGCATCACTCAAGACAGACGAAGGTACCGCGCTCCCAGCGGGATGAGCGGAATGACCACCGACAGTGAAGCCCCTACTCCTCCAGAGAGGGAAGCGTCGATCCCGGTGGAAGCTCAGAGAGTGTACCACTGGCTACGCAGCAGCAGAGAAAGACATTCAAAGACAAGTTGAAATCACTCAGGTACGTTATTCCTGGAAAACTGCAATACTTTCCAAAATTAAAGAATGCCATAAGAATTCAATTTATTCCCATATCAGGAATAAATAAGGAAAAGAAATTTCACTTGTTAAATTTTTCTTCAATTTCTTTTCTGCCACAGTAAGAAGCATTTTCTATAAATTTAAGTTAAGTAACTTTCTTATTATGCATCGACTAATAATTTTCGATTTTGGCAATTTTGGAACTTCCTTCAGTTGCTATATACTGGAAATACTATTACCTCCCATTAAATTGCCTTACATTTATCATCTTTAATCTTTGGTTTGGTGTCGTGTCGTGTCAAGTCAAATCATTCATAGTGCCAAAATACCACCCTTGGCAATGTGTACAATTTTATGATTATAGAGATTTCCCTGAAAGGGAAATTCGTCAATAGCCTGTAAACTTCTTATAGTGGCTGGACAGTTAAAAATATGATCCGGGGTGACCTCCTCTTCAGGGCAGTTCCTACATGATTTGTAAGATTTGGTACCGTCTGTATTTAAAGTCATTCCACTGAAGTATTGGGTTTTAAGTCTGGAAATAGCTCTGGTAATTATCCTGTCTGCATTAATAATTGATGTTCCATTTTGATGTGTTTCTCTTTCAGTTTGTATCTAGCGATTGATTTGGCACCTCTTAAAGTTAGGGTCCTGAGAGTTTCCGAGTTACAGTCATGCGCCTCCTTTTGAATCCTATCTGCTTCTCCGTTCTCTTCAATCTTTAATCTTTGATGATTGTAGTATCTGGCGACTCTTTGGCGATCAACAAACCGCCCTTGGCGTGGTTTGATCTCTTTCGAGAGGTTGCTAGATTTTAGAACAGTTTCGGCGGAGCGAGGTCCGCGATAGGTTGTATTATTCTGGTAGGAGCAGAAAGCTCCGAGTTAATTTGTGTTTTGTTTTTAAAATTAAATGTTTGTTTGTAATTAAATAAATGTGTTGTCCAAGAAATGGTGATAGTTAACTCTCTCGGCCATTCTACACATTACAATGATAGAAAATATGAAAATCATAACTTGGCAAATAAAAGAATGTTAGGTCTCAACCTCAGTGCTGCTAACAATCTATATTGGCACCGGCTTTGCGATTCTCCGTTGACTTCTCTCTTTGGCTTTGGACTAGCCATAGCTTTCTGTTGGTCCAATGTTGAGCTGCCAATAGAGCCTAAGACATCGCATGGGAATCATAATTATCGAGTTAAAAAGCTAATAGAATGTGCATATATTTTCTGAATAACAGAAATTAATTACAATATATTTCAATGATGGAAAAATGTTTGTCCCTTGACGACATTTAATTTTCCATCATATTTTTACAAGAGGTATTATTATTTTTCATCATTTGATATATCATCATTTAATTTATATATTATGATTATCCTTTTTCCTAAAATTACGAACAGAATCCAAGTTCCGTAGTTTAATCATTTTATTTGAGGATTTTGCGTATGCATTTTTATATCAAAATATCTAATTTTTTAATAATATTTCACATATGAAATGATGAATAATTATATAAAAATTTTGATTCACTTAATATTCATCAATGCTTTTTATATTCACCGTAACAATGGCTTATCGTTGATATTGTTTTACTAATTGTCTTGTGTTCAAAGTGTCCAACTTGGTAGAAAATTTACCATTATGATGCATAGTTGTTAGCTCATAGCCTTAAATTTGCTTTGTTGTTACAACAGAAAACGAACAAGGCATTAATTTTAACAGAATTTTATAAGAGAAGATGGAGAAAAAATTTGCGAGTTCTATTGATAAAGGTAATATCTTTTCTGTTTTGTCAAATGTTCACCTTTAAAATGATAAAAGCAATTATGGTTTATGATTTTGAGAGCACGCTATAAATTTGAATTGTTTCTTGGTAAAATTAATCTATTTTAAAGGTGTTAATAAGATTAATGTTTCATTATTTAAAAAATAATAAAACTTTTTTTTTAAAAAAAATAGAACTACAAATCTTTTTTTACGTAAAGTTTTTCGATATCTTTATTTAACTGTATTATTTACTTTTTGCTTAGAAAGTATATAAATAACTGTTCTCTCTAGAGTTATAAAACTCAAAACGAATTTTCAACATGCCTTTTAACTCAGGATAGTGGAGTTAACATTCAAGATACTATCCAAGTGACATGGAAGTAAGCAAGCATTAATTAAACATGAACTATTCAATCGTTGGAACTAACTGCATTTCACAAAATGAGTGCATATTTACATCAAAGAGAAATAATTACTCATTATTTAATTAGAAACAAAAATTTTGCTAAACATGTATTGGATATCAAATATGTAAAATTGATCATTTATAAAATTGAAGTGTATAAAAAAATAACATACATCAAAACTAGCAATTATTTCTTTTCTAAGTGCTTGTTTCTTTTAATGAAACTTTCAGCATTTGAATTCAATTAAATCGAAATATAAAAGAGCATACAATAGTATCAATGTCAAAAGTATTATGTAATTCATACAACTCAAAAATTTAAATATTTTAGGCAAATGGAATTCTGATAATAAATTTCCTAACTGTTATCACATTGACAGTTTATTGCGAAGACTAAATTCAAGTAGGTTGTATTATATTTAGTCACTACTGATGTGTACCGATCACATCAGACAAAGCGAATAGTCTAATCATCTTTTGCGACTCCAAAGCTGCCTTAGAAGCATTAAACACCAGTCAATCAAGGCTAACCCATAACATTCAACATCAATCGAAACAAACTGAAAAATTAAACAGGATATGTATTCTGAGTGGATGCCCGCTCACGTTGGCATCCCTAGAAATGAAGAGGCAGATTGTCTTTCCAAGGAAAGGAGAAAACTTATGGAAATGCCTTCAAATTCATTGTTGACGACGTGAATGCGATTGCAAGATACCGACCGTCTAAGAGAAAACAGCATTAAAAAAGACTCACAGATTTGTGAAATAAACGTAAACAGAGACCTCACTAAAACCGTCACTCGCCTTAGAACTGGTCACTATCGAGATATGAAGATCCAGAGAGATGGCAACAGAACCTACCGTCTCTGCATTAATTGCGATAATATTCCACTAACATCAAGACACATTTTTGATTGCCCTGCCATTTTAAGATCTCTGGCTGAGATAGGGGAATTCCACCCTTAACATTGAAAAGAGTCTGTACCCTGAAAACATCAAGGAGATGGCCAGCTGTGTTCTGCGCACTCATGGTCATCTATAGTTCTCCCTATGGACACGACACCAACCAACCGATCATATTCCGAAATTTGCCACTTAGACAAAGATATGAATTTGATATATTCCTCTAAAAGAAAATAATAAAGCGCATTTTAGTATTACCAAACTAATAATGAGCCAACATAACAATTTAACAATTGGTATCGGCAGAAAAAAATTAAAAAATTTTTACGTTTATAACGGTGGGCATTTGGTGCCTAACCCTTCACCCCAGCAAGGCCGTAAACAGCTTTTCATTTGTCATTACCCAGCGAGCACCTGTGAACCAAGTCACGGACGCGAGTAGCATTACATGCGCCATACCACCACAATCCATTTACAGAGTGGGTCACATTCATACATCATCACAGGAGAAAGAACAGAGAAACATGGAGAGAAAATAATATCCATGCCCGAACCAGGATTCGAACCCGGGACCCACAACTCAGGATTTAGGAACCCTAACCACTCACCCATCGGGTCGGCAAAAAAGCCCTGTAACAAATATTTCTGATTATAAAAATTAATATTCCTTTAACACTATAATTTTCTTAAAAGCATATTTTTTATATTAAAGGAGGACGAAAAGTATAGATGTTGCTACTGGTCAGAAAATAGGAGCTGAACAAGACAAAAAAGCTAAGGAAGACAAAGAAATGAGCTTAAGGTCCAAAATTTCCAAAGTTCTCAAGAAGCCTCTGGGTCGAAGCTTAAGCTTAGAAACCAAGAAACCAGCTCCTGCTCTCCCGCCGAAAGGGGTCGTTCCGGACGTTGTACCGAGCAGACCCACCGCGGAGGTATATTTAAAAAATATTTCATTTACTTATTTTTGAATACTATATAATATGTGTTAATATTTTTGAACCAGTTTGAAGGTAATATTCATAAATTAAAACTGATTCTTTGTGAAAGATAACATATTTAAAGTATTACAGTTTTTTATTTGTAAATAAACTTAACTCCGTGGCACAACAGCCCACATGGGCCAAGACCTTCTGTGGCCGTGTTTTCATGACCGAGGGCCCTGGGGTGCGTAGTATATGTCCCAGTTTGGTGGTCAGCCTAATGTGAGACCCCTAGTGTTTAGTTCCCAAGCATGCTTTTTGGTACTCAGTTTATCGACCCACTGAAGAGATGAAAGGCTGAGTTGACCTTGCCCAGCCCGAGGATCGAACCTGTGCCCCAGGAGCGTGAAACGCTGCCACTAAGCAACTGAGCTTCTAGTTATAAATAAGTAATAGCATAAATACATTTCATTTTTAATATATTGTTATTTATAAAAATATTTGTATTGTTAAACTTAACTTTATTTTTCACATTGTATGTTCTTCTATGCGTATGTATTCTATTGTAATCAAAATATAGTACAACTTCATATCAAGGAGACTATTAAATTATTTTTATGTCAATCCGTCTTGAAAGGGATCATTACATAGTATCTGAAATTATAATGATAGACATTTATAAAAAAATTTCTTGCTGAAAAGAAATTAAATTTTGGTATTTTTTGGAAATGTTTGCAATTATTGATAACTCAGTTGTGATTCATCTTGGTTGAAAATTAGTTAATGTCCCGAATTCTAAAAGTATGATAATTTATTTTAAATAAATGAAGAAATATATTTTTTTTTGATTTTATTAAAAATTATTTGTATCTTTATTTTTGTTTTTTAGAAACCTTTGTCAGCGAGCAGAGGAGAGTTGAGTAGTCGGTCGTCTCATCATGAAAGAAGGCCGAAGCCTTCATCGAAGTCAGGAGTGGGAACTCCAGTTTGAAAAACTAACCTTTTTATTCCTTATCATATATTCATGAATGACCTCATATGAACAATAAAAAAAACCCTTCTTTTTTGCCTGTTGCGCCACTTTATTTTACTCAACAACATGCAATCAATGAATAATTAACATGCTACAATCCATGAAACTAATGCATCATGGATTATAACGCAATATGAAACATATTTCACTATAATTCATTATAACACAATATTGGCAAAAATATTTACCAACCAAAGATAACATCTTTGAAATTTGAATTTAAGAAGTCTCTGAACTAATAGAAAAACATAAGTAAAAACTATTTGAATTGGATCATTTTTTTTATTAATTTTAAATTAAAAATAATTTTTTTTAAAAAAGAATTAATTGTTGAATATAATTCCTTGTAATAATTTTTACTAACACTTTGTGTGCATCATCAAATGATATTGTAAATTAATTTTCTAGTAATGTAGCTAAGAATTAAACATTCTTTTTTTAAAACAGAACCATTTTCTTGTTGTGAATCTATATTTTTCATTCTTTAATGGAATGTGAGTTTTTAGATTTTTTAAAAATGTTTTCAGCAGTATTTTGCATAAGAGATTTTGTTCGAAATTTCGATAAGTTCAGTGGACGTTATTAACAGTTAATTATTTGTTTGGATATTTTAAGATGAATTTAATAAAATCACATATCAAAATATCAAATTTAATAAAAATTTAATAAAATCAAATATATAAGGAAGAATATTTCTCCGGCTAATTAAGATTAATTTAAAAACGAATCACATAAACATAAAGATGAATTTTATATATTTGATAACTTACCAAGGTTATCAAATATATAAAATCAAGGATTCCTCAGAGCCACTCACATATTGACTTTAATTACTTCCTATATGTAATACCAATGAGTTAAATTATTTTCTTCTATATACTAAAACTATACTAAACTCTGTGGCAAGACAGCCCATGTGAGCCAAGGCCTACAGTGCCCACCCCTGTTCTCTTGACCAAGAAGCCCTGGGTTGCGAAGCATATGTCCCGATTAAGTGGTCAGCCTGCCCCCACCCTTTCTAGTGGTCAGCGTGCCTGACTGCGGATAAGGAGATCCTAGGTTCATATTCCGGTTCGGACATGGATGTACTTTCGCTCTCTGTCTACCTTGTCTTGGTCCTTTCCCTTGTATGAATGGGTTGTGAATGGCTGCCCACCCTATGGATACCTATGGCATATGTGTACTGAGGAAGTCGGACTCCACACCAAAATATGGTTGTAACATGAACACGGGTGTGGTTAGCGTTATGTTTTCGAGCTGCAACTTTGTACCCTCTATGGGTCGCTTTCAGGATATTTCATTCACACGAAATTTCATTCAACAACACTTTTATTTTATAATAATATAGACAAGGACGAACACAATTATTAATACACACATAAATTATAGATACATATTAATATTTTCTAGATTAACATCAGTCCTGGAGCGGGACTTTTCGCCATCCCTTCTCCTATCAAGTCTCTCTCCCTTCTCCTCCCCCACGCTTGTTCTTGCGTCACTGACTGGCGCGCCCTCACAATGGTTCAGTTAGAAAAGTTGAGCAGCGCACCCATTAATGCCAGCCTAGTTGGCACAAGACAACAACAAGTGGTCAGCCTAACGCGATACCTCGAGTGTTTAGTTTAGTTCCCAACCATGCTTGGTACTCAATTTATCGATCCACTGGAGGGATGAAAGGCTGAGTCTACTTTGCCCAGTCCGAGGATCTGAGCTATGCCTTAAGAGCATGAAACGGTACCACTAAACCTCCAGGCTCTTACTTCCATCCCTGATATATTATATATTCGTTCTATAAACTATATATATATATATATATATATATATATATATATATATATATATATATATATATATATATATATATATATATATATATATATATATATATATATATATATATATATATATATATATAATATATATATATATATATATATATATATATATATATATATATATAGTGGTGGCCAAAATTGTGGACACTTTTGGAAATTTTTATGTTTTTGAACTTTGTATGCTTATAGAAAGCTTTACGTTTCACAAAATGCAAACTTTTATACATCATTTTAAAGAGAATTTATTATTGAATTCAATACAAAACACAAAGTTCAATTATTTGCAATAAAAAAAAAAGTTTAACGATAATAGTTATCGATAGTGATGATTGCAGTGAGTTATCAGTACTTAGTAGAGTACCCTTTATTTTTGATTACAACGCTTCACATCGACATTTCATTGAGCTGACAAGAGTTTTAAGCTCTTCTTTCGTTATCACATGATGCCAGGAAACAATTATAGCCTCAATTAGTTCCCTTTTATTTGATGGGCGCCTTATTCGGACAAGAGTTTTCAAACGGTGCCACAAATTTTCGATAGGATTGAGGTCAGGACTGTTTCCTGGCCATGACAACAATTTAATGCTCTTTGTACGAAACCACTCTTTCAATATTTTGGCCGTGGGGCAAGGAGCAGAATCCTGCTGAAAAATAAACGAAGCATTGTTGGGAAAGAGATCTCTGATGGAAGGTAGAAGTTTTGATTCTAGAATAGTGTCAATGTATTTTCTGGCATTCAGTGTCCCATCGATGACATGAAGGCGACCAATACCATCTGCTGAGATGCATGACCAAATTGTAACACTAACTGGGTTCTTCACAGCTGCTTGAATGCAGTCAGGATGTAGCTCTTCTCCTATTCTACGTCTTACATATTTTCGCCCATCACTACCGAATAACGATAGCTTAGTTTCATCACTCCATATAACTTGTGATCACTGATCATCTGTCCAATTAATGTGTTCTTTTGCCCACTGTAGACTTTTTTTCGTTGCTGAAAATTAAGATAAGGCTTTTTTCTTGGAATTCTACCTCTCAATCCAACATCTGTTAATCTTCTCCTGACTGTTCTTGAACTGACAGAAACACCAGGATCATTCAAATCACTTCTGATGGCCGTTGATGACATTTTTCTATCTTGGAGAAATAGTCTTTTTATTCTTCTGTCATCAATAGACGTGGTGCACCTTTTTCGCCTTTTTCCTTCTTTGAATCAAATACAGATTTTCCAATTAAGAATGAAAATCAAGCAAAAATATTTTCAGGGCGCTCCGTGGCTGAGTGGTCAAAAGCATCACTCCGCTAATCGCTTGAGAGCGTAGGAGTGTGGGTTCGATTCCCACCGTGGCCCTGGGTGTTTTCTTCGTTATCTTCTGTGGTTGTACATCTGTCATTGTGCTAGTTGTCCTATTATCGACGAAGACTTACAAGCGGATCTCAAGAATCAAGCATACAAGTCTGAATATATGTAATGTAATAAATAAAAAAAAAAATATTTTCTACTAACCTTTAAAAGTTATTACAATAATGGTGATTGTGATTCATATTTTTTTGTTTTCTGCAGAGTTTTCAATCAATTTCTTGATCAATTATATCTTTCATTTATTTCTCTTTCAGAGAATTTGATAACCCAGTCGTTACCATCTTAGTAAAGTCAAATACAGGTGCATTTATTTCGAAAAATCTCGTAACTCTTATGCATTTTCCAGTTAAACATGTAGTTTTGCTTTGAATGTGTACTTAAGATGGATTTTAACAAATCCTCTTAAGTATAGTAAGATGTGACAAAAATAATGAAGTGGGCAAAAATAATGAAATCATAGTAGACTGTAGTTTATGTGAATGTCATAATAGGTCAAAACTAACTGTTTGATATCGAAAAGTGATATTATATCTTAATGGCGATATTTTGAATGACTTTTTTTATGCAAATTTTCCTCATCACAAGTCATTTCCATGATTTTTGGAACTTGTATTTTGGCATAATCGGATTTCACATGCCAAGTTTAATTTGGTAAGCTAAATAGTTTTCAGCTTTATGTGAACAGCTTTTCTTAATTTAATAAATAATTCATGTTGTAAATTAAAATATCAATCAATTTATTACATTATGGCAATAATATTTCTATATTTCTACTACAAAACAATTCTAATGCCGCCCGCCCTGTCTAGTGGTCAGAGTCTCTGACTACGGATAGGGAGGTCCTGGGTTCGAATCCCAGTTCGGGCATGGATGTACTATCTCTCTCTATGTATCCTGTCTTTGTCCTTTCCGTGTATGAATGTGTTGTAAATGGTTGCCTACCCTATAAACGGGTATCTATGGCATGTGTGTACTGAAGAAGTCGGACTCCACACCAAAATAGCGTTCAGTTGAAAAAGTGGAGCAGCGCAACTCATATTGCCAGTCTAGCTGGCACACGATAACAATTCTAATTTTATAATGAGCATATCGTAATTCGATTGGATGCTTTTTAGTTTCGAAATTTATAAACGAGCATATTTCTTAAAATAAACTTTTTTAAATTTATAAATTATTTTGTTGCAATACATTGACAATAAAAAAATTGAGAAATCGAAAGTATTTTCATTACTGAATTTATAAGAATTTTAATTACCTAAAATAGTTGGTAATTTCTCATTTAAGATAATTATAAATTCTTTTATCATAAACAAATTTCCAAATTTCATGGTTATCAATAGGACATTAAATTGCAGTAGAATCAATGATGTATCGAATTTCAAGAGTTAAAATTTCTTCACTACAGAACAATTATCTTCCTTAACATCAACAAAACTAATAACAGCTTTAATGGAATGCTTTTTTTGTAAATAAAATAATGTAGGATATTTTTCAAAAGTAATTGAAGACACCTTTGCAAAAAAAGGAAAACCCCAACTATCAATTATCTAATAGATATGTTGCCATAGTATAATATATATTCATACTTATTAAATGATTTGAGTAGCACTTTGATGACTGATTCTCTTTGGTATAAACCCCCTCCGTAAAAACCTACCACCCACGATTGACATTGACATAACCCTTTCAGGAGCCAATCCAAGCCCTGATCTTAGTAAAGTGGAAATCAGATTCTATAAGTTCATTTAGATAACTGCAAAATATAGGCCATCTTCATTGAGACTGGCCTATCTGAGTTGTATTTTCTGGTGGTTAAATCAGTAATTTGCCTTTAAAGTCCTCTGACAACAGATGGATTCAAATTTAGGTATTTGGCATTTTTACTTCCACATGGCCAGCTTCTACCCTTGTAACAGTTATCCACTTCTGCTTTTAAGTTAATTATTTTTAAATAATTCTTATATGAATTAGTAATTATAGAGTTTTTACCTCTGCATCACATTTGTTATTTCTCTTAATATCTTTTTATTCACCACTTGGGTGAAGATATAATATTTCTGACTTGTTAATTGTAATTTTGATGTATACTATTTGCGTAACAATACATTAAAAATACGGTTCGGATCCTTTAATGCTGTTTTTTTGCACAAAACATTATAAATGAGCCATATTTTTCAAAATAAACCACTATAATTTTTTACGTGAATTTGTAAAACTCTTTTTGCAGAATACATTAATATTAATTAATACATTTTTTAAAGTGATTCTAAATGGTGTGTAGTGAGTTTAGACATATAGTTCTATTTTACTTTATAAGATCTTATAGACAAATTATTTATTTCTTAAAAAATCTGTTTGAAGTCAAATAAATAAGTACATCCTAGTTTTATCCTTTTAAATTCATGATAAGAAATTATTACGATATTATTTAGAGATATTTTTGTGCATTTGTTGCCAGTAAATAAACCAGAATGTGAGATATACAAAAAACTGTACAGTTTAATATGATACAATGATTAAATTTCAGATAACAAGTTTACAATCGATTTAAAATCAACATAAATGTTTATCGGTTAATACACCATTATGGGCTCCTTCCAGATTTTTTATAGCTTTGAGCTCCACGGCAGAAGATTTTGTAAATTCTCTCTTTTCTGGCTTGAACTCCTTTGCAAAGTGAGTCCCATTGCCATTAATATGACCATTATCTTTTATGTTCGACGGTTCGTTACTCTTTTGAACTTTTAAATTAGAAAATATTAGTCTTTCCAGATTCGACAAAGGTGCTTCCAGCAGAAGGTAGAAAGGGATTGTCAGAAGTAAGGTTACAACAACATTTGCTACGAATTCATAAAGCTGAAAAACATAACAGAATGTTACAACCAATAGTTGGTCATTTTAATAATAACAATAAATGTGTAATTATTTAACTTTCATGAAATATTACCTTCTAAGGCCAGTTATGAATAGCTGTAATGGCACAGATGCCGTATAATCCAGGATGCCAAATTCTAAGTTTGGGGATTTTTTTGGCGGATTTTCTTATGTATCTGGTAACCTGGTTTTTATTACGTCATAGATTTAGAGATTTATAACAATAATGCAAAAAATTCTATTTTGGCAACCCTAGCATTTATTTCATCGCACACGTCAAGATACGTCGTCATCTTGCCAACACTTCTTCATCGCCAAACAAGTTTAGAATTTGACATCCTGGATTCTACGCCATTTGTGCCGCTGTAATATAAGCATTGACATTCTGCATATAATTTAAAGTATAATCAAACTAACTAAAATAATGACTGTTAATAGTTACACTTTATATTTTACAATAAAGTTATTATTACCTCTATCAGAATAATATAAGAAAAAATAATTTAGATAGAGGTAATCTACTCATAAAACATTTGATGAATATAATAGCTATATAATTTAAGTTATCTAAGTAATCTTATTTTCATGAGAAAAAATATAAGCATTTTTGTATGTAGAAAAGGAAATCATTGAATAGAATTTTTACGATGAATGTTAAACACAATGCTATGGAAGCTAATTTAAGGATATGATTGTTATCTTATGCTTATAAGTGCAATTACACAGATATTCTCTCATTTTTAAATTTATCTTCATTCTTAAAGATTTCGTGAACTTAAAAACAAAGATTCTCTTAAAATATAAAAATTAACATACGCAATTGATACTAGAATGATGGAAATCTATTAGGAATATAGTATGCAAATTCTTAAAAATAAGAAATGGTTTCATAATATTTGAATTATATTTGATTTAGAACTAAAATTATATTATCATAACATTAATTATTCTGTTTTATAAGTATACTTACGATATTGTAATGGCTGAAAAACATTCGTTCTCTGAGAGAAGCCTTTCTCACCCAAATGACGAGGCTGTGAAGTAAATAAGTCATGAAAGTCAGCCTGCTTATTGGCGTCAGAATGGGCGATGAAAAGAGCCGATTAAGGAGACCTGAAATTAAAAGATTCTTCAATTAAAAAACTATAACATTTTGTGAAAGTTTACGGTTTTCATTACATAGTCACAATTGCAAAACACGTTCAAAATAATTATGTATTTTTTATTGAAAAATTTAGAAATATTTTAGCTATCATTAATCGGAGAGTAATGTTGTTGTCTATGACACTTATAAAAGCCAAGCTCACTATGCCGTTGGCTATGCGAATTTAAGTCAGTAGAATGGGTCTTTCGTTCAGCCAGAGCATCACGAAGGTAAAAGTAGGACTTTGCTTTAAACTCTTCTGATAGATGGCACCACCAGAGGACACACTCCGTCATTCTTGACTTTGATTTAGTGGGGAGAAAATTTCCTCCAGACCGTTACACCCTTGGTAACTGCTCAACGACCGACCACAGGATTTTCGATTCCACCGATTTAACGAGCACGTATATCGCATGTACTCGGTGGGTCTTTGGCGGTATTTGGAGTCAAAGCCTCCCTTTTGGACTGAAGGCCGATGCCTTAACACTAAGCTACCACTGCTCTTCGGAAGGCCACGGTGGCCTGGTTGGCTAGGGTATCGGAAGATAGTGAGTTCAAATCCCGGCCGACTGAAGATCCGTCGTGTTCGCTAAAGGACACTGAAGTACGTTGAAACTGGGTGTGGTCGCAATGTCCTCCAAGTAAGATGATACCTCTGGGAGTGTCAGGTCAAGTATTGGGGGTTTTTCTGCTAGTTCCCTGCTTCAAAATCACGAAGACACCATCCGGCTGCTTTTATATAATTGGTAGTGTCCAATTCAAGGCTAAGTACTACAAGCATGCTGGTGCATCAACGGCCCTTCGATGAGAAATGATTGAAGAGATAAAAAAAAATACCTGTTTTGATTGTCATGCATCATAATGTGCTTAAAATGTAAATTTTGGAAAGTTTTTCAAAATTTGAAATTTAAAAAAAGTGTTTAATAGACATTGCTCAAATACATAATTAAAAGAGATTTATTATCCTTAAATAAAATTTATGGAAAATAATTATTATTCAAGAAAAAGGCATATCTGAAACAAAATCATGCAAAATATTAAGTAATTTATTACATTTTATTGATGACGTTTTTATGTCGAAAACTAGGGGTATATTTTTTTGCAAATGAGAAGATAATTGATAATTTTAGAAACTGTGTGCTTACAGTATTCACATATATTCAAACTACAAAAACTAGACAGTAAATCAGAATAATAGCAATATATTTTAATGCGAAGAAAACATACATTAGTCAAATTTTTTTTATAAAAAATTATTGTAAAGAAATAAATATATTACTACAGCTATCTCACAAAGATTAACGTTCAGATAAATAGGAAATAACAATATCTCCTAATTCCTCAGAAAATATAGCTAGTAAATTTTTCTTGATAATAGATAGACGCGATTAAAATGTATTTAACATAAATCATATTTGAAATTCAGACTTAGTATTTAGACTTAATAATCAACTGACCTAGAAAATCGAGTCAATCTTAAGATAAAATGTTAGGGAATGAATGCTTTCGATTCTAGATTAAAATCAGGCAAAATATATGAAATAATTCATAAAATTTAACTGGAAAAATTTTGCATCGATAAAAAGTGAATGTATTTTTCTGATACTGAATTTTAAAATAAATGTTGGCTACATTAAATTCAAAGTAATAAAACAACTTTCAAAATTATTATATTATTATTACAAAAAAAATACATTTACAAAATTATAATTATTAACATTACCAATTATTAAAATACGTTACAACCGTTAGACATGGACGAAAAGTATGCATAACAAAAATGAAAAAAAGCTATAGAAACTTTTAGCACATTGAAAATTTATAATATTGCGAACAAGCAATTTAATAAAAGGAATGACTGAAAAATTTTTGATAGAGGGGGTTAGTTGGTTTATTTATTGTGTTAAGATTACTTACTTTTACACGCAAAAGTTGATTCAGTCAAGACCATGAGCTTAAGCTCACTATTTAAGTATGACAAACAGCCACACGTCCAATGTGGAAACTGAACTATTGAACTGAAGATCAGAATCAATAGTGAATAAATTCATACCCGATTAGGGAGTCGAATCCACGAACTGTTAAACTGAAGACCAGAGTATCAAATCTCAAGCTACTAGCGTAGACCAATCAATCAATCAGTTCAAAGTTGCTATTTCTGATCCATTATGTAAATTATGCAACTTAACTTTTATTAGCAATAAAGGATAGTCTTCAAATTATTGAAAATTAATACAATATGATTAATTATTAAATAAAAATTTTAGAAAAATTTAATGCTATGACTTTTTTGTTTTAGTATAATATATAATTCAAAAATCTCAACACAATAAAATATTCAGATTCTTCTTGCAAACTTTACGAAGGATATTTAGTTAAAGATAACAATTTTTGCTTGATATTTAATTGGGAAATGAAAACAATAAAATTTGTGAATCTTTTATTTTATTTATTTATTTTAATAATACATTTTAAAAATTTTTACTACAGTAATTTTTGTTTCGCATCTGTGTTAAATTAAAAGCAGTATTTCACAACCTTTTCGAATTATTAAAACACACATCATGATAACAATAACTTTCCTTTACCAAAATGTTTTTCACAAATATATTATATATATTTTTATGCATTTCAAGTGAAATCAAAGCTACAAAATATCATATAATAAAATGTAGAAAACGATGTTAGAATTATTTAACTTTCTTATCATATACTATTTACTCTATTTCTTTATTCAGCAGAAATAATAATCGAAAAGAAATTTCTACATCTTGACGCCAGATGTAGAAATAGTAGCCAAAGTAATGCAAATTGCAACCGTGAGAATTCTGTTCCCAATTTTACTGATTTTTGCAAATTTAAAGATTATAAAAAAGAAAAAAATGTGAAAAAGTAAGAAGGGTGTACGAATATTAAGGTATTTTTCTTTCATCAGCATCTGTAAGAATTAATATATTATATTTATAAGTTTTGCATTAATTTTTTTTACTTGATTTCTTTCGACAATAATTATATAAGTCAACCCTCTAACTGTGAACAAATTCTATCTTTTATTTAAAAGTTAAGAATTTTAACGTATAAATTCTACATTTGCATGTTGATAATAACCCCATCAAAAAATTAAAGTTTGAAACGCTATTTAAAAGAGTCAGATTTTGATAACGTTCTCTTAACTAAAGCTGTGGAAATTTGATGGTAATAATACTGAAGACCTATCCTTATGTTCTGACAAGTGAAAGTTAATGACTTTTGGAATTTAGAATGAAAAGCTGTACGTTAAAGTAATTTTATACTTGTGAGCTAAATTTTCAGTCTATATTCTTTTCGACAGTATAAAAAATTAAGATTTTCTTTCATTTTGATAATAATTTTGCATTTAATAGCATGGATTAAGAATGTTAATTAAAAGATAATTTGATTTAAGTAATTATCTAAATGAGAAAAATTTCATTTGTGTGTGATATCACATTTTGGATACTATCCTTTGCCAATATTTTTCAATAAAACTGAAAAATAATTATGCCTTTATCATTAATTACCGTTTGCTGTATCATTTTGTTCTATTTTGGCGATAAATCAGTCATTTGATTGCTATTAATTTCTAAAACTTTATTAACTACACATTCGAATGAGAAAAACGTGTCTCACCTGCGTTGCCACTCACGCAAACGAAAGTCACCCAAGCAATACTCAAAGTGAAAGTGCTTCGATGAAGTGCTGCAAATATGGACGTCACGAGGAGACCGTGCGGTTCTCCAATATTCCAGTTGTGTGCTCCATACACAGAGACCAGGGCTAATGCCGTAGATGCACTCCATCCGATAACCTTCGCGATCTGAAATTAGGATGTATTTTTTACTGACAATTTCATTTAATTATGTACAATGTTATATATTTTATGACTTATGACGGACAGAGTTTAGGACACGTAACCATGGAAACCGAAATATTTGAGCAAATGGATTGCTAAACATTATGTGAATCCCTAAACTATTATCAATCAGTTTTAAAGAAACATGTAATTATAATTGCTATTGTATTGAATATATCCTAAAAGCGAAGTCATGAAAAGTAAAATCAAAATATTCTAAAATTTTACTAATAATTTTAGCTTTAAAGTTTTAATTTAAAGGGTGGCATATATTAAGAAGGGAGATAATTGTTTAGGTTTAATGGAGGAAACGTGACAACATATGTACCTTTATCTGGGATTTAAACCCAAAGCTATAATATAAAAAAAAAAATGCCTCACCCATTGTACCACCAAATTATTCACACTCAACATTAACTGGTGGAAAAGGTAATTTATTTAACAGAGGCTAGAAACACGAGCTTGTTGTATAGAATTTTGAAACAATATATATGTTAATCATCTATAATCATTAGCGTTCGTTGGAAGCAAAAATAGTGGTATTCACAAAGAAAAAATGTAGACATCAAATTTTACAAAAATATATTTTGCAATCTGATAAAAATATCACACTAATGAGTTTTCAAAAAAAAAATGTTTAGTTGAGATAAAATTTATAAAAGTGAGTTGAATAACACTGTGGATTTATGAATCTATTAAAAACAATCTGAATTGAATCTATTAAAAAGCAAATCCCAATTATCAGTATTATGACTGAAAAAGTATAAACTTCATTCTGTTCTGCTTTTTTCCCTCAGTTCAACACGCGTTTAACAAACATTGTATGCCAACTACTTTTCATTTATTTAAATTTATCCCTTACATTTTCCTGTGATCCTATGTCCCAAAATTAATATAAAAGGGATTCAAAAATCGTAGTTTAAAGAGTTCAGGATTAAGTAATTTTGATTTAATTATATATGGTGTAAGAAAAAAAGAATTAAATTAGAAATACATTAAAAACTGTCCGAATAATATGAAACGGATGAGAAAATTAGTTTAAATAGTTTCGAATTTCTAAACATATTTACAGAAAATGAAAAACCGACTCCTTACTTTTTGTATTATTTTATATAAATTGCTTCATTGTTAAGAATCGTATATAAGAAATATTTTTGGTGAAGCCAAACTTGTCACAAAAGTTAAAAAGTTATAAAATAGATGTAGACATTATGTAGCTTTCAAAGGAATTTGATAAGAATAATTACCTTTAGTTAGATATGTTTACCTTTTGTTACTTATGTTAGATTTGTTACTGAAATATTCACTTCAATCTATAATGAAGTTATTTCATAGCCGACGAATTGTAGCCCGTCAACCCCTCCCACGTGTCTACCGAAACTTCGAGCAGCATTGCTTGATGAGTGGTGTAATATTCCCCAAGATCAGACGATAATTTGATACTCAGCCTGCCTAGGCTTTGTACGGCCTGCATTGCATCGTCTAGGGGGCATATTATGTATTAACCATCATACCAACCATGTTATATTTGTTTTTGTAAATAGGTTCTTTTTTTTGAAATTTGCTCCAGGGAGTTAAAATCGCAATTTTTATTAATGACGTCAAACATATAGCCTCTTTTTTGCTCTTTAACTCTTGTTTAATAAATAGACTCTACAAATAAGTCATATTTGTTTTGATTCTGTCTCTTGCTTTGCCTGAACTTGCATAATCCTTAATTTAAGTACACGAGAGTAAAAGAGACGAAACATTTCCTAATTTATTTAGTTATCCTAGAAAATAACTAGCTATTTTATAAAACAACTATTTATTTAATGCAGTAACTTTTTATTCTATCACATAACTAATGATAAATGTTTTATTATACTAATAATAACTAATAATAAACGTTAAAGTGAAAATTAAACAATTTCTAAGTTATTTTAAAAATTAATTGATCATAAATAACTAAAATCTCTCGAAAGATAAATTTTATCTATATTGCGGATGATTAATTGATAAATAACAAGTAAAACTATTTGTTAATCCAAATGTAAAACTCTAACATAAATACAACATCTAAATTTTTCTTTTAAAAACAACGAAAAGAAACTTAGTACATGTCATTGCAAAGCAGTTATAAGCTGTTCAAAACGAACTAAAAGCAATTAGAATCAATTCAAGTAATTTTTCAACCACCTTATTTGATACTTTAACGAACAATACTCGATATTCTAATAGAATAACTAGTTAAATCAAAGAATTAAATAATTTTATATACTTTAACTGATTTGTTCAGCTGTTTCATGAAATACTTGGTTATCATACGAAATAAAAAATTTCACACTGAAATTGTAACAGATATAATAAAAATACTACTTAATTGGATTTTATAATCATGAAAGAAAGTAAAACAAATTTTCATATACTAAGTTTATTAGATCAAAAGAAATCGTATTTTAATTAATAACTTCTTACCCTAGGTATTTTGATGTCAATATGATTCACCATCAAGAATCCAACAATAATGCCTATGTAGTATGGACCAGCATGCGTGAAAGTTCTCATATGCACGATATTCACCGTCTCCTCTATTTTGCTAAAAATAATTTATGTTTAAGATTGATTACATTATTATCATGTTCAAATAAATAATAATGAATGAAGTTTCGAATAAGTAAAATAATTTTAATTTTCACGCGAAAACAGAAAAAAAGAAAAAAAAATGTTGGCGTAAACAAGGCAATAATCTTAAGAGTCAGAAAAGATAGTTTACAAATATTGCAATTATTAATTTATAATTCTAGTAATTAATGAAATTTTTTAAATTTTAAATCGTCCTTGTGCCTATTTAAACTAATTATAAAGTGGATGTTTTGTCATGTCTTTTTTATTTTGCTTTTTATACAAGGTAAAAATCTATTTGAGGGTAAAAATATATTTGATTGGCGCGATTTGAAATTTTCACGCCAAGCGCTCTACAGCTCTGTCTCCAACCTAAATTACGTCACTACGCGCGATAGCCGTCAACCAATAACGATCGCGTTCGAACTTCAGCTTTGAAATCGCGCGTTTTTCTGAATTCCAAATATTAAAAATTTGAATATTTCATTATAATTAAGTACTATAGAAGTTTTAGAATTTTAATAACTAGAAACGAAATTTTTAAAACTCGATTTACCGCTACGTACTACAGTGACAATCGATAATAAAGCTAAATTTCTAACATTAACAAATTTCATTATTTTATTTAAATTCCATTTTTAATGTACAGAGCAATGGCGCCCACCTTAAAAAAACATCAGTGTAGCGCTACCTACTACAGTGGCAACCGGGCAATAAAACTAAATTTCAAACGTTAACAAATTTCATTTTATATTTAAATTCGATTTTTAATATACCGAGCAATGGCGCCCACCTTAAAGAAATTTCAGTACGCGGCATTCTAACACTAACATGCACAATACACACAACTTAAACATTCCTTTACTTATGAAAACATTCATTTTTATAAAAACTTTAGTTTCTAAATATGAATAAATTTTAATGAAAAACAAAATAACTCACCTAATCTTCATCGCTCTCCGAATCGTTACTTTTCGGCGAATATACCGTTTTTATCGCATCTAAAAAATCTTTTATTATATTTTCCCGATGATTCTTTCTCCATACGGACTCCACGAAAACGTCAAATCAATATAACCTCATCCATACTTATTAATTTTCGTAAGCAACACACAAACTCCAAAAATCGAATATCAAAAGTCAATGCTTCACGATTATTCTGTAATATTTTCAAGGGTTACATACAAAACGCGCATGTCACGCGATCACGTTACCTCAATTCAAAAATAACGGTTAAATCTAAGCCAATCAGAATCATGAATGGATTTCAGAATAACGTTTAGGGTTACCATAAATAGAACAACATCACCCAGCTTGGCAATAAACTTGGCGATAATTCAAGGGGCACCCTCAAGTATAGTCTAACCTTATACTATTCTATTGTCCATGTGTTAATGGCTTGAATGAATGGAAAACGGCTTCTCAAATTGATGCTTTGATTCTTACACGTAGGAGAAATAGTTTTATTAATAAAATGAGTTTCGACACTATTCTCAGACATTTGATGGTGAACTTCGCCTTGTTTGCTGCCGCTTGAAGAATGTGATTTGAAGGCAAGCAGCAACTTCATCAACAAGTCAGATTTACAATTTCGTCTCAATACGATGTGACGTAGATGAAACGTTATCTGACGTCATGGATATTTTAAGCCAATGAGAATCGTAATAAAGTATCATACTCAGGATCCCAAACTGAAACGTCATAAGCAAACACTTTATGATTAATAAAATTTTTAAATCATTTTTACTTAATTATACTCTATTTTATATTATTTTTACTTTATCTTAAAAAAACTATTTAAGTTAGTTAAACAAATCGTGATAAAGTGTGTAAATGAAATCTTACATGTAATTTCCAGAAGAGATGAGGATAATAGGAGGTAAATCTCGGATATAAGTGAGAATACCAACAAGTAGATTGCAGAGAATTACTATCAAAGCTATGAATAAAAGTCCAAACTTTGGATGCCTAAGGAAAATCATAAGCAATTAGGAATTTGACAGCATACTTGAGTCTAATTAAAATGAATGGAAATTTGCGTTAATTAACAATTAATATCAGATAATATCTCTTACGAAATCCCGAAAGAGTATACTCTTTTTACTATATATATATATATATATATATATATATATATATATATATATATATATATATAATATTTTCCCAATTTACTCTCTACCAATAAAATTTATTATTAGAGGCGTTCAATGTATGCATGTAAATATTTGTGTAAGTAAAAATTAATATAAATTCTGTAATTTATAGAGATAAAGGGAACATTTTTACATCCCAAAAAGTGTTTCTTGGATATTTTCATTTAGGTGAAAAGAAAAATTAATAATAAAATGTTCCTCGAATAAATGTTCTATTTTCGATTTAAATTTTAGTTTTTATCTAATTTTTTTTCATTATTTGGATGTTTTTGATATTTATTAACATTTTTAATTTTACATTTTAAACTATATCATTTTTATGAATTTAAAATTTTATTCATTTTTTCCATACAGATGAAATAGGAATTTAACAATGGAATTTGGAGTTGCTGAACTTAACATATTTCCTGTATTAAATATTGTACACTTGTACATAAAATAACAACACACTCTACATTTATCACTTATCGTTCGAAAGAGAAACTAAGAAATAATGTTTCACATTTAATGATAAAATGTGATTAAAACGATACACTCAATTTTAGTTGGATAAAAAAGATTAAGTAGAATTGTTTATGAATTGATATTTATAACTGTATCCTTACACTTCTCTATATAAGGGTTATACTTTGAAAGAATTGTTTTCATTAAGGTCAAATATAATCATAAAGTTTTAAAAAATATGCAAATAAGAAGATGAAAATTTTTTTAGAAAAATAAAATGCTTTGAAATTTAAATGCACTAAAAAGTCTAAGGTGTGCACATGTGCATAATAATTGCATATAAAAATAATGTATTACTATTGAAATGAGAATCATTAATTACTTATTATGGCCAGGATGTTGAATATACACTGCTGGTCACCGTAAATGGAACATGCTGAAAGAAGCATGTAAAAAACATGAAATTTACAAAATGCATTTGCAAAGATGAGGTATGCAAGTGATTAGAAATTCAGCGCAGATGCACATCAAGGCGACACTTCAAAGTGTTATTTAAGACTTAAGAGATTTCGACGATTCAAGTTCGGCAATTGTGTTTTTCTTTTTTTAAATATAAAAGATCAATTGTGCCTTTTAGAAAACAGTGGTTATTTTTTTGATCAAGTATCCGAATTCAGTAGAGGAAGAATAGTGACCTATCGAGATTCTGGATTATCTTTCAGGGAAATTGGGTAGTCATGTTGGACGAAACCAAAGAACTGCAATGCGGATATGTCATCATGGGATGCAGGAGAATACGACTGACCGACTTATTCGATCACATCCACTTCACATGATGACAGGCAAATTGTGCATATGGTAGTGACGGATCGTTCGGCCACATCAGAACCGTAGCACAGCATATTCAGTCTGTAACGCATCATCCAGTGTCTGCGCGTACTATTCGACGCATAACGAACCACTTATCCTTCCTTACTTTCATTGCTTGCCCACAGTCATATTTCAACAGGATAAAGCGTGACCAGAAGTGGCACGCATTGTCCAAGGGTTCTTCTTCTGTCACCAGATTGAATTACTTCCCCGGCCGGCTCGCTCTCTAGAACTTTCGTCGATAGAAAACATGTGGTCCGTGATTGCTCAACTATTGACCCAGATTACATCCCCAGCTGTCACACCAGATCAATTTTGGCAATGTGTGCAAACTGCTGTACCCCAAGAACACATCCAAAGTCTCTTTGAATCAATGCCGAGGCGTGTGGCAGCGGTGATCTCCAAAAAATGGCTGCTTCTCTGGCTTCTGATTTTGGCAGGAGCCACACTTCACAGAAATCTATAAATTTAATTATTTGATACTCGGTCAACAAGTTATCGACAAAAAATAAATTGTTGTGATATATCTTGCTTTTCTTGGTGTTGCAATTTGGGTAGCCAACAGTGTAGAGTGAATCATATAAATAATTTAGAAATAAACGCAACTCAAAGTATATATTCAATCAGATAATCTTTCTAAATTTTCTAGGAAATTATTTTTAACAGCTAGCTGTTTGTTCATAGAACGTGCTTGAAACCAGTATTAAATAGGCATGTGTTAATGAATGATATAACAATAAAGTGATTTAGATGTTTACTGGAGACCTCACGTGTTTTTCGATTTCTTTTATTGTTAGTAAAGTTTGTATTTAAACCTATCCTTTCTATATTTTTTCATAAAATCTATATATTTTTAAAGTCAAAATAACAATTTTTGTACATTTCCTTTTTATAGTGTCACATGTATTAAATATATAGATTTAACATAATAAGCGATAGTATAAATGTTAAATAAATAATCAAAATTTAATTATATCAGAAAATATCATTAATTATGTTTTAATTAATTTGAACAATTTTGATTTCACGATTTTTAAAAATAAATTTTTAAATGATGTAGAGAGTTAAGAGTTCTGCAAAGCCAGTAACTATCTTACCAGCATTAACCAAAATGCTGAAAATGCCAAAAATAATTATTTTGTTTACATTACTTTCAGTTATTAAATATTAGAATTTTCATATTCATAATTTACGATAACAAAATACTGGAGTAAGATTTTATATATTAAGCAGAACAGTGTAGATGTTACACACATTTTTTTTTTTTTGGTTTCATTGTAATTCTTTACAATCATACTTCCGATTCTATTGCAAAAAATAGTCTTAAGGTACAAATATAAAAATATTTTGTAAAAGAAAACCATAACATACCGATGCAAAAGATAGAGTACAACAACAGAAATTATATGCAATTGGAAATCAGCAGACAGAAACCATGTTGGATGTATACACTGAAAAAGAATTAAATAAACAATGAATTATAGTTTTAAAAGGAGGTACGTTTTTTTTCTACATAGACAGTTCTTTGCTTATTAATGATAATTTTATTCTTTTCAAATATTTTTAAATATGACAATGATTGCTTAGCAATGCATATACAGGGTATCTGAAAAAAAGGGGAAAAAGATTGTTAAAAAAATTATGTGATAAAATTACAAAATAAATACCCAGCTAAAGAATGCTGCCTCTTATTTTGGTAAAATTATAAATCTTTAAAATTGAATTACCCACGCGTGTATATATAATTATAACAAAAAAATAGCAATCAGAAGTCATTTTAAAACAAACAAAAAATTTTCATATATATATATAGTAAATTATTTTCAATTAATATAAAAGAACAATCACTTTCAGGAAAGTCTCTGTCACACTAGACGACTTTTATTATACGATAAAAAGTTAAAAAGTCGTCCAATATTTTCTCGTGAGAAGTTATTAATTATTGCCTTTTATTCTGTAAAACAGACTGGATGTAATGTAATTAATATTTTAAAAACTGATAATTGCATAGTTCAGACTGTGAGATTAATTAATCAAAATTGAATGGTGGAAGTAAAAATAAACCCTTAAATTTGTTAATGTTGAAGGAATAACAATTACTGAAAGTACATTTTTATAAATACTTTTGATTATCATAGCTAAGCTAAAAGCAAAACATAAGAGAAATAATATAGAATAAGACAACAGTATTTTTTTTATTTCTAAAAAGTAAATAAAGGGAAAAAGTAAAGAAAAAGTTTTGAGGAAAAATATCAATCGAATATGATTACATTTTTTGTGTAACTTTAATTTATAGATATAGATTGTGTTTTAAGCTTTTCTGTTAATTTGTCGATATTGATCAAAGTTGGCATTCATTGAAAGTCTCAATAGAAATGTAAAACCAAATAAACAAAAATCTTTTTCAAACGTGTTTGAATTTATATTCAATGAATTATTAAAATGATAACCGATAAAATGCAAAGGCTTTCCATAATTCTTTATGGAATATTTTAATTGAAAATGAAATTATTAACCTAAAAAATTGTATTCTAAGCCCAAATATTAGCAAAGATAAACTATAGTAATAAATCAGCATTTAGAAAATGAATAAAAACAAAGAAAATTATTTAAAAAAATTTAAATACGTGATTTTTTTAATATTATATATTTAGTTTTAAAATAGGCATTAAGCTTTAGGAACAAATATTCTTCATGA
Source organism: Latrodectus hesperus (assembly GCA_037975125.1). NCBI lineage: Eukaryota > Metazoa > Arthropoda > Arachnida > Araneae > Theridiidae > Latrodectus > Latrodectus hesperus. Next base: position 36,849,936 of record CM075855.1, read on the forward strand.
AACCAACGACACTTAATCCCGCCCCTATGATGAAGTTTTTAAATCTTTAATGATTGGATCAAATTACGAATGGAAATACAGATTTCAACAACATACCGTCATTTTGATCAAAAATTTTTACAATTTTCGTTGAAGTTACCAATTCAAGAGCTTTCAATCGATAGCAATTAGTTCAATAGAAAGCTCAATTAATTTTTAATTTTGTCTATTCAATGGATTGTGTGTAATATGCTTGGGTGGTTGGTTGGTGTCTTGTCCATGGAGAGAACTGTAAATGTCCATGATTGTGCAGAACACAGCTGGCTATCTTCTTTCATGTTTTCGGAGTATAAACTCTTTTCTATGTCGAGCAAGGGGAATTCCTAGAGCTAAGCCAAAGATCTTAAAATGGCATGGTAGTCAGAAATGAGTCTTGGTGTTAGTGGAATATAATAGCAAATAATGCAGAGACGGTATGTTCTGTTGTCATCTCTCTGAAACTTTAATATGCTTCTTCTGTAGAAATGGCAGATTTTAATTCTTTGATTTTTAATATTGGATTGAAATAATGAAAATTTTTTTAATAATGAATTGAAAATCACATTAGAGTGTACTACTTACAATGTCCTTCATTTCCCACCAATTGCTAACATAAAGGATACTCGTCCACCAGTACTGAGAACACGCCTTCAACTCTGGGTCAACTCTTTCGTACCAGAAAGGCCCTGAGCTGATGAGAGGCATGAAAAAGGCGAGGCCAATAGCCAAGAGCAGAGGAGGCGTTAATCTGGAAGCATATTAAAAAAAAATTTTAAAAACAATTTGTAAATGAGTTATTAAAAGTCAGAAGAACTCTAGTTTCATAAAATTCTAACCCACATACTTATAAATTCTTAGATTCTTTTTTAAAAAAAAAAAATTCAAAATCTTTTGGATTATTTACTGAAAATAATGAAGGGAAAATAACACAGCAGAATTATTTCATGTGTATATTGATATGAATGAGCAACGTAATAGTTTTTAAATGTAATCGCAATCGGTGAAGTTTAAATAATGAATGGAATATGATTATAAGTATAAAATATATGAAGTTAAAATGAATTCAGAATGAAGTCAAAGTGACAGAATGAAATATAAATAATGAATTAAATAAAAATTGTGTTTCTTGTAACCCCAAATAGTTTTGAATCGTATGACTTTCATATTAAATACAATATTAAAAGAAATAATACAATCTTATGCAATAAATGGTTTAAATAATATTAATAAGAAATATAGGTCAATATTAATATGAAATTCAACTATTTAACAAGTAACTTACCTTATCCACTATTTACGGTTCTATAATAAACTTAAATATTATTCTGTATTTATAAAAATTGTTTTTCATAATTCACATAAATAATTGTTGATTATAATAAAGAATGATACATCATTTAACAAACAAATTCACAAATAACGACTTTGTAACAAATGATCAATTATGTTTAAAAAAATCGTGTAATAAAACAGTCATAACTCCAAAATTATTCTTGAGATTGCATAAGTACGTATACTTCACAGATGTTTAATGGACGTAAACAATTTAATGCCTTAAAATATATATAATTTCCCCTTTTTTATTGAAACTTATACCGAATATTCACCTGAGGTAACGTCGAATAATATAAATAGGAACATTGATCTTCCCTTTGGTTTTCTTCATGATTTTCAAAACAGCATAACTTGTTAGAAGACCACTATAAATGAAATTAAAAAAATAACTAAGAATTAACTTTGACTTCTTGTATACTTACAAAATATACATAGGAAATAAATGTTCATACATATAACATATAATTAAAATGTTTGCAAAACAGTTAGTATTTTGATGATGGTATAAAAATTGCATAAATACAAAAATCGAAGTCAATGCATAAAAATGAAGGTTTAAAATAATTTGGCGAAATTTATCTCATTTTTGTGTATGCAAAATTTTAACACTATTTTGTAGAGATAATTGACTACAAGTTGATAACTTGATGGAACTTAATATCTTATAACTCAGCATATGTTAATTGCATGCCAATGAAAATAACTCATTGAATCCCATATTTGCACAAGATGAATGCACTGAATAGAGCTGCTATAATACCGTTGTGTAACATGAGATATACTCTTTTTTTTACAAAAAAGAAGTACCGCAGTAGAGCAAAGATTCTCAACCAGCTTTCTACATATATCAATTCTTTACAAAAGAATAATTTCCTTCACAGATTTCTCATACTTATATTCTCTCTAATATAAAGCAAATAATGTAATTTTAGTTTTAATAATTGCAGATAAATTTCTTTTACAAAATAATTCAATTAAAAATCCGAAGTAAAAGAATGATTTAGGTTTCATTTTTAGCAACAGTCGTCGTGTGTATACAAAAGTGTCATGATATTTGATTTTCGATAACTGGATCGTGTTGTCTTGTGTAACTTTGTTTTACACACATTAAGATGGATATATATATATATATATATATATATATATATATATATATATATATATATATATATACATATATATATATATATATATATATATATATATATATATATATATATATATATATATATATATATGTATATATATATATTATAATATAATAATTATATTTCTCAAAATTAAATCAAAATTTAAAATAGAAAAAATCGTAATCGATTCCTAACCATTCTTTGGAATCTCATTTATCATCTTTAAATTTTCATCAAACTCCAAAAGTCCCTGTTGAGAAATCTGTCGGTAAAATAATAAGGTTGTCAACAGAATCATCTCATTTACAGCTATTTTTGGGTGATTTAATTTAATTTTATTATTGATAAAATAATTTTTCAATTTTATTCGATAAACATAAAATTTAACTCCAGAGCATAGAAATCTCACCTCATGAAAAAGAAAGGTTCCACACCAAGCCAGCCATTCAAAATAAGTCCAAAATCTAAACTATTGAACCACTTTGGAATTAAGTTTGGTCTACCTATATAAAAAATCAATAATATGTTACGCTCTATTCCATTTCATATAAGATAAATGTGCGTGAACAACCAAGTAGATAAAAATTACAATACAGTAGAACTTCAACTATACGAATCAATTGGGACCGGACATCATTCGGATAATCAAAAATTCTGTTAACTTTTTTTATTTAAAATTATTGTACATTGAAAATAGGAGAAAAAACTATGTATATTTTAAAGGAAAAGAGTTTAATGAAAAAGCAACACCATTACATGTTATGGCACTTACAAGTGCGGTATATTAATGCAGTATGCATACACGGTGCTGTAAATGGAAGCCATTGCCTGCTGAACATCTCGATCAGAGCAAACTGTTTCATTATCTTCATCCGTTTTCGTGCACACGCTTAACAGTGAGAATTTGCATGTGATAACACTCAGGATGACGCTCCATCCACTTCAAAGCAGTTTCAAAGCCAGCAAATTCTTCACTATCTAATGGTTTTGTATCTGCTTCAACTTGGACATAAAGGTTATTTTCCTTGATAACTTCTATAAGTTGACCAACAGTTACAGTTTGAAATCCAGTTTCTGATTCATAATTCATTCTCCTATATCTTCAGCACTAACTTCTGAACACCCAGGAATTTTCAAAAGAATGTTTCTAAATATCTCAAGAGACCTGTTCCTTTTCTTCAGCTTTTTCCTTTTTCTTATTTTCCGTTTCTTCTTCAGCCTAGTTGATTTTTTTGAAATTCTGAAAGGGATTCGGATAATCAGCGATTGGGACAGATGGAGTTTAGATAATTAAAGTTCTACTGTATACAGAATGAAGCAATTAATGAATTTTGCCTTTAATTTACTATAAAAATTTACTATAAAAATCCCATTCCTTATTTTAATAAATCCTTTAAAACTGCAATATAAAACTTTTCAAAAAGTTTTCAAATATGCATTTAATTATTGAGCACTGTTTTCGAAACAATGAATAAGTTAATAAGCATTCTGTAATATTTTTATAACTATTTATGATGAATTATGTATGCCATCAATAATTTGGAAACTTACGCAAAAGTTGAAAATTTGTCCAAACATATGTATGACCTAGAATAACCCAAAGGATGCTAATACCTTTGATACCGTGAAGAGCTTTTAACTCTTCTGATCCTTTTGAAGAAGATATTAGCCGATTATAGTTAGAAATCAGTGAGAAACATATCAATATTTTTTTGAGATTCCCTGAAAATAAAGAATAAAAAAAATGTGTTTTAGTGCAAATAAGTATACCACAATATAATAAAGCAAATTTATTTCCTTTAAAATAAGCAGATACTGCATTTTGAGGAAATCGTAACTATGTATTGTCATATTAATATGGTAATGATAATATTAATTTTTAATGATTTCTTTATGTAGAGAAATGCATAGGATAATGTGTATTCAAATAAACATACATTTTGAAAATGAAATTTTGTTTTATTTTAATGCTCGTTATAAATTTCTAGATACTATAAAACATTTTTTTTTAAAAAAAAGTAATTTATTTTACAAGATATAATAAGTGAACTATTTAATTTTTTATTTTTTAAATTGATTTTAATTAAAAAACTTGTCATGTTCCTTCATGTAAAATAGTGATCATAATGAAGTTTCTGACATTAATTATTTGAGTCCTGTTAAACATTCTTTTAATAATTAAAATTCAGATAAGGAAATTTTCACTGGCTAAAAATGTTGATACATAAAATTGAATCCCTAAAAATGCATTTATTTCTATATTAAAGTCAAATATCAAATTACTGAATTTGTAATGTAGTATTTTGAATTTCTCCAACTTACCTAACTCCTCAATACTTGAAGCAGACGAATTATAATCAATAACAGACCCAATTATACATGTAAGCAGTAAAAGTGACAAAAACGATCTAAAATTTTTAAAACGAGTTATTTGAGTAGATATATTTACTATGGTTAAAATCTTTAAAACATGCATGTAAAAAACAAGCAAAGTTAAAGAGAAAAAAACAAGCAAAGATAAATAAAAAAGTTCTTTTTCAAGCAAAAATTGATGTTTACGATAAGTTTATTTTTTTAGTTTCCAAATATTTGTTGTAAATATTTGAGTGACAAGTGTATATATAAAAATAAAATGAAGAGTACAAATGTATGTAAACTATGTAACACAAAATAACTTTCAAATGACAAATTTTAATGTAAAAGAGTTTATAAATTATGAAACTTTTCTACTTAATTAGAAAATATTAAGTGCAAAAATCAACAGATAATCAGCTTCGATTTATCAGATAAGTGTTCTAAAATAAAACAAATAGTATTATTTTTATTTTTTACTTAAATTGATATGGAAGACAATGAGTTTTTAAAATATGAAACTATTGTTCTAAGAAGAAAGTACAATGAAAACATATTATTGCTTGCATTATTTCGATTTATGCAATAACCGTGTTTCTAAAATAAGTTGTCTTTTAGAGATTCCAATTTACTATTAGATGATAAAAAGATTGGAATCTTGGAATCTTTTCCAATGTTTCTATTATAATAATAGAAACGTTAATAGAACGAATGATAGAAACGTTGAACTCTTTTCCAGGGTGTCGGAAGAAAGTATGGAAAAGAGTCCAAAGATCGAAAATATCTTCATGACATTTGAGCATCTAACACATGGTGTCTTACTGGACAACTTTTCATAGATTATGGACTGTATTCCTATATAGCAAAGGAGGATGACCGGAAAACTCTCAAGCATCTACAACGGTTTATGTCCATAGAGAAAACAGAAATCATTTCCTATCAAAATTTGCTTAACAGAAGCAGGGATACTTATGGTCTCATTTGATACCACACAGTGTACAGCCTATCAGCATAAGGCTGTGGTGATACACTTCAACATTCCCCGCGAAATTTGCCTTCCGAGAGGATTTTTCATAAATTTTGGGCTTTACTCATGTGTTGAGAGAAAGAAAACCCGGGAAACTCCCAAGTTTCTACCCGATAAATGCGGCAGACATGCACATAGAAAAAAGATACGCATGTAGAAGATGGAAATGTAACATCTATCGCGAATTATTCCATAGAGGCTGGGATCGAACGCGGGATCTTTTGCTCTGTCTTATTACTAGGCCATGGTGAACCCTTCAATAATCTCATTTTGATTCTGCTTAGTAGACTGCCCGATGACCAAAATCATTATTAGCATACATTGACTACTAGGAGGACTTCATAGCGATAACATACCATATATCCTAAAGGAAAGAACCCGGAAAGGAAGAAGCCCATGTCGCAAAGGAAGAAACCCGGAAAGGGAGCTGTCCAACAGACGCGAATGCAGAAGGCGGGTAAGCATAAGCCATTTCCTATTTTCAACAACTGATGGGATCGAACCAGAGACTTTTTATCGTAAAAATCAGTGTTCTACACCAAAGCCATTCTATAATCTCATTTGTCATAATTACAATTCGACGAGAATAATAATGAAAACTAAAAACGTGTAGAAAGTTCTATTTACAATTAGTCTAAAGTTTGCCGATTTTGAAATTGTTATACTACATAATATCGATTGAATTTTACTGTGGCATAAAAGTAATTTTAGATCCTTCTTAGAAAATATATTTCTTACTAAAGTAGATTATTTTTTTCCTTTTAGTCATAATAGTTTTGCCAATTTCATGAAAACTCTTGTTAATGAAAATATGTTTTTTTAAATATATTCAACTGTAACATTTTAATTAGTCAAATAAATGAAAGTTTATTTGAAATTTATTATATCTCCTTCACTTCAATTAAAAAAAACTTCGACTTCAGCCAAGAATTTCACAATCCAATACTGAAAAGTTTAAACTACACAAAAGATTTTAAATGAGTTTTTTTTATTTTATTGGATGTGTGTGCATAAATCAAAAATTAATCAAACATGATCTGATATCATAATGCATATTAAGATCTAATTTCTTATGATCATTTAAACTGAAGGTAGTTACTCCAAACTACCAAGCGTTTACCCTTTCCACTGTTGTAAAATGAGAAATATATGTAAAAAAATAATATAATAATGAAATAAGCAAAAAAGTCTTTCATTCCAGCTGTTAAAGCCGCTACAAAATGGCTTGTTTTATATTACTTTATTATTTACTTAGAAAATACCATTTATAAATATAGATTCTGATACTACTGATTTTACAGGCATATATTGTCTAGGTACTTGATTTTATTTCTTTGCTATTTTTCTAATTATGTTAATTAAAAAAGGATTTTTATGTTGTATTTTACTTGAAAAACAAGAAAATTTATTAAATTTTAATGATCAATGACATTAAAAATTAATTAATTATTAATAAACTTATTAATAAATTGAAGATATAAAAATAATTAAATTTTATATATTTGTATTACTATTCCATTATATATTAGTCCCATACTTAAGCTATCATTAGATTTATTTTTTTATCTCATTCATATTTAAAATGCTTTATTTTAATAATCGATGAAAATATAAAAACAAAATTTTTATTCATAACAAAGTTCTAATTGCATAATTCGTAGTTTTCAACTAATATTAATAATTTTGATCTGTACCATAAAGTACTATAAGCTCTAAAAAGGTAAACAAGAAAGTTTTTGCTGCTTTTAATAATCCAAAGAGCATGACCTACAGAAGGTGTTGAGTATTGTCCGTCTCCTCGAAGTAATCACCCTCATCATCGGCACCTTCTGCCAACGAGTCTCCAGTTGTGAAATCCCGTTGCGGTACAATTTGGCGGGTTTGGACTCAAAGAAGCCCGTTAATGCTTGGCGCAAGTCTGCTTCATTGGTGAAGGATTTTTCACGAAGATGATTATCCAGGGAATGGATGAGGTGGTTAATTGATGGTGAAAGGTCAGATGAGTAAATAGGATGGCACAAAGTCTCTCGACCAAGTTGCTGTTTTGTATTCCTGGCCACTTACGCTGCATGCAGCTTAGCATCATCGGCCAAGAACACTACAACCTTGCAATTAACCATTGCTAGCTCCTTCTGTAGCAATAACTGTTGTACATGTTCCAATTGCTGACAGTACATGACCATAGCGATCGTTTGGGCTATCGGTAGCAGCTCAGAGTAAACGACTTGATGACTAATCCACCAGACACCAGTTTCATGACAGAGGCATAAATCTCCCTACCTGAATTCATGAAATCAATGTCTGGCAGTGCGTTCCTTCACAACATTATCCCCAAACGCTTGACTTATTCGACGACTTGATGCAGCAGCTGATAAGCCCAATTTGAATTCGTACAGCAAACGACACCGAACGAACTCCTTCGACACGTCTATTTCTCTTCGCTACTGTACGAGTTAAGATTAACAAATGTGAGCGGTGGATGATCTTTTAAAATTTTCATATTATTTGAAGCTCATAATATACCTCAATATTACATGCAATTAATATCAATGTTCGTACTTGTAGTTTCAAAAATTGTACTTATTTCCATTAAGATCAGAAACTAATCGTCAATGAAAATCTTCTCATTAACAGTTTTCGTTCTAAAGGAAGAACACACAAAAATTCAAAGAACATTTTGTAATAAGTGAGAATTCATTAATGTTATTTTTCTTTTCTTAGAAACTGAATTATAATTAAACCATTTTTACTCTGAGTTATTGCAGAAATACTTACAAAACAACTACGTGAATTGGTTTCCATGGTATGGGTTCTTTTACATAACACTGAGGTACCTGAAGATCAAACTGCGAAATGTTAGAAACTGTAAGAGATTAAATAAATTGTAAAGTTATATAAAACGTGTTTTGAATATATAGTATATTTATATTTTAGGAGAATATAAAAAAAAACGTTTTGTAAAATTCTTTATCTATGCTCCATGCTTTTGTTTTCTATGAAATTAGTTCAATATCAAGAATACATAAATTAGATTTATTCATTATTTCCTTAATTTGATTTCAAATGCTATTGATTTCTTTATATGGCTTAATAATAAAAAGTATTGGATAGAAAATTAACAAAATTATACTTTGCACTTCATCTACAGTTCATCTACTTTGCACTTCATCTACATTTTAAAAAAGAAATATTGTTTTCAGTGCTTAAAAATGTCATTTCATTTTATGATACTGAGTTATGATAGTAAATATTTACCTGTATTCCCTGTATTTACAAGCTTTTCTTATTTATACACAATATATTTAGGAGCAGATTATTTATTACCAATGCATAATATATGAAACATAAAGTTTTATCTGATGCATATAACTCATTTACGAATAGAACATATCATTATTTCTAGTAACTATACCTAAAAGTGATGAATGAAAATTAAATATGGAAACTTTTCTTGGGATTCAGAGACAATCGATTTATAAATAAAATTTTATTTGGAACTAAAGTTGTAATACATTTCTTTCTTAATTTTTAAAATACTTAGAAAAGAAGTAACTGTATATAATTTTATTAAAGAAATATAAAAATTTAAAAACGGGAAATATTATTTGAACATTTATTACCAATCTTAAAAAGATGTCTAATAATGATATTGCTCTGGGATCGGTAATAAATGGTAAATATAATTCAGAACAGCATTTATTTTATTTGTTTTGCTTATAAAATGAAATTTTTTAGAAATGAATGTCAAATGTCCATGCTTTCCCATAGCTTGCAACCGAAGTGACAGCCGGATAGTTAGAGCTCTTGATTTTGGTCCAACAGTTCGTAGGTTTGACTTTCACTTTGAGTTTATATGTTTGCCATGGATCAGAATTCACTTTAAATTGTGGTCCAGATCTTGTTTATCTCTTATGCGCATGTGTAGGCAAAAATAACTGTTAAGTGTCAAAGAAGACAAAACATGTGTACAGCTTGCTTTCCATCCTATTTATTAAATGAAATGGTTGAAGTTTCATTAAAATTATATTCGCTTTAATCTGTTACAAAATATCTAAGATATGTAAATTAACGAACTTCTTTCTTGATATTTTAGATATATGTGATTCGGCTGAGTTGTTTCACACGCTTTTGAATTCATATAAGAGAAAATCTGTTTCTTAGTTTCTTTAAATTAAAATTACGGATAAATTTGTGAACTATGTTTAGAGAAAATAAATTATCTGCTTTCTGTTTATTACCTTGCTTCTACTTTTATTTTAACAAAAAATATTTAGTTAAAAAAGAACATTTGAAAATGAAAGAAGAATATTAAAATGGAAATCTCTGCTTATTATTTAAAAAATGGAATATAGGTTTTAAATGATAAAAAAATGCTTTGTTTCTCAGCTGATTAGAATAAAAAAATATCGATTGAAAAACTTTCATAGAAACTAATTCTGAAGATCTATTTTATCAATATGCATTATAAAGGCTGAAATCTTAGCCTGCTGAAAGAAAAAATTTAAATTAAACCAAACAACAACATAGTCGAAACTAAATATACAACAAAAATAAAGACTTGAATTGGTACAGTACCATATGAGTTTGAGCTCAAAATATTGAAAAAAAAATTTTTTTTTGATAAAAAGAGATCTTAATGATTGATTTTATCGTTTATGGAAGATGGAGGATTTTTTTCTAAACTGTTGATTTACAAAATGTGTCACACACACACACATAATCTATTTATTATCATCTCTCAGCTGAAACTTCTGCAAGTCTTGTTTTCATTTTTCAGCAGGCTTCTCTTATCCATATAGTTAAAAAATATAACAAACAATAGTTTTAAGTTATGAAATATATTTCCCTCAATTTAAGAATTATGAAGATTTTGATTATAATAGATCTTATATTTCATGTTATATTGAAATACATAACTGTGTTTGCAGACTAACATGACTGAAGGTTTGAAGGTAGTGGATTTAGTAAAATGGGATAAATTTGATTAAAGTTCTCAAAAAACCTTTAGTTATAAGTTTATTAGAGTTATTTTAATATTATTAAAAATAACAGAACAAATACTAGTTATTATTCATAACAGGTAATATTAGTTTACAAAACTATTGTATTATTTATTTTCGATATTAGATATGTAGTGTTAATATAGACTTTGTACTTCTACAGTACCCGTTTTATTACTAAATTTTTATAAATATTATACAATATTTAAAAATCATGTTTGAATTCAATAAGTAACTATGTATTTTTGAAACTTTTGATTATTTTATCGCGACAATTTGATACAAACTTAAGTGATTTTAAAAAGGAACAAGTTCAGTATCCCCATACACTTGGCGACGCGGCGAATTTTTTTGTCGCCAAGCTAGGCTCGCGTTTATTAAAACGGGAAACTTCCCTAAGTTCGATTGAAAAATAAGCATTTTAGAAAATTTAAAAAGGGAAATAAAGATAAATAATGGACTTACTTGATTGATATTCAAGTTGACATTATTCGTTTGTCATCAGTGTCAAAATTATCAAATTTTACAAAAAATAATAATAATAAATAAAATAAAAAAAATAAAGTAAAATAAGATAAAAAAAGAGCATGCAAAAACTATTTTTTTAAATATATACATTTTTTAAAATTAAAAAAAATTAAATAAAAACACTTTTTAAGTAAATAAAAATAAAAGACGAATACAATAAAAAATAACTGTCAGCAATAGAATTTAAAAAAAATAATCAAACCTCCGAAATTTGGTACTCATCCCAATTAATTCCCGAAACGATTTCAATAAATTTATTAAAACAATTATCATTTGCAGCTATACAATATTTATGAAACATATACATTGCTAGGTAAAATTTAAAATCTGTCTTACGATTATACGTAGGTAAAGTAGCTTTTACATGCCTCCAGGTACTTTCAATTGTATTCGTGTGACATTCTGATCAACAAATGTCAACTAATGGTTGACTTTTAAATGTTCAAATCCCTCCTCAGTTAAACAATCATAGCTCTTCCAAAAGTCGGAATACACGGAAGTTCCTGGTAAAATCCAATGTTTAATTATTTGAATTAATGTATCCTGTGATCTATTTGAACAGCAACTAAAAAAACTTTACCGGAATCCCTCTCAACCCCTCCAAAAACCCACTGACCGTCAACCTTATGCCCCTTATTGTATTTTCAATTACCAAATTTGGACTCATCTATTTCAACAATTTTGCCCTTCCCCCTATTTTTTCTGATGAAACTTCAATGTAATCTAAAATAGTTTCATTAATAAATTGCCTCCAATCAGCCAAGGTCGCTTTTGCGAATGAATACTCCTCAATAATTTGTTTCCGTTTTAGATCCCCGCAAAATTTCATAGGTTATTAATAAAATTTCAAACAATTTTAGTTTAGATTTTGAAAACCAGGAACCATGTTTAATAGATTTTTCAGTGTTACATCGCTTTCCATACACAGTTTTTTTACAAACAAAAGAAAAACCATCTGAATAAGCTTTTTTTGGTGTGATCTTCATTTCAGATTCACATTTCCTACAATTCGGGACATTTAATAATGCAATTTCAGTTAAAAATTCAATTAATAATTTAGAATCCTGAGCGAGTTGAACTAAGAAAATTCTATTAGCCATTCCGGGTTTTCCAACTGTTGGTCTAGAACTGGAAAAATTAAAAAAACCATCAGGATTACCTTTAATTTTAGCTAACAGAGTTTGTTGATATTTTTCGACAACATTTTTAACATGAGAAATTTTTAATTAAAACAAGAAATAAAGTAATTAAAACAATAAAAAGATGATAATAAATTAAGAAAACGAAAAAAGAATATTTAAGGATTTTAAATATATAAAGTAAAATATATCAATTAATAAAAAAATATATATTAAAATTAAACCAAATAAAAGTAAATAATATAAAAGAAATAGTAAAAAAAGAAAAAAATTACGATAATTGGACACTGGCGACAACGAAACACAAGAGCGGGAAATCCACTGATTCCATCAGCAACATTAAACGAAATTAAAATGACTAACAATTAAAACGTAGAACAATTAGCAAAGAAAGTTCTGGAAAGTTCTCAAAGTGAAACTAAAAAAGCTATTGCCACTAAAAAAAGCACATATATAACGTAAAAATTATTTAAAACACGAGAAAAACGGAATCTGGCAACGAAAAAATAAAAATAGTAACAAAAACTAAATTTGGATACACTACAATAAAAACAAAAGCTGAAATCGGCAACACTACAACGTAAACAACGGTTACCAGATTTGGCGAGAAATTAGTGTATGGGGGTACTCAACTTGTTCCGTTAAAAAATAAATCTGAAATTAATTAGTTAATATCTTAAACTGGACATTTCGTTTATTCAAATATATAATATATAGATAGATAATTAGATTTCCAATATTCATACCTGAAAATATGAAATAAATGTTAATAACTACATTAATTTTTGAAAACAATTTCTAACAAAAATGTGAGAGTTACATTAAGACTTACTTCTTTTAAACATATTTTGCATGTCATCTAAGGTACACGGTGAAGGAACACATATACCAAGGCGTAGCTTTAAATAATAGAAGGCCATCCCTCCAATTTTAATCTCTTCTCTAATCTATGTATAATGAAATATAAAAATATCAGAGGGAAATAAAAAAGGAATTTTTCAGACTTTCATTTAAATATAAAATAAGTATTAAAATATATGAAGAAATTAAGAGTTTTCTTAATTAAATTCACGCTCTGCTTAAAGCCCTCTGTAACTGAATTTAGTAATACTAATGACAACTAATTAAATAGAGGAATTAATGATGCTATAAGAAAAAAGATTCAGAGATAAAGTTTAATTTCAAAATTCTCTAATTGCAACAAATGCATAGTAAATTTGCAATATAATTTTTACCTGTGCTAAAATGTTACATTTTATATGAAAACTTCCTTCCTTCAAAGTAAAGGAATAGGAAAATAAACACATACAATAAACACTTTATTCAACAAATTTTGTACCCGGTGAGAACATTAATTATCAAGATAAAAATAATTTTATCAGATCAGATATTCTATTTTAAGCGCAATATTCTTTAGGGGCAATAATTATATCATAATTATATTTCCCCACAGACTATTAATTGTACTTTAAAATCTAGAAATTTAAGAACATGTGAAAACAGGTTTTGCATTTTAAATTACTTCTTAAATCTTCATACTAGATTTTATCTGAAGGATGAATTAGCCATATTATAAGATGGAACGCTTTTTCTCGTGTAAAATGATATTTAGCGTGTTTGATTAATGAATAATGACACTTCATCATATATAAAGATAATGACGCTTAAGCAATGTATTTCACATATGTAATCAAAATATTAACTTACCAAGATTAGAGATTTGTGATTCTATTTGCGTAATAGAATGTTCCAAAGAGAAACACTGGTGTAAAGTCTTACTAGTGAATTTTGAACGTTGTATTATTTATATACATATAAAATTTATAAATAAAATAATTTGATGAATATTGCACTTATAAATTTTATATAGGTATCTGGATACAATTATTTGAGAGCTGCATTAATTGTTTTTCATTTAATGTTAAATGGGTATGTTTTCCTCGGAGAATATAAACGAAATTTGCTAGAAACGTTAAAACAAAAGTTACTTTCAGGTCATAATTTTGAGATTTTTAATTCATGCAGAAAACTTATTTTGTTCTTGCTTATTTTCTAAAGATCTGACATATGCTAGATCATGGGTTACCAAACTTTCTTTTCTCGTGGACTACTTTCAAAGTTTTACTATTTTCGGTAGACCCCCCCCCTGCTGCTACATTTCTACTGTATTCCCAAAACTCCTAAAAAATATCACCCTAAATTGGGGTGTTAAGAAAAAAAAGTAGCACATTTTCTTGTGTCCTATTTATTAAAATAATACTTGTGGTTATACAAAGTTATAAACATTATTACAAACAATCAACAATCGACAAAAAATCGACAATGAACTCTGAAATGTAAATCAACAATAAAAGATAGTCATAATGCTTTTAATGAGATGGCACACGAGCGGCACTTTGCAAGTCTCGACATGTGGTGTACACTTGTATATCTATTGTTCCATTCAATTCTGTGTTTGAACTGAATATCTAATATTTTTGAGTACCTACCTAGTGAATAATGCTACCCGCCTACGTTGATAGGTAAATCCAAACTAAAATTTTTGTTTTTTATTATGAAAACCAGAAAATATTTCGTAAACCCCCACTTACAACACGTGAACCCTTGTTTTCTTTTAACATCTAGGTGGACCCTCATGAGGTCTCCTATGGACCCCTGGGGGCCCACCTGGACCACTTTGGGAACCTATGTGCTAGATCAACCCTTGAAGATTGCTGACTGCCAAAATTCTGTAATAATAAGGGGATCGGATGTTAACTCACCCTTATAAAGATCTGCAGGCAAAGGAGAAAAGACAGATTTTTACCCTTGGACATTATCCCGGGGTCTCTGGATCTTTTATCCGATAGAAACTGCTTACTTGCTCTTTCTTATGGCTTTGTTGTCTCATTTTACAAATATATAAATAAAGGATTTTTCTTAAGATTTTTTTTTTACCCATATTGTATAGGCAGTTTACTCCAGCTGACTTGCAATTGTGCTGTTAACTTTATCCTTAGTTATTTTCTAATGTCAACAACTGTAGCAGTACCTATGATAAGTTACTTTGACAAAAAGTGATCATAACTCGACAAACCAAATGAATCTGGAGGATCATGAACCACAAGACTAATAGATTTATTAAAAAATTCACTATGTTTGTGAGATTTCTGGAAAAAGTGTCAAACTAGAATACATAATTTGAGCATTGTTATGTAATGCTAAATCAAATAAGAATTTTGAAGTATTTTGCATTTATTATTCTGCATTTGTGGTCAGCCTTTATTTAGAACTTGCTTTTGGTTCATAGGTTAATTATGGCCATCATACCTTTTGGTCATGTTGTTGTTACTTATGATTTTTGGACAAGCCAAGCTCGCCAGCCGACCACTATGCAAAATTAAGTCAGATGGGCGATTCTTTCGTTTTAATCAGAGCTCTATGAAGGTGAAAGAACGTCTTTGCTCTAATAGATGGCACCATCAGAGAATTCATTCTCTCAATTTTAACATTGATCTGGAGGGGATAAATTTTTTCCAGACCATTACATCCATGGTAACTGCTCAACGACCGAGCACAGGACTTTCGATACCACAGATTTAAGGAGCATGTACTCGGTGGGTCTTTGGTGGCTATGGGAATCGAACTCAACCCTTCCGGATGGAAGGCCGATACTCTAACCGCTAGGCTACCACGGCCCTTCTTTTGTTCATAGCCGATGACATCTTTGGAATTATTAAATATTTTCAAAAATTATAATATTTTTAATTTATCTAATATAAAGTAATATTAACTTTACGAAACATATCTATTTGAAGGTATTGTATGTAATGAAAAAATTTCAAATTCTTCTAAAGAATATCAAATAATTTTCCCCAAGCAAATAGCTATAAAATATTTTTAAGACAGCGTTCATATTTATTAAGGAAGATGGTTTTTTTAAACTGTGTTAAATTACTTGTTTATGTTTCATTGAGTATACACATTAGTCTGAAAAATAAAGCTTACAAGTTGTGTCATGTAAACTGATTTAATAAAAGTAAAAATGAGAAACCCAAAGCAGTTATTACAAAATTATTATTACATCATCTTGGATTGTATAGTTCAATTTCTTCAATTTTAATTATAAATTTTATTTGAGAGATATTTTATTTAAAAGCTATATGAATTATTATACATCTATTTATCAAAAGCTATATAGCCTCTTTAGAAAAGAACATAAAATGCTTTAAGTAATGAAACTGTGCTATTGTCTGAATTCTTGTTAATTGAGCTTTGATATGATTGTTTTCATTATCCTCATAAGGACGGTGAAAAACTGCTCCGAGCCAGTAGTTTAAAAATAAAGAATTAGCTCTTACTTACAATGAGACATAAAAAATTAATAGTGTACATCTTGAATTTTCCAGAAATAATTTCATTTCTCTTATATAATTTATATTCATTTTATGTTTTCTGTTGAGTCCGAGATCACAACATTATTTGTATACATATATAATAAAGCTTCTTAGTTCCTTTATCTAAAGAAATTATATTTTACTTCCTTTTTTTATGATCTTCCACAAAACGAAACTTGCCATTATTTAATTTTTCCGCTTTCAAAGTTGGGAAACTGTTACTTATGATACTTATACAAAAGACAAGCTCGCTTGCCGACGGAAATTAAGTCAGAAACGTGCGTTTTTCGTTGAATCAGAGCACTACGAAGGTGAAAGTACGTGTTTGCTCTAAGATTCCTCCTATAGATGGCACCACCTGAGGATCCACTCTCTCAATTTCGACTAGATCTGTAAGAGGAGGAAATTTTCTCCAACTATATTACACCCAGTGTATCTGCTCAATGACCGACCACAGGAATTAACATTCCACAAATTTAAGGAGCACGTATATCACATATACTAGGAGTTTTTTTTCTTTTTTGGCTGTATTGGGAATCGAACCCAGCCTTTCCGAAACTGCCCTGATCGATGCCCTGATCACTAAGCAACACAATGCTGTTGATTCCAGTAACTTAAGATACTCGTGAGGTTGCGGTTTCTCATGACTACGAATAGTCAAATCATACCGAATATATTGATTTCAAATCGTTTGGATATTGATTATCGTCTGAATTCTAAATGAAGTGAATGGAAAATCTGCAGATCGCGAATTTAAATGTTAAAAAAACAAAAAATCACATAACAACTTACCGGGTCTAAGGGATGTGCATGAGCTTGCTTAGCTAAAGAGAAGTTCTTTGGTGTAGCAGGCATGATGGGGCTTGCCTCCAGGGCGCAGTACTTTCCCCGAAACTCTATTCCTCCGTTCCTTTTCGGTAACTCGATTTCCAAGCACTGGTCAAAAGCTCCGAAGTCTGAAAACGTTCCTTCAAAGATTCCTGCTGGAGGTTTCGACGTCGAATCGAACACTAAAAAAATATTTATGAATTATTTGGTTTCCTTTTGAGAATTTTGTAGGCTTGGTATGAATTTTTAATATTATGTGTGCATTACTTACTTCTTTTCCACTTTCTTATATTTGTTTTGTAGAAATATTTTTTTCTTAAACTAACATCCATCAAATATAAGTTTTTAAGGAAAATTGTGGTTAGAATATTAAAAGACAGGAAATATATTATCTACACATTGAGACAAATTAATTATCACTTGCTATATAGAAAGTATATATTTGGTATAAATTATGCAATAATTAAAATTATTATGTTATTATTAAATAAATCATACATGTGGCTCTTTAATAAATTGCGCCTTTGAATTGGTAATGAATGTTATGATTTAAAAAAAGTAAATATTCAATATTTTTGATTAAATACTGTTGGCGCATGCGCGTCAACTGCGCCCGAGCTCATCGTTCAAAAGGCAGACGGCACTTGAATGCTAAGCAAAAAGGACGTTGGTAAATAACTCTGGTAAAACCACTGCCACAATATCATGTTAAAATTCCTGCATTCATGTTTAATTGCCTTCTGTTTGTGCTAGTTGTTAAATAAATGTTGTTGCTGCTGTCTATAACAGCTGGTCCGTCGTCTCTTCCATATTAATAATCTAAACTGTTCACAAAGTACTTTTATAATTAATAAATTTTTAATTATTTCTTGCATGTTTTCCAAATTTTAACCAATAAATAGATTATTACTGTATATCACAAATGTATGCTACATGGATTCTTGCAACAGCCATTCATGTGAACTTACAAGTTATAAAAAGAACGAAACTCCAACTTTTTACCTTTGATTAAAATGTCCTGTAACATTAGTCACCAAACATGCATATAATATATACAAAATTAGTTTTGTATAAGAAACTTCGTTTCATTCATTTATAATTCAATATTTTTTCTAGCTCTCTTAATTTTAAATAAGTCATAGTATTCCGTGATTGCATATATATGTATATATATATATATATATATATATATATATATATATATATATATATATATATATATATATATATATATATATATATATATATATATATATATATATAAATGTATGTATGTATGCATAAAATTACAATGCTCATAATTCTATAAAATTTCTATGTTCAATAATTTTGCATGATTATTTGAAAATGTATGTACTTAAAATTTAAATAAAATATATTAGGTCATTAAATATCATAAGGCGTATATTTTCGCTCATTAGAAAGAAAAATCTACCATTTCTTTTCAATAACAACCTTGAAAAACCATCGGCGGAATCGTGTCAATAAAATCTAATGGGAAAACTTCGGATTCTTAATAAGTATGGTAGGAAGCTTGACAAGGAAAATATTGACTGTTTCAGGGAACGATCTTGTTATTTGACTACAAGTCAAATATGTATAATTGCATTCAACTCTACCTCGATTATAACCTTATTCAAAACAGTGCTGGATGTAATTATGAACTGGAAAGTATTTAATTGATGACGCGAATCAATTAGATACTAATGTTTTCTTATCTTTGAAATCGTTTTAATTGAATTTTTACCACTTGAATTACAATAATTTATGTTCGAGGTTTTGAATAATTTTCTTGTCAATTAATACGAATAATATTTACTTCGAAAAAGAGATTTTTGTCTGAAAATAATTAGCGATGAGAATCTAAAGAAACATATAATGTGTGTTAGGGATTTAATATGACTATTGTAATTATATACGCACTATTTTTATTTAAATTCAAAAGAAGTCAGTAAATGTGTATACAGTCGGATTTTTCTGTTGTTGTTGCTTATGACACTTGGACAAGCCAAGCTCGCTATGCCGTTGGCTACGGGAATTTAAGTCAATAGAGAGCGTCTTTCGTTTGGATCAGAGCACCACGAAGGTGAAAGTACGACTTTGCTCTTTTTAGGTGCCTCGTCATTTTGAACCACGGTCAGGTGACGAGGCAAAACCTGAGCTGGCACCCTCCTCTCCACATCCACGCCGCACTAGCGGAATGACTTTGGACGTCACAGATTAACGTGGACACGTCCCCAACCCACGGAGTTCCAGCAACCCAGTGAAGGAGAGTGGTCACCCTCCCAACCACTGCCCGCGGCAAATGATGCTTCACTTTGCTGAGCTTACGGGAAGCGGCGTGAAGCTACTGAGCCACTGGAGCTCCGGATTTTTCTTATCGACTGTTGTCAAACGCTGTTTTTTACTTCAACATTTTCAAAACTTTATTTTTTCTTGTTAGCATGTAAGTAAAATACTGCCTCTCACTTCAAAAATGAAAAAAAAAAATTACGGAATCTTTTAGTTGTGTGTGTGTGATTTTCTTTTCTTTTTCTTAATGTTTAAATTTTAACAGAGAAATTCATATTGCTACATTTATTTTAGATTCCTCTATTTTCTTAAAGAAATGTATCATGTATTTTAATAACTTACCAAAAAATTAGATACTAATGCTTTCAGATTGAAAAAAAATTTACATGCATGATTCCAAAAAGAATATTTTCCATACGTTTCTTTAAAATTTCGTCCTATAAAAAACTTTAAAAGTAAGTTAGATTTCTAATTATTCTCATTTAAGTACGAGTGGAGTAAGAGCAGTGAAAAATAGCATAATAATGCTTAGATCTTGTGATCTGAAAATACTAGATCGAATCCTGAACCAGCCCGATGCCATTGATTTGATCCCTAGTAGAACTGTAAAAAGTTCCCTAATTGAAGTAGTTTAAAAAAGAAGAGGAGAATAAAGCTTATAGATGTGAGATTCATCATTTAACAACGGCTTAAACCTCACTACTTTCACCTAACTATTTTAATTAATCAATTTCGGGAGTATTGAAGCAATTAAATGTACAAATAATACAAAATAAAAAAGCAAGGAATTGATGTCATTTGTCCTGATTTCCTCACTAAAACATTCAAGAAAAGGTAATAAAATAATTGTTTCAACAGTTGAAAATGATTCTCAATATTAAACGCATTATATATATATATATATATATATATATATATATATATATATATATATATATATATATATATATATATATATATATATATATATATATATATATATATATATATATATATATATATAGTGACTCAATTTTGCAGGCTGTCGGGGATCTTGATTTCCAGTAATAAACGTGTACTTAGCTTTTGAGAAATATTTGCGATTGATTATAATAATATTATTAATTATTTTTCTTTTACACATTATGCAATTACATGTATGACAATCTAACAAAAAATTAATTAAAGTGTAAAATTCTTAAAAGTTCCCTTTAGTAACGCAATATTTAAACATTAAAGTCAGGACTACTTTCACTCCCGTTTCAATGTGTTTCTGATCGGTGGCATATCCGGAAAACAGAAAACGACTTCGGTGTATTTTGTGAAAATGAATTTTTTCAAAAATGAAAAATAAATAAATGAATATGTTATTTTCAATTATATTTTGAGAATGTAAAAAGAAAGAGGATTTTATCACTTATATACATATTTTTGCGCCAGCGATCCCTCAAAGTTAAACTAAACTTAGTAACACTACAGCCCCGTTGGGCCTTTGCTAGAGTGCCCATATCTGTTATCGCGACCGAGAGCCCTGGGATGCGAATCATAACCACCGGTTAGGTGGTCAGCCTAATGCGAAAACCCTTAGTGTTTAGGTTCTAAGCATGTTTGGTACTCAGTTTTATCAACCCACTGAAGGGATTGAAGGTTGAGTCGACCATGCCTAGCACGAGGACTGAACCTTGGACAGGTACGTTGTGAGGACAAAGCGCTACTAGTACGCCACCAGGCTTCGATTACTCATAAATGACAATTTCAAAAGAAAGGAAAACACACGCTTCCCTTCTTGAAGCGAGCAAAGTTCCGGCATCGAAGAATAAAGAATATAACAGTGAGTTCACAAATAAGCACTAATTTCAGTTTAAATTAATTAGAAACTCTATACTTAAAATTTTTTCATAAAAAATAAACCTTGTTTTAAATCTACCCAAGACGGATATCCTAAGTCGCATTTCATTTCTTGTAGCCATTCTCCATTCAACCCGAAATGAAACAACAAAGCAATTACTTCTGGTGATATACAGAATAAAAAATTTATTTATATAGATAAAAATTACGGTAAATTCAAATTTAAATAACGTAACAAATACAAGCAAGCACATGCTAAGAACTAATCTCTAAATGAATAAATCCTCTTAAGCATTATCGTCTCCTCAAACTGTAACTGCTTCACAGCAGTGAAAATGATGGTAAGTTCAATGACTGCTTCCGCAGGAAAGGCAAAAACGTTATTTCCACTTGTTTTCAAATACGAACATACAAATTTTCTGAGTTTGTATAATTTCAGAAAATTTGTATGCTCGTAATCAGAATATCTTATAATACCAAGATTTTGTGAACAAATTTTGAAATTACAAGATATTTTGTTTTTAAAAATTATTTAAAATGTTTCATGAAACCAAAAAGTAAATTTATCATAATCGTTTTAGCATCATTATTTTTATGGGAACACCGTGTACGTTTTAAAACAACTGAAATTTTAATGGACTTTTGAACGAGGAATCCAGCATAAATAAGTGCAAAAAACATCTTTCTTTTATATTAATCATGATGCGATTAAGTTACCCGATGTTATTAAATAAGAATACATAGAAAAAACGAGAGTTAACTGTATTTAAATATTATGACAAAATTCAATTTTCAAATTAATTTTAATGTAGAGTTTATAAATTATTTCATTATTTTTTTTTATAAAAAAATGCTTTTTTATAAAAAATATTTTTATAAAAAAAGCTGTTTTTATTATCATGGAAACTTTATTTTTCATTGGTATGTGAATAAATTAACTTGTTTAAGAATATATTAAAAACAAAAAAATTATAAAAACGATGTATAAAAAAGTGATATTTAACGAAGATACCAAAGTAAATGGTTCCCTCTCTAATATAGTTAATGTAAAACAATAATGAACTTCATTATTTAAAAATTAACTATTAGGAATGTTATACATTAAAAAGTGATGGCATTAAATTCAAAACGTATGGTGATGTATATATTCCAGAAATTTATAATTTTTTGACGTACTATCTTTATTATCGACAACAGTAAAAGTGATTTTTAAAAAGTGTCCAACACTAATGCAACATATAACATAAATAAAGAGCACTTTTTGCCTTTGAAATATTATTTTTTATTGAGTCGTATAGTACATATTGTGTAGGGAATACCACATATAGTTAAGGACTTCTACGGCTCTTTGCTTGTACATCCACATTCTTTTGCCAAAATTTTGAGTTTTCTATAAATACGACGGAATCTTGTTGAATTTCCTCCTTCAGCTTTCACGTGCTTATGTACCTGATGGCATTCAGTTTTGACTTCAAATAATTCCGTAAAAAGTAGTCCAATGGAGTTCAATCGCACGATCTAGTGAGGGGGCAATTCTCATCACTGAAACGAGTTAGAACATCAAGATTTTTTTTTCTTATGCCCGGCTGCCCTTAGGGCTTAATCCTATTTAGAGTTAAAATGGGTATTTTTATACACCAGGCAACTTTATACAGTGGGTGTGCCATCCACGCTTCAAAAGTGAAAGGATAAAGAAGCACACATACACACACTGAGAAAGGAACATCCATACCCCAACCAGGATTCGAACCCAGACCCACTGCTTCGAAATTAGGGATGCTAACCATTTCGGCATCGGTCGGCGCATAAGAAACTGTTCAACATAGAAAAAAAGCTGTTCCATCCAAATAACTTCCCCTAAACTATTATCTGTCAAATGATTCTTTTAATAAGGCTGTCACCATTTTACTGCATAAATGGAGACAAATACAAATTTTGGTTTCATTTTTGGAGGGGGAAGAGGTCCTTTAGGAAGGGCAGAAAAATATTGCATAGATTAGACGAATCTCTTTGATCTGTTATAACTTCTAATAGATTTTAATGGTCAAAATTGCAAGTAACTAGCCGCTTTCATTTGAAATTTATATTTATTTATTAACTCTTTTGAATAAAATATAATAATTAACTCTATTGCTATATTAATATCCAGATGATTAATTTAAAACGTGGATTGGATTTTAGCAAATGCACATGTAGCGTATAAAGGAGTATATTGTGCACAGAAAAAAAAAAACTTCGTGGCATGGAATTTAAATTTTATAATTGAATATAATTATTCAATATGAAGTCTTTGCGACACAAAAATTCCTTATGATAAAAAATATTGTTTTTTTTTCTTTTGCTTATTTGTACTTTAGTGCAAGGATCATACTTTTTCAATATTTATACTTTAAAAATAATCTATCCATATGAAATAAGTAGAAGAAATACTAAAAGTGATTATCAATTAATTACTTTTGTTCATTAACAAATGGGTATTAACTATTGAATAAACAACATATATTTGAATAGAATTATTATATAATAACCTCTCCTTGAAGTTTCATTTTCTTATGAATAAGAAGAAAGATAATATTTCATTATTGTTAACCTTTATTTTATTTCTTAACGGTTGAACATAAGAATATTCATTATATAATTTATTATATATTCTTTCGAAATTTCAATAAATGTGAGTTTTAATGAATAAGGGTAAAACAGGTTTAATTTAATAAAGTAAAAATAACAATATTGGGCCTATGATTTACATTCAATAAATTTCTTAAGCTATTCACGCATTAATAGTTGTTTACATTTATTAATTCTCTTTTCGAGTCTGCCCTAAAGATTTCATTAATAATCACTCTCTTAACAATCAGTAACAAAATGCAGAATTCAAGGATTCACATACCTGTTGAACATTTTAAGTTGCAAACGAAAAAGAAATTTTCCTTTTCATCAGAAAATTTTCTGATAAAAAAGTGTTATTTTCATCAAAATATTACTTTTCATCATTTGAAGCTATATATTTCCCTTAAAACTTTATTTTTTCTTCTAACATCCAACTTTCTGTGGGTAACGAAGATTTTCGTTATATTTTAAATAATCATAACTTTTAAGTAAGCTAAGGCTTTGACGATAATCGATTAAAAAACGCCACCGTTAGTTAAGAACCATTTAAAACTAAACGTTAAAACCGTTAGGTAAATTAAACATTAAAACGTCGATTTCACACCTTTTAGAATAAAAAAAATATCTGGAAATATTTTGATGTCTAAAAAATTAGAAAAATAATATAATTTCTCGTATGTAGTAAAATGGTTGTAAATCAATTCTAATGATGAAATAATCTCTTTATGTATTTCGACCATAAAAAACTCCTAAACTACCTTTATTATTCAATGAAAAAAATCGAATGGAGATTTATGCAAATATTTTAAATCATTTAATAGAATGCCCCAAAGTTCAATGCTAATCAAAGTCAACATCTCCTTATAACTTTCAACAATGTAAAAATTTCCTAAGATTTGTTAAACTGATTGGGTTTATCCACACATATGAATATACAAAGTTGACTGGTTTTACAGCAAAGATGGCATACAGGGGGAGGTAATAATTGCCATTGATCAAATAGGTATGAGGAAATTCTGTCAAGTATAAAGACACAACTGGAAAAAAAAATCTTGGTAATTTTTAATCATCACGCAATCTTCAATCTTTCCATTTTTTTATTTAAAGCATTCGTTTGACACATTAGTTTGTATTTTTGATTTTCAATTATTCGTTTCTTGATTGACAGCTAATATATCATCTTTTATGCGTGAAAAAACATAATTATAGTAATTATGAGGATATTTGTCATTTAAAGAACCATCAAAGTCCTCAATCCAATGAATATGAATTATTAAATGTATTAAGTTATAGAATGAAATACATAGCGCAATAGTAGATCAAACTACAGTAACATTAAGTGCATATAGTATTATATGTGATAACTTGTTTAAATTGACAAACATAAAAATGAAATAGTTAAATTCACAAATTATGTCAAAGATTCCTAGATTTAAATGAATGATTTTTTTAAAATTAAATTCCTAATGCTTTTTTTGTATTCAAATCTTTGGAAATAATGTCAAAATTAAATCCAATTTCTTAAAAATACAAAAATCCAACAAAATTGTTTAGTAAAAATATTTTTATCTAAAATCACTTCCATTAAGTAGAACTATAAAATAATACTTCAACTTTAATCAGTTGAAAAGTTTATTTAATATAATATCATGTATATGCATCGATTTTGATGTATGTTTGTTTGTTTGCAGTACATTTCTGGCTGTCTATTTCTGTTGACTAAAAAGCCGCCAAACACAGCCAATCGCCTCGCAACTTGGAGCCACGGTCACGTGAAGAAGTTCGAAATAACTTTCATTCATTATTGATGTAAATTTATATTAAATTCCCTTCATTTCGTATTATAAAACGAAGCACCTAAATAAAAATTACAAAATCTATTAGAAAAAGCAAATTGATATATTTGTAAGAATTTTATCACAAAAAAAACTTGCTAAAATTAAAATATTTGATGGGAACATTGGAAATTGATAAATATGCCTT
The DNA here is from genome assembly GCA_037975125.1 of Latrodectus hesperus. Classification (NCBI taxonomy): domain Eukaryota; kingdom Metazoa; phylum Arthropoda; class Arachnida; order Araneae; family Theridiidae; genus Latrodectus; species Latrodectus hesperus. The sequence goes on from CM075855.1 coordinate 36,876,381, forward strand.
TGAAAGGTTATTAACTGTGGAAAAATAAAAATGAAAGTAACTAGGTTCGCGAAAAGGATACTACCAACTTTTGAAGACAAACAAGCAAATTCGCTTTTTAGCGTCATCTTAGGACTTCGAAGTTAACAACAAAAGTTATACTAACTTGTGTAAAGTTTTTCGTTACCGGTTGTTCAAAAGTAATTGGTATTAAACATTGAATTTTTAATTCCAAAAACCATCATTCTACTACTTAGCCCCGTTGAGTTTTCTTTTTATCGCTTGAAATTTTTGTGTATACAAATAAAATAATAAAAGTAGAGTCACACAGCAATATTAAAATCATTACACAGCTATATCAAAGTAATATAAGAATATCACATAATATTAAAATTTTAAAATCGCTTCTTAGTTAAAGATTAATATATGTATACAGCTAGTAAACTATAACTATACTATAGAGTTCTCTTTATAACTAATTAAACCCAAGTATATGTTTCGTTATATGCATGGTATTACCACAGTTGTAAAGGACAGCAAAATGATTGATAATTTTTGTGGATTTATGATAATGATTGGTAACTTGTTTGTGACAACATTAATGAATTGCGTTAGGAAACTTAGCCCTCTTAATATATCGCCTTCTCGGTTGAAATGATTGTTGAAAACAAATTAATCATACCAAAGAGCATCAATATCTGCATGAGCGATAGAATGATTGTAAAAATATTGATAGGGAGCAGAAAATAAAAAAAGTTACTGTAAGCTTTTAAATGATAGAAAATAGTATTATATTGGTATTTGAGGGGCAATACACTCATCAATTTGCCTTCATTTACTTCATTATTTTTACATAGGTAAAAAAAAAATTAGAGTTTCCTCTTCCCCAAAGAACAAAAATCTTGCCATCTCTTTTAATGACTATATCACAAGTAATATTTTTTTACTACCATGTTAATGAGTTTTCGATCTTGTAGCTATGATTAAGATAATTTTCAAAGTAAGTCATTCTACATTTCGTAACACTGTGACCGTGACCGCAGCACTCATTTTGTAAGTTCATCTTATGAGCTGTAATTTATGAGAACACAGATTAACATACAGTTTGAAGAAAAAATGAGACAAATGATTTGAAAAAAGATTTTTAGGAACTGTTGTGAGCCCTGAATTAGAAATCCGATTCTTACTCGATAATTTTCAAGTGGTTTATTACTCCTATTACTCATTTAATTTCAATAAACCATAGTCATTCTATTTTTATTAAAATGATTCATCAATACACGCAATAAGTAAAACATTAAGTGCTTACAGCATAGAAACTCAATTGTTTTTGTAGGCAGTATAAACGAATGTTTTAAAATAAAAGAAAATTGTCGTTGTCAATAAAAAAAACGATATTTTGAACGAAAATTGGCGTTGCCAATAAAATCTGTATGTTGAATTCATATTCTTCCAACTATAAAATAATCATCTATATCCAAAATAAGAATGATTTAAATTCATTGAACTTTAAAAAACAAAAGTTTTGTTATATCTAACAAATATTTCAAAAATACCTTTATTTTGGAAATAAAAAAAATTTTAGTATTTGTTAAGAACATAATATCTTACATACAGGATTGGTATATTCTATTATTTTCAAGTAGAAAAATTCATTTAGTATGATTTTTGAGGACACTTTGAATGAGTTATGACTATTCTAACAGATTTAATCAAGCTGTCAAATGGGAAAAGCATTTATAATGGTTTAAAGAATAATTATGCTTTGAAAAATAATCGGATATGTATAATATCTTTACACAAAGTTCTACTTCAATTCGTTTATATTACTGTATTTTGGTTTTACAAAAACATTTATATTTCATTGTAGCACTCATTTTAAACCAGAAAATAACTTGATTTAGTGAACCGTATTCACAAGATTTAAGGGAAGAATTGGAAAACAGTTTGCGTCCTCAGAGACATAACACATACAGAATGCAAAAATGCAACGATTGTCTTCCATCGATCAGCTGCGATCGAACACTGGACCTTTTAGTCAACAGAACGCGGTCTTGAAACTAGGTTATGATGAACTGTCATTTTAGTTTAAACATAAATTTTTGAACTTTTAAAACTTCAAGTATTAGGTCTACCGGAAAGTTCAGTCCGTTGATCGATGACAATGTTGTTAAAACCATGTCAAAGCAAGATCTTTTTTCTGACAACATCGGAGATCGCAGAAAGCTTAATTCAGCTCAGCAAACTATTTCGGACCATATTCAGAAGATAGGATTGGTGTGAAAGTATTCAAAATGGTTGCCACATGAATAATGCTTGAAGCATTTTGATGATCGAGTCATCATCATATGCACATCTCTGCTTGTTCGGAACAAAATCCAGACTTTCTTGAACTGGATGATAATTGGGAATGAAAAGTGGATTACCCGCGATAACATTGTAAAAAAAGGTAATATTGCGCGGGAAACCTAAATCTTCAAACTCTAAAGCAAATTTGGCTTTGAATAAGAGAATGTTATGTATATGATGAGATATTTGATATATATTGATTTCATTAAAAAATTGAACGAAAAGCTCAATCCGGAAAAGTATTGTCAGCAATGGGATAATTTAAAGGGAGCATTCCAAGAAAAGAGGCCGATGATTTTCCAAGGAAGAGCAGTCTAAAAAAGGGGCCAGGAAAAGAGTTTCTTCAAAAAATTAGAACTAGGCTGAGAAATTTGATCCCATACATCATATTCCCTGGACTTATTTGTTTCTGTCCTTGTAAATGTTTTTGCAGGGCAAAAAATTCAAGAACGAAGAAGATATCAGACAAGCACTGGTTCAACTTTTGGCCTTTAGAGATAAATTATTTTTTAAAAATAGGATATACAAATTGCCATCACGCTGTCAAGAAGTCATTTATATTATTCAATTAAGTTTATTCAAGGTATGAAAAATTTATTTTGCTTTATTCTAAAAACAGACAGAACTTTCCGATAGATCTAATATGTAGGGAAAAATCACTTGTATAACACTTTTAAATTGATTGGTTATCTATTGCAATTTTTTTCTGCGTTGATGAAAATTAAGGAATTTCTGTAAAGCAAATTATTTAACAATTATAGGAAACTTTTATTTAATGAAATTTGATGATTCTATAACTATCCAGCCATTGTTTGCATTCTTGGTTGATAAAAAATGTAAAATGTTTTTTAAAAAATGCCAAATATGCAAGCATTTTACTAAGAAATATTTTCGATATTATTATTTAAAGTTCTAGCAACATTTTTAACATCTTTAATAAAAATTTCAAAAATTTTTCCCTTTTTTCCCTCAATTTATTCTTGTTGCTATGTAAGCATTCGCAGAAAATGAAAAATATTTTCATTTTTTGGTTAATTTTATCTTTGTTATTAAATAAAAAGAAGTGTTGTTTAGTTAATACTTTTTAATGTGATCGATTTAAATTCACTCATTTTCGTATAATTTTTTTATGTAAAGCTACACAAATTAAGATAGTTTTTTAAGAGATAATTTGTTGACATTCTCCAATGAAAAAACCGTAAGTTCCGGTCTAATAAGCCCTCGTGTGCAAAAAATGACCGTTGAGCGACAGACAAACCAACCTCAAACCAATGAAAAAAATATTAAAAAGGATAAATAATAATTTTTTATCCATATTAAAAGTGTATATTAACAAAAATTATTAAAATATGTATTAAAAATACATTATATATTAATTCGAGTAATGAAAACTATTGGAGAATGAGTTATCTTTTTAAGATCTAATTAATATGATATTAAAATTTTCCATGTGATCAAACGCAAGGTAGAAAAATTATAAATTTCATAATTACTTTTCAGCTGCTTAAAAAATCAATTCCTTAATTAAAAAGTAAGTAACTAGTAAAATTATCTATTTATAAATTATGTTAAATTGACATGTCATTGTTATTTTCACCTCCTTAATTAATAAGGAATAAAAGTTATTTATAATTATTAACTTAAGTTTTAAGTTTTTAAGCAATGGCTAGTTATAACGTTAATGTTTTAATCAACTGTGAATCGTACATGTGCAGTTAAACACTTACCATTTGATTACTATGAATTGTTATGCATATTTTAATATTAAATTAAGTAATTAAAAATTATGTGAAATATTTGAAATATTAATTACTGAAATCGGGAAATCAAATAATCAAATGCTAATGTTTTTCTTAGTATTCTAGTAGATCTTTAAAAAATTAGAAAAATAGAGTTGATCATAACAAGTATATATATATATATATATATATATATATATATATATATATATATATATATATATATATATACACAGGTAACCCTCCTATAACACGGTAGTTAGGTTCCTAGAAAATGCCGTGTTGTGTGAAATCGTGTTGTATGAGACCCAGAACTAGTACAAAAAGGGGGGTTACGTTCCAAAAACTTATTAAAAACAAATATTTTTTCTAATTCGACATAAAAAACTTAATTTTTATTAAATAATAAATGTATATCCAACACAAAGTAAGAAAAAAATATTTTAATCTAACGCAATCCTAATTAAATGAATTTATTCGTCGTCACTGCTCAGTACAATCAATCGAGAAGGTTTTTTGGGTGGAACGATATCGCCTTCACTTTCAGAACTTTTTTCTCTATTTAAAGTTTTTGTATGTTTTCCCCTCTTAAAAAAATCTGTAATCGAACTTTGCTGACTAGTTCTTACTAGGTCATTGTAAATTTCGCGGTATGGAGTTAAGCAGTTTTGCAGCTCCCTTTTGAATTTTCGACTTCTTTCCGAATTTTCGAAGGGTCTGTTTTCAAGAAAAATGACTCGAGATTTTCCGCTAAGCATAGGCTTTCTTGTAATTCTTTTAATGTTAAATTCTTAACTGCACAATCTTCATCAGAGCTAGCGTCCTCAAAATCTATTTGATTTGCATCCAGGGATGCCATTTCCATCAAATCCACTTCGTCAACTTCTTCTTCCACTAATAATTCTTGAATGTCTTCAGTAGCCATATCCACAAAACCTTTGCCTCCGATTGATTTAGCGACTTTTAATATGGCACCAATTTCGTTTTCTGATGTTTCACGCATGTTTTCTGTTTCAACTGAAGAGGGCCATATCTTCTTCCAACACGTATTTAAGGTTGATGTTTTTATTTCTTTCAGCAACAAAGATATGATTTCGATACGGTGCTTGATTGAAAATTTCTTCCAAGCTTCCATTACGCTAATTGATTCCGAATCGGTTGCGTCTAAAATCCACTGTAAGGATCTTCTTATATAATACGTTTTAAAGGTATAAATAATACCTTGATCCAATGGTTGGAGCAACGAAGACCGATAACAAGCTCTAACATTGGAACAAAACCGTGTTATAGGAGGGTTACCTGTATATATATATATATATATATATATATATATATATATATATATATATATATATATATATATATATATATATATATATATATATTGCCGCATAGAGAAAGCTTACCAACGAGCCCAGTGGCTGAGTGGTCAAAGCACGCGATCCAAACCCAGAGGTTGCGGGTTCGATACTAGCCACGGCTGTTGTATCCAAAGTATGGATTTTTTGTTTGTTTCTTTAATTATTGTTTCCTTATGTTCTCCAACATTCTAGACATTTCTTTGTTATGTTAATTAGTTGTTTCTTGAATATTCTATTACTGTATAAAAGCTTATACCCACTAGTCATGGGCAACTTCTCGACCTTGTAAGGTTACAAGTTGCTTCTTTCCTTCAATAAACATGTTTGTTTAAAACCAACGGTGTGTTTACTTAAATCTTCGTGACAAATTTGGTGGAGGCGCCGGGTACAGATTTCAATATCGTGGATAATTCTAAAAGTATTCGCAGAAGTCTTCGTTTAAGAGGATTGCCCCCGGAATTTGGTCTCTACGTTCCAGAACGAGGGAAGAAGCAGATAATGGCCGAAGATACGAAGCCTGTCGTGGTAACTCCTACCCACCAGCTACTAAGGAGCCCATCAACCTTCCGTGGAGAGCCTGGAGATGACCCCCGGAAATGTCTTAAAGAATACGATCGGCTGGCCAAAAGTTCAACAAATGGGATGAAATGATGTGCCTTGAGAACGTCTATTTTTTCCTAGACGGTATGGCTAAGCAGTGGTACATAAATAATGAAGATGCCTTGGACTCCTGGGACGCATTCAAGAAAGGTTTAAATGAACTTTTTGGTGATCGTCAGAAGTACACAAAAGGCCTAAGAGCAACTGAAATATAGGGCTCAAAAGGCAGGAGAGGCTACGCAGTCCTACATTCAGAGTGTATTAAGGCTTTGTCACGAGGTCAACCCTTCGATGTCCGACGACGAAAAAGTGTCGCACTTAATGAAAGGCGTTGCTGAAGATATTTACCAGGTGCTTTTAATGAAAGAAGTTAAGACTGAGGATGACTTCATCAAGTGGAGCAACTACATTGAAGACATGAAACAGAAAAGAGTTGGTCCAAGAAGATTTCAAAGACTACCAAATGTCGTACCAGTAGCAGCCATGGAGGACGAGCCAGACTTGGTGTCCCTTATCCGCAGAATTGTACAAGAAGATGTTCATCAAATGGTTAATCGACGCGGAGTAAACGAGTTTCCGAACTCCTATTCCCAGCCACTACAGACCGTCATCCAAGACGAAGTCGAAAGAGTTTTGGCACCAGTTGTCGCAAAGTCTGCAGGCACCCAACGACGTCCCACTTATGCAGCCGCTGTGACGAGGGAACCCAGTAGCCCTGTCCAAAAATCAGCACCGCAGCCAAGGAAAACTAACCTTTGGAGAACGGCCGACAACAGACCAGTTTGTTTTCACTGTGGACACCCTGGACACGTCGTACGCTATTGCCGTGAGAGGAAAGCCGTTCTTGACAATTATCGAGCCCACCGACAGAACTTCGAAGACGCTGACGCTGAAGAAGAGTTGCGCCGACCAAGCTTCGTACGCCGTTCTTCACCTAGTCCTGCTAGAGGCCGATCACCAACCCGTCGTTTCCGATCACCCTCGCCATATCGTCGATCAAGTCGGTCTCCAAGCCGTAGAAACGAGGAAAACTGAGCACAGCGACCTTTCGGGGAGGTGAGGCCGCATGTAATGAAAATCCTCCATCAGCCGCAAAGATGACAGGTAACCACCTCGACGTCATGGTAAATAATCAGCCGATGTGTGCCCTAGTAGATTCGGGAGCTTCATTTTCTGTCATCTCCGATAAGTTTCGTCGATCCTTAAAGAAAGTTATGTTTACTGACGCCAAGAACACTATACTGAAAGTCGCTAATGGCAGTTTTGTTAGGCCAGTGGGAAAACGCGTTTTGCGTGTCGTTATAAATGGACGAGAGCTGCTGTTTGAATTCATCGTTCTACGGCATTGTAGTCACGACGTAATCCTCGGATGGGACTTCTTGGAAGCTTCTCAAGCCGTGATAGACTGTGGCCAGAGTGAACTGTTGTTGGAAGATACTGACCTAGAAACCACTGCGCTAGACGCTTGGAAGCTGTATGCCACGAAGGACTACAAGCTTCAGCCACGCTCATTGACGAGAATAGCCGTATCAGGACTAGATGTCGGAAGAAACATAAGCGTAATCGTAGACAGTAATAGACATTTGCTGCTTGAAAGAAAACTTGCTGTACCATCCATGGTATCCTTATACCATAATGGACAAAGTGAAATTTGGGTTGCCAACATGCAGGCCAAAGATCAAGTCATTCCTAAAGGGATGTACATAGGTGAAGCTGAGCTCCTGAATGACGGGCATGTATGCGAGATTGCTGATACAACAAAAAGTAAAAGTACACTGCAGGAGCCGACGAATTCCAGTATAGATTATACCATGATGATATCCACTGAGTTGAGCAGCGAAAAAAAACGCAAATTAGTCGAACTCTTACAAGCCTTTTCTGGAATCTTTACAAAATCTTACAAGTCGTCAGCCGCAAAGACAAATGTGAAACATGGGATCAATACTGGTGATCATGCTCCAATCTACCAAAGGGCTTACCGAGTTTCACCGACTGAAAGACGCATAATTCGGGAAGAGGTTGAGAAAATGCTTGACCAAGGTATTATCCAGCCATCTGAGAGTCCTTGGTCATCCCCCGTCATACTCGTGAGAAAAAAGATAAAAGCTGACGTTTTTGCGTAGACTATCGAAAACTGAATAGCATCACGAGGAAGGATATTTATCCTCTACCCCGCATTGATGACACTCTAGACTGTTTAAAAGGCGCCAAGTTCTTTTCTTCCATGGACCTCCGATCTGGTTACTGGCAGATAGAAGTGGATGAAGCGGATCGTGAAAAGACGGCATTTATTACTCCAGAAGGCTTATACGAATTTAAAGTCATGCCGTTTGGACTCTGCAACGCACCAGCGACTTTCGAAAGAATGATGGATAATTTGCTACGCCATCTCAAATGGACTATGTGCCTGTGTTACCTGGACGACATAGTTGTTTTCTCAGAAACTTTTGAAGACCACCTTATCCGGTTAAAAACAGTTCTGGAATGCATTCAAGAAGCTGGACTCATACTCAACCCCAAGAAGTGCCTTTTTGCTGCCCAAGAAGTGAAAATACTAGGCCATCTCGTATCCAGTAACGGTGTCCGTCCAGATCCTGACAAAGTGAAAGCCGTGAGCAACTTTCCTACTCCACAGAACGTACATGACGTACGAAGCTTTCTTGGACTTTGCTCGTACTTCCGAAGGTTTATTAAGGGCTTTTGCTATCTCGCTGAGCCCTTGCAATTGCTGTTGAAAGGCGATACGAAATTTCATTGGGGTCCTGAAGAGGTAAAGGCTTTCGAAAACCTGAAGGAGGCGCTTACATCTGATCTAGTATTGAGGATATTGGACGAAAAATGCCTTACAGATTTTCATACCGACGCCAGTGGATATGGTATTGGAGCAGTTCTGGTGCAAATTGAGAATGAAGTCGAAAGAGTCATAGCATATGCCTCTAGAACCCTGACAAAGGCCGAAAGGAATTATTGTACTTCAGAACGAGAATGCCTTGCCGTCGTATGGACTATTAATAAATTCCGGCCATACCTGTTCGGAAGACATTTTACCGTTGTTACGGATCATCATTCACTCTGCTGGCTTATGAATCTAAAAGATCCCTCAGGCAGACTGGCGAGGTGGGCTCTTCGCTCTAGGAGCACGATTTTTCGGTAAAATACAAATCTGGGAGGAAGCATAATGATGCCGACGCTCTCTCGAGAAATCCAGTGGATGAAGCGACTGAGACGCAAGACCAATTTTTAGCTGTAACCACGAGAATAGACCTCGCTATCGAACAGAAGAAAGGTCCAGACATGGCAAAAATAATCCTTCCGAAGATCGGCCCCTCTACCGAGGAGAAGAAATTTGAGTAAATTGACGGAGTCTTATGCAGAAAGAATTTTGATCCAGTGGGGAAGCCATAGTTGCCTGTCATTCCCAAGCATCTACGAGCGGATATACTTAAACATTTCCACGACGCTCCTACCGCAGGGCCTCTTGGCTTTGCGAAAACGTACGACAGAATCAGGAAAAGATTTTATTGGCTGGGGATGTACCGGAATGTTGTGCGGTACGTCATGCATTGTCGAAAATGCCAACGGAGGAAATCAGTTCCGCAACCACCACCTGGACGCCTGTTTTCCATCCCTCCTACTGTCGCACCTTTCCACCGCATTGGGATAGATCTGCTTGGGAGGTTCCCTAAGTCTGCCCGTGGAAATAAATGGATCGTGGTCTGCACAGATTACTGTACACGCTATGCAGTAACCAGAGCCTTACCAACTGCTGAAGCCGAAGAAGTCGCCAAGTTTCTGCTCGAAGAGATTCTTCTGAGACATGGAGCTCCTCGAGTCATTATTACAGATCTTGGTGCCGTTTTCCAGTCCAGACTTGTATCCGCACTAGTCGAATTATGCCATATCGATCATGGAATGACGACGGCGTATCATCCCCAAACGAATGGATTGACGGAGTGCTTTAACAAAACTCTAGCTGGTATGTTGTCCATGTACGTTGATATCGAACAGAAAAACTGGGACGAAATTTTGCCATTTGCGACGTTTGCTTATAACCCCGCTAAGCAGGAGACAACAGGATTTACGCCGTTCTACCTGCTCCATGGACGTGAAGCCGAAACGACGCTGGATACAATGTTCCCATTCTTGCCTGATGATGCAACGGACGATTACCTAGCCAAGACTATTTCCAGGGCAGAAGAGTCGAGACAATTGGCCAGAACGCATACTCTGAGAGCGCAAGATAAAGATCGTTGACATTATGATTCCAAACACCGAATGGTGTACTATAGTCCTAGAGACCTCGTATGGGTTTATACCCCAGTCCGAAAGGTCGGTCTTTCCGAGAAGCTCTTAAGGAGGTATTTTGGGCTATATCAAGTGCTGCGCCGCTTATCCGACTTCACCTACGAAGTGCAAGATTTTGATCCTGCCTCCCGGAAAAGGAAACTAAAAGATGTTGTCCATGTTTTGCGTATGAAGCCGTACCATGATCCGGCGAAGCAGACCGACATTGAAGACGGACGAAATCAAGGTGTCGTTCTTTCGGAAAAGAAGGCAGGAGTTTACAAAGGACCTTTAACACGCTCAAGATCCAAATTGCAGCGAGACGCTGTCTTTTTGAGAGAGGAGCAATGCCGCATAGAGAAAGCTTACCAACGAGCTCAGTGGCCGAGTGGTTAAATCACGCGATCCAAACCCAGAGGTTGCGGGTTCGATACTACCCACGGCTGTTGTATCCAAAGTATGGATTTTTTGTTTGTTTCCTTAATTATTGTTTCCTTATGTTCTCCAACATTCTAGACCTTTCTTTGTTATGTTAATTAGTTGTTTCTCGAACATTCTATTACTGTATAAAAGCTTATACCCACTAATCGTGGGCAACTTCTCGACCTTGTAATGTTACAAGTCGCTACTTTCCTTCAATAAACTTGTTTTTTTAAAACCAACGGTGTGTTTACTTAAATCTTCAATCTTCGTGACAATATATATATATATATATATATATATATATATATATATATATATATATATATATAGGAGTACTCATTTCTCCCTCCTTCCCTCCTATTAACAACATAGTTACTTATGCGCAATGGAAGAGTAATTTTCTAAGATAAAACTCTAATTTGTTACCTTTATTAAATATAAAATAACAAATTGTATACTTTGAATGCATAGTTAATTAAAAGTTAATTTAATCGTAAAAAATCATCTTAAATTTTAATTTATAATTAATCATGTATGAAAGAAATTCCTTTAAAATTGTGTATTTTGGATAACAAATTAATTATATTCCATCAATGATAATGTAAGTAATTTAAAATGGTTAATTTTTTTTAAATATCAAAAGTAAACAAAAAAGATTCTAGTTAAAAACTCTTAAAAAAAATTTAATCTTCAATACTTGCGATATATGACCTTAATAAGAATTTAAATTTGAACGAAGTTATGATACAAACACCTTAATAGATACATCTTAAACCCTGAGCATATTTTTTCTGAACTATAAAAATTTCAGAATTCGTTTTCATAAATACTGTGTTCTTAGAATTTCCTAATTCCTTAAGATGTTGTTCATTTGTCAGAATATATTCGAATGAGCTGGTGATGGCTCTTAATGATTTTATTATACGAATGGCTTTTTATAAGGAACTTTAGACTTCACATTTAAAAAGAAACTTGTTAGATTCGAAATTTTCTTAGAACAACTGTTAAAAGGATTTAGTTATCATTCAAACCATTAATTTGTCATTACAAACTACTTATTGCATTCAAATAATAATTACATCCTTATAAAAACAGAACATCGCTTTAAAAGTTTCCCCGTTGTTAAGCATTTTAAAATACATTAATTATATAAAAAAACGCTCAGAAAGTAAAAGAAAGTTCTGAAGGTCAAAAGTATTCTTGACATTTATTTAAAAAAAATCATGCGTTGTGCATTGTTTCAACTTCAGTTCAATAATTGTTTTTTCGATGTTATTGTAAGGTGATTTTCAGGGGATGAAAGTGGTTTTAGCTTTGTGAATTCAACTAGAAATTGATATTTCCAAATCCGTTAATCGATCTTAACGTTTTTATTTTGACGTGAAATATTCCCGGTAATTTCATCGCATCAACTACTTGAATTTACTGGCATTCAGGAAAAATTGTGTCTGGCGAAAAAGATATGACTTTGAACTGCAGCAATGTTTTAAAGAATCTAACATAGCAAACATAATCAGAACTGCACAATCATGATGGCTAACACACATCTGCAGACATGGAGATGAAAACTATCTATAAAGGAATCTTAAGAGAAAGAGAGACAGACCACGGATAAGGTGTCTATATGATGTAGAAAATGGCTTAAAAATATTGATGCCAACAGCAGGAAGAACATGGCATCTGTAAACAAAGATGGTGGAAAATGAGTGAGGTCGATTTGGTTGGAAATCAGCAGTGGAAGAGAATAGGTGAAACAGTTATGAAAAACAGGTTAAGTAACTGCCACTTAACTTCAAGCTAGTTGCGAATAGAATATTAATGTTAATACCATAACAGAAATTATCTAGAATTCATATTTTTATTATCTTTAAAAGGAGTATGGAAGAATATTTGGCCTGATTTAAGTAAGAGCGATGACGTTGGACACTCTGTCGATGTGGATGAAGTAGTGGAAGAGATAGTGAAATTAACGAAGCAAACCGGTTTTGAAGGGGTTAATGTGGAAGATGTCGAAGAAATAATTCAAGAAGCAGCGACTAGTCTTTCTAATGATGAGCTCAAGGAATTAAATGAATAAGAAGAAAACAAAATTGTTGACAGCAGTGATTCAGAAGAAGAGCAAAAAGAACTTTCGATGGCGTTTGTAAAAAGAAGTTTGTCTACCATAACTGAAATAATGGATCAATTCATTGAAAATGATCCGAATTTTGACAGGAGCTCAAAAGTAAGGCGTGGTGTTAGAGATGCTCTATCCATTTATGAAGAACTTTTAAGAGAACAACGCAAAAGAAAAAGGCAAACAACATTAGATGCTTTTGTCACAAAAAGGCAGAATACTGAAAACGCGGAAGGCTAACTAAATATGACTGACTTAGAATTTTTTTTTTTTTAAGAATATTCGTTTTGTTATTTATATTTTATTTTTATTTTTGCAAGAAATAATAATGTGGTATTAATTTGGGCTTTAAGAAATAAATGTTTGGTTTTATTTTTATTAAAAAAACATACTTTTTAAATTCAATCCTAACCAATTTCCTAGCCATCTTCTCCTAACCCCAATATTACATATAATGATGATGATGTAAATCAGTTAACGGATTGATGAAAACCTTTATCTATAAGTGAAATTCAAATGCATTCAAATCAAATTTTAAATTTAACAACTAGTACAAAAATATGGAAATGTTTCTTAAGTGCAAATATAAATTTAAATAAAACTAACAAACTATTGTGCAATGCATTCATTTTAATCATATTTTTTAATTTTATACTATTAAAAATTATGCTAGCTTTCCCCATCATATAATTTCGTCAGAATTCTTTGAGCATTTTAGTCTAGTAAATGAGAAATATTAATTGTTGTACTTAACTACTAATGGCTTATAAGTTTTTTATTATGACGGTAAATATTGAGGAAGTAATTATTTACTTTTATTTCCAACTATATATCATAGCTGTTTGGAAGAAAATTGATTACACTTCCTAAAAGTTAAACATCCGAAATATTACGGAATGATTTAGAATAAAATTTAAAAAATTCACTTCAAAGGAACATTAAAGTCGCATATATCTAATCAAGTTATACCTTGCAAATGTTTTGCTATGTGCTCTTCCAAGCTGAAACGATTATTATAAACTGATAATGAAGTAATTCATTTAAATAAATGGATAAAATGTCCGACCAATTTTTATTTTTAATTTTTTCTTCTGAAAAAGCATTCTTTCTATTACTTTTGAGAATTCAAATCAAGATAAATATATCAAAACAAGGAATTTAAAAAACAGTTTTCATTTTCTCAAAAAAAAAAAAATCAAAAAGCAGTTAAAAAATTAAACGATGAAATATATTTAATCAAAAATATTTATTTTAATTTGCATTAAATTCTTGAAAACCAAGATAATATTCTTAAAATTGTGATTTTTGAAAGATTTAAAAATGATAATGTTCTAATATTACTTAGAGATTTTTAATTACATAGTCAAAATTATAAAACAAATGTTCATTATAATACAAATAAGAATCCTTCTTAAGTATTTGCACAAATGGTTTTACCACTTTATATCTTTAAGAAACTTATTCAATTACTCTGCCTATATAATTTGTTAATGTGGAAAACAAGGTTTTAATGGGGTTAAAAATAAAAATAATGAGTTTGGTCACGAAGTAACTTTTGTGTTCTATAAAATATTTTTCTTTAATAACTATGAACAATACATATATGTCAGACTTACATATTAAAATGTATTGATAAAAACGTATTTCTAAACTATATTGATTTTAAAAAATTGCTTCTACATTAAGGCAATTCTCACACTAATATCGGCATAGAGAATACGAGTTCTGTTATTCTCTATTTTATTCATAAAAAGAATTTAAAAAATGATGTGTTGAAAAGCTAACCGAGTTATTAAAATGAAATAAATGGCAAAATGAATGCTAGTTGTTGAATTATTCAAATTATAAATAAACAATATTTTAGTTTCCACAGCATTAAAAAAATATGACTCTATTTGCAAAGATACAAAAATAACTGGAAGATGAGATAAGAAAATAAACTTTTTGAAAGCCTATATATATATATATATATATATATATATATATATATATATATATATATATATATATATATATATATATATATATATATATATATATATATATATATATATTATAGTACCAAAAATAAGATCGTATTCTTCGCTTGCTAATAAAAAATCTGCATAATAAAGGCTTATATAATAAAAATTCTAGAATTTGCAATGAGTGTATAGAAATAAATTACTGTAAAGATATTATTTTATTTAATAAAGGATTTATTTAAGAACATAGTTATGAATTATAGTTACTCGAAGTTTAGAGTTTATAAAAAATTCCCACTTGACTTTGAGTTCATAAAAATGTGCATTATTTTCCAATGAATTTCAGAAATAATAGCGGGAACTAGCAAAATCTTTAAATTTTTTTTAAAATAAGTGAATATATTATTTATTAGCCATGTCTGTTATCTAAAATAATAATAATAATCTGATCTATATGGATTACATAATAAGCTTCAGATTAGATTATCATATAAAAAACTGTCAACAAAGTGACAGATGTTGATAGATAATAACAAATTCACACACATGAATAATGTATGTATAATAACGTTTTTTTTATCAAATTATTATTCAGAATTTAAAAATAACAATTCCAGATGCCTACAGAATAAATTTGTCATTTACTTTGAGATGATTTATTTCATTGAGATAAATTTTTGATAGTGGAAAAATTGCATTGTCAAAAAATAAATTCCATTTCTTCAGAGTCCAAATGCTAATAAATAAGCATGAAGAGTTTTTTTTTAAAAATATTTTGAATTAAATTTTTAATACCTAGTTTTACCTATCTTTTATGGTATTATAACTCGCAGTATGAATCATTTTTGTTGTTCATGCTTTGTGGGAATATAAAGATAATATGTCTTTATATTCATGCTATGACTCTCCAAAACTATTTCCTCAAAAACAAAAACAAAAAAAATGTTAAAAACACATACAATTTTTATAAAAGCAGTTAAATTTGTGTTAATATATATGATTTAATACAAAAAACATAAATTAGAAAGGAAACCTTTCCCTTTCTCTCAAATTCCAAATCTCTTAACTCGTAAATTATTCATGAACTATGAAAGAAAATTTATTCTATTTTTTATAAAACTCTGAGTAAACATTATATATAATGATTATAATGTGAATTTTCCTAAAACTATAATTTATTTATTTCCTAAAAACATTTCGTGAAAAAACTGCTTACAAAATAACAACTTTTGGGGAGAAAACACTCCTAAATATAATTCGATTATCCCGAAGTTGCAGTTCTACTGCTCAACTCGCATGATATAAAACCAGTAACAGTTGTGGAGTCAATCTTTTCTTCTTGTCCTAGACACAGAACAAAGCGATTCCTTGGAGATGCATACATTGTCTAGGACTCTATAGCTTAATTGATGATTTAGAATAGGGTTAAATTGCTTAAAAGGAAAAAGTTGGATCGACAAAGACCGTCGCCGATAAGGTAAGGTCATGGTTATGCATAGTTCCTAACAGCAATGGTTGCTGCAATAGTGAAATCAAGACTTTGAAAGGCCAAGGTCCACAAATGCGGGGCAAGATCTGTTAATTGGGCGCCAGATCCAAACTGCCCCTAGGTCATAATTTTCCTTTATCGAAAGTGGTACAGCTTCTCCCATAGCCTTTGCATCCTTCCACTATCTTAATACATGGTTTGATTTGTGGTTACTTTGGTGAAACTGTCTGCTGTTGTGTCATTGCCGATGATAAATCTGCCAGCAGATCAGTATTACATTATTTTCGGCTATAAAGTCCATTTTTTCTCTGATCTAATGACAATCTCAATCATGCGAGGAAGGACTCGAAACAGTGGTTTCAGTTTTTGTTTTACAAAGGCATACAATCATTACTCCTGATGTGATGATCTACAGCACTATGCTACTGTAGATCACTTTTAATCATTTTGAGTACATCTTTAATAGCACAACGATATGTTGTTTCATCATGTTTTGAAAGTTAATTAAAAATGTTATTATATTTTCATGTTTATAAAAATTGTAATTCATTCCAAATTTTTTATTTTAAGTGTTTTAATTTGTTATAAAACAAAGAAAAAAATATATTCCGCAATGAGATGTGATGCATAAAATGATAACATTGATGGGGTGTACGTCTCTTCTTACATTTCTTTACATTCCTAATATATTTCTTATAAGGTACGTATACCTTTACACCTGCTAATTTAGGTTTTAAAATTATTTTAATTTCTTTTTTAATTAAAAGAGATGAAGCATGTATGAGAATGCGTTATTAAAAACTTTAATATATAAATTTTACTGTAATATCAGATAGATTAATGAATACTTATTCTAATTTTGTATTAAATATGGAGTCAAAATTATTTTATCATATTGTGTCTATTATTTCAGCAATTCCTATTATATTAAATGTTAAAAACATGAGATAATTCTTAATATCAATGGAAATTACTTTTTATCCAAAAAAATGTAACAGTTTCTAATTCAACAACTCATTTGAAGTCCCTTGAAGAAATATTTAGCTATAAAGTCTCGATTATCCTTTCTAATAATGAAAAAGTCACAGGTGCAACAATTTTCCCAAGAATTAACATCTTTATTATATATCAGACACAGTATATACGAATAAACTCATGTCTGACACCATCAAACCATTCTCTGGGATTGCTTAAAAATTCCTAAAATGAGTCGCAAGCGATTACGGTATACTGACATGGCGAATTGTCATCTTGACAAATTCTATTGTTACTTTAATCCATGAATAATTGAAAATGATTTCCAAGTATTTGAACATAATTCTGGAGTATATGAACTGATTTTGTAACTCTGTCCAAACTAACATTTTGTCTATGATAGATTGTTTTTATTGATGCTATTATTTGATGGGGGTATTACTTGTTTGTTAATCCTGAATGCTTCGTGACGTCACTGTTTTTGATCATGAAGCAAATTATCTCTGCGTTATCTATGGTGTGGAGTAATTCCCGAAATTATATTCTGGGCACAGTTTGCCATTGATAATAACAGAACATTAAACTCTCGAAAGAATTCTGAAATGAAGCATTCTATTTTTTATATGAAGTTATATTCTAGTTTTAATTCTATTAACTTCAGCCTTCAGAATACAATCATGTAAGAAAATGTTTCTGAATGAATTACTTGAATACAAATGAAAATTCTATGTATATATGATCTATGAAAATGTTACGAGATGATACTTCTATTTGAATATTTTTGGATATTGAAAAATCCCCTGCCCTTTACTTCGATTAAAATTAAAGAAGAATTTATAAATAATAAAGAAAAATATGTTGATAATTTATTAATATTATTTCAGTTTAAAAAAAGTTAATATAGTAAAATTTTTTGTCATTTTAAGTTTCTTTTTTCTGAGGGAATTTTTATACCTAAAACTATACTGTTATATAAAATTTGTTTTTATGTATGCATATAATGTATTTTTATGTATGCATATAAACTATTTTGTATTTTACGACAGTACTTTCGATTAAAATTTGTTTTATCAAAACGCAAAAACTTTTGCCAGAGTCCATTTATAATCACATTGGGGCTCTAAATTTATAACACACACACACAAAATATTTCTCATTTATATTTTTATATAATATTATAAATAATAAAGTTGTTAATTTCAGAAAACAATTTGACGCTTCTTAAAGATAAATATTCAAATTATACCAGCCTGATAAATAGAACTTTTAAACACGAGTAAAACAGTTCTCAATAGCTTGCTTAATAATTTCACTATTAAATTTGGTGTAAGCATAAATACGAGAGTCACTCTGAAATTTTTGAAGTTATAATTTTGAATTAGGTTTTTAAAGTTATACTTACAAAATTTTTGGTGTGTTCAAAGTAGTCTCCTCCAGCATCAATGCACTTTTGTAGACGAATTTTCCACAGATTAAATGCCCCAAGCCATTCATTTCTTCGAATAGATGAAAAAAATGCATTTATAGCCATATCAATCTCTTCTTCTGAATGAAAACGACGTCCACATAAGTTATTTTTTAGATTAAAGAATAACCAAGAGTCGCACATAGCTAGATCAGGTGAATACGGCGGATGTTCGATCACTTTAATTTGTTTTTGTTTAAGAAACTCAACTGTTAATCCGGCTGTATGTGAAGATGCATTGTCATGGTGAAGCATTAGTCCCCTAACATTCAGTTCTTGTAGAATTTCTGGAAGACATTTAGTGGTATACCAATTTGCTGTTACTGTCTTCTGTCCTTCCAACTTGATGACTTTGATCAATCCCGTACTTCTGAAGAAAACGGCATACATCACTTTTTTCAGTGCGCGTTGTTTTTTCACCATTGTCAGCGTGGGATCATCTTCAAAGATCCATACTTTGCTTTCTTGACGTGTTGGAACGTCAAAAAACGGTATGTACGTTTCATCACCTGTTGCAATTTTAGAAATGATGCGGTGGCCACCATCATTCAGCATATTAAGAGTTTCTTTACTGATTCTGACACGCTCCTCTTTTTGATGCTCAGTTAGATTATGGGGAACCCAACGGCAAACTACTTTTTTCATATGTAATTCTTCATGAATGATTTTGAGTATGGCTGCGGATCCAATGATAAGTTCCTTCTGTATCATTTGATAGGTACAGCAATTATCATCCATTAACATTTTTCGTATGGCAGACACATTATCCGGGATGACTGCCGATTTCGGCCTTCCTGCGTGTTCTTCATTCTGAAGAAAATTGCGACCTCTTCTAAATTCTCTAAGCCATCTGAATGCAGTAGCACGAGCTGGAGATTCATCACCAAATGCTAATTGCAACCGTTGAACGCATTCTTCTTGATTTAATCCTGCTTTGAAATCGTAGAAAATCATAGCGCAAAAATGTTCTCGCGTCAACTCCATTTTCTCTTCTGTTTAAAATTTATTCCACGCTAAGCAAGTTGAAGTAAGTCAGTAAATAATCGTCTTCTGTGTTAAAATATTTTGTACTTTAAAATTAAACCGTTATTTTTATTTTGTAAATTCTCGTCTGCGCGTATCTCAAAAATTTCAGAGTAACCCTCGTACTACTTAAAATGTCAGTTTTCATAAATGAAACATGCTTTACTTATTAAAGTTAAATTTATTAGTTGTACGATAATTGATTTTATTTTGTTAGTAATAGCACGACTTAAAATAATCTATTCAAGCTTTGTATTAAATTCCTGATAAAATCTCTTAAAGTGGAACTTTATCCAAAATATGTATAAAAATATTTATTTCACGTTTGCATAAATTTTGCAAATATATTAATTTATTAATATTTTTTAGATTCCATAAAATTAAATATTTCCTTTTACTCTAAAATAACTATGAAAAGCAAATGGAAATTAGTATATCATATCCATTTATACCATGCTAACAAATATTATCCATTCGGGGCATAATCAATAAGGAATGAAATGATTCGGACAGAGATAAAATTCTCATTAGCTCTATTAATTATTCACAATCAGCAAGAAAATTTCTTAATAGTAAATAAATTTTCATTGAGAAAACTAGAAATCTTAAATTAGGGGGATTGAATAAAACAACACTAAAAATGCTTTTTTTAGCATCAGAAAATTTTGGATACATCGACCAATGTCTTAGCGGATTGGAAGACAAAAAACAAACGTGATTTAGGTTTCTCATGAAGAAATCTATAAAGTTGCTACAGTAAAGAGAAATTTATCGCATCACCTTGAAAGGGTGAAGAAATAGCTCAACTGAGAGATAACAAGAAAATGTCGCCTAAAGGGAATTTCTGATACATCCTAAAAAACTACAAAAGTTTTCTTTTATTAACATAAATACTATTGATTGACCTTATAAGCTGTACATTATTTCCTTCTTGATATTTTAAAAAGAAGGTTTTATTCAACTTAAAGAAAGGATGATTGATTACATTGTTTCTTTTGGAAGGTATCTGCATAACCAAATTTAAAATTCTAACGAGGGAATAACGTTAATTTTGCACGTAAGATACTGAGATGACTCAATGTTTTTGAAAGCATGATCAACCGTTTATTCAATTAGCTTATGTTAATTAGTTGTTAATTATGTGTTAATTATATTTTTATTTTTAATTATTATGCTGAATCACTCAAGTCTGCAAACCACAATCGTGATTTGTAATTTTTAAATAGAACATTTTATTTCATGAAATTTCAGAATGTTTTAATTTTTCTAAGAGAATACTTTAAATAACACAAATTGAAAATTTCAAAGTGAGTAAAATACAATTTACAGAATTATTTTGATTTTTACTTTTTAATTTGGATTTATCAACCACAAGCTACAAATTTTCATGTAGGATTTTAGCATACATATTTGTTCTAATTTTAATGACTGTAAAAAACATAGCAAATAATTTTGATTTTGTACATCAATTATGTTTTTCTTCAAGTATATAACGGATGAAACATTTTATCTCATTATAAAAGCAATCAGTTATAAAATGAGATTAAATGCTAAAAATGAAATAATGACGATAGAGTCAGAAATTAAAAGATTATAGTCTCAGTATATTAACAATAAAAGTATTTTTAAAATTTAAGATTAATAATAAAATAAACAAATGATTTTTTTCCTTATAGAATTTCTTTTGAATAATTATTCAAAACCCTTCTAGAATTACTATTCAAAATACTACCCCAAAGAACTCGTTTGAACATTAATATACTCCTGAAAACTTAGTATATTTTATTGATAACATTTATGATTGCAGTAATAACTTACCAGAAGCGTATTTAAATTGATTTTACAATATCTTAAAATGTATTTGTCAATTTGTTGCTTTTAATGTTTTTTCTCAATAGTAAATTTATATTAAATTATTTTGAACATATTCTTTAACTTCATCATGATCTTGACAAAATTAATAAGAAAAATTTGGAACATAAATAATTATTTTATTCCACAATTTTTCTCATTATTTATATTTGTTTTGGAAACACTTAAATGGAAAAACTTCTGGGGTTAATAAGTATACTAAATAATACTAAAAAAAGTATTGGGTAACACTCACAGTTATTTACTTGACACTGTTTATATAAGGCTGAAGACTATTACCCTTATATTCAAAGCTATTAACAATACAATTAATGCTTATCGGAAGTCTGAGAAATTTTTTAATGCATTTGTTAACTCCAGAAAGTAATGCATGAAGACTATTGCCCTTATAATTAAAGCTAATAACAATTAGTGCTTATTGGAGCCCCTATACACACACACACATCACACATATATACATACACATATACATATATATATATATATATATATATATATATATATATATATATATATATATATATATATATATATATATATATATATATATATATATATATATACAGTATGTCCACTAATGACCTTGCCACCCTCTTAACTTCGGAACTGCTGCTACTATATTTATAAAAGTGGTGGCTAGGTACAGTAAAGTAGTCATGCGCTACTGAATGAAACAGACTACTGCGCCACCTGGTGGAAAACTTCAGAGTTAGCATTCCTATATTGAAAACGAAACGAGATAGAGAGAAAAAGTTATTTACAAAGTTGTAAAGCATCCTCGATTTAGTACTAAAAGATACTTTGTAGGCATTAATGTGAAGAATACAACGGTTAAAACGCGCATTTGTTGTTTCGTGCTGTGACGTGACAAAACGATCTAAGAAAGGGGAAAAAACAAATAGTTATAACAATATACTTTATTAAAATGTTCAAACTTCTCACCGTCAGCTGCAATGCACATTTGGATCCTCGCTTGAAGATTACGTTGCACACGTTGGAACACGCGACCGTAATGTGTCGTTTAAGGTCCTGCAATTTTTGTGGAGGAGTCGAATACACCTGCTGTTTCAAGTATCCCCACAGGAAAAAGTCCAGTGGAGTCAGATCAGGAGAACGTGGAGGCCACTCTTCGAAACCACCATATCCTAGTATTTGGTTGCCAAATTCCTTGACGAGGTGCTGCTTCACTGGAGATGTCTAGTGAGTAGGCGTGCCGTCATGTTAAAACTATAGATTCTTAATATTAGACAACGGCAGGCTCTCCACAAAATCGGGTATTACCAAGAAGATGTCTCTTTTATAGCTGTTTCGGGTGAACAGGCATGACATTTCTTACGTATTTGCATACTGCATACAAATTGTTGGAATTACTTTTAATACTTCGGTTCTTCCCATTTCGAAATAAAAGTGAAAAATGTTATCACGAAAATGTAAATCGTTTTCTTTCACGGCTAGCGGTGAAAGAAAACGATTTTTTGTTTTTACAAATATGCACACGTACGATGTGCCACGTCACAGCACGAAACAACAAATGCGCGTTTTAACCGTTGTATTCTTCACATTAATGCTTACAAGGTATCTTTTCGTACTAAATCGAGGATGCTCTACAACTTTGTAAATCACTTTTTTTACCTATCTCGTTCCGTTTTCGAGATACGAATGCTAACTCCACAGTTTTCCACCAGGTGGCGCGGTAGGTGGTTTCATTCAGTAGCGCATGGCTACTTTACTATACCTAGACATCACTTTTATGAATATAGCAGCAGCCGTTCCGAAGTTAAGAGGGTGGCAAGGGACTTTAGTGGACATACTATATATATATATATATATATATATATATATATATATATATATATATATATATATATATATATATATATATATATATATATATATATATACTATATATATGTTCCCCTTATACTTAAAGCTATTAACAAAAAATACTTATTGAACTCCAGAGAGGTTATTTAATACATTTATTAACTACAGAAAGTAATGTAGTTAATAAATGTATGAAGACTATTGCCATTATAATTAAAGCTAATAACAACTAATTGGAGACCTGAGAAATTATTTAATACATTTGTTAACTACAGAAAGTAATGCATGCAGACTATTGCCTTTACACCTAAAGCTAATAACAAAAATGCTTATAGGAGGTCCAAGAAATTATTTAATACATTTATTAACTAAAGAAAGTAATGCATTTAAGTGTTAAGCAATGTAAATATTAATATGAAGAAAATTGTTAGAACAAGATTTTTCATTGTATAAATTCATATTTGTGAAGGGTGTTATGAAAAGAAAATTATAGTATCTCAATCATGAAGGGTAATTTTTTTATATCATCATTGGTATGCTTTTAAAAATGTCAGATTTATTTATGAGTAATACATACCTTTGTAATTCGGTAGAATTATAGTTTTTATTAGAATACCAGATTTTCTTAAAGTTTTATTGTTTATTTTTATTACGTTTTAAAATTATTCAATAATTGCTTCACTTTAATCTAATATTTACTTTGTTAAAATTCCACAAATGTGCAAATTAAATTAACATTTTACTTTTTATTATTTTCGTAATCCTTGTTTATTAATTCTTTTGTACTATTTTTAGACAAACGTGCTTTTGAGATTGAATGCATTTATTCCTTAAATTAATTA
This sequence comes from Latrodectus hesperus, assembly GCA_037975125.1. NCBI lineage: Eukaryota > Metazoa > Arthropoda > Arachnida > Araneae > Theridiidae > Latrodectus > Latrodectus hesperus. The sequence goes on from CM075855.1 coordinate 36,900,686, forward strand.
TAAAATAAACTTAAGATCTTTTAGCGCATGCAACTAAGCAAAATATAATAGATGTATTATATCCAGACCTTTCATAAAATTCTGTAATATAATTTTGGAATCGATTTAAATAATATGATATTCGTATATTATACTTGGTTTAGTTTGTTCCTTGCCAGTATTCAAAATGTTTGGTACACGAGAGCTAATTAGCCAGGGATCTACAGTTTAAATAGGATTTCGAACCGTCACAAACATCCACCACTAAAGTGGGAATTGAACACAAAAGCTATGGAACAAAATGCCAGAGCCCTACCCATTCATCTGCCAAGACGTACAATATAATGAAATAAAATGTTCTGCAAAAAGAATTAAACAAAAGCATGAAAAAAAAGGAAAAACAATATAGTTCCGAATTTATATTCTGTATTGTATTATTATACAACATAAAATATAGTTATACATTACAGTATAAAATTCTTTATTGATGTTAAAGTTGTAATAATGACTTTAACGTCATTAAACAATTTTTGCGAAGATAAATAAAATACTGAAAGTAAAACTCTTTTCTTTCTAAACTACATTATATGCAAGTTAATACAATTTTTCTTACATGATATTAAGTGATACATAAGCAGAAATTGATTTGAAATTTCTTCAAACATATATTATATGCATGAAATATTTTAACATTATAAAGATATAAGTTCCTTAAATAAGTTTTTTTTATAAAAAGTAATTAAATTCTTTGTTTATCTTCATTTTCGCAGACGTAATATATAAGAATTCATTTTATCCTTAATATATAAATAATGAATTCACAAAAAATAATATGCTAAAAATGATTAAATGGATGGCTAATTATCCCACAGATTTAATTAATAAAGTTTCGGTTTTTTCCCTATGTCGACTATTTAACGCCTCAATGTGAAAAGCTAACCTCTGTAGCCTGTTGTAAAACTCTTGAACATTTGACTTGGATTACGAGAGGAGTTTTCTCGTATCATACAAGAGAAAAATTTTCAAGCAAACATTTTGGCAGAAAAAGTCGAGACACAACATCCGTTTGCAATTGCTTAACAAAGGTTGGAATACAATTTTAGACATTTTATTATAAAGACAACAAGGTTTTACGAATATATCACGATACGCCCTATGACAAATATTTGACTCATTGATTAAGCTAATTCAGAAATAGGCATGTATAAGATATCAATGAAAACAGCATGATCATTTTTTATATTATTGAACGGGTCCCTACTAAATTGGTAGCTGACAAGTTTAACTCTTTGGCTTTTAGTCCAACAATTTGGTGTCCCATCTTGATGATGATTCTTAAGAAAAGCATTTACATTGATTAGATGAATGCAGAAATAGGCAAGCTTAAGATATCAATGAAAACAGCATGATCATTTTTTATATTATTGGAATGGTCCCTACTAAACTGATTGCTGAAAAGCTAAAACTTTTTGGCTTTTAGTTCAACAGTTTGGAGTCTCATCTTGATGATGATCCTTATGAAAAATTTTTGACTTATCGATTAGGGGATTGCATAAATAGGCAAGTATAAGATATTAATGAAAACAGGATGACAGGATTTATTGGAAGCGCTGTTACCAAATTGGTAACCGACAAATTAAACTTCTTGGTTTCCAGATTAACAGTTTGGTGTTCCATCTTTGGCAGAATTATTTGTAATAGTTCAAAATTCATTTTAAATCATAGGTCCCAGTAGAATTATCTTTTGCAAAAAGTGATAACAAAAATAAGTTAGAGAACTAACGTCAAATGTATACCATAACGTAGATGTTTTTATTTATTTCTAATGTCAGTGATAAAATGCAATTATGTTTTTATGCTATAAAAAATCCTAATTGTTTCTTAAAAATACATTATTTTTCCTCAGTTGCACGTATCACAGTATCATTACATAATACTTTGATTTCATAAATCGCTTTTTCTATAATAAATGTATGCACACTAATTTCTAGTTCCAGAGGATTTTCATCCAATTTTTCGGTGTAATAGCCCTGAAAAAATAAAAAAATGAAAACACCAAGCTCTAAAACTTTTCGACAAATAGTAATTACTGAAAAAGAAGTAAAAAAAGCCTTAGGCAGCCTCCCGTTTCGGTCTTTAAAATAAAAAAATATTTACTTATCTGAAATTATTTTTCAACCTATATCTTTTCCTGAAGTTTAATGATAAAAATAATGAATTTGAATGAATATAATTATAAATAAATTTGAATGATATATAATTATAAATAAATATTATTTCAAAAGAAGAATCTTACGTAACTTGTTATGCTTTGTTCGTACACAGTATGTTTTATTTCTCATTATATATATATATATCATATACATATATATATATATATATATATATATATATATATATATATATATATACATATATATATATATATATATATATATATATATATATATATATATATATATATACAATCAAAACTTTTTTAATTTTTTGTACTTTTCAAGATTATTAGTTACATTATATTTGCATAAAAATGATAATATAACTAATCAAATTTGATCAGAACACCATAAAGGTTATAAAAGATTAATTTTATTAAACACACACACACACACACATATATATATATATATATATATAATATGAGCTTTTTAACAGTGGCAACTATAAAATATAATAGATATTAAATCTATATAGTCCTTTGCTTTACTAAATATCTAAAATGCGCAAGACTTACTGGATAAATATCAATACAGTTTAATAATTAAGATTTCTTTAAAATGCAGTTTTGATATCTGATATCTAAAAAAAGCAACAGTTTATATTTTCATCAATAACTGAAAATAAAACAGTCATTGTAACTAATTTGCATGATATTAAATCATAGTAAAAATTGTCCGTAAACAGAAATAACGATTTCAGCGCAATCACAAAATTCTATAAAATCAAATGTTATTTGTTTAAACTATTTCACAAATCTAATAATGCTTCTACAAAATTTGATTCATTTCTATGTATGGAAAAAATTGGCGAAAATGTTTACAATTACGAATTTGTGTGGAATAAACAGGAGCATTTGACTTCGAATCTGAACCTACTTGCAAGTAATAAGAACTCTAAAGAAATTAAGGAACGCAACTGTTGCAATTGTGGAACAAACAGCAACATGTACATATCGAAGCAGCTCATCATGTTGCATAGTATGGAGTTTAAGCAGACCGTATTCGACAGTATAATACTTCCAAATAATGACTTGAAATTTTACTCGCATCAAATATCTCACATTCATGAATATTTCTGTAGGTAAAGGTATGAGGAAAATATTATTCGTATAACAATATGTATTTGAAGATTATGCAGAGTAAGGAAACTTATTTAATATGCTTTAATTTTATAATTGTTTCTTTTCTTGGGAAAACTATCTTAAAATCTCAATTTTAAACAAGATGAGAAATTTTCTCACATTATTTATTTATTTTTTGGAAAGGAAAAACTTATAACAACTGGGACAAAGATTTTCTGCTGACAAATATAAATATTAGGGGATCAATTCTAACTTATTGGCCTGTATCGATCTTAATTTTAAATTTAGATGATTTAAATGACAGTTTCATAACTAGTTTGATATTTAAATGAAAATAATTTGCACTTTGTGTGTGTGTGTGTGTTGTCCAATATGTTGCGCACAGAATTCAATATTTGGAACTAAGTGATAATGGGTAGGTCAAACCGTATTGCACTGATATGATTCCACGTGGTTAAAGTAAAATCATGGAATTTATTTTTTCTTTGAAAATATTAAAGCAATTGAGTTTTTGTATATTAACTGCTTTGTTGATATTCTTGTTAACTGAGCATCTGCCCATTATTTAAATTACAGTAAATTTATTTTTATTTTTCCAAACAGGAAATGTAAAATATTTATTTTCATCTAAGAATAATCCCATAATTGATGAATAATACTGATAAAGCTTGTTTGATATTTTTGTATCAAAAAGGAATATAAAATCAACTATAATATTTAATGTCATAATTATAATAATGTTATGTCGTTAATTTTATGTCTTACATATTAAAATGAGAATTTCATACCATGGTTGAACTGTTATATGGATTGAGCTGCAGTGACTGTCAATATTTAAAATTCAGATCATAATCCTTTATTTCTGATGACTAAACAGATAGCAGAATTTTACAGTTAATTTGCATCTAAATGCTACTTGCTGTGCCACGAACAATTTAACAGATCCCAAGAAAAGATTACGATAAATATTAATTGAATATATTTTAAAGAAATAACTAAGTTTAAGGTAACACATAACTATTGATTCAATAGTTTTTATTTAATGATTTTATTACAACTATTTAATTAACTATCCTAGATTTTTTTATATCTATGATGAGTATAATTTTTACAAGAAAAAGTAGAACTGTATGATAGTTATTGTTATAAATATTTAAAAAATTGTAGCCATATGAAATAAAAATAATGTATTTTTTTTAAATTTATTTATTCAGGGCTTACATAAAACCCATTTAATGAAAATTAAAAATAATACAAATAAAACTTACTTATACAAATAAAAACTTGCTTATACAAATAAAAATAATAAAATAAACTATTACCCCTATTTAATAAAGCAACTCAAAGCTTTATTAAATAGGAAATTTGATAAATAATACATATCAAGTTTTATCTTTAGAGATAAATAAGTTTTGTAAGGTTTATTTGTAATAATTTTAACTCACATTAAAGGTTTTATGAAAATTAAATAAAAATCATATTTTAATATATATATATACATATATACATAATATATATATATATATATATATATATATATATATATATATATATATATATATATATATATATATATATATATATATATATATATATATAATATATATATATATATACATATATATATATATATATATATATATATATTGATAATTATCAAGTAATCTTCTATACAAGCATTTTTTACTTTTTATAAATATTGGAATAGTTTTAAGTGTAAAATTTCTAGAATTAGTTATCCAGTACGTTAAATTCAGACAAAATTTTAAAAGGACATATCAAATACCCATTGATTTTATATGGCATAAGGTAAACAAGACAAATTAAAATAAATATGAACTTGAACACATATTTAAACTTAAAAAAGCTTATTATATAAAAATGTATTTTTTTCTAAAATATTTATTTTCACGAAACATTGGAATCAAAATGTAGACTTGTTATATTAACATATTTAAGTTAGGATTATTATATATCAATTGGTATTTATATATTACGAAATTGTTCTCGAATAAAAATGAAATTGTCATTTGAAGAAAATGTACTTACTTTTTATAGCCCAAAGCTTAACGGATGTTAGTCCAGATACGTATTTCAAGAGAGAATTCGTACATTTACTTGACATGGATGCCTCATTGTTGTATTCCATAAGCTTTGGCAATAAGCTTTTTACTGTATCTTTTATAAATTTTCGTAATGCATTCTCAAATGCAATGGTTTGATTATCCACTCTTAAACGATATTCTTCGTACTCTATCCTTGCCAGCTCTTCTTCACTAAGAGGTGCGATTGGGGACTTACTATTCTCATTAACAATTTCTTCAGCCACAACGTAAAAAGAAAATGACAAAAACAGCAACAATATTTTAATCATTGCCATTATCGAAAGCTCAAAAAGATAATTTAAATAACAATCAAAGGTAAATTCTAAACTTAATTCTGAAAATATTTATTATTTCCCCATATTTCAGAGAAGAAATACTTAATATCTCAATAAAAGATGAATATTAATAATAAAAATAAAATTCTTCGAAATATTTTCCAATGTTAGATTTTTCAAACGATTCTAAATACTTTAATTGGTAAATTCGAATGTCCTCTTTATTATTCAGTTCTTCTTTCTGAATTAATATTATCTGAAACTACTCACAAATTTAGAAAAAAATTTCATTTCAGCATATAGAATATTGTTATTTCAAAGGAAGCAATAAATGATAAAATTAAATCAATCACAATAAACTTCAATGCCTGCTTAAAACAGTTCAGAATTAGATTAATATATTATTAAACTTCCGCTGTTGAAATGACTTTCACGAGAATCATTCCTCACATTTGAAAGTTACCGTTAATCAAAAATGTTCTGAGTGGACAAGTAGAGAAACCAGCACACCAATCTCAAACTATGACGTTCCTTTCAAGGGAAGGTACTTTCGGTGGCCAGCGAAGAACTTTGATATTTTGCCTTGCACTCGATTACCTTGAGACAAAACAGAAAATCAACTGCACTCATTTAAAAAAAAGAGCTGTTTTCTACAATTATGGCTCCAAGCAAGAAACGAAGTACACACAGCTTGTTTTCTTCCCGATGATCATTCCTTCTAGAATAAAGCGATCCCAAAATTATACCACTGACTTATAATCTAAGCAGAACGCCCTGAAGGCATCTGTATTTCATACGCGTTTTTATGAATTCTACTTATAAAAATGAATCCTTATATTTATTTTGTTATCTTCTAGATATAACTCCCCTGTGAGTTCCGAAAATTAATAAAGAGAGCCTGTCGCGTAGAGGTGAATAATTATGAATGAAGGATATCCAAATACGTGATTTGAATTCTGTGTTTTCTATACGTAAAAAAAAAAACATCAAAATGTGGCATTTACAGTGTTAATAACTGATTGCTTAAGTTCATCATCACGACTCAAGTTCAGGAGCTTCTTTCTAAAACCAAACACGTCTTTTGTTCATAAATTGTTGAAAAATATCGTCCATCTTAGGTTTTTTTATAACCGGGAACATACTTTTATTGCAATAACTAAAAAAATAGAAATAATTTTTCATTTCAATGTTAAGAGTATTGAAAAGTTTAAAGATAATAATTTAATTATAAAATATATTAATGTGTGTGTATTTGTGAATTTCTTAAAAATAACATAAATTTCAAACCTTTTAAAGTTTCAGTTTAGAAATAAAAATAGTAAAGAATAATATAATATATTTAATAGAGTAAGTTTATAACTATATTCTAATTTAAAAATTATATGCCAAATGATAAAAATAAAGTAAATTTTTTATATATGTGTATAAATTAATTGAAAAAATTATTATTAAATTACATTTATAGTCAAATTTGATGAATATGCATTAGTTCTGGACGCAAAATATTCTTAAAAATATTATAATTTCATGTATATTGCGGAACAATTGGAATTGATTAGGATGATTTTTAAGAAAGCAAAAGTATCTATACTGCTAAATGTGCATGGAAGTATTATAGTACTCAGTATTTATGAGAGTTGCATTTTGAGTGAATTGTATTTCAGTTATTTTTTATATAATATATTACAGTTAAAAATTACATTTCTATATATTTTCAATTATTTTTATATGTTTCACGATTACAAAAATTTAAAGTGCTAAATTTAAATTACATCTAATAAAATTTACATCAGTTTAAGAAATAACTATCTGTTTGATTTTGATTCTAAAGAAACTATTATATAAAAATTCTTTTCTTTTGTCTGTACTTAAAAATGGTTTCAATATCAAAAACGTAATTAAACTTAACCTGCAGACAAATGAGGATCAAGGTCTAAAGTGCCCATGTCTGATTTCCTGACCGAGGGCCGTGGGGTTTTATTTACAATATCTTACAAACTACGTGGCCACCAAAATATACAGATGTACATTAAATGAGAATATCCTTTTAATGTGTGCTTTTGAAAGTACACTTGTGTATAATTTATTCCTATATTACAGAATTCGTTTACAAAATAAATAAGAATTTCAGTTCTTATGCATTTTATAAATTTTAAATGATGTATAGTTTAGTTTTATTCAGCGATAACTTTTTAGAAATAATTTTTGATACTTTTTTGAGATTTTTTAAAATTTTGGGGATTTATATCTAAAATTTCCATTTTACATGTGAATGTAAATCAATTAAGATCTTTTCGGTGAGATTTGTTTGAAAATTTTCGAAACAGTTAAAGTAATAAATTTTATTTACTTATTAAGAATTATTTTTGAAGAATAAGTTTTATTATTCCTTTGTTAGATTCTTCTTCCCCGTAACACAGTTAATATGACAAATCCTTTTTTAATCGATCATGTAGCTTTGTATATTCAAAACGTGTAACGAAATAAAATTCGAAATGTGCAAATTATTTTAAGAGAGAATTATAAAAAATAAAATGGTACTTTCATATTAAAAATTTCAAATATTTATGTAAACCGAATAAAAATATTTTTGTCTTTTATCTATTAAACGTGTGCATTTTATGCTGCTTTTTTAAGCTTATAATATTGAAAACTTATTAAAAATATCTTTGCAGTCTATTACTAATGCAAATTCCACATACTTTTTTCCCTCAAATCTAGACGATAAAAGCAAACATATTTAAAAATATTCAATCTCAATAAATTAATTTCTGCAACGTTCAACGTACTCTCTTGTTGAGTTCTTTATATCCAAAATGATTTTTATTTTTATAATGTTAAAATATATTTAAATTTTAAAATCAGTTAATATTACTTTGAAAAATAGATTTAAAGATACCATATTTAATATTTTAATGATAGGAGCAAAAATGAACGTTGATTAGAAAATTAAGGAAGAACAATTTAAAAATACTGTAATTACATTTAATGAAATTAATTGATGTTATCTAATAAAATGAACACTCATTACTGTTGAACAACATACATTTATTATTTTATTTCAGTAATTTATGAACAAGACTACATGACAACTATTCTGACATTGTGAATTCTTTAAAATTTAGCATGATAAATTGATCACGATTACAATCAATGTAATCCACAAAAATATAGCAAATTTTCAATTTCTCCAAAATTAAATCATCTATTCAAATTGAATACTGAATGGAATAATTTTCTAATATCTTTTTTATACTTTAACGTCTATTGTATGTCTAAAAATCAATGCAAAATGCGGTGGTAAAAAAACAAAGAAAATTTTGTAGATTTTTAAAAACTTTCATTATTATAATGAAGCTAGAGAAAGCAAAAAACTAAATATATTAACTATGAACTTGCATAGTTGTTAATGTTTTAACAAGCTCTTTCTTCTTGTAGCACATTTTAATTAACTAAATCTCGAAATCTACTCGTAATTTTAGGGCAGATTAAGTTATAAAATAAAACAGAAAAGAGATTTCTGTTTGTATAGTTTTGTTGATGATATTTTTTAATGCTATTTATTATTGAATTTTATAATCTTATTAAAGTTGAAAGAAATGAGAAACTAGCATTTTTTCCCTCATAAATTATAGTATGCAATATCGTGACATAATTGACTAAACTAACTGCTCTTTCTTTTTCAGGTGATTGTACTTTGGGTTCTTAAATTATTAATGATGACAGACAAATTTAAACGACATTTGAATGAATGAATTTGAAGATTATTAGATAAAAATTCTTTTTATCTAATCATATAAAAAATGTAAAGATTATTAGATAAAAGATTTAATTTTTTTAAAGATTATGAACATACTTCAAAAATGAATTAAATAATGGTAAGTTATTGGTAAGTAAATATAAACGAAGTATTTCACTTTTTTATTCGCAAAGAATCACCCCACTTCCTCTTATCATTTCCCTTCCTCCTACTTCCCTTCCTCAGGCCTTTCACCAGAAACCCTTTCTTTCTCCTACTTTTTTGTCAGCCCCATTTGACGCCTTATCTTCAGACGTGACTTGTACATTAAGCAGTTCCTATACAGCTTAATATGTTTGATATGAACATTTTCATCATCTGAGGAAATAAAATCAATCGCTCTTTTTATTCAATCGGGAAGAATTTCTTGTCTGAAGCATATTTAATTTGATGCATCAATTGCATATCATTCCTCGAAAAATGAAAATTTGTTGAGAGACAACTCGTTACAATGGAATATACCTTATTTGAAAAGATTAGTTCAGACAGAAGCGAAGGTATGATGCCATATACAGCGCTAATTTTCGGTAAAACTTGAAAATTCAATATTATTAAGAAAATTTTTTATTTTTTACAATTGAATAACAAAAGATTATCAGTTATTGTAAGGAAGCATTAAAAATAATAGGTTATTAATTCTTAAGCCTGTGCACATTTACCTGGGCTGAGGATTCATGTACTTGAACTCTATACCTTAGATATTTGCTGACGATGTTAGTACGTACTTATTTAAGGACACTACCAAAAGTTAAGCAAGTAGAGGGCAATTTTATTTTTCGATATTCAAATTGACCTGCAGAAGCTACGATTTCTTGTAGAAGTTGATGAGAAGAGAATAAGCAAATACGTTGATCAAAAGCCAACTAAGTTTTCAAGTCAAGAAATATGCAAAAAAGACAGTCATACATAAAGTCATTTTTGTAAAAGATGATAAAAGTTGCATGTAATTGTGAATTAAAGAAAATTTTAACGATTTTTTCTAAACAAACGTGTTTCTATTGCTTCCAATAGACGAATGTAAGTTCAAAACGCTGACATATTGTCGATGTATTGAAACAGATGTTGCTCGAAGAATATTGATCTATTCCTTTCCTCAGCAATCAACATTTTGTGATTTCCTGTGTATGTAAACAGTCACAAACCTACGAGACAGTCGTTTTAAAATCCTTATCTGATCGCCCATGGATTACAACACCTTGGATAATTAGTTTATTGCTGTTGAGCCAAGCGAAATCAAAAACTGATCGTCACGTGTGTGACATCTATTATTGCAGTGGACATGATAAGACGATATTTATCATTATTGTACCCAAAAAGCTAATTGGTAATATATCATCGGCTATTAACAGTTTGAGTTCCTCTTTCCGTCTGATTAAATTGATGTCGCCAATATATCAATTAGACTGTGATTGGGGCAAAGTTAGTTTGCGGATGAATTGACATTTACCTTGCAACTTCATGACAAATATGTATACAAAACAAACGCAATCTATGCCAGAAAATCCCCATATTTCACGCATTTCGAAGAAACATCTTTGTATAAGCTAGGATGAAGTTGAGTTAACGCATCTACAGATGGGATTTGTGATAGCTGTACGATATAAAATAATGTACCCCGCTGTAAGATTGTAGTCTTGATCAGTTGGTATTGATTCCGTGAAAACAAAAAATTTTGATATTCTCCCGACTTCAATCTCATTAAAGAATCTTTGGGTTACTTTTGGTCGAGCTACTTTATTTATTTATTTGCCAAACTCACTCTCACCGACTTGATAACTGTATCACAAGAGGAATAACGATTATTTAATTCATCTGTGGTTGACCACTCCATAGACAGCATGATCAAACATTGTATATTTTTTATTTATTTTATTTAATTACATTACATATATTCAGACTTGTATGCTTGATTCTTGAGATCCGCTTGTAAGTCTTCGTCAATAATAGGATAAATAGCACAATGACAGATGTACAACCACAGAAGATAACGAAGAAAACACCCAGGGCCAAGGTGGGAATCGAATCCACACTCCTACGCTCTCAAGCGATTAGCAGAGTGATGCTTTGACCACTCAGCCACGGAGCGCCCATATTTTGTATTCAAAAAATTTTTTCCGAATCTATTAATAGCGTTTTTTTGTTTTGTTTAATTTGACTTGAAAATTTCTTTTGTTAATGACCTCAATATAGTACCATCTTTTAAATTTTGAAAATATTTTATTGTTTTCACTTTTTTCATGCTTAATTTTTGCTGATTTCTCTGCTTTGAAATGTAGTTATATAATTAAAAAAATACTGAACATATATGAATATTTTAAATTAGTGATATTTTTCAAATAAACTCGATGTATGGCGAATTTCTAAAATATCAAGAAAATTGGAAGGCTATAATCAATCTTCAGTTCTAATTACAGTTGTTTTTAGAAAATTTGTATTTAGCTGGTTGTATGTTTTCTAAAATTGTGTGAATATAAATATTTCTAATTAATATAAATTCTCGAAATGTTATAGCAACAAGAACAGATTATAGAGCTGCAGCTTAGGAATTTTCCTGCTGTTAATCAAATTATAAAAAAGAAATATATCAAGCTCTCTTTTCAGTTTTTAGAAATTATAAGACGACATGCATTTTGAAAAGAATTTTTCGACACATTTTGAAAAGAAAGGAATTATTTTTTAGTTCCCATACTGCAGTCAAGGATATACAAACACTAAAAAGCAATTAGATTAAGGATTTGGCTTTATACATACCTGAAATTACGTGCAAGCCGGCAGACTTCTTGAAAAGAAAAAGTAATCAGAGTGATATTCATAATTATTAAGTATTTATTCTTATTGTTATCTTAATCATTTCAGTTATTAATTCTCATTACTGTTTTCAATTTATTATTAATTAATCACAATTAATTGAAATCAGAAAATGAGTAAGTTTATTGATTAAAAGATAAGGAGACAACACTACAAAATTTTAGTTTTTCTGTAGCAAGTATTTTACGTTGACATTCTTCTGTATTAAATTATTTATTAATATGAAGCATCGGTGTGCGGTCAAACAACATGAAATTTATAAAATTTTTCCCGTTCACTTTCACATTATTTAATTTCAGTATAAACTTGTAACATCCTTAAAAAAACCAATTCATTTTTTAAAGTTAAAGTAATGTAACATAAAACTTATTATCAGTAACTGAATTGGAATTGCGGATTGCATCAAAAAGTTAAAGTCAAATCTAGACAAAATAAATGGCACAAAATTTCGTATTCAACTGTCAAATGATAAAGAAGAATCCAGGCTTTTACCTTCACAAAATGATTAAGTTTTTGATTGTGGCAATAAAGATCAAAATAAGTTAAATTCTCTAGAAACCAACGATATCATTAATAACATCATACAGTTATTAGGATAATTTTATTGATATTTAAACAAAATCACAGTAACTTATTCCATCGAATACTACCCAGAGTAATTAAGCCTTAGTTTTTGAGTTTAAATATGAACCGGTTTAAACTGTAGTGTTTGCTTTGTTCTGTATAGATTAAACATTGTTAAGTTTAGTTTGTGCATAAAAAATTAAACGTATGATCTTTGGAAAGAGTGACACATGACTAAAATTTTAGGTTGTGTTATAATATTTAAAATAAATGTCAAGAAGAAGTATGTCAAAATAAGTGAAGATTATTCTTAATTATGACAACTGGTAAACATAAATGATATTTGTGCATGATTTTTATATTGGATAGATTTTTTATGTAGGTTTTTTATGAGTATTGGTTAGTTTGCTTTCCCGCGGTTATTTCTATAATAATATATTTTCATAGAGAGAGAGAGCCAATATGTTGAGCCCAATGTTAATTGATGGGGAATATGTATACATATATAAATGCTTGTAATAATGTATTCTTTTTATTTTGCTTCTAATTATAGCAATTCTAATTCTTATTTTTATTTTGTTTTTAATTATCGTCTATTTTAATTAAAAAAAGTATTTTTCATTAAAATGGACGATACACTAGTTTATTTGTTAAAGCTAAACTATACAGTATTAAATCTTAATCAACATATTATACATTTTTTCCTTTAATATAAAAGTATCCTGCACTTTAAGAACTCTTAGTAACTCCTCTCCGCCAATTTCCTAATATTTAAAATCCATCCGAATTTATGAAGCGTTCTGTGTATTATAAAGCAGAATGAAATGATATGCCTTGTTTATACAAATGTAGTGGAAAAAATAGCAACTGCATTTTTTGAATCTAGCTATAATTTAGTCATTACATAAAAGATTCATTATTTATGCATCTTTTACAAGGCTTATCTTTTCCAAACATGTCCACTTCTGAATAGGAAATATAGAGAAAGGCACATGTTTATAAAAGGACAAACTTCAAATCGACAAACACGAAACAGTTGTCTGGAACTCTTATACTGAAGGAGATTTTAGGTACAAACTTAGAACTTTCTGTTCTTTATTGAAATACAGTAAATTGCCTCTAAATACTTGACTGACCCTGGGTTTGAAAGTCCGTTGTTGCCAATGAAAGCAGAATTTTCTTAAAGATTCAATATGATCTCTAAAAGAGAACATTACATTCAAGCATATTCAGGTTCCTTTATATCTAGAATTTATAATTTGTATGTTCTGATTCCTAGAATTTAGAAATAAGAAAGAAATATAAAATAATAAATCCTATTTCGGCCTTCTAAATATTTTAAAAATAGAGACATTCATTTAAGTATCATTCAAGTACATATTATAAAGAACTGTAAATAGATTTTTAAATAATACAAATGCTTTCATAGAATGATTAAAATCAAACATATGTTTGAAAATTTCAAATTTTTTTCTGATTTTATTTTTATAACTAATTTAACTTTTTCTTATGTTTTCTTGAACTTTTATGTTATGTTTCTTTAATAAAAGATATAAGTTGTTTACAGATTTTAGACTTACACCACAATTATTTGAAAAACATATCTCTAGAATTCCTCATTATTGTTTTACATGCTTTATTCTATATTTGCATAAAAAATATTTATTTTCATCAGTTTCTCATAGAATTCGGATACGAAATACAAATCAATACTCAATTACTTTCCTTAAAATAAAATGTTTTTGCTATCTTAAATGAATAATCTAGATTGTTCGTGTTATAAGAAGAGTACGTTATGAAATATTCATATTAGAACTTTTTCTCCGAGCATTTATTTTATTACATTGGATGATATCTGTAAATTTATAATAAAAACGAAATTATTTATATAAACTCATTTTCACTGAAGATAGAAAAAAATCACAGCAAAGCATTATTTTATGAAATAAAAAAAATTTATGAAATGGAAAAAGTAATTTATTGTTTCAGGGCAAAAATGAGAAAAAAAATATAGTTCGAGTTTTCGCTTAAGGCTATCTCGGTTTCCAGATGTCTTTCTGCCCTTGACATTCCTCTGACCGTTGCTGACATACATTTTATTTATTTATTTATTATTTTTTTTGCGAAAATATTGCATTCTTACTTTCACTTTAGATTGCTTTCTGTACAACCTTGAGAAAAAAAGCAGAATTTCACAAAGGAGAAATTGTTGTCTGAAAGATTTACAACAACACAGGTAATCGATAGATTCACTAACGAGATTTCTGTGACAAAAACTAGTTTTTTATGTTCCTCTTCCTTTATAATCTAGTTAATTGCCATGAAAAAAAAGAGAGATGAAACAATTTCTTTTTATTTTTCTCAAATATTGGTTTTTTTAATGATTCTTAATTGAAAACAAATTGCAATGATTCATCTCTATTCATCAAAATGTTCTTATATAAAGTGACTGGTTATTTCTTCCTTTTAAATGATGTAAATAATGTGTTATGTAACAAAACTTAAATAATTACCATATATTAATTTATCAGCATGGCATTTCAGACGCTGAAAAGTGCTCACCATGGATATATTGTATACTTGGATATATAGTGAAAAAAACTTTTATCAGAGCGAGAACATTTCTAAAAATTTACTTTAAAATCCTCTAGAAAACAAATATGCCAGCATTAAAACAAAGATAATATTACATAAAACCTTAATAAGACTGATTATCCTGTGTGGAAGTGAATGCTGGGTTTAGAGCAGGGCAGAAGATCTTTTATTGATTTTTGAAATATTATATTTCAAATAAGATACAGAATTATAATTATAAAATAGATATGGATGATTTATAGAATTACAAAAAGCAATAGATTGGAAGATTTTATTGATTTTTGAAAGATTATTATTTGATTTTGAAAGGACTATTTTTGGACCAATAAAACAAGATGACATTTGAAAAATAAGTTATAACCACGAAGTCTATAAAAAGTATGGTGAACTTAGAATTTTAAAGGTTGTTGTGGTCATTTACGACTCTTGGACAAGCCAAGCTCGCTAGCTGATGGCTATTAATTAAGTCAGAAGGGTGCGTCTTTCGTTTAACCAGAGCACCGCTGAGGTGAAAGTACGTCTTTCCTCTAAGATTCCTCCGATAGATGGCACCACCACAGGAATTCTTCCTCAAATTTGACTTTGATCAGGAGGGAAGAGGATTTTCTCCAGAAAATTACACCCATGGTAACTGCTCAACGACCAACCAGAGGACTCTCAGTTTCGCAAATTTAACAAGCATATATATAGCGTGTACTCTGTAGGTCCTTGGCGGCATTGGGAATCGAACTCAGCCCTTCCGGGCGTAAAGCCAATGTCCTAACCACTAGGATATTACGGCCATAGTATGTGGCTGTAGTACCTAACAGCGGCTTTTAATTGTTGACTGTTATCTCCAAGGTTTAATAAAATTATTGCTTAAACCCAAATATATTATGCAATATAAATACACTTGCTAAAAATTATCGTGGAAAGAAACTGTAATATACAAAATATATATAGATGGAATTTAATATAAAATATAACCAATTAAAACACATCAAAAGTAGATAACAGTTTTATAGAAAACTGTCATAAATGATATTTGATAAGCTTAAAGTGTAAAAATTAAATTGTGAGAGCTTTTATCAATAATTTTCTATTTGAATTTATCCTACTAAAGATGATGATTAAGAAACTGTATTAATTGAGGTCTTCATTTTGCCTTTTAGTTCACGCAATATAAAACACATTACCTCTTGCGCCAGAAAAACACAACCAACCAACCATAAAACACATTAGCACGATAGCTTTCTGCCTATTTAAATGTTTTCTTATGAATTTTGAAGTTTTAAAATTTGTCTGCTTAAATAAACTTTTACTAACTAAAGATAGATTTTTAAATCAACAAAAAATGATTATTTTAGAAAAATAGATATTTTTTCTAATTTTGATTAGTATAAGCTCCCTTGATTTATCTTAAAGAATATTTAAGAAAATTTACTTAGTAAAGAATTGGAATGATTAATGTAATTTGCGAAACATAAATATTATTTAAATGTGTATGACATCATTAAATTCTAAATCTAAAGTTAAATTTTTCTTATAGATTTTTTTATATAACATGCTTTTCTACTGGAAAAATATGCCAAACAGCATCTT
Organism: Latrodectus hesperus; assembly: GCA_037975125.1. NCBI lineage: Eukaryota > Metazoa > Arthropoda > Arachnida > Araneae > Theridiidae > Latrodectus > Latrodectus hesperus. The sequence goes on from CM075855.1 coordinate 36,917,693, forward strand.
ATGTGGGAAAAAATATCTGTGTTTTCTTAATGGACAGGTGGTGGATAACAGATAATAAGCATCAGATAAAAGAGACGTTGGTCTTTATTTTTATCTGTTCCAGAACTTGTTTCGTATTTCAGATCTGAGTATTTGTGGTGGCACAGAATCTATATTTAACTGAAGTCCTCTGTTGAATTAACTTGAGTGAGTCAAAATAAGGCCAATATGAGTTGGAAATGCGAAACATTTTCACAAGTTTGAAGACTATGTATGTATATATATATACACTGCTGGACAATTGCTAAGGACGGATCACAAATTGCAATGTAGCATAACATTAAGCGAGACATGAGACCTAGTAGGATAAAATTTGGTTACCACACTGTTCAGACATTAGAATAAAGAATATTTATTGCTCTGGAAAGTACAAAAGCTGTGAAACATCTGAAAGAAAAAAATGTTCATTTGATGCTGCATACGGAAAAATGGAACAATGCATTTAAAAGTCAGCAGGCACCTTGAAGAAAGGTATCAGTACGGGATATGTCCACCGTGGAGTGTGATGCAACATTCCACACGTCGTATCATACTTTGACACAACATTATCCAGCAGCTGTTGAGGCAATTTATCCCATTCCTCTGGGAGTGCACGGATGAGGGTGTCCTTGTTTGTCGGAGGATAGTTTCGACCAGCAACTTGCCTCCCCAAAGCATCCCACACATTTTCAATGGGGTGTAGATCTAGAGAACGTGATGGCCATACGAGGCGTTGAATACCCTCGCTGTCTAGACAATCCTGAACAGCGAGTGTTCGATGACATGTTGCGTTGTCGTCCATAAAAACAAATTTATCACCGACAGCACCACGGAAAAGACGAACATGAGGAAGTAGAACTTCATTAATGTATCGTTGGCCCGTCATAGTCCCATTCGCAACCACATGTAGGGGCGTGCGGCCATTGATCATGATGCCGGCCCACACCTTGACACTGCATGTCGTGTCGGATATCAGTCCCTTTCCTGGATATTTTCTGGACGATAAGCAATACCACTCTCGCGCCAGTTCAGTTGGCGTCTACAATCCGATGACAGACTGAACCTACTCTCATCTGAGAATAGTACGCATGCCCAGTCCTGTTCAGTCCAATTGCGATGCTCACGACACCATTGCAAACGGGCAGTACGGTGCTGTCTGGTCAATGGGACACACACAACAGGTCTGCGGGCGTATAGTCCTCCTCCCCTCAAACGTCTGGCAACAGTTTTTCGGAAGATCTGCTTTCCTGAGGCAGCAAGAAACTGATTTGCTACCTGCTGAGCTGTGGTGCGCCTGTTCCTTTTTGCTGATAGGACGATATATCTGTCTTCTGCAGGTGTCGTACTTCTAACACGACCTCCCTCGTGCCGCCTACTACACATTCCAGTAGTTTTGAATGACTTTCACAGACTTGAAACAACGCCGTGAGCGATGTCGAACTCCCTGGCAACATCTGTTATTTTTCGCCCTTCTTCGATCTTTCCAATAATTTGGCCACGCATAAAATCATCTAAGTGATGTTGGGAAGACATGCCAAAAATTTCAAGTTTGTCTATTAAATCTTTTCTGTAAAACTTTGACTTGAAACAACAACTGTCCACACGCGTCAAAACCTTTAAAGCTCTTATGAACGCTATCACGTGATGAACAGACGTGGGAAAAAATTTGCATACGCATACTTCTTCTTACTATATCCCGCACTTATTCTAATTTTCCACATTTTGCTTCCTTTCATTTTGTGATTGCTATGGATGATAGTGTTATTCGTCCTTAGCAATTGTCCAGCATATGTATATATATATATATATATATATATATATATATATATATATATATATATATATATATATATATATATATATATATATATATATATATATATATATATATATATATACTGTTATAGGTAACTCCAGCGAGTGCAGCGCCACCGCTACTGCCCACTTGAGAGCCACTCATCTACCCACACACTGCGCGGGGAGATGGATCAGTCAGGACGTAGTAAAAACGCTCCTGTAATCTAATCTTTTGTACTATTAAATATCTTTGTTAGTTAACTTGAAGTCTTTATTCAACAAACCCCTAGGCATCCCCACTTTAACGAGGGTCAACATCCTCACCGTCGCATCTTAAAAGAGCCGATAAAACCGCTCCGAGGATCAATTCCACCGTCCCACCAGCTCAGAGCCAATACTACCGCTCTGAAAAACCGAAATTCATCGCCTCATCGAAAAAGAACCAATACCACCGCTCTGAGGATCAATTCAACCGTCGCCACAGTCAAGAGCCAATAATCACCGCTCCGGAGATTCAACTTCATCGCTTCAACAAGAGCCCATTAAAGCCACTCAGAGGATCAATCCCGCCGTCTCATCAGCAAGGAGTCAATAATACCACTCTGGAAAACCAAATTCATCTCTTCAGCGGAAACAAACCCACATACTACAGCTTCGAGAACAATCCCACCGTCCCAACAATTTCAAATAGGTATCGCACATCCTCAAACCAGGTAGGATCAAACCTTTTTTACTAAGCATGTACCGAAACACGAAAAAAGAAGATTTAATTAACACCGCCAAAGAACTAGGTATAACTGTACCTGATAATGCTACAATTATTTGCTTAAAAGAATTAAATGAGAAAACAGATACATTCAAAAATGAAGCTGACTTCATCAAAGATATGATTTCGGTAATTGTCGAAGAAAGAAAAGAAGTCGGACAGTCAACAAAAGAAAAAATAAACTGATACAAATAGAAAAAGAAATAGAGCTAGCAACAATTAACTCCGGCATAAATCATCAACATCCCGATTCCAGGTACACAGCAATCGAAACAAATCTCGAAAGTCTCATTAAATCCGTTAAAACACTTAGTATGCCCGTCCCGAGCAAACCCGAAAATTTCAATTTATTCTTTTATTCCCTCGAACGTGCTTTCACAACTAAAAATGTTCCACACGAATTAAAATCGGAGATATTAATTAATATTCTCGGTGAAAAAGCCAACAGCATATTACTTTACATCTCAGAAAACGAATTTCAAGATTACGAAAAAGTTAAAAATATTATTTTACGTGAATTTCAACCAACCCTTCAAGAATGCTTCATAAATTTCCGTAGAGCTCAACGCCTAGCAAATGAATCACATGTGCAATTATCGTCACGATTAACTAGTGCTTTCGAATATTATTGTAAACTTCGTATAATGTTAGTGACTTTAAAACTTTATGCGAATTAATGATAGCGGACAAATTATTTTTCACCCTTGACCGTGAAACGCAACAACATATTTCGATACGTCAAAGCGAAAACTGGTTCAAACCAACTGAATTAGCAAAAGAATGTGATATATATTTTGTTTCGAAAAGAAAATCTTTTGCCGAAACCCGCCAACCGCCGTTTGAGAACAAACAAAAAAACAATTCATTTCAAAACTACAATCGCTACTCACGCGACAGAAATTTCACAGACCACTCGCGAAATACCACAATAAACAACTCACGTGGAGGATATCACCACAGAAATGAAACTACCTCAAACCCTCGATCTAGTGTTCATTCAAATAACCCCATTTGCAAAGTAGAAGATAACTCATTCAGTGAATCGATAAACGAATTACACTATGAAAATATTTTTGTTAATGGTAAAATCTGAAAAACACTTATAGATTCTGGAGCGAACATTTTTTGTATTAAATCCCATCTTATTTCACCAAACACTAATTATTTAGGTACTGTGAAGCTCACATGCGCTTTTAACAGCGAAGTCCAAGCGCAACTAGCAAAAATAAAATTAGCCCTTCCAAATTTTCGAGAAAATCCGATAAGGGTAACAGCAGCCGCTAGTGCCAAAATCTTTACTGTGATTTAATAATTCCCCCTAATTTTTTGACGATTTAGAAAATGCAAGTAAAGAATATATCAGAATCGAAAGAGAAAATTCAACTCTCACTCATTCTAAAAATGATTTTCCCCTTCTATGCACTCTGCATAACATGAAGCAGCACTCCTCTGATTAAAAGAATTCGAATACAAACGGCGAAAAAGAATCTGAAAATAGCCTTTTCCCACATAGTGCCCCTCACCACTCGTGGCAAGTTTCTAAAAATAGATCCGATGTTACTCAACGGGTCGAAGGTCAGCGCATTCGAACTGATTAGAGCTCCCCTCATAGGAAAACCGCAAGAGTATTAGAGGAATGTCGAGTGGAAACATCTGCTCACAATTTAGTCCCCGATCGCGAAGGAGACTCCAAACCACCCTCACCACATAAGGAAGTGACGTCACTCAACACTTCACGTAGTCCCAAAATTGCAACTTCCGATGTAAACACATCATCACTACAACGAGTTATCAACAGCACCATATCAACGGCCACCAAACTTACACCATTTGAACTTTTAACAGGCATCAATATGAAAAATAAAAATGACATCAAAATCAAAGAACGTCTGGAAAAAGAAAATTCTTCTTCTTCTTCATCCAACGCCCGCCCGTGGCCGATGGGCCATTTGGCGCGGTGCTTCCCAGTAGAGTCCAGCCCGCCCATACAGGTCGTCGTCGGCCTGTTCCAGAGCATCACAGCAAGCCAGGTGTTCGGCTGTACCCTCGCCTGTAGAACACAGGGGGCAGAGGGGAGTATCGGCAAGGCCAATCCTGTGGAGATGCTTCTGGAGGTAGTCGTGACCCGTCGCCATCCTGAAGGTGGCAACCACCACTCCACGCGGCAGGATGTTGGGGATGGTATTGCATCTGACAATAGTCTCTTATCTTTTGATAACAGCAGCTGCCTCCCAGGCTGTCCTAATTGATTTTTAATACGTAGATTAATAGCACTACGTGCAGCAGAATAGCTTATAGGTCTGTCTTCTTGGGTCAAGTCACATCCAGATTTGGCAAGCCTATCTGCACGCTCATTACCATCAATATCACAATGCCCTGGCACCCATTGCAAACAGATTTCAGTTCTTTCTTGTAATTGCGAAAGGATTTCCCGGCAGGCCATAACAAGGGCATCATGTGGGAGCAATGAAGTTATGGCTTGAAGAGCTGCTGTTGAGTCAGAAAGGAAAACCACCTTTTTAAGGCCCGGCAGTTGCATTAATCGTCTGGCAGCCTCACAAATAGCAGCAACCTCTCCGTCAAAGTTTGTCATATGTTTGCCGACCGGAAAAGAACCCTCAGCAAGAGATGAATAAAAGCCAGCACCACAATTCTCGCCCAATTCCGAGCCATCTGTGTAGACATGGTACCATTCTGCCATTGGATATATAGATACAAGCATATCCAGTGTGGCGGCTTTTAAGATCTGTGGTAAGACATCCTCTTTGCGATCCTTTACGCCAGGGAGGTTCAAGCAAACAGGGATGTGGGGTCTATCCTTCACAAGCGTTGGCCGGGGAAAATGAAGTTGCTCACCGGAGTCGACCTTGTACTTTCTCTGAAGCAATAGTGATTTTTCCAGAGGGGTGAGCTGTGTCACTAAGCGTAATTTAACAGTTTTGTAAGTTTCCCTAAAACCATCACCGACACGGCGAGATCTCTCAAAGAATTTCAGAAGGACTTTGTCACGACGAGCGTCGAGGGGCTCAATTTGCGTTTGGATCTCAAGAGCAGTGATGGGAATGGAAACAGCAGCACCGCAGACAATTCGAAGGACATTATTTTGAACGACGTTAAGTTTCCGTCTAGTAGTTTCGCTAGCTGTAGACAGCGCTTCACAGCTATATTCAAGAACAGGGTGAATGTATGATTTATAAGTAGTAGCAAAGACGTCTTGATTGGCACCCCAAGTGGTGCCCGTAAGATGTCTCAGGATTCGAAGTCTATCAGTAGCTTTCTTTTGAATATTATTGATATGTGGAGCCAAGCCAAGCCTTTTATCCATGGTCACACCAAAGTAGTTAGTAGCTTGTGTAATCTTTTTAGAGGAAGTGTGTCGTGCACAAGATTCACAGAATGTTGTCTTGTAGACAAAGTAAAAAGTTGTGCGGTAGTTTTTTCTTCATTTACAACCATGTCATTCTCCAGACACCATGCATTAAGGTGCTTTAACGCATTATTAAGACAATCCTCTGTAGATTGGATGTTGCTGCTCGTTGACCACATAACGAGATCATCAGCATAACACAAAACCTCCATTCCAGGCAATTTCAATTTACTAATTAGGTCATTGATCATGATGTTAAATAGGACACAGCTTAGAACTGCCCCCTGGGGGAGGCCTCTCTTTTGCTGACGAAAGCCTGAGGAGGTGTCATGATATGGAACTCTAATGAACCTCTGAGACAAGAAACTCGTAAGCCATTTCAGCATGTTGCCATGGATGTTAAGATTAACTAACTTGTTTAGCAATATCTTCCGACTCACAGTATCATAGGCTCTCTTAAAATCGATAAAGCAGGCTAGTGTAGACATCTTTCGATGAAAACCATCCTTTACAAACTGGGTTAGTTTCATAATCTGATTTGTGATAGACATATGCTTACGAAAGCCAGCCTGCTCATGTCTAATCACTTGGTATAGGTCCAAAAACACCTGAAGACGATTGTTGACTATACGTTCCATAACTTTACAAAAGACACATGTCAGGCTACAGACCTATTATAGGTCTGTAGCTCTCAGTTAAACAAGGATCTTTACCCTTCTTCAAAATAGGAATGACCTCCGCCTTCCTCCACACGGCAGGGGTACCTAGATGCCATGTTTGATTAATAGCCTCTAGAAGCACGACCAGAGCCCTGCCACCGAGGTGGAGGATGAACTCTGAGAAAATATTATCAGGGCCGCAGGCCTTCTTTGTCTTTAAAGACGAGATGGCCAGTTTCAGCTCAGCTTCACTGAAATCGTCATCCAAGACAGCACTGTCAAATTCGGGCAGGACCGCACTAGGGACAGTGTTTCCTCTACGTTGAGGAAAAGTAGAGGAGCAGGACGAGCTTCTCCTGCAAAAAAGGTCGGCAATTTCTGTTTTGCAGGTAATAAAGTTATTACCATTAGGAATTGGGGTCACTTTACATGGCTGTTTGGCGTTATTAGTCTAGATATAAAACGATGGGCCTTGACGCCATCCCTGCGATAATCAAGGTTTGCTACAAAATATCTAAAAGCACGCCGTTTGCTCTGGATGACCTCTTTCTTAAGTGCAGCCTAAGCTCTTCTCAAGATTATGCAATCAGCGAGTTCTCCTGTTCGTTCTGCAGTTTCTCTGGCCCTGTTCCTAGTCTCCTTCAGATTTGTGAGATTTTCCGTCCAGAAAGCGGATAACTTCTTCACTTGACCTCTCGGTATGCATTTAGAAGCCGCAGAAAGAAGCACCTCAGCAATATTTCTGAAAGTGATGTATGGGTTAGAGGCAATAAGATCCCCTTTCAGCTTCCATATTATATTCAATGTAGCGTATGGCGATTACTATATTCATAGGTAGTTTGAAAACTTTTAAGTTTAAAATATGATCTGGGCTGCCTGTTGATATGAACTATATGGTCTTTTTATTGTCTCCTATCTGTCTTAGCACACTCTATTCTATCTGGGCATTAATTACTTACAGGCATCAATGACTCGCACTCTTAGATCAAGCTTACTAACTTATAATTTAATTTTCAAAGCACTTAAACGACAACTGTTTTAAAGTGATTCGTAGATGCCGCTATATTCGTTGATTACACTCCATACATCCATAGCCTAAATTATCATTCGTCGCTCAAAGAGATTGCTTACCCATATCTTCTACAAAAATATAATTGCAAAGAACAAAATAAATTACTATAGTTATCAAGTGTCTTATCTTTGTACATCGGTTTATCCCACAAGTTACAGCAAAGCCTTATCAAAATTTATTTGTTTCGAAATTTCATACGATCATAATACTATTGCCGTTATTATACATTCTTTTATTTCAATAAGTCTGTTACTGAAGTATTTTTAGAGCAACATATATATTACTGGGTACTTTTCCATTATACCCCCCCCCGTACGAAAATCACCAAAAATTGGGAAAGAAAAAAAATCGTGAATTACTGTCGTAAATATTCCATTTGCATGCATCGTGTATTGCTTAAAAAGGTTGGTATTTTTAGAAACTACTAAATAATAATACAAAAATTTTATACTTATATTTTATAAACTAAAGAATTATCACTTACTGACAAAGCTTATCTAAACGCCAATGTTTATTTCTGGTGGAAACTTAGCAATCGCATCGGTGAGCAATTGCGTAAGCCTGATGTAATAGTACATTTTTTTTAAATGAAACAAAATTAAATTTTGCTGTATTTGATTGCTTTTTGCCCTTGGGGATTTGTGACCGTAATGTTTCTTTTAACCGACAAAATTACCACCAAGAAATCTTTTGTACCAACTAGTTTTAGCTTTGTTTATCATTCAGCTGGTTTACCCTTGTTTATCACTTAAAAAAGATAATCCATTGTTTATCATTGTGATTTGTGATTGTTTATCACTTAAAAAGTCAATTTCTGCTCAAAAAATTTGATTGGTATATATTAGATTTAAAACAAAACTTTGAGCCTATAAAATCATCGTATCTATGTTTTACTATTTTCGCTTCTCCATAAGAACATTTCTTTAGGTTCGTAAGCGGGGGTACAATGAAAAAGTACCAATTACCGTTTGATGGACAGCATAAACGTTTTATGTTATGTTTATGCAATTTTAATACAAAGGAGTTTACCAATAAGAGTGATAATCTTTTATTTTGTAAAAAACTTGAATCTTCCATTATTAATAAATTGATCTTTAGATTAAGTAAGCCATGAAAATTTTGGCTACTTTTTTTGAAAGCGTTGTTGATTTTTAAAACAGTTTAACTCTGTTTAAATAAGTTTTATATTCATCATTAGTCAAAAAATTTCTAAATGCAAAATATTCTGTAAAAAGAAGAAAAATGTCCTAAATTAAGTTAATACCTTGCACAAAATTCCACAGCATGTAATAAAAATTGCTACCAGATTATATGAAATTATCAAAATACAATAAACGAATCATGGCTGTAATAAAATAGATATTATTATAAATGTTCATTATTTGATAATTTTAACCTTGTAATTATTTGCTTTATAATGCTAATGCTGTGTTATATAACTTATACTGTTTCTTTTTTGGAGTTTATTGAAAAAATAAAACAAATTTCTCTTATAGCAAAATGTTTCATCAATTGATCAGTAAGATTCTATTGGGTGTGTGTAATGCTTAAATAAAAACATGCAATTAAACATATAATAATAATGTATGATATGATGTTTGACATGATGTATTGTTTCTTTGAAAATGTATAGAGAAAATAAAACAACTTGAACTAAATATTTCATCAGTTGATCAAAAAATGCTATTGATATAATGCATGAATAAAAACATGAAATTAAAACTTTAATAAAGTACATGCCGAAAGCCTAATTCGTTTTTCAATTTGCTATGCAGGATATAAGAATTTGAATGGCTGTCCGCAAGATGGCAGGATTAAAATGTCGAACTCATTGTATTTTGACGGCTATGATTTATTTTAAATTTTGTTTGTTAGCACGTTACCTACATGCTAATCATCTGAAATTCATTTGCCAATTTTCCATTTCATTTTAAATAACCAGTTTATACACATTAATATTACCATAAACTTAATTAAGGAAATTTTATTTTAAAATACGAAAATTAGATATGCCTAGATCAGGTTCTGTAAAACAAAAGAATGCATTGGATCCTTTATTTCTATACAAATGTTTACAGGCAAAGAGTAAAAAACCTGTAGATCCAGCCGCAAGTTTCTTTTTGGAGGGGGTTCTTCAATATCTTGGATCAGAAATTCTGGAGAAAAGTAGTAATTTAGTTAACCATAAGAAAGATAACAAAGGTTCTCTCATGATAAAAAAAGAAGATGTGCTGACAGTATTGAAAGAAGATAACGATTTTAAATATTTGATTCGATCCTAAGAAAAAGGTGGTAATCAAAAATAAGCAGTTTATTTCAAATCAAGCATATAAAATGTAAACTTGAAACTTAAATTTTGCCAGAAAAATATATATTCATTTGTAAGAGACAGATGTTCTAATTGAAAATATAAATGCAAAATAAATACAGTTATAATTTCACTTTTTAATATAGAAAATGATGGTAAAAATTTACCGTACGGTCACTCTTGGCAAAATTTTTCAAAAGTCGCCAAAGGAGTAATTTCCGATCGGGAAAACGGCGGGAGGAAAATGGCTGAAATAGTGACAAATATTTCATACATTGTTGGTATCTAACAATATGCTCCACTAATTTTACAAAATTAACAAAAAACGCAGATTTATAGACTTCAATGTTAAAATAATAAAGTTGATAGGTTAAATTATCCATAAAATTTTTTTATTAAATTTTATATTAATGAATTTAAATCGGTAAATATTCATAAGAAATTAATGACAAATAGGGTTGCCAAAATACTAGCTTTCCGGGTTTCCAGCAAAAATGTTCGCCAAATTTGGTGCCAAAAAACGTGCCAAGGGTGATTGTACAGTAAATCTGATACGAATATGATATAATAGCCAAATAAGGGGGAAATATATTTCAGACTTGGTGATTTATTACTATTTTTTTGTTATTATATATATTTTGTGCTTATCTGAAAAAACAAAACATTGCCGAAAACACTATGCAGTGATATACAATTTAAAAAATTACACAAATTTTACAAACAAATATTTGGTACTTTTCCATTATACACCCGCTTTCGATAATCACCGTTATGGGAAAGAAAAAATCGTAAATTATATATTATCATTAATATCTCACTCGCATCATGTATTTCTTAAAACGTTTACGTTTTCAGAAACTACTAAAAAATAATACAAATGTTTTATATTTACATCTTATAAGCTACATATGTATCACTTATTGCGAAAACTTATTTAAACGCTAATGTTTATTTCTGGCGGAAATCGCATCGGTGATTGATTGCGTAAGTATAAAGTAATAGCGGCTTTTTTTCAATGAAACAAAATTAAATTTTAATGTATTTGGCTGTTTCTTGCTTTTGATGATTTGTGACCGTAATGCTCCTTTTAACCGACAAAATTATCACCATCCATAATGCTCCTTTTAACCGACAAAATTTTCTGACAAAATTATCACCAAGAATCTTTTGCACCAACTAGCTTTAGCTTTGCTTAGCTTGTTTTCTATTGTTTATCACTTTTTAGTCAATTTTTTATCTAAAAAAATCGATCTAGTATATATTAAATTTAAAATAAAGTTTTGAGCCAATAAAATCATCATATATTTACGTTATATTATTCTCTTCTCCGTGAAAAAGCATGCGATTTATTTAGGATCAAAAGCAGAGGAAAGTACAAAATTTTTTTATCACCCTGTTTAACACGGTTTGGCGGCCCAAACTGGCGAGAAAACAAGGGCATCCTGAAGTATAGCCCCCACCCCCCAAATATGTTTTCACATGTGATATACAAAAGAAAAGGATTGATATTATTTAATACACCCCATCACCAAGAGTGAAAATCAAGAAAAGAATATTCCAGTAAGATGTTTTTTTATTTTTAATAATTCTTAAAACTATGCTATATACATACATTAACATTAAGTACACTTGCATTAACGCTTATGTAAAATAAGTGCTTCACTTTTGAATTTCGCATTGGATAAACTTTTACTTTCATGTTCCACATATCTTGCATCATTTTTGAAATGGTGTCATTTTTTTCCATTCATCGTTGAAATGAGATTTTAATTGAAATGTAATTATATAATTAATTTTCCATCAAAGTAGGGAGCACAGTGTCACCACAGCTTTTGAACATGATTAAATTTTAAAAAAATATTTTCTGATAATAGGTAAATTTTTCGCAAGTAGAAAAATAAATTTTCTGATTACTGATTTAAAAGCTAATTCTTCTTAAGTTTTGAAGCAAAATTGGTTACAATAACGTTTACACGTAAGTACCGCTATGTTTTCGCTTAGGCGTTTTGAACATTCACGTAGCCAAGCGAAAATAGCTGTTGAATACAAAATGGCTGAATGTAAAACAAGCATATAACATGAAAAATAATGGATGATTTCTAGACTCCATCGATCCAAGACTGGCATCGGAAATTTCCACATCTTCAAAGAATATGTCTTTAAAAATAATGAGGTTAAAAGTGCGAAATATTTATAAATAATCAAAGGAACTATATATACTTTTTCATATCTTCAAATTAGGCACATCTTTAGAAATAACGGGGAAAAAAATAGTGAAATATCAACTAGGAATCTATAAACATATTCATAAAATATTTGCAAATATTTTATAAATACGTTTAATAGTTCCCTATTAGCAAGGGATGTGTATATTTTTTCGAATAAAAGTATTTATTATTACTATTTGGAGTTTTTTTTATTTGGCTTATTTTTGTCGACAAAAGCCATCGCAAGTTTGGTTTGTGTTTATAAATGTAGCTCGAGCTACTTTTTTACATTTAATTCCAATAGTTTGTTTTGAAATTTTGATAAATTTAAAATTCAGCTAAAACTTCTGATTGTATCAGAAAATATTCTAAGAATTTTTGATCTTGCATTATAATTATAAAAATACGTTCTCATTCCCTACAATAATTATTCAGACGATATCTAGATTTCATATTGCTGGCATTTGTGTGTGTGTGTGTATCAACGTTTAAATTACAGATAATATTAAAAGTAATCGAAATGAAATGCTTACGGAATAAAATTTTGAATTTCGATTTTTAAAGACAAAAAGTTCTAAATTTTTATTTAGATAGTCTTAGTAAATGCAAATGGTTTCTTAAAACAGAAAAAAGCTATGAAATGTCAATAAAATTATCAGTAAATTTGATATTATTTGAGCATTCATTACGTTTTTATCAAAAAAAGGCACATTTACAATAAAGAGAGAGCGATAATAATAATATAACCCCAAAACAATAATTTGCAAGAGGATTTTAAATACTAGATATCCTTGCTTTTAATTTGCCATTCAACTATGAAAACCGGATACAGTCGTACAATAAAATGTCATGGGTAACAAAAAAAAAAAAAAAAAAAAAAAATGGCAATCCAAAAAAACTGGTTATTATAACAGCTTTTTTTCTGATACCCAAAACATAATTGCTATATTTAAAGGTTCACTACAAATAAAAATATAAGCATTGGAACTTGGCAATATACTTTGACAATGAGCAGAAACTAACTCAACGAACGATCAAATGACGTCATGGAATCTTGAAAAGGAATGAAGCATGTAACAGACACGATCAAAGATTTGTGAACTAAATCAGCCTTATTTTTCAAAAATTTTTTAAATTATTTCTCGCAATTTTCTTCCATTCTATTCTTGAATGAAAAGAATCCATTCATTCTTTACTGAAATAACGACTTTTTATCTACATTTTTAAGTATAAAATTTTTTGTTCGAAATAATATAGTTTGCTATGACTGCTTTGATGAGATAGAAAAATTGGTCTTAATATAATAAAAAATGACTTTCTTGTAAAATATTCTATATCTTGAGTGTTTTTGAACATTAATCTCAGCCCGCATAGCTTTAATTCTATTTTAATAATTCAAATTTTCGATTACAAAGTATGAAATATTGTTTCGCTTACGAATAGAAATCAATCAATCAATCAAAAAGTTTGTAGAATTTTTAGAAATTTTTAAATAATTCCTATTTATCAATGTTGTAAGCATAATTGATCAAGCAGGTTTTTTTTTAAAACTTTTTTATTGAATTTTCTATATAAGCTTCTGGCTACCCAAACTTCACACCAAGAAAAACCAGGGACAGCAAAGCAAAAAATATTAGGCAGATAACATGTTATATAAAAATCAAATGATATAAATAACTTACCATTGTAAAGTGTATATACTGACAAAATCAGTAGTGAATCAGCACCTGGAAATTTTCCTTTACCTAGCTCTGAGTTGGATACTGGCAGTTAAATACAGTCAACTTTCCTATAACGCGGTGAGTGCGTACCACGTTATATGGAAACCGCGCTATAAGAAACTTGGATTTAATCGTACAAACCAGGCTAATCGTAGCGCGTTCTATGGAAACCGCACTATAAGAAACTCAGAATTAGTACAAATCACATCATTCGTACAGCGTTATATGGAGACCAATTTGTTAATTTTGCAACAGACGATATTTTTCCCCGCCCTCTAAACGATTTAAAAAATTGGATTTTATCTTCAAGCGATATAAACTTTCTTTTTAATCTTTTCCTCGTTTCTTTTCTGTTTGAGATGTTGCAAATCTAGGATTAATAAATATACTTAAGTTAATAATAATTATATTAAAAATCTTGGGTTATTATTATATTAGATCAAATGAAGAATATTACTTACAGTATAGTGTAATGTTGTCGAATTATAAACCACAAATTAAGCAGCAAAAAGCTAAGCGAATGGATGGTGCAAACAAAATTTTAGAAAGAATTGGTCACCAACGAGACGTACTGTGAAAGAGCTCTGAGATGACTGAAACCTTTGCCATAAATGTGGCAAAGAGAGAAGCTTGAATGTTTATGTAAGCATATCCAGTTAAAATCATTCATCGGGTGCAAGCAAAGAACTGATGGGACGTTGTTGAACGGAAACCGTGCTGTAAGAGTACCGTGTTATAGGAGGGTTCACTGTATAAGCTGCTTGTTGGGAGTCTTCGTAATTTCGAAATAGTGACCAGACTCCCAATACTTAATCTGCGATGCGCGGTGGTAGCATTCCACTTTAGAATATTGCAACCATGACCTATTTAATGTGCCACAAGCGCCTTTTGGGAACAAGATGGATTTTGGTTAATAAAAACACTTTGAAAGATTAATTCTGAAACTGTTATTTTTTGTGTAGGTGATGGAAAATTCACTCTATGTTTTTTAACTCTCTAAAATGACAAGGTCACAAGGAATCACTTGATTTTTTACTAAATGAAGTACGCTACTCTAACTACTTGAAGGACTACAAATACCTTTTTGAACTAGAGTGGAAAATTCGAATTTAGCAGCAAGTAATTTGAATATAATTGTCTTGCTTTAAGCTGCAACAGGAAGGCATTTTGTTTCGATAACACAAGTTTATACTATACGACTGAATATTGTGGAAATTACTTTCGATTACATCAAATATACAGAATTGTACTTAGTTATTAAAGTTAAGATAAAGAAATGATTCCAAAGAAAAAATTTTAGGAAAAATGTCGCGTTTATTATTTTATCTAGAGTTGAAATTGCTATCTTTTAACTTTTTATAATTAACAATAATGTTATATAAATTTGATAAAAAAAATAATCACCTAAAATTAATAACATAGATCAGCAACAGTAAATGTCCAATTAAATATCCGACGTAATACAATATCAATTGATATCGAATGATTTCCGTACAGTTATTTTAGAACCATTAGCAGTAACAAGAAGAAATTTTTTTCTTTCGTTCATATGGTAAAGTTGACATATATCAACATTTATATTGACAAGAAATCTAGACCTGATGTCCCCTAACTAATGATATGCAGAGCCTGATTTAGGCAGGGGCATATGGGGAAGTTGTTCAGGGTCCCCACATCAAAGGGGTCTCAAACCGAATAAAAATTTTATTTTATGTTGCCACTAGAATAAAATCGTTTGCCATATAAAATAGAATGTTGTTATGAAGCAGAGGGGGCTCCCAAAGAATTTTTTGTCCCGGGACTTAATTAAGCTATGTCGGACCCTGATGATAAGGCGACAACCACTCAGGCCACCAGCTTTTGCCGCTCCTAATGCAAGAATTTAAAAAAGCAAGACTAAATTTAATAACCATCTTCAAAACAGGAAGGACATCAAGTTATTCTCGACTTGCCAATTGAGTATGATAGTTTCCACTCCTGGAATTTGATATGGAATGTTATTACGCGCACGTATCATTTACTTTATCAGTTTTTAAATTCTATTCACAAATTTAGTGTTTAAGATCTTTAATTTTTTCATTAGTATTACAATCTACTTTAAACTGGGTCATTCTAGCAGATTGTATTTCACTACATGAAATAATATCGGCCATTTTATCTGCCATTTCTGATAATTTATTTAAACTGACAAGGGAAATAGGTAGTATGGTTTATACTTGGAAAGGTTGTTGCACCACTATATTTCTCTGTGCCTACACCAAGCTTTGTAGGTTGGAGACCTGTCCACGTTAATATGTGACGTCCAAAGTTTTTCCCTGATGTGGCATGCATGTGGAGAGGAGGGTGCCAGCTCAGGTGTGACCTTGTCACCTGGCCGTGGTTCAAAATTACGAGGCACTTGGTGATGGGCGAGTATTCCAAACCCGTTAACCTTAAGGCACAATTTAGGCTTCGTCCTCACCGCTATGTATGTATGTACCTACAACAGCGTTGGGCTTGACCACATATTTGTAAAGGTAGGCGAATTTTCGAAAAGTTGAATATATTTGAAGTATGTTAAAGATCAAATTTTAAAACAAATTCTCACAAGCACTATCATCAGTTAAAATTTGCATGTTACATTAATTTTTTAGGGTATTTATCACCTAATTCAATATCCTTTGAGTAAAGTAATTTCTTAAATCTAAGTTTTCAATCCGTACAAATTTTGATTTATTTAGAGTTCTCAATAGTTCATAAGCATTATCTCACACACACATGAAGTAAATTTATAATAATATCATTTAGCTGGGATAAGACATAAAAATTTCAATTTGATCAACCACTTTGTGGTATTTAGTAGAATTATACATCCATTTATAAACTGAATATCAACTGTGAAAAGCAGATTTTAAGAATTTATTTCCAAAAATAAAGAATTTGTACAGAAGCATGAGCAATTTCAGTTTCTGGTTTTACTGTTGTCTCTGATATAATCGGAAATTTCTACCCCAGTATCACCAGTGTAGAACTACGCGTGGGGTACGTTGACTCCGGATTATAAAAGTTAATAATCACTTAATTAGTTTCAGCAAAATATATTTAATAATATATAATGCGAATATAAATTATTACTACCTCATGAGTTAAATAGTAGAAGAAGTAAATAATTATAATGACTATTACAAATGTTTTAATACAGAATAATGATAGTGAAAGTATAAGATCCTAATATAATTTACTATAGGTGGCGAATGCCACAACTACTGATAACATTCTGTAATTAATAATTAAGTTTCCTTCAGAAGAAATGTTGTAGATTACCATCAAATTTATTGCAAAATATTCTACGTAGTGTATATTGTATTTCGGATCCTCATCGGGTTTTTCATGTGCTTCAAATTACACACACACATTCTATATTGTCAAATCTTCATTTATGATCATATTTTTTTGTTACATAATATCGTAATTAATCAGTCATGCTGCTGATAACTCTCAATTTATTTATTCAATGTAGAATATTCTAATTTTTCAATAATTTCTTTTCCACTAATAATTTTTATTGACTTTACACATGAATAAGCATTTCTTTAGCATGCAATGAAAGAAATGTAATACCAGGGACAATTTTCAAAAACAAGTAAAACTTTAATAGCTAGATTTTTTTATTTATTAGTTGAAATTTCCAAATCCATCTGCAATATTATTAATTTTCTACTAATTACTATATATTTTATTTTTGAGCAATGTGTTATGGCAAAATCATAAACTAGTAACGTAGACAACTTTACAACTGTTTATGTTTATTAAGAAGTATAATATATATTTAAATTTATGCTATAAAAATGATTCTAAATTTCATGGCAGAATTATTATATAAATGGAATGTTATAAAAAATGTAGTAAATGGTTAAAAGCTCCATTAAAATTAAGCGTCTAAATAATTAATATTTTAATTTAAAAAATAAAAGCCAATTTATTCACAGTTAATTATTTTATTTGCATTAACTTGTTACCATAGCAACATCTTAAACAACTATCAGCAAAACCAAGTATAATCTAAATAGAGAAAAATTGCTGGTAGCTGTCACGAAATTCTATTCTGTTATTTTCTTACCTTCTTTATTATTAAACTTCATTTCTTGCCATTAAAAAGATAAGAAAAATAAGTTTTCGTTCTTTTATTAATTAATGCTTTCCATACCACTTGCCAGAAGCCAAATTTTAAGCAATGCACCGCCTCTCAGATTTCCACAAAAATTGTGGAAAATCGCTAATGAATGTGAAAGTGGTGCTGTGTGTTGGAGTCCACATGGAAGATCCATTTTGTTGCGATATAGTTTATTTAAGGAAGAATTCATGAGTACAAAAAATGATTTTTTCAAAACTGATAATATTTCCAGTTTTGTACGGCAACTAAATTTGTATGGGTTTCGTAAAGTTTATGATCATACTCATAAGCAAGTGTATAAAGCTAATCCAGATTTACACGAATTCTCAAATATCTATTTTCAGCGCGATAGACCAGATTTATTGGATAAAGTGACGAGAAAATTAGGTGCCCTTAGAGACAGAAATGATTTTCTGTTGGAAAATCAACATCCATCATTGGTAAGTTTTTATTATGAAAATTAAAGCATTGTAAAGTATAGGAAACGCAGTTTCATCCCCTACTCATTAATCATCATATATAATGATATCACAAATATTTGGTAAACTTTTCATCATTTAAGAAAAACTAGAATGACTCTTTTTGGACTATTCTTTACGAGAATGTTTACTTATTTCAAGTAAGTAATATTCTATTACCTTTGCAATATTTATAGTAAACTCAACCAACATAAAATGAGATTATATAGGTACATATGTTCTAATTAAAATTTATATAAACATAAAGACTCATATAATTGGTTATTCAGAGAGACAATATCTTTTTATTCTTTTTAATTTATTAGTGATCATTATCCACCGAACGTGTTAGATTTTTTAGTCATTCATTCAAGAACTAATTGATTGAGGAAAGAGCACATTATGGTATATATATATATATATATATATATATATATATATATATATATATATATATATATATATATATATATATATATATATATATATATATATATATATATATTTACATTTACTTTTAAACTTAAAAATATGTAAAATCTTAATTTTATATAACAGGATCCATAATTACAGTTATGCTAAGATCACAATTACTATTTCACCTATATTGATTTTCGGCACCGTTTTTTTTTTATCTTCAAGAAAAGGGCATAAATAAGATTTTTTTAGACAGCAAATGTTTGAGTATGTTAGAATCTATATTTGCACTGCAGCATTGGCTGCTTGGAAATTTATCTTCTTGACTCTCTACATATATATCAAGTATTTAACTCATAGATATATTTTTATTCAAAAATCATAATTGACTAAAGAATTAATTCATGTACCTCGAACAATTAAAAAAAATTGATTACAAATTAATAGTGCGAATACTTACATCTAAACGCATAGTTTCTTTAAGTACAAAAATAATGCAGAAATCTATTAAAAACACTTCTCATTTTAATAGGTATTATTTTTAGATGTTGATTTTTTTATATATATCTGACATGTGTATGCACTAAGTAAAAATGTAGTCAATGTCAAAGCTATTATAAAAGGTATATGATTTAAAATATAATAAACTAGAGCTTAGATGCCTTATAATCCAGAATGCCAAACTCTGAGTTTGGTGATTTTTTGGCGGATTTTCTTGTTTATCTGGCAACCTGGTTTTTATTACGTCATACAAATGGAGACCTACTAAACTTATGTAGAAAATTTTATTTTGGCAACCCTAGTATTTACTGCATCGCAAAATGTCACCTTGGCAATATTTCTTCGTCGCCAAAATAATTCAGAATTTGGCATCCTGCATTATAAAGCATCTGTGCCAATAAATTTAAGTAATATATTAAAAAAGTGAGAAGGAGAGACGAGATAGTTTTCATAAGATCAAGTTGTCGACCAATCCCGCATTGGGTTGTAAAATTGTTTCCCTTGAGTAAAGCAATCAATTCCTCTAAAAATTCCAAATCTATTTTTTATATTTTTTATTGCGTTTCGAAAGTTCTTGTTTTCGCTATCTCTATGTATTGTTATTATTTTCTGTATAATTTTAAAAGAAACATGATTCCGAGATTTAATACATTTGCTTTTAATTATAAAGGCTTCTTAAATTTATGCCATTTTCCGTTATTACTATTTAACAGATAAAAATATTTGTTCGATACTTATTTAAATTAAATTTCAATGAGTGAATTCCGAAACAAATTTGCATAAATAAACGCTCAATATGAAGTGCCTGTTTCTGCCAATTTTTCAATTAATTTCTTATACATTTTCTTATCTTATCATTTTGAGTCTTTACTTTTGACTTGTCAAAAAAATTATCATATAAGTTGTAACATATTTTTTTTATCAATTACAATAAACAAATCTTTTGTTCATTGCTTTCTTAAATAGGAAAGCTTTTCACCGTGAAAAAATGTTTCTCAGAAACGTAATTAAACATCATCACTATTGTTTTCTTGTGTGTACATAAAATACAATTTATTTCCCTTGAAAAAGAGATGAAGACACAGTTTTCAGTTAAGTGGATTCTTTTTTCAAAATTTTAATCCATTTTTCGAAAATAAAACTTACCAAATAATCCTTTTTTCAAATAATTAAAAAATAGACGAAATTCGATTACTTTAACTAGTTTCATACATTAAGACATTTTATTATTTTCTTTAAAATCACAAAAATGAATCTTAAAATCCTAAGCAAAAATATTATGTAAGAGATTTTTTTGTCCCAAAGTACACTGATATAGTGGAAAGTATAAGTGGGGGGTAACATTTGGTTTTTATTTTTTAAACTAAATTTTATAAAAATTCTAGTTTAAAACATCTTTGATTAAAATGATTTGTTTAAGACAAATTTCGTAACAGAAATTAGTGTCAATAAAAAAGGAAAAGTTTTTACTAACATTAGAGTGAAAATTTATTGAAATACAAAACTTTTTGTGCAGAAATTAAATATAAATTTTGAAATTTCGGAAAATAAATTTTTAAAGCTAATAAAAATGATACTTTTTATATAAAAAAAGAAAAATTTCATAAATATATTTAGTATTGAATAAATGAATTTCTTGTTGAATTTTTAGAACATATATGATAATTTTCTTTTGAGAATCCTTGTTAATAAATATTAAAAATCGAATGCAAACTTTTGCCTGAGTTGATACCCAATGTCGGTTTGGCTTGGAATGTTTATCATTCAATGGTAATTTTTTGCACACGGAGACTATACAAACCAGGACCTCTAGTTTACAGAACTATTCGTGTGTGTGTGTGGATTCCGAGCTGCAAACGCTGAAACTCAAGGTGGGATTCGAAGCCACGAGCTGTTGAACTGAAAGCCAGAGCACTAACCATTCGGTTGTAAGCTCGCCTCAACTAATGTCAGAGGATAATAGATAAAATATAGCCAAGGAAGATCCTCATACTTCTTATTAAGAGAAGAATAGTTTCTGGATCTTAAATTGTATTCTTGATCATAATTTTTTCTCTCTTGTATTTGCCTAGTATTCATCTTTTGTTTAGTTTGAGACTTATCAAGTGACTTTAGACCATTTTCCTATTTGAAAATTTTAATAAACAAACGCTTGATTTAAGATTTTTAATAGTTTTTTACATTGACTGTATTTTAATAATACGGAATTTTGAGAACGTTTTTCCAGAATATGTTGGTAAAAACATTTTCCTTAAATAATTGTTATTTTAAAAATTTAATAGCCAAAAGTTCAATATGTTATTTTCAAATTTTAATTATTAAATATTCAAATGTTTTTAACATCTTAACATAAGTTTTTTAGTATTAACTTTAAATTGTCTTGAAAATACATTTAAATTATTTTAAAGATGACATTTGCAAAGTATATTATTTCTAAACGTACTAAATAAATTTTGAATAGTAAAATTTTGCTTAAGATTTTCTTTTAGAAAAATTTTGGTACATAAATTGCATAGGCAAAAAATAAAATAAAATTGATTTTTTACATTCACCGGATAAAAGATCAAAATTTAAGCAAAGTATAACCTGGTAACCGTTTGTCTTATAAGTTTACAGCATGCGAATATAGTCCGCTATCACAACACCAAAATAAATATGGCAAGAGACTATGATGGATGTTCAAATAGTTAACAGTTTTCTCTCATTCATAATTGTATCACATTGTTGTTACAATTAACTACATTTTTAATATCAATATTACGCAAATTATTTGACACGTTTTGTTTTTATTTATCTATAGCATAATTATCCGAATCTTTTGAAAAGGGTAATGATTGCATTTGATGCATTTTATTGGTACTTATTTCAATTGAATATCTATCATAGCCTTCATTAGTAATTGTTGACACAATTACATTGAGAATTACAGTATTCAATGAATTTAATTAAAACTTGTGAAAATTCAGACAGTTCGCCCATAAATATAACTTAATATATATTTTTAATGACGAAAGAATTTGATAGATAAATATAAAAAGCAATTGCATTTATGGCTCTTGAAATAGAGAATACATACTTTATACAGTGAAGATGCATGCTTTTTTTGAGGTACTCTTCACTTAATCAAAATTGTAGACAAATGCTAAAAAAATTATTAGCTTAATTGATCAGCTAGTTACTCCATGAAGTGCAAATAATTATCCATAAAATACCTTTACATTCAAACGTATATTCATTTTGTCACTCATACTATATTCTGTTGATTTTATAACATTGTTTGTTGTAATTTTTTTTAATTTATTAAGGATGGCAGCTTTTTATCATTATATTATATTTTGACATAGAAATCATCTATCAAGTGCCGTTTCGGAAATGCCTGTTTTTGGTCTAAATATGCTAACTCCAGCAACAATAAGATTGTTAAGAAACCGAAAAGTTTAATTAGTTTGACTAGCAGTTATGTTTTGTATACCAGGGCAATTGTGAGACTTATAGTTTAAAATGAATTCCAAACTACTACAAACATCTACGTCAGATGGGGAATCAAATCACCGAACTATATTGAAAGATCGAAAGATACTGTGTTTCAAAATCCATATATATATATATATATATATATATATATATATATATATATATATATATATATATATATATATATATATATATATATATATATATATATATATATATATATATATATATATATATATAAATAATAAATCGGCAATTATTTGGAAAACGTTTTTATGACGATGAAAATTTAGAAATAATATTAATATTGCATGTATAACAAACATTAACATTGTAATAAACGCGCACTAGAATAGACATTAAAAATTTATCGAAATGTGAAAAATTAAGCATTTTTATTATTTCAAAATATTTCTGTACTTTATCTGCCAAATAATTTATTAACAACTGAAATAGCATGTTTTATGAATATTACGAAATTTTTTTTAATACGATAGAAAACAAAATGATGTATATTTCTCACTTCTACATTGTTTTCCAAGACTTTGATGCTTATGTATTATTTTTTAAGAAAGTCGGAGAACTATTCATATATATATATTATGAAAACTAATTAATTTGTTCACATATATTTTATTAAAATGTATAAGTAACCGTTTAAATTGTGTATTTTTAAATAAAAATTGCTTTTAATACGGAATCTCAATTATGGATTTCTTGATATAACTAGGAAGAAGCAGAACATTTTTATGATTCTAAGGAAACTCCAAAAAGCAGTATAAGAGATGAAAACTACAAACCAGACATTTGCAAAGATGAAAATCCATCGGAAGTCAAAGGTCATGGCCACGAAGATTCTTCGACCACCAGAACTGAATCTGATGTCAAAGCATCTGTTAAAACAGAGCCAAAAGTACTGCAGTCAATACCAGGGGTTAATACCAATGCTCCTTTAGAACCAGTGAAGAAAAAGCGAGGTAGAAAACCAGGGAGCAAAAGTACTACCAAACAATCAAAACGAATTTTTTCTAATGCAACAAAATATCCTTTGCCAACACTGAAATACCCTGAAGTGTTCTCAAACCTAATTTATTTTGACTATGATGATGGTTCTGTTTTTTTACGGAACACGAGTCGTGACGTCATGCTGTCCAGCACACTGCCATTTCAAGAGACTCCAGAATATCTTGAGTTAAAAGAGATTTATCAAAGGCAAAATGATTTTCAGCAAACTCGTACAAGTCTATTGTACTCCTCTTTACCAGTGAGCATTCCATGCATCAAATCTGCCAATGCAGTTGACCTTAGGAAAAAATTATTTCCATGATTATTCGTTGTTTTTTAAAATTTGTTACGGATGATATCATTTTCTGTACATTTTTTAAGCAAATAAAAATTAAATTTTTGTTGAGAAATCATTGTGTTTTCTCTATCATATATTTTTTATCACTTTATATCATTTATATTAGCTTAGGAACGTTCACTTTTTATGACTTCAACTAAAATGTTATTTAGAATATAGCTTTCTATTGGATTCATTGGCGCAAAACAAAAATAAGCGTAAGTTATTTTGAGACACTGCAGGATGAAAATATATCAGATATTTTAATAACAGATATATCAGATATTTCAGACGGAAGCATGGATAATTTTTATTTAGGATGTATGAAATACATATAACTTCCCTATTTAAGCTTTCATTTATACAATATTCTAGTTAATACCATTTTCATTAAACGCATTTCAATCAACGAATTCAAAAAATATGATTTTTGCAATTTTTGATTATACAGAATGCCGAGTAAAATCCATTTTCTCCAACAGCTAATAACAAAATGTGTCCACATAATGGATCCCAAAACATTTTAAAAAAGTATAATTATTTGTGGTAAGACACATTTACCGCCGTATTTATATCGATATATATATTCAAGAATTCCTACAGATTTCCAAGAATCAAATAAAAAAATTTCTCGGGAGGTATCGACAAATTCATGTTAAATAATTTTTTATTTTAAAAATTGTTCTTAACCAATTATTCATATAATTATGTATATGCAATATTTTTTAATAATATTTATAAATAATGGAAACAAATAATTGCAAAAACAAATGAGAATATTTTTTACTTAAGTTAGAATTATATTTAATGATTCCTACAAAAGCCTTCAATGAATTTATAGCTATAAAAGAAAAAAATTAATTTAAATAATCAATATTCTTTACTACTGAATTAGACAATGTATAAAATAATGGGAAATTTTAGACTTCTTAAAGATCTTCCTTAGATTTCTATCTATTGATTTATTGAGTATTTCAAGATGTGTATAGCAATCTCTTATTACACATAAATATATTTATTCAAAACAAAATAAATATAACTATTAGGTAAAGTTTCTAAGATATGACTTTTTTCCCAATTATTATTTAATAAAAGCAATTAAAATTTTTTTAGTCTATTTTCAACTTCTTTTAAAACCACACAATTTCACATTTCTTGTTTACTTATACATACACAATATTGCTAGTAAAAAAATGCAAGCTTTCCATGGCTAAAGCTTTCACTTTTAAATCATTATGAATACTGAGAAATAATTGTTGCTTCTCTGAAGCACCAAAGTGAAACATGTTTGATTTTGTAATTAATGTTAATTTACCAGTTCTTTCAGCTTCCTTAACAATTCCTGTTATAAATTTTATAAGTTCATATATGTCATCTTCCAAAAATTTATGAACTGAAAATCAAATGCATCATTTTGATTTTCAGTTCATAAATTTTTTCAATGAGTGCTTTATGCTTTCATTCAGTTATCGGCTACTGACAGCTATATTGCTGACACCTCTTATGGATGTGATCATCAATGATGTGTTTAGCCACTACTGATTGATAATTTAAATATTTTACCATCAAATTTTTATTCAATAGACGCTTGACCATGGGAGAGTAGTAAAAGCACACACACAAATAAACTACTTTCCATAAGTTACAATAGTTTTGTCTGTGTCTATTTCCTGATATATGAGTGTCTATTTGCGAGCAAGTTAAAATAAAAAACATACATTCTATTTTTAATAGGATCAAATTTCTCATCAATGCAATCTTGTAATCTTACAGTCGGTTTTGTGTATAATAATTTAATCTCTTTTACAAGATTACGATATTTTTTTCTTTTCTGAAGCACGCACAAAAGCTTATCTTTGTATATCTTTTCCAAAATCATTGAAAAGACACTTTCCTCCAGGCATATTAAATCATTTATTTCATTGATAAACAAATTCATCCCTTTTCACAAACATTATACGCAATTTTCAGTAAGAAAAATATAGATATTATATTTTAACTCAAAAATTTTATAATTAAATATTGATATATTCACCGAATTTTATACAAAATAAAAAAAAAGAAATAAATAGAAAATGAATAAAAATCGAACCTCTGATCGCACTACATGACAATCTTAATGGTGATCACTTTTCACCTCACTTCACACACATAAAACTAAACATTACATCTGGTCCTCATTGAATTGGTTCATCTTGAAACTTTATTTTAGTAACAGTTATAAATACAACCTAATATCGATTGTGGAATCACCTCATGGTAACAATAAGAGCTAATACTCAACTTGTTTTTCGAACAATTTCATTAAAAATATTTCCTAACAAAAAATAAATGCATCAAAATAAGTAGATTCCAGGAGTAATTCACGATTTTCAAGGAGTCAAATTTCCACAGGCGTTGTGCAAACCTGAATATATATATATATATATATATATATATATATATATATATATATATATATATATATATATATATATATATATATTAGGTTGGTGCGTATGAAATGTCGGATTCTCTTTACATGCGGACGTTTTCCTCCCTGTTTTCGTTATACTTTTGTATTTGGCATAACCTCATTCATACTCGTACTGTCCATTGCCAGAGACTCATTTCAGCAAAATAGGTTTTCTCGAAGGTCTTCCCTTTTTTATTTCTTTTGAGTTTATTGCCGATATGAATTCTGCCGACATTCGCGTCATTTTCTTATATGAGTACAAACTTGGTAATAGTGCTGCAAAAGCTGCATGCAACATAAACCAAGCGTTTGGGGAGAATACGGTTAACGATCGGAAAGTGCAGCGTTGGTTCGAAAAATTTCGGACTGGCGATTTTTCACTGCAAAATGAGCCGCGCGGAAGACCCAAAACGTCTGTGAAGAATGATGACCTGAAGGCTCTAGTGGAAGCGGATCCAGCCGTATCCACGAGGGAACTTGCTATCAGGATGAAAGTTGACCTTACAACGATATTGAGACACCTTTCTGAGATTGGCAAGGTTAAGAAGATGGACAAGTGGGTACCGCACGCACTGACAGAGCGAAATAAGCTGGATCGGTTAAATGTATGCTCATCATTGCAGCATCCACCCTATTCACCGGATCTCTCGCCGACCGATTTTCATTTTTTCAAGCATTTAGAGCTGTTTTTAAGGGGCAAACACTATGAAAATGAAGACAGTCTAAAAAACTCGATATCAGAGTTTATTAATTCTAAAGACCAAAATTTTATTAAGACAGGCATCTACGCTTTAAAATCTCGTTGGGAGAAGTGTATTGAAGCAAATGGAGCATACTTTGATTGAATAAACAGCTTTTGAAGAAAGATATGCAGTTTTATACAATCACTTAAGAATCCGACTTTTCATACGCACCAATATATATATATATATATATATATATATATATATATATATATATATATATATTAATATAGAGAAAATACATATATGAATATAAGGCAATAAATACAATGCTAAAAATATAATGTTGTAACTACAATGCATAATAGGGAATCTAGCCAGCGCAAAAGCAGCTAAAGAAAGATTTGCCTAGATAAATAAGATAAAACATGAAGAAAAGTAAAATCAGAAATATAAAATTGGAAAGATACTAAAGTATATGAAGCAAAAGACAAGAAGGCATAGGGACCATGTCTTCAACAGGAGGGAGATGGTCAGCTATGCAAAAATGAACACTCTTTTCTGACAAGCTCGAAGGACAAATGTCTAAAAATCTTCGAGCAATTCCCCCGAAGAGTGTTCATATAAAAAAGAACTTAATTAAAAATTAGACTAAATATATATGTAGAAAAGATAAATATATATGCAAAAGAATAAAAATACTCACTATAGATGAAAATACATTAGTAGAAAAATACTCACAATAGTAGAAAAATACATACAGTAAAAAAATACATACAGTAGAAAATACAAAATACAAAAGCCAGTAAATCAGATTGAATTTATATATGAGAATAGTAGGAAGTTGCCAAAAGTAAATTTGAAATTAGAATGAAGAAATATTGCCAGAAGTAATTAAATTCAAAAAGTTAAAGTGGTTTACAAAGTTAAAGCGTATTAAAGGGGATTTAAGTTTTAGTTATGTATAAAATAAAGTGTATATATGTAGGTATTTTCAGGATTCTTGTAAGAACTTCAATGCTTGGGTGGCCCTTCTGTAGTTATAAAAACTACGCATTACTTCAATCTTACAAGCGATTCCCTACTTCCTACATATTTTAAAATAAAATTAATTGGAATATTGTTATTTTTTAGGTGAGCTATTAAGCGTTTAATTTGATTTTTAGTATATTCATAATTGTTACAGATTATATAAATGCGATTAAGCTTATTAATTATAATGTTTCTGTATATTTTTAAAGAAATATTGGAGTTCCAAGAAATTAACTTATTAACATGAAAATTAAACTGTTTAGTTTTGTCGAAAATGTCTATATATGTAGTGGAATTATCAATAGTGATAAATAAATCCAGAAATTCTGTTTTAGTTTCACATAAATTAGTTTTAATTAGAGAAAGTTCTTCAGGGTAAATAGTTTTAGAAATATCTTCAAATTTTAAATTGTTGAAAATAATGAAATCATCTATGTATCGAAAAGCAAAAGGATATTGATAAAAGAAGTTTTTTTCAAAATAATGTAAAAATAAATTTGCTAGTGTGCTAGAAAAGTTGGATCCCTGTGGAATACCACAATTTTGAATAAAAATATTTTCACCGTTAAATATAAAATTATTATAAATACACATTTTAACTAAATTATTCCAGTAATCAAAATTAATATTTAATAAGTTTCTATAGTCCTGATAATAAAGGTGTAGTACATCGTTTAATTTATCTATGGGAATACTAGTAAAAAGGTCTTTAAAGTCAAAAGAATTAATACAATAAATATAATTTTTCGATAAAAAATCCAAAACAGGCCTATTATTATTAATGATCCAAGTGCTAAATTTCTTAATATTATATTAGACAATATTGTTAAATCAGAAGCCAGTTCGACGACGTTTGCAGCAGCATGGATTGTCTGCACGGCGACCATGGCCTCGGCTACCATTGATGCTGCGTCGCAGACAGGAGCGCCTTCAATGGTGTGATCAGCGACGAACCTGGACGCGGGAATGGCATCACGTCATCTTTACAGATGAATCTCGGTTCTGTATACAGGACCATGATGGCAGCATCCATGTTTGGAGGAATCGTGGAGAACATGCATTGCCAGCTTGCATTGGACATCGTTATACTGGCCCATCTGCTGGAGTGATGGTATGGGGTGCCATTGGATACACGTCTCGATCACCTCTTGTTCGCATTACCGGCACTTTGAACAGCAACCGTTACATTTCCAATGCGTTAAGGCCCGTGGCTCTGCCCTATCTTCGAGGCCTCCCTAATACTTTGTTTCAACAGGATAATGCACGACCGCATGTTGCCCGTACTGTTCTGAACTTCCTTGATACAGAACAGGTTCAACTGTTCCCTGGCCAGCACGTTCTCCTGATCTGTCACCAATTGAAAACGTGTGGTCAATGGTTGCCGAGCGATTGGCACGCCATCACTCACCATCCACTACTGTCGATGAACTGTGGTATAGTGTTGAAACTGCATGGACTGAGATCCCCGAACATGCCATACAATCTCTGTTTGACTCCATGCCTAGGCGGATAAACGCTGTTATTGCAGCCAGAGGTGGCTGCTCTGGGTACTGATTTCTCAAGATCTATACATCCTAATTTCCTGTAAATCTAATCACTTGTTCTTTCCACTATAATGTATGTGTCCAGTAAATACCGTTCTGTTATTTGCATTCCTTCTTGGTGTACGAATTTTAATGGCCAGTATGTATGTATGTATGTATGTATATATATATATATATATATATATATATATATATATATATATATATATATGTGTGTGTGTGTGTGTGTGTGTGTATACATATATATTGCCTACTTTCAAAAAATATTAATTTCTTAAAAGATTCTGAAAAATACAATTCATAAACTTAATATTTTAGTTACTTTGTGATTTTCCCCAAATATTAATCAATCAGTTTGTCATCAATAAAACTAATATGTTTGAAAATAATCTACTTTATTCCCCCCAATCTCATGATAATTTTACTCTTAATTAAGATATTGTAGACACAATAGAACGTTCGCTGCAAATAAAACTTCGATTGGGTTTCACAAGTCATTTTTTGAGCCTTATAAATTGACATGAAATATGTACTAAGTACTGTTTTCCATTTTTAAAGGCTTGAAAAGCAGTTATAAGATGAATAGTTTCTGTAAATGATATCTTAAAAAGTAAAATTAAAATATGAATTTATTTTTTATTATTATTTTAAATACCTAATGATTAACAAATTTAATATTTTCAGGAATTTTTGTTCATAATTAATGACTAACGATGCAATCACTCTGCTATACCGCATATAATCTTTCGAAAAAATTACATAAGTTAAAAGATTTTCCCAGATTTAATTCATTAAATTTTTTCACTCACATTAGAATTCTTTAAATGTTATTCTTAGTCTAATTTTCAATATTATGCAACTGTTTATTGAATGTTTTTGTTTTCAATATCGACCTCAAATTAAATTTATAGTGTAGGGAAATCAATCTTCATAATTTGTACATGCTTTAGTTTTCCACCATTGTTTCAAAATCCAAATTTATCCCTGCTTTATATGTGTATACATATACATTTATATATGAAATAATTTTTGGGTCCCAAAAAATGTTTATTCTTTGTGAATTGAATAAAAATTAAAAATTTGAATATAGGAGAATCAAAATTCCATATTAGAAATATCTTTCCGACAGGTAAGTTTTAAATTAAAAATAAAACATTGCTTTCATGTACAAAGCAAAATATCAAAGATTGTTTAAATAACCTACTGTTTGCTTTTCATTTTACTTATGATTTTTTTTAGATTTTTATTTATTTATTTCCAACTATCTTTTTTATTTATGTCCAAATTTTGCATCCAGTAATTCACTAAGGATTGACATGCATTTGGTTGTCACTCAACTGTCCTTTTTTGCATACAAGGGCTAATTAGACAGGGACCTATTTGTCTTGAAGGGATCCCTTTTTCACAACCCACTTATCACATTTATATTTGTGCTGCACATTATTATTTGTGTATATATATATTCATGAAAGTAATAACATAATTCTTTGCATATTCTAATCTTTCACTATTAATGGAATATAATTATTTTTTTCATTAACATCCATAGGATTTAGTGCCATCGTTTTGCATTATGAGCAGAAAATATAACTCAAAAATTTCCTCAAGTTTATAGAACTTTTCGCGATTTTTATGTTAATACTTTCTTAAAAATGACATAGTTGGAATAAAATGAAACATGTCTAATTAAATGTAAAAGCAAATTAATAAATGTGATTTCAAAACAATTAAACAAAGAGCCTTTAAAGAATTCATAAATTGATGCTGCAAAGAGAATTATATTGTTATGCATGTGTAATAATCTAACTTATTTCCCAAAAATTTGGTTTAGAAATATTTTTATTGGGATTTAAACATTAAAATTTGAAATGGAACATGTGTGTGTTTAGTTAAATATATAAATGTAATTTCTCTGCGAAAAATATATAAACTTTTTAGTCACCACCTCATAAAGTAACTAAAGGCAATTTATATATTTGATAACATTCTTTCCCAAGTTTAATCCTCTAATAATAATTTTTTAAATGAGAAATTTTACGCAAAAAATGTTAAAACATTTGTCAACATAGATGATTTAATTCATTGAATGAATGATGTAGATTGCTTTTTTAATTGGATTCTTTAAAACATACAAGTTTACTTGATTAAATTCATTGATTTTTCTAAGTACAATTTTCGTATATTTATACTGTAAGTATACTGCGAGAAATTTATACATTTTTTCCCAACAGGAGCCAAGCATTTAGGATTAAAAAAAGGCATGAACCAGATTTGATGGACAATTTAAAGAAATAAAACTTTTTGAAGAGGATTTTTGAATATCACATCAGAAACCCTATTTTATTTTTCACTATTATAACATTGCTCTAATCTATAAATTAAAATAAAACTTTATTTAATCACCATTAAATTTCATTTTATTCAATTATTGATGTTTTAAAATTAATCTCAAAACATTAGTCATGTCATTTTAATAACTATGACATTTTAACTTGACTTAAAAAATAGTGTCAAATTAAATGTATACTTTTATGCACTCAAATGATGAACAATAAGTTTTCATCACACAAATCTCTTTTTTCAACAATTTGTTTTTTAGGAAATAAATTCATGTCATAAAAAATTATAAGCCAAATAAGATTTGCCCAAAGCTAATAACAAAAGCTTTCTCTAGAATATAACCATTTAATAAATGTATAAATGCAAGTCGATTCTAAATCATATGTACCAAATTCCAATAATGTATTATAAATACAACATATATCAGTGGCTGAAAGATATATTATTAGAATAATATTCCTGTTGAGCAAATTTTCAAAGGTCTGATTTTGTCTAATTAAGAATGCAATCAAATAAGAAACTAATTATAAAATCAATTATCATGCAATGGATTCACAACCATGCAGTGATTCATAGGAATAAGTATTACTGAATCAGGGTTTAGCTGCACTGAATGGAGACAGACTTTATGATGCACACTTTAAAATTTATTATGACTTTATAAATCCTCATTTGAGATGAACTGATAAGTGAAAGAGATTCAGACAACCATAGAACATATGTCAATTTAAGCCAACAATTACAAAAAAAGATTTGGCAAAACATGCAAGATAAAAGTTTGTGGAGACTCAAACTTTCCTTATAATGAGAAGAAATTTTGGAACAAATTAGAAATCATAACAAATTATTTTTTTCATACAGGCACGTTAATAGTTTTTGAAGCAAAGCAATTGACTTTCTTGGAATAGCAATCATGCAGATTACCTAGCAATTGAATAAACTATTGTTTCCAATATCTAGCTGAATTTTTGCCTTTTTTGGAAATCACAAATAACAAAAATGTAGAGAGTAAAAAAGTAGGAATAAAAATAGACTATTCTTGAGAAATTAATATAGTGCATGAATCAAGGTTGGTAGAATTAGTTAATAATGTAGACAAAAAATAAAAACAAGTGTTTTTAATGCACAGTAATTTTCATCTTCTTAAATAAAATTTTAAAAATGAACAAAACATGAATGATTTATTGAGACTGAAGTGTTTTTTACTTCTTCAATTATTTAAAAGTTAATTTTTGTATACAAGTTTTCATTATAACCTTATGCTTAAAGAATTAATCTAAAATCTATTGATGTATCTATGTAATTTCATAGCATTAAGAGTACACAATCTTTCTTTTAGAATATCAAAATTATATATTCAGTGGAACAAGTGTGAAATACTGTTTAGAATTAGGTTTCCTCAGTAAGACAGTGTATCTTTTCAGTGGTGTTAAAAGAAAAATGAGAGATAATATGAAATGTTTTTTTATTGATTGATATCATATAAATTGGAACAAAAGTAAAATGAGATGAATGATCAAATGAAATTGCAATAAAATTATCCTAATTTTGAAGTTAACAATTTATAAAAATTTATCGCTCGGTTGATGTAACTAATTCGAACCATTGTCGTAGAGCTTCTCCTAAAACCATTGGCAACGCAGAAATTTCTCTAAGAATAATGTAAAATGGGAAAGGAAAATCTTCAATGTAAGACTTGAACATAACCTAAAATACATAAATATTTAGATTATATAAATATTAACAATAATCAATAGCTTTAAATTTATAAAATTTAAAAAAGTAATTTCATATAATTTTAATATTGTATTTTCCAAGCTCATTTGCATACAGTTAAGATTATTACAGTTTAAGTAAAAATAAATACAGGAATTGCAGTCAGAGAAATAAAAAATACTATATACAACAACATGAAAATAATTTGCATTTTTAATATATCACAACTCTTGTGTATAATGAAAATAAGCAAAAATGCCAAAAAATATACCTGTTATCAATGCAAATCGGCTGTATATTAAAGTAAATATTTTAAAGTTTCATTACTTATATTCTCAACTTATTTTGTTACAGGAATTATTATTCTAGCATGTTGGTTTTACTACAGATAAACAATAGGTAAAATGAACCAAATATTGTTTGTTTTAAAATAATAATATTTATTAAAAATTTAATTAAAATATAAAATACATTTGATGTAAGTTATTATTTATAATTGTATATTTTATTACTTGAGAAAAATTCTGTAAATAATATTCATAAATTTACAGTTTATTAATTTTATTTATTTTTTAGTTTTTCAAAACAATAAATTTTACATGAAAACACTTACCCCATCTTTTCCAAATTCAATTGATTTTACATCTAATATGGAATCCTAAAAATAAGAAAATATATAATTTCATAAGAAAATGATAAAACTATAATTCTTGAACTTTGTGTATGATATTAAAAATAATTAATAGCTATTAGGAAAAGTATGAAAGATGAATGAGGAAATAATATTTAAATTACAAAGATTAAGTAACACAACTATAAGAAAATGAAATGCATAAAATCAGTTTAAAGAATTATAAATATTTCAGAAAAAATTTGTCATTTCTAAATTATGATATTAAAAATAATATAATAGTAAAAATACTTTTTGTAATTTAAATATTATTTCCTCAATACTTTTTAAAAATATTTTTAATGTTTTAAAAATGTTACTAAAAAGTGAATAAATTCAGAAAATGTTTGGGTTCTGTTAGTTAGGAATATGATTACTTAATATCTGAAGCATCATTAACATAAAATAACCAACTGGCTGAGAAATGTTGAGGGAAAAACACAAAAACAATCTAGATACAATGTCATTCGTTAGAGGTTTAAGATGCTGTAAGTAGTAATCCCAAAGTGTACATCACCATTACAGAAAACAAAGCAAAGTGAAAATATTTTCTTCTCTCATAAATAAGAAATACTTATAAGAGTATAAATAATTGTAAGGAAAAGGCCTCAGGATTAGGATATAATATAGCACAAGTAAATATCTGACCAAACAATAAAAACTGCTTTAGGAAATTTATAGTAATTGTTGCTTTGTTTAAAAAATAGATAATAAAAATAAGAATCCATAATTGAATAAAGTAAAGGTGTCTTTAAAAGAAAATTAGCTGAGTTCAAAAAGAGAGGAATAGATACTATAGTCAATATATTAAGCTTCAAGATCTCTGGGAAGTAAATAAATTGTCGCCATATGGTGAGATATATAATATCTTGATTTGTTTAACCCTGATGCTATTATTTATTATATTTAAAAATAATAACAGTTGCTCATTTTTTGATAGAATTGCATGTAATTTTCATGGATTTTAAACATTTTTAATGCTTTCAGAAATTTCTAAAATATATAAATTGTACAATTTACAGACCACTATAGATATTTCAACATTTTGACACATAAAATGTTTAGATGCAAAACTGACTCAACATAACGATGTTTCTATTAATTATAAATGTGTTTAATTATGTATTATATAAAAATTAATAATGTATTAACAAGAGTAATACAAATCAAATGAAGACAAAAAATTATTATGTACATAGTTATATTTTTCATTAATTCACTCATTTGATTATGAGTGGTTTATTATAGCATAAGTCAGGTTTGTGCATTTTGAGACTGATAGATAGCAGTTGTATTTTGTTTTATTAAGTCAGGATTGTAGCCTTTAACTCTATTATTTATAAAATTTAATATTGAATGATCAAGGTAACTCTAAAGAATGAATGCATTAAGTTGTATATTATTTTTGAATTTTTTTGAGTTTAATAATAATTTTGAATTTAATAATATTTTTGAAATTAAAATTTAAACTCAGAAAACAAAATAGAAATAATGGGTACTTATAGTTATTTACTTAGAAAATCTGAAACAATTTATGAAAACTGTAGAATAACACAATCAAAATAGATATGTCTACTTATAAGGTTTCCTAGAATACATAAATAGAAAATCCTTTCTAAGATAAACACAATACACAATTGACATCCAAATTTCATAATGAATTAAATAATGTAAATTAATCTAATTAGCCAAGGTCAAGAGATTAAATCATGTCTCACTGCAGGCATTTCTTAAATTAGCAGATGATTCTAATGTAGAACATTCGGGAAATATGAGGTCATTAACAATCAAGCTTAAATAAATTTCATTATTTGCAAAAAGAAAATTTGCACAATAATTTGATGTTTATATCACGAGAAGGAGTTAAGTCTATATGTCTATCCACAAATTGTAATTAGTTAATTTTATATGTTTATCCAAATATCTGATAAATAAAATATTTAAATTTTTAATTAATATAAAAACCAAACTATGAAAATTTTATAAAATTTAATTTTTATTTTAATATAAAATTTAATATTTTATAAAATAGTTAAAAAACACCAGTTACTTTGAGAAACTGATTGAAGTTCTGGGGACAATGGCTCCCTTCTTCTATAAATGCGGGAATTTTGAAAATTTGTCAGCCTTTCATCATTTTAGTGGCCAATAAAACTGAGTACAAGACATGCTTGGGAATTAAACACTGGCTGTTTTATGTTACACTGACTACCTAACTGGGACATATATTTTGCACTCAAGGGCTGAAAATTAAAAAATAGATATAGGCACTGTAAGCCTTGACCCCATGGAAACTGCCATGCTACTGAATTTAGTTTAGTTTGAAAAACATTTGGATGCTCATATGCTGTGAAAACTTTTTGATGTGCTCATAAACTTTTGGATATAAAAATGCTCATATTCCTATGAAAATTTTTTTCAATTACCATATTATTTGCAAACTTTACAAATATAAAGATTATAGAGCTGCATTCAACATCTCAGTTAAAATGTTCCAAAAGTATTTTAAACAGAATTCTAAAAAATATACTTTTACTATTTTATTGTTATTTAAAAATATCCACAACGTGAAAAAATTATTTTTGGCAGTTTAAGAAAG
Source organism: Latrodectus hesperus (assembly GCA_037975125.1). NCBI lineage: Eukaryota > Metazoa > Arthropoda > Arachnida > Araneae > Theridiidae > Latrodectus > Latrodectus hesperus. The sequence goes on from CM075855.1 coordinate 36,954,992, forward strand.
GAAAAACATAAGGACCAGAATATTTAAAAACCCAATCAAAAATGCAACAATTTAACTAAAGCTTCAAGTTTTCTCCAAATGTCATAACAGAAGAACATTTTAAATGGAGTTAAAAAATATTAATTCTGTTCTGTTTTTTATTTCATTAACTAAAAAAGTTTCCAATTTTAAATAAAATATGTACAATTTATTAATTTTCTAGTTGCTTTTTGTTAGTTTTATATAGATGTGATGAGTATAATTTGATGTATTATTACATTACATTTCCATAAATTTGATATATTTTGAAAGATAAAAATTGAAATTACCTTATTTAAAGGACTATCAATAATGATAAAAACCATAAAAATGTTGTTATCTATGCATTTTCTGATAGCTAGTTGTACTTCACTTTTTCCTAGGCTGTAAATACCTCTTCCATCAGACAGAATTACCAGAAGTTGTGCAGTTTCTTTACATAAATGAGCACCAGTGTTTCTTGCCTGCACCATTGCACTTGTTGTATACTGAAGCAGCTTAGCGATGTCAGTCTTTTTCTGAACGAACGTTAATTGCTGAAATATTTTGGCCCCAGCATTTATATCAAACACTTCTTTAAATCCTAGTAACAGTTCCACCTTTTCACCAAAACTGACAACACCAAGTTCTCCAGCTTCTAAAAGACTTAAAGACTGACCAAGGACAGACAATGCTTCCAAAGTCAGTTGTTTGGAATGACTGTCTGCCATGCTTGAAGAATCATCTACAGCAAGCATTATTTGGTACTGTCTTTTACTTGGTTTTGTTCTTCGAAGCCAAATCTTATCTTTGCGAAATTGACTAGCAATATATGGAATGATCTAATATAGGAGAAAGAAATTCCATTAATAAATGAAAACCAATACATATCAGAAATTTTAAACTTAACATTACACGGTGTAAAATTTTCTTAGGGTAAAAATAAATTTAAAGTTATAGATTTTTTAAAAAAAGATTAATAGATTAAATTGAAAAACATTATCTCTAAAGTAACACTTTTGAAAAGAATTAAAAAAAATTCTTTTTAAAAATATTACTTAAGAAAACAAGCATAATATTAAAATATTTATAAGTATAAATCAGATAACATGAAATTATTTTTTGAATGTTAACTTCAACCACAAATTTAACTTATCATAAAATCTATAATAAGAAAGCAATTAATTTTAAAAATAGGTAAAAATCAGCATAACATAAAAGAAACATTTGAAATTTTAATACGAACAACTCTTGCTTTTAATGTTAAAAAAATGATTCATTACTTTCCTTAATTAATGGCAGTACATGAATTTTGAGTCATACATCAATAATAAATATGGCACAGATTAGTAAACAATGAATAAAAATGTACAGCTCAAACTAAAACTCAAAATAATATTAAAAGTAAAAATATTTGAACTTTTTTTAATCCAAATATTTTTTAAAAATAAAAAAAATGGTAATTTATAAAATGACTACAATAATAGATATATTTTTTAAAAATTCTTCTAAAAATGAAAAATCAAGTAAATAATGAAAATGAATTCTTATTTATAAAATCAAATGCATCATACTTACTTTTCGCATATTTAAACGTTTACCAGTTCGATAGTCTCCTTTAAGTTTAGCCATTTTTGTTGGTTCAAGCACAAGTCTTAGTTGCTCACACAATTCATGAGCTAGACCAGAACAAAGTCTATCATATTTTTCCCATTGACACGTAGCATTAAGTGTATTGTCCCAATTGCCAGAGTGGTTAAACAAGTCTAAGTCTTTTTCCATTTTCAACCGTTGTTCCTGAATTTCTCTTTTTGACATAGATGCCCATAACTGGTGTTGTGTATACAAGTTTGATTCAAGGCCTCTTGGGACAGTCTGCGTTTCTACTATTTCTCCCTCTGGGATGTTCACTTGTTCATCTCCTTGATTTGGGTTACCTATATATTATTATAAATATAAAAATCAATACATTTTTCATTTAAAAAACAAAACACATTTAGGTGGATATAGCAGAATCCTCATAATTTATTATATTTTATCCTACTTCCTCTTTAAAATTTTCATTATAAATTATTTCTCATACTTAATTTTAAAATATTTAAAGGTGTGTAAAAATATAACTGAAATATTTTGAAAGATTTCAAAATAAACAAAAATAACTCCTTTTGACAGGAATAATTTTTCTGATATTTTCCAAAATAGTTTTAAGAAAATATATTCAGAATTACAATTTCATTAAATAGTAAAATTTAATAATGATCATTTCCAATATAGTTATGTCATGCATCAGCATCTGTTACTTTTAACATTTCATTAAATAGTAAAATATTAAAAGTAACAGATACTGATGCATATCAATAATATATTAAAAATGATCTTTACTAATAAATTTTTTATTTTAATTTATTGTAAATGAATTTAAATATTCTCAATTGCATAAAAGACTAGAGTTTGAAACACAATTTAAAATGCATCATTTAAATATTTGGTTCTAAGCTATATATTGATATATCAAACAGTTAAGAAGACATTGAGTAATTTTTATTCATAATTACACATAAGAAAATGAGTAAAAGCATACAGTGCCAAATTTCAAACCGAAATAAATACATTGAGAAATACACTTTGTGTACAAGAAATTAAAATGCAAATTTGCATTCAAATTTTAATTAGATACTGTTAGCCATTTTTAGCAATTTACTAATTTGACTCTTAAAAAGACAGCTTTGACTACAACACAAAAACTGGTAAAGCTCATTTTGAGCTAAGTACAAGAAGGTCTGCTGGCATAAACGTAAACCACAAAAACCAGATTTCTTAATCACAAATACATGGCTAAAATGCAATTTAATTATTTGTTTTCCAGTATGTTTCTCACTAATGATTATAATGTAATTATGCTACAGCTATTCACACTAGACCCTCATATTATGATATGAAATTAAAAAATTATTAAACAATGAATGATGGCCTAAAAGGCACACATATATTGTTTTTGCTTATCCCCATTGGCTTGGACTAAAGTCCAAGAGACCATGTCACACAATTAAAACAAAAACAATATATCTCTCATTCAACTGTTGCCTCACAGAGTACGTATTGGCCAAAAACACACACAAGGAGTGGAACTTAGAAATACTCAGTTTGATAGAAGAGGCAGTGGGAATTTGCTACTTACACTAGAAAGGAGCACACATGTAGTGGCAAGGAAAATAAAAAAAGTAAGCTCTATATACAGATGATTAAATTCCTCAAGGTAGAGATGTTATGTTCAAGATAATTAAGATGTTACACTACAGTTGTACTGATCACTATCCAAGTTGCATTATGCATCAGAATAGAAGGAAATAGATCTGACCACAGTCACTGCTGAAATTGATAGCAATGACTTCTTATGGACCTATTATGGTGCATTTCAATTTCTTACATGAACATTTAGCAAAAGCGGTAAACCAGGTAGTTTCTTGGTTTCATCTCATGTGACAGCCTGCTAAATTTTTGATGAATGTAATGATCCAAACACGTGTTTGTTAATCAATGGTCACTTTTTGCCCATAAAGGCTAATAAGAGCATGTTCTACAGTTTAAAGTGTCTTCAAGAACATTACAAATATTCAAACTAGAAGTGAGAATTCATAAACTGAAGCCAGCTATTAGATAAAAGTAATCAGAATTATACTAAAGAAAATGCTCATATTTCTAAATAATTTAAAGCCTGATATAATAAAATAATAGGTACAATACACAGGCATGATTCATAAGATGCAATATATGGTTGTCCATTCAGGTCACATAGTGAGTTCCAGAAAGCAGTGTAGCAAATAATGAAACAACTTCTTGAGGAAATGAGTATCATCTCATCAATTCTTGATGAAATGAAATTCTTTCTCTATGAGGAACTTGAAGCTGAACATTTGACATCAAAAGAGCATTATCATGAGAGAAATGAGTGAAACCAATATAGGAGACAATTGTTTCCTTTTAATTTATATAGAGCATAAATCACCATTTGAAAGTGAGTACAAAATCAAAATTAAAAAGGAACTTATAGGTAAAATATGAAATGCCTTATTAATTTAAAAATATTAGTTTCACAAATTTAGGAGTCATAAAAAATTATTAAAATCAGCAGTCCCAATTTCAAATTTTCAAAAGTAAAAAAATTAAAAATAATTTATAGAATAGAATTTTTGAAGTTAGTAATTTTCAATAGCATTTCATATAACTTACATTGAATATTGAACAGCAGATTGTTACTATGTATTTAAGTTACACAGATTATGAAAACTTTAATAAAGCATATGCACACAAAAATTATAATCTCAAATTAAAAGATTAAAAAAATATAACTTGCATGTGACGACACAGAGTTTTTTTACAATACTAACATTTGTATTGAAAACTACAATCATATAAAATCTATTAGGGTTGGTACACTATTAAATATTGGAATTAAAAACACAATAGTAATTTAAGAAATAACTAACAACAAATTCAGAGATTGATGACATATTATAAAATTTTTTTTATATTTACTGAAAATAATACAGGAAATATAATTGCAAATGAAATGAGAAAGGACATTTAATAAAAAATATCTGCAAATTAATTAAAATACTAACTCCTGTTTCCTGGTTTTTGCTGTCGTGATTTATGATATGCATCTCCTTGAGGTTTATCCACAATATCTTCATCATCACTACTGGATATATCAATTACTTCTTGATCACTGTCAGACTGATTTTCACCTTCATCATTAACTGGTTTGATAGCTGCTTGCTCTTTTGTAGCTATGTCTACAGACTGAGTAACACCCTCTTCCTCTTTCAATACATGTTCATAAACATCTGCTTCTTCATTCTTATTACTTTCATCTCCCAATGACTTTTGTTGACTTTGTTTATCAACAACAGGTCTATGTTTAACAAATTCTTCATTAGCCCCCTCATCTACAGTTCGATTTTCCGCAGGTTTTGACTTTTGCTTGTGAATTTGATCTTGAGCACTTCTCTGTTTGACAGAAGAGGGTTGTTTTCCTTCATGTGCCGCTCCTAGAAGTAAATTAGAATTGATAGTAAAAATTGATTTTAATATGAAGTACATTATGAATACAAAATGCAATTAATTGTACATATATAATTACCACAAAAAATCAGTATGACAGTATTTATAGAGTATGCAAATCATAAATGGAAATGTAGAGAGAATATACATTTCTTTTATTAATTAAAATTACCTACCTTGATCAAGAGCATTTTTTATGTCAGTGTCCCCTTCTTTATGTTGTTCATCTGATTGTGGAGCAGCACTTTCCCAATCCATTTCACTTGATTTTGTAAGATCATTGGAATTTTTATTTAAATCTGTAGATGCTAATGCTTGATCTTCTGTAGTTGGTGTATCAGTGGGAAATCTCCTGTCTGAAATGAAGAAATAAAGACAAAGTTAATATAAATTCAAAAATACAATAATTATAACATAATGAAGACTACAAAATGCTTGGTCAAAACAAATTCACACACTATAAAAGACTTTATAATGTTGTATCAATTAACTTTAATAGCTTAATTTTCTTTAAGAAAAAAATGTGTTAAAACATTAAAAAAAAAAATGTGATATTTCCTAATTTTGACTCAATTTATCACAAAGAATCTAGTCAAATCAAAACAATTATTAATCAAAATACACACACTGGTAAATAAATCAGAAAAGCAAAGATCAATATATTTTTGGATCATCTTCTTCATAACAGTTCCTATTCATTTGGACATCAATTCTACATGTTACTGGGACACATTTATGTCTACAGAATACAATGCATTATCTATGCAGCTTCAAAGATCTTGTAAACTATATGGAAGAGGAGAATACTATCAAATGCATCTTTCTACCATATCTCCACAATTTTTTTTATGAGAATAAGACGAAGTTCTACAATGGCCAGGGCAGAAGATGAATGTCAAATTGATATTTAGTAACACAATTTTAAAGACATCTGGTATGATGTATAGTTGCAATATTGTCCATGAAGTATCCAACATCAAAGTAAAAATACTGTATTACAGGGTGCACTTGATCTGGCAGTGTATGTTCATGCATTTACACCCATGGAATGCCACACATTTCTGAACGCACTTTTCCACATTATCTCCAACATTTTTTATGGCACTAAGACACAAACTTTGCAATTGCCAGGAATGATGATAGATGTTAAATTCAGCAAGCACTTGCAGCATTTCTGATACAATGCATATTTGCATTATCAACCATGTGAAGAAGTAAAACCATCATCATAGTAAAAATGCAATATTACAGAGTGTAACTGATCTGCTAGTTTATTTAGAAATTAAATTGCTGTTTATTTGCCCTTGAGGAATACCAGGGTATGATTTCTATGCCACCAGATGTAGCATAATGTGAATAAGGCAAAATGGCTTCACATGAGGTTTTCAATGTCATTCATGAATGTAAAATAAGATATACATCCTGATACATAATAACCTGATACATCAGACCACTTGGGTTATTTCCAGCCCTCAGATGCCAAGCATATTTTTTTCCTAGAAAAACTGCAAGCTGAATTTTAGGCAGAAATGAGTATCCATAAGCATCCAACTATGCATTCCTATATTCTAGGTATGGTTCAAGTTGAAATCTGTTGGGAAGAATCTTAGCTCATAAATTTTGTCATTTGAAGTATAGTAAAGTCCCTGTTCTACAGTACAATTTGTCAATCATGCACTTGGAAAACTGAACTTGAATCACAATAATATTTTCTGGACAAAAACAACTGTGTGCTGATTCTAACTTTTGATATGGCTGCTTTAGAGAACCCAGTGAAGCTTCTGTTTCTGAAATCATGGGCCCTGGTAAATATGCATCAATAAAAAGAAATTTTGAAATGGCTAAATATTGCCATGTTTCCCATTTTACTTTATTCATCATGAGATGTCTTCTTACACCTTATTTAAGACAGCATTCTAATGATATGTAACCCACATGATAATATTTTCTTTGTATATTTTATCCATAGTAATTAAATGTAATCACAATAAAAATCTTAATTTTCTAATTATTTGGCCAGTGTGTTTATAACAAATATCATAAAGAGAATTATCAACTTTATCTTTAATAGTTAAATGCAATATCAAAAATGTTAATGTGATATCAAAAAATATTGAAAGTTTAAATTAATTATTCAAATTTTTGATATTTTTTAACATTACATTAAAACAAATTTTGGAATCAAGTAAAGCAAATAAGTAATTTACAAATTTTCAGATAAACACATTTGAATACAACATTTAACAATATTGATAACAATAATAATTTAACTAATTCAAATTAGTAAGTAACTAACACAACACACAGCTTTTTGATCATAAACAAAATGTCAACTTTTGAATATAAATAAAATTAAAAAGAATTCTTATTATTTTTCCAAGAAACCAATGAATGAATAATTTTAGATAACACAAAATAAAACTCAAAATTATATATAAAAAAATCTTTAATTTTTATATATTTATATCATACATATACATCAATTAAAGAGATATATAATGAATCGGACAGCATTGCAATTTCCTTACATTTTTACAATTAATTTATATACCTATTATTTTTACATTTAAGTAATTATGAATTTAACAACAAAAAGCATAAAAATACTTATTAGATGAAAAGAAATAGAATATGAATAATAGTTTTTCAATATATACCCTCAGTTGATTCTTCTATGTCATCATTTTCTTCATTATAAGGCTCTGTTGAATTAGTCTTTTCAGTATTCTCATCAATATCTTGCCCTTCATTTTGGTTGGTAATATCACCCTCGTCTTCTGACATTTGTGCCTCATTATCAGAAGAAGCTTCATCTTAAATAGAATAAAAAGAAATTATAAGAACTAAGCAATTCAGCCAGCATAAAGGGAAAAAGAAAACTAGATAAATTAACAGTTGAGAAATTATAAATTATATACATTTTCTAATGTTGTATGTTTGACATGAATATGACTAGTTTTATATTCTATGGTCTCTTTTTTTTTGCATGTGAGGCTGATTAAAACAGGAACTATGATTTTAAAATAGATCCCAAATCGATATGAAAATCCACAAATAAAGTGTTAACCTAAAAAAGTAACTATTCAACTGAATAACTGAGCAGTAATCAGTCATATTTATAAGATTGCTGCAGCAGATCAATATAAAAATTAAAAGAAATCTGAATCATTAAAGTAAAAGAAGCTCTTCAAACAAACTCAAAACTATTTTCTCGTTAGAGTCAATAATTTACATGCTCTGCTAATTCCAGTGTAATGTATTTTTACCTTACCACCCAAATATTTCCTTATATACACTCCAGTATGGACTCCACTGATTATCACTGAAATAAGTTAAAGTGAAGCTTCAAAATCACACAAAGGTTTTTTATAGTTCCTAGTTACATTTTTTCTGGTCACACGCGTTGAATTTTGTTGGAACTCAACAAGGACATGAGGAGATGGTAGGTATGAAATATTTGTCAAGTAGAAACTTAACTCAAGCTTTCATTAGATAAATAGAAAAAAATATTTCAATAAAACATAAAGTTAGAGAATTTTATTTAAATTAAAATTTTACAAACACATTTTCAAGCATATCTAATATTATTTTAATAATAAATAGCTTATTAATCATTAAGATTCTTTGACTACATAAATGTGTACCGTATGATATTTTAAAGGGTAATGTAAACTGACACAATGAAAACTTACCTCCAGCTTCATTTATATCATCGGCTTCCATCATTTCTATATCATCTTCAGAAGCTGAGTCATCATTCTGTTTACTATCATCTTGTATTTCTAAGTCATCAGGTATTTCCACAACTTCAGGCTCCTAAATTTTTAAAAGAAATACATATAGTTTAATAAATGATACATTATCTTTCATTTTAAGAATTACATAAAGTTTATCTCTAAAACTTTATATATTTATTATTATCTAAAACTAAAAATATTTCTAAAACACATTTGTAGAATCAGGAAGTAATTAATTAAATTCTGAATCATCATATATTTGCACAAGTGCAACACATTGCCAAGCATTAAAAATAAATGACTTTAAAAATAAGCATTTGCCTGATACTTATGAGAAAAAAAAATTAGCATTTAAAACAAATAGAAAATTATCACACTTAATGATGATGAAAATAATATTGAATAAGATAAAGGGAATCATATTCAGTATATATATAATTTCTCAAATATAATATTTTTTACAAAACCTTTTAATAAATGCAGTTTTAACAAAATTTTGCAAAAAATCATTTAATCTAACACAAAGATATATTTTTTTCCAAAATTGAAACAAGACATGTCAAACTTGTGACTCACAGATAGTTATGAATGCTGTCTAATGAAAAATTAAAACTTTATATGAGTTGAGATTAAAAAGACCTTTAATATTGAACAAAAAGTCAGTTTTATAAAAGTAAATTTTTTATTTTAAAACAATTATTAGCATCAAGGAATATATCATATTATTCTTGCTGTTATGTGTCTAAAAGTTCTTTGAAAAGTGTTTTCTCATCTAATTACTGTTGTAGTAAATGGTTTCATAACACACACATTTAAGTTTTATAATTTGACAAAACATTAATAATGCCTATTTTAAACCTATGACTCTTGATTTATGCTACAACAGATATATTTGAGACTTTTAATATGTAAGAGTAAAGGGCTCTTAGCAGTTTTATTTATTTAATTATCAAAAAGATCAGGTTTATATTACTTAACCTTTTCACAACTAACAGGACACATACGTCCCAAGAAAAATTTAAAAAAATCTGTTGGGACAGAATCTCTTCTTTGTCTTATAGGAGGCATTCCCATTAGTCCTGCCAACATTTTTGAATGTGTTTTCACCCATAGCGGGTAGGTGACACTACTGTACGCAATCATATTCCCGCCTTTTGGAAGCATTGCATCGGCTCATTTCGTATTCTGGGAACATAAATGCTTTATTTTTTTGGAAAATATCGCATATATTTGATTAAATTTTAATTAACCATAAATCTAAGGTTAGGTACGTTGTTCACAAAGCGAATTATCTCGAATAAACTGGTAAGTAGGAAAATTTTATCTCAGTTTTTATTGTCGGTACATATGTGACCCTCTCGTCTTGGATAGTGGAAACACGTCCCATCAGTCCTACGTGATCAAGTAGCTCGATATTCTATTTTCGATAACTTTTGAAAACGTTACATATTATTTCTAATTTAGACACAAATTAATTCAGTCTAAGGATGACTTGATGCGAAAAAATACTTGTCGCGAAAGGGTTAAAATAGATCTGATGTACAGTTAACATGTTTGCTATTACTTATAAGATCACACTGATAATGGCTAATAGAAAAAAGAATGTCATTATTTTTTGAAAACTAAAAAGAAAAAACCTATTACAATAATTTTATTATTTGCAAACTGCAAATCAAATTATTCATATAATTTGTTTGCAACGATGTACAACTCAACCCCGATCGACAGACTGTTTACCTCATGGAACTTGAACCGACAACTCTCTTCGCTCGTGCCGCTTGCCTGTTAACATAAGTGTTTTGAATCCACCTGATTCTGTTCCACTTAACTTGTAGACTTTTCTTAAAAACTAAATTGGAGATTGTTTGGTGTTTATAAAGTGTGGTGCTAAATACAACACCCACAAGTGATGAACCGGACGTGATTTATGATGCACTAAAGTAAAAAAATTTTTTACACAAGGTTAGCACGAGTTATGTTTTCTTTCCACAAGCGGTTCTTCAAACCCGGCAGGGCGTGACGAATTTCCAGTGTCTCAACTAGAGGTACGTTTCTTCTTCTTTTCTACGTGCCAATTTTCAACATGCCAAACGACAACGCTGCCGATGCTGGGAATGTTTCATCGCCTGAGTCGTCTCCGCTCGCCAGCGTCGCATTGCGTCTTCCACCATCCTGGAAGAGTAACGTTCGTCTCTGGATTGCCTAGTGTGACAACTCATTCACGTATAGCAGCATTACCAGTGACAACACCAAATTCTCAGCGTTAGTGGCTAACATCGACGCGGAAACCTTGGAGCACGTGGCGGACATTGTCTTCAATCCACCCTTGGAGGAGAAGTACAAGGCCCTTTCCACTCGCCTAATATCAGAATTCCCAGAGTCTGATCAACAAAAGATTAAGAAGCTGCTATGTTGGGTGACAAAAAACCAAGTCATCTTCTCAGAAACTCGCTGGCACGCAATTGCAAGAAGAACAACTTGCAGAACCTGTGGATGCAGCGGATGCCACCCCACATCCAGACGGTCCTTTCAGTGTCTTCCGATTCGCTGGCGATCATTGCAGATAAGGTCGCGGAGCAATTATGGAACCACTTTTAAATTTTTAAGTTAAAAAAACTTTGTTTTTACATTAGTGAGAAGGCACTTAGAAGTTTTTAGTAATAAATTAATGAAACTAAAATATTTCATATACACTTTTTGAAATCATTGAAAGTTTCACCCTTTTCTATAAAAAATTATTCACTTTTATAGCTGTCAAAGAATAAGTGTCAAAAACAGAATACAACATTTTACCGATTCCTATAAAGCTGATAATTTTTAACTTCATAATACTATTGGTTTTAACTTGAATCTTGATAATTAACTTGAAATCGGTTTAGACTTTATTAACTGTTTAGACTACTAAAATTATATAGATGCAACAACATCAGTGATGCAGGGGAACTGTACTGCAACCTTAGTGTAAATAGACCATATTACACTAGTCTTCAAATGTTAAAGAGAAACAAGAATTTTGTCACCTAATTTGCAAATGATTAATTGTAGAAACACCAAATTTGGATGACATGCACACAAAACAGGTGGTTTCTATGCCACAAAATAGTTTACATTAAAGTTTTAGAAAAAGAGCGTAAATAATTTACCAAAAAAATCTTTATAAAAAAAGAATAATTATAGTTTTATGCGGTAAAATATCATATAGTAAAAAGTAATTTTAATATGGGTATTGACTTGTAGCTCCTAGCTTGAATACGTTAGTTGTATTGACTTTTCAGGCTGTCAGTTGTCGGTTACTGAAATGGGACGCAAAGTAAGCTGTTTTTTTAAGCTGTCCTACAGACCTTGGAGGACTTAAAGCAGCAACTTGTCCTCTAAGATAATCCTACAAATGCGCTATGGGATTCAGGTCTGGAGTTGAGCTGGCAGTTCCATTATCTTCAAACCAAGGCCTTTAATATTCCTTAATGACTACAACTCAATGAAGTTGAGCATTATCATCCATCAGAATGGAATCATTATCAACTCCATTGGTATTACGGGCAGACATATGGAGTAAGGATCCCATACTTAGCTTGAATGTATTGGTGGTATAGAACATCTCATCCTGATATTTCACATCAGTCACAGTTCCTCTCTGGAACACATGCAGATCTGTGTGACCACCAAGTGAGATCCCTACAAAAGTATTATTCTATTACTGTGGTAACTGTTTTTCCACAATGTAAGATTGATGGTACCCAGTTGTTTTGTTTCCTCCAGATAAGCATACAATGAATTGCTCTCACTTGTGAACCTGGATTCATTTATAAAAACAGTACAGGTGCCCATTACTATCTGGTTCAGGAAATGTGTTTTCTTGCTTAAGATAAGCAGGCCTTTTCTATCAAAAAGTGAGGAGAGCACTTAAAATAATTTGCCTTACATAGAAACCTGTATGATGAAGATGCTTTTGCACCATACTAAGGGTCATTATTCTCCATGATGCTACAGAGTGGTCAGCAACAAGTTTTGCCTCAGAAATGTTGTCTTTTGGGCAAAAAGATCTATAAAATGATCTTCTAAAAGTGTTATAGCTCGTTGTCAATCTAGAACATGTCTTCTAAATGCAGAAGCTTTGACTTGATACTGATTTCAGAGACAGTTGACCACACTGAGATACAATAAGGCACCTAGCAGCATCAGTCAGTGAACCAATTTCCATCCACCTGATCACCCAGCACATTAACGAATTGAGCAAACACTTTCTCTCAGACATTGCAGGAGCCTGCTGGCTATTGTCAATGAGCTTGCTTAAAGAAATTTAAATCACATGTCATTACGAAAGCCTGATGTTGGCATCGTTCTCATACTCATGTATACCTGTTATTTTCTATAAAAAAGGTGTTTTTGTATACATTTAAATAAGTACATTTTTATTATTTATATAAACTATAAATTTTATTGTTAGTGACATTTTTTTGAAGGTGAACTTCAAAACACATGTTATGCCTTAACTTTTCGAGGACAGTGTACATGTCATCATAAAAAATCTGTTAAACAAAATTTAATAAAAACTGGCTTATTATTGCACAAATAAGAGCATTTTAAGTATATAATATAAAAATAAAACTTTAAGTACATTTCAGGAGAAATTAGAAATAACATTTACTTTATCTGGAGGAGCATCAATCAAAGGATCTGGATATTCTCCTTCATACTGATCTTCATTTTGCATATCTAATGGCTGTTCCTCTTTTTTACCTGTATGATCATCTTTTTCCTGGTTATCCTTTGCAACTAATTCGGACTGTTTATTTTGTGAAACTCCACCAGTATCTCCTTCATCATCCAGTTCCTCATCATCTTCTTCAGGATCATCTCCCCAAACCTTTTATTTAGAAGATTATATTAAAATTCTTTGCAAACTTTGGTGATTGCATCAAAAAAAAGTTTATTATAAACTTTCACACTCATAATATTTCATTAAAAAATTCTGTAAATAAAATATAATTTAATAAATATAATTCAGGACTTGTATACATACTTGTATATATGCATACATTTAAGTAATGTAAGGCCACAATTTGAATCCAGAATGATTTTTCAGAAATTTTTGATATCGGTGCTAGTGTTTGACAGGGTGATGCCTCATCACCTTTATTTTTTAACTTAATACTTGAATTTGTTAATAGAAAATTGAATCTCAGATTCCTTATTACTAGTAAAACAAGTTAAACTTGTGCATTTGTTGAGGATATCATAATAGTGAGTAGAAACAGTGAAACATGAACTAAAACAAAAAAATTTATAGAAGTTGCAGGCACAGCTGGCCTTTTACTTAATGAAAAAAATTGTCAGCATTTATAACAATTATCTGGTAATGTACAAAACAGTTATTAATCCTATGATGGTATATGGCTCTAAAATTTGAACTTTAACAAAAAAAGACATCATAATTTACTAATTTTTTAACAAAATAATTAAATTTTTTTGGTCCATTACATTTAAATAATAATAATTGAAGAATTAAAACTAATGATGAATTGGAAGTTCTTATCATTCATGCAAATATAAGATTCATCACAGCACTGAGACTTTTATGGCTTGAGCACATTGAGAGATCACCTGATAATCAATGGTTAAATCTCACACGTGCATTAGATCATGAGGCTGATGAAGCAAAAGGTGGCTTGATGATGTTTTGAATGATCTTAAAACTTTAAATATCTACAAAACTGGAAAGTTAAAGTCAGAGGCAGAGCTATGTAGGGAATATTGTGAGGCAGGTTAAGGCCTACCTTGCGTTGTAGTGTGCCAATAAAGATAAATACACACATACACTATAATGGAGATAAATATTCATATGACTATTAGATATTCTTCCAATACACAGCTTAGCAATAAATAAAGCTTTAAGATAAGAATTTGAAATAAAACAACATAAAGGACAACAATTTACAATTTTTTTAAATTTAAATTTATAAATATAGCAAATGAAACAAAAAATTTTAAGCCCTAATTTTTTAATATAAATTTGTCAAACAATTATAATATTACAAAAGTGAGAGTATTTCTCCAATGTTTTTCATTTTTTAGAACATTAAACAAAAATTCTAAATAAATAACTCAAAATAAATTTATTGCTTGAAATAATATACTTAAAAGTATAAATTCTGTATTTAATTTATATTTCAATTAAATAAAGTACCTTTTCATCTAATTTTTCAGTATCTTCTCCATCAACATCACCCATCTTTTTGTCTAGATCTTCACTTTCCTCATCACTGTCACCAGCTTCTTCCTTATTTTCAGGATTATAGCTTTTACCTTCGAAATCTTCTGTCATTTCTATACCCTTATCTTCCTCCTTTAAAAGACATAAAAAAGAAAAATCTAAATTTTTCCTTAAATACACATATGAAATTGCCACTGTACAATAAATAAAAGTAGTACAATCACTTTAAACTGATAAACATTAGGTACACAGTACATTTGCCTTCTTCTTGTGAGTATTATTCACATATTGGTTAATGAATTAGACATTCAAGATTAATATTTTATTGGATCACATTTTGTTTGAATTGAAAGAAATTTTTGTCATTTGGGCATTAAGTGTACATACTTCTGGAAACAATTTATGTCCAGACAGTTTATGTGGTATGTTACATGAAGGAAAAGAGGGCTGTTGGATGCATTGTTCCAGTATATCACATTCATTTTCTATGGGGTTAAGATTTGTGCTCTGGAATATTTGCATAATCGTCCACATTATATCCATTTTTGTCAGAGTAAAAATGCAACATTGCATGCGCACTTGACCTTCCAATATATCTAGACATCAATGGCTGTTTGTTTACCTTAGAGAAATAGCAAGACACCACATTTATGTCAACAGAACATGTTCCAAATCATGGTACTACCATCATATCTTAGCACAATGTTAGTAAGGGAAAATGGATTCATGGCTCGAAAGTTTTTTTTTTTTTTGTCAAACTCAATGCCTTCTATCAATGTAAAATAAGGTGTATCACATTTCATTGGATCACATAACCAGTTTTCAATTTTCAAATATATTCTTTCCTGCAAATGAATTTTCACATTTTGGACAAAAATGAGTAATTATCTCAGAGGCAATCAACCAACCATGCATCTTTGTCTTCTGTTATTTTCTGTATATGGCTTGAGCTGAAATTAGTTTGGAAGAATTTTGGATTACATTTTTGCACATGCAGACAATGTTGATCAAGTGCTTGGAAAGTGCAATTACATTTAGACAAGGACCATAAATTCTGACTCCAAATTTTAAAACCTTTGATATGGCTGCCTTTGAGAATTAAGTGACATTTGATGATTTCAAAAGTCAGGCTCTTGATAAATGAGCACCAACAATAAGCCATTTTTTTAAACCCCGAAAGATTAGTCAATTTTCCCATCTTACTGCATTCATCATAAAGTGGTAGCAATCTAAGGATGTGTAAGATATATCATAAAATATTTATATTATTCAAGTTTTGTAATTCATTGGTAAGTGTGTACAGTGTTAAATACTGAAAGAATAAAATGTTGTCAGGAAATTTAAAATCATTAAAAAGTTAATGTATAAAAAAATTGTACAAATGTTTACTTTTATATCTGATTCATTTTCATCTTTTTCCTTCTCCTGACCCTCTTTTAACGTGTCTTCCAGCTGATCTTCTGTATCTATATTTTCACTTACATCTTTGGAGCCTATTCCTTCACCAAGACCTCCAGATTCAATGTCTTCAAATTTAAAAGAACCAGATTTTTCAGCTTCTTCTTGAAGTTCAGGTGGTATGCAAAATCCCTTTGAAATAGAACACAAAAACTGAATGTATTTTAAAAGATGATTTCATGAAATGCTTTAAATTTGAAAAATTTATTTTCAAATTTAAAACAGTTAACATTTTCATTTAATAAAGTATTATATGTTTCTTTCCAGTTAACACTTTCAGAATATAAATTTTATTTTCTTGTTTTAAAAGCATTAGTTTTTGAAAAATTGTTTCAATTCATTTGGTTTTGATTTGACAATTATAGTGAATAATTACACTTTAAGACAGAATTTATAGTCAATTTTTAATCAGTAAAAATTTAAAAAAGAATGAACGATTCGAGCAATTGTAACAACAAACCTATAAAACAGTTTTTAAAACACATAAGCAAAAAAATAGTTTTTTTAAAAATACAAGTGCTTAGTAAATTTAATTTAATAAAATTGATAAACTTAAAAAGACTAAAAACAAATTATATACAATTAAAGCAATACAGTGAATATGATTTAAAAAAAGTTGAATGAGTTGGCTATAAAAAATTGTTTAATAATCATTCTAAAGGGATCTGAGAATAATTTTGAGTTTTTAAAAACATGCAATTTGTCAATGGCTAAAAAATTAAAATTATTTTCATTAAAAGACATAATGAAATAAGCAAAAACATACAATATAAATAATATAATTTATATAACAATAGCCTTAGCCGAAAGTTTATTTAAGATATGTTCACTGTACTGTGACTGACCATTATATCTATATGGTGAAAATTTAATGTGATTATTCAATTCTTTAAATTTTATTTTTAAGAAATAAAATAATTTCATAAATTGCAAAAGTCAGATAATTGCATAGATATAACAAAATCAATACAATACCTTGTGTATAATCATTTACATTTGTATCATTTTATGCTTTATTTCTCAAATAATAGATGGAATCTGCTAATTTGGATCTTAGATAAATCAATGTAAACTTAGTACAAATTTTTTTATGTTCTACACTGCATTTAAAATTTGGAATAAAAAATGAAACAGATTAAAAGTTCGAGTTTGTCATGTATAAAAATTTTAAAAACTCAATTCATTCTAAACATGTTCCTTTAAATTTAAGTTTCAGTATCATTATTGTTTATTCAATAGTGGTTAAAAAATGTTTTTCATATAACTAATATTCATTTTCAAATCTTACAATTTAAATAGAATAGAAAGTGTATTTTTCTCTTTCTTAACTTTATATATTAAAAATTCTTATTTCAAAATATTAATTTCCTTTCATGTTTCTATTTTAACTGAAAAAATATTTCTCCTCACTGGATAATTGTGCCCTTAAAATTTTATGTAAAATTATTGAATCTTTCAAATTATGAGTAATATATTTCAGTTTATTTTGTGTGTGTGTGAAATTCTTTATTAACTACTAAAAGGAAAATAAGATATTTAATGAATAAATATTGCCTATATTTCTTTAAGATGAATGGCAAGATAAAAAACAACTTTAGAGATCAGATATGATTATTATAAATAAAACTTGACATAATAAATCACAACAAAAATTTTTCATTAAATAATAACCTATACATTCCTTCATATTTTGAAATACAGAAAACATCAATTTTGCTTTATAGCATAAAAAATTTCTTATCAAACATTTTATAAAGTTTTTACATTAAAATTGAGTAATTTCAAGTAAACTTATAAATAAAAATTTTTTACTGAAATGAAAAGGTTATAAAATTAACCTACTTTTGTAGCTAAGGTTTGAAATACTGTTAAAAGTATTGATAAAAATTTGCATGATGTCCGATGCATTCCAAGGCTTGCTGCAAAATAAACTTTGACTAGTTGATAATACTGTTTCAGTAATGGAGTTAGATGAACAACTAACCTAAGAAATAATAACATTAAAATTAAATTATAAAAATAAATAAAAACCAAATACATAATTTGTAATTTGCAATAAATACAAAACATACAGCAGCAAGATCTATCAGATAACAGACTGAAGAGATAATTAACAAGGAGATTTGAAATTTTATAATTAAATATTTATACAATTGCTGAAGCTATAAATAATTTTTATTATCTGAAACACAAGTGGCTAATCTTAATGTTTTAAGGAAAAGGTATTTTTTTTAAAAAATATATTATCATAAGCTTGATAAGAAACATGTTTTAGGAAATAAAAATATGCTAAAATTCTTTAAAGTATAGTGTCAAACAATTGCTATGCGTAACAAAACTACCAATTTCAGTATTTTCACATTGAATTCTTAAATATATATTTATCAAAAGATATTAATTAGAGAAATAAATATGAAAATTTACAATTAAATCAATTTGTTCATCAAATTGCAAGACATGTACATGACACAAATGAAAATAAACTGATATGTATAAAATTAATTATTGCTTATTAGGAATTTTTTTTCTGGAAATAGAGAAGGAAACACATAAATATATTATAAATTTTCCTTATATTCAATCGACATAATAATGAAGATGATTTCAGATCTAAATTGAATAGTGAAATCAATATAACTAATTAATAAATAAAGATTAAAAAATTTTCATTTTAACAGCAAAACATACTTATGGTATAATAGTAATATTAAAAAACTTATTTTAAATTATAAAACATAATCCATACAAAAAAGACAGCACATCCCAGAAATACTTTTGTATACATATATATATATTTTTCATTTTGGTTTGAGATAAGATTTTAGTTATAAAAAGTTATAGATAAAATGCTGAATGTTATAGATAAAAAAAAAAAAAAGTTCTGAAAGTACTAAAATCACACTTAGGTTATTAAAATATAAAATGCTAAGCTTAATTTATAATTAATGCAATTATTAATGACAGTTTTAACAATTTTAGAGGATTAAATATAAAATTTTTTTCCATGATATAGAAATTCATTTACAAAATCATATAATAAGTTGTATTTATTTAGCAACAATATAGATACAAATATTTAGTAACTTATCTAAATTTAAAGCTTAAAATTTTATTTAAAATAGTAAATATACAAACCTCAAATTTCCAGCTGTATATTGAAGATCATGATTTTGAGACTCACGAATTCTTTTTACCAATTTCTCTACTAAAACTAGAATGTTTTTGATATGCAACCCAGTTTCAATATCCGAAATGGACTTAGATATTTTATTTGTAAATAAGTTTTCTGGCACCATATGATTGCCTGGAGCATCATTTTCACTATTTGCAGTACATAATTTCAACATGTCTTGATAACTAAGCAGTACTTCTTTTGACAGTTTTTGCACCAAACGTAAAATTATAGTACTATTATTATTACTAATAGTTGAGGAATTCATGATTTTTACTCTATATTGAGATTTCATCAAACTAATTTTTTTGCATAAAGTAGAGATATTCAAAAAAATAGAATGTAAGTCTTGGATAACACACTGTTTCATATAAAATCCAGAATTTTGAATGACACATAAAAGATTTTCTATTATTGATTTGAGTGTATGCAATATCTTTATAATTGAAGAAAATTGGCTCCAAGTGGGAAGTAGAGAAGTATTTTTAAACATTAAGTTTGTGCATTTTTCTGCTTGAATAAGACATTCTCTTACTGTACTCATTACTTTTTTCCAATTTGTTCCTGTTCTTTTTACTGAAGACATTAAAATGTTATCACTATTTGAATCCCTTTGCTTATACAAACTATAAATTATTGGCTTTTCTGATGGTTCGGGAGCACAGTCTAACAATAAACCAAATTGGCTAATAATTGTAATGATCCGAGTCAGCATGTCACAGGAAACATCCTACAAAATTAACAACAAAATTTCATAAAAAAGTAACAATGTCAAAAATATTAATGTGCAATTTTAAACAGTAATAAATGTATATATAATTACGAACATTTATTTATAATATTTGCTTTATGATCAAAAATACTACAAAATCAACACATAAAATTTTTATCTGAAACAATCTTTATATTTTTTAAGAACAAGAAATGTAAGAAATTTTTAGAACGAGAAATGTAAGAAATGTTGTAATATAATTTAGTGACAATTATTTTTTAAAACTCAAACTTACTTAACAAGTATGATACTGAATACAATCCACAGCATTGAGATTAAAAAGCAGACGCTTTCAATCTTAATTTTAATCGATTTTTTTAAAGTTGCTAGTTGTTCAAACTTAGAAAACAATTATATGATAGTTATTGTGCTTGAATTGAAAGTGAGGCCACCTTATGAATTCGATAATATGGCTACCATGATAATGTAAGCAATGAATAATTTTTTAAAAAGAAAACAATTAAATTGAAGGAATTTAATCAAAATTTTAAAATTACAAATCCTTTACCATTTTATTTCAGAAAATTATTTGAGTTGTGACATTGTATTTTTCTAAAACTAATTTAGCAGGCCACCCTAAAAAAAAATTCTTGCTATAAAAGTTCAGGAAATTATTTTATAAATATAATAATTTGCATAGATAAGAAAACCACTGCAGAAGTAATTATATTTTTGGCAAATAGTACTAGGAACAAAGCTAAACAAACAATATTTGTTAGTAATAACCTTGTTTGTAGCACATACATCAATTTGCAATGAAAAAATTTTTTCTGATATTTTTCAGATTCTCCTAATGATTTAAATATAAAATATATTTCTAAAATTGTTATTCTTTCTAACTTAGCTTATTAGTAATGCAGATTATGAAGGAACAATGAATCTCATTATTTAGAGAGATCCTAATCATGTGAGATGCATTTGAGTAAGATGATTTCATTTCTAACAATTGCAATAAATGTACATGTTATTAAATAAATGATATCAGATAGTTTTAAAACAAAGTAAAAAAGTTAACTAATATTAAAAATGGCAATAATCATTATACAAATGAACACATACTTCAAGTAAATTATAATCTTTCAGGGGAGGAAATGGTACAAGCTCTTCTGTCAAGGAATCTTTTTGCAATGCAGATATAGTTTCCAAGAAAAGTCTGAAAGATAAGCAAATATCTTAAAATTATAGATACAAGTTCAAGATTTTTTCTTATCAGAGATAATATAGTGCAATATATTTTTAAATACCAATACTTTAAAAAATACCTAAGAGCTAAATTTGTTTACAATCAAATTTTAAATGATTATGTGCAAATATAAACAATGCTATAAAAAAGTTTAAGAACCAAAAATTAATGAATATTAAGACTCAAAAATCTTCATAGTATATGTGCACAACTTGAATTTAAAGTTGAAGAGTTTATAAATAATGTATACACAAAACATTATGCTAAAGAGGAGGAATAGAATAGTAATAAACAAGACACATAAAAAACCAACACTAAAATTTTTCCTCCTTTTTGTATTGAAAGGCAATACTGAAAACTATCTACAAAAAACAAATATATGCAGGAAAAAATTGAGGAACAAGAGCACCAAAACTAACATATATAATGTATGAACTGATACTTCTACTAAATAGCATTCATTCTTTAACTATCCTGTAATAGCATACTGAGGTAGCAAGGCAATTGAGGTCAATTTAAACTAATTTAATTTATTGATGAGGATAAATTTTAATATACATAATTTTTACTATTTACATGGAGCAGTGGTAGCCAAGTTGGTTAATTCCCAATGCCCCCAAAGACCCACCGAGTATATGCGATATATGTGCTTGTTAAATCTGTGGAATAGAAAGTTCTGTGGTCGGTTGTTGAGCAGTTACTATGGATGTAATGGTCTGGAGAAATTTTCCTCCTCCTCCAGATCAAAGTCAAAATTGAAGGTGTAGCTCCTATGGTGGTGCCATCTATCAAAGGAATCGTGCAATAAAGTCATACTTTCACCTTTATGGTGCTCTGATTAAACGAAAGTCGCTCCCTACTGACTTAAATTGGCATTGCCAAGGTATACCAAGCTTGGCTGGTCAAAGTGTCATAAGTAACAACTATTTACATAATTTTTAATTTAATAAGCATGGCAATGTCATTGGTGGATGCTGCTATAAGCACACCTCCAATGTGCTATCACTCTGAGAACACTATCGAAACAAAAAAGTAAATAATCATATAATCGGAATTGAAAAGGGCGTCAGAATCTAGCATACATGTGTTATAATAATCCTCACCTTATAGTTTGTTACACTGCCAATATTCTTTGACTAATAATTTGTATTTTAATTTGCTTATTTATATCTTATTATAATGTTAAATATAAGAAAACACTGAATTTTATACACAATTCCTTGTACCAACATTTAAAATTTTAAATCAGTAAAATTTTATCCATTTCTTATATTGAAGTGTACAAGAGATCAATTTACAGTACCCTTTTTTTCTTAGGAATAAGACAACTTTGCTACATTTGCACACTTTAAAAATAACATATTTGCTTTAAATAATTCTTATCAATTTAAATCAATTATTCAATAATCACCATTGCTAATATAAAATTAATCATTTCCCTTCATAACTCAATAGTGTAAAGTTTTCTTCATTTAAGGAAATATAATACACACACAATATAAACCATTTTTCTTTCTTCTTTAAGATTTTCTATATGTATACAGTATTTACCTTATGACAGTAAAACAATCACATTTATTTATAAATTATTATATCATAAAAACTTAATGCTTGGTAATAAGACTTAACAATTCATCCAAAATACATACACTATATGACTAAATGATAAAAGTTGACAACTATGAACACTTACCCAATTTTATCAACTGCTTTTGAAGTATGAACTATTTGTTGTCTTTGTAAAAGTGATAAATGCATTAAATGACCACTGTAACCTTGTATTCTATTGATGATGTCAAGGGTTAAATCCTGAAATAATATGAAGATAGTAGAAACAATATTTATATAACATGAAAATATATTGAGATATTACATTTATATTCAAAAAATATAAAACAAAAACTTTCATACCTTGTTTGGTAGTTCCATACTAGCCTGTAGAAGATTATGTTGAGCAACACATTTATAAAAGTAATGGTCTATATTTTGCGATGACTTTGTAAGCAATTTTTTGAAAGAACTATAAAACATAAAATATATAAGTATGTCACTTCTCTAAATTTTATGAAAACAATTTAAAGAAATGGTAGCAAATTTATGAAAAGAAGAATATTTTAAATTGCATACATTAATGAATTTATTTGTCAATATTTTACAATATTCTCTTTGTTCTTTTAATTCTTCTTTTAATATGGTTTAACTAGTTAAATGATTTATATATTTTTGTTGCACAATTTTTTTCAAATAAGTAAAAACTAAAATAAGTAAAATATTTCATTAAACTTATACACAGCTATTACACAATACATATATAATCAAAATGCATGCATTACATATTTATTTACAACTTTACAAAGATATTATTCGTTGCATTGCTGCTATTATTCTGAGAAGTAACAAATTGGGCAAATTACAGCAACCTCACCATCATTTATATTAAATTAAACATTTTATTACTGAAAGCATGCTATCTCTGTAACTACCCCACTAATTGCATTTATGATGATCTGGTTAACAATGTATTGAAACTAAACTAAATGTAATTTACATTCATATTTCTTTTTCATAGTTTGAGACATTATACTTTATTACATATAACTCAATTACTTATATTTCAACTGATTCCAGTAAAAATGACTAAAATTAATTCCTTTGATAAATTATCAATGATTGCTTTATAAGCTCTAACTTTAGTTTAAAACTAAAAAATTCATTATAAGAAACTGAATACAACATTTTGAATAATAAAATTAATGTGAGAAAAATTGATAACTTATAACTGAAATTAACTAAAGGAGAATATTTATTAACTTTTTGAATCAGTTATTAGAAGCTGTTCATTATTATTATATATTATTTTAATTAGTTAGTATTAATTGGGATTTCCTAAATAGATCAGTATATTGGATGGATTAGTTATAATTAAAGTGACTGTAGTGAGATCCTTATAGAGCTTATACTCTACTAATTGGATTTTGATGAAAATTGATATTTGTGTTATATGGATCATAGGGTAATGGTTCCTCCAACAAAACATATATCATATTTATACCACACAAAAATTTTCAAACCTTTCTCATGCCAGTTAGTGAAACCTACAAAAAATTTGGTATTCAGAATCAAAAAATCACTTTTTATAGCTTTAATCATGCCCTTGTTGAAGAAGGATCTAGCTTTATTCATAAAACTGCTTCATCAGAATGATACCAATAACTTAGCTTCACTGCATGAATATTGTCATTTAAAGAGGCTGTAAGAATGTCCATGTGAAAAATGATTTAAAGATGATAATTATGAACAGAAAGTGGTTGTGAATGAAAGTCACAGAATATTATACTGCTTTAGTAAATAGTTTCTACTATACTTCAGTAAATGCTTGACGCGTGTTATGTGAGTTACCTTGTTGACAGTACAAAAACTTTTCTTATATAATTTAATATGGTATTGGTACAAGACCTATATGATTCAGATGCTGCAATTACAGGACTACTAAACAGCCTCTGATTTTGCTTGCAAATTCTTAACGATGATAATTGTTAATAGAACACACACTAAAAAAATTCTATAGTTATAGATGAGGTGCATTTTTCTTCAGAAGACACAACAATTAATCAAAATTACTGTATAAGGAATGCTTCCTTCATATTGTCCTTAGCAAACAACCACAGCATTCTGATTATATGACTACAAGAAATAAATTTCCAAATGAATTTATACTTAAAACATTTTTTTTGAAAGTCTTATTTGTCAAGGTTCTAAAATGTGCCCCACTGCAAACACATGGTTAGTAACAGGTAGAGCCCAACTCTAGGCTAGGCACAGAAAAATGTTAGTGTAACTGCACACAGTGCTCTCTTTGGACAGCACATCATTTCTGCTTTACAGGAGCTACAATATTTCCAGGTCTCCATCTTCATGCAAGATTGAGCAACTGCAAACATTAGTGCATAGCCAAAGAACTGCTGTATATTAACAAGAATTTTAAAATAACCAGAATTTCTCTGAATGCTTCAACTTCTTGTTCACTCAACTAAAATCCTTGTGATTTTAAATTGTAGGAATTCCAAAAAGACAGTATTTATGGAAAGATTTCATTTAAGTTGAAACCCAATATTACATACCATATAGATGGAATCCCTTAAATTTCATCACACTACCATTGCACAGGTTATGCACTTTTAATATAGGTGAAAAATTCAGTCTTAAAATCTTTTACAACCTTTTAGTTCATCTAATACACAAAAATGTAAGACAACCAGGTACAGGAATTTTTATTATAATATGGATAGGAAATATACCAAATACATATTTTAAAGAGTACTTGTTCAATTTAAGTGAAAACTATTGAAATGAGCTTTGAATGAATATAGATTGAAACATATTAATAAAGAATGGTTTAATTTAGGCTAAATAAGTGAATAAAAATATTCATAAATAAAGGAAGCTTAAACAGCATTATGCCTATTGCTTTATTTATTGTACTAGCATTTTCATTTGAAGGTTATAATGCAATTATTTTAGTCAACATTACCAAAAGCATTGCCATTTTTACAAATTCAAACAGATCAAAGTTCATTTATATCATACACTAAAAAAATCTAAAAACAATTAAGTTCCATAGATAAAATAATAGAATAGTTACTACAAATGTCAAAACAGAGATAGAAAATAAAAGAATTGAAATATGAAACAAATAAAATATGATATTTAAATATTTATACATACAATGTTCATTAACTTTAAAATAAATAAAAAAATATTCAGGTATGCATTTTTATATAAAATTATAATTATACAATTATAAAGAATTGAAGTAAATTTTTAGAATTCATTATCAATTTAAGATAAAAATTAACAACAATGTGATCCATTATTTTTTGTTTTTCATAGAAATAGCTATATTTTAAAATCTTATATGTATACAAATAATTCACAAATATTTTTGAGAGATATAAGAATTAAATAATCTTACTCATCAGATCTTAATATTTTTAATTGATTCAAATCAAATGCTGGAACTGTCAATATATCATTCTCTTTCTTTTGATTCAGATAAATGACTCCATGCCTATAAGACAATCCTATAAGAGAAAACTCAAGGGAGTCAGTATTTTTAGGTGGATAATAAGATTATAAATTACATGTAATATTTAACTCTAGAAAAATAATTGGCTTTTTGAGTTCTTTTAACTGATTTAAATTTCAATACCAAGTCATTAAAAGAAAGTTACAGAAAAAAAACATTATTTAAATTTTAGTAATTTTGATCTTATAAAAATTTACCTTGAACGAATATTTAGTATAATTTAAATCATCTTTAATACATTTATTTCTAACAACATATATTTAAGGAATAAAATGTTTATTCAATTTATTTAAAATATAATTTTATTCAATTTAACAAGTCAGAAATTTTTGCTTACATATATATCTATCTTAAATTTAGTTATGTCAAAGACTTCAATTAAGCCAGCAGCAATTGTTTTGCTGGCAATGCTAATCATTTTTTATAATTTATGACCCATACTAATTTTAGAAGTTACACATATATTAATATTCCTAGATTTTACATAAATTTTTATAATTAATGTCATTATAAATCTAACAGAAAAATACATTTTAATAATAGTAAAAACAGATATAAATATAGTTCATAGCTTTTAATTTATAATTATAAAACTTTTTTTATAATTTATTTATAACACATTATTCTTCAACAAATAAAAACTAGTGCTTTATTTGAATAGTATTAATTTGTTTTGTATAAATTTTAATAGTACTATAAATGCCAGATATAATGAAAAAAAAGAGGACCTCTGGAATAACCCTTCATATTCAAGTCATATTAAATTCATCAGATAAAAATCATTTCTAATGGATTAACATTAGAAATGATTAAGACAGTCAAATATTAAGATGGATAAGAGACATATCTTGAAAGCAAACACTATATGCTTCTTATTTTCCTTCAACTGGTTAACAAAAAATTATAATAGAATTGTGAATCTTATTTTTATATACATAAAATTCATATTCCACATTATATTCATAAAATTCATTGTATGTACAACAACATTGTTTAAGTCTTTATTTAAAATTAAAGAGTCATTTTTTCTTTAATCAACTCGGTGTGAAGGTGGTACAATTTTCTACAATTCTTTAAATGTGAATTACAAATGGAAATTTGTATAAATAGAAACAAATTTTAAAATCATTAATATTAAAAAATCTTAAAAATAAAAAAAATGCATAAAATTAAACATAGATAAATATAATAAAAATTAGGAATGCTGAACAGTTACCCATGACTCTGAGATTTTTAAATAAAGTAGAAAGTAGTTGCTTTTTGTTCTGAATAAGAGATAACGCTTGCTTCTTTTCTTGAGATCTAGTACATACTTTCTAAAAAATACCAAAATTAAAATAAAAATAAGAGCTACAAAATTATAAACAATTCAAAAATAGGCAAGATAAATTTATAACAGCAATCACTTAAAACATATAGGTTGAGAACACATAGAAAATTATTATTAATATTTAAAAAAAAAATTTGATTTTATCTTGTGACATGCATAAAGTAATTTCTTTTCAATCTCATGAAAAATCATTAAACATTTCCCTGTTGAAATAAAAGGATTGGATTTGGTTTGCCACTCAACAAGCATTTTTTACACAAAAGGACTAATTAGACCAGGACATATGGTTTAAATAAAAGGAAGACAGTGGTCTATACAATTTACAATTAGTATGAACTAACAAATTCATCTAGAGTACTTGGTGTTATGATCAAAGCATTCAAAATGAACATATTTCAAAATATCAACATGAATTTTGATGCATAAAAATAAATTGTGGTGCATTTAAATACATTTTTAAAATCACATACATAGGAAGATAGAATAAAATTAACAAAGTAACACGTTGAAAAATATTAGAGAATAACTAAATTTTATTATTTTTTTTAAAAAAGAAACTGGACTTTTTATAACTTTGTAAAGACATTATTTGTTACTGCAATTTTCTGTATTCCAGGGATACCTTATGAAATGTATCCCTGAAATACATAACATTTTATGTTAAACTTCTCAATGCCCTTTCCTCATTTAAAATGATTGCATTATTTCACTTCAGAGTGAAAAAATAAAATCAATAATTGCAAAAGCTTAAATAATTACTAATAGATTACTGATAATCATAAAACCATTTCATGCAATAAGCTTTCATTCAATTTATGTAAATTAAATTTTTGAACAATATGAAATAAAAATTACACACCTTTAAAATGTGTCAAATTTGGGGGAAAAAAAAAAACTTAAGTAAACAACATGCACTTACTTTTTGAATGTCAAGAGAAATACTTTCAAAAGTTTCTGCAATATTACCTGAAAAAAATATAATTGGAATAAGTGAAAAATACTTTATCTTCCCGATAGTACAAATAACTTATGAAGAATTACGCATTAAAAAAACTTTTAATTGAATTTTAAGAAAATAATAAAAATTCATCTTTGAACTTTGTGCAATACAACAATTACTAAAAGAATAATAAAAAAATGCTTTTTTTACTTATACAAATATGAATTTCACTGATATTTATTAATAATCTCTGTCTAATTTTCTACTGCTTATTTTAATTTAAAACACTTATTTATCATTAAAATTTATTCACATAATTTTTTTCAATATATAAAATATGTCTGGTAGATTGAAAGGGCAATATTTTTATTGCTATTAATGAAATACATCAAACATTTTATGCAAAGCTTTAATTGACCAAATATTCAAGAAGGACAGAAAAGATGAATCCATTTTTTGTTGAAGTATTTACTTACGTAGACCTGTTATACTTTAAAAGAAGCAATTAGTTTTCAGTGAATAGAGTAAACTACCAAGAAAAATATTAAACAATTTATGCAGCTTTCCTTCATAAGTAATAGGTTCTGTATTTTTCCTATAATTTTCTATTAATTTTATTTATTTATAGAAAATTAATCCCAAAAAGAATTAATTTCTAAAATGATAAAGAAATGCATTTTATTTTACTCAAAACATTGTTTTTTAAAATGATAAAAAACTAACTGGTAAAGTACATTTATAGACATTTTATGGTAATCAAAAATTAAATTTGAAGTTATACATGAATCAGAAAATAATTTAAATAAAATCTTTTCCCAACAAATCTTTTACTCTTAGGATTAAATCAGTCTTTGTTTCAATATTTTAATTGAAAAAAGATATATTATATAATATCAATTTCCACAAAAAAATCTCTTAAAAAAAAAATTATAAACATCTTTGGAAGTTAGCAGATGAAGTAAAATGCATTTAACTTACCACAGAACTCATTCAAAATGTTAATATGGCTGATAAGTTTTAATGATCCAGCAATTTTCTTTGACAGTTTCTTAGATTTCTTACAATAGAATGGAATTTTCTTTAGCAAAGGTTCTTTTCTCTCAGTAAAATGGGTCACATTCACCTATATAAGAACAAAATTATTATGGCACTAATATCTAAAATTGCATAATTGTTGATAATTTGTGCTACTTAATATTTTGTTTTGTACAATACAAGACATATTTTTATTAAATGTACAAGTTACTTTTTGAGTAAAAAGTACTTTAGCAGTTTTCTGCAAAAATTTGGAATCAGAATATAAAAAAATTAAAATATAATAAATAAAAAAAAAGACCTACTATTTTTAAAATTTTATGACAACAAAGTAGAATTAATATATCATTGTAGATATAGTATAGCATATTGATGTAGGAAATTTATGTATTATTATTAATATGTTACACTTTGACTTTTTCTCACTTAAGTATAAACTATAGGGCAAAATCCAATTAACTTTTAAAATTTTAAAATAAATGTGCCAAATATTTTTATAAACATCAATAATTTTCAATCAAATACTATTAGGTAGCATGGAAAAATGACTTATATAAGTTCATTTTTGTATAAGCAAGGATGAAACTTTAAAAAAAAAATCCCAAGACAGAAAATGTCAAGTTGAAATATTTATTGATTATTTTATGCAGTTTCACAATGATTAATCAGTTTTCTTTCATATATAACTTATAATATTTACATAACTTATGAAATACAAATCATATTTATATGTAGAATTAGGGATAGATTATGATGGTTAAAAACCTATTTGATTGAAAAATGATTTCACTTCTTTTAGAAGAAAAATTTCCACTTGTTTTCTTTTTCAGAGAAGCCTTTGGTAATTTTTGTATTAACTACAATATTTATGCTTTACGAGTTTTGACTTTCCAAATAACACTTGATTAGGCTAATATTCATATTTTCCCACAATTAATAACTTCTTGCCACCCATAATAATATTATTCATGATAGTGAAAGAGTAATCAGATAAAAATTTTGAAAATGCAGCAATTTTAAAATTTAAAATTCATATTTTGGTACATTACTTTAAAACTATGAAACCACCAATTTAAACTAATTCAGGCTGTTTCATTTCCTATTAATTTAACAACATCCAATTCATTTAACATTTTCTCTAATGTACAGCTGCACTTCAAGTAGATAGTTTAATTCTTCAAAGTCACAAAAGGTGAAAGTTGAACTTAATTAATGAATCGTTTTTACTTTTAGGAGCTATTGAAAAAAAAAAATCAGCCTTTATAATCCTGAGAGATTCATATAATAATTTTATCCAAAAATAGTTTTTTTTCCATGAAATTTATAACATTTTATATAAGTAGCTGTAACCACACATATAAATTAATTCCCAAACTGCAAATTATTTTATAAATATGATATAATTAGCAATAATGTTTGCTAAAAAGAAATTTGCTGTAAGTACATTAGTTAAATCAGAATTAAATTGGTCTCATATGTTCTGTTTAAGTAAATTGTTTTACATGATTATTGATAGAAAATTTAAAATTTACTTTAATTTTATTTTTATTAATCATTTATTTTATTTAAGATTTACTTAACCATTACTTTTCAAACATAATTTTTAAAATTAAAATCTCAACAACGAAAAGTTTCAAAAGATGGAAATTTGTCCTAGGGTGGAAAAAAGCCCCCTCCTTTGTATTATTATTTTAAAGTTTCAATAAAAAATATTTAATAGAGAGAAAAATAAAAAATTCACAAAATAGGGAGAAAAATAAAAAATTCACAATAAGATTCAATAGTACATAAAAATACCAACCAACACAACATGTAAAATCTAAGTGCTAAATGTATATTAAATTTCAATGAACTAGTATAAATAAACAAATTTTGATTTGTTTTTAAATGATTTTAATATGAATGAAATGTTAGTGTTGCTTAAAATTTTATAAAAAATTTCTACCTTTCCAACACTTTTAGAGATGAAATCTGAAGTCTTTATATCCAAAGACCATTTATCTTTTTCTTCTGATTCTGGTTTTGAAGGAAGGGAGAAAAATCTTTTGGCAGGTGTTTTTAATGCATCCTGATAAAAAATGTTATTTATTACACATTTTGATCACAAACCAATGAAAAAAAGAAATTAAAAAATCTATAAGTAGCTTATAATAAACCAATCATGTTCACAAAAGCAACAGCATTCGCTAAAAGTTAAATTAAATGTAAGTTTTTAAAGTGAATTTAAAAACTTGCATTAAATTTAACTTTTTAGTAAATGTTGTTGTTGCTTATTATTGTACTAAATTATTCACTAAAAGTGAATAATACAGAATTGTATCTTAATATATAAACATTATATATAACAGAAAAATAGCATAGAATCAAAATTTATTCCAGATATTTAAAAGAAAAAAAACTTTGTTTTTTTAAAACAAAATAAGATATATTTAGAAAAAATATAACAGAAAAAAATATTTAAGAATAATAAAAAACGTCGATGTTCTTCCCTCAAAAAACGGCTCAATTTATTGTAAGAGAGAAATCCAATTACTGAAAATGAGCATTACTACTAATGAAATAAATGTACTATAAACAGCTGAATATAATAGTAAAGCTATTACTAAATTTATAAATGAAATGACTACTTACTTCAAATTGTTTCATATGTTTAACAACACATCGATGAGATTTTTCAGTTGATCGCTTAACAGCGATTTCATTTGAATCTCCCCAACGGGATAATTTTACAAAATCCTGAAAATAAGAATCAAAATTCAATCAAACATAACATAAATAATTTCTACATAATAATTATAGTCCTCAGTAATCATATAACTGGAAAACGTACCTTGATTTCTTTTTCAATTGGTGCACGAATTTCAAGTATTTTCTTATTCACTTCAGGTAAAAATTGCTTATAAAAATTATAAACATTGAATAATACCTCCCGAATCTTGGTATCTTTAAGAAAATAACATTTTATTAGATAAATCTTAAAGTTTCATGTGAGAAAAAGAACTGTCCTTGATTAAAGACAATAACATACTTGTTTCATCACTTGAATGTAGAAATAGAAATTCTAGCATAAAAGAATGCAGAATTTTTAATCTTTCAGGGAATTCACCCAAAGGAGAATCTTCTAAACATTGTTTAAGAACACTTATAATTTTCTTGATATCTTCTTTCTCAGTAATCTAACAATAAAATGAAATAAAAAATTTTTCATTTAAATAATTTATAGAACAGAACATTTGACTTTATAAAAAATATAGCTGAATGATTGAAATAATATTTAAGGATTTTTGCTTATTAGACTAAAGAAATGATAAAAGTATATTTTAATAATTACAAAGGAATTATAGTTAATCCTTATTTATTTGACTGAAATTAAATAAAATAACTTTTATTGAACTTTTCTAGTTATTGTTATAACTTTTAAACTAACTTTATTTCAATTTAAGTAAATATTTTGCATTTATATTTACATTCACTATTGAATGGGAGTCAGTTAAAATGCAAATATTTTATAATCAGAGAACACTTTTTGCAACCATTGCTAACTCATTAAGCAATATAATTAATTATTTATATTTATCTTAGCAGCAACTTATGTATGAATGATTGACAATTAATATTATATGAGTGCACAACATATTAAAATATTTTATTTATATAGTGTTATCACGTTGAGGAAACATGCACAAATTCATATTAAAATATCAATAATGTTTTGAATTTATTCTAATGCAAAATGCATTCTGGGGCAGAAAATCCTTGCTAAGATTTAAGGAGCTGGATATATGTGTTTCTTTTTTTTGTGTGTGTGCAACAAACAAGATGATCGCTTGAGTTTTTCAGGTCTTTCTACAATAATCTCTGAATATGATCTATTATCTATAAGATGTGCTAATGTTGAAAATATTATAAGAATGGAAAAAACTTAAAAACAGTCTTTAAACTGTTAATTACCTTATGTGATTACACAAGAATTATTGGTCTTTGCTAAAAAGCTTGGGGTGCAAGGATATGTTGACAATTCTATTACTGCTCAATTCGAAATAATATTAAAAGACAACAGTTTATAGTAAAAATGTGAAGGAAAATATGATGATTGGTGCAATAAGTTGTGATATGTAATTTAAAAATATTGTTTTTTGTGTCCAAATACAAAATTTTTTTCAGGCAGTGTAAAATATCAAATAAGTTAAACTACACTGACTAACTACGTTCTCTCACTAATATTGCTTTGTATATTTTCAAACAGTCTACATTACAATCTTTTTTCATAAATAAATAATACTTGTAAAACATTCGTCCTTTATATACACTATAATTTTCTATAATGGAAACACTATCACCTCTGTACACTACAAAATTTTAGTTTATTTTAAGCGAGAGTGAGAAAAATGGAATTAAACAAAATGTATGCAAATTCATTCATATCTAATAAAATTTCTAACTTGGTAATAACATAATTATTTATTCTTCATAAATCTACAGTATACATAAGATAAAATTTGAAAAAATTGTGCGCATATTCACACAAATGTTTGAAATTTTAAGCTTAATTCTTTTGGATAATCTTTTTTGCAATTTATAGCATTTTAAATATGTTACATATATTGCTAGTAGTAAAAAAAAAAAGATTCTAAAACATTTTATAATAGAAAAATAATACATACTTCTTCATGTGATTTTAAAATATTGAAAATATGAAACCACCATTTTGAGCAGTTAACTTTTTGTTGTCGCATAACATAATTCAAAGCTTCTCTCCATTGACTGGAACACAAAACAATTTTATTTATTACACAGTTCATTTCAATAAATTCATCTTATTTAAATAAAAATTCGAATACAGTGTACTTACTTTAATTCTAATGCTCTATAGTGCAATATCATTTTCACTAGTTCTTCTTTTTCCATATTCAAGGAAAATTTAGATGGTGCAAATTGATTCCATAACTATAATATGAATTACAAATTTAGTATCAAACAAAGCTGATTAATACATAATGCTCACATAATTATTAAAAATACATACTCTTAATGGTTCAATAAGCATTTCTATTCCAAACACAAATTTCATGAGAGGATCAGTAACAGGAAATGATAATATTCGTCCTACTATTTTTATGATCTATAAAAATATAGAGATAATTACATTAATAATATATTTAACTTATCATAAACAGTAATTTTTTTAAAAATGACAAGCAATATAATATAAATATGATTACTATTTGTAAGCTTGAATATTTTAGTAAGCAAAATATAAAGAATGAAAATACATCTACCACTTGAAAAAATCATAAACATATGCACACACATACTCTTCAAGATGGCAGTATGATATTCAATGTGTCATTTTTTATTAAAATACTGAAGTATATTATCTGTGGTCAAATTTTAAGGAATGAATAACTAGACACAGAAGATTTTCATATAAGAGTTTTGATATTTTCAATTATATCATAATAAAAACACATTTTTTATATATGCTATGACTACTAAATTTCTTTAGTAATCACAGCCTCATTAGTATAAATTAATACTAAAATAATCATAATAAATTAATTACTAGAAAAATTCAATTATGTATATAAAGAGATGGAGAATTTAAAATTTAACTGTAAAGTTTTTTTAGAACTAAATCGTTATAGTTTTAAAATTGCAGAGAAAATCATTAAATATTGAATACACACATAAAGTTGTAAAATCAGGTATTTTTTTTAAAAAAAAAAAGTTTTTTAAGTATGACAAGTTGAGGAAATAAGCATGCCAAACAAAGCAAAAGCTTTTATATATATATATATATATATATATATATATATATATATATATATATATATATATATATATATATATATATATATATATATATATATAAAGATAAATTTCATTCAATGTTCTAATTATTAATTTCAAGATAACAGAGTAAATTAAAACTTACTTCATCAAGTTGAGGGTTTTCTCCATGTTCATTAAGAAATTTAATAGCACGTTTTTTTAATAGCCCTAATACTGGATACATACTAACAATTTCGGCTGGATTTGAATCATGATAAACATCAAATGAGGTTTTTTTGATATCAAGAGATTTTAGTAATTTATCACTTGCTATAAGCAGTCCTGATATCAATTTATTATCTAATGATGCCTCAAGTGTTAAACCTAAGCTCTTTACTATTTCACACACAACTTCATGACGCAGAAAGTAAGCAGTGAAGCAATCATGGTTATGTTGGTTGCTATCATTACTTTGAATTTCATTGTTTAGATTACTATATGTTAAAGTGGACATAACAGATGAATATAGTTGTGATATTTCATACATTTCATCGATACTAAAATGTTCTTCTGTAGAGATTGGTGAATAATCATCAATACCATTACATTTATCTGTTTCATTTAGATCTTCATCTGATTTAATACAATCATTATAATCCTGAAAGAAATAGAGAATACTAGTTAATAGAATAATTAATTACAAAGTAACCAATATAACATAGTAAAAGTCAAATTGCACATTGTAACCAATATTTTAAAATTCTCTAAGAATACAGATGATTATTTTAAAATACAATTCATGAGATTTTAAATAATAAGATCCTGAAACTAATGCATAAAAGAAACTGAAGTATTTGAGATTATTTAAGTGATTTAAGTATTTGTTTGAAATTTTGTCATTTTTACTTAACACTGTAAGCTTCTGTATTTCTGCTACATACTATTTTATTTTGCAAAGCATATTGTTGTATGTACAATGGCATATCATGCAGATACAAGGCCTTTTTTAAATAAAAGTAGGAAAAGTGTTGCATAATCTGCGGCAATTTTTAAAGAGAATAATCCAAAGTATATATTGCTGATTATGTGGTATCACATAAAATAACACAATATGATTAAAAATATAGTAACTTGTACAGAAAAAAAAAACATTTATAATGCAAAAGATCTGGTTGGATCCTATTAGTATTCACTTCATCCTCACTCATGGTGTTTGAGTGCTTTCATTAACTGAAATGAAAGCACTCAAACACTAAGAGTGAGGATTTGAAAAACACTCTCATAAAACTTATCGATTTTAGTCTTTAATAACTTTTAAGACAAGTTCGACACATATTAAAAAATTTTTATTTGCTTCATTATTAATTACCTGAAACTATTGGATTTTCTTTTAGAGAACATTGGGTACACTTTTTCTTTATTACTGCCTATATTTATTTTTTGACCTTACATTAGCATGTTTGTCACCACTTTTTTTTTTTTTTTTGCCTTCTCTATAACTTTTACTTTGAAATCTGCCATGAAACTTAGATGCTTTTGCTTCCACAAGATGAAATATGAACTTGAATATTCTCAAAACGAAATAGCTCAATTCAAAACAAAAAGCAAAATGATACTAGATAAATGTAATAAAAGCTTCTGAGAAAATGAATTAGTTCTTAAAAACACTCTCATAAACTTGGCGAAACTGATTGTAGCAGAAATATTTCAGGCGATTTGTGAAAGTATTCAGCAAATTCTGTTATTTATTAAGAATACATGATATTTTGTTCAAAATTTTACTGTAAGCTTTTCTGATGGAGAATATCTTATCAGATTACCTGAGGTAGCATATAATACACACAATGAGATTCAAACTTTTTCTTAACACATAATCCGGAGATAATATACAGGAAAATAAGCTACTTTGTACAGAAAATAAGGAAGCAATTTCAAAAATTTCATATTGTGTAAGCCAAATCTACCTCTGTAACATTAATTGTTTATTAAAAATCAGATAAAAAATTAGTTTTGAGTTCCAGCAGAATTTCTAAAATTGTTTGTTAAATTAACCTAGATATTCAAGATTTTTTAAATTAAATATGAGGAATTACACATCATGTATATTTTAAATATACTGCATTAAATATGTATATTTAAATTATAATGTATCATATAATTTATCAGATTAGAGAGTGTTTATAATGACTTCAAAAAATCCATTCTTGAAGGTAATAGAAAAGAATTTAAAGTAAGCACCTAATATGATACATAATATTTAAAATATATATATTTGTACATTGCAGTTTCATTCATATTAACATTGTGATGATATTCTCAGATTTCCATAATGGTAAATTACATGTATGAAAATATAATTTTAAGAATATATGACTCATATGTCATTGTTCAAAATCCCTTGCTTGATAGGTTTCTGATGTTACCTAATAATTATACTAGAAAGCTTAAGTGTAATTTAGATATTTCAAGAAATAAATTAAATTTACATCTACAAATCTTATGGAATGTTTTTTGTATTATGAAAGAAAATTAATTGCCTAGTCATTACTGAAGAAAATAGAAAAAAAATTTGTGTTGAAGACTTTGTGGACATTAACATATAATAATAGCATATTTAAAATATAAGTAAATTAAAAAGAAGCAGAGACATATTTTAATACATCATGAAGATTGATACTTATTGCTTGTTTTGAGAAAGTATGAACAATTAGTATTACATACAGAACTTATTACACATCTATTAAAAGGATTTTTTTTTTTTTTTGTAAAATTTAAAAATATATCTATAAGTAAAATAAAATAAACATTCATGTATTGTTCTATTTTAATTCTAATCATATAAATTAATTAAATAGAATTTTTGTTTCTGATTTCTTGTCACCATTAAGGAAGTCTGAATTTCATTTCTACATTATTCTTGCTTGTCCATTAAACTTACATTAATCTTATTACATTATTAAATGTAAATAAATGATTATTGCTCATAGAATAGATAGATAAAAACAAATGAACACAATAAAATATATTTTTGACAAAATAATGATAATAAAACTAGAGGTGAAAAGATTACACATAACTAACTGTTCTTATACCATTTACTGTTACATATCGAATGAATATATACAAAATACAATAATTTCTTAAGTAAATTATGTGGAAAATTTATATGAAATCTCACCTGCTCAAAAGTTGGAAAGACTGCACGTAGTTTTCGATTAATCACTTCCTCATCACTTATTTCATTTTCATGATGTCTAGTTTTATGAGCATATAAACTTTCTTCTTCCTCTTTCTTAATCCTTGCTTGCAAATCTTGATAATTCCAGGTTTCCCATAAATATCTGAATGCTGTCAAAGTAGATTTCAACAAGTCGTGCACAATTCGCTCACTATGGTTTTTGATTAGCTTAACACCATTCGTATATTCAAGAATTGAGGATTTTACGATTTTGTAAGTAAGTTTTGTCACCATAACTGGAGAAAAGTTACACAAGCAAAATAGATTC
Source organism: Latrodectus hesperus (assembly GCA_037975125.1). Lineage (NCBI taxonomy): Eukaryota > Metazoa > Arthropoda > Arachnida > Araneae > Theridiidae > Latrodectus > Latrodectus hesperus. The sequence continues at coordinate 36,994,258 of CM075855.1, forward strand.
TTGAGCACATCGATTGTACTTTCTTTCAAAAGAAACTTGGCCACATCAAGAGGATTTAAATTAGCATCAGTAAATGAAATCAAGTAACTAAGAAAGTCACTTATGCTTTGAAATTCCTAAAAAACAAAGATTTCGAGGAACATTTCAGTAATATAATAGTGATATAATGTTCAGTAATATAATTTTTTTCTAAAAATGTAAAAATATACAAGATAAATACCAAAAAATATTAAAAGACATTAATGCAACACCAATATAATATAAATTTTAGCAGTCTGTCAATATATGCCTGCATGTTAGTGATTACTTCTAATTATCAGAATGAAATTACTTAGGAACATAATAAATTAGTTCACAAAAAAGTTACAGCATTTACCTATATATCATGGGCAGCAGAGTATTATCTGCAAGGCCTCTTTTCAAGTAATCAAGATAAAGCCTTATGTAATTTGTACTACAGTATAATCTGCAGTAATACTTGGTCAATAGTTCAAAATATATACTGCATATAATACACATAAAAATGTGCAGTATAATTAAAAATATAATAAATTGTTCAACAATATATTTATTACTAAAAACATCTGATTTGATACTAATTGCACCCATCTCAACAACAAGTGATAAACCTGAAGTAAAAGTGTAAGGTCGATCAAACGGCATAATTTTAAGAATATTCTAGCATAACTTATCCTTTATAATGTTTTTAATAACTTTTAAAGCAAGGCTATATGTTTTTCAAAAAAAAAAAAATCCTTATCATTTATGATCAAATAAAATAAATGGATTACTTTTAAATTGCACATTAGATAAGTTTTTCTCATATTAGTCATACTTTGTGTTTACCTAGCGTTAGCACATTTGTTGCTTTTTTAAAAATCATTTTCTTTATGTAACTTTTAGTTTTTAAATATATCTTGTAACTTTTGCTTCCACGTGACAGTGTATGAACATAAATATTTTCAAGACATATTTTCAAAAAAATGAAATGACAATAGTCAATACCAACCATAACAGAACGGTCAATAGCAATTGTTTAAACAAACTGAATCCCTTCTTCAACATAATTATACATAACTGATTATAGCTGAAATATGTCAGCTAAGTTGTGGCACCATCTGTTATTTATTTTATAAGAAATAAATGGCATTTCTTTAAAAACTCTACTGTAAAATTTTCTGATCAAAAGTGCTTTCTATCAGATTTCTTGAGGTGGCACATAAGGACAAATGAAAAGTGAAACATTTTAAACTCAGAGCCCATAGATTATAAAAAGGAAAATATAGTACATAAACATAAATAAATAATTATACTAAACACAACAGGTAAAAGTGAAAATTATATATTTATTTCTAAATTATTAATAATAATAACATCATTTATTACGTTCCTAAAGTTTAGTGGTTATTAATACATTTGAAGTTTTGTTGTTGCTACAAAATAATAAAAATCACATAAATTTTAAAACAAAAAATTGCATACAATTTTTTAAAAAATAAATAAAACATAAAATTTACAATTTTTACAACTGCTTTCATTTTAAAGAAACAAATTTTAAACCTTGAAAAAAAGTAGTAAAAAAATTATACTAAAAATTTTTTACCTTTAATTTAAACATATTAGACATTTCTTTTTTAACTGCATACTGACTTAACATTCGTAAACCATAAATCACCTAAAAGATATTTAGTAAAAATTTGCATTTAAAATAATTTATGAATTTGCATTTAAAAAACTTGTCAAAGTATCAGTATTATATGATATTGCATTAAAAATTTAGGTTAAAGTATAGAAAAGTAAAAAATTTCATGTGACTGTTGTTTATACATCTAGTTATTAATAATCAATTAATTAAATAATATGTTTTAAGAATATAAATAAAATAAAATGTCAAAAATTATAATAGTTATTTAATATAAGGTATTTGTATTAATTTGCATATAAGCATGATTATAGCATTCTGGAAAAATGTCTTTCTCATGTACATATCTGCAAACTCAAAATATTAAATAAAGATAATAGTAGCTGACATACATGTAATCAGAATTAATAAGTTTATTTCATCACAGGTTATAGTTCGGTCTTTTCTATATTATCAAATTTTAATAAATTACTGCTTCCATTTTCAAATGCCATTAATCAAGAATGATTATTAATTAATTTTCAAACAATGTCATTTATAAAATTTTAAAATATGCTATATTATTTCAGCAATTTAGAAAAAAACCTATTCTTTAACCGCTCTACGAAGAGCGTATCATATATGCTTTTCATACGTATGAATGTGAAGCCTGGGTGACTCATGCGTACATTCTTGGAGAGCTAGCTTAGTGTATGTGCAGTGCATAAATGCATTTTAATCTGAAACAATTTTTAATAATCACTAGATGACACTTTGTGTATATTACATTTAAACTTAAGGCAATTTTAGTATTATGACCTTCAGATTGTTCATATTCGGGCTGTATTTTGTATTTTACCCATCAGATGTGGCTAGAGTTAAGAAGGAGAGAGGAAATCATAATGTAAACACAGCTTGGCTCTATCACTTACTCCATGATAGAAGCATTTTTGCTTCTGACAGCTCCCCAAACACTTTCTTTTTGTTACTATGTGGGGTCTTTTAGGATCTTAACGTCAGTTTTGGTACAGTTTGCATTGCTTTCGTATAAATTTTGCCTGCTTCTCTTGTTATTTCAGAAAGCCTTATTACCAGATTATTATAAGCAAGGAAGCTATATTTTTACGAGGATGAATATAAACGTATGACAATGAATCAATTAGAAAGACAAACACAACAAACATTCTATGCTTGCAAACTATGCAATATAGAATTTTGCATTTCCCCCATGCTTCAAGATTTTACAGTCTGCTTTCATTTTAAATTGTTGTTCTTTTTTCTTGTAAATAGTCATGGCCATATATTTTTTATTACATTGAAAGTACATTAATGTGTTTTGTTAGTTAAAATTTTGGAATAGCACTTTCAAAAATCTTTTATATATATTTTCATATAAATTGAAGGAAAAAGAATATTAAAGTTTAGTTTTAACAATATAAGACAGGTGTAATAATCTAAAATGCTACCAAAAATTATGTAGGTAGAACTTAAACAACATTATTTGCTTTTTTCTTTTATATCTTTTTTTCCCCAAAACTTAGGGCTAGTGGAGCAAAACCTGTCCTGTAGTATAATTCTTTTCCCTTCCACTTTGTCCTGAATGCACATCTTAAACAATAGTGCCTCATTTTGAAAATTTTAAAAAAGCTTTGTTAATACTTTTTCAAATAAAGAAAAAACTGCTCAATCTTTTATGACTTTATATATCTATCTATATATATATATGTCAAAAATAGTAACAAAACAATATATTTTTTCTATAGAATACATATTTAATTTCAAAATAAAAACATATTTTATATATAATATAAAATATAATAATATGAAGAAATCTAAATGTATTTTTTCTTATTACTAATAAATACAACAATTGTTTTTTTGAATAGAAAATGTTTTACGATTCTCAAGAAAAATATACCAAAGAAATGAGTGGTAAAAAATTCAAATAAAGGCTTAGAGGAAAAGTATTTAAAAAAAGTGCACTTTCATTAATTAAAAAATATATATTTAATATGAAACCCAACACAAATTTAATGATTACATTCACATATTAGACAAAACAAATATAATGGAATTTTTCTACACATATAGTTTCATTTTTTTAAAAATCAATTCTTAATATTTTTATTTCCACAGCATTCACAGAAGTTATAACATTAAAAAGAATAAAAATTAAAGCACGTACCTCTTCTACACCAAGGGAGAAAGAGGAGATAAAATCTTCATAAAAAGGATATTTATTAGCCATTTGAGAAATCATTTCTTGTTGATTTTTACACAAATGATCGATCTTTTGAACTATTTCTAAAGAATGCGACTTTTTAACATCAACAGAACCATTATACATAGAATCAATTCTTGAAACAATTGAAATTAAGACATCAGGCGAGCCCATATCAGAGAAATAATTTGACATTTCTTCTTTAATAATATCAAACTAAAAATAATATAAAATAAATTAAAAGGACATCATTCAACTAACAAAAAACATTGGTATCACAAAACTTTAAAACTTGAATTTATGAACATGGGATAAATTACTAAAGATTAATAAGAGAATAAACTTCATAAATAATCTAACAAAGTACTATACAAACAAGAAAATTCTAAAATATTTCATGCAATATACTTTTTTACATTCAAGTTTGTTTAATTATAACAAATGCATAAGATTAATATCTTTAATAAGATTGAAAAAAAATTTAATGCAAAGTCTAAGTTTATTTTGCATATTGCTTAAACAACTGATTATTCAAGAATGAATAAAGCAGTTAAAATTTATTATGAGAAATAAGATGCATTTTTACTGACATTCCATAAAGAATAATGTAATGGAGATACCACATTTATATTTTATATTTAAAAACCTCATTATTTTATCACTTGGATCAATTATTATTAAAAATGATACAAAAAATATTCCCCCAATCAAATATTTTAAAACAGTTTTTCTACAAAGCATACTAGTTGTACAAAACATAATTTTTCTCAGCAGCACTTTTTGCAACATTTGTTAATTTCTTACACAGCTTTCTTTTATACATACACATCCTGACCCAGTCTCAAAAAATCTTTGTAAAATTTATTTTTGAAAGTATAAAATAATTGATACTGTATAAATATTAGAGCTTAATAATAGTTCCTATAAAAATTTTAAAAACCTTATCATCAGATCCTCTGTAAATTATCTTTTTATGCAATTTTTCTGCTTTTTGTATTGTTTCTTTAAATGCACAATGTAATCCTTTGATATAAGGATGGTTGTAAGTAACAGATATGTCAAAACATCCTTGACCATGAGATACTTTACACATCCATTCTCGGATCATTTTCTCACACTCCATCCCTTTTAACTAGAAATAAATGAACAAAAGAAATAATGAGTTGGATAAAAACTTTTCTAGCATAAGAAAAATTACATAAAATAGAACATTTTACATTAATTACATAGGATTTCATGTATTAATAAAGAAAGTACCACTTTCCCTTATTTTATTCTCATTCAAATATCAGATTTTTAAATATTTCGTTTTCTTCATTTAACTTTTTCTTTGAAATCAGACAGCCAAATTTTATTTTTAAATTAAGAATAAAAAAATATTATTTTAAAAGCATAAATACTTAAAATAAAATGTATGGATAATGGAAGAAAGAAAGCATATTTAGGAAAAAATATTATTTTAAAATAGTATGAATATTTCAAATTATTAAAAAAAAAAAACCCTAAAAAATAAATAATTTACATGAATAATATCCACAAACAGCTATTAACTGTACAAATACAACATATGTAACAAAAACAAATACAGTAAGTACATAGAAGTAAAGTTGCATCTAACTCTTTGCAGACAGAAAAATATACGCTTTTATTTTAATTTCTCATCAAGGAAGCTTTTAAGTATCTCGAAGGGTATAAATAAATACCAAACATTGTATATTTCATTAAACTAGCATCCTCATAAAGTGTAGTTATTTTATAATCAACTCTACTTTTCTACTGGACAGGCGTACATTTTACAAATTCATATAGCACTAAAAGGATAAAAAAATAATTTCTACAAACTGGTGCTTTTCCTCACAATTTAAAATACCTTATTGATTTTATTTCAGTTCATTTGTTTTACTTTATTCGAACTACTTGTTCGAAAAAAGTAAAATAAAGATTTTTCTATGTTCAAGAATTTTGTAAGCAATAAGATATAATTATAAAATGTAAAAGTTTTACAGAAAAAAATCACTTTTGGTATTTTTTAAGCAAAAATTATACAAAAAAATTACATTTAGCAATGTAATAATTTAAAAGATTATGCTTTTTGCAATTTTAAGTGTAAATGTGTTGTATTGCATTAAGAGTCATTGGAAATTATATTATAACATAATTTCAATAATTTATATAAATCATAGTAGAAAAGCAAGTTATCTTCAATAATTTAATTTTTTAAAAACTAAATTTAAACCATTACTTAAAATTTAAAAAAAAAGATTAATGTACTAAAAATGTATTGTAACATAAATGCAATTATTTATTACACTGTCACATATTAAAATTTATATTTACATATCAACTATTGAAAAATCTTATCAAATTTAATTTTAGTAAATCAATTTTTAATTTAAATTAATATTTAGCTTTGTAAGAAATAATGCACCTTTTCCTTAAGATAGTCAAATTTGAATGAATGCTTCACAGCTGGATCTATGAGGTTTCGAGGCATTAGCAAAATAGATGATAACATTCCTACATAAATGAAACTTTTGCTTGTGGATAGCATCAAATCTGTCTCTATATTTGCTGAAATAATTATAACTTTTAATAACGAATTAAGAAAATCAGAAAAAATATCACATAAATGATTAAATTGTTAAAAATTTCAGAAATATAATAAAAATAATTGGTTATAATCAAAATTTTAAGAATAAAAATATGTAATTTGAATACATTTAGTAGTTTGAAACTGATATAGTTATTTACTAAGATTGTGTAAAACAACATACTTTATGCAAGCACTGAGTAATAAGCCTAAGTAATAAGATAATAAGCCCTGAGTATAAAAATTAAAGAATAATTTTTGAAAGAATAACGTTTTAGTAGCAAATTCAATTAAGTTTTTAAAATTTTAAGCAGTTTAACATACAGTTTTCTCATTAAAGAGTAATTTTTTTAAACAAAATTAGGGCAATACAAGCACCATTCTTCATGAATACATCTAAATTAATTTCAAACTTAAGTTTTAGAAATCTTTTTATTTCAAGAAATTATTTCTTTTAGTACTGAATAAAACGCAACATATTTTTTCAATTAGTAAAATTAATTTTGTTAGAAGAATGTTACCAGATTTATTGCAGATATTACAAAACTACTTATATTTGCAGCTCACAAGCAGTAAACACATTCAGTTTACTGCTCATGCAACAATTTTGTAGCATTTACAAGTGAAACTGAATAAAGTAATGGTGTAATCATTCCTCTTAGTATTAATTTTTAGGAAGGGGGAGAAAAGAGTTGAAAACCTTTATTAAAATTTTCTCCACACATACAGCATTTTAGTTTCAGGAGCCATATAACCTCAAGATAAGAATTATTTTCTTCTTCCAGTTCCAGGTGTGACATTAATTTATATAAATTTTTGCTATATCTTTTATTTACATACATTTATTTTTTAAAAACAAATTTTTGTATCATGAAATATTCTGCTAACAATGTATCAAAAACATACTCTCATAACTGAACAATAAAATCATATAACCCAGCACAAATTAAAGAATAAGATTTTTGCTCTGAAGAAATTTTACTCATTTATAAAAATTTGTTAAAATACTATGTACAAATTTTTAAAAAAATTATTTTCTTTCTGACCAAAGTTTCCCAGATTGATTAAAAACATCTTTTTCTGTCTAGGTTTCAAAATTTCCTAATAAATATTACTTAAGTATATCTCACTCTCAATACTTTTACCACATGATAAAAAATCATATAATAAAATATCACAATGTACATTATATAATTTATGAAATTTTTCACACACACGTGTATTTGCAAAATATCAATTTTCAATGACTAGTAAATTAAGTTTGCTATAATGTTCAAAAATTGCTTAAATGAAATGCAGCTTTTGATAGGTATTCAACAAATATATCTATGGTATCTCAATTATTACAATAAAATTTATGAATACTTTTATTTATTTCAAAATCTCTAACCTTGCTCAGGAGACCAGTTAAATTTTAGATAAAACTAGTCTTGAACAATTCCTTTATCTTTTCTTAAAACTTAAAACTGAAATCTCAATTTCAAAAGATGGAAATCAGTTTTCAAGACAGAAAAGTGGCACCCCTACAAATGTTTTCACATTAAATTGCAAAACAATTAAAAAAAAAGTTTTAATTTAATGATATAACATGTTTCACTACATTAGAAATATTACAACATTAAGTTAACCATTTCTATTATCTAAAACTTGGTTATTAAATATCATAATAAACAAACAGATATAAGCTTGCAAAAACAATCTTAGTAATGTACTTAATTAAAAAAAAAATCAGTTACACATCAAATGAATTAAAAGATCCTTACACATAAGTGAACTGCATATAATTTAGAATCAATTTTATAAAAAATCATTATAAATACCTTTGACATCTTTCCTAAGAGTGGCAATACTATCAAATGTCAGATCAATAAGATTAATTCCTCCTCCTGTTATAAAAAAACCATACATTCCTAATGTTTTGAAAATTTCAAAAATACTTTCCTTTGACTCCAGATTTAATCTGTCACTCATTTCTGCAACATCCGCCATACTTAGCATAATAGTATTGAACCACTTGATAATCATTAATGCATTAGATATCCTAGGAATAAATCCAGTGATGTAATATAAAATTTATAAAACAGAAAAGAAAAAAACAGAAAAATATAATATTTTATGACATGTAAAACGTTAAATTTGGATCACTAAACCATTTCAATAACAATTGAAATAGATTAATTTAATTTTAAACATCTTAAAGAAGTTATAATTCTATTATTAAAGAAGTTATATTCTTATTTATAAAGAAAATATAAAATTTAAATCACAAATTTTTATAAATAAAACATCACATCTTGCTTATATTGTTTTAAATTAAAAACATACTATAACATAATTATAAAATTTTAAGTGCAAGATTTCTTGATATTTAATGTATCATAAATATGTGTAAAAATATTTATATTTGTATACAATGTAACCATAAAGACAAATATATTATGTTACTAGACATCCCATAAAAGAAACAAAATATATATAACTTACAAAAAAGAACGAGAAGGATCTGCAAGGTTGTTAAAATTTTCCCATAAAATGTGTTTTACAGAGTCCAAATGAAAACGAGTTCCTTCACAATCTTCAAGGGATGCATGACACATAAAAGAGGAAGAATTTTTTGCTCTTGTAAAAAGAGAGGAACAAATGTAAGTCAACAGAGGTGCTTGTTTAGCCCAAACATAACTCTCATCCCAGCTTTCTATTGCTAGAGGAACTTTATGAACATTTTGATCATTTGAATTATTAAATTTATTTTGATGATTTGAGCTTTCTAAATGCTTGAACTCCAAGCAACTAAGAGCAGTTGATGAATAACCGTCTCTTGTATGTCGTAGGAATTCCTTTACATTAAACGCAAACGCATCCTGAAAAATTAATTATAATTAATGAGGTAAATCACAGAAGATAATTTTATTCAGTTCAGCATTTAGTTAATTTCATATACATAAATTAAATAAGAAAAACAAAAACTAAAAATGTATCAATCACAGATAACTGTGAAAATGTTTTTAGACTTTTTTAAAATACATGAGCATAAGTAGCATAAATATAAGACATAATTTAAGAAATTTAAACAGTATGTGTCAAACATATATGAATGTTATGTATTTCTATTAATTATAACATATTCTTGTGAATTTGATAGAATTTCTGGAAGAGAAATGAAATATAGATTGGCTGAAGAGGCTATCAATCAGATGATCATGCCTATTTAAAAAAAGCAAAACATTTTTTTAGGTTTCTAATAAATTTAGATAGAATATTGCTAGATTTGAATATTTTAACTAAATCATTGAATACTTTTGCCAATTTTATCGTTTCATGCTATAAATTAATATTTACTTTATTAACATCCAGGAAATAATTAAATAAATAAAAGAGGAAAACACATATCAACAAAATCAATAGTATCTTTAAAGTTAACTTTACTTCATCAATAGTAATGAAAACAAAAACATTTCATAATACATACCATTACCTGATATTCATTAATGTAATTTTTATAAAAGAGATCATAGACATGCCTGCCAACTTTTGGAAAAGTGCTTTAGTAAAACTTTTTGTGTGTCAAAATTACAAGTTTGTCAGATATATATTTTCTTAATTTAATCAACTGAGTTAATTACTTAACTATATTTAATTTTGAATTCTTAATTAATGAAAAAGAAATTATTAATTAAAATGTAGATTCTAAGAATTTTTAATTCAATTAAAAACTTATTTATTAAAATTTTATTTCAGTTGCATTAAATTCACAAATCTAGAATACATTCATAAAACACTACCACTGAATATTAAAATTACTAACAAAAAATATTTTACACATGTCCCTATAAAACTAAAATGCAATCTGTTGAAACAATATTTCAGTCATTTTATCATAAAAATTAGCTATCTGGACAGAAATATGTCCCACTTTTACAATAGCTTTTAAATAAGATAAAGTTAATAATTAGAAATACAACAATTAATAAAATAAACTTCTGAATTAAAGATTTAAAAAAACTCCATAAACATTTTCTTGATCAAATAATGATGTAACTGGAAGAGTTTAATGCTGTAACAGAGGCTTTCATAGCCTTTTCAAACAAACTCATTCTGAACCCTTGCTCATAACAAAATACATCACATAAAGATTTCACAATATGCAAATTTTCTAAATTATTATTAGAAAATGAGTTTTTAAATTCATTTCGATTCTTTATTCATTAAACTAAAAAATAATTTACATTCTGCATTTCTATGAAGTATCACTAGTCAAAACCCAATAAATTTAGATATTCTATCAGATTTGTCACTATTATCTACACTCTTAATTTCACAAATATAAAACCACAGAGAATCATTCTTTATATTTTAAGTTTTTAATCAAAATCTTCAGTTTGTAAAGAAGAAAATTAATTTTCTAGCTCATCTATGGTCACATCCTCAGATTCACCATATTTGATTCACAGCAAAATGGAAACACTTGAACTACCCCCCACACTTGAAAATTTGGCCTCATCCAATTTACCCACAATTGACAACATCAAATGATGCAAAAGGTCTTGTTTGATTGGAAATTTGCTTAACATATAATCACAAGAAGTTGTGAAATATTTCCAAGCATTAGGAAAAAAAATAGATTTTTTTCTACATTAGATAATGTTGCCCCAATATCAGATGTACTATTCCCTACGCCTAAATCACCAGAATGATAATCCACTTACAAATAAAAGTATATTTTAAATTACAGATGGCTTAATTAACTTCGTTCATAGTTCTATTAGCAAGCTGTACATATCTTTAAGTTTATGAAGTTGTGGATGACTAGATTGTAATAAAACACTATACTTTTCCAATATCATTATGGTATAAAGCAAAAACAGAATACATGCTTTATTTATGGAAGATGGTAAGAACAAGAAATGTTTCTCTTCTCTAGATATACTTTGAGATTTCAATTTATTATTTTTATCAAAAGATTTCTTCATAATATTCTCTGACTCCATTTCCCATCCTTTTCTTTTAAAACTTGGTTTGATGCATTGTACATTAACACCAGAATTTTTAGCTCCCTATTCTTGGTATGCTGAAAGATGCCAGATTTTCAGAATATGTTAATTTTTTCACTTTAACTATATCATGAAAATATTTTAAAAAGAATCCCATTGATCGATGAGTCTTTAAATACTTTTTTGTAGTGAGAGTAGACGTGTGAAAACATGTACAAAGATTTTCTGCGTATCTTTCTCACACAATTCTCGTAATTTTTCCAGACTTTCCTATATTTTCAAACTATGATTTAAATAATATATTATGACTTCATCAACTTTAATAGGTAAATTTGCAGCATCTTTCTCAGAGGCGAGATGTATCAAATGGTAAGAGCAACCAATACCTATTATATTTTTTTGTTGTATCGTTAAATGGATTATCAAACTTTTTTGCTTCCTTTGCATTACCAGCACAAAAAGCTATACAATATTTAAAAGGGATACTTAATCGTTCAAATTCGTTTAAATATAAAGTGCTTACATTTTCTCCTGTTGCACCCCCTGTCAAACTTAGAGGTGACAATAAGCAGTTTTGAATGGATATACGAATGGGATTGAAAAAGTTAGAACAGGTAGAACAAGAAAGAAACTAGATACAATTTCTTCGAATTGCTATCATTACTTCCATCACATGCAGCAGAAAATGGAGAATTTTGTAGAAGTTTTATAACATTTGCCTTTTAGTCTGATGCTAATTCCTTACTAATGGTAGAAGTTTTGGTTCGAAAGCATCAATAATGTGATGCAAATTCACTTTTAAGAAATATTTTCCTAAAAATGGAGCCAGCATGAATGGCAATGCTGATTGGTATGTTATGTTCACTCAATAATGATGTAAAATATAGTTCTGACATAGTAACTTCTTGAGCATGTTTTAGGCTTTTGACATTAGGAGAAACATCAAAATGACTGCCATGAGATATATTAAAACCATAATTACAAACTACACAGTGAGCAAATTTAGCTTCTTTAAATGATGTGTTAATACATGGAAATTCTACACTGTAACTAGTTTTAAAAACTGAAAATAAGCTCTATTAGGTTTAATCCATTAAGCATTTTTTACAAAATGCCGACAACCACACGAGTCAACAGAGGCGAAATGCTTGCTTTAAGCTTTCAGCTTAGATAGCCTCAGAGTTAACTCCACTATCAACAACAGTCCTCCAATCACAGTAGTTTAAATGAAAAGCCATTTCGCTCCATGACTAAAATAGAACAAGATTGTACACCCCACCTATACTTTATCAAGCTCGTGCCTTACCCCGATTGAAAAGGAGAGTAATGTGCATTCTTCGATATTTTTTCCTCACAGGTGAGTTAAAGTGAATGCTAATATTTGTTTTTAAATATGGTTAACGAGAAAAATAGAAATTATATAAACATTTCACGCCATCAGTTAAAGTGTAAAATCTACTGGTCTAGCATAAAAATTGGCAGGTCTACGGATAATCAATATACAAACACAAAACCTCAAACAATGATATAAAATATTTTTCATTTACCACAATCTCAGTTTAAATTTTGAAAAATAGGAAAAATATTAAATTTGCTAATTCTTAATGATATTTTATTATAAGATAAAAATACTCTTAAATGAAAAGTATACAAATTATTAAATAATTCAAATACTTTACACAAAAAACTTTTAGCAACAAAAATAACTTGATATATAAATAAATGTCAATAAAAATATATACAATTTTTTAAAAAAAGTTCAAATATAAAATTTCTTAATTTCACTACATTATCACAACTAATATTTAAAATAGCATTCTGATAGAAAAGTTCTGAATGAGTGTTTCATTTAAAAGTGAAAAGAAAATTACCATTTATGATTTTAATCTGCAAGAACATAATTGAAATAATTTGCCTCAATAATTCATATTAAGAATTTTCAAAAATACGCATAAAAGTGTCCCATTTTAAGGTTTTAGATGAATAGAAACATATTATATAGAAAAAAAATTATATTTTCATGTTTAGAAATTAAAAATTGTTTTTTGTTGCCAATACAGACTCATGAAACTTTTTAGTTAAGATTTATTCCAAGACTTCAGATTTGAAATGAAATATAAATTACAAATATAATTTGCCTATTTTGGAATTTTGCCAAATAAGTATTTATTGCAGTATTCACAGAAATAGGTTATATTTTTTCCCGTAGTAAATTAAATATAAATTATAGGGAAACTGCAAAAGATAAATTAATAAATAACAAATTCACACAGCAGTATTTTTTGATAAAAGAAAATAGGAAATTGTTACAATTATTTTTATTTTAACTTGATAAATAAATTAAAATCTTATCCCTTGATATGTAAATGTAATTAAATATGATTTTGATCAAATTATAATTCCTTAAGACTTTTATATCCATGATTTATGTTACTTCAGAAAACTGGTAGTTTTAATTTTGTACTTAAACTTTTACAGATAAACTATTAATAGAATAAACATCATAAGTATATAGATATGCAGAATAATTTTATGCAGAATAAATAATAATTCTATGCAGAATAAATCCATGAAGAGAATAAACTTTAAGTAAGCAATAATAAATTGAATTTTTCAAACTCACTAAGCAAATAGTTTTTTCACAATATAAATAAAATAAATGAAAATATTCACCTTTATTTTTTTATCACTTTTTATAGCTCGAATTATTTGTGAAAGATGTTTTGGATTCATTCCAAGAATTTCTCCACCAACCTGTAACATGAATTTGAAATCCACAGCAGCACTATTAGCATTCCATGAATCAAATATAGAATCTAAAGCAGAATTGTCCTTGCATAAAATATCAGCTTCACACTGAATAAAAAGGTATTCCCAAAGAGGATAAAGACGAATTTTATAAGCTAATTCAATATTTGAAATATTAGGAATTTTCAGTGGGTCATTGCAAATTTCCATTATGTCGTCATCATCTTCAATTATTAAATTAGCATTCTTTAATTTCAATTTTATTTCCTCTATGATTGAAATCACTGCAAAACAAAATTATGAAAGAATACAATATTTATAAATGAAATAGAAGTCAAATGCAGTAAAACATAATATTTTAAATTATAAACTTATTCAATGCTAAAGATGCAAACAAAAATAAAAATAAAAATTTGAATATTTGATATAAAATCAATTGTAAAAGCTGTTTTTAAAAAATATGCTAATTTATTAGGATAATTAGATATTATACAGTTTTCTTATATTATTTGATTTTATTCTATAATTTATTTTACAAAGGCAGTCTAACTGGCTTTTCTATGAATAATATGAGAATTCCATGAATTATTGGGATAAACATAGTTTACAAAATATCTTTTAAATCCAGTCTCATTACTTCATTGAAACAAATAAAATAAAATAGTTGGATTGCATGATTTCAAACTGAGAAGTCCAACAGCATTTAAATAATCAGCATTTAATAAACAGAACACTGAACTATTTATAACATATACTTCCATTAAGTAGTAAAATTAAAAATATGTATACTAAGTTTATGAAAAAAAAGGAAATTCAAGAAAAGTGAAGGTAAAATAAATTTATAAAGTGTATATTTTTTAATAAAGAAGTTCCTTTGATATTATATAAATAAACAGCAATTAATTTAAGTAATTTTATTTTAATAATAATGAATTAAAAAAAAAACTAGATAAAAATATTTTAAATAATCATTATTTCTAAATAATTTTAAAGGTAAAGTTAAATAATTATTTTCACAAAATATAACCCATATTATAAAATAAAAATTACCTTGACCAGAAGGCATTTGATTCAAGAAGCACTCATATAAAGCCGTGTTAAGAGGTGTACTCCAGTGTTTTAAATTTTCAATAATTAATTTCAATTCGGAAACTTTACATTTTGGATCTTTGAGACGATTCACAAGATTGGTGACTTTGAATATTCTGAAAATATACAAAAATGTAACTATAGAAACATGAAGTAATAATAATATAGTTAATTAATAAAGTATATCGGATTCTAGACATATTGTTTTTTTTTTAAATTTTTGGATTAATTTAATACACATACACACCCATAAAACATAGAACTTATTTCTTCCATATAATCAATAAGATTATTTCAAGTTAAGACCAACACTTTGAATCATCTTAGTCAATATAAGGAATATAATCATAAAGGTTAAATAAAAATTTCAATTGAAAAGAAATATTTTCAATTATTTTTAATCAATAAGTCATTTTTGACATTGTATTCTTTCAAATATAAGTAAAGATTAACAATAACAAAAAATTTTAAAAATTCAGGTTTAATTGAAGACAACATTTTTTCAGACAATTTTAGTCTTAAATAAAAATAAAAATTTGAACTTTAAGAAGTTAAAAATGTTTCATTTCAATTAAATAATGCAATGAAAAGAATACATGAAATTAATTTATAAATGAAGATTTTCCATATAATTTAAAAATGACATTTCATTAAATTATTCAATTTTATTGTTACCCATTTAAAAAACATTAGGAAATACTCTTTAAGTATCTTACAAAGAAAATTACCAAAAAAATAGTAAAATTGCTTACAGAATAAACAAAATAATATGATAACAAAACTACGTATATATTTTTTAATAAAATATTTTCCTTATCAAAAATTTCATAAAATATCAACCTCAGGCTAATACTGATAATATTTTATACTACTGTGAAAAGAAAATTCAAACAATATGGTGTTTTGGGGTTAGTGTTAGGCTGAGCACCTAATTGTGTGCACCCCAGGGCCCTTCAGTTAGGAAATCAGAGATACGCATAGTAGACCTTGGCCCACATGGGCTATTGAGTGACACAGTTGAGTAGTTTAGTAATATGGTATTTTAAAGAGTAAATACTTTTAATTTCAGTCATGGTTAAACTTAGATTTAAGAATAGGTGGTTCTGAGGGAGCCTAGTTCTGCAAAGTTTAATAATACTGTACATAAGGGGAAAACTCTTAGACCAATAAAGATGCAAAATTTATTACACAATTAACAGGGATATCCTGGAATATCCAAGGTTAAATTGAATGCTAACCCATGCGTACAAAACTATATGCAGAAAAAATGTCCCACTGAAAATTTAACGGAGGTTTCCTTCATATATAGTTTTAACTTTCTCAGTTAGGATAGACAAACTCCCAATAATGGTAATATATATTTTTTAATAAGGCATTATCATGTAAGAAGACCTACAGTTCTCCTTAAACAGCTACTTTTTAATTAATAATGCATGCATGTATGCATATACACACATTTTACAGAGACATACTATTTAATTCAATTGCCTTACTTGGGAATATTTAATTTTTAAAACCTTACAATTTTTCTTGAATAATGATATTGCAACATGAAAAATAGAACATTCCCTTAAGAATGAAACAATTCTATTACAATTCATTGCAAATAAATGTAGGATATGACAAATAGAGGGAAAACTTACTCAAAATTAAATGCGTTTTATAACTTCTGCTTTAATGATTTTAAATCTGATTACCAAAACGCTAATTATAAACTATGTTTTAAAAAGCATCAATAATTTTTATTTCATGTAAGAGACTTTAAGAGGAAACTATCTTATTAATCTTCTGTTTAATCAGTTTACATGCAGTCCAGCCTGTTTACATAATATTTTTCATTAGCTTATTGTAAATGGATCAAACAAATTAGGAGGAAAATATTATAAATAACACTTTACAACACAGCATTTTATAATGTCTGTTGTAAATTTGCTTATACTGTTTTATTTCCAAGTAGTAGTGTTCAAAAATAGATACAAAGAATATTAGAACACACATAAAATTTATTCATTTGTATTCCTATTTATTGGTTCAATGTTATTATATAAATTATTTATTTATATAATATTTAGAAACAGTAGAGAATTCAACAGTAGAGAATTTAAGGAAAATAACAATTTTTGGAATTCTAAAATAGGTAAGGATTTAACAGTTTTGCTTGAATTTAAATTTGCCAATTGTGTTAAGAAAATGGTATATAAGGAATACAAAAAAGTTAAAAATCAAAAATAAAATGAAAATTTAATTTTAGAAAATAAGAATACTAATAGAAATTAAAGCCATCATCAAGAATAACACAATATGTAAATATTAAATTTAATCCCTATGCACTAAGGCTACTTAATTTGTGTACTAAGTTCTGACAAATTAAACTATTAAAAATATTTATACACATTTTAAAACATTACGTACATTATAAATTTATATAAAACAAGTTGAATAAAATTGATGATTTGTTATCAAACTTTAAAATCTAATTAAAATAAAATACTGCTTCATGATACAAATGATTCACATTGCAATTATATACATGAACATTTTATTTGTACAGAATGTAGAAAATGTAAGTAAATGCAAGCAAACATCACAAATATTAAGTACTTACTGATGAACAGAAGAAGCTAGTTTGGCCAACTTTTCACAGGAATAACCTTGAGGAAAACCAATTTTTTTTGCTATTTTGAGGCCAATAGTTTTTTCGGGTGATTCAATTTTGAGTAATTGATCAAAAGAGTGAAAGTCTTTCAGTAGCTTATTATTAGGCGTGATTCTAAAGTTAGAAAAACAATCATTTGATTTATAAATGAAAATCAAGAAAATATTTTACAATTTTAACATTAAAAAATAATAACGATCAATATATGAACACCTGCTTTTGATGTTAAAATATGATATAATATGGTAGAAAAATTCTATTAATATATAAATTAAATAAAACATTTTATAGATTTTAAACATAAAAATAATTTATATATCGATAACAAATTTAACAAAGAAATCAATTCACTCAATAAATGAAAATAAATGTAAGTATTAATATCTGGATTGTTTGTTTTACTTAGAAATAAAAATTTTTTAATTAATTCCTCCTAATTTTTTACAATTAGTCTTTTACTTTCACTACAATATTCTAATTATAGAGTTTTTTGACAGTTTTTTTTCAATGATCTTAACTTAGATATTTTTTTCAATAGCTGATTACACGTGATTTGTTACGAATTTTTTTCTACGAAAAAAACAACAACAACATAAATTTTCTAAAGAAAATATGCAAAGAAATTTTGAAAAATGTTGACATTTAATAAATTTTTAAAAATAAAAAAAAAATTATAAATACATTTAGAGACATATAAAATCGATAATAGTTTTTCTCCCTGATTTTAACTTAGATATTTTTTCAAAAACTGATTATACAGATTTTCACGCATTCTTTTCCATAAAAAAAATTCTAAGTTAAATAAATATGCAAAGAAATTTTGTAAAATGTTGACATTCAGTAAGTTTTTAAAAAGAAAAAACAAAATCTATATTTAGAGACATAAAATTGATAATTCAAGGGAAGTCAAGGATAATCAATCAAAATATACTCAGTAGTAATATAAAATGAAAAATTTAATAGCAATTAAAATAAATGATTGATATATTACTGATACAAATAAAGCATTATTTAAAGAAAAATAATAAAAATGAAAATATCAATTCTTTTGTGTAACAATTAAAAAAGTATAAACAAAGGAGAAAAAGCTTCTTTATATGCAGATTAAACTTTTGCAAATTATCTCATAAAAAGAATATGCTAAAAATTTAAAAATCAAGAACAAAATTTTTAATACTAATATGGAACTGAGGTGTATTTTCACCATTACATTGAAATGCTTTACATTCAAATGACTGATGAACATAATTTCAAACAAATGGAACTCATTATTTTACTATAAAATTATTTTCTTTAAACCTAATATATTTTTTTAAAAGATCCAAGCAATGTATATAAATATAGACAATCATTATTAACACAATTTATTCATTTACAGGAAAAGAAAAAACTAAAGAGTTTAATATTAAGAATTAAGAAATGTATTTACGATTTTTTTAAGCAATAACTAATTAACAAATGGAATATTACTCAGGAAAATATATTTTAATATCAATTTTAATAAACAAGGTTGTATTCAATGTTTACGATACAGAATATCAAACTAATCAAAGTACTAAATAAACATTTACTTTGTGTTTATATTGAAAAGTTTCATGATTTTCTTCCACAAAGAATAGACGTGACAAATTAAATTTGTAAGTTGACCATCAATGAACTTCAGTGATTTATTGATTGGATAATTCATAATACGGAAACAACTATGAAGTAAGCAAAATGCATCATGGAACTGTAAAGATAATAATACAAAATAAAATAAACATACGAAAATTGGGTTAACGTTAAAAACATATACAAGTAACACATTTCATTAGAATTTCACAAAATTCATGTAGCTTTAAGTTTTTAATAAATCAATTAGATTTCTTTTAAAAAAATCGTAAATTTATTGAAATAATTACTTTTTATTAAAACAGTTAACTTTTTTTTTTAATTTCTAGGAGGATCTTCCATTTTTCCAACCAATCCTTAAAAGTAAAAGGCAGTAACAGTTGAATAAAAATTTGAAAAACTATGATTCCTTCAACAGATTAATTAATACTAAAATTTTTTTGAATAGAACTAATGCACTACGCAGTAAAAAAACTTCAAACAATTCAAATTTTTGAAGAGTTCTAAAAATATCTTAAAAAATTTAAATATTATACAATTGAAAAATTATATTTCAAATATTTAATCTGCCACAAACCAAAATGTTAGGAAATATTTGTGTGTGAGAAAAAAAATTACAGGAAACATATAATTAAAATTGTTTAGTTCTAGTAATAAAGATATCATTCATTGTTTCACATGAGTTCTTTTAACACAATATCTATTATATTTTTTTAAATTAGAAATGTATATATATTTTCTTTGCTTTCATGTAATCTGAATAAATATTATTAAAAAATTATCTGAATTATGTTGCATATTACTTAACATTAATAACATCAGACAATGTAAATGGTAAAATATTGTTAAAGTAATATTTTATAATTTAAAGGATATTTGTATTAATGGGTAAAGTATACATTAACAAAAACAAAAAAAATTTGTGGATAAGGACACATGATTTAAGAGTCTGCACCACTATAAGCAAAAGTCCAACATAAATTCCAGAGTAGGAAGTCAGAATATTATATGCTTATTTATCAACTTGAGTTACAAATATATGCTGACGATGCAGCTTATGATGCATATAACAAATAAAAATTGAAAAATAAGATAAAATTACATTGAATGAAAACTGTGAATTATAATATATGAACTGCTTAAAATTATTTAATTTATACTTTAGACACATTAAGGAAAATTGATGAAGATAATTGAATTATTCTATAAAATAAAAGATACTTTTCAAAATCTTTTCTGTTAATTCAGAATGAAAGTCTTCAAAATAATTAAAATAATTTACAACAAATGTACAAAAAAAAAAATGCTAAACATGTAATAAAATATATTTTGCAAAAATTTTCTGCAACATAAAATTTTAAAAAATATTAATTAATTTAAAACAAAAAGCAATAATTGAGACTGTATACTTACTTTCCAGAAATGATCATCTGAGATTATAGTGGAGGGATCTTCAATCATTTTCAATAATGTAGACTTTGCTGAAAACAGAAAACTTGAGAGATTAGATACAATGCGAAACTTCAATGTTTTTTGATCTTCAGTAAGACGCAGTATTTCTTCCACATCAGAAAGCTTTACAAACCCCTCTTGAGTTGGAGCACGACACATAAATTCTTGAGATTTAGAAAACAAAGCCAAACTGAATCTAAAATAGAAATATATAATAATGTTATTTAATGGACTAAAAAAATATAAAATGTTATTGCTTTATTAGATTCAAATAATATTTTAAGCAATTTTACTTGCTATTAACAATACTGCAATAAAAATGGATGAATAACTTTAAATAATGAACTTTCCAGAGAAAATTGATTCCTACATGCCTACTGAACAAAAATATATGAAATATGTACAAGGTTTACTTATTAATTTGAAAAAATTATACATTCTTATTTCTTACAATTTCAAAATTTCCATGGTAAAAATTTCATTTAAGAGAAAGAAAATATTTGGTAAAATTTAATATCAAGGAACAGTTTAATTTTAAAAAAGTGAGAGAGATGATATTTCCTTAAAATCAATATAAATGAAAAAACAAATTTTTCTTAACTTCTTAGTTTAGTTTACAATTAAATGTTAGGCATAAGACTTTACAAAAATTTAAGTTCTTTATATGGTTTTTCCAATTTCAATGTTAGAAATAAATACAGAAGTTCAGGTGATCTTTTTTTAAAAACTATAAGTGGTTAATTAATATATTAAAAATTTGATAATAAAACTTAAAACAGATGCTTTGGAAGAATAAAACTAAAATAATTTTGAAAACATATTTATTGTTTCAAAACAACAAGAAAATTTACAAAAAAAAGTTAGAATTACAAAATTAAGGAAGAATAACCTCATAATTGGATGATAATATAAAAATAAGTTAATAAAAAATAGAAAATTTAAAAAATTTTCTTCATGTAACTAGATTTAAAGCAAAAATTACACAAAAATCTTTTAAAGTTGTAAAACATTTTATTAATAACATAAAGTTTTAAAGTTGTCTGGTAAAATTTCAATTTCGGAAGTTGAAGTTGCTGATTTTTAAATATCCAGAAAAAGTAAATCTTACTTATTAGCATGACTTGATATCTTTTCTTCAACGATTTCCTCAACATCATTATTATTTGATTTAATTTTCATTTGATGGAGTACTTTTTTGAAAATGTAAAACTTCCACCTGGGATCTGTGGGCAACTCTTCACTTCTCACATCCGTATATTCTGACAATAAAATCAAAACAAGAAAAATTAAACATTAAAAAAGAAAGAACTCTTACAATCACTTCTACCAAGCAATACAACCAAAAAACTATTTCAAATGGAGTTCCAAACTTCCAGAGATAATAAACTACATTATTCTTCCCATTAAAAAAATGAATGGTACTGAATAAAATTTCATTTTTATAGAAATTTTCATTTCATGTAGACTTAAAAATTTATATGTACTACCTAATACCTAATAATAAATTTATACCTAATACATATTACACTTTATTACTTTATGAAATCCTTATTAATACCTACATTCACAATTTATTTTTAAAATTCCTATCATTGTACAAAAAATTATAAGATGTGTGTATATTATAAGAATTTCTGAACTTGAAAAATGAACAGTAAATAAAATAAGACATATTTCAACAGTTTGATATATCCAAACAGTTCAAAATTATTCTAATCTGAAATTGCTTTTGACAACATTTCTTTATTTTTGGAATCACTTTTCTTTGTATACCTACATTTTTACCTGTTATAACTGTTCAAAATTATTTCTTCAAATAAAAATGTAAAATTTGCTTTAAACAATAAGAAACTCACGAGAAACACTTTTACAATCAAGAATTGTTTTTCTAAAATGGCTATGATCCAAAATGAAGCATATATAAAAGATTGATTGCACAAAAATCAGATAATAATAAAAAAAAAGTTGACAGTTATGAAACAAGTGTTGAATGAAAATACTACGTCTTTCCAATAATTTTTGGAATCACTTTAATTTATTTCATGTTTGCTCATTAATATTGTTCAATATCTTTTCATCAAGTGCATCTATGAAGTACTGCCATTAAAAAATTAGAAAAACATTTTCTTTTCATAAATTTATAAAACAAAAAACTCTAAGTGAGGGAAATTCTAAGTAGGGTAATTACAATTGCTAAAAAATAAATTGTAATATTATGAAATGATTATTTAAAATATAATTCATCAAAAGTTTCTATTATAGATAACAATTTCTTTAAAAAATATAATAATTTAAATCAAATTAGAAAATTTCATTTTCTATTAAAATAAATTATGATGCAATTACTTAAAACATGTATTATAAAACAATGCCAGTTTTAAACAAATATATACATATTTTTTAAAAGGTTAGTTGTGAGAAAAATGCTCTTAATGACAATTTATTATAATCAAACTGGAAATTATATTTACCTGCACAGGATATCAATTCTTGAACAAGCGTTTGAAGTTCAGAGGCAATTCTTGATTTTGTTTCTTCAAATAATACATTTTTGAAGTCTATACAAGAAGAACACAGTTGGCTTAAAGAGTCAGCAATTGTATTTGTAGTATAAAAGTTCAAAGTCTTCTGAAGCCACAAGTCCAAAAGTGGTTGTAAATTAATAGGACAATATTCAACCATAATTCGTAAGATATAAAAAAATCTTACAGTAATTTTAACTGTTTTTGGAAAGGCAAAAGGAGGATAAATTATTCCATGATGAGTGAAATTAGGACCTTCTGTACTATTTTCTCGCCTAAGAAAAATATTCAATATTTTTTTTACTGTAAAATAAATACAAGATTTAAAACTAGTTAGAGAAAATATTTTTGCTACAACAGAAAATTAAACTAAAGTATCAAATTTAATCACACTTAAGGAAAAAATATTTAAATTTAGAAATTAGAATCTAACATTAACTAAAATAAATTCAAATTAAAATATACTTCAAATAAAAATACCAATATATAATTAAAAAGAAAATTTTGAAATATGAAATATTTTAATTATTTTATAAGTAGGATTTTATTTATTAAAACTTAAAAATTCAAATGAAAATACCTAAATTAGCTTCAAAAGTTTAATAATAGATAAATTTCATGTATTTCAGTTTAATAATAGATAAAATTTATTTTTATTAAAAGAGATGCTCTAATAGGTACATAAGAATTATTTATCAGAAATAATTTTAAAATCCTTTTTAATACCTGGTGAGAATTGTTAAACAATGTCATAAAATATGCAATAACATTTAAAAATTGCTACACCAGAAAGGAATCGATATAACCTATGAAATTTAACAAAATTATTTAAATACAAAAACTTATGCTGGTGTGACATATTTGTTGAATAAGCAGGGTAGAACAGAAGTTGCATCTATTCTTATTAAAAGATATTTTGAAGATTCTGAATAACAGAAGAGTAGGCATTAATCTCTTTAAAAATAGCTTTAACACATTGTTAATATACGTGTTGTTCCTAACATAACCCTTATAACTGATATACAATCATACTAACATAACCTCTAACATGAATGTGGAGGAAATCTTATATTGTGGAATAGCTGCATACTGAGTAGTGCACTAAGCATGAATGAGGTGATGTAGCAGACATACATACATAGCAGTACTGGAGTGCCACAGACTGTAAGTTACTCTGTTTGTAATAAGCATTATCACCAAGTGCCTCATAACTAGTAATATATTAATATGAAGATGAATATGCTGACAACTATTAAAAATGAAGCTGTAATCAATCAGGGGCAAAGAGATCAGGTGTCTATTATTGCCCATCAATGTTACTCATTGACACACACAAAGAAATTTTCTGTTGTTTTGTTCTCAATGATACAAATTATTCCAAATTAGCATCACAGTGTCATTGCTCTGCTGTAAACAAGTGGAAAAATTCCTTCCTCAAGGCTGATGAATTCTTCCGTTTAAGCTATGTGAGGTGTTAAAATGTTGCCCTCTTAAGTTTAAAAAAAAAACAAGATTACTAACATGCTAGTAATAAGCATTAGGTGAAATTTTACTTTCAAAGTTTTGAAACAACCTTTTTTTATACTGTTTCAGCAGCAGATTAAAAGTTGATGCTCACCTAATATATGAATTGTAATTTCAATACTTTTTATTTTCTAAAAGTTTCCCATATATTAATTTTTATTTGCTGAAAATTTCGGCTCATTCATTTCATTTTTTCAAGTTATTGCATTCTTTGTAAACCGATTATGATCAACACTTTTGTAGGAGATATGTAATGAAAAATGAAAATCAGATGACAAGTAATTTTAGATGTGTAATGAATTTTATTGTATAGAATTATGTAGCAAAAATATAAAGTTTTTTATTTTGCTTACAAAAAATTTGGAGACATACATAAGACCAAAGAGAAAGTTTGTCTTTAATGATCTTAATATTGCAATAAACTATTACAATAATGCAGAAATTCAAGGATAAATTAAACATGGAATATTCAAAGAAAAATATTTACTTACCTGCTAAGATTAATCTCTAAATCATGAAAAAAATGTGTAAAAATGAAGGTGTTTTTCTTCAAAGAAGAAAGCAAAGGATTTTGGCGAATGTCAACAGATGTAGGTAGCAAATGAATGATAGGACTTTCCATATCAGGATTTATTTCAGGATGAGCCCTTAGAATAGCATCAACAATATTCGGAATTTCCTTAAAATATAAATATAATTGTTCATTTAGAACTCTAAGCACAATATGTTGCTATAACTTCACATTCTGGTTGATATTTAGAAACAATTTAATATTTTTTAAGCAAAGGTATCACAACAAGGTTTTAATAAAAATTAATTAAAAAAGAATGATTTTTGAATAATTTTTAGGTGAGAACCTTCAGTCTACTTAAACAATCTTTATCTTAGAAAAAATAAATATTATAAACAAATAAGAATATAGAATAACTTTTTATATATATTTAAATAAATTTTCAAATATTTCCCTGCTCAAAATTTTCATTAAATACAAAAGGCAGCAATTTAAAAATGAAAAGTTACTGGTTTTTAAATATGAACCAATAGAAAAAGGCAAAATAAAGTTTTGTAATTTTTCAAGCACCAATTTTTAATATAAACATAATGTCACTATTTGCAATAATTTTTTTCACAACTAAGATTTTCTTCACACAAAAATCACTTTGGCAGTAAAAGTAGATGAAATTATTAATAAAAACACAATAATAAGTAAACAAAACCATTATAAATGAAAATATCATTTAATTTTCAAAATTGTTTCACTCATAGTTTATAAAGAACTTTGTAGATCTTCCACAAAAGTTTCAATTAATGTATTAGATATAAAAATTAAAACAAATGAAAATTAAAACAACTTTTTACGTAGATTAAATAAAAACAATTGAGGCAGAAATGATCTACACTATACATTTTTGTAAGGTACATGAATAGCTGTATAACAAATATGAAATATCATAACGTTACAAACATATAATAACATAACGTAATAAAAAAAACATAAATCTTCATCACTGTTTTATTCAAAGTTTTGAGAGTTGATTTACTTTTAAAAGTTAATTAAAAATTAGTTTTTCCCTCTACTGAAATTATAATTTTTAAAATATTTTTTCTATTCAAATATTTATTAAATCTATCATTTAACTATTTCATTGCTGTAGTTTCAATCCATTAAGCAACTAAATAACCTATTATATAAAGGCGTTTATATCTAAACAAATTTTTAACTACCATAAATAAATTTATAAAAAGGAAACAATTCATAAAAATTTGGAACATTTTTGTAATGTTAAATATCAAACCTACATTTCTTTTAGAGAAGTGGAAATTATTTCTAGCATAAACAGCATCACATGCTTTGAATAAAGCTACTTTAGGGTCATCTTGTTTATGAAGCAATTGTGAGCACAGTGATACAGCACTATAAAAGTCTGTTATACGAACATCTGAAAATAAAACAAATAGTATAAAAAATTAGCATAGAGAAAGATATTACTCAACATTAATATAAACATAACACTAATTTACAATACAAATAAGAACAAAATTTATTAGTAATAAAAATATTTAATATCAATTTATAATAATATAATTACTAGATACATATTTAATATTAATGACATTATTTTTTATGCTTTACATTTTCAATTAAAGCAAAATTCAGATTCAGATACTTTACCAATAATTAAAAAGTTAAAATTACTAAAGAAAAACAATCACATATACTTAATAAAATATTTTTATTTAACAAAATTAAATATATTCAAAGGAATATTTAATTACATACATGAAAGCATTTAAAATTTTTATGAAATTTGAGATTAATTTAACTGTACTAACTAATTTAAAAAAAAGATATGAGATTTACATATGTTAAAAATTAGAATCAAACTGAAGTATAATCTGACCTGAAATTTTTTGTAATTCATCATGTATTCCCATCAAAACATAAATTAAGAAAGAATGAACCATGTCTTTGCTCTGGGAGATAGAAACTACATCCAGTTTTGTTTTCCAATCAAAATCCATTAATTTTGAGTTATCTTTTGTTTTTAAATCAATTGGCTTTTTTATGTGTATAGGCTGAAAAAATTGTAAGTGATCATTAAAGGGCAATGCTTAAATATGCAAAAACATAAAATGCAAAATACTGAAAGACTTACTTCTATATAAATTTCAACACCTCTATTACGCATTGCTCGAGATATTTCTCCATTTTCAGGATTCATAGTCAAAAATATTCTAAAAGAAATTTGATTTAAAAAATACTATAAAATTGTAAAATGCATAGAAAAATGTGTGACTATAAATGCAACACAATGATTAAAAAAATATAAGTACATAATGTTTTCTAAAGAAAAATAAACTGACTTAGCAAAATATAATTAAAATATTAATATTAAGGGAAAAGCATTTATAATGCATAATAAAAATTAAAACAAAAAAAAAATTATCAAAACCTTTCATAATTATCCCTTTAGTTTTAAAATCAGTTACATTCATTCTATTATTTTATGTATTTTATTGATATAGTTTTTAAAATATCTGCAAAAAAAATGAAGACACAAATGTAGTTTGTAGCTTTAGTGAAATAAAATAAATATAATGATCTTTAAAGTAATAACTCACTCGATATTAGCTAGATCTACAACATTAGTAAATTGATTGATAAACAGATATGGATGATTTTAAATGATTTCAGTCACATAAAATTTTAATCATTTTTTTAAAAAAATTTTTAAGAATAAAAGCTACAACATTATACACATTACAATTTAAATAATAAATGTAATCAAATATGGCTCAATTCATATTTTTAAAAAATCAATTTTTACACCTCAGTTAATTCCTAACTAAATATTGAACTAATTAATTTAAAAAAAAACAAGGAATAAAAAGATTAGACTTGTAAGTCATAAAAAGTTCTTGTGATGATAAAATATATATATATATCACTAAGGAGGAAATAAATTCTTTTTATCTTTTTACCTGAAATCTTGGTGGGGTTTAACAATACGAAGTTCGTTCTGCACAGTTCCTTGCTCTGAAAGAGTTAGTACTCCATTGGGCTCCAATAAAGCATTAAGACGATCCAGAACAGAAGGACTATTAAAAATATATACATAATTTGAAATACACTTTAATATATTTGTAATTGAAATGTAAAATATTAAAGATTTTAAGAAATGCAATAAAATTTTTTGTATTTGGTTGGTAAACATAAAAACATTTAAATTTGATAAGTCAAAAAATTATGAACTTTCATAAATCAGTTCTGAAATAGGAATAATTGCATATTATATGACAGAAATAAAAGGAACAAACTATAGCAGAATAATTTTACCTGCAAAAATTAGCATCATCTATCAATAGCCAATGGCCTTTAGTAGCAGCATGAATGAGTACACTGTCAACCCATTCAAATTGTCCTCCGATTAAAGCATCACCCATATTCGTTTTCGAAATCAAGAGATCCACATCTGTCTTACAGCTCTGTAGAACTATGCAAATATAATAATTTGTAAATTAAAATAAAAAAATAGCATTAATTATATACTTTTTTCTTCGAATAATCATTACTGCATTTAATTCAAAAGAAATATTTGAAGTAAAAATAATACTAGCCAACAAAAATTTACTTTTTTTTTTTCCTAACAAAAATGGAATTAACTAATTTTGCAGAGCAGAATTAAAAAATAATAGCATTAAAGCTGTAGCATGTAAAGTTTTTTTTTTTTTTTTTTTTTTTTTTTTTTTTTTTTAAGACTATTTTACTAGTACTGAAAAACATTTTAAAACACATTTTTTTATTAATTTCATTAATTTATCATACACAAAGCTATTGTAATTAAGATCATAAACATATTTAAAACTAAGTTGAAGACCAAACCATTAATTAAATATGATGAAAATATGTCTCTTCCTTCTTTTATGTGGCATAAAATCTTATTTCTTTGGAAACCAGCAGTAGTCACCCATCATTGCTGGTTCCCAATGACTTTGAAATAGAGTTTCAAGAGTCCTTATGTCCTCATGGAATCTTTCCCCTTGTTCATCACTAACCATGCAATTTCTGCAAGAAATTCTTATTGTGAATGTAAAAAGTGAATTTTGAGTGACATTAGACAACCCATGGCTTGTTATGACTTAAGAAGCTTTTCTATTTGGATTTTATAATTTTTGCCTTTCTTGCTTCCTGAAAAACCCCTTTTACCACTTTCAAAAATGATTTCCAAGTTGCTAATTCCTTTTAATTTAGCTCTCCTTTAAAAGCAGAGTCACAAAGCACTTTTATGATTGGAGGCCCGATAAAAATGACTTCTTTAACTGTGTAAAAGCAAATTAACAACACTTAATAGTGTAAAAAGTCTTTTTAAATATTTAAATCCCTCACCTTTTTTGTCCATAGCCTTCACAAAAATTTTCATAAGTCCTAATTTAACATAAAGTGGAGGAAGAACTTTTTCTGATTTAATGAGGGAATAAGTATACATAAAGTTGCTAGTTTCAGACTGAAGGGATTTCTGCTTGGTCATTTTTTTAAAGTGATGTTTTGTTGCACGCCTATCATACAAACATATAAAGCAACAATATTTTGTAAACCCACCTTGAAGACCCATTAATATGGCTATGAAAAGAAAGAAGAAAAAGACGGGGGAAAAACATTGAAACAATGTTAGAGCTGAATTCTACATGAAAAATCTGAAGTAGTAGTTTTCTCGTAGTAGTCTTTTCAAAAAATTAATTAATTATTCCAAATCTTCATTCCCATGCTAGTTTTTTGTTAATTTTGACTGATTAATTTATTTGGAATTTACAAATTCATAAATACTGGAACCTTAAGGGTAAAATCACAGGATTCTAAGCAGATAATACTCTTTGATATAAGTATATATATTATAATACATAATTTCAAATTTTACAAACATAAATGAATAATTTTAATTTATTATTTTTAAACTTGATAATTTACGAATTTACATCCACAGGTACAAACTAACAAAAGACATATATACACATGTGTATCCATTCATAGAATTTTAAGATTAACAAATGCCAGGTAGAAAAATTTCTTAAAACAAAATATTATAAAGAAACCTACTCTGCATTGTTTTGCCTGATAGTATATTTCCTAATGATTCAATGACTTGTATTAGACCACTCAGTTTTACTTTGAAAGAAGAATTGTCAGAATTCTCTTTAATAGAAGCTAAAAAGTGGAAATAAGAGAGAACTTCATTCAGATTAAGTCCAGCTTGTTCAATCATTAGTTGATTTTCAGGCAGCAAACATTTCAGAATTGCTTCTTGTAGAACTAATTCCAATTCTTGAGCAATTGATTCAATTTTTCGATTAATGTCAACCTAAGGAAAAATTTAAATACTATGAATAAATATATGTTAAGTATATAAATGTATATTAAGAATATAAATAATAATTTAAATGATAATAAATATTTAGGGATATTAATGTAATATAGCTCAGAATTAAATATTTTTAATTTAAAAACATTAAAACATTAAAAATTCATACATATTTTAATGAATTTTATTCCGCATATTTCATTAAAAAGTTAAGGGAGCTTTTACAATAAAATGAATGAAAAACATTTCCATTTTATAAATTTGCAATTCATTCCCTAACAAACATTATTACAAATAAAGATTATTCAAGAAAGTATTTTTAATTTTCTTCTTTTGACATGAAGTAGAAGGAACAGAATAATTTGTCCCATAGAGTATGCTAATTAAAATGTGTATTTGTGAATACCAGTTATTCATCATAAGACTAGTTAATAAGAATTAATATTTTATAAAAAGCACAAATTGAAAAATTCTTTCAAGAAAGTACAAGGTAAAAAGATGGCTAGTTACATAACAATATAGTTTTAAATGAAATTTGAACTACTGCAAATATGCGAACAGGATCCGGGAGTCGAATACACGAATTGTTGAACTGTAGGACAGAGCATTAATCATTCAGCTACCAATATGGAAAAAAATGGGGTAAGTGGCTTTTACAAAAGTTAAAACAATCATTTACTTGCATTTCTTTAAAATAATAAAAATTAATAATAGATATGCACAATGAAGAATATTTAAAGTTGCAAGTAAAAAAAAAAATTGTAACAAATATACAGTAACCGATCTAAAATATGTCCCCTCTTAAATCCTTTTTTTTTTTTAAGTGATATTGTATTTTTAAGTAAAATATTAACACATTCAATTTGATAACAAGATTATAAAATTTGCGACATGTCATGTGTAAATAAACTACTATAGTTAAAATGCATTTTGCAAGGAAACATTTTTATTTCCTATTTGTTCATCAAATAAGATGAGTCAAATAGAAAAATAATGGAGGTCAATTAAAATTACAGATGTGTTATGGCAATGTAAGCAATTTTTATGGAATGCATATAAATTTAATCAATTCCATTTTAACTTCAAGCACTATTAAAAAATAAATAATTGTCCAATTTGAAAAATGTAACAGTACAAAACAAAACATTGTGGTCTTAATCAATGCATTGATCTGTAGTAATAAGACCAGATCGATCAAATACAACTGATAAAATGAAAAGATTTTGCCATAACAAGGATTCGCCTTTTTGAGTATCAGAAGATTATAGTTATATTCTCATATGATGAAAGGAATTTAGTAATCAATTCCATTTTAACTTCAAGCACTATTAAAAAATAAATAATTATCCAATTTGAAAAATGTAACAGTAAAAAACAAAACATTGTGGTCTTAATCAATGCATTGATCTGTAGTAATAAGACCAGATCGATCAAATACAACTGATAAAATGAAAAGATTTTGCCATAACTAGGATTCGCCTTTTTGAATATCAGAAGATTATAGTTATATTCTCATATGATGAAAGGAATTTAGTAGAAATAAATATTTTTCATAAAATGTTCCATTTCAAACAATTCATTTAAAAATTAAAAGCATTACACAGTAAGTCGTATTGTATAAGCGGTAGACCTCCAATTCCATAATGAAATTTCTTAATCAAAATGTAAAAATAAAAATAATATATGTATATGCTTACTTCACTAAGCTTTTGAAAGTAATGCAAGTGGAAAATGAAAATTTTTATAAAATTTTATGTATTGAAATTTAATTTATTTTTAAAATTCATTCTCCGAGAATTTTCAGCGTTTAAAAAAATCGGCAAATACTTCCCTTTATGAGTAGTACAATGCGATTCATTTTTAAATCGATATCAGTAATTATTTAGAGTATACTTACTTCATTATTTTCATAAAACACATCCCTAAAAAAAGTTTTCAAATAAACACTTCCAACTACCACTCACACATATACAAAACAATGCTTTGGTAAGAAAGAATATGAAAACGTGATCGATGCACGAAAATAATAATTGGAAACAGCGTTAGAATTAATTTTTTGCATACCTCAATACAAAAAATATCTAAATTAAACGCATACACGCACGTTGCAAGTTATGTGTTTCCACTAAACTTCAATTTCTAAGTGTGGAATCCTCAAGCTATGTGGGAAATTTTTGTGAACAGTGCAACAATCAGGTCGATTTAAAGTAAGCGTTTTTATAATAAAAATTCTTCAATAAGCATTCATATTATACATTAGCTTTATTAAAACTGATTTTGAATGATTGAATTAGAATATTTTAGTCGATTTGAATTCGATGCGCATTATGAAAATTAACTGACGACTTCTAACTTATAATTTTATTGGAAGTCAATTTTTCATCATTACCCACTGAATTAAACAAGAATATCTATAAAAAAATTCCAAGAGTAATTGTTTTCAATTAACTGAGGAATTATATTTCATCACGTTAAAATGAAACACAAACATAATTTTACAATGTTTATTTGAAAATTATTACATATTTAACAATAAGTTTTCCAAGAGTTGATATACGTAAAACTAATATAATTTTCAGAGGAATATTCTGTTAATAAAGATGCTTGATAAAATATTTTACGCTAACAGTTTCGTTAATACTAATTAATAAAACCACTTAAAAAAAAATCCGTTCTAATGTAAAGTTATAAAATTAACTATACTCAAAAACATGCAATAAAATTATTCTCTTAGAGTTAAATGTATAAAATAAAGCAATTTATTAATTTAAAAAAAATGGATACAGCGTTTTGGGACACATTAAACATCTTTTCTAAAACGTTTCTTCCCATGGGATTCTGAAGCAAAAAATAAATAAATAAATAATCAATGAGACGGTTCGCAGAACATAAGCATCTCACGTTTACACTGTCTAATAACAACGTTAGTGAAACGAAAAAAGAAAAATAACGCTACATTTTTTGTTATCGTATTAATATTATTTTTATTCTTAATACTTTTCTTTATATATATTGTAATATATATTCCATAGTTTAATACATCCATATTAAACCTTTTTTAATACTCAATGCTGTATAATAAAAATATTTCTGTATAATGATTCAAATGAATTTTTTATTCATTTTATAAAAATATTCGATAAATAAAAATTTATAAATAAGATAGTTTTGTTATTTCACGACAGTATTAAATAATATTTATTATGTATATTAAATCTTCCTGAATTAAGTCAAGAAAAATAATACAAAAGTGTCGTTGTAACTTATAATATTTACGTTACAAA
Source organism: Latrodectus hesperus (assembly GCA_037975125.1). Taxonomy (NCBI): domain Eukaryota; kingdom Metazoa; phylum Arthropoda; class Arachnida; order Araneae; family Theridiidae; genus Latrodectus; species Latrodectus hesperus. The sequence continues at coordinate 37,028,425 of CM075855.1, forward strand.
ATTAGAACTGATCAATAATTTAAACCTTTGATATTTTTATTTTAAGTGCGAGCAAAAAAAAAAAATTTCTCACGTGGTTTACATATCGTTAGAGTCCACGCATAACATTTACGAGTTCATTCCATGATGAATGAAGTAAAAAGGGAAAATCAACATACATTTTACCATTTCAAATGTGCTTATTGTTCGTGTTCCGTTTTACGGGAAACTCGATTTCGAAAATAGAAAATCTCACTGGTTTCTCAAAAACAGCCATATCAAAGGTTTATATAATAGGAATCAGAGCTCTTCGGAGACGTAACTGCGATTCGAGAGCTTTCCAAAGGCATGATCGACGTCATCTTCGACGACAGCAAAACGAGGGATCTATCATGCTTGAAATATCGTCAAAACCAAACTTATTCCCCAACAGATTTTAACTTGAACCATGCACAGAGAAAAGTACGAATTTCTGCCCGACGTGTAAAATTCGTTTATAATAATGTCAGGGAAAGAACACACACACACTGAAGATCTTATTTTGCATTGATGGAAGACATCGAATTTGCTGAGAACATCTTGCCTTACTTACACAGTGTAAAGGTCAGGTGGGAGTATCATGATAAACAACAATTGGCGTGGAGGTGGTGCTCAAGTATTCCTCAAGGTCAAGTGCATTCAGTAATCTTACATTTTTGTCGGCGACGGATATTTCATGGACGATAATGCCACGATACATCGTATCAGAAGTGTTAAAAATTGGTTCGCTCAACATCAGTCTAGCTATCCTGGCCATCGCAAAGCTCGAATCTTAACATCATAGAAAATGTGTGAGAAATGGTGGAAAGACGCATCCAAGAGCACTCTCCTTTTACATTTGATTAACAGAATCTCAAATGTTGTATAGCCATAAAGATAGATAAGATATCCTCTGGATATAAAATGCATTCCAGAAGCATGTAAACTCAATGATCAAATGAACAAGAGCCGTTATCTGTGCAAAGAGTAGTACAATAAAATAATGATCTTGAGTTTTTTAATTAATTCATTGACCAGTGTCTTCCATTAAGACAATACTATAACAATTCATTAAAGAAACTTGCAATATAAATTCATGAAAAAACCCCATAAAAACAGGGATGATTTCATCTTATTTTACACTGTCAGTTATAACTGATATAAAGCAGTACACTGAAGTCTTTAAAAATATCTGATTGAAATGCTATAGATTGAAATGTTGATCGATTGTTATGCATTCTGCATATCTTTACTAAGAAACCTTAGACCAGGTTTTTGCCTTTTACAACTTGGAGGGATTGGTATGGTACTGTGTGTCATTAAATGCAATTTAAATCAACAAGTAATGAATGCATATTTCATTTGCCTATAAAATAATGGGCATGCGGCTCATTGCGGAAACAACTCAATATTTTGACCTTGTCTTGACCGAATAAGGGATCAAGAATACATATTTATTCAAAACAATAAAACATTTATTCTGTATTAAGTAAATAAAAAATGGTAAGAAAACTATTAAGTAATAACAGCATTATAGATAATAAAACAGTCAAATGTAGAGGAAAATTTTATGTATAACTTTTGATTGCAAAGTTAAAATTTAAAAAAAATTAAAATTTAAACAGGCCTTGCGACTTAAACTTATTGTAAAGGGGATGTTTTGTCTCATTTAGCTTTTTCTTATGTTCAATTTTCAACGTGTTCAATTTCAGAAGCAATTCTGTTAGATTTGAAAACTAATTATTTAGAACAACAGTTAATTTTCATGATTTTGAAAACTTTTACAAACGGAAAAAATTTTAATTAAAATATACTTCTTTACTACTGGTTAAAATGATGAATGGATTTTTTCTCATAGCCGACGGCACTCAGATATTCGATGGTGAACTTCGCCTTGTTTGCTGCCGCTCGAAGAATACGATTTGAAGGCAGGCAGCAAATTCATCTACAAGTCGGATTCATAACGCCGTCTCAATACGATGTGACGTAAATGAAACGTTATATGACGTCAAGGATATTTTAAACCAATGAGAATAAAATGGCGTAGTCATGATCTCAAAGGGAACGAAAGAAATAACCATTTTATGATAGTAAAATAAATAAAAATTATTAATTCTGTAAATAGAAGTGAATATCTTAATTCAAAACAAATAACAAAAAGTAATCAAATACAGTGAGTTACAAGTTAAATGCAACTAAAATTACAGTTTTCTCATTTTGAAACATGGTTAAATCATTTGAATGGTTAGTCGATACCTGTTGAAACCCTCAATCTCATATTATACGAATATTTAGTGAGTATACAAGTTCAGATGGAATCAAATAAGATCAATTCAATTATCAAACAAGCTTTTGGAAGCTCTAACCAAAGGTGCCAAAATGACGGAAAGATATGATCATTCTTCAACGTATGAAAAGCCAATAATATCTGACTTGGGTTCTCATTGGAGAAATAACATCGATTCATCAATGGACAAATATTCATAGAAGTATTCGCAAGAGATAATATCTAAAATAGATCGTTGTCTTCAAAGTCTGGTTTGTCGAATCTGGTTAAAGTTAAAGCAAAACGACAAAATGCAAACACATTTCCAGAAAAATAAAAAGATATCCCAAAGATGTTTGACTTTATAATGACTGCTTATTGGATGCAAATCATGTTTCTGAAAAAACAAATTCTTAAAATAGAAAGTAAGAATTGAATGGCAAGCTCTAAATATTACTCTCGCCATCCGATTTTCAATAAACTGGATAACAAAGTTAAGAAAATATAAAAATAGTAAGACACATTGAAATCTTAATCAAAATTATGCATGATTGTGAAGTTCATAGAGCTTACATGTAATAATCAGTAGTCTAAAAATGAAATAAATTTTCGAAAATATGATTACTTACTGCAAAAACTTTTTATTTTATGATATTCTATATACTTTTTCATTAAACCATTTTAAAAGTCATAAAAATATGGATATCACATGTAGTACTATAGTAAATTATCACTTACATTGGAATTAAAACGTAAATACAAATATATAGTCAAAATAAAATACTGTAATTTATCTCAATATTATCTTATGCCGGAAAAAATATCGCCTCCATAAAAACTAATTATATATATGGTTTTTGTTGAAAGAAACATTTTTTGGGATAAAATAATTTTGAAATAAGTTCTTCAAACAAAGGAATGCATTTCAGTTTCGAAGTGTCTTTTTTAGCAATAAATGGAATTAAATAAATAACATTTACTGCCATGCAATATTTGAGAACACATTAATATCGCCAAGATAATACATAAAATATATATGACATTTTTCGTCCTAAAATAACATATAATATTAGCATGTTCAGAGAAGGTATTTCTCATCTCTATTTATTAAGCTTCCACCGTTACATATCCGGCATAACAATCCTGCGAAACATTGATTATTCCATTTCCATCATAAGTGTATAAATATTATTTCTATATTAGAAAATTCTTATCGGTGTTTTAAGTAACAATCATCACTTGCTATATTAATTCTAGAAACGAAACATACTGGAATTCTGATGACAAAAAATAAGTTAACTTCTTAGACTCTAAAAATGAATGAACTGAAAGAATATATTGACATCTGGTATTTATAGACTTATTTGACTTACCTACCACGAATACTTGGAGCAATTATATCTTATTAAAAAACGTAGAATGTGAATCTTACTGCCAAGAGACATATAACATGTATTTTTTTTTTACTGTTTCGTTACAAAAGAGAAATGGTTCTAATTCTCTTTGGTTATACTGCTCAGAGAACTTTTACGTTTATTTCAAGACTATCGATCCCTTTTGGGGGTATTTATTTATTTACTTCTTCCTACCTACAGAAAGGAAAAAGTTCTCTTTGAAGAGCAGCAATCAACAAGAAAGACTTGAAAGGCATAGGGCTCTTTTGTTACGCGAAACGTCCTAAGCACAACACAGACGTTCATTATGTATCGAAGACAGCCATAAGAAAAGCAATTTTCTGATGCTATCAATTTGTTTCTTTTTTTTTTATTCTGTAGTTCTAATGAAGAAACTATAGGGAAGTAAAATTTTTCACTTGACAATTTATATCGAAAATTCTAAAAGTAAATAAAAATGAAAAAAATATTTTTAACACTTTCACAAAGGAAAGCATTGTTGGAATATTAGTATATGAAATGGCAGGAAAAAAGATTAGTTTTTTTAGATTGGATTGCCATAAACTTCGGATTAATAATTAATAATCATGGATTCAGTGTGAGAATTGTATTTTGAAATTCGTAGAACAGCACCAGAATGCGATCTGCTTCATGAACTTGTTAATAATTTAGTTCTTAGCATTAAAAGACTGTTCAATCTATACGCTTTTAACAACGATTCGCCTTTTGAGGTGAATCTGGTTTCTTGGAATTCTCTTTTTTGTATTACGTTTAAGGTTTACATTTAACGAACACAGTTATTAGAATAATATGAGAAAATAAAACATTTATTTTACAATCTTAATTCTTCAGGGCAATGCACGCAAAGTAATTTAGAATTCACTTTCACAATTTTTTTAAATATTACTAAACATTCTTCAAACAGCAAAAAAATGAGTTTATGTTAAAGAAAAAATCATTTTTAGGACTATAGGGAAGTAAAATTTTTCACTTGACAATTTATATCAAAAATTCTAAAAGTAAATAAAAATGAAAAAAATTATTTTTAACACTTTCATAAATGAATAGCATTGTTGGAATATTAGTATATGAAATGGCAGGAAAAAAGATTAGTTTTTTTAGATTGGATTGCCATAAACTTCGGATTAATAATTAATAATCATGGATTCAGTGTGAGAATTGTATTTTGAAATTCGTAGAACAGCATCAGAATGCCATCTGCTTCATGAACTTGTTAATAATTTAGTTCGTTAGCATTAAAAGACTGTTCAATCTATACGCTTTTAACAACGATTTGCCTTTTGAGGTGAATCTGGAATTCTCATTTTTGAATTATGTTTTAGGTTAGGTTTACATTTAACGAACACAGTTATTAGAAAAATATGAGAAAATAAAACATTTATTTTACAATCTTAATTCTTCAGGGCAATGCACGCAAGGTAATTTAGAATTCACTTTCACAAATTTTTTTTAAATATTATTAAACATTCTTCAAACAGCAAAAAAAATGAGTTTATGTTAAAGAAAAAATCATTTTGATGTTCCTAACATCATATATCAAGATAACTAACAGATCTATATGCTGGCAGTCAAAGTAGAAAATTTAATAATCTTAGTAGATGTCATTAATAATTTAATGCTAATTTATACTAAAAATAACGTTTTTTAATCAGATAGTAGAGCAAAATGAATCTACACGATAGCAAGTTCATGGCATAAGAAACAGCAGCAAATTATGAAAAGATTAAAAATTCATCAATAATATCATAAGCTTTGGTTTATTGATGAATGGCTAAATTAGTTTTAGATAATAATAATAAAAGCAAATTCGTCTTTTTTTTCTATTCATAATCAAATGCAATCATCCACAATGGCTTCACTAATAGCACTTTAGGAACTCTGGGATTAGATATGCTTGTAGTGACGTCATTAACAATTTAATACAGAAAAATAATTAACTATTGCACTATTAAAAGTATTTTATTCGATAGAATAGTAAATTCTTTACTGGATCTGATTTTACATTTTTATAGCCTTATTTAGCAAAAAATTGATTTAAATAATATTTTTCTTTTAATTAAAAAATTGTTGATTATTAATAAATGAATAAAACTCTATATGTAACAAAACTTAGCTAATCCATATGTTATACACACAAATAAAAAAGATTTGGAGAATTTAAATCTCACGAGCGAGAAGAAATTCAAAAACGTTTTCATACTTTCCTGCTCAATTATGTACATGCCAGTTTCAAATTCCAGAGTATTCCCTTATGAGAGTGCTTCTAAAAAAAATTCTACGAGGAAGTGTAGTACTTAGTATCCAAAGGTATCATCTCTGATGCATTTTTGGATGATCAAATCTTATAAATCTATAAATTTCTTACGAAAGTTTAAAAAAAATATCCTTCATAAGAAATAACAAAGATTTGTTATTTCTTATAAAAGCAAGATTACTAGAAATTTCAAAAATAAAGTAATTTAAAGTTCATGATACTTTCACTCAGCAAAAGGAAAAAGATAATTATATTCTGATTTTGTAGTTATTTCTCACACATTTTCTTTCATTCAATTGAGAATAAATAATATCAAAAATATATGAACTCTTATTCACTCAAATATTAAATTTATTTCTATTAAGTACTCAAGTTCACGTACATATTGAAAGTTCTTATTTTCATTAATAAAGAAATATTTCCTAACTCAAAACTTGTTTAATATTCAAAAGAGAATACTGAATAACTTCAACTGCAAAACGCTAAATTTGCATTAATTCAAAAGATTCTCATGCATTTTTATTTTTGATAGATAGGAAAAATATTCTTCATATCTCTATTGTCAATAAAGCAGGGCAAACGTAGGTTTTAAAGAGATACACAAAGTCTGATTAAAACAAATATTTAAATTTCAAAGTTTTAAATAAATAAGAATATTCATCAAAAGTGCAATTTTAAAGAACTAAATACTATGCGCTTAAAATATATCTGAGAATATCAGAAATAATATTTGCAATATAAACTGTTTAAAAAAATGGATAATACTATACTGAACAATTTTAAATTCCGTATTCTTTAACAATAAAGAAAACACCTAGAAGCAAAAATCGGTGCAAGATTTTTACTGTTGGAAACAATTTTTACATTTATCTCTTCGATTATTTTCAAGTGTGAAAATTCAACTTTTTCCGCAACACACATATTATTAGTATATTGCAATTAGAAATCTTGATACACAGGTGTATTGGATCTTTTTGATTTTTGGAGACAGTGACACAATGTATAATAAGAAGTTTCATTTAATGAAACAAATCATGTATAGAAAGTTACATTTTCCCTCGGTTTTAAAAACTATATATTGATGTTTTAATAGGGAAGTAAAAAGCTATAGATTCAAAGCCAGTTATTGTTGAACAATAGGGAAAAAGCTGTTCTAGTTCTACATACACATTTATCGAGTGGGTGCTCCATCTTTCCTTTTAATTAATTTATTTATTTACTTTATTTATTTTTAAAAAATACATAAATGTGGCAAACAATGGAAATTCCACCAGAATTCATTATACGATCAATATTTAAAGTAAACTTCACAATGTATACGCTACCTACTACGAGTTTTTCTTAAAGAAATTAAATACGCGAAAATATTTAGTGTTAAAAAACAATATTTTATATATATATAGTGGATATATTTAACAGAAAATATATATAATCTAACAGAAAATTCCAGAATCAGTAATATTTTGCATACAATCCTTTCCATTTTATTTCAATTAGAATATTTCGATGCAAATTCTCTACGTATTTTAATATATATATATATATATATATATATATATATATATATATATATATATATATATATATATATATCTTCTGAGAATTTCAGATGTGGTTGATATGTTTTTAGACATTAACAAATATTGAGTATTTCTAAGTCATGATTTCTCCAGTTTTAAAATATAATTAAATGTGATGGTCTATATCCATTTCTAAATTTATCACAAAATTCCAAATTATCACACAAAATAGGGTTTTAGAATAAAATAATTTAAAAACATTACTAAAAAAATGTGATTAAGAAATGCTTTATTTATAAATACACCAAACATTAGGCCACTTCTGTATTTGCCAAATTTACACAAATTTAAAACGCACGTGCATGTTTAAAAAGAAATATGTTTATACGATTTTACGTGAAGTAGACTGTTTAGGAACAAAGTATAAAAAAATTTTTATTAACACACACACACACACACATAAAGGGTATATAAACATAATTCTTACCAGATGAACAGGAACAAAACAATTTTAACGATTAACAATTCTTCACTGAGTTATTATTATTATTCTTATTTTTTTTTTTTTTTCTTTTTTTTAGATTCACTATGAGGATGTACTTTTTTTAGGTGAGATAAGCAAGTAAAAAAACACAAACATTTCATAATATTTCTAAATGTGCGAAAATATCACTTGGTAGAATAACGTAATAAGAAAAAAAAGTTCCACCTCACATTTTTTATGACTAGGGGAGGGGGATTCATTTCCTTCCCCCTCCATCAACATTCATTTACCAATTTATGTTTCCGCAACACTATTAATTTTTCTCATAAAGAAATACAAGACCGGAAACTTTTCTTCATCAACAGAAACAAAAATGAAAGAACTTCCGGAAAAAAAAAAAAGAGTTTTTCCGCACATCCGCAGTATGAGAAAGCAACAAGTGATTTCATTCACCGTTTGCAGTTTAGACGAATGCATTGTTTGCAAAATGTATCTACCCTGATTATTACATTTTGAGGAAATTTGAAGTTCTGATAATTACCGGTGAACATTAATTTAAAAAAAATCCGCCACAATATCTATTATTTTGGCCCAGTTATAAAAACTTTGCAAAATAATACACATATTTACGAAGCATTTAAAGCCAATGATCAATTCCTGTTGTGAATAATACCGACTAAATATATATATATATATATATATATATATATATATATTTATATATATATATATATATATATATATACTTATTACTAGAACTATCAATAATTTTCACTTCTAAGAGTTGTAGAAAGCATATGTAAGTAAATCTTCTTAGTTAGAAATAACGTGGGAGAGCCCAACATGATATCGGATATTACAATCAATTTCTAACTTTACGATATTTTACTCACCAGTAATTGATTTGGAATCTCTCTTCCTCAATCAAATATTTAATACTTTGTAAATAATAGAAATTATATAATTAAACAATTTAGTTAGCAAAAATAGCTTTAAAAAAAGTAAATCAATTTATATATTTAATGATGATTGTAATATCAATTTCTGTTTCATCGTTATGCTCACGAAAAAACGTATCAATTATTGCAGCGCAATAATTTGTAGTACATTTCTAATCTTTGAATTCAAGAACTGGATTGCACACACAAATATGAGATTTTATTTCATCGCTTTTCTTTACTATAAACGAATAGAAAGTAAAATATTACTTAAACGAGCATATAACATCCAGTACAAAACTATGTAGCCTTACAAATGTTTTTGGTTTAATGCCATTATCTCGCTTAAAAATACAAGAAAATAATTTTTTATTAATGTTTCATAAAAAATATTCTTTGTTGTCATAAATGGCAACATCTGAAAATCTGTTTATTGCACTTAAAAACTGCTAAATGAATCTTTAACAGTATCATTAAAATTAATCAAAGCCTGCAAATCATCTGCAGAAAAATTACTGTGCTCGTTGTTACTTGCAAAACGAAAAGACAGCAAAACTCTCTGTAATCTTTAATAGCTTCCCCTAAAGCCCACAAGCTTATGAAAATAGCCGGTATAAATCACACACCCCATCATTAACCATGCCAAGGTACTCTAAGAAAAATATAGTTGTGCCGCAATAAAGAACCTCGCAGGCAGAAATAAATAAAAAAAACCAACAATTCCGTCGAAATCCGATCAGTAAGCGGCTTAATCGGCATTTGCGGACTTCCAGTCACCAAAAGTCCATTCCAGGATTTTCTCCCTATATAAACAAGCTCCCGGAAGCCGTATTTATTCAATACATCCAGGTACACAATTTATGCGGAAGAGTTTTTTTTTTCCCCCATTTATCATCTGCTTTCAACATCACTCTAAATGAAGTTGATGAGGGATGCGAAGCAGAATAAACATAAAAAGAAATGGAATTGTGAATTGGTGCTTAGTGCTCACAGAGCAATTTATGCACTTGAAAATAAGTGGTTAAATGCAAATATGACCACTTATTTTTCAGTCAAAAGAAAGAGACGAAAATAAATAGACAAATAAATAAAATAGTTAGGAAGTGATCAAACTGAAATTCCATCAAACTTCAATCTGATCGATGGATCGTACTTGAATGGTAGATTTGGAATTTCTTGAGGAAAAAAAGCAAATAAATAGAAAAATGAGAAAAAAAAATTTTTTTTTCCAAAGTTTACCGATGAATGGAAGTAATAATTGCGGATTCATTGGTCTCGTGTCATCCGTTATAGATTTTGGTGCGATATAAAGCAGCGCCTTTCTTGACAGAATAGACAATTTTTCGCCAAGAATGATTAATGATGATTGCTCGTCAACTTAGGAGCAAGCATGGTATCAAAAAAAAAATATATGATAAAATTCTTAAATGTTACTCAACAACTGCATTTAAGTTAACATTAAGAAACGCATGGTAAATTAATTTATAAGACAGGGAGACTAATATAAACTAAAACAAAAGTATACAGCTCTTGAATCATACAATTTTAAAAAAGTTTAATCATAATAGATGTATCTATGATTTTTTTTTATTTTCATAGTACATTAACATAAATGAAGAACTTAAGATATATTTTATTTTAAGTAAGCTATAATTTTATGAAATATGCATCAAAAGTTTCGAAAGTAAGAGTGAATCTTTTATATGGTGATATTCTCAGGCATAACAATGAAGGCTTAATTTGTTGCTTTTAAATTACTTTTTGCATTCGATTACGAGAATTTGAATAGGGACGACAAATTAAATTGAACAGGAATGGTATTTTGAACTAATATAGCATTAATATTGAATAAGTGAGAGGAACAAACGAACGACAGAATTGTTTAATTAGCGCTAAACATATAAGCATTCTTATATGTATATGTGTGTGTGTGCGTGCGTGCATGTCGTATTAAAATTCGAAAACTCTTAGAGTATAAAAACATTTCGTTTTGTTGAAAGAAATAAGTTACGTATTGCACATAAAAAAATTTTTCTATTACTATTAAAAAATTTTTAATAATTACCGAATATTTGCGATGAAATACGATGAAAAATTCTTAAAATGAAACCCAATTTGTTTGATTGATTGGTTTTTTCTGGCGCAAAGTCCTAAAAAGAGCATGCTGCACCAAATCTAACTTTTCATATTAAATCTAACTTTTAAAATAGTTTTTTCTTTTAAGTCATTCATTTTGAAAAACCCAATCAAAAATATATGTATACAATAAATTTAAAATCTAAAATTAAAACAAAATAAATACAAAGTGTAATACAAATATTAAAATATAAATCATAAAATTAAATAATTTTATGAAACCGATTGCCTTTAAAACAAATTGGAGTTAATATCATATATCATTAAAACATATTGGAACATATCAGTGTTAAAATATAAATAGTCTCATTTCACACAGAAAATAAACGAGATTTAAAACGTGAATTTCGTTTTTCGAAAATGTTCCTTCTTGTTCTTTGTTCTTTTGTTCAATTGTTCTTTGATAGTACAAAAATGTAAGTGAATCATTCGAATCCAGGAATGTTTTCTGAAATTGTAATCTCAAACACTGCGAATGACTTTTACAGAAATACGAATTTTCGTTAGAATATCCATTCTATTTTGTATTATTAAATACGAATATATTTTACAACCATTAAATGAAATGCAATTTAACTATGATCTAAACTTAATATTGGAGGAGTTGCAAGGAAATAAACTATAATAAAATAGAGTCTATGTTTCAATGCAAAATTTTTATCTTCGGCGTTTCAAACAATGTAAAATTTTTATATTTGGCTAAATATTTTTATATTTGACGGAGCGATTAGCATCCCTAACTTCGAATCCTGGTTCGAGCATAGGTTCTTCTCTCTCTGTTCCTTTACTTTTTCACTTTCGGGTAAAAGGTGGCAGATCCACTGGATGCCCCATTGGAAAAGTTGCAGTTACCTTCTTCCCTTGTAGTACTGAATCTGATTAAAATCATAACGGGCAGCCAAGCATTAGGAAGAGGGGAATTTTTACACAAAAGATTCAAGACATTTTATACGATTCTCATGGAATACAAAAAGAAGTCCGTGAAAAGGAACACTTATTTTTCATAATATAATAGTAATGCTAAATTAAAGTTAAAAATAATTTGATTCCTCTTCAGTATTTTTGCACAAAGGAATTGGTCAAATATTGGCTATGGTAGAGTAAACTTGTAATCACTAATTTCGCATTCCAAATTTATCACAATGAGTAAAATGAAAAGTTAAAATTATTAATGAAGCAGGACAAGAAATTTTCTTTGATCACTTGAATTATATTTGATAACGGACATTTTTAAAAATATTCAGATACTGAATTTGTTGGCGTGGATTTTTTTTACTGAACTATGAACAATTAATCCTGACAGTGATAATTCATCTGTGAAGACAATGATTTGCAAAATGCTATCGACATTACATCCGGTGTGTAGATAACCAATGTAGAAATTAAAAGATGAGCCAAAGTTTCACCAACCAATTTTTAGATAAACTAAGTATAGAAAAATTATTTCCAGTCAAAAGTACCATTTTAAAATGACACAAAAATGGCGACCAAAATAGAAATTTATGCACATTCTCATTACTTTCTATAAGCTAAATTATTCATAAATAAAACAACATTACTTTCAAAAGTAACTTTTATCTCAGATTGAGAAATAGCATTTTAGTGGAAACTACATACAAAATAAATAAACCCCAGACAAAATTTAATGTTTAGTAAATAATCAAGACCCTGACTGATACAATTCTAATATAAAAAACTTCAAAGTGAAAAAAAATTCATACGTGCCATTAGAACTGTACTATCATTGATACGTTAAACTAACTGAATTCATTTACTGTAAATGGCTTTTAATAAAATCTCCACGTTAAAAAATTCTACATAATCTTAATGTTTTCAATAATTTCCTTAAAAAGGTGTATCAATATATCCTTCATTAAAAAATAAATCGATACCTTGATTTTTAATTATTTTTAAAATTGGTGAATGAAAATAAACTAACACAACATTCTATCAATAGAAAATTTGTAAATTGTGAGATTAATATTTTATTACATAACGTGAAAACGATTATCATACGACACACAAATATGCAATAAACATTAATATCGCTGAATAAGAGAACAACCTTCAGATCTAATATTAAAAATAATAATAATTCTTTCAATATAAAACTGGTCAACAAAAGAAGTCTAAAATACTACAAACTACAAAAAAACGAGATATAAAAACACTGCCGTTTATCCAAAGGATGGAAGAAATGAAGTTGGAGGCAGGAATGGAAAGCATATCATGCAAATAACTCCTGTCTGCTGCCATGTTTACTTTAGTTTGTTCAATAAATCAAGTCAACCAGAAAGAAATCTTAATTTAAAAATCCGTGTATGCGGATGACTTCGTGAAGTTTAGCTGCTGGGCCCATTGTAAACCAAGGGGAATAAAATTCCATTGAAAAAGTCATTTCAAGTGAGATTTATTCCAAACAAAAAAGCGCAATAACTCCCAGAAGTACTATTAGGATACACATATCAAAGTGAGTTTTCCGTCTAGTAATACGTACATGTGTATAAAAAAGACAAGTCTTTTTTACATAACCATGCATTGCTAAATTGGTTTGGTCAATGCTTGTTAAAGGTGATGGGTTACCATTATACCCCATAAGTTACCATTCTTTTGCATAAAAGAAACGTTACATTATATTATTTAATCACTTTATATTTACTATGTTTAGAAAAAAGTAAATAAAAAAATCATTTTATTTGATAGATAGGGTTCAATATTTAATTTATAAAATTTAGCATTACTATTTTGCTGCATTATAATATTTCTTTCTGTAACATACTAAGCACACAAATTATACAAAGAAAGTCAGTAATTTAATCTAAAGAAAGCTTGGTACATAAAACTTAACTAATACGTGAAAATTTCAAATACGGGACGCAGTTTTTCCCCCACCCAATTTATTAATTATTATCATTTTTGACACAGAACTCAGTTCAATTTCAATGGAACACAAAATAAAATTCAGTACGTTGTAATAATGTGAATTTTTACAGAAAAACATTAAAAAGTCTGGGGTCAAATTTAATACCCTTTTATTACAGGATTTTGTCTTTCACGTTTCCTTCTTTAAATGATATAACTAATGATTCCTTTTTTCATTATTTTATTTAATTTTAATTTACCTGTAAAATGATAATTTACTTTTGATTTGGAATTTTTTTTCTATGCAAAATAACGCAGCAGTTTTCGAAAAGAAGCAAGGCTACTATATTGGGCGGAGAGGGGTTGTGATGATTACATTTGATGTAAATGTTCAAATAAGAATTCCATCAAATTTAAAAAGAAAATAGCATTTAACTATACAACCAATCATATTTGGAATTTGGAATTTTTTTCTAGGCAAAATAACGCAGCAGTTTTCGAAAAGAAGCAAAGCTACCATATTGGGCGGAGAGGGGTTGTGATGATTACATTTGATGTAAATGTTCAAATAAGAATTTCATCCAATTTAAAAAGAAAATAGCATTTAACTATACAACCAATCATATTTGGAATTTGGAATTTTTTCTAGACAAAATAACGCAGCAGTTTTCGAAAAGAAGCAAAGCTACCATATTGGGCGGAGAGGGGTTGTGATGATTACATTTGATGTAAATGTTCAAATAAGAATTTCATCCAATTTAAAAAGAAAATAGCATTTAACTATACAACCAATCATATTTGGAATTTGGAATTTTTTTCTAGGCAAAATAACGCAGCAGTTTTCGAAAAGAAGCAAAGCTACTATATTGGGCGGAGAGGGGTTGTGATGATTACATTTGATGTAAATATTCAAATAAGAATTTCATCCAATTTAAAAAGAAAATAGCATTTAACTATACAACCAATCATATTTGAGATTCACCAGAGGAAAATCGACTATTCATAAAATATATAATTACTAAGCTAGTGATAACAGAAAGTTAAATATAACAAATAAGATTTCATTTTATGTAATAGGTATATATTTAGACAAGCTATTTTTGTATATGGAATTTTGCATATATCAGCTATTTTTGTACATAAGAATAGTTGCATCTGTAGCTACTGAAACATAGCAATAGTATATTTATTTATAACACATTTCATCCCTTATTGGTTATCTGGGACTAATAAGCAAAAATATAAAAGAAAAGTTAGACGGAAATCTCGTACATAAAATTGAAAAACATTGCGTGCTAATGTTAGATAAGAATTTATTCTCACTGCGCCAGTGAAAATAATGCTGTATCGATTGAGAAGAACAGTCAGATCAACAGAGGTTAGACCTGAAGGTCTCAAAGCAATCCACTGATGAAGCGTCCAAAGCATCTCGGGAGAAAATCCAAATGAAGAAGTATACTTTCAATTCATAAAAACAAACGTTTTTTAGCAATGGCAGAAAAAAGAATGTGTAATATGGAAAAATTACACAATTACACAAAAAATTTTCCAAGCTGTAATATATTATTTAATATTATACAAAAAGACAAGTATTAAAATTCATGTTTAAAGTTTAATTATGGGATAACATCAATTAGTGTAAAGTCTCGAAAGAAAAAATTATTTTACAGTCAATATCAAATGACTGTTACGGTTAATTTAGTTACCTTTTTAATATTCAAATAAATTAAATATAGATTATTTATATTAAACTATATATTTTTTACATTATTTAAACTAATCATAGAGAAATAAACGTGTACCCTCGCCATTTGAAATCTTCTTAGCAGATACAGCTAGTGGAATTTTAGATATGCGTCTAATTCTAAATTATATTCTTGCATATTATCGACGATTGACTAAGAACTAGTTCAATAATTCATTACAATCTAGTACAAATTGGATAGATTTTATTAAATGAAATTACGTTAATATATCTAGAACGTGCTTAATTGTTTTTAATAACACTTATTAATGTTTACTTCCTCAGTACCACATGAACATAAAGAAAGAAGACATGAAAAAGAAAAATATTATGTTTACGATTATTCAAATTTTTTAACACATTTTTCACAAATTATGAAAATGTGTTCGTTTTACTCAATTCAAATAATAATGAAGTGCCGTTAAGGCATTAACGAGACATTAAATTTAAAAAATGTATTGCAATTAATTAATTTTGGTGAAAATAACGAGTGATAAACTAAAAATTAAGGGGAAATATTTCACTGTGGTCACTTCTTACTTTTGTAATAATTTCAACGGCCGCGAGATGGCGCAGCAAGGCAGTGAAACTAGATTTAAAATATAGAAGTCCGTTCTTTTCTTGGTTTAAAAAGAAAGAATGACGGGACTGTTGAAAATGTTGGAAGAGTGTGTTTCCGTTCATAAAATTTTCGCGTATATTATTTGTTAGATAATAAATAATTGGTTTCTACAATAATGTGTTATAAATTCGAAGCACAAATTTAATTGAACGTCATAACACTCTCAAGAGCTTATTGAATCACAGCCTATCAAAGAGAATTTCGAATTATAGCATGAACCCACGTCTAAAGGAAGAGTCAAATTTATGCACTAGTTTTTTGAACGGGTGATAAACACGATGGTTTTTATGATACAAAATTTAATAAATTATAATATATTTAAAAGCCATTGTTAAATTACCATAACTCTTACTTATAATCTATTAACAACCAAGTTTTATAAAATTCAAATATTTCAATAAATCTCAAATTTAAAAAAATTTAAAGCGTCTTCATATAAATAACGGTGGCATTTCAGGTAAAAATAATTCCCAAGCTTAGGCAACTCACGAACTTTAGAATACATGAAACTAGATAGGAATTTTATAACAGAATTAACAAATTAAATGATATGACGCTCATAAGCATCCAGAACCATGATTACTTGAGGAAAAAGAGTTCTATCTCAACAAAAGGACTGGCACATGTTTTTAAATTCATATACTAATTACTAACTCAAACTAAGAAAGAAGGTTCAGATGAGAGTTAAAATTTTCGAAATGAGAGTGAATTCTAGTTAAACGAAAACATTCTTATGCGAATATGATAATTACAAAGTAAAAAAATAAGAGATTAAGGGAAACACACTAATAATAATTAAGTGGAAAATGTTGATATTTCATTAATAAAACTTATAAAGTACTAAAAAAAATTTTTTAATAATTTTTAAGGGTAAAAATTTAAATAAATAACAATTATTATAAACCCGAGAATTATGTACATATATTTAATTTTTCAATTTAAAATCGAATACACAACGATTTTACCAAAACGATGTAAAGAAAAAACTAAAATAAAAAGCATTTACCATATAACTGTTGGTTTCATTATTCCGCATAGGAATAATTAAAGATTGAAACAAAAAATTAAATGAAGCTTACAAAACACAAATGGAAAAGTTAACATTTTCCTTACGCAACCGAATTATTTATAAGAAAAAAATAAAACACACCGTACTACGTAAATATAAATACTTGGAATAGAAATATCGAATATTGTCATTCATGAAATATTGAGGCAGCGGGAATATTTTCGTCACGAAATCTAACAAAACAGGTTTACCCATTTATTCTCCGTAGAAACAAGGACGAAAATTCAAATGCATACCGCAAAATAAAATATCCACAAAGGTAAAAGATGTGGAAGATCGAATTGCCAAGAAAACTTAAAAAAAAAAAAAAAGATAGGAGGGGGGAAAATTCCTCTTCTGTTCTGGTGGTGTTCGAATTATACGGGACATTAGTACTGATGAGGTACTCAGAAAGGGGTAAGGGGATTGAGAAGAAGGTATGGATGAGCTATAGTTAGAATTTTGAATGATAAGAATATATTTGACAGAAGAATGAATAGTTTTTTCCCCTTTTAAAAGCATGAGCACTATTGGTAACAATATTAAACAATGATATAAAATCTTTTCCGTTTTCCGTTTAACATAGTGACCTCCTTGTTTGAAAGAAAATTTATGATCGATTTTTTCCTAGATGATTAAAAGACAAAATACGTAATCATGAAAGATTTGGAAAACATCTATTTTAAAACAATTACTAATCTATAAAAAACGTTAACAAAGTTCGTGTTCGATGCTAATCGTGATGTTCTATTTAATTAAATATCCATAGCATTTATATGTTGAAAAAAATTACCGAATATGAAATAGTATGAGGCTTCAGTCATAAAATCCTAATATCAAAAAGTGAACTTATGTAGTTTTGAAATAATATTTACCACAAAAACACGATCTTTTAATATAAATTAGTACATAGAATAATAAAGAATAGGGGAAAACTAACAAAACTGTAATTCACTTGATAGATTCCACAAGCAATTGAAAGCACTTATTTCTTAGAAGACAAAACATTTAATTTGAAAAATATATAAAATATGTGTATACTATACACATAAGAACAATTTCAAATCAATAATCTAAATTTAAGAACATTCTCTCCTAAATATCTCCAGAAATGATGCCTACATCATCATATTTGCTTTGAGTACATGCGCTACTGCTTGTAAAGTTTGCAACACAGTAACTGAATCATGCCATACATATTAAAAGAAACTTGAAAAGAATAAAACAAGTAAATATATATCCAAATGATCAGAATTACAAAGCAATTAAACATGTGTAAGCCAAGAAAATCTTTCAAAATTACATGCGAGGTGCATGTATGATGTATTGTAAAAGAACAAAGAACAAGCAAAACTGTACATCATTGTTAAAGTGTGACAATCATGAATTTGAGAATCATACGAGCAAATAAGAAACTCGAGCGGAACTATACAATTGGCGGCTGTAAGATACGACTCCTGAAAAAGTCACTTGAAAATAATACTAAGCCTAAACACAATTGTAACGCCAACAAAAAAATTAAAAAAGAAAATTCAAATATATACAAAAATAAACTAAATAAACTCAGTAAAACATTACAATGTTGTTGAAAATGTAAACTCTTACATCTTACTACAAGACAGATTAATCTAGTATCTGGACAGATTAATCATTACCGAGATAGTATTGAAAATTGATTGGACTGATTACAAAATACATAGAAAGCTATATTTGATTAATAAATCCAACTATTCGAGAAAAACGCTGAAAACAATTTCACATCCCATTCAAAATATTTTTTATAAAAATAGTAACAATAAAGTAAATTCTTCAACACGAATTCCCACGTGGGACTTCACGTTTCTTAAAATTTAAATCCGATATTTTCCAATAAATTTTTCTACTTATTATTTTCGCCAAATTCAAACTCTGGAATTGCAAACAACTGGTTCGAGTAGTAAATTAATGTTGAGGTTCTTAAGAAGCACAACAAACATTTAAAGAAAATAGGCATACTCAAAGCTCGCGCTTTTTTGTACCTTGGAAAAACATTTTTATTTCAGAATAATTTAGCATATTATCAAATTCAAGAAATTAATTTTTTTAGATGACATTTGAATCTAACGATGTTTAATAAGTCGTGAGAAAAATACTACAAGGAAAAAGACTTCATAAACGGAGTATTTATTTTTAAATATGTGCAATAAAAATAGAAATCGGAAAATTCAATAGTAACTGATAATTTACAGTATCAAAACACAGAAAATACCGAAGATAAACCAGAATGATACAGAAATTTTTTTCCCGCTTCAACTGGATCAACTAATTAATACATTTGTTAGCAATGAAGGTACATAAGAGTCGAAGGCCCAAGTGATTACCCACTCCGACCGACATTTTCTGAAGAATACTAGACAGATTAAAAGCACTTCGAAAAGGCTCTTACACTTCGTGTTCGCTCGAATACGAAGGGAATTTTGAAGAGAAAATTAGTTGAGAGAACTCTTCGTAGATGATGTCGCGGAATTCTGAAATATTACAAGACATTTTAGGAGTGGCAATAGCTTTCAGGGTAATCATCACTCAGAAGATAATACGAAAAGAGGAATTTGCCGACCGTTAAAAGATTTAATTAATACTTTCCCCTAATGAGTTTTGTTCGAGCTAATTGAGTTTGGAATTTTAATGAATCTCCGCGCACGAATGGCACGAGGCATTAGAAATTTGAACCAATTTTCTCCACCCCCTACTTGACCATGATCTGCACCGTCAGCGAATTAATGATTAACGAGAATGAAGAAAGATTTATTAAAAAAAAAATAAAGAATATTTCATAATTAGACAAAAATGCTCGAATCTAAAGATATACAATGCAAACAAAAAAATAAATTGAATGACTAAAATTTTAATCAAAAACCTTTAAATTTTTGATACCATAAAATTGTATTCAATACAAATATTCATACAGAATTTTTTTTTAAAAAAAATTAATTATTTAAAATATAAAAATAATTATATATTGTACTACATTGTCAACAAAAATAAAACTTAATTTTATTACCTTCATATAAATAGAAATTATATTTACTTACTGTAAATAAAAAATGTTATTTCTCATTTATTTAAATTTTTATCATAAAATAAAGAACGCATTATCTATTTTCATCATATTAACGTCACCCCTTCAGTAAACAAAATGATATAATATTTGTACACGTCGTTTTGGATGACATTTTTAAGTCAGTATCATCTTTAACTGGAAAACTTGAACTATTTGAAAGGTCTTAATAAAAAAAATGGTGCGATATACATGTATTTGTGAGTGAATAGTTAAAGCAAGAAAATTTTGTATGTTTCATTTTCCATGAAGACTTTTTTGAAGAAATGTACAAATTTATTAAAATAAATTTTTATACATTTATTAAAATTAATAATGACATTACGAAAAGAATATATAATAGTTGAAGGCTGTTGAAAAGTATTTGAACACGTACCGCATATTTGTTTTTCGGGAGCCACTTCGAAGAGATTAGGCCATATTCACGTGAAAACTCCCAATAACCGAACATGTAAAAGGCAGAAATTCCAACATACATCTCCTGTTGTTCAACAATAACTAGGATCGAACATAACATTAAAAAAAATCATTGGGCCACGGTGGGCGCTAAATTGATTTAAAATATCTTATCACGGTTTTTCCTCAATTTTTAAACCATAGCTTCTACACTAACTTTCACATTAAGTAATTAATTATTTAGGACGATTTCATCTTTAAATGTTCATTAACAACAATATATTCATAAACAGATTATTTTATAAAATATGGAGAAAAATATTTTGACTGATATCCTTTACGTTCAGCAAATAGCACTTACACAATTGTTCAAATTATATTACAAAAGATATTCACAAAAATTCAACGAAATTGTTTATAACTGTAAGTAAAATTATGTTTCTACTACTTTCAATAATCTAGTCAAATGGACAAACTAAAGAAAATAATAGCTTCTACTCTTAATCCGTTGTATTCGATCATATCTTTCATATCAGTCAAGTACAAACTAAAGAAAACAATTACTTCTACTCTTAATCCGTTACCACCGAAAGATTTCGGTGGTGAGAGATCAACCAAAATAAAGTTAAATAATTACCAATCATTTTCCTATTTAATGATTTCTATAATTTCTTTTTTATAATTCTTCCCAAGTTTATGTAAGTGGAAAATTTTCATTTCCATTCCAATAGAGGTGTATGCATACAGCATGGAAACCGACTATTCCAAAGATTTTCAACGGAATTAAAGTCTAATGTGTATTCTGGTAATTTCGTCCTTCTTTGTTAATCACCGATGATGACAATTTACAGGAACGTAAATCATTGCAAATGAAAGCAGGAATAACTGTTACTGCGTAGAATCTCATAAAGTGAACTAGGACTTCATCTTGATATAGTAATGTTATCATAAAACATTAACTGTAATATATGCATATCACAGCAAAATCCGAAAATATCCACGTCTAAAATATGAGATTACGTGATATTCAGAGGCAAATTAAGTACACTTTATGCTCTCCAGATTCCTATTCACTTATCAGGTAACAGAAAAAGAATTTTTTGACTGATGAAAGATTATTTTGGTCTACGAGATAAATGCATATTTTGTTGACACAACAACATAATACCCTGGTATATAGCTCCTCATTGTAAATGATTTTATGCTCCATAGTGCAGGTATCGTCTTACTAATAAGTATCGCACTTGAAGATGTCTCACGGGTTAGAAAGCTATCTTCGATTCCGAATTTTTGTGTAGCTCTTGGAGAAGCCGAACACAAGTTTTAGTGCAAATGTTTAGTTAGCTTGAAATTATTGGCACAATTGCTGATACTATGATGGATTAAACATCAGGAATAAATTTTTTTACACAAATTTTGGTGATAATCGTGGCAACTATGAATTTGGTTGATCAATGAAAGAAGTTATTAAAAACCATGTAATGGCAACTATACAGGTAGCATACCAGGAAGTGTCAGTTCTTTGGGGTGAAAAAATATACTAATTAAAAATTTGTTTTTAACTCTCACAGGGTTAACATATTTTATGATAACACAAGAGTAATATTATAATTAATTAATATTGTAAGAGTAATAGTCTAATAATACTCATTCTTATAACAAAAGAAATATTTAGATTAGATAGACAGACAAAATTGGTTGGTTTAAACTTAAATATGAAAAATTACTGCATTAGAAAAGTGAATATGCGTTATGAAAATTTTTTTAGATTTAAGACAAAACATTTTATTTCAATCACCTTAATAAATTAATATACTTCAATAATGTCCAGATAGCTTGTTTTGATTTATATGTCGCCCAATGGTCACAATAAGCGGGTTTATTAGAACGGAATTTACATTTTAAAGTGGGTTCCAAGTAATTGCAAACACACACGTCCAAGCCAAGAATTGAACATACGAAATGTTGAACTAATGACTACAACGCTAACTATTCAGTAACTAGCACGGATAAGGTCAATACTAGAAAATTATACGATGGAAGTTCATGTTAAGATAGGAAATAAATTCTGTAAAAAAAATAATTAAAATTTAAAATATTTGGTTTTTAAAGGAAACTGATTCAACTAAACAAGATATTTGTTGAAAAAAAAGCTGAGAAAGAATACTTTAAATATGAAGATTTGTTATCATTTTTGTCTAGTTGGTAAATCAAGTGAAATTTACAATTCCGAACACATCGATAAAAAAAACAACTGTAACATAACTGAAAACCATAAAATGAAATGATATATTTGATATTCTTTATCAAAGAATTGTCTTTTTTTAAATAATTTATTTATCTTCGTTTTAAAGAAAAATTAAAACACCAAAGACATAAAACATTTCCTTTTTATTTACACATTGTAGTTAGACTGTACTGCAGTTATAAAGAATCAATTCTTTAGAATGCAAGAAGTACAGGTAATCGCAGACCGCTGTACGATACACCTCTCAGTGCTGATACTTTTTATATTATATTCACATTACTTAATAAATTGGAGGGATTCAGTCACAGACTTCGTAGTTAAGAAAATATTTTACGTTTTTTTAAGGCTTACGGTAGTATGAAAATGACCCACAGACGAGGACAGTGAGGGCAGAACAAGGAGGTGGGGGAAGAATAAACGCAAAAGAATAAAATAGCTTGTGGTGGCAGTTTCCGTAATGACACCCACTTCAAAATTCTGTTCCACCACCTCTATGCTCCCTCTTTCCATGACTCCCACACAAAATGAAAATCGGCCCGTCCGATATTCTTCCTCCAATCGCAACCGTCCATCCCCAATGACGTCATATGATCCATCCCGATCTTTCAGGAGCCTGGGGGGAACACCAAGATCGCAGAGCATAGAGGAGAACGGGACTCGTTTCACCTCTTGCCTACATTCAAAAAGTAGTGTGTAGTTATCCGGCAAAAAACGTCTTCGTATTCCATTTATTCATAAATTGAGTCTCGCGCGCAAATTTTAAAAAAAAAAATCTCCCCTCTATTCATTTTTATTGGATATGGCGAGTGGAATAGCTTCCCGTTCCAGACGTGTATATAAGCACGTGGTGCTTACAAGATGGAATCGTGCTAATCAAGCTTAAATAGTCCCATATAATCGTATTCATTAAGGTGCTTAGAACTTTATTTTTTTTCCGATTTGTGTGTAGTATCTTTTAATCCTCTTACTCACGATCCCGCAACTTACCGGTTGCTAGTTGCGGTGCCTTTTTATTTATCTAAAATATAAGGATTAATTTTCACTGCCAAGGTAAGTAAAATAGAAGTTTTTTTTTTTTTTTTCCTTTCTATATATTAATGAAATTTTGCATAAAATAATTATGTGAAATTAGAAATCCAGTAAAACAAGTTTCATTTATGACTAAAGGAAAACACAATAAAATGCAAACAAAAAAAATGTATGTCAATTAAAGAAAAATATTATTGAAACCTGAAATGTAACAAATAAAGAGAGTATAATGACTTCTAGACACACTTCGATTCAAGATTTATCATTTCATAAAACAAGCATACATATCTAACAGAGCAATTTTTATAATAAATGTTCTTATTTATTAGATTGGCTGTATGAGTGAATAATAGTATAGTTTTATGAACTCACTGAAAGAAGTAAAGTGAAAAATAATTAAATATAAATAGAAAATAATAAATTTTAAAAATCCCTAGTAAATTTTTTTAAACCATCTTTCATTTCATTTTTGTAAATTGATATATTAATATATATTGATAGGAAAAAATTCAGTTATTCATTATTGAATAATCAACATCGTTATTATTTAATAATTAATACTTTTGAAATTTATTAAATGATGTAAAAATTTTAAATTCTAGTTATTCCTTTAATTACTTTATAAAAATAACTATTTCTGTTCCCGTCTTCACTTGTTTCAATTTGAGAAAATGTATTGATCTATAGACTGCTAAAATGGGCAGAAGCAAATTCATGACAATAATTATTTCAAATACCATTTCATTTTCTTTACAAATACATAATAATTTTAAAATATATTGATTTTTCTTATAGAATCATAATCAATTCTTATGAAATTAAAAAAAATGAAATTTCACTGTAATAAAAAATAAAATAAAAATATTATTTTGAAATAATAATTAAAAGAACTTGTTTCTCTCTCAACATATTTATAAATATCAACATAATCCCGGTGCGAAATGCTTCAATTAAAGTGCAATTAAATTTATAATTTTAGACTGTTCAATTTTCATATTTTAAGAACAATATATCAACAAGACTGTTAATCAATATAAATTTATTTTAGATTATAAATTATTAAATATATCTTCAGTTTTAGTATGTATACTAAAGAAAATTTCGGTCGGTGTAAAACCACATTTCCCGCATGGTGTGTCACTCAGCTGAAAAGCCAAGTTACAGGAGTAACGACAAAAATCACTGGATTCCTTTTCTCAGTGGCATTTTGTTGCACAACGAAAACAAAATAAATTGCTGAGATTTTCTTACCATATTCATGATATGTCAATGATTTACATAATTTCTATTGTATAAAATAATTAGAATATTAAAATTTTAAGTCATTACAGCTGTAATAAATTTTTGAATTTTCGTGTTAAATTTTACACAACAAATATCGAGCAAAAAAAAAGTAAACAAACTCATTTTTACTTCATTCAGAATTTAAATTACGTAATAGCTAATAAATTAAACAAAAAAAGTGTAAATCGGTTATATAAACCAACATGCTACTGAATTTTGATTTATCTATAGTTGGTTATTTTATAATAAATGGAACAAGAACTTCTTGCTTCTTGATCTTAAAAAATCTTGATTCTAAGAACATTGCTTCTAAAATAATTAGATTTCTCTACTCATATTTCAGTGTTAAAATTATAAAATGTACCAAATCTAAATATTTAACCAAAATTAAAATATTCAAATTTGATACATTTTATGACCTTATTTAATGAAAAATTGTGCCCTAGCTTTTACTTGTTTTTACTAAATTAGCATTTTTCGCAAAAGAAAAATTTTCATGTATAATTTTAGTGGTTTATCTAATTCATGTTAATTTTTTTCATTATGTGTTTCGAATATGCGTAATATTTACTCTCCAAATGTCAAGTAGCGAAAACAATAAAATTTGTATCCAATAAATAATAGTTTGCCGAAGCACATTTATGCGAGTAATAACAAAAAATAAATAAATAGATGAATATATATAATGCAATGCTCCTTTCAGTAGAAAGAAATTTATTACTCTTAAGCAGATTTAAGTGAAATCTTATTGTATTTGATTGAAAATAAAGGCATATCGCCTTTTCCACTCATCAGTGTAAAAAATGCAAGATCAGTAAGAACGATTTAGAAAAATATTGCTCGTGTGCAGATTTGGTCTCTTTGTTTTTGTTGTATTAATTTTCTTACGAGAATTAATCCTACACCGAGAACACAGTTTAATTTCGTAACGCCGCAAACACGAATTGAGTCTTGAATTCACAAACGATTCAACTGAAAGCTAGATTGTTAACCACTCAGCTGCTTGCTAGAATAGTGCGCTCAATATCCAAATTATTATAAATAAAAGTCTTCTATTAATAAACTAATACTGATAAGAAATCTGAATAAATGTCTTAATTTTCTTTTAAAATAAATTTAGTGAATATGAAAATGATATTGTTAAATATTACAACTTTATTTTTCTTAAAAAAAATCATTAATAAAAAAACATGCAAATCTAATTAGGAATATATGTATTTTTTTAATTAAAAATAAAATAAAATGAGAATATTTTTTATGGAATTATCATAGAAATGTTCTAACATTCATTTCACAATGTAGAACGCCTAAAGTTATTTTGCAAATAATTTACCTATTATATATGATACTGGTATTGTCCTAGATTATTTAAATAATTTAATAAGTAAATTTTTATGAATAAAAACTCAAATTTATTATAGGTGCTTCGATTTTAATACATACGTATCTAATATTATACATTAATACAATCTTGGGAGATACAAGATATACATATCTTTGCTTTATATTAAAATATATTTTTAGAAAAGATTTATAATTAAGGGAAACTCAAAATGTTGTCTGAAAAACTTATTGATAATAATTAGTTTATTAAGAATAATATGATGGATTTTTTTTTTAAATGCACAAATATATTTAAAAATAAATAAAATTTTCGTATTCCTATTATATCTTTCAAAAATTTAAGTGACACTAATAAAATTAATTATTAATGCATGCATTATTAAGAAATTAATATTTTACAAAATATATAGTGGCAAATAATCTTACTTAAAGGGCAAATGATGCTTAATTAATATTTCAATTTCATCATTATATACTTTAGTTCAACAAACACAAATTTCAAGTAATTTTGTTCAGCAAGTAAACGAATCTCAAGAAATGTCACTTCTTTAACATTTCTAAAAATTCACCATGCAAAAAAATTTAGAATAAAAGCGTGACTAAAAATATTTCCGTCAGTTTTATTTTCTCTCTTTAAGTCCCAAAAACTTTTTCATTATTAAGGAATATAATCAAATTGTACGCTTACAATTTTAAACTGTGATACAAACACGCGATTTTAAATTGGGTTACGCTAATTTTCTTTAAATTACGTCAGTACAACTCATTTTTGTTTCAAATTTAAATTTCAAAACATGGCGTAATCCATTTACTTTCAAATAAGAATTGTTCGAAATTTTCCATCGGCATTATTAGTCAATTTTCTCTCATCAGATATTCGGGTTTAGTACCGATAAATATTCGTTTGCAGATCCGAAAGAAGGATATGGTAATCAAGGAAAGAGCGACAAGACACTTTTCCAGAAGACGAGACACCACTCCCACCCATCCCTTCACTCATCCTCTGGCATCAGCAACAAAGGAAACAACTGTTTTCTTTTTCATTCCGCATGGTCGAAAGAGCTTTTTCGTGTTGGCAGGTTCTATTCGCGTAATTGAAGAGACAACAGCGCGGACAATTTAATTAATACTCAATCAACCAGGGAGGAAAGAATCATAATTTAAATTTAGCAATCTGGGTCACCAGCATTCAATACTTGGTGATGCTTTTATCGTTATTAACATAACAGAAAGACGGCCAGATGGCATCAGTTTTCAATTAAGATTTATCAATCCAAATTCAATGAACAGATTAAAATTTTGAGAGGTGGACAACCAAACTCGATTAAGATTAAGATGAGTTTTATTCATCGGAAAATATTCTATATTCATCAGAATATATATTCTACATTGTATAGAATATATCAATATTTTATATTCTATGTATAAAATATTCATATTCAATATTCTATATTTCATAAAAAAGATATTATATTTTCATAGAGAAATATTCATAAAACCAAACCCAATTTATTTTATACCATACCTGTAGATATGGTACAGAATAAACTCGGTTTGGTTTGGTTTGATTCTCGCTAAATGATTCTACTAATTATACTAGGATTTACGGTTTAATGCGGATTCTGAGCCACTATAATTATCCAAGCCCAAGATGGGATTCGAACCCACGAACTGTTGAATTAAAGGCAAGATACCTTTTGGCTACCAGCTCGGCTTCAATAAACTAGATCAGATACATTCAGGTATTATAGAAAATATGGTCATGCCCATTGAAATTGATAAGAAATATATTTTAACATCCATTTTGATAAATAAATAAATAAGTGTAATTAAATCTCAAGAATCTTCGAATTTCATATTCATTCCTAGAACTTTATTATTTCTCTTTTCTTAAGGATCCCCGTTTTTTATTTTAATTACAGAGAGAGAAAAGCATTGAGTTTAGCAGTATAAGTCAAATACGCATAAATAAGAAAAACAAATGACTATTCCAATTATATACAAAATATCAATCAATACTTATTTCTGATAAATGAACGTTAAATGTATTTAACTATCACTGAATTCATATCACAGAGCGTCCTTGCTAAAATTTTATTCTGCATTAAAATTCAACAACTTTTTATTATTTTTTCCCATAAAAAAAACAGCACTATTATTAGAGAGATGCTACTCTAATCATAAAAAATCGAAAATAATACATTCAACTAGATATGCATTATAAACAGCGAGGGGAAAATGTGCAATTGTCAGCAAAATTAAACGCGAAAATTTTATTTAATAAAAAAGGTATCTTTTTCAATGTTAACATTCCTTTTAGCTGCTCGGAACGATTGAGGTATTGATTCCAAGCGATTGTTACCTAGTCTCGGTTTACTAATTTTAAAATAACTTTTAATAAATAAAAAAATTATAAATTTGTTAAAATACTATTATTTGCATAGCTTCTTCTAAAAACATTCTATGTCCCACAAATACAACATCTACTGTACAAAAAAATATTAAGAACATTTTCTTAATATTTTCTTTCACAGAAATGTCACGATACTTAACAATCAATAGCACGCACATTTAAAGGCTACTGAATTTAATCCAGAAACAGCTGAAAACTAGACCTATCAGCCTTCAATAGCGAAATAGGAATCCCGGAAAAGGGGGCAGAAGAGAGTTCAAGACGAGGCAATAAAGGCGCCTGCATAAGAACAATTAGGTCACTCTTCCGAAAGAAGGTTCCGGTTCTCAAGAGAACAATTCTGTTGATGAGCTACAGACTTCCGCAGAGGCACCCTGGCTGCAGGGTCGCGATAGGAATTCAATACCTTGGTTTTAATTAGTGCTCCTTGGAACAGTAATGTCCCAAGTGGTTTAGAATGTGTTTGACTCTTTCCAACAAATGACTGAGTCATGTTTAAGGCTCGACGAAAAATAAGAGAGGCAATTTAGAAAATGTGTGTTCAAACTGGTTATACGCCCATTCATTAAATGGTGCTTCAGAAATTTACGAATTGGTCAACATACTGAAAAATGTTTATACGCCCATTCATTAAATGGTGATTCAAAAATTTACGAATTGGTCAACATACTGAAAAATGTCTGGGACTCTACCTTAAATGTTTGCGTTTAACAATTCAGATATGACAAAAACGTAATCGTATTGAACTGTTAGCAATTAATAGTTTAGTATCAAAAGCAAGGAATGCATTTAATAAATTTTGTATATTTATCAAAAGAAAAAACATGCAATATGTATGTATAATGATAAATAAGGGCTTACTGCTATCAAAATGCCAATAAAAAATATACAATACTTCATTTATTAAGTATGTTCGTTTATTTATATAACTACAGTACTTATCTTTTTAAAATTCCACCACTGGTTAATTTAGCAGAATGCATGCGAAAAATGTTCTAAGCGTCATGTGTGATCTACGGACATTACAAAAGCGTATTGCATTAAAAAGGCAAGGAAAGCTAGTACTTAGTTTTAGTGAACTTTCTAATCTATCAATGCGGTTCCTTCGAGAGTGAAAAGATTCAAAGCACCATCACGATCACCAACACTTGCATTATAGAACATCAATATAAACCATGAGATAAAAATTCATTCAATGAAATGAAAGATTTTCTTATTTAAAGATGTAATACAAAAATAAAAAGGATAGTAATGATGGCACAAAAAGAAAATTAGGATCCTAGATTAGGATTTCAGATCTTAAGCATAGAAAATCTCTTGATGAATAAAAATATTAGGCGATCAACATTTTCTAAAAATACAATAGCATTTTGCAAAGTAAAAGTTTTGATAAAATATCATTGCCGGAATTCAAAATGATGTAAAATAGATAAATTTGGTTTCAATAACTTTAAATCATTACCTTAAAAAATACCAATTTCCAATATTTTCCTTCATTATCTTTTCCGTACAATACCGCATGCTTGGCGTCTTATCACTTTAATTTGAAAATTTAAACAGTAAACCAAAATACTTAATATAGTTATAATTAATACAAAAAAGTAGAGAAAAATTGCCAATTTATTTTAAGATTAAATATTTATAATATGATAGAATAAACAAAATCAGAATACAAATGAATTTAATTATAACTTTATAATTTTTTGGGAATTCTTTTGAGACTCATATGTAAAAGTAACCAGTTTTAATGGACAAATGTTGTTAAGTTTTTTCTACACCAGCACTTAGCAAAAAAGCAATATATATTTACAGAACTATGTTTTGAACATTATTTCGGAGTGAGGGAAAAAAATCAAAAAACAAATGCCAATGTGTGAAGTGAAAGGAAAAAATAAATAAAACCATAACCAAAAAAGATTCAAAAGTTCGAATTTCCAAGTAAGTTTTCAAATAAACAAATAACCTCATCGACAGGTAAAACACAATTTCTGTAGTCCCAGTATTCCAGTTACGGTTTAAAGAAAGAAAACAAACTTAAGAGAAGGGAAACGCTTTAATTTGGTTAAGAGCCTAAAAACTCAAGGAAGAGTGGAAGCAGGCCCCCAAGAAAAGGCAGTCACGCAATGAGACTTCATGCACGTTGCATTTCCCGCCACTATCGGAAGTGAAGAAGGAAGCCTGAGCGAGCACCGAACGGTAAACCGAGGCACTTGGTACCTTCCCACGTCGGGTAGTGGCCCCTTCCAAACATCGATCCCACTATCTTGTCTCATCCCTTCATCCCCCCCTCACGCTCTCTCTTCCACGTTAAGCTTTATTATTCTATACTCCTTTACTACACAGACCTCCCCTCACTTTGCAAACGAAAAGATTTTATTAGATTTATTGTAAGCAGTTATGGAAAAACTAAGACATAAAAATATTCGGAACGAGCCGATAAAAGCTATAACAATCATAGAAATGTATCTCGTTCAGCGGAAGCATTAAAAAGTGATGCCACATAACTATAAAAAAATTACAATAACAATAAGAAACATTAAATATTTATTTCAAACAAGCATAACTGCTGACAATTTGACTTATGAATGAAACAAATATTTCTTTTTTTTTTATTTCAAAGAAATATGAATAGATAATTTTGTAAAACTTTATCGGCACCTGTGTCTATAGATTGAAAGATCATAGAGTCCAAAGAAATATATTTAATAAATGAGGTTTAAGAAATCTCAATATATTCAAAAATTAATAGTAACGAATAATAATCAAGATGCTTTGAAATATCAACATATCACAATGACACAATCCACATTAAATCTATAATCAAGAAATATGAATTTATTTATTATAAATGCCCGCGCGAATAGTTATATATATACTTTTCTTTCTTCTATATTCTCCTACCATTTTAAATTTTAATTGCATGAATAGCACTATTAAAATTATACATTGGTTGAGCATAGAAATAGATACTCAATATTCGTAGGACGGGATTTTTCTTACCACAGATATTATTGTAGAAACATTAAAATATTACAACCTGAAATTCATGATTAATGTTAATTGGGTGCTGTATTAGCTATAAAGACAAAATGATTATGTCCGAAGCTTTGCGAAGAAATAAAATGGTTAAACGTAGTTATATGTTACCTAGTTAATTGGTTGGGTTTTTTTTTATGGCGCAAGGTCGAACAATGGACAGTTACATGTAACCAAATTTTGACAATAAGGAATATTTAAAAAGTAAAATAAGAATATGATATATAATAAAACTTATTATATACTATATTCATTTTATTTTTTAACTATTATTTATACAGTCAAAATTATGTAAGACTAAAATTTTTGTAGATTAAGTTTGTGTATTTAAACTTCTTATATTTTATATAGTTCATTTGAAAATATAAAAATTTTCAAATGAACTATAAACACATTGCTCATCACGTACAAAAACATCAATATTTTTAAATAGCAGATGGAATCAAAATGCCTATTGTGAGTATATATATATATATATATATATATATATATATATATATATATATATATATATATATATATATATATATATATATACACACACACACACACACGCACACTTACATACATACCAACACAATTTTATTAGATATAAGTGGTTTCTATTAAAATATAAGAAGCGTAAATTGCTGAATAGATAATTTCAAATTTCTCGAGGAAATTAATATTTTTTATTAAAAACAAAATAACACAATCATGATCATTATACCGTTAATAAATGAAATTTGCATCGCTTAAAATAACCCATTAGATTATTGATTCAATCTCAAAACTTTCTAAATGGATAAAATTAATTTCTGCATGAGTCTTTTTCTATATCAAATAAGTACATATAGATCAAATATTAAAATATCAAACAATCATTTATATTCTGGCTTATTAAAACTAGTAAATCTTAATACATAAAGAAAATACATTAAAGTTTGTGATTAAAGTAAAAGCTTTCCATTCTCCGATAAAAAAAATAAGTAAAAGAAAAGAAAATATACAAATGAAAACTAAAAAAATATTCCCCAAAGGTATAAAAATAAAACAATTGTAATTGAACATTCACTTCCAAACGAATTTCTCACCTGCATCAAAAACACCATTATGGCAATATTCATTACCATTCAAATTTCGAACATATGATTGAAAACTCGTTGCTTCTTTTCTTCTAAAGAAATGAAAGCTCGCCAAGATCGTTAACATTGGCGATGAAAAATGACTTTTCCATCCTTTTCCTTCGAACTTTTTCCTTTTAAGTGAATCTTTCAGAACCGAAATGTTTTTTACTATCGATATTTTACAACCATAGGCCTTACGGCGCCAATTTCGAAACGAAAAGGGGGTGCAGAGATGGTTAAAAATCAATGAAAGGAAAAGTACGACTCCACATAAAATCCTAGCGCCAAATGAAAAGGTGCTCACTGAAGCGAGAATAAAATGATTATCAAACGGTGAAGAACTCAGACGAAAGCCATCCATTAGATCAGTAAATCAATTTGAAAGAGAAATCAAATTTCACACCAAATTCTCGCCAAAACTAGACATGAAATAGAATGTCTCAAAATCAAACTTAAAACAATATGTTTTCTATTTAATTAATCTTCTTACATTACTAACTCTTCTTCCAGGTTCGTCCAGAGAGCGATTTTGCACAAGCTTTTAAAACGACACTAAAGAAAAATATCGTCAGCGAACAGAATGCAGGTTATATGTTTAATTCTATAACTTTTTTTAAGCCCTTGCTTTGCTTTAGTTTGTCCATATTGTTTATTTAATCCTGCTCTTTAAAAAATAGAAATAAAAAACTTTAGCATGCCATGCATGATTAAAAAAACAATAAATGCTTATTTAGCTCATAAAGTATTATTTCTCTTTGTATACACTATGATTACAATGCAGGATACTTCAGAGAAATAAGTAAATAAAAATGATTAACAAATATTAATTTTACTCATTGATAAAAACATAATATATGTTGTGGCATTGAAGCAAACTTACAAGTACCGATCACTGAAATAGAATATTCGAAATCAATAGTCAAAATTTGAAAATTCAAATTATTATGCAGTGTGATTTTTTGAAATTGAATTTAATTGGTATTACCTTGAAGTTTAAAAAAGAACTGGAGAGTTTTCAAACTGAAAAGAGTCTTATAATAAATATTAAAAATATTCTTAACAAATTGACTATTTTTAACATTTGCAAAAGTTTATAAAGGATAGCCTTAAGGTATATAATTTCAATTTAATTTACAAACAACCTTGTAGAGATTAGCAAATTTAGTGTCATGTCATGTATGTATATAATATGTTTTATTTGCACGTAATCTTGTTACACTTTCTCAGAGATTATCTCCTCAGTGATTCTAAAAATAAATATTAAGATTACCTATTTATTAACATATATATTAATACCATTTAATAATAATGAAAAGCAGGTGTTATCACTCGCTGTTAACAATAAAAAAAGCAAAATATCAGTCACAAAAGAATTTGCAGACTTCAACCTTAAAAATAAGGATTATCATTATGAAAATATACTTAAACTAAACCAAACTGTTTCAAAGAGACAGAAAATGGAAAATAATTTTCTAATCAGGCAACATTTCGAAAACAAAACTATCGTGGTCAGATAATGCCAGATTTTTAATCTTAAATTTTATCGCATTAAATAACTTAATTTTTATTAGAAAGTTTGTATGTCAGCTGAAATTCAAGTCAAAAAGTATAAGCAGATTAATTCGTTTTTACCCATCCTGCAAAAACGATGATGATGCATTTTATTATTAATCGAATTATAGTTTTAACTAAACCAGCATACTAGAAAGATTTAAAAAACAAACAATTTTCAATGAAGCAAAGTGGATTTACAGTTGGCTTCTCCTCAAGTTAGATTTTGACTTTTTAAGTACTTTTTTACATAATTAATGGATATACTTGGCAATAACGGAAAATGCTATTGAAAAGCAATTAAAAAATAATTAATTTCCAAATCATTGCCAATTTAAAAAAAAAAAGAACAAACTGAAGGAAGGATTAGTCGGATTATTTTCATATCAAAAAGATATTAAATTAGTTACAAGCAAATAAATATGATTTGCAAAGACTAAATATTTTTTTTCTTCCAGTATAAGCTTTCATTCAGATTAAAATCTCCTATAAATAAAAAATAAAGCATGAACAAATTTAAAAAAAAAGAATAAACATAGAGAAAACCTTGATGAAAATGAAGAAAACTTTTCTTCACTTCAGTTTAAGTATTTTTTTTTTCTTCGATTTATTTTCACATAAATGTTACAAATTTAATTAAAGTGCTCGGCTTCTGAGAAATAATGTCTGCGAAATTCTCCTTTTGTTTGTACTTTTTTATTGATCAAAAAAGGGAGAAATATATTGTTGCGCATACACAATGCTTTCTTTGAAGAAGTTTGGCCGGAACTCCCAACTCTGCAAACATTATTTTCTAGTTTCGAAGAGAATTTAAAACATTTGTAAAATTAAAGGAATGTTATATTTTTTATTTGGTGTATTTATTTTTGAAATTTTATGACATTTACTGCATTACTTTTAAGCATACCAACTTACGCAAATAAACTTATATTAAATGATAATTTGAGCCATTATTTCAATAGCCCAGCATATTTTTTAAATATCAACTACAGTAAATTAATAACCAATCAATCTTTTTGGTATCTATAAAAAAAACGGAAGAAAACTTCCTAACAATCAGCGCTGGATGCAAACTCATAATAACTGAATATTTAATAATAAGCAGTTGAAATTATATTTCCATGCATGCATATTTGAATTCATATGCAACTACCGATGTATGTGTGTAAGTCAACATATAATTTTATTTTTATTTAATACTTTAAAATATTGCTGCGGCATAGTGAAGTTTTATATAAAATATATACGAAATGGAATTAAAAAATATTAATAGAATTATATATATATATATATATATATATATATATATATATATATATATATATATATATATATATATATATGAAATGGCTCACCAAAAGGATTGCCTTAAGCAATAGGGATCACTGTGACAAAAGTAGGAATGGAGAAAAGCCAATTAAGAGATGGAGCAGAATTTCAGAGACATAAATGAAGCTGGGAGAATAACATTTTGGAATATTCTAGAACATTTAGAAAATTGCCAATACATATTCGCCATTAATTATTTTCCTCACTGCAACTTTTCATCTCTAGGCTGGTTGTTAACATTTTACATTCCTACTGATATGTTTAAGTGCGAAAATTCCTTCGGCCAAACTTAAGCAGAAATATAAAAGACCGTTTTATTTTGTCTGATAAGTGGTTCTAGCTGCAAGTGTATTAGTTTAAACAGCATTTCTCGTCTAATTGCTGAATACATCAGACACAACTGAAGCCGAAGAGGACGCTTCAAATTTAAAGTTTCAGAATTTATTCCACGATTAGTTCCAACAAATATTTGATATATTTATTAGTTAATAGGGCATTTCATTCCTTTATAAAATTAAATACAATGTTAGAATTTTAAATCGAAAATTTGCTATTATAATTATTCTCAATATTTAATCCGAATAAATTATATTCATTGCAGTGTTTTTCTTACTGATGATTAAAACCAATGACACAGTTGTTTTTTTCCCCATTATCGGTATAAGCTTAAATTGTGGGGGTGTATGTTGAAAGAGTATGAGTTTTATATAATACATAATGTTTGTTTAAATTTCGCCGCTAAAAGAGTTATTTACACTGCATCGCATCACCCATAAAAGATCGTCAATTAATACTCGAGATAAAACTGATAACATAATTAAGGATTCACGAGTAAATGAAAAAACAAAAATTAGCAGCTTTTTAACACTTTTCAGCTTTAGTATATAAAATATAAGGAACAAAAGCATTTGAAATTAATTTTATCATGAATATTTGGAATATATATATATATATATATATATATATATATATATATATATATATATATATATATATATATATATATATATATATATATATATATATATATATATATATATATATATATATATTTCTTTTATTTTAACAAATTGATATAAATGAGTTTAGAAATATGATATTAGGTAAAAAATAAATGTTAAAAAATCAAACATACTTTTTGAACTGTGCAATTTGCTCATTTATTTATTTTGTTTGAAAAAACAAATTCTTTCAATAAACAAGTATATTGTGACAGATGAAAGTAAAGCAGTGTTGGTCGAGGTATGTTTTTATATCAATAGAAAAAGATAACATTGGCCATTCAGAAACATTAGTATGATCTTAAGTTTTCAGTACTTCAATAACTCAAAATCACAAATTAATGAAAATTATTGAAAGTTATTTATTTTTTGTAACTGTAAATCAATAATTTTATGTATAAAATATCGTGTGCAAATTTATTTTTAATTTTTTAGTCTCTAAAAACTTTAGTGTGTAGCAAAGTTTAAACAACTCCTGGAATTTCGACTTGACTTATTTTTTTTAATTTCTTTAATATTTAAATATTGTTAATGAAATTCTCCAGAAACCTAATTGAGTTTTAGACATTTATGTTAACAAGGCAAATATATAATAAATTTATATCTCTACACACAATAGAGGTTTATTACTAATTTGTAAGAATTTATAAGATAACTGTTTCATGTTTTGCAAGTCAAATGATTATATATATATATATATATATATATATATATATATATATATATATATATATATATATATATATATATATATATATCCTGTACGAATATCATTAGATATTGAAAATATCACAACAATCATTATCACAGCAGAATATTAGTGAGCAAAATGTTAGATTTATATAAAAAGCATCCTGTACAAAAATTTCTTTCATTCATTTTATACCGAAGGAATTGGGAAAATTCATTTGAAACCGAAACACACACGCGTCGTCATCGTAAGTATGTTATCCTATTGCTTGAAGTAAAACATTAGCTTTCATACAACTTTAATTATTTAGTTAAAATTAATAATGGCGTTTAAAATAAATTATTTTTATTCCATATAAAAACATAAAGACAAAAAAACAAACAATACTAATAGGGTATTCAATAAAAATAAAGATCAGAATCACTTATGTGTTTCGCAACAAAAAAAAAATTAATGAAAATTTCCATGTATTAATTTATTCCATTACCGTCAACACTTAGCATTACCTAATTAAGAAGAAATATTAGAAATCCATCCGACTGGGTCTTTAAGAGATTAGTAGATCATTGAACGGAAGATGAGTGCTTTAAATTGATTTGCCCTCCTCTACTGCAAGTAAATATAAAGCCATTAAACAAGCAAAGCCTACCCTGAGCACAATTATTAACGATTAAGATGAATGAAAACGACGCGGAAAATCGGAAAACATCTATAGTGGAAACACAAACACGCTGCGAGTCTAAATGGACACAAGACGTCGAGTCTTCGATTTACTTCCACCCTGCAGAATACGATCGCCAAATCAAATTATGCGCCACTGGGTTTGTTCCCGGCTTACCGTTTTGCATTAAATCTCGCTTCTGTAGGGCGGCCCTGGAGCTGGGTGGGGGTGGGGGTGTAGCAGACGTGGCATGGGACCAAAAGTGGGATTAGCTGAATTTCAGCCGCACGTACTATCCATCATTTTAAACGACTTCCGCAGCCAAGTTATTCAGCTATTCGTGGGCATGCCGGGCAAAGGAAGGAAGGTTTTTGATTTTCCTTGTGAGGGAAAATGAGGATTTGTAGTCCGTTCGTAAAGGTGTTTTAAATGTTTAATGAAATGAAAAGCGGCCCGGAATTTCGGGGGATGCTCAGAGGAGAGAAGGTATTCCAAAGATTTCCGTAGGTGGACTCAAAAGATTTAACGGGATAACATAAACTAATAAATAGTTCCAGTGGAGTGCGCGCAGTTTTGTATCCTTGACTGAAACGATGCATTCATTTTAAAGTACTAAATTATTTTTAGGATGTAAAATGTCAACAATAATAAGAATAAAAACTACAAGCAGTTACAAAAAAAAAAGAGAAAAATTATAATAACGTGAAACATGGGTAATTAATAAACTCTAAATAAAGAAACACCAAGATAAAAAATATGTCTAGGAGAAACACATAAGATAATTTATATGTTCTATCTAGGCATTTATGTTTATATAAATCACTTGATAGAACTTATAAATCATCTTCATTCAATCTATTTTTTTTAAATGGCATCTATGGTGAAATTGATGAATTGAACATGTCATAAGACGTTGTTTATAACGTATAATTTTGTTCTTCCTGTCGTTTTAAACGCACACACACAATCACGCGTTTAGAAATTTAATTAACTCTTCTTTAATCGTTTTACTAACAAAGATAAACATTTTCTAACTTTATGCAATTTAAGTAATATACTTAAGCCCTAGATAATTCAAAGGGCGTTACTGATTTATTATTGAAACTTACGGAATGAAGATTTAGTAGATATAACTTCTAATCTTCTACTTCTACGGAATGTCCGTATGATAACACGTATGAATTGTTATCATACGGACATTCCGTATGATAACAATTGTGTAATAAGAGGAATTGTGCATTACTGATAAGTATAACATCAATTTTTTATACCATGTGGCTATAACAATTTCGCTTAAACTTAATTGATCAATCATTTTATGAAAAGCAAGTTACACTAAAATACGATGTATAAAAATTGTATAAAGCATTTAATCATAACATAATTTAATATAACAATCGAAAGCGAAGTATTAATCAGTACGCAATAAATAAATCACGCTGTAACAACTGTCCGCCGTTTCTAAAGAAAACCTCGATTATAATGGTAAAGCCAATTGTTAAAAGCAGTAAATTCGCTGATAAAGAATGGTATTTATTCAAGGGGAAGGTACAGAAGAAAAGCAATCTTAATTTTATTGGACTGACAAGTACATTACAATTCATTCGCATTGCAAATGATGTTCTATTTGACAAGGAAAGGAATTCGATTAGAAATACAATTTCCTCCTAATTAGACAAGGATTAACGGTCACAAAAACTCGTTATTATTCGGCTTCATTACAGAACTCCTTTCCTGTAAAGATTCTAACTTTCAGTAATTATCGTTTGAATTTTAAATAGACATTTGAAAGAGTTTCATTTCCAATTAAAGATTAATTATAAAATATTTCTGATCTTGGGAATAAATAAATCGAAAATTTTATTATTGGACAATTTTAACATATAAAAAATATCAACATACGCAGTAACAGTTACCACTGATTTTGAAAAAAAGACTAATAGAAAAAATGTTAATGTCGATTGATTCTAAACGACTGAACATTTAGGGTCCAGTAAAGAGGATTAATAGCTTCCATCTCAATACTTTTATTTAAATATTATACTTCATACTAAAAATTGCATCTTTAAATTTGGTTTGAAAAATAAAAAGAATAATAAATAAATTCCATGACAGTTTGATCATGAAAAAAAATTATGATAAATTTGTCTAAAACCACAATGTTTTAGAACACAACTAAAATAAAATGTAATATATTACCTAATATATATTTTATAGAATATGTTTGTTGGCAATATGCCATTTGCTAATCAAAATTGAAAAACAAAGAAAGAAATAAGAAACATTCTGAAAATCATTTTTCATGTCAAAAGACAACAGGAACACTAGTTCTTAAGAATGATTTTCCTTTAATAAAACAACTCAAATAATCTCTACAGATAAGAAAGCTTTCTCATAAATTATATTTTATTGTATCAAATTATATTTTCTAACTATTTATTTTTACATATGTAGTTCAAAAATAATACAAATATACTGATAAAAAAATTCTGCAATTTTACACCATCTGTAATAGAACTGGAACATGGAACTAACATTTTAAAAACCTCAAACACAGAAAACAGTTTTATTTATTTATGAAGATAATTCTTCTTTTGATCATTTAACAATTAAAGCATTTTTAATGTTACACAAGCAATAATGTATAAGTATGTTTAATTTTAAACTGTAAAAATACATATTTCGTTTTAACATTTTCAGTTCAAAAACTTGATGTACAGAAAAATATTTACAAAGCAATTAATTATGTATGAAGTATTTCAATATGATCCCAGATTCTTAAATTGTACATAAAAATTTTTATTTTTATGATCTATAGACGATAAAAATTTTACAAAAAATCCTTTGTACAAAAAATATATAAATGCGCTGAAAAATTCCAAAACCAAGTTGATAAAAATGTTTGCAAAAATGCACATTATAAAAACAATCGCAAATGATCGACAAATTCATATGAGAAAAAAACCACCTGCCAAGAAAATGTTTTGAAAGATTGGAAGAAGAAATATACGATCGAAAAGAAAGTGGTTTTAGAGTTAAGAAGGGGGAAAAAATCAATTCGAATTTTTAGAAATATATACAGTAAACTCGTAATATTTTTCTGCTGTGAATTCAAAGATCGATAAACGTAAAAAAGGTTTTTTAAATAAAATTGCCAACAAATTTAAGATGCAAATGAATATCCAAAAATAATAGAACAATTATGAATTAAAAACAAATTAATTCTTAATAAAGAAAATGTATTTCTATATATAATCTTCCAAAAAGGTAAAAAATAAATAAAATTCGCAATATACCGCCATAAAAATACATCCATTTTACACTCGCCCAAGTACATAAAACAAGCCTTTACATGGAAAAAGATAAACACAAGAGTAAAATGGCCATAAAATAAAAATCAAATAAAAGCAGTACTGCTTTTTCTCGTTTTTCACTGTAACCGCGAGTGAAACTGAGAGTGAAGATGCAAATAACTTCTTGTAGATTCACAATTTTGAAACTTTAGTTAAGAAAATGACTTTTAACATGCTCACATAAATTCAAAAACCTCCCAAAGTCTTCTAACATTTTACTTTTATAGTAAAAGTACATGTTTCTTTTTGTTAAATAAAAACATTCACAGTTGACTTTCACACAAAGCATTTTCTTTTTCGTTTCAGCGTCCCATATCTAATGATAAATAGGAGTCGTTTATTCGCATAGAGATTTGTTTATTCCCAAGATATAGGCGATGTCAGTTTAAATTAAGGAACACTCTACGAAGGAAAAAGGAGGGAATCAATAAATAAGATAAAACGCTTTTAATTTAATACTGGCAAGCGATATCTAGCGAAAATAATTCTTTTTATCTTCGATAATTTTTAACGGAGGCACATACAGCAATATTTTATGAAAGCCAGTAACTAATGAATTATACGATATGTAATTCAGACGAATTATGAACTAAACGATATTTTTTTATATATTTTAACTAAAGTTAAATAATTAAAAACTTATAAATGACGTTTATATAAAAATTAACGGTAGTTAAAATTTATTAATTTATTACACATAGTAATAGCTTTAAGAAAATATTCTTAACTGTTAATAACCCAATCAAATACGAACTTTCTTTTAATACTTTTTCAATCCATTAAAAAAAAACTATTACAAAAATCATTTTTATTATAGCTTTAGTTAATGAATTCAGTACATTTATTAATTCATTTTTTAGTTTAGATTATATAATCAAATCCTTAAGTAAACAGTTAAAATAAAATTCCATTTTGAAATTTTAGAAATTTTCTAAAAAAATAATACGCATGTGATTATTTAAACGAAATTTCTTTTGTAAAAAAAATTGTATTTTTTTTTCCTCGCATTATTTTGAGTTTCATAAATTAATGAAGATTTATGTTACAAAATTATAAAGAGTACATATTCCAAGAAAAAATCTAAATGCT
This sequence comes from Latrodectus hesperus, assembly GCA_037975125.1. Classification (NCBI taxonomy): domain Eukaryota; kingdom Metazoa; phylum Arthropoda; class Arachnida; order Araneae; family Theridiidae; genus Latrodectus; species Latrodectus hesperus. The sequence goes on from CM075855.1 coordinate 37,071,339, forward strand.
CAACCTTGAAATAGACTATATTAAATCAAATAAGATTTTATTGACTCAATAGAGCAAAGTTCAAGAATTCATTTCAATAATAATATTGATGTCATGTTCAATTTACTTTCATGAACGCAAATGTATTAAATTAATTTCATCATATATAAACAAATTTTCAAAATCGCAAATATAAAAAAAAAAACATTACAGAATTTGAAATTAATTAGAGTTGTTTCAATCAATCAGCATATATAACGTAAATCAAACAAATCATTTCATGAAAATGAACTTAAATTTTGCATTTAATGAATGAGATATTTAAAAATCTATTAAAAAGTATCTTTGCGAGCCAATTACAAATTCTATACACTTTTTGAGATAAAAATCCGCATAATAGCTTTGAAGACACAGTTCGTAATAGAATTGAAGCCACAAATTGTGATTTTTGAATATAAATCAATATAAATCCAAAAATTTGACTTTTTTTATTTGTTTTAATGAATTAGAAAATGAAAGATATAAACAAAAATAAAATTTAAATTCTTTACATAATCTAAAAAGGCTTCGAATATCGTTTGAGAATTATAATAATTCTCAAACGATATATTTATTTACTTATTTATTTTCAAATGATATGCATTAATCAATCTAGTGTAGAACTATAACATACGCCAATCCAGCCGTTCACGAAACAGTTTCTTACACAAAATTTGAATTTATATCTTCCCAAATAATCACAGATGATGTTATGTAGCAATTTCCTTAAGAGGAACGGTGATCAATCAGAGAGCTGCAAAATTATCGAACAGAGAAATGGGAATTGAAATTGTTTCCCCCGCTAAATATTCGTTTCCAGAATCGATGAGTGCTGAATTTAATCAGAAATGCGTCACTAATTTACACAAAATTAGAGCTTTCTACGCGATAAATAAGACGGAAAATCGTATTGAATAAATAAATCCAGTTGTGAGAATCGTAGATATACAAATATAAGCGATAAGAACTTTCAGATTTTAAAGGAATAGTCATACCAGTTAGATAAAAAAAATAAAACGAAACTATTTTAATGGCAACTGTAATTTTATAGTAATTACACATAAGGTATATTGTTAATGATTAAATGCAATTATTGTGCCATGTTGTGGTTTAAGATTGCGAACTGCAAAAATCAAAATGACAATGACATATCAACAGGGGGCGTTGTAAATCTCATAGTTTATATTATATATTTTTATATCAAAAATAAGATTTTAAAACGATTTGAAAAAGTAATTCTGTTTGAAGTAAAATAATATAAAGACTAAAAATCGATTTCCCCCACATTTAAATCAGTGTCCACATAGTAAAAATAAATATACATTAAATTATGCAGTAAAAGCATTAAACGTTCCTTTCGAAAACATAAATTCATTAACGGTATATGTAAAGAAGTTAGTCCAAAAATATTCGATCGTATTCCCAACCTCAGTCGAGAGTATAACTGTCCCCCATCTTTGAATTCTAATGGAAGGCACTACCAGGAAAAATAGGTCCTTTAAAATTTATTCCAAGGATAACACACAGAAGGAGGGTTATTAAAAGCATCCGCTCCTTTCTTCTAAAAGAAGTCTTTTCACTTAAAGTGTTCTCACCCACTTTAGAAAGTTGATGCTGGAAAACTTTTGTTTGCGGAAAGACAAAGGGGAACGGATCCAAATTTTGGAAATCATTTCTAAGGGACAGAAATTCTGACGTGTCACACTGGAATGAAAATAATTAAATGCAAAAGTGGCAGGACTGATGTGTTGCCAGAGTTTTAAATTATCGCTGCAACAATAGAATGGAATCTAAACTACTTGTTTAATTTCTAGTTAACAACTTTAATGCAATGGCTACGTTAATATTGATTCCAACATTAATTTAATATATCTTTTCGTTTCAAATAAGAGAAATTATGCGGCTTCAGCATAATTTAGCAAATGTCATATTTCAAAGCAAATCATGTGTATTTGAATATAAATCTCAGTTGTTGACGATTCGAATGCTTCGTATAAGTTATTAAACATATTTGCATGCACATTTTTTTAACATATATTACATCAATTTTCAAAGCTATTATTCATGCATTAGAAAATAAAGAGATGCTAAAAAATATCTAGTGAAAGTCAGAATAAATTTTTGGGTTTTAATTTTCCACGATTTCTACAAGGTAAAATTTAACGGAAATGTTGTTAATAGAATCGATGAATAATTCTTTTAGAATTAATAAGCTCAAAATTTGAAAGATAATAATTTTACTCAGGAAAAAAAAATGGGAAGTCATAGGTATGTTCCAATCAGAACTTTCCGAACATTCGCCATCAAATATTCTTTTTTGAAAACTGTAATACATATTTAAAAAATTCGCAAATGAAAAATCAGAAAATGACCTCTTCTTCTCTCTTTGTTAGACGCCGGGTGTGGGCAAAGCAGCCAACGTGCTGGTGGGCAAGGCCCTAGGCACCAACGGAACAGGCTCGAGCAACCAAAGCCTAGGATCCGTTTGCCATCCAGCACAGATGACGGAAGCGATTGTCCTCTTCACCATCGCCGCTCTGGGCATGGGCGCCAACATGTTCCTCATGCTGCTCATTGTGTTCAAGAGGTCACTCAGAAGGTAAGAAGCCGAGAAAATAAATCTCGGAATGTTATTTTAAAATATACTTTTTTCACTGTTCACAGTTAAAAAAAATTCAGTGATTAGCAAAAATGACACGAATTCCCCCTTTCCTTATCTTGTTAACTGTTCGACAAAAATAAAAAGTTTTCACATCAGACACTTTATATTTTAAACATTAGAACTTGATAGAACTGTCGAAACATAAACAAAGATTTAGATTGCTTTAAATTTAATAAGTCATAATTCCCTCATTTTTAAAATTTTGTTTTTACAATTTATATATTAATTAAGTTTTATTGGAAACAAATTTAAGAATAATTGATGTTTTTGACCTAAATGATAAATTATTAAAAATTATATGAAAATTGTGAGACCAACAAAACTAATCCACTGCATCAATATTTTCTGATAACAAAAATTCATATTACAAGCACTGAAATAACTGCTATTCTTCAATTACATATATATATATATATATATATATATATATATATATATATTAATTTCTTAAAATATTCTAAATATTTTCCGCTACAATATTTTACTGTTAATTACAGAGAAAAAGTCACTATAATAATAAATATATATGTATGTATATTTATTATTCAAATTCTTTAAAATTACAATTGTGATAATTCTAAGTAAATAATTTTAATTTTTATCCTTACTAACAAGTGCACCAGAAAATATTAACAAAATCTTTACAGATATCAGCACCGTATGGTGGTTTACAAGTATTCGCACATATGTGTTTAACAGTGTTTGTACACACACATAAAAAACTTAAATGAAACAAACATGCTGACTGAATATTGCTTTATTGATTACTTGATCTTAATATTTTTAACGGAAATTGCAAAATCTCTTACGCAGCTTTTTAGAAGTACATCTCACATTTTAAACATTAAAAAGTTTAAATTAAATCTTGGTGTTTCTGGAAAACTTGAGAATTTTTTTTTTTTTTGTTGGTTGGTATGAACAAAACCTTACTTTATTGCCAAGTCATTATTTAAAAGAAATATTTCAAAGTAACGGTTGAATAAACATTGTTATATATTAAAAGTGTTTTATACAACCTCAATTCACAGCAATGGTAACTTATGTTTATGTATAAATATTGAGAAACGTAAAAAAAATAATAATAAAATAAAAGAAAAGAAATAAGAAGTGTAACAAGTAACACAAGCTGAAGAATATTGAATCACTGATGCGTGATAAAATTTCACTGGTGCATTAAGTACATTTGCTTAATGAGATTTTAAAAGTTACACTGTCAAAGTTTTAAAAAATAATGTAAGCAGTTTTTAAGAAAGAAAATATTGAGCTTGTTCCAAATAAACTGTAAATAATATAAATATGGAATAAAGTTTCCACAATTAGAGTTTTAAGCCAAGTCATAAAATGTTTCCTATTTTTAATAAAACACTTAATCAAAGGTGAAATATATAAGAAAAAATACATAAATATATTTCTAACTCGGAACTGTTGTAAATAACTTATTAGTTATGAAGTACATTTAAAGAAACAAGTATGAATTTTTTGTCAATTCAATGCACTAAAAAGCAACATTTCTACAATTGCTTAGAAATAAAACTATTATGCTGGAAATTCTGGAGTTAAAAATTAAATATACACCATAAGTAATTAGATTTTCCTATTAACTTTAGCAACTAAGAATTTTATCTATCGACCATGCAAAACATTTTAAAGTTTTATTTTATAAACGCATGTACAAAAGCAGAGAAAATATGATCCATTTAAGTTAAGGAAAAACTAAAATAAATATTGAAAATTAATTTTTTTCTTAAATGCAAAAGTTTCAAATACAATAAAAATGAATACCACATTGCAGAATAGGATATTCCTTTTGGAAAAACTGTCAAGAAAATAAAAGTTAAAATCGAAAACCGGCTCAAAAAATACCAAGAGCAACCCAACATAAAATTGACATTCGGTAGCTGGATAAAGCCATAAAAAAATATCCTATCCTGCAATGATATAATTCAGCAATTATATGTGTATAAAACGATAACTGTAACTGTAAAAATAAAATTCTTTTCGAATTCAAGGTGGTCTCAAGGACTGCTCTTCCACCAGGGGCTTGTAGACTGTGGGAGAGCCAGTCTGCTACTGCTGCTGGGAGTAGGGGTACTCTTCTGCCAAAGATTGCCAAAATGCAACATTATTGAAACTGCCTTTCTTTTACTGGTAACAGTTTCGACTGTCAACATGCTCACCTCTGTCATCAACGACGCCTCTTTATTGCCCGATCAAGATTTTCAGGTTAGGTTATTATTGCTACAACTACGCAATTTCACATAGTTTAGAAATTACAACCTTGAAAATCAACGATGTATTTTTTTTTATCATAGCATAACTGAAAATGCCTTGATAATAAATGACTAAAGTACAGTCATTTCATAAAAAGCAATTTCAGTCTTACAAAGACAAATAACACTTATACAAATTTATTTAACAAGCAGCGCAGTATTAGTATTTGAAAATGCATTATAACATTGAAGATTCACCTTGTTACTTGGTTGTCCAAGAATTTTGCGCAGAAACCATGTTTGGTTACTGATACTTTATAACAAATCGTATAAGCACAAAATCTAACTTTTACAACATTATAAAAAAAAAGTGATTGAATTTTATAATTTACATTCTATAGTAAATCACAAAAATTAAGTAAAAGATAAGTTTCCATAAAATAAATTGTACGAGATTTAAGGAATTATACAAATATCACTTTAATTTAAAACTTGACTTTAATTTAAATGCAGCATTAACTACATTTTAGCGAAATGTGGTACACTGTATAAGAAAATTAATTATTAAATTCCAATTACTATTAACAGAATGTTATTCTATTTCAGCACCCACCTCAGCAAGCCAGTCCCCACCACCATCACTATCACCACCAGAACCCAATACACCCAAACCAAGACCCCACTGGTTCATCTTCTGTATCCCTGGACTCACCACAATGCATTGTTTTTGGCCTTTTCATTATTTGGTTCGCTAGCTTTACGATCAATCTAGGGCCCACCTTGCTCAGCGGAGCCTTAACCAGTTCTAGAGATACAGCAGGGCATGTTGACGCATGCCCCATGGTTTATGGCCCCGTTGGGCATTACGTGCTCAATGTTCTCTGGGTCACTGTGAACGTGATGTGCGTTGCGCTCACTGGAGTCCATCTCAGGAAATTGTACAGAGATTTGACCAGGTAAGTTTTCACTTATTAAAAAAAATCTCCATCATAATTAAACTGCAAGCATGAATTTCAAAGTATTCCAATGCATTACATTATTTAATTCTGTTATAGATCCAATTTAGAAGCTGTCAGGATAGCGGGTCTTGTGACGACGATGATATCCGTCAGGTCCGATCCTCACGATGCATCATGCAATGAATCTCAACAGATTCAAAGCTATATTCACCGTTTAGAGCAAGAAGGTAAAATATCCTTATGCAAAATTACAGTACAAAACAACTCCAACATTTTACCTTAAAATTAATAATACAAAATGCAAAATAAAAGATCTCTTGCTATACGTTTAAAAAAGCGTTATATTTTCAAGTGGCAATTTCGCACTAGCTCAGTTTCGTGTAGAATACTATTTAATGTCAAACAATGAATCATTGCTTCGAGTTTTGATCACAATACTTGAATAACTGTGAGATAATATTTAATCTTCTTTGCTTAGGGATCCGACGGGTGAAAAGCTTCGCCATCATCCTGGCAGCTTATATTCTATTTTGGGGACCACTGTTCACTCTGACCTTAATCCAGCCTGGGAGGCCAGGCTACGCCATTACGTACGAAATCACTCTGCACGTTGCCTTTGTCCATGCCTTCGTCAATCCAACTTTGCTTTTGATGCTGCACAGAGACTTGAGAAACGTCGCAGCGGACTTTCCATGTTGTGGCAGCAGCTGGTCAGCAACAAATGACTGCAGTGCTTCGAACGCCATGAACCAAAGCCAATCGCCTGCAACTGATATGGCCAGGGCTTGCCGACTCAACAGGGGATATATGTAAGCTTATTTTCATTTTATTAATAATTTTTTTTCTTTCATTCTAGAAAAATGGCAATGAATCAATCGTACACCGCACTTTAATATTTTAGAAATAACAATTATACGAACAAAACAGAAATATGTACTCAAATTTGAAACGCTGCGATTTCTCTAAAAAAAAAACAATTTGAACTCGTTCAAATATATTTAAAAATGCCATGATAGAAAACATTTAGTAGCTTTCAAAAGGAGTAAAATATTTTCTCAGCGATATTTTTCGTCATTGTTACCCCAGTTTATATGTATCATTACAAAGTAAGACAGCATGTAGCTTAATAGTTTGAAATAAATCAAAATATTCTTATCGGTGCATAAAATGGTATAATACAGCATTTCTTATAAATTCAAAAACTGGTGACACCATTCAGGGAAATTCAACATAAAAATGGAATATTTTTTAGTTTAGTAATTCATTTATGCATAAATATTTAACCAACTATTTAATCTACCCAAGCCAAAAAAATAGGAAATGTTACTACATTTCACAAAATCAGTAGAAGAATATTTTCACAAGCTTCTACCTTTAAAAAAATTATAACTACTTATCCTTAAAAATATTTAAATTTTTTTGACACGTTCAAATTTTTCATATGCAAAATATCTGACCACACAAATAAGTAGATTAAAAAGTATTTTACCCGGAACTATCCAGAAGCAAGAGGATAATTTCTAAGACAATTAACTTAAAGGAAACGGCAACTTCAAAAAGAAAACAAAAATATAAACACAATGTAAAAGAATCCCTTTCAAAATAAAGAGAAGAGATGCCGCAGAGGATACACTAGGAGTTCTTTTTATATAAAATTGGAGAAAGGAAGGGAAAAAAAAAGAAGCGCACCTTTCGATCGAAATCGCATGCCACAAGCTACTGAAAAACTTATTATTCATGAAATTCGTAGTATATTTCTTTTTTTTTTTTTTTTTTTAAGTTGAAACTGGTTTAGCAATTTTCTTTTCAAGGAAAAAAAAGGAGGGAGAAAAGAACGCCGTATATCAAATTTTGTTAAGAACAGAGGAAAGTACTTAAAAGGGAAACAAAAATGTATTTCAACTCGAAAAGCGGAAGATGTTACATTCTCAAAGTAAAGAACTTTGTACCTCTCAAAGTCTCATTTAACTTTTCGGAGTCTTTACATGCTAAGTTTTAATTAATGATCTGGTATAGGTGAGGTTAAAGAGGATGGGAATCAACTTTGGTACCGGCAGCAAGAATTCTTTTACAACTCTTGAGATATATTTTGCTAAGTGATAGTCATTTCTCCTGATTACAGCAATTATAACTAAAAGCATATAAGAATATACTTATATTAACAATGCAGAAAAATACATTTTTGTATAGCCTTAGCTTATCGTTTCTAATTGCTATTGTTTAGCAGAAAAATAATCGAAAGATTAGCTAATATTTTGATAATTTATTTATTTTTAGAATTGCTACAGTTCTTATGAAAATGCACACTATTCGAAATTGAAACGAATCAATACAATTTGCAATGATAAAATGTAAAATAGTTCTGAAAATCATTCGCATTTCTTACACTTGCTGCTTACGCACATGCCGTATATATTTAAAAACGAATTAGATTATTCCCAAAGGAATTGTTTGGGACAATTGAATTGTGTGTCTGATTATTTTATTACAAATTAGAGTAATGAACACTATACGCGATTTCCACAGAAAATATAAGTATTAAAAAAATTCTTTTAATTAACCTTTCCTTCTCCACTAGGTTTTGCTTTTGTGATTCCCAGAAGTATGATAAAACAAGTTATCTTTTTTTATGTGTGTGTAAATGTGATTATACGTTAAGCAATTTTAGATGTAATTAATTATGACAGTTTTTGCTTCGCTTACAAAAACAAAACGCTTCAAAAGATTTGTATCCAGATAAATGAATTTAATTTCGCTATAAATTATTAACTGCTTCCTAAATACGTATTAAATGAATATGATACAATATTTTTTCTATCATTTCCTTAATTGAGAAAGAAAGTATTTTTAAGAATTTTTCGATAAAGTTAATTTTGCGAACACTAACAAAATGAATGATTGAAAAAGCATTTCGTGAATAACTATAAGATATGAATCATTATGTATTGTTTATAAAATTGCAGAAACATGAGTGAAAATAAAATCAACTACTAAATTACATAAAAATTCAATTGTCCTCCCCCCCAAAAAAATCACAAAAAAATTAATTCCCCCCCCCAAAAAAAATCAGCAGATTTTTTAACGGCAAATTGCAAAATTAAAAAATATCAATAATATCCGATAGTGGTTTTCTAAAAATCACCGATAAAATTAAAATTAAAAAAAAAAAATACCAAGAATTTAATCATAAGGAGAGAAAGGATTTATTTTCCTCAATCTGTACTCGAATAAAATGGTATATGGAAATTGGAAAAAAAATGCAGTGAGAGCTAAATTCAAAAATATATCGATATTCTATATATTTGACAGCAGAACATTAATTTAACTTAATTAATTTTTTTTAACATTGATTTAATGATTAATAGAGATTTCAAAAATTTCTGCAGTTTTTTTATGTTGAATACATTTTTCAAAATATTTAATTTAATATAGTGTAATATTCTCACATTATTATTTTTTTTTTACAGACTATTGCTAAAATTTACAATGTAAGTGTTACAATGTAAATTGTACTTTTTGAATAAATACATCTAAATTTTTTAAAGGAACAATAAAAAATATATGTTAAAACTTTTATTTCGATTAGATCTTTTATCATATCTACAAAAAAAAATCAATTAATCCTACAAATGTTAGCGAAGAAAATTTTCAAAATATTTTTCTCTGATGAAAAAGCAGGGAGAATAAAAGCTCTATACACTCTTCTTGATGCAGAGATTATTAATTAAAATAAATATAATTAAAATAAAATGGGTCTGCGAACATTATAAAACATGATAAACTTTAATTTTAATCCAATAATTTCACTAAAATCAAAAGTTTTGAATGGAAAAAAAATTAATATAACTCAAAAGAATTTTAAGCTAACAAGCAGTCAAAACAGAATAAAAATTAATTTAGTAAAAATAAATAATTAACTGCAATTATAATTCAATCGTAAGTAATGAAGTCTTTAAATTTCTAAATTCGTGTCAGGCCCCATTTTGAAATGCATTATAAATAATTAATTGTAATAATTCCGAAAAAATGTACATTCACATTTCTTTCACGTTATTTGCTTTGATTATTTCTTTTAATAATAGAACATATTTATTAATACTGGGTATAGAACATATCTTAAAAAATATTCTTTCTTTATGAAAAAAGAATTTGAAAAATAGCTAGAGAAAGCAGACAGGAAAAGTTGGGGGGCGATTGTCCTCAATGTCTCTCAAAGCATCTGGACACTATAAATAGCATGGGCAGATATAGTGGTCACCTCTAGAAGAATATACGAAAAATGATCAATGGCTTGTCAGAAAGTAAAAAATCTCTTCTGATGTTCTTTTGTAATCTATATTCAATCTTTATTTTTTACTCGAACCAATTTATTCTTTATTCATTTCAAGTTAGTCATGACGACATTTAATTTACAAAACTGTCATATGTTACTTTCATTATAAAATATAATTATTTGTATAAAAATAATAAGAATTCATTTTTAGGTATGGAATATTTTTAATGTAAGCAAAAGCACGTCTCAAAACTCTCATAAAAAAAATCTGCTAATAGTGAGGCATTCTTATTTTACAAAACATTTTATTGTCAATGTCACAAAGAGGAGCAAAAATATTAATCAGAAATATTTTCATCAATTCGTTGCTCATTTCTATCAAGGATGCTTAACTTTTTTTTTATTTATAAATCATTAAAAAAATCAGAATCTCTAAAAAAAAATTTTTATTTCGATATTTACTGACTAGTTAGAGATCTGAAATCTATAAAAATGAATTCAGTGGGCACATTAAAATGATCTGCACATCTGTGGTAATACGAAAAATATATCTTTCCCAATTTAATTTTCCTTCATATAAGTTAATAAGCAATTTGAAATAAAAAAAACAAACAATATTTCCTCAAATAACTAATATCAGTCAAATGTACTTCATATATATATATATATATATATATATATATATATATATATATATATATATATATATATATATATATATATATATATATATATATATATATATATATATATATATGAAATGTCCTCAACAATAATGATTATAAGAAAAGTAGAGAACTTTTTCACCAATGAAAACGCTAAATAAGAAATAAATCGATAGACATTTAATCAAAGACTTTCATTATCATAAAATTTGATAGACATGTTTAACAGAAGATTTTTTAAAGTTTCACACACTTCTGTTATTTTGAATTTTTATTTAACAGGGAAACGACCATCTGACAACAACTGCAAGCACGGGATGACCTCACCGTGTTTTCCGCCACCGCCCAATATGATGAAGGGTCATTACCCGTGGTTCCACCACCACCACCACCAAGATCAAGTGCCAGTTCACCCCGCCATCACCATCACCACCACCACGATGAGCAGCATCAGCTCACCACTCTCAGCAGCAGCAACCATCTGTTGGAAGCCGAGAGTGCAGTGGCAGATGATGAAGACACTGCCAGCAGTGTCGATCCAGAGGGTCAAGCAATTCAATCCTACCAAATATTACAGTGGGAAGCACAGTTACCAGATTATGCTACAGGAGGCAAACATGCCTCGAACGGAAATCTTATGCACTGAGAAGTTATTTAACCCAACACTTATACATGTGACTTCAATATTATGTGATTTTTCCAAAAAGAAAAACCTTTAAATACTGCTTAGCAATACCAACCAACATAGACAAACATGTGTTTTGAACGTTTGTGCAAGCCCATAAGAACCAGAATGTTCTACTCTGCAAATATATGTCTATAGATGATAATTCGGATTAACTATTTCAGAAGTGCACAAATCTGGTGAGTACGTACAACTAGCAAATCTTTACTTCAAACAACAACTAATTTACTTTTCTGAATTATCATAAATATCTAATTAGATGTTAAACTATTGTAAAAAATAAATAAAAGTAGAACATTTCTTTAAAGACTATTCAAAGATCTGTTTCATTGCCTAAATAATTTACTTATAAAATTTACCGATTCAAATAATAAAGTGAAATAATTGACTGTATAGATTTAAATAACAAACACTCAAAATTGTATGCAAGATGAACTAAGAGTCAATTATAAATATTCATCATAAAAATTTATAGAATTATAAAATTTTTAAAATCTAACAAAAATATATTTATAAAATTTCCCCAAAAATTTTAAGCACTTACAGTTTACTTAAGAAAATAATTTTATGATTTATTATTTTTACTCCTTGAGAAAAACACTTTATTTAACTTAACTAATCTACTTAGTTCTTTTTTTTTTAAATCAAATTTCTATCAAATTTTAGTTTCACTAGCTTTTGTGTAAATGGCAAGATTTCAAAATGTATAATTGTTACAAAAAACATTTTCTTAGTTTTATATGAAAATAAAATTTTAGCGTTAAAAATAATGAACACTTTTTCATTAAGTTAAGGAAAAATTGCAATTTTAACAATTTCATCAAATAAAACTCGTCGTAACCAAAAGTTTAATGGTACACAAACTTTTGAATTTCAATAATCAAAATTCATAAATTTTCATCGCCTTGCTAAAAGGCAAAATACAATAATGAAAAAAGTTCTAGGTAAAATATTGTTTAAATATAAAAAGTTAAAAAAAAATCATTTGAATAATTTTTTTCAAAATTTTTTCTAATAACAAAAAGGAAAAACTATTGAAAGAACAAACTTGAAAAAAGCAGAAATAAATATTTGTTCATCAGAATTATTTTATAAAGAAAAAACAAATATCGAATTCTCATTAAAAATCATAAAGTTCACATTTTAAGAAACTGTTTAAATGGACGAACAGAAAATATTTTTCAACAAAAAGTTACGGATATAAAAAAACTATTTACAAAAAGTAATAAAAAATAATTTAAATAATGAATTAATTATTAAATTAAATAAGCAATTTCTATTTCCTTAGCTTTGATGTTCATGTGATTCAAAGTTTATTCACTTGTAAAAACGTTAACTGGTATCATGAAAAACTTGACAAAAACACAATTAATTTTATCATATTTTCAATATTCTTAAAAAGGCATATTCTTTTATTAACTGATATTATACTTAGACTCAAGTACATGTCTATTCTTACATTATCCTCTTTTTTCCTCGTTAAACCACTTCTAATAATAGTTACATGTTTTGCTTACCATCATCATATAAATTTTTTTTATATCATAAGCAAATTGTAAATCTTTGTTAGTCAATTAAAACTTTCTTTAAAGGAAACTGGTTCATAAGAAATCAAATCCTTGGTAAACCAATGAAAATGAATGTTTAACACATTTCTGATGCAAGTGAAATTGATACTAGATTCCAATAGAACAATTCCATACCAATTATTTTCTTGCAACAAACAATTGCAAGAAAAAGAGTGTAGTCAAGTGTTAGAAGAGACAATAGATAAAGCTATAAATTAAAAAACATTTTCTCACTGGTGAGTGGTAAAAAACAATAGAATAACATAATTTCTGCAAGCCTTTTGGACACAAAATACCATAACCTATATGCTGATCAACTTTTTTTGAAGAATCATTGTGTAAAACTTCCTACACAAGTAAATTGGGCTCAAAAAATGTTTAGTGATCAACTAACATTATTACCAACATTGAAAGATGCTATGCAGCATAACATTACTACTCTGTAATGTGAATATGAATTGCATTGCAACTGATGCTGCTGGGTGTTGCCTCATTTCACAATCACAATTTTCAATAAGAAAGAGCATGCTGAGCACTTCTTTCAGTTGAACACTAACTTATTAATATCTTTTCGCCAGAAAGTAATCAATTAATCAAATGAAGAATTAGACTGTTGTGCCTATAAAACATTTTCATACTTTTTTCCAACCCATCTGTTTTATTTTTAGCTTAAATTTATTTTCAATTTATCAGTTTTTTACAGTAAAATTTTGGATCATCTATAAAAATTCGCACATATAAATGATATCAAATATTTTTGGATACAGATTTCTAAATGGTCGATATAACTTAAAAAGTTAAAATAAGTAAGAACATGATATCTTGAAATCGTTTTGAAAAATACAAAACAGGATTACAATTGTCTCATGTACTACAACCAAATGGATTTAAATGTCCCTTAATTAGTTGCTTTTTTATAAGATATATAAAGCTATTCATTTCATTAATAATCTAAAAAATTTCACAAAATATAATGCATTTAACATAGTGAGACTACTTATCTAATCAAAATTTGTTATTTTCATCACATTTCATGTTAGCCATAATACAATCTATAGTTTATGGAACATTATTTATTGAAAAATCAGAAAATTAATACAAAACTGTCACAAATACCATTTTATGATTATTTTACTTTCAGTTTTTCAGTCATTTTTTTAATCTGAATCATATGAAAGTTAAATTTAAATTATTTTCATTAAAACCACAACTGGGAACAAATAACTTTTCTTTAACATTTTATTAGCAATTAATATAGTAAAATTATAAACATTGTGTCTGAAGTAATCTGCCAACACTATGTAAAAAACAAAGAGTAAATAAGGCCAGAAAGAACATCAATTTAATATAAAATGTGCATATATATATATATATATATATATATATATATATATATATATATATATATATATATATATATATATATATATATATATATATATATATATATAGTAAATCAACATACACATACTAATAAGAATGTTAATTATACTTTCAAACTGATTACATTAGTCAATACCTCAAGAACAGCAATTAATATACAAAAATTATGTTTTTCTTATATTAGGTTTTGAAGTTTATTATTCTAAATAATATTTCTAATATGATTGTGTATTACTTGTATGTATTAGTGAAATATTTCAAATAATGTAAAAATTTTCTCCATTTCTTTAGGTTCTGATTATGGCAACCTTTCACTACTAATAAAGATATTTCCAACTTTAGCAAGGTTTCTCACAATATATCATCAATATATACTTAGCAATATTTCTTTATCCTAGCATCTGTGATTAAATGATGTCCTAGTTAGCACAAAAGGAGCAAAAATTGAATGAAAAAAGACAAAAAGTACACTGGAAAAAAACAGTGCCCTGGAAACTTTCATTGAATGCATGTAGATGTGGTATGTTAAGTGCTCTATGAAACTGTTTTATTTCACATCAATAAAAAACCTGTTGATTTTGTTAAGTTTCTTTATAAAAAATTTTATTACAAAAAAAATTCAAAGATGAAGAGTTGTTAAAGCCACTTAAAATTGGTTGCTTGGTAGCAAAATCATATTGTTTTAAAAGAAAAATATGCTTTAAATTTTTATTAAAAATTTTTTAACTATTTATAAAGTTTTACATCTCCTAATATTTTGTAGACAGAAATGAATGCATATTTTTAAGATATACCTCTAATGGAGAAAGTTTTGAATAATAGAAGTGCTTATTGCAACAGGTCTTAAATATGCAAGATTACTTTCTAGAAACATTTAGACATTTAAATTTATTTACTATGACAACATTAATTATATAAAAAAACAGTTATATTACAAATTTGTTGTATATCCGAATAAAATAAAGTTGATCTTTAAATCACACCTAAATGTGCTACAGTAACATGATGTACATAACAATAAAGGAAATTAACCATAAGTGTTAATGAAAATTTAATACCAAAATTTAAAAAATGGTATATAAAATTAAATGTTCTTTTAACATGGTTAAAATATACAAGCATTATGGCAAGCTCTGTATTCTAGTATTATGGCAAAAAACAAAAATACATTCTATTTTCTTCCCTCTTTCTTTTTATCATCCACATTGGCATGTGTGCATAAAATATGTTGTCAACCAATAAATATTCTTATTCAAAAAGTACTTTATACAACAATCTAATCAATAAAAGATTTGTATGACGACTGGGAAATATTTCCACTGCATACTAATAATCCCCATTTTTAATTAAAGAATTATATTTTAGATTGGCCAATTACCCATTACTATACTCTTGAAATAATGTTATTTTAAGTTCTACAACAAGATTATGAATATCGCCCTCACAAGCTAGTATACTTGAATATTACTCACTGAATATTAATATTAGTTAAATTGGAAATCATTTTCTAAACAAGGTCCATTATATTAATTATTAAGATAAAGTTAATATATTATATCATGAGCAATAATTTGGATTTAAATGATAGGTAAAAATACCACAACCTTAATATTGCGCAAAAAAATATCAAATATACTGTAAAAGATAACTAAATGAATCCCAATTATGATTCCCCATACAATATAATACAATAATATAAGCAATCCATGACCTTAAATTGTTATTGAACATAGAAGATCAACAGTCAGGGATGTCAGTTGACACAAAAATTACTTTATTTTTAATTTGTTAACTCATAACTGACATCTCACATGTTAACACAATGTGAAATCATAGTATTATCTATGAAAAAGGCCTTTATTCCCTTTAAATCCATTTTTTTCTTTTGTTTAATTCTGTAATGTTTGATCTGTAATAATATACTGTTTCTTACATGCTGTTTTAATGAGTACAATATACAATTATATGTGTATATTATAAAATTTGAACAATTATTTAACACTTCTAAAAGTAAACATTCAAGTGTTAGGGCATTTTTTTAAAAATGACCTTTTTCATTAAAGCTATAATTAGAAAATTTTCAATTTACTAATTATAATACATGTAAGAATGAAAATTAATTTCTGAACCACAAAAGAAATAACAAGAATATTTCTTTAAATAGTAGTCAAATTGGGATATAGAATATAAAATGAAAAAGGAAATAATTATAATCAGAAAAAAAAAGTATCAATTAATGGGGTATAATTGATATTAATAGATTAATTATACAAATTGAATACTTTAAGCAATATAGAATCAGCACTCTGCAAATATAAAATACTCAAGAAATGCAAAGTACATGGCTCCAGAATCAATTGGAAAATTATGATTGTATAGATAGATTAGTGTTGCAACCAAATATTCAAGATATAAGACAGCCATTAAATAGAGGATAGTAGCAATTAGTGTTAAAATTGATATGATATACAACACATCAAAGTAATAATCCAATAGTGGGTTATTTTATAGAGAATGCCAATAAAATTGTTATGACTTAGTTTGATTTGCAATTTATTCATAAAACTATAAGTAACTATGATTGACTTAAAGATAATTTAGATAAACAATGATTAACATTTAAATTACATCCAATGAAATACTGAGATACTTTTTTGTTAATCTCCTTATTAAAGTAAAGAAAGAAATCAAGTATTTTTAAAACTGTCATTCTAATTATAACAATATTACTGCATTTTTAATATTACTAAGGCATGATATTAATTTTCCCATTATAGGAGAAAAAATCGCATTTAAAACTATTACGGTTATTGAACATAAAAATATGATAAATTTTTCACTATTAGCTGTATTGAATGTAATCTTTAGCAAAAAACATTGCATAAAATACAGAAATAAAAAATTTGAACTTACCTGTTACACAAAATATTAAAATAACTTTACCATATTTACCTTTTTTAGAATATTATAAAAAAAGATAATTATGTTTGAAAAGCATGTTTCTTTTAAAGCAAATTATGTAGTTTAATTTTAGTATTAATGGAGAAACATTCCAAATGTAGTAAGATTCAAACTAAAGACACAAAGCTGTTCTTTCAAAAAATCAATCTTATAATAAAATTATAACCAATATCGTTGAAAAATCGACTATATATCTCTTGCTTGCTAATATTGTTTACTTCTTTAATTTTACTGTTTGTTACCATACTTCTTCTCCCTCCTTTGCATATGAAATTAAATAGATATCAAATCCTATCTTTTAAAAGTCAAATTCAATTAAAATATTTCCAAAATTTAATCAAAAAGTCTATCATGGAACAAAGACTATATAAAAAATGCTGTTTTGAAATTTTGATTAAAAAAAATATGAATATTTTTCTTATATGAAATGTTTCTGCTACTGAAAATTTAAAAATGCTGAGTCATAAATATACAAGCCTTTAATACATTATTTTTTATAAATATTTTATTCATATGATTTTTCTCTTAATGTCTCCTCTCTTTTATTAACAAAATTTGCGTTAAAGTGTAATAATTTAATCTAAATGTTGTTAATGTAACACAGAGATAACATTTACTATCTATCATTATGACAAGATTATTACACATATTTAAATTTAATTTTTCATTGTAACTTTTTTTTTTAAGTGTTTTAACAAAACCAATACTTTTTCCACATATCCATTTAATCTATAGTATTTTTCCAAAGATTACATACAATTATTTATAAATTCTGCAATTTTAAGACCTTTAAATTATCATAAAATGAAGCATTAAGCAGCCTCGATAAACTTCCAAATATCTAAATATCAGAAATGTATACATTTAAAAACAAGCATGAAAACATTATAATTACACAAATGCATGCATGCACACACGCACATATACAAGCACACATGATGTCCAATAAAGATCCTGACTTATTCTCTTAATTTTGAAACACAGATAACTGCAGTAATAAAAATGTTACTCAGAAGATTTTGAGTTGAAGTTTGATTTTGTTTAATAACATGTTGAAGAATAAAAGTAGTAATTTTAAATTACACATCAGTTGAATTACTTAAAATTGGCCGTACAATCTAATTTAAATATAAAAATAACTACAAGAGTTTTGAATGTTTTCAAAAAATTTTCAATATCTGTAGTGTGAGAATTCATGTAATTAAATTTCTTATTTACTAATTAATTTTTTTATATTTGAGAATTATAAATCTTATGCAATTACACTAGATATTATCTGATGTTTGGCTGGTGGTTATCTTTTGATATTTATTTGACTTATGAAGTTCCAATTATATACAGAAAAGAGATGATCTATGCTATTAATATTAATCTGATATTGAGAAAAACTTCTTAAGTTGAAAACCCTTTTAATTTGGTCAAATTAAAAGGACTTTCAACTTAAGAAGTTTTTCTTTTAATTTTTTGTCAAATTAAATATATAAAATGTTGAAAAAAATATAAAATATGAAAAATGTTGAGTGAAATATTAATATAAACATGTCAATATTTTACTTAATCAAATTAAATTGAACTTTGTTATTAATCCACATTAGCTAAATCAATAATGTCAGATTTTATTAGAAGCATTCATTTGAAACTGACTGTAAAATAAATAAATGAGATCTCTATACTTTCATTTTTAATTAAAATAAAAATTAAAGCTTCAAAGATGCCAAAATACATATAAAAACTTCTAATTAGTGAATGTGGCCAGAGATCAGTGATTGAAAATATTTATAGCATGTGTTTATAATGAGTGAAATAAATCTTATAAAGTATTATTCAAAGGATGGGAACTTTATTTGAAGGTTTAAAATTAGCTGTTGCATATACAATTTTAAATCTCAAATTTGATAATCTTCATCACTAAATTTTAAAAGAATGGTATACAATTTTTATTGAAAACATTAACACATTACTTTCAAAAAGAGTAGAATTTATTACTTGAATATTTAGTTAAAGTAACAATTGTGATGACTGTTGAATTATCTTATTGTGTTCTTTCGTGTTTCATAAGCAAAATGAAATATTTTTCTATAATCTAGGAAAATTTTTTTAAGTTATTGAAAAATCTTTATTCTCAAAAAGACAACTTTTCCTTCAATGATTAGTTGAAAATGAAAATTCAAAATGCGAAAAAAATTGTTGCAAAACCACAAAAAATTTAAATTAAGTCTTGTGCCTAAAATAGGAGATTAAATAATTTTGGTTAATATTATAAAATCTAAAGCTTTTGTTTACATAGCCGTTATTAAACAAACAATTTTTCTTATACACTCACTCATTTTTCACAATTATACACAGTATGCATCATAATTACAATACTAATAAATAGCTCAAAAATAATTATTTGATTGAGAATACAAAAGAAAAATTAGAAGAAAGTGACTCATTTATATTGCTGACAATTCCAAAGTTTCAGACATGATAATCAATGGTGCTTTTAGTCACACAACTGTGATTGATTATTTAAATTTTCTACCATCAAATTTTTTTACAGAAAATTCACATTCAAAAATGCTTGATCATGAGAGTAAAGAGTAAAAGCAAATTAACTACTTTCCATAACTGACAATAATTTTTGTCTATTTGAGAATATGTTAAAATAAAAAAAATATCCATTCTATCTTTAATAGGATCAAATTTCTTGTCAAAACAATCTTGAAATCTTACACTCAGTTGTAATGATTTAAACTCTTGAGCAAATTTACAAAATTCTTTTAAAACAAAATCCCTTTCCAAACA
This sequence comes from Latrodectus hesperus, assembly GCA_037975125.1. Classification (NCBI taxonomy): domain Eukaryota; kingdom Metazoa; phylum Arthropoda; class Arachnida; order Araneae; family Theridiidae; genus Latrodectus; species Latrodectus hesperus. The sequence continues at coordinate 37,091,510 of CM075855.1, forward strand.
CATTTTTTTCGATGCATTAGACAAGTACAAAAAGAACTTTCTACATTTTATTTAAATAACATTTTTCATTACATATCTGAGTTCAAGGATATAAACATGATGTGTTTCATACTACAGAATATTGCAAATGACATTCTTCTAATAACTTTTTGTCACTGATACTAATAATGATTTGCAATAAAAAATCATGTCTTGTTTTTTTTATTTATTTATTTTTTTGATCAAAATATTCTTATAAATAATTCTCTGATGATTTTTTCTTTTTGGTAACAAATCCAACATCTAACTGACAAGCATCTTTTTTTTTTTTGTCTTTATCTGTTATATCAATACTAATAATTTTAAATGAAGAAACAGACTCCTGCAATAAATGGCAACATTCATTTATCATTTTAATAAATTGTCAGAAGAGGTACCACTTCCAGAGCAATAAATATAAAAAAATATATTTAGCAGAAAAAGTACATATTTTGCACATTTCTCCCCAATATTAAAAAAGTTTTGTTATTAGGATAATAAAATTTTTTGATTTTAACAGAAGACATGTTTCAAGATTCGGTAAAATTTCATGCAATATGTTTCAAATACTTATATTTTCTAATCATCAATGTTTGCAAAACTAGTAAATTTTTACGCCTGGTTCAAAGCTACCAAAGTCATCCCTAAAAGCAGTTGAGTGCTTAAATAGTCTGTAAACAACACTTGCTGCTACTTCAACTTCTGAAAATGATGAGCATCTATGACTGTAAGCATTGTGTACAATATGTAAGCTGCAGCTTCCAACATTTACAACACTTAAATATTGTTTACTTTTTAAAAAATCAACCCTTTTAGTGAAAAAGCACCAGTTCACATAAGGGTCATCTATTGACAACTGGAGTAATCCACTTATTCCAAATTCTAAGCACTTCTCATATACTTTGTTAAAAAAAATTGCCTCCAGTTGTTTGACCTAAACAAATCTGACGAGTAAGATAATGTTTTAACAATATCATTGTCCAAAAATCTTACCTGGCAATCCAATTGTTTTGCCTGCAGATGATAATTTAAACTTTCATCAAAGAGAAGTACATAATAATTAGCATTCTTTTTTTCTTTCAATAAATTAGATAAATAAGGCACAATTCCAAAAACTGTTAAATAAGCACACTTTTTTTCACCATAACTGAATTGCTTTGCAATAGCAATGTCTAGAAACATTGCAAGTAAGAGAGAATGTATATTGCTACAAGAACAGTAGCTGAATTTACTGTTTAAAACTTTAAAAACCCATAGAATATTAGCCTTTAAAAATTTGTTTGAAGAAACAAACCTAAAATTTAAGAACATGCTTGGACTTCCCATTCTTTAACAATAATAGCAGTAGTGAAAAAATCTTTCAAATAAGTAGATTTTTTGGTGGATACAACATCCTCTAATAAATATATTTTTCCCCCCCATTAATATGGGATTTGACAGCCGATTTGCCCATATTTGAAATACAGAAGTCTTTCTTGCAAAATAGACAATGGACACGTGTTGTTTCTAAATCCCACAAAGGCCCATCTTTGTATGGATTTTCAAGAGTCCACTGGTTAATAAAAACACACACTCTACAGAAAACAGAAGCAAAAAAATCTATTAAAATCGCCAGTCTGATTCCACCACATGACAATCTTATTGATGATTACTTCACTTCACACACATAGATTTAAATACTACACCAAGTCCTGACTAAACTGGATTAGCATGAAATTATTGTGGCTGAAGTGGATTTTAGTCAACAGCTATGAAAACAAAAATATAATATCGATCGTGCCACCATCTAGTGGTAACATTAAGGGCTAAAATTCAATCAGGTTTCCAAACAATTTCATTAAAAAAATTTAATATTAAAAAACTCCAAAAATATTCTAATATTTTTAACAAAAAATAAATGCATCAAATAAGTAGGAATTCAAGGAATAAATCATGATTTTCAAGGAGTCAAGTCGAAATTTCAGGAGTATTATAAACCCTGCTTTTAAAATATACTTTTGGAGACTAAAAAATTAAAAATAAATTTACATGTTGTTCTATCTATAAAATCATTGACTTACAGTTACAAAATATAAATTACTTTCATTAATTTTTTATTTTGAGTTATTAGACATACTGAAAACTTAAGATCATGCTAATGTTTCTAAATGTCAATGAAATCGCTTTATACAGATTTTTAAAAACATTTCTTGGCTAACACTGCTCTATTTTCATCAGTCAGTGCATACTTGTTCATTGATAAAAAAATATGTTTCTTAAACAAAATAAATGAGCAAATATATTGCACAATTCAAAAAGTGTTTTTGATTTTTTAACATTTATTTTTTACCCATTATTATATTTCTAAACTACTTTATATCTATTTGTAAAAATAAAAAAATCAATATAAGTTCCATTTAATTTATGTAATCCAATATAAATTAATTCTAATAATAAAATCAAACCTGTTCAAATCCTCCTAGAAGCTCAATGGTATCCATTTCAGAATTAACAGACATTACATGCAAGGTATTTCCACTTATATCAGCCAAAAAACGAACTAAAGTAGTCTTTCCTGAGCCAGAGGGTCCAACCTTAAATTAAAAAATGATGTAAATTCCTTTTGAAAAATGAATTAAAATGCAATTTTATTTTAAAACCAAATTAAAATATATTTGAAATTATTTATACAAATGCACTATGGGAATGACAAAGCAAAAAACCTAATCCAAAAAGACATTTTTGAAATTACATGTTTATTTAGTTCCTATTGATATACTGAAGTTATATAAATTCTTTTTTATCGTGAAAAATATTTTACCTTGTTAGATGTTATAGTAACAAATTTTTAAACAGGATTTAGAAATGTACATCATCTCCAAACTTCAGAGTATTAATCATGAAGAAAAAATAACATAAGTTTGCTTTTGCTTATCAAATCAATTTCATATTTAATGACACATATTTGGAAAATAAAAAAGTTGATATAAATCAACAAACCTTGCCTTAAAGATTGAATGATTAAATATAACTTTTAGAATAGAATTTTTCAAGTTGGTTTAAATTCTTAAAATATTGCTTTTATTTCCAAACAAAAAAATAATTTCCTAACATTCAGAAACTAAATTCCCCCTCCCTAATGTTTTTTTCCCCAAATAAAATAAAAATAATAAAATTATAAGAAATTAAGTTTCCTGTTGGCATTATAACTATTCTGTCAATCAGAATTAAATAAAAAATATTTTATCAGCATTTACTAATTGGAAATTTTAATTAAGAAAGTAAATATTTTACTTAAATTGTTTTGCATATTAATTTGCTAACCATCAATATTTACAAGATAAAAATGATAATTGTAATAATAATGAAACTTAATTTAATAATATTTACCAATATAGGCATCCAATTCATTTCAATGCATTTCATTATTGATTCAAGGACAGGGAGTTGATGCTTTGCAAAACACAGCATATTAGATTCAACATGATTTCTGCCTTTACGACGAATTGAAGAATGACCAAGTTGAATAATTTCTTCAAATACATTTAATTCTAATGAACTTTTTACTATGTATTGTGGAGACTCCAAACGAACTTGTAATCGATTCTGAATTTCTACAAACAGCTTATAAACCTATTTAAATAAAAAAACATGTTTGTTGAATTTGCTAGTTTACCTATTACATTAAAATAGTATATGATATGTAGAATAAATTTTATGTATTAAATCTACACTGAATTATAAATATTGATACGTTATATTTATCCAAAATATTTACATCAAAAATATTTATGTAAAGTATAGCTTACTTTTTCTTTATCTTCAAGAGTACGCATACGATCAGCATAAATTAATGTCACATGTCCTCCACTATTATATTTTTTATCAATCTAAGATGAAAATCAAACAATTATTAAATAAAATCTGAAGTTGCATCAAAAAATTCCATTTATGACAAATAGTGTAAATTTATCAGTAAACTAGAGCTAAATTTTATGAATAGGCAAAATAAAGCAAAATTAAATTAATTTAATAACTTATATTTCTATGTAATTTTTAAGATATATATCAGAATGGTAAATTATTATTATTTAACAAAAAATCTTACGCATATATTATATGAAATACAAATTAACTGCCATAACTTTATATAAATTGTCACCCACTTAAAATTATGAGTGATTGAAAAATAAATTGGAAAATACTATATAACATTCTCTAATTTAGTAATTTCATTCTCTTAAAAAAAGGCATAAAATTGATAGATTTACTTATTTTACAACTAATATTTAAATATAAGTAGTATACAAAAAATTAAATACATCTATTTTTATACTAAAAATATTAAAAAAATAAAGAGACTAATGTGTAGAATATTAATATAAATAGTAAAATTTATTTAAATACTACTGAGTTTTACAGAACTTTTTTGTCAATATAATGTAAATGCAAGGAAGTAAAAGAGAAAAAGAGTAAAATTTTTTTGTATTTTTCACAATGTGAAATTGAAATCAACATTTACAACCAAATTTAACAAATTATTTTTTCATCTAATAAAAATTTTTAAACTAGCTAATCACTAAAAAAACAGTATGAATTGAAATCATTATAAATACAAAAGCCTATAAAAAATTGATAGGTTTCTAAAAGCCATTAGTCACACATTTAATTACATCCAAAATTCATTTGTAAATTCTGAAAATATTAAAAGTAACTGGAGTACTAATAAATACATACAGAGAAAAGAGAATCAAAATTTACATAAATTAAAATCATTTTTAAATTTATCTTTTATTATATATATTTATTATTTTTAATTTAAATGGAAGATGCATTTTTGCTATATTTGATTTTGTTTTCCAAATAATCACATTAAACAGACAACTTTGCAAATAAATTTTCAATGAAAGATTTCAAACTGTCTCAATTATAGGAAGAAAAGAATTCAACTTCAGACTAAACATGAAAAAAAGCTTTATTGTTTATAAATAATAAGAAAGTAGAGTGACTATTCTCAAAGAAACAAAGGAGCTCAGTGATTGTACAAGTTGGTCTGCACTAACTTCCAAGAATTAAATTAAGTTACAAACTTTTATATCTCATGGGACTGAATGAAATTTCATTGGTTCAGACAACACTGAATATTTAGTTGATGTGTTTCTGTTGCAACACAGTATTTTTCTGCAAGTAATGAGCCACAATAATCAGATGTTTTTCATAGATAGTTCACTAAACAAACCAATAAAGAAGAAATTATTTATATGACATACAAAACTTCAGATAAAACAATTTTTAGCAACTACAAATTTTATGTTCTTAGTTCTTTGTTAATTTAATGAAGATATAAATTGAAAATTTAAAGACTGTAGCATTTCATCTAATCAAAGTATGCAAGTTATTGCTGTGGAATAGCTAACATATCAGGGACATGAATTAGATGATTTGTTTGAAGAACTCAAAAATAAATTCATGATTTGAAATACATACTGACTTAATTTGAAATAGACTGATTTAATACGAAAATATGAAAGAATAATGGAATTACAACTTGGCTGCTTTTTTATTTATTGATAATCTGCTTCTCAATATTTCAAATTACATTCAACCAATGATAAATTTTTTCCCCTAATTTACTTTATTTAAATATAATTTATACTTTTGCCTAGCACCAGCAGTAAAGGCCTTTCTAATTATTATATTGTTAACACCTCCTAAATTTCAGATTTTATCAGCAATAATGTACTTAATAGCAATTGATTGATTATTTAAATTTTCTACCATCAAGTTTTTGTACACAGAATAAAACCCCACGATCCATAGGTAAAGACGAAAAGAGAATTTATGTAACTTCTTTCCATAAGTGACAATAATTTTGTGTATTTGAGTATAAATTAAAATAAAAGTTTCTATTCTACCTTTAATAGGATCAATAAAATCTTGAGATCTTACAAACATTTGTCATGATTTAAATTCTTTCAAAAATTATGAAATGTTTTTTCCCCTACACCACAAAAAAAGCCAATCTTTGCATGGGTTTTCCAAAGCCATATATTTACACCAGACATATTAAGTAACTTGTTTCAGCCTTTATTTCATTGGTGAATAAACAAATTCATCCTTTTTCACTGAAATTACATACAATTTTCACCAAAAAAAATATGGGAAGTATATTTTTACTCATAAATTTTATGTTTAAATTTTAATATTTAGTGAATTTTATGTCATATAAAAGACAGAAACAAATAGTAAAAGAATCACGTAAATTCATTCCCCTGATGGCAGGAAATGACGATCTTATAAGTGATTTCGTTTCATTTCACATACATAAATCTAAATATCAAATCCGGTCTTGACTGAACTAGATCATCAAGTGAAACTATTGCAGTCAAACTTGATCTTTATTTTAGTCAACAGTAATAATACAATCTTATATCGATCGTGCTGAAATCTAATGATAATTCTAAGAGCGAATACTCAACTTGGCTTTCAAAACAATTTTATTCAAATTTTTAAAATATTTAAAAAAATACTTGGAAAATTATAATAATTTCTAAAAAAAAATAAATGCATCAAGGTCAAGAACTTTAAAGGAATAATTCACAATTTTCAAAGAGTCAAATAAAAATTTTAGAAGTTTCAAGGGCCCTTAAAATATTGTTCAAATTCCAACAGCTTCAAAAAATTTTTATGAGTTGAACAAAACCTCATGAATACATAAAAAATATAGATGAAAATCAATGAGAAAATTTTAAGTGTTCTATTTTACATCTTTGTAAGCTGTTTTTTAAGCTGTGAAAATTAAACACACTTAATTAGATTTCAGTTTAAACATTACTATAAATCATTTTCACCCTATTATGAAAAGAAATGAAAGTTAAAAATATAAAACACTTTATGAAGGCAATTCAAAATATCCTTGTAAATTCAAGATGGGTACAAAAACACAATAATTCAAAGATTAAAAAGATTAATTGTGAGATAAATCAACCAATTCTATAGCAAATTACAAAAGACACAATGTTATATATAATAAATCTTTCCAATTTTTTAACTAGAAAATAAAAACTAAAATGATTTATTATATTTTAATCACACCCATGAAAAGAAGAAAAAATATTTTTTAAACAGAAGAATAATTTAAAAAAGTATTAAAAAGGTGGACAAATATTAATGTTCCTTTAAAAAAGTAAATTAGTGAAATGTCAATCAGGTGTGTACAGCTTGCCTTCTTTACATTTAACTCTCTTATACATCATACTATATAACTTTACACTAATACTTATTAAAAAACATTTATTTCATTCATAATGAAAAGTCACAATTGTAATAACTTGTTGCAAAACTCATTTTAACAAAGTAAAATTTTTAAAAGAAAATTATTAACTACACGATTCTTTTCAAAATTGTTAAGGCAACATTAATATAACATAAGAGCTTTTAAAGATCATTTCATACATAACTTACTTTTTAAAAAAATGATTGTATTACTGCTATTACAGAAGTGACAAATTTGTATGCTTTGTCTCATAAATATTTTAAAAAATGACATCTTTACATACCGTGATGAAATGAAAAGCAGAAAATAAAAGCAAGTTAATAGGAGAAATTATTCAAATAATAGATAATTAACACTTACCTGACTTTGTATAAGTACTTCACACCATCTTAGTATGTCCCGAAGATTGAATTCCCATGGAGAACCTTTTTGGCCAAATTCTTTTCTTATGTTCACACATTTATCCATCTATCAATAAAAAATTACACTAATATTCACACAATCTACATTACAAATAACTAGCCTGCATATTTTGTACATAAAAATGAAAAGGAGTCTAGTCTTAAAATTTATGAAAATATAAAGATCATCATTACTAAAAAAATCTTATCCCCAGAAACCACAAAATTTAGATAGTTTAATTTTTTCATTATTAATACAGCAAAAAATAATACAAATTTCTAAATATAACTTTTCAAATAATCTTCATATTGTTAGAAATGTTAAGTCACATTTCATGGCTTAAGGTTAATAAGATAATCCATAAAACAAATTACATTTCTTTGTTTCAGCTTTATAAAACTTCCATTTCCAGAATAAATTTTTACATATGGACTAATTTTCTTTAACATCTGTGGAAAAATTAACTATGCACTTAAACTTTTCTAATTTACTAACGTTGAGAAGGAGGATGAAAAACAAAGATATTTAGAAGATTTTAAAAAAGAGAAATTCAATATCTGACAAAATTCTTGAATTTCTTGCTTATGATCAATTTAGAATTTAACATTCATAAAAGGCTGTAGAAAAAACGTTTTGGTGAACTGGAGTATTCACTTGATTTTTAAAACATTAAAAACTTATTTTATTTACATATTTCTTAGCACTAAGTTCATAAAATTACTTAAATATGAGCTGATAAGACAGAACTGAACAAAGTACATTATTACAGTCTAATTTTTGCTGTTATCTTAACCACGATAAAAAACACTTTAATAAGTCTTATTTTGATTCTACTTTAAAAGTCCTAATTTATATAAAATAATATTTATAACTACAATTGTTTCAAAAAATTAAAAATTACCCATAATAAAAACATTTAAAAGTACAGATCTTCTATTCCCTAAAGCTGTTGTAGATTTCTTAGAACAGGGAATCTCAAATACATAATCAACTAAACACTTGAATACAAAAAATATGTGCCAGATTATGTGTCTTGAAAATGTACTTACATTTGTTCTAAAAATTTGAGTACTGTATAGCTCTTAACCACTTAACTAGTTTGCCCGTACAGAGTATGGCTACTAATCATTGGGAACATCTGGTTTGCTAATATGGTGTATGTGCATCGATATTTCCCCCTTTCTTGTTTTGATTTGCCAGTATTTTTAATATATTGAAAGATAGACTTTAGTATTAGAAGATTTCAATAGATGGCGTAGTTTGTCCATGCCATTTAAAAACATTCTAAAGAGTTTTTTCTTTTATTACCCCAAATCGAAATATTTTGCATTCTTGGTTCTAAAAAAATGTTTTTATTTTTGGAACATTTCTGAGCAAAAATTGCCCAGTTAAGGGGTTAATTTGAAAAAATCTTACGAAATATCCTTTTTTCTATTATGTTGAATCAAATCGTTAACATTTTATAATTAATTAATATGATGTTTCAATTTAATAAACAATGTTTCAAATAATTTTTAGACTCAAAAGATATTTAAAAAATCAAATATAAGAGCAAATAAGGATAACTGAATTGGAAGGAAGAACTATATTGAAAATCTTCACACAGATTCAAAGTGATTAATTATTCTTCGATGAAAAATAACAGACATAACAATAGTTTACAAGCATTAAAGAAATAAAGTAATGAGTTACCTCAGAATTAAATGCTATCATAAATGTTATGAGATCACGAGGTATAGAGTCATATGCATGAACAGCTATGAATTCTAAATCATATGTTGACATTGGCTTCACATAAACCTGTTTTAAAATACATTATTTCAAAATTAAAGACAATGTGTAAGTATATTGATAATTATTAAACATAATAGAAATATTTGATAAATAATCTGAAATTTAAGGCAAGCTATAGAGAAATCACAGGAAGAACAAAAAAAAAATATATGAGCTGAATGACATTAAAAATTATGATACATCATTAAAAATTATTGTTTTAAATTTGAAAAAACTTAATTTTTTAGGAACACAAAATATTATGCTGCATTGCAAATATTCATTTTTATTATTCCATTATGTAAAAATTAATTTGAGTAGGAATAATAATTTAAGATCCCAATCAGATAACTATAAATATGTATCCAAACAAAGCAAGGAAATTAACTCCATGAACTAAAGATAAAAGAAACAAAATTCAGTCTCAAACTGCGAATCTAAATGTCAATGGCCATTTTATAAATTTTTCAATGAAACTCAGCTCAGACAAATACAGGCAATTATACTTTAGTATTTACTCCTAATTATCAATAAGGAATAAATAAAAATTTGATGAATAATCACTATTTTCAACATAACATTTCACAAATATGGATTATACATATTAATATAAATTATTATAAATACCATCTTCTCTTAGAAGTTCTCAAATTTGTAAAAAAATATTGAAACTCTAAAAACTCATAACCTCATTCAGGGGATGAGTTTCTAATCAATAATATTAATGATTAGATCAAATTTATTTTCCATATATAAAAATTAAGTAATATGTGTTTATTAAAAAAAGCTTTTATTTTTTCGAATATATATATATAAAGATTATGTATTACCTGAAATGTTAAAATATATTATCATAAATACAACAGATAACCAAAATAAATACACACAATATGTTCTTTGTATATTTTATATAATGATACAATTTAAAAACTAGACATCTTAATAATTTGAAAATCATACTTTGCCAAGACAGTACTTAAATTATAATAATGCTAAATAAAATGCATAAACAAAAGAAAAATGTGTATACCTGAGTAAATCTGTTCAAGAAAGATCGAGGTAGGCCTTTACGAGAGCCTCCTTGTCGATGAGGGTTTTGGCATCCAAATATCCTAGTACTTTTTCGGTCAACATGGAAAGTCATTCCTAATTCTGATATATATATTTCACTTCTATGATCTAAGCAAGCATTCAGGCCTTCAAGAACTGACTGAGAAGCAAGATTCAACTAGAAATTTTAAAAAAATTAAAATACTTCACATTTAACAGAAAATTTTGACATCAATATTAATTTAAATGGTAAAAGAACATGTAATTCTGTAATACTATAAAATTTATTTAGATGGGAAAAATTAGCAGTCACATTATCAATTTCTACTTAGTAAAAAGAATGACATTTATTAAGATTATGAAGAAAATATATAACTAAAGTAATTTCTCGAAATGACAAAATAGAGTTATATTTGAAATATTTTTCTTCCTCTTATACATTCTACAATAAAAAAAATTCATGAGAAAAGATATGTTTACCTATTAGAGAATTTTAAAATCAAATACAAGGTATGCTCATAATTAGCATATATCATTATTTGAAAGATATCATGTCATAAATGGGATAAATCATCTGATATATGGATTGCAGCAAAGAAATTATTAGGCAATGCTAACAAAAGTGAATTACTGAATGTGTTTTAAAATATGTGCAATAGCCTGTAGTGTCATTTATATTATAGTTAGACAATTCTTACATTAATTTCTGGCACCCTTTTAACATACCAGAAAATGGACAACATTCTACAATTAGTTATGCTACCATTTCTTTTTGGGGACATTTTTTCCCCATTAAAGATGACTAAATTTAAACACCCATCTAACAACTTGAAATTTCCTCAAGTATCACTCATGATTTATCTTCCCTAAAACTAATTTGTGTGACATATCACAAGTATGTAATATAACCAATTAGATCTACATGTAAATACAAGCAGCTGATATCTGTCATCTGTCTAAAAGTAAATCTTAGACAATAAAGTAATCATATGGCATCAAAATAATGGCAAGCCTACAAATTTTATAAATTTTATATAATTAGAAATATAAAATTATTTATTTAATTATAATTTCTCAAATTCAAACAACTTCAAAATTTTTATTTAATTAATTGTTAAATTATAACATTTAAAAATATTTAAATATTGACTTTGAAACTCTTATTTCATATATTTGCTTCATTTGACATTTAACCCACCAAGAGACAGAAACACAAAAAAAATCAATTAATGATAATATATAACACAAACTATTACTTAAGAACAATCTTAAATTTACAATGAATTCATAACAAAAAAATTTATAAAATTCTATTTCAACATGTTTCTCAGAAACTTTTTGGATGATATAAAGTATATTATCATACTGGATGAACTTTAATAATAAAATTAAAAGAAAAACATACTTCATCAAGTAGAATCCAATCTCCATTTTTTAAAGCTTTTAATAAAGGCCCATCATGCCAAGCAAATTCACCAATTCCTCCTCCTTCAACGGGCAAATCAGCACCAAATAAATCAGAAATATCCTTAAATAAAAAGCAATCAATAAGAATGCAGCACAAATAAAATTATTTACTTTAAATAAAAAGAGAAGCTTAAAAAATAAAAATATTTATTTAAAGTATTTATTATATATAGAACAATAATTCAGAGATAATATATAAAAGTTAAAATTTACTTTGATAAAATAAGGAGAACCAATAAGTTTAAATTTGTTTGCAACATTTAAAGCTAAAATCAAACAAAATAGCAGCAATATTTTAATTTCCATTAAAATTTGTTTCATGGTGACTTCAATAGCTTGAAAAATACACATTATATTCATAACAGAAGACATGCAGTCTTATATTTCCTCATAAAAACACAACGATAAAATTAAAAGTATAATTAAAGAAATTCGTTTTAAATTTTCATTATAAGATAAGGGTTCCCGTGGAATAAAAATAACCAAATATCAGAGCTTTTCACTGTTAAGTCATAACCAGTGAATCATTAAACAAAGCTATTCTACACCTATTAAATGAATCATGGCGTGAATATGAAACACTTCTCTTTCTTATTACTCTATTTAAAGGCAGAAACTAGGAAACTTCACTTCCACTTGCGAGAATAAAAACATATGTTTGGATATAAAAATTTCAATAAATTTTTTATATTAAACTGTATTATTCTAAAACTAAACTCCATGTCACGACAGCCCATGTGGGCCAAGGCCTACAGTGCCCATAACTGTTTTCATGACCGAGGGCCCTGGGGTGCGAAGCATATGTCCCAGTTAGGTAGTCAGCCTAGCGTAAGACCCCCAGTGTTTAGTTCCCAAACATGCTTGGTACTCAGTTAATAGACCCACTGAAGGGATAAAAGGCTGAGTCAACCTTGCCCAGCCTGAGGATCAAACCTCATACCGGGAAACGCTGCCACTAAGCCACCGGGCTTAAGAATGTACTATTAAACATTAAAAATAAGTATATTGTATTATTCACCTCATAAACATTTTAATTACATTTGAAAAACACATTTACAATAAAAAAAGAATAGATTTAAACTTCTAAAAAGAATTTAATAATTTTCTTTTAAATTAAAAACTAAAAACAAAAGAACTTTCTTTGAAAAAAAAAGCATTAAGATTTTTTAGACTGTTTAATGAATATCCAAAAAATATGCAAATTTTGATAATACATCAATGCAGTAATGTATTATTAAAATTTTAAATGTTGGAAAAATCTGGTATCATAATTAAATCTTTCTTTTTTTTAATTTAAGTCTTCCTATCATTTTCTTACACTAATTGCAAATAAACAAGAAAAGGAAAAATTACCGTTTGTTCTGATAAATTAATTCTGACTACATGATATCCAGATGCTTTAGCTAATGCAGTGACGAGACTTGTCTTCCCCACTCCAGGATTTCCTTCTAATAATATTGGCTTGGATAGCTTCATTGCTCGTAAAATGCACATAGTATTTATTTTGGCAGTTGTAGCTTCCATATTGAAAGTTGGTAAGTCATCGGGATCAAAAGAGTTACCTATTAATAAGAAGTTTAAAACAAATCATTTCATCAATTTATATCATTAAGAAAAGATAAATTTAATGGGTGAGAAGATAAGTGTTTTGGAAGAAAATATATTTACAAAAAATATTTTAATAGCATGTTTTAGTAATAAATGATAAGTACCAAAATTCTTTAATTCCCAATCAAAACTTAATAATGTAAAATTAATTATAAAATTATAACCTAATCTTAGCTAAAATGATAAAATAAATATAACATCTGACTTTTTTATTTAAATTATATTTTTTTATGTTTTTTAATTGCTTTTGCTAGAAAAAAATTCTAAATACAGCAAGATCAGTATATACAAAAATAAATAAATGATTTGAATAAAGAAATCAAATTGATTGAAATATAATGGAGCATGAGAGATAAAGATATAAAATTTATACTTCAAGTTCTGAAATTATTTCACAATAACCTAAAACAATAACGTGATATAACATAATACTTAATAAATAATAAAAACAATGTTTTTATACAAGTTTAATAATTTTAACTTCAGGAACTACTTATTTTAACCAACTTCTCAAAAAGTTTTATATTTAAGATGAGCTCAAATCAAATTTGTTTTAATAAAATACTTCAATAGCTACAATTTCAATAGCATTTTGATTATTTCCTTTAAATTTTCAATAATTTAATAATTACAAAATGTAACTGTTAGATAAATGGTAATCATAAATGCAAAGCAGATTTTTAATTACAATACATAATGCTGAATAGAAATAATAACAAGTAATGAGCAATATGAAAAAAATTAATAAATATTACTATTAACTTTAATCATAAACACATAAAGTTAAGTTAAAATCAAATTTGTCAAATTAAGTAATAAAGTTATATATCTTCAAATTAAAAAATTAGAAAAATTACTGAAAGTTTTACATAAGCACACATGTTCAATTTAAGTTTTCTGTAAAATTTTCAATATTTAATTTTCTGCTGTTTCCTTCCCCCACCCCCAAAATAATCTTATTTCTTGACTTTACATTGCAATATTTTGATTTTCATTAAATATAAACAAAACACTTTCATAAAAACTTCAAAAATTTTGATAAATATTATCTTAAATTTTAAAAAGACCTATATAGATACATAGTACAGAAATACATGATTTTCAGGGAAGTATAATTCTCATGACACAAGTTTTCTACAAGAGGAAACTTTAAAAAAAAAGTATGAAATTCCTTCTCAATTATTGTACAGCCATTTGAATTCATGAGAAATTACTTCATGCAAAAGATTTTGATATTGTTGCAAAGAAGAATAGAAGAGTCAAGATTTTTGGCACAAGTTTCTTTTAAAAAATCTTTTGCAAATTATTTTTAATATAGAGAATATTCAGTAAAATATAATCTCATTTATCTCATTTTTCACTGATCTGATAGATGTTATATACTTATTTGTGTCTATCTTATTAACATAGAGAATTTCTGAAAAATTTGAACTACACAATCAAGAATATAGCTCAGAAATAAAAACCTAATAATTCATTTAAATGCAATTCATAAAAAACAAATTACTGAATATAATATATATGTATATCTATAAAAAATTGAAGGCTGAAATGAAATGCTTTTATACCCATTTCGATGGTAAATGGACCAATTCCAAAGAATGATCTAGACCCGTGAGTTACAGACGATACAGGATGGCTATCAAATTCACCTTGATAAAACTCTGGAAATAATAACTCCAACTGCAGAGCATTTACCTCTCCTATTTGACATTCCAAAAACTTAATACACTCTAATTTTGCTGTATTTAATAATTCTGCATTGCTAATGGAAGTAGGACCTAAGAAAAAGAGAATTAAAGTTATAAATTATAAAAAATGGCTTCAAGAACTGAAATTTAAAAAAAGATCAAAATTATATGAAAAATGCAACCATATTAAAATTATGATTAATTGCTTCATAGTAAAATGTCACTTATTTCAGTGTTTCTTCAAAGTTACAAATTGATTACAAATTATTTAATGAAAATTTATTTCACTTGGTGTTTGAACTTAAAGGAATAAGAAGTATGCTAACTTATCACAATACATAAACTTTAAAGCTGCAATGTTTATTTGAATAATATTTATGTCTGAGTTTGAATTTTCACAGAAAATTTTTTTTATTTGTTATTTTGTTATTTGAAGAAATTTTTCACTACTCTTGAGAAGAAGCATTTATCAATTTTAGCAACTAATATGTTAAATAGCAGACATCAATATTGAATAATTATATTCCTTGACAATCAAGAAAATGTAAATGCTTTGTAAGAAACTGATATAAACTCAGAGTAAAAATATGTAATAAAAATTTTTTTATTTGTATATTATTTTTAATAATATAATTTGATAATCATATTTAAAATAGTTTCTACATTTTGTAAAAGAAAGTAGTTTTTGTTTTATGTTAATAAAACATTCCGCTACTACAAAATTAGCTATAATATATAATAAGCAGCCTATATGGAAATTGCCAAGCCAACATTGAATATGGGAAAATACACACACACTCAAAGAAATAAGTATATTATTCAATATCTAGAGATTGTTATTTTGAATAATTTGTCTTTGAATCCTATGTCTTCCTATTATTAATAGCTTTCACATATACTTAAAATTAAATGTAAAGAATTTTTGATTTTAATGTATCAAACTTCAATGTGATAATCAATAGATAATAGTTTATCTAAAAAAGATTTTGCTTAAAATTTCAATTCATTTTTGGTCAAAAATGTTGATTTTAACTTTCAAATAAATCATTTAGATAAGTAAAAAAAATTATGGTTTAAAAAGAATTATAAATGCACAAATACTTGCAACGACAGAACTAAATTACTTTGAATCCAGAAAATTATTACTAATTGTATACCAACTATACCTGAAGTTATATATCAATAAATGTATTCCTCCAAGTAAATTTCAAAACTTTTCATTTAATGCAAACAATACAATAACATTCAAAAATTTTATTCAAAGGAAATTATTTCTAAAAATATGATTCTTTCATTAAAACATATTTTGAAATATTCATGCAAAAACAAAAAGTTCTGAAAACAAACCTGATCCAATGCTGTCCAAAAATACAAGAAAAGCTCCATGTAAATATGCTTCTTTGGCAGAAAGAATATCACAAGTGGATTTTATAAAATCAACCCAAGTCAACACATCCCTCAAGGTGATTGTCATACTAAAAAATACATAATACATTTATGATAATATTACTAGTTAACATGGAAAGAATATTATTGTTGTTGTTATTGTATCATATTATTGTTGTTGTTGCACATTATAGTATCAATACATAATAGTTAAATAATGGTTCATACAAAGATTGTATCATCATAAAATATAAAAGAATTATTATAAACAAATGTAAAAAAAAATATTATATTAAATTTCATTACCAAAAATTTGTGAAAACTTTTCTACTTACCATCTCCCTATTTCAGTTTGGTTGAAAAACTTTAAGAAATTAACTATTGCTTCTCCCATGTTAAATCGCATTGATGTGTGGTAATAAGTTTTTAAAGAATGATTTACAATAGCAATAATATCAGATTCAATCTGCATATTATTTGGACACCAAATTTCAGTAAAACGATTCCTTAATGCTGGAGACAGCTAAAAAAAAAAAAAATTTCATTTATTTAGACATTAATCAAGCAAAAGAAAATTTACATTTAAAAGGGTATTAACATATATAAAGTCACTGTAATGTTTATGAGATTAATGCAACAATATCTCTCTGAAATGATAACATTACTTTAAATTTACATTTTTAATTAATTTGGCATTTACAACACAATGTTAAATAAAGAAATGTTAAGATAAAGAGCCTCAAAAATTAAATAAGCAAGTTTTATAACAATAGTGAGCAGATAGACAAAAAGATTAACTTAAAATTGAAGATGAAATAACACTAACATTATATGAATGGATTATGCATTTAAAGATCAATATTCTACATTTGTTCTTGTCATACTTTTTAATTAATAAACATAGAAATTTATATTATCTTTATCATAGGAAAGCAGTCTATTTCAATTATGTTTAAAATGAATTTTACATGAATGCTTGTCGATTAAATACTGTTAGTGAGTATAGTTTTGTTAGAACCATATTTGTTCTTTTGTAAATTACAAATACAGGATTCTAATTTTTTAGTTTAAGCAATTAAATTAATTATTAATATAATCAACTTTATAGTTTTTTTTAATTTAAAAACCATTGGTATATTAAACACATAATATAATTCATTTTATCAATTTATAGCCACACAAAATTATGTAAGTTAATTAAATGTTTAACGTGTTCAATGAAAATTAAGATTTTCTATAAATTAAGATTAAAGTATTTTTTTACTCTTATTCTTTCAATTAAACAACATTAGAATGTATTATTTATTATTCTTAATTAAACTGAAATAATTACTTCTACATTTACATAATGTTTTATTAAAAAAAGCATTAAATTTGCAATTTAAATAAAATATGCTGTATTACTTTATAGCTCTATGAATATATAAATATGAAATTTCAATTCTTATTAAAATTTTCCTTTTTATAACTCAATTTTTCTCTGTTATACGTACAATTACATGGGAAAACATTTATATGAGAATAAATAAAAATCTAATCTAATTAATGATAGGATGTAAGGCCTGCACTTATAATGAGATAAGAGGTTTTAAAAATGAACCAAAAATATTTGCATAACCTCTTTGGCTATAATGAAATGCTTTTCTAAAATATCAAAATATAAAATATATAAAAATCAACTTTAGCAACAAACATAAATATAAAACTTGGCAATAAAAATCTATAAAACAAGAATAATCTGTAGCTATGTTAATATTTAAATTTTAATGCATTTTAACAGTTTTTACAGCAATGAAATAATGATTTTACAAATAGCTTTATTTCTGTTCCTAAGTTATATTGTACCTGTTTTAATTTAGTTAAGAGTATTATGAAAATGCTGTTTTTCACTTTTTTTGAAAATAGAAAAAGAAATAAAGGCAGAATTAAAATACTTATATTGAAAATTTTGATATGCATATTTCCTATCAAATTATATTACTTTCAAATAAAATATTGATGAATCAAATTATAATTAAAATGAAGTATAATGCAATAAATACAATATTCTACACTTTGATTATTTAATTATCTTAATAATATCAATAACTACTTTAAAAATGAAAATGTCATGAATTAAATTTCCTTTATTAGATTAATGCTTTTGACCATGGTTCATAAAACGAAAAGGACATATGTTGAATTTTAATAAGCAAAATATTTAATTTATTGTTTACTGAAATGCCATAAATTAAAATATTTAAATGTGAAGACTTATTTTTATCTAAAAACTTAATAACAGGGAATATATAGAAAGTAAACTTATTAATATTTTTATTTCTACATAATAAAATGATTTTGGATGCAATCTTACAGAGATAAAAACTATGAAAAGTGTAAGATGTTAATAATAAAAACAAATTTCAAATCATTCGGTCAAGCTTAAAATTAAATTATTTTATTACATTAAAAATTAGCAAAATAAGAAATTATACTTCTTTTTTCCCATAATCTCCTCCAGGATTCATTGTTGCAAAAAACTGGAATCCATCTTTTGCTTTAATTTCAGATTCAGTGCAACAATCAAAGCTTTTTTCAGAAACCAGAATCTTTTGTTCAGGTTCAAGTACACTGTTCAGTCTCTCCAACACTGAATCATCTGCTAGAGAGATTTCATCAGCAAGGAACACACTACCTTCTTGCATTGCTTTTATTAGCGGTCCATCCACCCACTCAAACAATTTAGATTCCTAGAAATAAAATATGCATTCAAATAATTACTTCAGATCATAAGTATAACAAAAAAATCTTAAAATCCATTAATTTGATGATAATAAATCATTTTAATAAGAATTTCACACTGTTATATTTTAAATAAATAGAAAATTTATTTTAAACAATAAAAATAGTAAACAGTTTTTCAAACAGTTTATTATTTTTCTTATATACTACTGCTTATATTCAGTTAGGCAATTATTGAATAAATTGCTAAATTAGAAAGAAATGAATCTAATCTTACAATTAATAAAAAGTGTGCTGAAGATTTATTTTTGTTATTTTAGAAACAGATAAAATCATCCTACAAAAAATAATCTTTTTATTTAACTATAAATAATATATGATTTAAAAAACATAGTTAAAAAGCTGTGAGTCTTGTACTAATAAATTTACTGTTTAACCTAGAGAAATCAAAGTATTGTATAATATATGGTGCAATTAAATTGCTAAAAATTTATTTATTTTCAGTAATAAAAAAAGATAAAACAATAAGAGGCCATTTAATTACATTCAGCCCATTATATTACTTCACTATATAATTACAGCTTCATTTACAATAAAAACTACAATGATTTTTCTTAACAATGATGTTAAAACATTATAGAAATAATCTAAAATTTTGTTGATGATTATTATTTTGCAGCTGAGAAAGATATTTGTTGATTTAGTAATGAAATAATCATAATCATCTCTCATACATGCTTAATGATTAATATCTGGTGATTATGAGGCCACAGATAAGCAAGATTTATATCCCTTATGCTTCTGCAATTGCTCCTGCATATGAGTATGATAATGTAGTACATTGTCTAGTAAGAAATGCTATTTCAATGATAAACTAACATGAATATAATCAATAGAACTTAAGTTTTCAAACATTCAGCCCAGACTATGCCACTAGTTTCTGCAAATAACAGCTACATTTATAAAAACATTTTAATAACTGCTACTTTTAAGAGCAAATCATTGATCTCATTTTGTTGATATTTATTCATTGAACTTAAAAGTAAGCATTCATCTCTAATTTAAATAAAAAATTACATGCAGTATTTATTTATATTTTCCAAAATAAACAATTTTTATCATTATTATAAATCACTTATTTTACAATGGATGGCCTTTAAAGTAAAAGTAATGCAAGTATGAACACATTCGCTAAAAATATAAACTGGCCATAATAATAGTTATTCAGTGTTTAATTAATGCAAGAATCACAATTGTGCTTTACATTTATATTTTCTTACAGAACATTTGAAAAATACAATAAACTCAATTTAAAAAAATTACTCTTAGTGCAGCATCTCGAACTGGTCTCAATCCTCCCAAGAAATCAGCACTTTCAGAATGCATATGGCAATTCACTGAATACAACACTTTCTGCAATAAGGCTGCATAAATTTGACACATTGTTGTTTTACCACATCTAAAAAAAGATAAAAATACCATTAAACATAAAATTATGCATATGGCAGTAAAGGAAAGACAATTTACAAAAAAAGGGTTAAGGAAAAATCAGTTTACAAAAATTTAAAAATAGCAAAAGTTAATAAACTTTAAATATGCCTTCCTCATATTCATCAAAAATATAATGCTTGTCAAAATTTGCCAAAATAGGGTAGGACTTCCAGTTATTCAAAATTCATGTTTTTTCATGCTATACAATACTTATGAAAAAAAACAAGCATGTATATCAATGTTCTGTCATAGCATACATTTTATCAAACACACAGAATACATATATAATTAAATAGCAAGGTTTAATTTGTTGCTCTACAGTCAATTTTTGAACACAATAGTTAATTGATAAAGTATCTAAGATTTAAGGCCTATTCTGAAGCACTACAAACAAGCGATTCAAGAATGAAAACCATTAACTGTTGAATTGCACACCAGAATGCTAATCATTTAGCTGATATATCAACAAACTAAGAAAGAAAAACTAACTGCAAACCCAATAAAGCAATACAATTATTACTTATTTAAAATATTCTATAACTCAGAAGTCTGTTTATTCCTTTTTTAAACTGCCTTGCAATCATTTTAAACAATTTACCTGCTTTTGCAAAGAATGAGTCTTTAGTAACTAAACTAATTCTTGACCCCAATCTCAAATTTGTGACCATTTTTTATTTTATCACTTCTATGATTTTATTTATCAGCTAGTTCATTTACCTATGTTTTGAAAATTATCATTAATCAATGACCTAAAGAAATTATTGTTATTTTATTTTATTACTTCTTTTCAATTTTGCTAAATTATGAAAACATAAGAAAAAATATTAGTAGTTTTTAAAGCAAACACATAAAATGTACTCTGGTCTGAATTTAGGAAACCAAGACAAATATTAGACATTCCACAATATGTTTTACACTTTTATTGAGAAACTAAGAAGGTGATATCTTCATTGCAGCATATCTCAATGTAGTCCAAAACTTATAGGTTAGATTTCGAAAAACACTTTGATTTTCTAGTAATTTCAGTACACAAAAAATTGGATAAAGAATACATAGCTAATGGATATGATTCAGAACTGTTTTTTGGAGTAAATTTGTAATTGCATTTAACTTTTAATCATTCAAGAACAAACACTGCTAATTAAGGAATTTTTTCTACTATTTCAGAACAAAAATTAAAAAGTTTTAACTCCTTTTTTAAAGTAAATCGATATAATTTTTAACAATTGTCCCTAATTAAAGAAATGAAATGTAAAATATGATTAAAAATAATTAATAAATTATAATTAAATTTAATTATTTAACTAGCCTTAAATAATAACTAATTTACTTACTAAATTTAATTATTTAACTTTTGAATTGTATTCTGTAATTAAAAAACATAAATGAGATTATTTTCATATGGATCTAATCTAAAAAAATGAACTTTAGGGCATTAAAATTTAAATTTCATCATAAAACTTAAATACATACTTTAAACAATTTACTTTAAAATAATGATATTTTTTAATTATCAAAATCATATTTAGTGTTACAGCCTTTATCATTTTAGCAGAAATTTAATTTATTTACAATATGAAAATATTTTCCTTATAAGATACAATTAATTATACACATAAGGATACATACAATATATATATATGTGTGTATGTGTGTGTGTGTGTGTGTGTGTGTGTGTGTGTGTGTGTGTGTGTGTGTGTGTGTGTGTGTGTGTGTGTGTGTGTGTGTGTGTGTGTGTGTGTGTGTGTGTGTGTGTGTGTGTGTGTGTGTGTGTGTGTGTGTGTGTGTGTGTGTGTGTGTGTGTGTGTGTGTGTGTGTGTGTGTGTGTGTGTGTGTGTGTGTGTGTGTGTGTGTGTGTGTGTGTGTGTGTGTGTGTGTGTGTGTTTATGCACTCAGTTTTCCTTCATACTTTCAAAAGAGAATCAAAAATTAAATTTAATATAAATAGAAAAATAAATACCCAGTATTTCCAACTAGAAGCACTGGTTCTTTGTATTGCATTGCTTTTCCAACTAAAACACCTAATCTACGCATGGCATAAGTCCAAACAATATTTTCAAGTGGTGGAGATAATGTTAATTTCAATAGATTCTCCAGTATATATTTTGTCACAGGTGAAGTTTGGCTAGTAAGATTAAATAATTTATCCGTGTCAATCTCTCTTTTTAAAATAGTCTGCAATACAGACTTAATGACTTCTGCCTCTTCTTTAAAGCGGACTCTTCCAGCTAACAGCAAGTAACCTAAGATTGATAAATATATATTAGTACAAAATAAGTTTGCAAACAATGATAACAATATAAGAACATATATTCAAGTATTGCATATAACTTCAGATTATTCAATTCACTACTCTACACAGTTTATTAAATTATATAAAACTGTAATAATAAATTTTGATTATTAACAAAAAATTTTAAGAGATGATTACAATATATGGTTAACTTATTAAATAAATTCTCTAAATGTGTTAGAAAAAATTCAGATAAATTTACATAATTAAATTGATTATTTATTAAATCTCATTAAACATATCACACTTTCATACCTGTATTGAAATAATCAAAATGTTTATAGAATGAAATAATTAACAAAAAAAGTCATTCTAAAATGTTATTTAATTAATATATGATTATAGTTTACTTTATTAAATTTTAAATAAAAAATTATATTATTATAAATTCTTCCAATTTGATACATTAGATTATGTACTGATATGACATAAAAATATATTTTTATGTTTAACATAAAAATATATTTAATAAAACATAATTTGAAAAATTTGGTAACATTAAGAAACTACAAACAAATTCAGAGCAAACAAGTTACGCAAAATTGAAATTACAAATTAAAATTGAATATAATTTTTCTTTAATTTTGTAATTATATTCAATACAGTATTATAAATCTATATAAATATGTGTGTGTGAATGAGTGAGTGAGTGAGTGAGTGTGTGTGTGTGTGAGAGAGAGAGAGATTAAAATTAGAGAAGTTTATCAATTGAACTTTAAAACTAATGTGACTAATGCTAAAGTTAAAAAAAAATTGTATTTGACAGAAAATTAAATGGAATCAAGTTATCCAAACATATCAAGGAAAAATAATTATTTAAACATTATATTTTTAATGCTAAGATGTAGGTATAAAATATTTAAAATAAATTTTAAAAAAAGAAAGATTTTCGTACATTGAAATTTAAGATTTAAATTTAAAGGGAAACAGTCTTAAATAATAAATCACCTTCTTCAGCTAAATGCTGATACCAATCATAAAATTCAGTTTCAGGTATAGTATGCTGATAGCGATCTCCCCAACGGAACAGATCTCTTAAAGTAATATATCCATGCTTCCCTGCAAACACACCACTTTCTCTTCTTCTTATCTGTAAAAAGATTTTTAAGCAAAACTTAATTAATTATGATAAATAACACAAAACAGATAGATTTGCAGATAAAGTTATTATGGTGTTATTCATCTTCAGATATACATACACAGTGTGTAATAAAAGTAATGACTATGGTTTTCTAAAAACTGATTTTATTAATCAAATGTGTATAAAACATCAAAATTCTTTAAAAAAATGCATTAACACATTTTGGAATTTGAAATTTCCATGCATGGAAGTAACCTTGAAAGTCCTTAGTTGGAATGTTCTCAAGCAACTTTTTAATATGAGCTTGAATATTCTCTAGATTCCCATTGTTTTCCTTTTGATCTTTTTTCAGGTGAAGTTACATAAAAAAAATAACAGTGATGAGACTTATGAAACGACCGAAACTCCGATGGCGTGACTGCCTTGAAAACGACATAAAAACACTAAAAGTGACAAACTGGATGACCTTGTCCAAAAATAGGGGATCCTGGTATGCACTTCCGAGGAAGGCAAAGGCCCACCCTGGGCTGTCAGGCCAATGAAAAAGAAGAGGCTTATGAAGCTGCAAACCACTGCAGTGTTGCTGTGGACATAACAATTTACAACTGTGAAAGCCATGTGGATGGATGCATTGTCTTGGTGATGCTTCATTGAGTTTTTTTATGCCATTCCTCATGCAGGTGATCCTATATTTTAATCTCTTGAGAAAAGTGACATAAAATAATGAGTTGACAGTCAGTTCTAATGAATTAACTCAAGAGGAATAACTTCTCAAACATAGAAAAACAATAAGCATAGTTTTGATGAACTTTCTCAGTGTGCTTTCTTTTGGTAAAGGGAAAAGATTAAGCGTGCCACTCATAGGTCTGTCCTGATGATACCTGATCATATTCAAATATTTATGATTCACCTCCAGTTACAAAGAGTCAAAGAAATTCTGATCATTTTCACTCAATTTTAGCTCTTTTCAGTGCAAAAATTAAAGTTATTTTTGTTTGCAAATTCTTAGTCACTATTCCATGTCTTGTGAATTATAACATCTTCCCAGCTCCCATTTAAAGATTTGTTATTTCCCAAAATGGTATTTTGACAAACAGTCATCTTTGAAAGTCTCTTGATGTATATGGTATGATTTTGTAACAATTTTATTGAGTCACATGCAATGTTTAATGGGATATTGTTTCAAGTGATTCCTCCGTCGCATTGTATTACAACATGAAAAAATTGATTGCATGCAAAATATATCTTCCTGTGAACCCCCAGATGCCAAGAGCTAACTGATCCTATTCATGTTTCAAAGGTGCAATCCTCACTACTTTTTCCCACCAAAGATAATTGTATTAAAAAAAAAACTACATATTACTTTTATAACACAAACTTTAAAGTCAAATTTAAAACTATGTCTAACCATCTTTAAAATCCTAGCCAACAGATTTTAATTTAAAATCCTATTATTAGTTTAAAATCCTAAATTTAAAATCCTAGCCAACATATTTTCTTACTGAACTTTTGCACCTTTAATTTCATTTTAAAAATTTCAAAATCAATATTAAACTGCCTTAAGAATTTAGAATTTTTTCTTTTCATTTTTTTTCACCTTGTTTTTTCTTTTTACCATAACATTTAATTATTATTCACAAAATATTAGTCACACCTTAAGTCACATTGTCTAAATATTAACTGGATGAGAGTAATTGGTGTACTTAACTAAATTTTTCAAATTATAATTAGTTAAAACTACTGCTTTGTATACAGTAACTGATATTAACCTTGATAAACAATTAAAAACGCATTTATAACTGATACACTCAAAAGTATATTTTTACATATTCTTCAATGAATGGCATCCTGTCAAATTAAACTATCCCATTGTTATATCATCTTAATTTAGGCGGTTTTACTTCAATTCCCAGAAGAGATATTTACAGACTATCTCTGTGACACATTGATTATTTTGTGTGTGGCTCCCTACTGAATATTTATCTTAAACTTATAACATTTTGGATAAAAAAAAGAAAAAATATATATAATCAAACCTGCAGTTCTTGCATGACAGCAACAAGTTTTTTGCTATAAGAAGCAGGCAGTTTACACCTTTTCTCTAAAATAATTTCTAGTTCAGGAGGAGGAATTTCATTGAAATGAAGCTCAACAAATCTATTTCTAAATGCTCTTGATAAAATCTAAAAGAAAAATAAATTATTCCTACATGCCTATGGATAGAAATTTTTACCGCATTAATTAAAAAATACATTTTTATAATAATAACTATTTAGTATCAAAAATATATAACCATAAATGCAAACAACTAATTTACCTTTCTACCACCATATAATCCAGGAGGATTCTGAGTAGCAAAAATCATGAAACCTGGTTGGGCTTTGACAACAGATTGTATTTCAGGAATGAAAAGTTCTCGGTTATCATCCAAAACCTATAACAAAAATTTTACTATTGTATTTTGGACATTAGAAATTGCCCTATTTGAAAATTAAAACATTTCAGAAAATGAAAAGCAAATTTTATTAAATACTACACTTCATTTCCACATTACATATATTGTAGAAGTTTTAATTTTAATAGAGAATCATTTGTCTGAAATATTAGATAAACTAAATTCAATAGAACCTAAACAATAATTTTAATCATTAATAAAATAAAATTGTTAAAATTCAATCTTAAATTAACGTATTCTATTCTTATTCAATGTAAATTTTATCTACAAATTATAATTTCTTAATGTAACAAAATCAAATTTAAAGATAAATCTGAAGAAATTTAAGATAACAATTTTCTAAACAAGTGATTACTCTTTTTCACATATAAACTCTCAATATTTCATTGTTATAGCTTAAAAGTAAAACTTAAAACAAGCTCATTTTCTATATAAAATCATATTTAGATTATTTTCCATATAACCTGATGTAAAACTACATCAATAAAGATAAAAATTAAGTATTTAACATTTTTATTCATATATTTAATAAATAAAACAAATTAAAATTAAAATCTATTATTATTTAGCTAAACAATTCCCAATTTGAAATGTTTCATTTTAATCTTATGATTTGAAACTTTATATTTTTACACAAATTATAATGAGCAGCTAGGTATTTCATAGATTTATTTCATTTTTGAATATATTTATTATGCAGACATATTGAAATTTAACTTTTTGCAAATTAGAAATTTAAAATCAGTTTTTAATTGTAAACTTTATAAAACAAATGTCACAATAAGTGAAACCAAGAAAAAAGAGATGCTACCATAACCCCCACAACAAACTTATTTTAGAATATTAACATCTCATTTATCAAAATGTATTAATTTTTTATTTAAGAATAAGATTTTTATTTAAAACAAATTTATAATTATTTAATTTACTCTATTTAATGCTTCCATCACTTCAGTAGGTGCAAGATTCAATTCATCCAAGATAATCCAATAACCTTTTTTCATAGCTTCCACTAATATACCTATAAAGAATAAAATAAGAAAAAAATTGAACCTAATTTATAAAATTTAAATACATTGCACAAGCATCAAAACCTCTAATAAATATTTTAATATTTATACATTTATATAACATTTATATTTACACAAGATTTAATTCTCATTAGTGTTTTTATTTTTATTTCAAAATATTGAAATCAAATCTTAAATTTAGTTGTCGTATTTTCTGTATATAATCCGCAAGACTTTTTTTTTAGTAAAAAAAAATGCATCATAATATGCAGCGGCATATAATCCACAGCAATTTTTTCAACGAATATTCAAATACTGCTAATAATATGGTGTGAAATAAAATAAAAATATACAATGTGATAAAAAATGTAATAGATTGTACAGAAAAAATATTTATTATGAAAAAAATCTGTTTGGATCCACTGCAACACAAAATGCGATAATCTGAGATGAAAGTGTGACATCAATCAAGATGCGAGAAGATTCCAGTTAAACTTATGGATTTTTATTTCTTAATAACTTCTAAAACAAATTTAAACATATAATAAAAATAAAATATATTTATTTTATTAATTCTCATTAAATGAAATAAATGGATTAATTTTGAACTGCGCATCGGATAATTTTTTCTTATGTACCGCACATGCCTTGTTTGTAACCATATGTTAACGTGTTTGTTGTCATTTTTTTACTTGCCTTCCATGTAACTTTTAGTTTAAAATTTGTTGAATAACTTAAGTGATTTGGGTTCCACATGATGATATACAAATTTAAATGTTTCCGGAGCGAAAGATCTCAAATCAAGACAGAATGTGAAATGACATTAGCCAATAGCAACTGTAATATCCAGACAATTATTGTATGTTTTTCTGATGGGGAAAGTTTTTTAATCAGATTATACGTGGTGGCGTATAATATGCACAACAAAATTCGAAACATTTTTAAAACATAATTTGCAGATTATGTAAAAGAAAATATGGTAAAAAGAAAACTTCTAATAATATAATAAATATTTTAAATACTGAAAAACAAACATCAAAAATAATATTTTTTATAAAATTTTACAGAAAGCATTAAGGAAAAGAGAAATCATCAATATACTAAACATTTCAAAAAATTATATCATAAATAAAATGTTCTTAATAAACAGACCTTCTTTGAAAACAAGAGTTCCTCTTTCATCAGCACTGTATGTTCCGACATATTCTTGAATATCTGTATGTTCATGATTATTAACACGAACACAAACATTTCCTGTGGCTTTAGCAAGATACTGAATAAGACTTGTTTTACCACATGAAGTTTCTCCTTGTAGTAAAACAGGATATCTCCTTTATACAATGAAAAATACATACAATTATAAATTTTATAAAATATAAATATATTATATTTCAGATTTAAAAACTTATTTCATGGAATTTGATAACAAGAAATTAGAAAATAAAATTATTATTTAAACACAAATTATTTATATTAACACAAATTTATAATAACACAAATATTTATATTATTTTATTAACACAAATATTTATACTAACAAAAATTTATAAAGCTATTTATTTTATTTTATTTATTATTATTATTTATAAAACATTTTCTTGCTTATACATGCAAATTAGTTCAATGATTTTGACTATAAAATATTTTTATAACATAAATTTCTTTTTTCACATCAATTAAGTTTTTTATTTCTCATGTAATTTTATGATTCACTATTGAAAAGAAAATAAATAAGATCCTACAAATGTAACACTCTCACTTGGCTCAATAGGCATATAAACATTTTAAATGGAATAAAATAATTAACTTAATAAAATATTCTACAGCATGGTTTTCAATTTTTTTACTATAAACATAAATTTTTATTTACATATAAAGAAAACATAAATGCAGAATATTTTACAACTGATAAATCCTTTACGAAGATTATTTTAAGGATAGGAAGAAATGTCAAATAGACAAAACAACACACATTGAAATTTTACAGGAAAAAAAACTAAATAATCGCTTAACATTTGAAGAATTTACCCAGCAGAAACAATTCTTGCTAAATCACGCAAATTCCTTTTAACAGTATCTGTAAATATATAATAATCCAATTCCTGGGGTTCCAAAGGTCCACCTTGAATCCAATAACCAGCTACATTAAAATGTTGAGCACCCTTCGGTTCAGGTATACTTTGACGCAAAATGGATAGTTGACTATGATCTAATATTTTACTTTTAATTGCTTCAGCTACCATAGAATGAGATGGATTATCTAACTGTGACAAAAAACTAAGACAAAACGCCTAAAAAAGATAAAATTTTAAATTGAGTATTTTTTTAATATGAAGTATGTTATACATATTCAGGATCAAAATAAAGTAAAATAAAAGATTACTTCATATAGAGAACGAGGAATATTATGACAGGGATTGCTCGAAGCATATTTCAATGCTCTACAAAGTGTTCGCAAACTGAAAATAAAAAATAATTATACATACGTCAACAAAATTATTAGTTAAAAGAAATTTGGGTAATATTGTCTAACAATTAAAAATTATACATTATAAAAACTGCATAGAAGTTTCGAAAATAATGTCATTTCTATTTCATATAAACAAGACAATATATGCATACTCTTTGTATATTACAAATAATGTTAATTTTCCAAACTATAAATATTTAGGGCTTTAATTGAAGAAATAGAAATTTCAGAAACTTTAACATATCAAATAAAATTTATATGACTAAAACTTCAGCATATACGATTTCAATGGTTTATTGTGTTCGTCATCAAAGATCCCATTATCATATGAATTCATCGTTTTTCTCTCCATATTTTGTGAAAAGAAAAAGATGAATAACATACTTATTAATGTCAATATTTAAAAATAAAATTTAGCTGTAAGCATTTTGTTTCCTAATAAATTGAACTATAGTATCAATTTCTGTTTTACAATAAAACAAGACATGAGAAAGGTTTACAATAAACAGAAATTTTATGTGTAATGAACAAATTCATTCTTTTGATATAAGCATTTAGAAATTATATTTTATCAAATAAATACCAATCAAATGAAATTCTGAATGAAAATTTTTTGAAATATAAGCTCTTAATAAAATAGGGAATTATTGGAGAGTATGTTGAAAAATGTGAATCACTTTGAATATAGAATTACAAATTTTAAGAGTTGATAATATTATGGTTGAGAAAGAACATTTAAAGGATACATTATCTTTGAAATCAACATACTATCAAGAGATTAAAATTATGCTAAAAAAATAGCATTTGCTAAAACCTCTGTTCTTACGAAGGAGAAAAAGAAAATATTAAAGGACTATTTAAATATTACTTTGCTTATAATAGCAGTATATACAGTTATTTTTCAACATGCATAATCATATGTTAAAAGATAATGCATATTGCTCTGCGTGTCTATAAAACTAAGACCATTTTCAAATAATGTATCTGTTAAAAAAGAAGGAAAAAATTACAATCATGTAATAAAATGTCATTCAAAAACCAACTAGATTGAGAATAATTCTGTATAAAATATAATTTATTATATCAAAAGATTTAAAATTTTAAATAGTTAAAGATAAAGTTAAATAAACTTCGTAAAAAGAAAAAAGGAATAAAAAACTATGTAAATTTAAAATCATACATTATAAGTAACCAATGAACCATATACATACATTAACAAATAATTTTAAATAATCTGTCTTTCATATTGTACCTGTAATGAGGATGGTGGCCAGTACCATCACACAACTTTTCAAGAGCAAGTTTTTTAACGAGAAAATAAAATTCTACAATTTTTGTAATAGAAGAACTGTTTAGTGTCAAGTTTTTCAAATATTCTTCGACTAATATTACCAGATCATTCTTATCATTCAATTCATCTACAAAGTATTCAGTGAATCTATAATAAAAAAAAATTAACATTTTTATAAAACCAACATCAAAACACCTCTAATTTATATTTAGCACACAGCAAAACAATTGCATAACACATTGCCCAATAAATAAAATTTAACTAATTAACACTTTTCCCACCAACTACACATACACATTTAAGCATACACACTCACATATGGATGTATTATATAACTTGTTCATTATTTAAAAATAATAAATTCTATGAAAATGAATAATGATAAATTTGGGAACTATTTTGAAATAAAACTAAAAAAGTGACTAAATTAAAAAAATTTTATTGATATTTTAGAGTAGAATAATTAAATTGATAAAAGGCTTTTAAAAATCTAATATCTTCTTGAGTCATTTGTTTCAATAAACTAATAAGAAAATTCTGCATGTAAATGAGTCTCAATTATAGTGTCTTCACTTATATACAAATAAATTTATTTTACAAAGATAATAAAAGGATTTAACTTACTAAATGAAAACTATAAAGATCTGTAAAAAGCAATAAATGATATTTTACTTGTTAAATCGACTAACTGCACTTTTGAATGTTATACAATTTTAATTGAAAAAGCTGTATATAATATTTAACTGCATGTATTCAGAAAAAAATTTCACTTATTATAAGAATTAACATTACAAAAGACATATGTAAATAACACAAAAAACTTTAATCTTAAAAAACATTATACACTTTTTTAGCATTTTTCTCAACTTCTAGTTTTATGCAGTTAATTAATTCGGCAAATGAAGCCTTCAAATATTAAATAAGAACTTTTAAAGATAAATTTAGCGAATAAAAATTTAAAAATGTTAATATATCTGTACTCACCTGCTTCGTACTCCAGTAGGAAGATCCTTTTTACCAATATCTGTTGCAGGATTCATGCAAGCAAATATGTGAAAGTCAGGATGCCTGATAACTGGTTCATTGTCTCTGTATAAGAGGAACAATAAAATTAAGAATATTCTTAACATCATAACAGATGCCTTCTAATACAACTGTTATCATTAAATAATTGTAAGAAAGGTATTTTAAAATCCTTTTAACAATTACTCAAAATTTATACTCAGTGAAATTAGTTTGTATGAATTAATTTATTACATTATAGTGATTTACAGCATTGTATTTATTGAATTTTTATTTGCAATAACTATAGGTTAGTTTTCATAATGTACTGAATAAGTTCATTCATAATGTACACTGTAGTTAATGCAAAGCTATGTTAAACATAAATATATTATAGTTAATGCATGTGATTATAACATAATTTTAGCAGCATATTTACAGCAATCATAGGTATAAAAGTAAAATTTCAGGAATGATTATTTAAATAATTAAAGAACAAGTTTATTTTAATTATGAAGTAAAAGGTAAATAGTTGAAAAAAAAGAAAATATGACATATTTCAAAATTCTTTAAAATGCATTCATTTCTCAAAAATACAGAAATGAAGTTTCTTTAGAAATACAAAATTATAGCAGCACAGTTTGAAAAATATTTAATTTTTAAAAAAAAACTTTAAGGGATTGGTAAAAAATTTAAGATTTATATTTTCAGATATTATTAATGTTTTAAATTGAAATTTTTATTGCTATAAAAGCAGTGATATATTTAATATTGTTTTTATCAATATGAAAAAGACATTTATTTCTCGTGATTTTATTTCTCATGGAATTTTGTGTGGCAACAATGAGTTTGTCTTTTTGATATAAAACAAAATGATTTCTGTGTATTTTATACTGCCTTTTAAAAATCCAGTTTATTCTACAAATGATTAAATTTGCAAATGTGTTGTTATTGTAAAATTGAATTTTGAATTTCAAACTTAAAAAAAGGTAGATTAGAAACTTAACAATTTAGAACTTTAATATGTTTTGTAAAAAGTTGAATAATATTGTTACCTTAATAAATAATGGGATCAAATAACAGTTTCATTTTATTGCGAAATATTTGATATTTTAGCCATAATACGTGGGGCAAAAGAATTATAAAAAATCCTTCTCATATTCATTTTAATGAGAATAAAGAGATTTTAACGGAATGAAATAACACTCTCAAAAAATAGCCAATAAATAAATAATGGCAACAAATTTAAACTAGTCAATAAATAAATTAACTGAAGTGAATGTATACATTTACACACACATAGAAGAAACAATCATACAATAATCAATGTGGACAAAATAATAAGTATAAAATTTATTAAATTACCCTTTCTCTAATAAAATTAGTGTACTGTCATCCTTATCCAAGACTCCAGCAAGACATTCTAAGGTTTCAGCTTCAGCTAAATTGATTTCATCCAACAAAAGCCACTCTCCATTTTTCATTGCTTTGATTAAAGCTCCCTGATGAATTATTGAAATTTAATTAAAAACTATGTCAATAGATTAAAAAAATAAAAAAATAAAGCATTTATTTCTGCTGCAATATCTTCAAAATTATTTTCAAATCATTTGCTAACAGAGAGACTGCAATTAAACTCTAAAATTTATAAGATAACATATTCTAAGTATAACATGTTTTCATAATGTGAAGTGATCGATAAAAAAATTAATTATAATAGGAGTAAATACAGCAGTTCATGAATAATTTTCATGCATCAAGTAAAATTTTCATGTGTATATATTCATAATAATAAATCATACTGAAATAGAAAGCAATTTTGTAGAAACTATGTCAATAAAGACAGGAAAGTTAAAAAAATATCATTCCTAGAAATAAAAAATGCATTAAAAAATATAACAGAACTATGTTCATATATATATATATATATATATATATATATATATATATATATATATATATATATATATATATATATATATATATATATAGTAGAAGATATTTTAAATCCAAATATTTCGAATCAGACATAAAAGTATAAGCTTTTAATTAAAATTTACTATTACTAACAATCAATTTTTTTCTCCCCTTCAGTTTTCAACACACTATAAACTATTTTAAATAATATAATGCTTTTAATAATAAAAAATAACATACTAAATTCTTATTATAGTTCAAATATTCAAAATAATAAAATAAAAGGAAAAAATCAACATAATTTTTAGATAGAAATCATACATTTGATTTCATAATATGAAAATAACATTTTATGGAACTAAATGAAAATTAATTTAAATTTTGATTCTGTATGTGTTCTACATACCGAAAATTCTTTGTAAAATCTTTCAATTATTATCTTATCTTCATATTAGTACTTATTTAATTATGAATTTGATTTCATAAACATAATTTCTGGCTCTAGACTACAATATCTTCTAATAATTCTTAGCATTGTAATATGATTAAGATCTAATATTAATATACAGTAGACAAGGCATAAAATTAATTAAAATAATTCTATTATTTTCTACTAGTTGAATGATCTCTCATAAAAAGTGATGACATGTCATAATATTTAAAAATATAAACTATAAATTATTAAGTTTCATTACCTCTATAAATTTAAATGCTACTGTGGATTTAGACTCTTTCAGCTGTTGTTTCAGTCTTTGAATTTTTTCGCCCAGTTTTCGCCATTGACCTACTAATTCTAAATGTCTCCCAGATGTGCTATATTCTATAGAAAATAATACAAATAAATAAAGAATTGTGGAGACATTGAAAGCAAAGATAGATAAATAAATCAAATATTGTCAAGGACAAAAAAAACAACTTATTTTTGTACAAAATGTTTGGTTTTGCAACATATTTTTGATATCAGTAAAGTCACATCTTGAATAAAATAATTATAACATTATTAACCCCTTAACCGGCTATCCCGAGGTAACTCGGGCAAACATTTCTGTGCATTTTCCGACTATCCTGAGCCCCTTGGTAGGGGCAACTGGCTTCACTGCAATTCTTCAAATTTTAGCTTTTTATTTTTTTAAAAATATACAATATCTAAATTCTTCAATCTGTTTGTATTAAAGTAAAAGAAGCATTTCTTTTAATGATTTTGAAAATTATTTGATTTTAAAAATATAATATATTGATTTTGAAAAATATCTGCAATAATTACCAATTACAAGTAAACAGCAAATTAATTATTACAGCTATTTAAAATCAATACATTTTTAACTATCAGGGAAATTAAAAACAATTTCTGATTTTTAATTAAAATTATGATTGAAATATATAGATATATATATATATATATATAAATATATATATATATAATGACATTTAAAAATTATAATATGATATTCATTATGATGGCTATCTTATATATTTTTACTTGTGTAAGATTTTAAATACACAAACTGCTTAGAAATAAATTAAATTTCCTGATAATAATTTACAAAACAATTAAATAAAAATTCATATTTAGTGTAATAAAAAATTATAATAAGGACTTGAAGAAATTTTCGAGCAGACATTCACAAGGCAAACTGTGAGCACAAATGTGTTTCTACAGCAAACAGTGATTGACGGGCTTCCCCGCTGAAAATCATTAGAATGTGATTATTGTGATTATTGAATGTGATTATTTGAACGGAAACATGTCTCATCAAGAATTAGATGCTTTTGTATTCTTGAGAAGTGTTGAAGGGGGAAAAACTTGCATTGCAGTGAAAGCCAAAACTATGTTGCCACCGCAAAGCAAAAATGATGCACTTTCTTCACAGAGCCCCAGACGGTTAAGGGGTTAAAAAATGAATAGTAATGATAAATTACTTTTAAAAAAAAACAAATTACAGTAAATTATCAATGTCTTCTAAAGCTGATTCAGTAAAAAATGGAATACTATAGCTGTTAAATTATTTATTTCCTAATATTAAAAATTTGTGTATTACAATATTACATTTTTAGTGTTTTAAATTAATCATGTTTATAACTAAGGTAAATATTCAATCTAAATTAAAATAATGTCTTTTCAAATTTTTTTATACATTACATGAAATAAACTTTAGATTTGTGTTAATTTTGCAGGAATAAAAATTTGGTTGGTTAAAATTTGGTTAAAGAGGAAAAAATAAATGACACATTATGTGCTATTAAACAATATTAAATTTACAACTACATGCATAAATGCTTGACATTTTTATTAATAATAAATAAACTTAAAAAGTATCATACAAATTAATATTTTCCTAATCATAGAAAAAAGAATAATTATACATGAAAGAAACAAACATGTGCTGAATAATTATTTAATATTTACAATGCAGATGTAGTCATAAACTTGGATGTATCTTAATTTTGCAGTAATCAATAATCATGAATTTTAATATATATGTTCTATGCATTGTAACATTTTATCACACTGAATGAAAAATAGTAAATATATTTAAAATTTTTAAGCAAGAATTAATTAAATGAAGGGTTAATAAAAAATCATTATAATAAAAGTTTTACATGACTGCAAAATAAATTTTATATAATATAGATAATAGGTGAATATACATTATGATTGTGCATAGTATACATTACCTCAAATATAAACTATAAAATCGCAACTATAAAAACGTAATTGAGGAACTAATCAAAATAATTTCCAGGTCAGATGAAACAAAATTACTAAGGAAGGTATTTAACTTACTTTTTAATAAAAAGTTTATGACATTTTTTTGTCCATATAGCATTAATTCAAAAAGCTTATGGTATTTTCTTTCATGAAAACAATTCTGAAATAAAATAAGCAAAAATTTTATGATAAAATATTTACAAATATGTTAATACACAACTTTTCAATAATATTAATTATATTACCAAGAATTTATCATAATTTTCATCATATGATATGAAACTTACATTAAAATAAAGACAAATACAAACTATCTTTATCTATTGTATGATTTAATTGGATTTGGTTTGTTATGTTAAAATAATTTTTTATATACAAGGGCTAATTTGACTGAATTTAACAGTTTAAAAGTTACTATTAATATCAATATTCAAAGTAGGTATCAAATACATGAACTACTGAAATATAATATTTTAAAACATTTTAGAAATAACATTAGACTTTTGATAAATTTCTAATAAACACAATTTATAACACACAAACAATTTATAAATAACTAGCATTTTAATAGAAAAAAATTATATATTAGTAAAATTAAACATAGAAATAAAAATTTATAATATTATAACTCTCCCAATTTATGAAACACAATCTTAAACATAATTACTAGGGGTTAGATTGTCACTCCATGGTGATTTTTGGCACAAAATATAATTAATTACCAGGAGATATAAAAATAATAAAAAATATTTTTTGGAATTTTTTATGTTTTAAAATATCTCAAAATTTTACAAATACATACTGCAATATAGTGCAAATATCTGGCATTTTTCTTTCTATCCATTGTAACTGGTAAGAGTTTTTCAAATTCTTCTTTAACTGGTTTAATTGCTAAATTAATATCAACTGGTTTGTACCTATGTGAAACAAAAAGCACATATAAAAATTTAGCTGGTAAACATATTATTCAGAATATATATATACAATTATTTTTTGACTAACTGATATTTTTTGACTAACTGATCTTTTTAAAATGTCATGATGAAGGGTCATGATAAAATGTCATGATAAATGCATTTTTTAGCAAGCACATAAATTAGGTTATTAATTCTTAGTACAACATACCTTGATGTTATTATTTTTAAAATGATTTAAGGTCAAAAACATTTTCCTTTAGAGTAAAAATAAAATAACATTTAAACACTAAAAAGAGCATTTCAAAATTTATGAGCAGTTATCTAGTTCTATATTTAAGGGTAATGAATGCTGCATATTAATCAAAAGTAGCATATATAGCTTAAAATAGAAAAGCTGCATTATCATATTTGACATACTTTAAAAGAAATGCAAATGTTTGAGTATTTTTACCAGGCACATAAATAATTAACAAAGCAAACTTTCAATATTGTTTTAGGTTGTTCAAACTTTAGCAGAAAAGTTTTTTTTAGGTAAAAGTA
Organism: Latrodectus hesperus; assembly: GCA_037975125.1. Classification (NCBI taxonomy): domain Eukaryota; kingdom Metazoa; phylum Arthropoda; class Arachnida; order Araneae; family Theridiidae; genus Latrodectus; species Latrodectus hesperus. The sequence continues at coordinate 37,130,058 of CM075855.1, forward strand.
GTTTTTTTTTTTTACCGCAATGATAAATTACATTAAAAAAAAACCAGGTAAAAGAAAACCAGATATTTATTGCTGTTTGATAAAAGAAAAAAAACACTACATAGGACAGAAATAAACCAAATCAAAAGAATGACTGATTACTACTACAGTGAGCAACTACTCAAGAGTAGCATTGTTGAAAGGAAAAGCTGGAGAATGACCCATATAATCAACTTAAATTATAAAGGCAGAATTTCTTTATGAATATTCAATGATAAATCAATAGTATAAATTAATCAAAGATATTCATGGCAACTTTGTTTTTATTGACTCTCTAAATCAATAATCATGCTATCACACACATTACCAAATAGATACGAAAAGTAAAAGTTACTTAAAAACAGTGGAGTTTCATTGACATTTAATGGAATCTTCCTTTATAGCATGTCTAATAAATAAGACATAAGCAATAAAACCTTAATATAATCAAGGAAATAATCATTTGACAAAAATTAATCAATCAGTCAGTAAAACAACCAAACAGTATGAAAAAGGACAAAGTTGTAAAATTTAAAATGTTAAAACATTTTAGTAGCATCAAAAAAATCAGAAGACTTTTTTTAAATACATGAAATATTATTTAAAAATATTTATATTCTGAAAGTCCACTTACCCTCCAAGTAAATCTACAGAATCACTTTGCTGACTCATGTTAATTACAGTTAATTTTTGATCTGAAATAAAAGCAAATAAAATTGTGAATGAATATAAGATTTCTATTTTGTTAAAAGTCACAAATTAAAAATAATACTTTAGTTTTTATGTGATATACATTTCCTTCTTCAATAGGGACAAAAAAATTAGCATGTTCGTTAAGTTAAAATTGTACACAAATTATCAACTGCAGATTTAAATTATCAACTTATATACAATTTATCAACAACAGAAATCAAATATTTAATAAGGCATAAACAGAAAATTCCAGATTGTACAATATAAAGGAAGGAATTGTTGCATAGCATTCTAACTACATTAAATAAAAAAGAATTACTCATAGCATTCTTAAATAATTTTAAATAATACATATAACATAAATAAAAATTGCAGTTATTAATCAGTAAAAATTGGGAAACTAAAGTAATAGACAAACACTACACTTATTATATTTTAAAAACACAATTATAGAGAGATAAAATATACCAATTAGAAACTTAGAATTAGTATAGATTAAGTTCAAATTAATGAATACTTAAAATGTTTAAAAAATTTCAGTTGCAGCTCAAAACTACCATTTATTAAATAAATACATATAGTTACAAACTAAATGCAATATAGGCCATAGGCCCTTTGTATAATTTGAATCAAACATTCACACAAATTGTCGACTTTTTATGTGCAAAAAATGTCAATCTTCGCAATACAATATTTTTACTTCTTCAAAATAAAATAGTTATTATCCATACGATTTTCTATAGCAATAAACAAGCATTATTTGTACACTCATCTACAGAAAAAATGAGCTTTGAATAGTTTTTTCCTTCTATAGATGAGTTACTTTTTCTGTGACTATACTCATGAAAATAGTAAATTTTACTATTGAGGCACTAAAACTAATATTTTAGAGTGCTGATAATTTTATATTTTTTGTATTGTTCTGTGGTAGTAGAGCTTTTCCTAAGGACATGCTTTCTTTCTTTGATAAAATATTATTTCCGAGCTCCCTTTTCAAACATGGCAGATAAAAAAACAAAAGTTCATAATCTATATATTGGATCAAAAACTGCAGAACTTAAGATTTAAAGTATACAAAATTAAGCACAAAAATATCAAAGAGAACTATAGTGAAAGTATTTGCTTTATTTTAGTATGATTTAAGCAAAATTGGTTTTAAAATGACATTACCATTCAAAGGATCTGACAAGTTAATCGATTTTCATAGTTTGGAATTGAATATTGAAAAACAAATAATGCTTGGTAAGGATTAATTAAAAAATTGTATAATTGAATGGCTGGTAAAAGAGAGACATATACAATGCCTGAATAACTTTTATAAGGTATTCCCAACCACAGCATTCCCTAAAAAGAGAAACAAGAGTAGAAAACTTCTAGGAATTTTGTCTAAATACTTTCCATCAATTATATTGCCTATTAACTCAAGAAACTATTAGCTTGTCACACAGTATCTCTCAAACCCACAAAGATATTTATATGGTGCTTGACAGTCATCAAAATGATATGCAAACATTAGTAAACCAAGTCACATTAAAAAAAATCCACAATATTAAGCAATAAGCGGTCTACAATATTAACACAGAATAAACACACTTATTAACAGTTAAGTGTCATCAAAATTCTAAAAGTTGCAACCATAATAGTTGTTCCATCAGCATGCTTTCCTGTATTTAGCCCTGAGTTCAGCTGTACCAATTAGATAGAAGCAGCTCCAATCATGCAATAGACTTCTAATACTTGGCCTGCCACCCCCAGATGTATCATTTCACTTGGAGGACATTGCAACCATGACCTATTTAACATGAGGAATCTTTGCTTAACTGATAGGTAGTGATTTTGAACCCAGGCTTAAGCTGGGGTTCGAAATCACTATCTTCCAATAATGAGATTGACACCCAAACTTAACTGGTGTGCTACAACCACAATAGTATTTGAGAGATGTAGAAGTACAATATGTAGAAGTGTGATAACACTCAATATCCACATACCAACAATACAGAACACTCCAGGACATCCAGAACTTATGCAAGAAGCTGATTTTAAAGGATTATTATTAGAGAAAATTTTATGAGATTTCATTCGATAAAATTCTGCATTTTTAAGTAGCATAGTCCCTTTTTTGTCAAGCCAGATCTACCACTTCCTTCCCTTGAACTCCATTTTATTTGCAACAAGTTTCATTTATGTACTTTCATCTAATTTGCAAAGAACTGTAAGAATTAACATTGTTCTTGGAGAAAGGCAAATCTTTTTATCCTATAATATAAAAGCAAAATTTGGGATGACAAGAATGTGTAGAGCAAAATTATACATGAGTGAAATAGGAAAGTTGCAAGACAAAAGAGAAGGTTTGGTTTGTTTGTCGCTCAACGGTCACTTTTTGCACACGAGGGCTAATTAGACCGAGACTTATGGTTTAAAGTGGATTCCGAACCACTACAAACATCCATGCCCCAGGTGGGATTCGAACCCACGAACTGTTGAACCGAAGGCAAGAGCGCTAACCATTCGGCTGCCAGCTCGGCGACAAAAGAGAAGGATTCAACTATTTGGCAATAATTGCTCAAAAACTGATTTACATACAATTGATTTTTCAAACTTAATACTACCTACTTTGTATAATCACATATGTAAGAAGGAAATAACTATTACCTTCAAAGTGCATTATTGATAGCAATTTTTTGTTTTAGGAAAAAAGATCAACATTTAGAAAAAAATTAGTGTCCTAATAGAAATATACATACAGCAAAATGGACACCAAAAATAGTAACAGCTAAAGCAACTTATAACTATTTTAGGACAGCAGTTTTTTAAACAATTGAGAACCAAAATCAATAATCACTTCAAAATGAAAATAAGATGATATTGAACAGTTTAGAAAGAATTTTATGATACTGTTAAACTAGTAATTTAGATTTTTACAGAGCTGCTAATGAATAAATTTTACAAACACTTATGATTTTAGATAATACTACTACCTGAAACTAACACCCAAAAGAAAGCCAAATCTGTTTAAAAAAAACATTAAGATAAATTTTCAAAAAAATCATGCCTCGAAACATATAACCTTTGATTAATTTTTTAATTTTTCAGAAAAAAGAAAAAAAAGAAATTAATAAATTATTTTTAATAAATGTTTTCTTATTAGTAATATAATAATTGAACATATGAGAGCATATATAAACATTCACTTTTAAACATGAAACAAAATAAAATATTGCATACAAATTCCTATTATTCACAACTATGAATTACAATTATAAAAGTAATATTAATAAATGTGGTGTTTAGTTTAACTAAGACTGAATAATATATAATGTATAGAAATTTATTTCAGAGTATATAATTTCACAGCAACACTGGTGTGGATTAAATAAATCAAAATTTATTCCACTTTCTCATCAATGAAATAGGGGTTATTAATGTTACTGAATTAAATAACATTTTTTTTTAATTCAGATATTGTTATTTCACTAATAATAGAAATATTTCATTCAGCCCAATTTAAGTTATATTCAACACAAATTTAATAAAAATATATATATAATGGAAAATACATAAAATCATTACAGTTTTTGCTTTTCCTTCTACTTTCTATTACATTTACAGCTAAATGTTATTTCTAAACAAGTTTAATTATTTTTAAATTTTTTAAAAATAATTAAACTCAGACTAATTAAAATAATATTTGTCAAGGATGAACTTTTATACAGTAAAGGTAGTTTTATAACAATTACATCACTAGCTTCACAATTTTGATACAAACATGCAAATCATATACACTAAAAAAGTATTAAATATATATTAAGAGTTATTTACTTGTTAATTCAGCTAAATGCTGTACAATTGATGTTTTTCCTGTCCCAGTTTCACCAACAAGTAGAACTGGTTCTTTATTCAAAACAGAAACAGCAACTTTTTCTAGCATACTCAATGACTGGCGAGTATTAGCAAATGTGCTTTTCACCGTTCTAGAAAATAAAAAAGATAAAAATTGTTATACATGCTGAATAAGATAATGAAACAGAAAAACAGAAAATCACTATTATATGCAAAAAATAAGCTAATAAAAATAATTATGTTAATAAAAGGAATTAAAATATGAATTTCTTCCCCATAATGCAATAGTTGCTTACTTAACTAACTTAACATAAAACATTAATTTTCCAACAAAATTGTTTATTTACAAAGTATCTCATCGATGTTAAAAAGTAAATTTTAGTGCATAAAAATGATGGTTTTATGTTAATAAATACAATATAATTAAACCAAAGTATATTTGGTGACTTATTTATTAATATCCAGATAGATATTTTTTTTTCCACAATTAATACAAGGTAAAAAATATAATTTCTCCAACATGTTATTACGCACATTTCAGGTACAATTTCAAAAAGAATAACCAGAGATAATTAAATTTATTGAGGATATCTTAGCTTTGTTTTAAATTAAATGTAATAAAGAATTGTTCTTAGTTAACTTAATATAATACTATTTAACATGTGAATAATGCTTTAATAATAAAGTTCAAAGTTAAACAAAAATTTTATTCAAATCAAAATATCAAAGTTAATTAGAAAGGAATTAAATATGCATTTGGTTTCATTTCAAATTAAATAACAATAACATATATTTGCAATACAAATTCATATAAAAATATTATATACTATTATCAAATATTATATATTAATAAAAATAATTTGAGTTTGAGACACTTTTTGTTTATAGACAATAGCAAAATATTTTATAATTTTAATTTTGAATGGTCTAATAGAAATTAAGATTGATGTGTGAAAATTGCCATCAAGTAGCGATTTATAAACAATGCTGTTTAAAAATCGTATGTTCTAATTTATTCATAGATCTTTTATATGTTTCTAATTTATTCTGTTTTATGTTTCTAATTTATTCTATAATAAATGTTTCTAATTTATTCATAGATCCCTTCATTTTTTTGAAATGATTGTCATTTCAAATTTTGTTATTTTTAAACATTTTCTTTATTTTTAAAACTTTAAAAGTTTTGATTCAACAGCTTAAAGACAAATGATTATTGAATGACATTTAAAATAAAATTTTCTGAGTATTAAGATTAAGAAAAGAAAGAAAGAAAATGTTTTTAACTAATAAATGGAAGAAAACAAAAAACCTACTTTATGAAAACAGTGTATTTTTAAGCTTTTAATAATCTAGGCTATAAAAAATGAGTAAATAGCAATAACATTCAATTAAAAAATCAGTTAAAAAAAACCTTGTAAATGACATCTGTGTAGGTTTTTTGGCAAGTTGTGCTCTTCCAATTTTAACTATCTCATCATCTTCTTCAATAGCAGGTTTATAAGATTGACAGTAAAATCCTGCCTAAAATAATAAAATACAAAATTTAAATATAAAATATTCAAAAAATAATATAATAATATTCATAAGGTGGAGGAGCCTTGCAATAAATAGTACCAGATGGTAATAACTATTAGGGACATCCTTGGCCTGTAACAGGTAGTAGTGACTTGGGTAAAAAATATTCATATACAATTTAAAGATGATTTTTCTTTAACACATATAATAAAAGGTTAGGTAGGTGTGTGTTAGAGAAAGAGAGAGAGAGAATCACTCTTAAGAGAAATTTGAAAAATTATTTACTCATAAAATTTTTAGAACTATATTTAAAAATCTGAAATCATAAAAGAAATTTATAATTTTATGGTTAAAATGTAAAGTTATAAAAGCAATTTCACATAACAGAGATGATTTTTTTAAAATCAATTTACAAAAATAATTCCATAGAAAATAATTTATTTGAAATTCAAATCTTAATAATTCTTGTTACTCATAAAGAGGAAAAACACAATTAGCTAAGCAGTTCAGTGGATATACTAAATAAGAAATAATTAGTTTCAGCTAAAGTGTAAAAAAATTTATAAAATGTGGTGAAAAAACAAAAAATAAAATTTTCTTAAAATATTTCTCAGACTGTACATTGAAATACAAAGAAAGCTCTGATTTTTAAACTTGGAAGTTAGGAAGTTTTCAATAAAAAGTATTTATGTTTCATAGTATCTATTAAACTCCTCGTTAACTAGATAGCTCATGATCAGGTCCATTATCAGGTTTATTGATATGATTTACTATCATCACACAAATACATCCACCTTAAAACAATTCATATTGTTTTTTCAATGTTTTAAAAGAAACAAAAATGCAGTGATTCACAATATAACAAAATCTTTTCAATATAATATATATAATTATCTAAAGCATCTTTTTACATAAACTTGATAAGTATTTTGCATCATTTTAAAATCTTTATATATTCATAAACTGATTTTGAGGAAAGAGTTTCCTCATCATTAGAAAAATCAAATCTTACACTCAAAGCATAGAATTACCTCAATGAATGGAACATATTATAAATAAAAAGTATTAATAGGCTATATTTACAATTAAATAAAATATATTAATAAATTTCTTCATTGTAAAACTTAATTTAAAAACAGTTATTATATAATGCAATTATAAAACTAATTCAAATCATTTATTAATGTTTTTACCTTTTCTTGAGGAATGTTGAATTTTATAGCAATGGATGCCGCAGCTGTTATTTTTGTTTCAAGATTAGGAATGTGTTCACAAAAACAATCTAAGCCATTCCTAAAAACATTAATAGCAGTGTCCCTCTTTGTTGCATCAAAATGCTCAGCTATTCGGTTGCAAAATTTAAACACATCTCTGAAAAAAAACATAAGTTAATACCATAAATAATATCAAATATAAAATGATACTATAAAATTTTTTTCAAAGCTTGTGAAATAAGGCAATTTAATAAATGCCATAATAAAATTAACATTTTTTTAGAAACATACATATATTTAAGCAAATATAGTATGAATAAAAAAATTCAATTAAAATTATCTAAATTTAGAATGATTAGTGTTTTAAAAATTCATCAGTCTTCACACTTTGCTGAATCAAATACTTTCAATTAGAGGGGTTAATGTGAAGCAATCATAAATATTGTAGCAAAATGAAACATTTAATACAACACAGCTATTTTACTTGATAAGTATAATACTTTTAACATTAAAATTTTTGTATTATTATATCAAATACTATAATTAATCAAAATTAAAAAAAACATAATGGAAAAATCGGAAAAAGAAAGCAGAAAAGGCCACTTTTTAAATGTAGCTGAAATGAAGAGAATTTTTTTTTATTTTCTAATAATTTATATTACATTTTACTATGTGGTATCCCACATAAAAAAGCTAAAAAAATTGGTAAGTCAGAATTAAATTCAACAATAATGATTTGAAAAACTTATTTATTACATTACGCTCATATTTTCATTTCTCTTAAAATCTTATATTTTAATGTGAATGAAATATTTTAAAAAAATATACTTAATTGAAAATAATGTTAGCAAAATAATCACAAAACAATTATACAACAGACTTATAACTTGTTTTTTATCAGTAAATCCTAAAAAAATTATTTACATTGTTGCTTCTACAAAACTGAAGTTTTACTGGAATTATTTTATTTAAAACATTAAATAAAAAATTAAATTTAAAATACTTTTATTGAAGCTTTAAATAAAATTTAGTCTTAAAGTTCACGACTACTAATTAATAGAAAACGTTAGCTAAAACATTAATTAGAAAGTAAAATATGTTTTATTTCAACCATAGTGAATTCATTGCATAAATATATATTTGAAGTTAAATAGAAGCCTTAAAAAAATATTTATATCTTGATTTATAAAATGTTAAATCTTGTGAAATTTATCATAATTCATTTTAAATTAATGCTAAATAAAAAAAAACCTTTGTTCTTAAAAATAAAAAAATAAAAAATTTTCAAATAACGCTTTTGCTTTCATTTGAATAAAAAAGTAGGAGATAATCTGAAGTGAGAATACCATATTGATAAAAATTAATATTAATTATATACTTATAAAAAGTAAGTTTAGTTCCCAAATTATTAGTTAGCAGTATAATTACTATAAAATACATTTTGCAAACAAAAATTATGAAATTTATTATGAATCAAAATTTTACTAGTATATTTTTAAAAAAGAAATGCTAGGATTTAATTCATTTTTATGAAAAATTTGAATTAAAAATATTCAGTACAATTAACTTTTATGCTTTCATACAGTTTAGAAGTAATAAATCAATTCCATTTGATAAAATATTACTTAAATATGTAATATTTATACAAAAAAAGACAAAAATAAATATCATTAAAAAGATTTATCAATACCGTGTAGAAATCAATCGCCCATGATGCAAGTACTTATTTAATGGTTCATGACCATGATATTCATCCAAATCAGAAGAAAAATTAGAATAAACATCTATGATGCGTACAATAATTGACTGTAATTCAGGCCACTTGGAAAATATAACCTAAAAAATTAACAGGAAAATAAAGTGATTTATATTTCATATGAATAATGCGGCATACTTGTTATCTTTATCAAAATTATTTTTACTCACTTCTGAAAGTTCTTGCTTTGATAATGGATTAATCATTATCTTACGCCATTGTTTATCAACAATTTCAGCATTGGTCCTAAATTCTAAATATGAACCACTTTGTCCTTTAAGTAATCTAAAAATAAATTTTAAAAATTTATACACACAGAAAACAATTTTAATTATTTACATAAGCAAATTTTTACAAGCATATTTCTGCAAATAGCAAAATTTTCATCATAGCAATTTTGTTAATAATTTTTTTTCATCGTACTTCTAAAAGAAACATTTATTTTATCAATTTCTCAGTATTTTTATTTACATTAAAAAAAGACATACACACATAGACTCAGAAATAGGCAATAAAATTGTTTATGATATAAAAGATATACTTTATAAACAAAAAAATATACCTTCGTGTAGCAAATAACTGAAATCCAGGAGCTGCATGGATAGGAGAAGAATGCCCTGGTAGCATAATTGACTTGTGCTGAAGAACTGGAACAAGTAATGAAATCACATCCATAGGAGCACTATCAATATCTTCCAATAACAACCAGTGACCTTGAGTCATAGCTTTTACTAAAATCCCTGGTTTCCAAGCAAATTGGCCAGGAACCTCAGTACAACAATGAGTGCCAATCAGCATCTAAATATTTGTAGAAAAAATTTAACTTAGATACTCAGAAGTATTGTTCTCAAATTATATGCATTCATATATACAATTAAATCCAGCATGAAATAAGGGAATGAATTAAGCTTGAATGGTTTATAAATGAATTAAAACTATTTTAAAAAATTAGTTATAAAAATAATAGAAAGCTATTTTCATGGTAATGATTCATGATGAAAAGGATTTTAATACTAATATAAAAGTGCTATGTGATTAAATTTAAAAAAGGAAAATAGTTTGCCAGAACAATAAAACTGCCAGAGTTAACTGTTCATGTAATAGTTCTGTTTGTAAGTAATATGCAATTAAGGACACTAAATTTCTTTTTAATTAATACTACAAAAAAATAAGCAATAATTGATTGTCAAAAATAAATTTAAAAAATTAGAAAATCTAGACCCTAAAATAAATATAGATATAAAAATAATTTTAAGCCATTTACATTCACATAATGCAACTAATATTTTCAACAGTATTACCTTGCTGTCCATGTGATCTCCCAGTTGCACTTTCAGAAAATTTTCACATCGTATTCTTCCAGTTAGCATAGCTAAATATTCAACTAATAGTGTCTTTCCACAACCTACAGGTCCTTGCAATAAAATTGGTTCAGAAGCATGAATAGCTAATGCAAGATAATACAAACTCTGCTGAACACTAGGTACAGTAACAACTTTTTCCAGTGTTGAAGGCTAAATATAAAAAATAAAGATAAAAAAGAAAGACAAGATATTAGAAATATAAAAAAGTACACATATGGCAGATCATATGAAAGATTCAACAAAACATCAATTATACCAAAATAATAAAAAAGAAGTTTGAAAAGAATAATGCATATGTTTACATCAGAAACAGTACTTCAATTTATATAAAATAAAATGTTTAAAAATATATATATACACATAATTGATATATTTACACATAATTAAAATTCATTCAAATTTATTTCAAAAGAACACTGATAAAAAATTAAACCAGCTTCCAAAATAATAATTTTCGTTTAACTGATATTGTACATACAAAATCAATAGGTACACATGTCTCTAATATAAATAAAAATAATTAAATAGGTCAACATAAAAATCAATTACCGAAAACTAGTAAGGGAAAATAGAACTTAAACTCAAATTAATTTAAAATGGAAATAAAATTTCTGGAAGATATAAGAGCTATATTAAAAACTTTAAAATGTAGTTCAAGAATGAATTAATGAAGAAAAGTTAAATTATAATTTATCAAGATACTCAAATTACTAATTAAAAGATGATTTATTAATTTATAGATATAAAATTTAATCCCACTTTATCCATATTATTATCAAATAAATTGTTTTAAAATAATCCAAGAAGCTGTTTTCCATTTATGGTATATTAAATTTTAAATATTCTGAAAACTTTCAATCTATTTATAACTTTACATTGTATTTTATCTGTCAGTTGCATTTTTAGCTTAAATAATAATAAACAGCTTAATAAATAATATACATTGATACAATGAAAATGAAATATATATATTGATACAATGAAAATAAATATATACATTGAAATTTTGAAATTTGATTTATATTTTCAATCTTTTGATACTTTTTGAATTAATCAAAAAATTTAATGTATAACTGTGTTTTTTTTTTTTTTTTTTTTTTTTTTTTTTGCTAATTTGAAATTTAAAGATGCATAAAAGATATTAAATGAAGATATTGAAAATTTGATATACATGATGTGAAATCAAAACATTTTTATAAAGACAAATGCATACAATCAGACCTAAAAAAATTGAATACTGATTTTTTTCAGGACCCCAATTAAGTTTTAGAAAATTATTCAAAATGCCTGGATTAAAAAATCACTTCCAGTAATCAAATGCACAAAGTGGTGAAGATTGACAAATACTACTTGAGTTTACATGATATACGGCAGAAAAAGAGCAAATATATTCATTCCTAAAGCACAACAAAAAACAATAAGTACAAAACATAGAATTTTCATAAATTACAAGATGATATCATTCTGGAATTAAACAAAAATAAGGTTAATCAACTCTCATATGCAAAATATAGTACTTTTTATGAGCTGGTATGATTTGCACCATCCAACCATTAGAGCCATCTTCTCCTCCTTCTTTTTCTTAGAGCTAGGCCTGTATGTCATTGGGCACCTCTACTTTTATCAGCATTTTGTACTATTAACATTAGAGCCATTATAGAACAGTTTTCATCTGTAAGAATGGCTACAGATGAGGAATGTATAAATAACATAGTTGAAACCTTTCTAAAGATTTTCAATGAAATTTAGGTGTGACAAGTATACAAGCTCTCTCTCTCTATTCCATACAGTCCCCTTATTTTCTAGGTAGTTGTTGAGGAAAATGATAGCTGTGTGCGTGTTGTGTGTAATAACAAATAAAGCATTCTATTATACTCCAAAGATAACTAATAGAATACAAATTAGCTAAAATGTAAAAAACTAAGATTTCATCCTCATATTCCACAGCCACCACAGAGCTTTGCCTTTATTCGTACAGGTTTGAGTAATATATCCATTAAAATCCTTGATCAAAACCTTAATGACTTAACCTCAAAAAGTGATATTCAAAGATATTCTGGAGAAAAATTGTCGAGGCCTTGTGCTCTACACTCTTACATGCTCATCATCAGGTTGCAAAGCAAATATAAATTTGTCTGTGAACACCTACAAAACTACTCAATTGAACACAATTCATGACATGGTGAAACTAATTTTATAGAACCCTTTGGATTAAAAGTAAATACAATCTTGTAGTACCCAAGTGCACAATCTATTGTTATAGAATTTTGTACACAGTGGTGGCATATATTGCCTTATCATTGTATGCAACAATTATGTGTGTTGTCTCAATCGAAGTCACACTTGTGGAGATCACTCTTCAATTCAACCAAGCTACAATAGCAATTTTCTAAAAGGATTACATTTTGACAACTGGATGCAAGTTTTAAGACAATTATTTCGATGATTACTAATTGTTTTATATTTTGATGATATGTAATTGTAAAATGATAAAATGGGGACTGTTGAAAAATTGAGCAACATCTGTATTGATTATACCGCTCAGAGTTCAGAATCTTCCCTATTCCGAAAGCATTATATGAAATTCCTATAGCCTTGAACAATATTAGTTTACTATACAATTACCTTTTTAAACTTCATTCCTTACACAAAGCTATGATTGAATGTTATGCATATACACATTGACATCAGCAAAAAGTCAGTATCTCTAATTCAGACTGATTTTTGATAACTATCAATTTTCTCTGAGTGTTCAGCTTATAAATCTAAGCATTTTGATCACTTGTCTATATTTTTTTCTATAAATTTTTTCAAATTTTTATTTCTGAACAAGAATGTTTGAGAAATCAGAATGAACATCTTTGAAAGTAATCAAAGCAAATTCAATTACTTTCCAGAAAAAATGTAGAACATTTTAAAAATAGTGATTTTAGCATTTCCATTCCTGATTTATAAACAGGTGATATTAATATACTTATTTTATTCATATAAAAATATTTTAAAATTTAGGTTCACCCATTTAAATTACTTGAATTTGTTTTTTCTTTATTTTTTGGGAAGGGCACACAAGAGCTAATTAGATTGAAACCTATAATTTAAAGTTGATTCTGAACCACTAAAATATCTATTCCTTAGATAGGATTTAAAATCCATGAACTGTATAATCAAGGATAAGAGAGCTCATAATTCAGCTGATAGCTGGGCTCCATTTTAACAGAAAAGAAAGAAAGAAGGAAAGTAGAAGTAAGAAATAAACTTCAGGAGAAATGGGGAAAATTATTGGATTTCAATAATAACTAATAAAAAATTAATATTCTTAATTAGCATGCAAGGAGGAAACTACAAAATTATTTACCTAATGCTAATAAGGAAATTAATGTTAAAAATAAATTTTCAAGCAAATAAAATTAAGTGCAATATATTTTAGTCATTTTATTTAAATATCACAAAAAAAATTTTTATGAATATATTACTGATTTAATAGAACTCAATGATCAGTTATATTATCAACAAACTTTATCACATAAAACTAATATTTGAGAAAATGGATATAGTGTCTTTGAGTAGTGATTGAAGTATTAAGATTAAATTATCAAACATTATTCTAAATACTACCATGTAAGGTTACAAATGATATAAAATCTTTAAAGTTCAAACAATATAGCTCTGAATAAAAATATATGCTCTTTTATTAAAAATTTATTTATTTAGAAATATATCAGGCCATCAGGAAATATTTGATATTTAAGAAATATTAATTTTGCAGTAAGAATTAAATCAGTTCTATAAATCTAATTATCTTTAAAGGCACTGACTAGACAGCTAAAAAGATTAAAAATAAGAAGTCACGATATTATTATTCTGAAAAAGTCTAAGTTATATAATAAAACCAAAAAAATAATTTTTAAAGTTCAAAATGAACAAGTTCTACTTCTAATTGATATAATTTGTAACAAAAACAGGTGAGGAAAAATAATGGAAATTAATAAGTAGGAAAAAATAGCAGAATTGAAAATATGGATGATTAAAAAAGCTAACTACTCAAAACATTGAATTGCATGTAAATAATAATTTTACCCTTCATTGCATTTATATAAAATATTGAAATACTCAGAGAAATTAAGTTATTTTTAAATAATGATTATTTCAGTTATATATTAATTTTAATTTCTTATTTATAATCAGGAAAATTAGAGCAGCATTATTATAGAAAATAAGATTTTGTTCTTACATCAACTTCTTGATGTCTATGCAACAGTACACCACAAACATTAACTACATCTGATGAAAGTTCAAAATCTATAGATCTGAACATTGTGCCTTTATTAAACGTTATACCATGTGGTGAAATTCCTTTTCTTCCCCACAGTGATGCAAAATCACTTTCACTGCAAACAGAAAAAGGATATAATTATTCATACATAATAACATAGTTAATATAACAACTAAAAATGCTGCATTTAATTGAAACAAAAAAAAACATTCAAATAATAAAATATATATCAAACAGAATTGGTAAATGAAAATATCCTCAACACTCTAATATTCAACTATTTTTAAAAGTATTATTTTCAACAGAAATAGTCTTTGTTTCCAAAAGTTGATAACAACCTGAAATAAAATAGCTAAATATAGTTAAAAAAATTCTAATTTCCATATAATAAGGAAAAAATGAATAGCAGTAAAAATTATTTCAAAATGGCTTTGCTATATAAAAATATGACACAGAATGAACCAATCATTTAGAAGAAACACAACTCATTGCAGCATTTTAATAAATAAGCAAATGGTGATTATGAGTTCATGGTCAGATTTTTCAGCCAAATTGTGTTGCAGAGTAAAAGGTCACAAAAATGTAGATTAATAACAATCAAACAACAGTGCGTTTAGGTTAAATGTTGATGGTTTTGTGGTAAGTTGGTTGTAAAATTGATTATTAACTGATCATTTAACCTAAGATCAACTTGCCAAGAATTATACATTCTACCAATAAGCAATATTTGCACTAAATATAAATCACAGCAGCATTGCATTTAAGCTTAGATATAACACACTTATACAACAAAACGAGCATTGTTATCCATGGTTGCTTCGGTTTGTCACTCAATGGTCATTTTTATCACGTGAGGGTTAATTGAATCAGGACCTATAGTTTCAAGAGGATATTGAGCCACTTTAAATATCTATATCCAAAATTGTTGCTGTGCCAGCATCTTCCTCTGTATCTACCCTTGTGTTGGGCTATACCAGTTAGATAGAAGCAACTGAACTATACCCAAGGCGGGAATCAAATCCACGAGCTGTTGAACCAAAAGCCAAAGCACTAACTGTTTGACTGCACAATGATTAGCATTATCCCAGTTAGCATGCAAAAGACTGCATGAAAGTGATCCATATGGTAGGTAATCAATATGTGAGTATTGCTCATCTTTTTCAAAATAGAAAATATATTTGAACTGGCACATAGTTATAAAACTAGACTGAAAAAAGAAAGTCTTTTCTGTTCAATCTTAATTTTTAGTTTGTTTTCCAAAAAGATTATTTACATATTTAAACATGAAAAAACTTCGATTAATGACTTGACAATACTTAATGACTTCCATTTTATTTTATATATTTGATAAAAGAATAAAGAATAGCTAATATTAGAAGGAGGATGATCTTTAAGTGAATGCATAAGCATCTACATACTGAAATTAGAATTTTATATGTTCAGCAGTACACAAATGACATACAATGTCCAACTGCTTATTTACATGCTCATGAAACAGGTACATTGCTCTTAATGTAGCAATATCCATATAGAGCTAGCTAAAATGGCATGGTCTGCATGCTTTCCATTCTTAATATCAATGAACATATAAAAGGTTCTTGAGAGACAAATTGTTGATCATCAATTTACTCTTGTAACTCTTTTTACGCTTGAAACTTATCTTAAATATACTTACAATAGATGAAACATACATACAGTAGAAAAAATAAATATAGAAAAATTTTTTATATAATATTTGCTGCATATATTATAATTTTTGAACTAAGTGTATCTTTGATTTTTTCTTTTAATACGACGGGGAATTGCTCAAAGATATTTAGACATTTGTCCTTTGTGCATGTCAGAAAAGAGTGTTCATTTTGCATAGCTGGCCATCTCCCTCCTGAAGAAGACTTAGTCCCTATGCCTATATATATATTTTTCCCGGTTTCATCTTTATATATATATATATATATATAAAAGATAAAACTATATATATATATATATATATATATATATATATATATATATATATATATATAACTAATATATATATAAACTAAATATATATATATATATATATATATATATATATATATATATATATATATATATATATATATATATATATATATATATATATATTAATGTTTATACATGTATGAATAATGAAAATATTTCTTTAATAAGTAACTCATTTTAATAATAAGTCAAAAAGCTTTTGATAATTTTAAGATTAATAATTATGGCAATTTCTAAAAAACTTCATTTTATTTGCATGAATATGAGAAGCAAAATATAGATTATATGGAGAAAATAATTATAATGGCTAATATGAAATTTTTCTTTTAATTATTAGTAAACTAACTATTGATATATTTTGCATTATATATAATAACTGACATTATACATAATGCATACTGTATAATTACTAATATTTGTAATAAATTAAATTTAATGAGTGATATTGCATATTATGTAGTAATGGTAATTTTAAACTAAAAATTAACTGGATAATTTAATAAAATTTTAATTTTTGGGAGAAAAGGGACAAAAAATGCATCTACTGAAATATATATTTTAGGAAGATAAATTTTAGTCATGACAGATAAAATAGAATTATTTTTTTATTTGTTTCACCAGAACATTTAGCTTCAAAACAGTATTCTGAAAATCCAGAATATTGTGAAATTCTTTTATTATGTTCAAATACTCTATAGTGCACTTTTACAAGTTTGGTAAATTAAATAAGCATAAAATAATTTGTTAAGAGTGATATTAAATATCATTTTGAATGGCAGTTCTTGCAAACAAGAGTAAGAAAACATAGAAAATAATAATAATTGGGTTTGTCATTCTAATAACTTCTGGCTGATGATGTAATCACAGTACTCATGATATCTACTAATCAGAAATAGATAATCTATTCCCAGAATTATATTTGATAATCTCACAGATCATTTTTCTAATCAACTAGCAAAAGGGCAATAATTAAAAATAATATCCTTCCATGGTCTGTTGTGGTAACCAGAAATTTTCGAAACAACTGATTGCAAAAGCTGTATACAATGAAAACTTTAAGCAAAGTTAACAGCAGAAAAACTTTGTATATAATTCTTTCAAATGTTTAGAAAATGCAGCACATCAAAATGTTATTATTTTTACGTGGAAAACGGAGAAATATAATTTTACATCATCTAGAACAAATCACATGAAATAAAAATTTTACATGCAGATGCAAACTCACTCTTTAAAGCAATATATCATTTCCTCAGCTGAAAACTTGCGTTTTAAAATTCTGGTAGTGTTTCTATCACTTATACCTCCTACTTGGCATAAACATTGATAGGCATACCTAAAACAGAAAATCAGTTTGATAAAACTTCCTATTTTAATAACAAAATCAAGCAAATTTCAATAATGCTTATAAACATTCTACAGTAATTAAATCAAAAGAACTATAAATTTAAATCAACAATACTTATTTTGCATTAAATATTAATATTATACAGTCACTAAAATACAGTTTAAAGTAAATATCGCATATATCGTTGCATAATTTATAAATTTAAGTACTTTTATTTTCTAACCAGTACTCGAATAATAATAAAACAAGTTTTGAATAAGTACACTTTACTTTTATTTATTGTATGGCTGTATAATATTTAATGCAGAGATGCCAACCTCTGAGCATCCCAATCAGTACTAATCGGACATATTTTCAGTACTTTCAGTAACCTTTTAAAAAAAATTCAGTAACACGTGGTTTACATTAAGAATACACTTATGTGCATAAAATTAATACTTTTAAAGTAACCTATGTTAAAAAATAAAAGTAAAATGATCATCTAATCATGATAAATATAAAAAGAAATAATATTTAGGAAAGTAAACCATTCTTTTAAATTTAAAAGCCTTACCTCAGAGATCCTTAGAGCACAGATTTTTATATAATTACAGGAAAAAGAAAACACTGATATTGGAAAAGAAAACTTCTTTTTATTTAAAACTATCATAGCTAACATGTTTATCTGCTGTTATTATTCCTTGATACAAATAATGTAGGTTGAAAGAATTAGCTACCACAAGGAAAACAAGAAAGTTTTTGCCCTTTTTAATAACTTCTAAAAAGAACATGATCAATAGAAACTGTTGCCTATTGTTTAGTCCTCAAAATAACCATCATTGGTATACAGCACCTTCTGTCAATGAATCTCCAGTTATGCAATATCCTTGCAGTAAAGCTCAGGAGTTTTGAATACAAAGAAGCCTGTGAGTGCTTGGCTCAAGTCTGCTTTAGTGGTAAAGGATTTTTAGGAACACGATAGTCCAGGACATGAAGGAGATGTTAATTTTATAGTGCAAGGTCAGGTGAGTAAGAAGGATGGCACAAAGTCTTCGCACTAAGTGTTACTGTGTGATATTCTGGGCCACTAGTGCAACATGTGGCCTCTCATTATCAGCCAAAAACAGAACACCCGAGCAATTAACAAGTGCTAGCTCCTACTGTTGCACATGTTCCAATTTCTGCAAGTACAGGTCTGCAGTGATCATTTGACCCTTAGTAACAACTCATAGTGTACCATATGGTGACTAGTCCACCAGATACAAAGCATAATCTTGCATGGTTGCATAGGTGGTCTTGCACTGTGCGGGACAGTATCCTATGGTGACAATCAATATTTGAAAAGCTTGGGACATTCAAAACTCACTTTTCATTACTAGTCAGTACTTGATTGAATATAGAGGTGTTACAGTGTCAAGAAAGCAATGATAAACAAGCTGCTACTCATTGTTGCTTATGGACTTCTGACAGCATTTGAGGAACCCACTTGCTCTGCCTTTACATTCTACCTAAACGGTGCTGATAAAAACTAACCATTTCACCTGAAACATTTAACTGCCTGCCAAGTTCACGACAAATTTGACTCTGTCCTCCTTAATGGCCACCTGCAGGGCTTTGTCATCCAAGGCTTGTGGCCGTCCATTGTGAGTTTCATCACAGAATGACAAATCCCCTGACCTGAATTTGTGAAATCAATGCCTGGCCGTACGTTCATTCACAGTATTATCCCTAAACACTTGACATATTTGACGACTTGATGCAGCAGCTGATAAGCCCTCTCTGAAGTTGTGAAAAAACAACACAGAATGAGTTCCTAAAACACATCCATTTCTCATCATGAATGTATGAGTTACAATTGATAAGAGTACATTGGAACGCTTTTATAACTGATATTCCTACTCTCAACTATCCAGTGTTTCAACCATGTCATACAGTAATTTCCATACTTATTTTTACTTCATTAAGTGGCAATGTGAAAAATAGCAAGAACTTTCTTGTTTATTTTGTATAATCAAATTATATCATAGTACCACAATTAGGGCAATCTTGATTAGTTTTTTATATCAAACATAAATAATAAAAATCATTTCAACATTTCTTTGATAAAAATTTAATTTAATATGAATTTTAATACCAAAATAGGAGTAAATAGTAAAAATTTGCAATAGTAAAAATGAGTAAATAGTAAAAATATAGGTTTTAAATTAATTTAACAATCAAAACCTTACCAACATTACTCTACAAGATTAATTTTGGATTTTAAAAATGCAATCATTTATTTTTTACAAATAAAAATCATAGGTTATATTATGTGTATTCCTTTCACATTCTGAAAAATTATAAACATTTATAAATGTGAGGTATTCTTGGTAATGGAAATGAATATTGTACATATAATAACACACATTCACTTTATTTCCCACTTATTAATTTATAATTTAAAAATTATCAAATAGCCAAGTAATTTGTGTAACACAATTTATTTTAAACATTCTGATTAATTAAATCATGAAATAATTCTATAAATTTAAAAAAGAAATAAGAATTTCCGTTTTAATTAATTAAAAAGAAATTGTATAAAATTGTATACATTACCATAAAAACAAAATATTCTGAAGAAGGATTATTTTATGCATAACTAAATAAATTAAATTTCAATTAAAAAATCAATAATCATACACTAATATAAAACACTGTGAAAAAATGTATGTTTTTAAGTTACTGATAATTTTCCTTATCTTGATTTTAAAAAAATAAAGGTATTTTAAGTGATTCTGAAACATGTATAATTGATGCAATTTTGGGAAAAACATTAACATTTGCTTCTAAAAATTTATCATTAGTAACTTTAATTATCTTTTATTTTTTTCTGGTAACTCACTATGAGCACAAAATTGGAAAAAATAATTCATGTGATATATGTAATTAATGTGATACTTTTTGTAATATATTACTTTATACATCTACTGTCTAATTTTATCAAATAAACAAAATTTCTAAAATCCTGATCACAGAAGTTTCTGTTTCTTTGAAAATTCCTCCTAATTAAAATTACTGTTAATGGATTAAAATTTAACATATAATTTTAAAATTAAACTTGTTGAATAAGTTTTGAAGTAGTGTAAAGAAGTCCTAATTTTTTATACCTCTTCAGTGTGACAATACAATTATCTTGATTTCACAACATAGTTCTCTTTCAAAGAGTTTGAAATATGTACTTCAAAACACTTACTACCAGATTATTTTAATCTATCAATAAATTACATACAATATTAAACTTTAGAAACATTGATGACTGTAAATTACTTTGAATGAGGAATAACAAAAATATTTGGCAATTTTCCCCCAGAGAAAAATAAAATTTTTCTTTGTGATTTACATAATTAATTCTTCTATAAGCTTCTCCTTTTAAAAGAATTGGACACAAAATTTAGAAAATCAAACAGTTTTATCTATACTGAAAAATGTCATTTTCACCATGATTCTTTATTAGTTTTCTTTTTTTTTACAATCATTTTTGATTTTCCCCATGATTTTTCATCATTTTCTTTTTTATCCATCATTTTTCTTCAAAGAAATTTGCTACACATAGATACACTGATAAAATCAGGATTAATTTTTAAATCTATTTTCATGTCAACTTTAAAGTCAGCTAACAAGTTATTTAAATGATTCTCTTCAACAGAACTTTATTAAAAATACTATTTTTCAAATAACTTTCTTAAGTCTTTTTCCATAGAAGTGAAAACTTTTCAACCCTAATTTACAATCTTTTAAGCCAAATATTTTAAGTGCAATTTTTGTTTTTCAAGTACAGTGGCACAGAATACTTTTTCAGTGATTTCACCAAAAAATATGATACTTTTTATCTGTGAATTCTAAAATTTTACTTTTGTAATGATAGGTAATCAACATTTTCATAGATAATATACGTTTTGAAATTAAGAGTAGTGCTTAATACATGTGAAAATATGAAAAGTCAATAAAGTAAAAAGTTGAAGAATGAAAACATTGGCTATCAAATGCAAAAACTTTTTATTTGTATTTGAGGGTGAGTACCCATGTTCTTCAACTTTTTTTTTTCATATGAAGAACATATGTCTTAAGTTAGTCCAATTATATCTTTATTTATAAAAAAGATTTATTTGGACTGACTTATGACATGTTTTTCATATGAAATGAATTTTACTTTTTCTTAAGTGTCCATATTTAAATCAAGGTCAATATTTTTTTCTGTTTTGTCTGATAAATCATATATACTTCATTTTAAATAAAACTCAGATTGTAAGAAAGGTTGCTCTTGTTTAAATTTGCAATCATTATACCTAGATGAGAAATGACATTAGATATTAGTGAAGTCAATTTGAACTTTTCCAAAGGTCATTATTTCAAATTTATTCACTAATGAAAGTCAAATAAAAAATATTTTTAGGACATTCTAGGGTGTTTCAATAGATTACAAAAGGCATTCACAGGTCATGAGGAAATAACCTGGAAAACTTTTCAGCAAACATTTTCAAATGTATCTGAACATAAAACAGAAAAGTAATACACACTTTGACTATTCATTGTGGCAAGACACAATATGTAACATTTCATATTGAAAAATAATCTAAACCATTTTGTCACAGGAGTTACATACTATTTTTTATGAACAAATTTTTCAATGAAGTCTGAAGAATTCAAGTTCATTACCACATTCTAATTAAATTATAACAGAAAACAAACTAATCTTAAAAACAATTTAACTTACAAAACTAACTTAAAAATAAATATATGAATTTACACATTATATTGTAGGTATTACAATAAAATATACAAATCAATTACATGTAAATTAAAACTAGTAATTCTCGATCACTTCTAGTACTATAATTTAACTTTTAAGATTAAAAAAACATAGTTAAGTTTTATCAAATGAAGAAGATAATTTTATATGGAAATATTTGAACACATATTTAATAATATCAACTTACCATCGGGATTTGAGGTTTTCATCTTGTAAAAATGGTGCAATTACAGACCATGACCATAAATCTTTAAAGTAAGACCGATCAAAAAGAAGAAAAATATAAGCAGCTTGAAGCAGCTTATACGGATGAGGAAATTCAACCTGAAATTATTATAATAATAGTTTAAAAATAAACAAAGTTCAAAATGTAGTTCCAAAAAAATTTTTAAATAAAAATAGTTAGATAAAATTATTTTACTAACTTTGAGCTTTTTTTCTGGGGGTTCAAATTCATCCTCTTCATAACGCCAGAATAAATTACGAGATTTCTCAAAATAAATCTTTGCAAATCTAAATTATAAATCATAAATTTTTAATAACTTTAAAAAATTTTCTAATAAGAAAATATAAATCATAAAAGAAATGAAATTTAAAAAAATATAAATAAATAAACTTTATTCTGTTTGCACATTGAATTTTTATCCGCAGTTGAACTAAGAATGGCTGCATAGAGTGAAATGCAACTTATATTAGGATGTTGCAATCTAGCACAGGCTGTATGATTTAGATATTTTGATTATAGTGTTTGTAACCAATTTAAATCATAATTAATGGATTTAAACTCCATGTAAAGTAGCTCATACTTTGAGATATTTAATTTAAGCAATATAATGCTGTTATTGAGGGGATTTTCTTGTCTGCTTTGTTATCTAGTAATTGGAGAAATGAAAACATCCAAGATAATGAATGAAATGGAAGGTAACCTTTATAGAATAAACAGTTAAATTTTTGGAACCTTTGTATTCAGATGTAAATAACATTGCACTCCAAGCATTAATAGTCACACCTTCAAGAAAGTTAATGAATTTAAATACCACAACACATTAATCAATGAGGTCAAGTTTAAAGCTAAAGTTAATAGAATAAATATAGTTAAATGTTTTTTTAAACAGACAAAGCAGACTAAATCAAGAATTTATAAGACTTTTATTTTGGTTGTGCTATGCTATGCAAGCAAAAATTGGACTCTCAACATACTTTGAATATGTTTAAAAGAAAATTTCTTAGAACTATCTTTGGATCAGTACAAAAGAAAAGATGTTGGCAAATTAGATATAACTTTGAGTTAATTATACATATCTTTGGGCAGTCACAAAAACACAGGTCATCCAGAGTAATAGGTTAAAATGGCTGGACTATGAATAGAGAAATTCGAGAAACAATAAGTTAAAATTGACACTTTTAAGAATTCTATGAGATCTTAACTCAGATTTCCAACCAGATGGTTGGAAGACACTGAAGACTTAAGTGTTCACAAAGATAAGAAGTGTTGTGAAATAAATAGAAAATGCTAGATAATATGTGTAGTTGAAACAATCAAGGCCTATAAATGAAATCAAGGTTCAAATTTCAATGTGTAAATAAGAACAATACAAAATGTAGTCATTGCTAATTTATTTATATTACAACATCAGAAAATTATTCACACACATATACTTAAAAATATAAATTGTTGAAATTTTTTTCAACAAAAAAACATCTTTAGATAATTTATTAATCTTAAACTAACAGCTTTACTTTAATTACTCATTTAATCCAGGGGTGGGTAAATTTTTCTGTGTCACAAGTTTTGTGTTGTTTTTTATTTGTCTTTCTTTCACTTTAAATGATAATTAGAAGTTAAACAAGTATGTTTTTAGATTTGAGGATCATAATGGCGATCATTCTGAAATGTCTTGGTGATCTACCAGTCACAGTCCTCTTAATAGTCACCTGATTTCAACAAATCCGATAAAAAAACAATCATAGTATATATCACTTACATGTAAGAGAATTTCTTATTAGTATTGATTAAGAAAATAATTAATCATGGTATAAATCTTTAATGTACTTCTATATAAGAAAATTTATTGTTGGTTTATTTTATCACAAATGAAAAATAATTTGTTCAAATAAGCAAAACTAATATCAAATACATCTATCAATAAATATGACCATAACTAAGAATTAAACTCAAATAAATTGTAACATTGTGTTGTTGTTGTTGTATCTCCATGTCTGGGAGTATATTACACAAGGTCCACCAGTCCACTCACTTTCAGAAAATCAAAAACAAGCATAGGAGTCTATATTAATTTCAAGAAACAACCCCAGGACTCAAAAATATGTGCTTGTGTTGTCAGTTCATTTTGGTATTTAGAACAAATTAGACATATTTTGTGACCTTAAAAGAAAGTAAGTCCCTTCAGGTGAGCATTGAAGAAATGGGAAAGTGTAGTCTGAACATGTCGATTGCAACCAATAGCAAGAGATCTTCCAAGACAGTCAGCTTAATACCAGGGATGACAAAAGGGAATGAACAAAATTTGCCTGTCAGCATATCTTTTAATAGAATACAATTCAAGATATGTCAGTGAATCAGTAACTGGTAAAGGTTCTTCAGAACCTTCCTTCGCCAGAATGAATGCCATTTCGTTCCTTCACATGTCCACAAGTGACGAAATCTATTTGAAGTGCACTTCACAAAGTGACAAGACCTGCTTTAGTTTGGTAAGAATTGCGATTCTGGCCCTATCACCAACTCTTAGCAAATAAGAAAAAAATATTTATATATATTTTTTTTTTAATCTTACGCCCGACCTTGGTTTTTCAACCATCAGTCTCTGTCAAGCAGCCCAATACAATCTTGAGGTGAATGAAAAGTCATCTTCCGCAGAATTTCTAACTGCGACGTCCGAAATTCCAGGACAAATGTAAAGGTGGTCACCAGTCATGTCCTCTAGTCCACAAAAAGGGCAGATTGGAGAGTCCCTCAAACCTAAATGGTGAAGGTGTTTTTGCAGATAATCATGCCCAGTTTTAAGGCGAAAATTAGCCACTCCTACAGCTCTGTGGAGGCTGTACGGAATAGGCTTTGTTAGTAAGAAAGCCCATGCTTTCCCTTTTATGCACATCTTGTAAACATTTCTATGATAGGAGGCTATATTTGACTTAATAAGCCTTTTAACAGTATGGTACTCCAAAGCTGGAGAAAACTGTTGTAGATCTGAGCCAGCCTTTGCCAATTTGTCAGCTACGTCATTTCCCGGGATACCACAGTGGCTGGGTATCCATTGCAGCATAATTTGACGTCCCTCTTCTAGTAGAGAACTAATTGCCATCTGAACAGATAAACAGAGCCAATACTGCTAGGAGCAATTGAAGAGAAAGACCTGATGGTGGCCTGAGAGTCTATAAAAAATACTATGTTATTCTCATTACCCTTTCTGATTTCTTCAAGTGCTAATTGCACAGCAGCCATTTCACCATTGTAGCTGTTATAGTATTTCCCAACAGCCTGACAAAGCCTAAAACTCTTAGAGTATACTCCTGCACCAGCATTTCTAATGGCATCCACAGCTGAACCATCTGTATATACATGGAACCAAACACATGATGGATAATGCTCATCGATAGTAGCTAGGGTAGCAATTCTTAGCTCAGAATCAGTGGAGACCTTCTTACTAACAGGTAGTATCAAGTCTAGATGGCAATCAGCTCTATAAATATGGTTTTGAAAGATAGGGGTCTAAACAAAGGCACTCTATCTGCATCCGGGATCTTATACTTATCTGACAATTCCCTGGTCAAAATCAAAAAGGTTCTCTGTGTTTTCAATCTTGGGAAAACATGAATATAATTTTTCCAGAAACCATCATCCCTTAGAAGCCTTTCAAAGAGGTTCAAAACAGTGCTTTGTCTTCGATCTGCCAAAGGCTCCAACCCAGCCTGAATTTGCATTGCCTCAATAGGTGTAGATAAAGCCCCACCGGAGATAAGTCTAAGAACATTATTCTGAACAGTCTCCAATTTTTTCTAGATAGTATCCAATGCAGTAATCAGGAGCTCAGCTCCATATTCAATTGCAGGTCTGATGTAGGACTTATATGTGGTGCAGAGTAAGTCTTGTGAAGCTCCCCATTTCGCTCCTGCAATTCTTTTTAAAAGTTTACTTCTGGATTCTCTAATGTCTATAACTTCAACAGCTTGGCTATTCCAACTTAACCTTGTATCCAAAGTGATGCCCAGATATTTGCCTTTAGCTGTTTTACACAGATGATAGGGACCATAATATTAACTAATATCATAGGGTTTTGTACTTAAAGTAAACAGCAGGTAAAAGATTTTATCAATGTAAGGGATTCTCATTAGACCAATGAAAAAGATCTCTTAAAGCCCCATTAAGGGAAAGCTGGATGTGCTGCAATCTCTGCTGCGGTTTTGAAGTCTATAAAGACTGCCACGGAACTGTGTTTCTGATAAAAACCATCCTTAATCAGCTGTGGAAGTCTAGCCACCTGTTCAACAGTATTTCTGTTTTTACAAAAGCCTGCTTGTCTATATAATAGGCAAGAATAATTTTTCAAGTAGAATTTCAGCCTTATTGAAATCAAGCTTTCTGTCAATTTACAGGTAGCGCTTGTGAGAGAGATAGGTCGATAACTAGAGATATCCCCAGGGTCTTTACCACTCTTCAGGACCGGAATAACTTCAGCCTTACGCCACTGACTTGGAAGGCCCCTAGTCCAAGACATATTAATTATGTTAAGCAGTCCATCCAAAGTTGTCACTGTCATTGTATTGTCAACTTCCTGTTAGTGTTTTATATGCTCGTATTTCTATTAATTACAATTTTGGGTTTGGCAACTTCTTAATTCTATTTACTATATCAGTTTTAGTTATGGATTTAAAAAATATGTTACGTTTTTCTGGCTATATCTGCAGTTTTAAATATTTCTTGTAAATAGTTATTTGTGCTTGTGCAGTGAAATACAATGTTGTGCTTCAAATAAAGGATTAAAACTTTAAAAAGTATTATGATTTGTGACAAGCCCTCTCCCAGGTTCACCAGGAAGTCTGATACAATATTATTCGGTCCGGGACTCTTACCCCAGGTCATAGCCTTTAACCCACACTTGAGTTCAAATAAGGTGAAAGAAGAATTGAACTATTCATCTCTGGTGTTAAGCATGTCTGTGGGCAAACCAATTCATTATCATATATCCTATCCGAGGGATAATATTTGCATAGTGTTTATTAAAAGCCCTGGCAATTTCTCTGTCTGAAGTGAGTAATTTATTATTTAATTGGGTCTTTCTTAATATCTTTCTGATCATTGATTTTAGAAAGGAAACGGTGGGCTTTTAAGGCATCTATTCTGTAATCTAAGCCCACTAATAAATTATGAAAAGTGAGTCGTTTTGCTTTTTTAATAGCTCGTTTAATTAAAGAAGCAAAACGACTCACTTTTCAATTAGAAAAATATTGAAAAGCATTATGACTGTCAGACAAAAACCATACTGCCTTAATGTAACACTGTAAAATACCATAATATATTTTTTAAATGTTACAAAATAAAGGTGTTATTATTGCCAAATGTATTGTTCAATGTATCAAATATTTGTGACTGGCTGCTCAAAACTAGAATATTCCTTAATCCTCTCATATGTTATCAAAATAAGAACTGCATCATTTATATTTCTTTCCAGTTTCTAAAGAGGATAATCAGAAGATGTATAACAAACTTAATGAAAGAATTTAAGCTTTAAACATTACTTTTTTAATAATTGATATTAATTTTATATAGATGGAAATATCTTCAAATCTATTTCAAAACAGGTGCTAAATTATCTTTTTTGTGTGAATTAAGTACATTTTGTTTAATATTAATATTAATGAAATTTAAAATTAAGTATATTACTAGTTATTCTCTTTGATAATGATAAAAAAAAGTTTTTAATTTGATTTGGTAAGTCTCATACTGATTTTGATTACATCCTTTTTATTACACAACTAAGTGTTAATCTACATTCTTTTGTCCTGAAGCTTCTGTAACAAAAATAATTTGAAAAATGTTCCAAACTGAAAAAAATTTGCTAGTACCTTGTACAGAAAAACAAGGGACATTTTTTCTTATATACTATTACATTTATTAATTTTCCACAATGTAGACAATCTGAAATGAGTGTAAGTTATTGTGATAAACAATTGATTTGAATTTATTTGAAACATCAATATTTTCATTTCTATCGAATTTCAACTACTTCAACATTTATGAGTCCAGACAATATTTGATCTTAATACTTATGTATAACAAAAATATAGAAAAAACATGTTATTCCTCATAAGAATTTTTAATAACAAAAAAAAACTATCTTTTTCACAA
This sequence comes from Latrodectus hesperus, assembly GCA_037975125.1. Lineage (NCBI taxonomy): Eukaryota > Metazoa > Arthropoda > Arachnida > Araneae > Theridiidae > Latrodectus > Latrodectus hesperus. The sequence goes on from CM075855.1 coordinate 37,159,212, forward strand.
GTTTACTATTGAGAGATTTAACATACATATCGTATATATATAAATATGATAATTTACCTTAGCAGAGTATTACCATATTTAAACTATGAATATGATAAAGTTTAATCTTTGAGATTAAACATTTACTAGTTTAGCAATTTATTTATGTAAAAAATATTTTTTTAAAAAAAAACATAAATTTATAAACAAACAGTTTATCAAATTAAAATATATTTCAGTGCTAATAAATAAACTCATAATAATAACCACAATGAATCATTCTGATAATATCTCTTTTTTCTACTCCTTATTCTTCATTTCAGGAGTATAATTAAGATAAGTCTTTAAAGATAAATTTTGCTATTGTAATAACTAATTTAAACTCTGTGGCACGACAGCCCAAGTGGGCCAAGACCTACAGTGCCCAAATCTGTTTTCCTGATAGAAGGGCCCCGAGGTGCAAAGCATATGTCCTGATTAGGTGGTCAGCCTAATGCGAAACACCTGGTGTTTAGTTCCTAAGCATGCTTGCTACTCAGTTTATCGACCCATTAAAGAGATGAAAAGCTGAATTTTGCTATTACATTATGACTTAAAAATTGCCAAATTTTGTCTTCCATACTCAATAGCATATTGAATAAATAGGTTTTGCGTAGAGAAGTATAGGAAATATTTATAAACAACTGTTTAATGTTTATTTGCATCTTCTTTCAATTTCAATGAAGTGAAAAAAATACATTTAGTTTGAGAAAACTGTATATTAGTATTATGATAAGACAGCAGGAATCAAATGTACAAGGAAAATATATGAAAATGAAAATACCTCTTACAGAATTTAATATTTCAAAGGACAAATAAACTTACTAGTAATTCAAATAAAAAGTTTTTTTTTTAACTTCAATAAAAATTTTGTTTTAAAATTTAGATATTCTTAGCTTCATTTAAATCAAAGCTTACATATTCAGCTTAATAAGACTATCATATATTAGGTGTTAATTGAAATCTTTTTTTGTTTTATCTCCATAAAGAAAATAGAAAAATTGTACAACTTGCATACCTACAAATGAAAATGAAATTCCATTGAGACATTAGCTGATGATGTAGAAAAGTTTGATATTTTAATATAATTTAACAATGGTAACAATGCATGTCATAAAATATCTGTTAGAATGGTTAAAGTAAATAAGAAAACAATAATAGTATTTTATCAAATATTGAAGTGCTTCAAATGGCCAAATATATTGTTTTGTAAATATATAATAACTACACCACGAACTACTAAAATAGATAATTATTCCTGAGAAAATGAGTTATTCAAAATTTGTTAAACACAAAATAGATTTCCAAATTCAATCTTAACCACTGTTGAATAATGACATAGGTATTGGACTAATTTCTGTATATATGTCTGCCGAACTGAGAGTTTGAGACTCTTCCAGGTTTTCTCCCGTGCAATATGTGAATATGACTCACTATCTATGAAGATTCCCTGAGAGTCAAAAACATGGTAGATCTTTAATTGCCTAACAACAGATTTAGGATACTGAACTGTCAGTCATGAGATGCAAACAGAATTTAAAACATCACCAAAAATCATGTTTGTCAAAAATCGAAGTTTTCATTCAAGTAGTAGAAAGTGAATAATCAAAAATATGCAATAATAAAAATATTTACTGGGTAATGTCCTAATAAAAAAATATTTATTTTAAATTATTCTTTTAAATGTTTAGCTTCAATATATTTTTAACTTCTTGATAAGCTTGCTTTTTAACATGGACTTTTGATATGAGACACATCTCATTAAAACATAATAGTGTTTAAATTTTCATGCTAAGAGAAGTTAAATAATTTTTAAACATAAAATTTGAATACAATAGTTTTTTAAACATAAAATTATTGGAAGGTTGAAATTAATAAGCAATGTACCTGCCAGCTTCAGGAAATTTCCAAAGAAGCTTAGATAACGCAATACAAAACCATTCATGCTGAGCACAACTATTTAATGAATCATCATCAGGAGTAGCACCAGAGCGAGTCAGAATTTCTAAAAGAAGAGGGCTGAATAATTGAGCTACCCTGATGGTATGAAGTTCTTGCCTGAAAATTCTTGACAGTTTATTAATGATATCTTGGATAACTTCATCTGTCCATGACTAAAAATCAAAATAACAGAAACGTGAATCAGAAAAAAATAAATTCATAGCTAAATAAATTTTAAGCAAAAGAAAATAAAAGCATTTGAATATAGCCAAGAAAGCAGTTATGCAATAATATAATTTACTGCATAACTATTTTCTTGCTGCAACTTCATAAGAACTAATCAATATGTAAGTTTAAATAGATGTATAATATAATTTAAAGATTTCACTTGAATAATGCTATAAAAATAGTACATTCTTTAAATAAAAAATTCAAATTAATGATTTTTGAAAAATTAATTTGTCTTAAGAAAAATAGGCTGAAGTTTCATAAAACTTAAGATGTTTAATATTTGTTAAAAAAATTAAAATTATTTTAGTTCAAATAAAATTTTAATCTAAAAGAAAATAATAATTGAATAGATAACTATTAATAACTGGCTTTAATCTTAACACAGCACCAAATGTCTTTATACTAAGAGTAAAACATTTTAATTTCAAAATAGTTACCGAAATAAATCAGTATATCAATTTAAAATTAACAAGTAACTTATTTTCATTAAATATTTGGATCAATCCCATTGAAAGGTGCAAAATTTAGTTATAAGAAAACAGGCTATAATGCAAAAATGGATTCTTTTTTATGACAAACTTCTAACAGCACGTTAATAGATTGTAATTCCATGACAACCTCTGATATGCTTGGAAATTGATTGAAACTTTGAAAACCCTTTTGTCTTACAGGTTCAATAATATTAATGTTAAATTTCTTAATTTTCTTATGAGACATTTAATTACTTTTTGAAAGTTAAAATTGCAATTTGTTTAAAATTGTAAGCTTGAAAGTTCTTATATTATTAATTTAAAATTGGAGCTATTTAAGATCAGCACTTATTTGGGATTTCAAGTTACTAATTTTAAATTTGAAATTACAGTTGGAGAATGCACATTTCCTTGTCTGAATTTAAATTTTTTAAACTTGGAGAAAATGTTATGTAAATTAGATGAATTTGTTAACTTTTTAAATATGAGCTAGTTGAAATGCATTATAAATATTTCATGTATTAAATATTTTATTAATTAAAATTAAGCATGGTGTAGAAATTTTGAAGCATGTGTTTTGTCCTGAATAATTACATACAAATTAGTATGAAAAATAGGTTTAACTTCTTTACTGTTCAATTATTGATCCCTGCCTAGAAGCCATACATATGATATTTAAAAATATGACATTGGTCAATTAATTAAAAAACAAATATTGTAAAAACCTATGTTATTCATATTATTGTTTAAGCTTTATTTTCTGATAGGATGCTTTTTTACATATGAGCTGATGCTGGATTAAATAAAAAAAATGATATTTAACAAAAAGCCATTGCATATATTAGTTACCATGAAAGACCGAAATTGGAGAATGTTGACTTTCACCAGAGAATTTCAACATATACCAAATACATTGGTAAAGGATTGAATATTTTATTACATTCTTGTACATTCAGACCCTCACTGGTGTATGTTGATAGTCACAAATCTGCTCTGGTAGAAGTCAAAACCAACAGAGTCAACAGAGAGGTGACGGACTGTCTCCCGCCAAATCATTTGTTCTGCTGGTAGTTAGTCACCTTTATCAATCTTATGCAATGTTGATAGTGCAAGTGAAGTTTACTACTTTTTTTATAATACCCTAATTTATACTGAATGAAAACTGCAATGAATCATGATCTTTTTCTTGAAAGTTAAATGCATTGATTGCAGGTAAATGAGAAGACAATTCTTTTTATTTTTTGGAAGAAAAGTAGTCATAAATACCTTCTGCGGTGGTTTCCTCTAAAACTAAGGGCAGCATACCTTTGGATTACAGGCAATTAAAACCTTTTGATATTTTAAAAATCAATGATGAAGAAGAGAGGATTTGTTTCTCCTGGTTTTAATTGTATCATTAAAACCAGGAAAAACAAATATACAGTATTATATTACTCATGAGGAATTGCTTAGTATACTATATGAAACTCACACCAGAATAGGCCAGGGGAGAACACATAAGCTTAAAGAGCAGTGTTTAGTCCCTAAGTATGCTTGGTACTCAGTTTATCAACCCACTCAAGAGAGGAAAGGCTGAGTTGGCTTTGCCCAGCCCGAGGATTAAATAAAATTTGGTGTACCTAAAAAAGTTATTGATGTGAAACTAATGTTCAGTTTTCATTTAACCTCAATATGTCAAGTTGATCTGATAGATCTGCTGTCAAACAGTGATGGCAAATATAACTTCATAATGGTATAGTAAGATCATTTTGCCAAGTTTTCCAAACTATGATCTTTAAAAGTTAAGAGAGTTGAAGTTGTTTAACACATTCTTCCAATATTTTTAACATTTGCTGCTCCAGCAATATTTCAATCAGATAATGGTAGAGAATTCAATAATCAAGTCATATCTGAAATTCGTGCTATGTGGAAAGATGTTACAACAGTTCATGGAAAGCCTCGTCACAATCAAACACAAAGCTCAGTTGAAAAGACCAATTATGATATACAGAATATGCTAGCTGCATGGATAAATGATATACAAATAAATGGTTAGATAGATTACCTTGTGTTCCATATGCCAAGAACACTACAAATCACAAACGAATACACCAAAGTATTTATGAAGCCATGTTTGACTTTAAAACAAAAAAAGTCATAGCATCATCTTTTTGGCTCAACGAATAAGTCACAAAACCAAAGAACAGCTTAAGAAACTGTTAACACTTTTGAAAAATATTTGAACAGTAGTCATACTAAACTCGTTATCACAATAATTAAATAGTACAGACGCTGATTCAATTTGACAGAATTTTTTGTGTACATCACAATTTTTTATAAAATTACCTTTCATTGCACCTATAAAAGGTAATTTTTTTCATTTAACTTCTATTTCTACCCATTAGTTTTAGTTCATGAGTTTGTCTTGTGTCACTATGAGTAAGTTATCATGACTTCAGGCACATAGACTAATAAATATTGAAATGTTTTGGTCACAGTTGGTGCAGACATCAGGCCTCAACGATATACACTTTTTGGAAATCAACAAGATTTGACAATTGCGCTTTGGATACAAAAACTCAACACATCACTAAATTTGCCTCATACTATCATTATATATATTATTAAAAAAGCATCTTGTATGTAGAATTACATTTTAATGCTCAAGAAGCACATACTTTGGTAACTTTTATTCACGGGTGTTTTTTTTCTGATAAACAAAATTGTATATTAAAATAGCACTTCTTACCTGTTTCTTGAAATTGAAAATTGATATGTATGAATGAAGATATAAAAGTCAATTTTTTATTTTAACTCTATTATTTTGGTTTCTGATATAATTTGTTTAAATTTTGGGATTTCTTTACTGATTTAATGTGGAGTACAACTCATTCATTTCGACTAGCTATTTTTTAAATTCGATATTCATTTCGTTTTGTTAAATCTGATACTTTTGATTATGTAATTATTAAAAATTCTATAATTACAAAAATTTTACAAAGCAAAAATTTTTTAGGGAATTTCAAAATAAAAATATCCATTTAAAAGGCACCATTGAGTAGTAATTTCGTAGTAACATCAAATGAATGACAGCAAACGCTTCATTTCATTTTGGCGACAGTCGAAAATTTCGTAGCGCACATAGATGATTACATAATAGTATGTAAAATATACATTTAATATCGTATTCTACAAAAGTATCCTCTTTTTTTACCTGGAGAACTAATTAACTTAAAACTAACAATTTTTTTTCCATAATTACCAGCGTGATACCTGGAAAAACTGAAAATAATCTATAAAATACAAGTCAAATAAAAAAACACAAATATACAAATCAAACAATATGTACATATATATTGAAATTACGTTCATCTATTCACAACACATTTATATTTTTTTAATTCAAGATCTTTGAATTTACCTGTTGTGACAAATGTTCACGAAATATAGGATAATGTTCCTTACTTTGTGCAACAAGATAATTTAAAGAATCATAAATACTCCTCTCATCCATATTAAATATTTTTGATGATCGGATTTAATACAGATTGACACTTTTTGCACACACGTGTATACCCAACATCGGATATTTTGATATTACGCGAAGCGGCTTCGGTGAACCGCTACCATGTTAAACAACAATTGACACGATGCCATTTATAAAAAAAATTTTATGTAAACACAACAAAAAGTGTTCATTCAAAGTAAAGTCCCAAATATTTCTTTATGAAAAATGTAACAAGCTTTATTTATCGTCCATTTTTTTCAAAAAGTTGCTTAATCGTCTAAATCATAAGCTGGAAATCAAATTGTATGAATCACTTTTGCTGTCGATTAATTTATACCTTCTCATAAAGAAAACTTATTAGACTGGAATTGAGAAAGAGTTGGGATTTTCATTCATTTTTTATCTGACATAATTCTAACATAAACTAGAAATTAAGTGCCAAAGACTGAATAAATTATTGAATAATAAATTTAAAAGAATTAGAAATAATGTTTCTACATAAATTATCAAATAGCGTTCATCAGATTCCAACAAGATGCCTTTTGTAAAACATTTAAATATCTACTACAACCGTTATCTTATGGTAGAATTTCCACAAATTGTGGCACATAAAAACCAAAGCTCGAAAATTTCTAAACTCTAATATTAACAAATATTATTGCAGGAAGAATGAAAGCAACGTCTCAGTGGCGTGCGATAGGTTTTCATGCAAGGTGTCCAGAGAAAAACAACAATAATAATAAAACCATAAAAATGTACATTAAACACTTCTTTAAATTTTTATTATTCATTTGTACACAAAATCCATACGTCTATCCATGTTACAAACAAAATCATCAATAACATGATTAAAAAAAACACTCTGGTTTTGACTGTAATAAGTGTAACTTTTCTTTTTCTATTGTTATTAGAGATAAATTGCTAAATTTCTCCTGGCTCATTGTATTGCATGCATAATTTTTTACTCTTTTTAATGTTGAAAATGATCTCTCCGAAACAATTGAAAATTGAATTGTACAAATTAAATGTGCCAATTTATTTACTTCGATTAAGGCACCTCTGTCAAATCCTTATTCTACAAATAATTATTTGCAGAATAAGTTTCGATAAATACATTTCGTGGTATGTCTCACTACCACAAAGAACGCATAATTCATGGCTAGTTTTACAAAATAGAAATGTTTTGCATAAGCGTTCTTTAATGAATTAAGGCATTCATCCAGAAATTTAATTGATATTTTTTTTAAAAAAAACTGAAATTCAATAGTTCAAAAACTTTGAGCGAATTAAATTTTTTAAAACGGGCAATCTAACTGACAATAAATAGTGTCCATTATTTCATAATATAAATTTTTAAAATGTTGGTCTACACTAGAGTTTTGTAAATTTGCACTACATTTTTTTAATTTGGGGAACTCACTACAGAAATAGTCTCTTCATAAACTTCATCAAAAGCAACAGAGGTTCACATATTTTGAATTGCAAATTTTACTTCCTCTACTTTTTGACTAGAATATGCTATATCTAAGTCAGTTTTTTGTAAAATATCAAATAGAACAACAGTATAACTAAACACTTAAGCAAAAATATTTAGGAGAAAATCACCATTAAATTCTTCAAAAAACATGTGATAACTCTGCAATATTAATTGTATCGTTATCCCAGCTTTCTGAATTCTCATTAGTATTTACCAAACGAGTTTAATAATTCCAACGTGTTGTAGCTAATTTTGGAAATTTTCTTTTAATAATTTCATTTAAAACAGGATTTATTTTTGTAAACACCGAAAAAAATGAGGCTATTCCAGAAAATGCTACAAAAAATAATTTACAATCTTTTATAAAATATATAAATTGCGACAGAACTAAATTAATTATATGTGCGCAACAATGCAGAAATATATATATTCCAAGAAGCTATAGCTTCTTGGAAAATGTCTTTTACTTTTTTCTGCGTCTCATTCAACGCTCCTGCCATGACTGCCGCATCAACATACGTCTGAGCAAAAGCAACAGTTTATCCTCACTCCCTCAACACAAAACAGTTTCTTGCACAACATTACACAAAGCTTCCGCTGAACGATCACGATTACCATCTTTTAAAAACCATAATCTTTCCGCTGCATGGTGCACTACAATTATTAACATATAGTAGAACAACCGATAATTGCGATTTGTGAGATATATCAGATGTTTCAGCCAGCATAATAGAAACGAGTTTCTTTTACCTCATTTCTAATTTCTAAAATTACAATATTTTTTATCGATGCAACAATATCTTTTTCTTTTCTATCAAAGGTTCCAGAAAGTACAGTTGCATTTCTTAGATGGGTTGCTAAAGATTCATCATATTTATTAATTAAAGTTATTAATTCTATATACACTCATATCCATAAATTAAGGATAATTCATAATAACACAGAAATTGAACTCTAAAATAAAAATTTCACATGTAGAATTATTTCACACATCTTGAAGAATAATGTGAAAATTACAAGAAACCACCAGATGGCGTCGATAGAACTTCACAATGACGAAGGTGTATATAAGAAATGGTTACAAACAAGTAAAATTGTTCACAAGCGCTTTAAACGCTTTTCAGTGTAATAACCGCATAGTTCTAGTACAAAGGAAGCATTTGGATGATGTTTTACGTAGTAGAATTATCGGACGTCTCGATGTGAATGTACCCAGCTGGAAGTATTTGAGGAACTTGGAATCACCCGAAGTGTCATCTCCAGGCTTTGATAACGGTTCCAAGATAATATTAATGTGAGTAGACGTTACAGCACAGGTCGTACCCGAGTTACAACGCTAAATGAGGACTTGTATTTGACTGTTACTGACAAAAGAAACAGACAGAGCACAGCATCAGACCTGTGTCGTCAGCTCTCTTCAGCTACCGGTACGACAGTTTCCATGCAAACCGTGTGCAGACGCTTAGGGCACATTGATCTATATGCTAGTAGGCCTGTCAGATGAGTTCTACTTACCTCAACTTACTTTCACATGCGTTTAACCTGGAGTAGAGAGCATACATTATGGACACCGTAACAGTGGTCTTGTGTGATGTTTTACGATGAGTACAGTTTTAGTTTTCAATCTGAATTTCACCGGAGTTTCATATGGAGAGGGGCAGGTACCCGTTACCACCAAGAGAACACTAATGAACGACATCGTTACGGTGGTGATGGATTGCTCGTTTGGAAAGGAATTATTCTTGGTTGCAGCACTAATATGCATGTACAGAATGTATCCATAACAAGCCACATCTATCGGGATGTCTATAACAACATGTATTTTTGCTTCAGGGCGCCATGAGTGCAGAATTTCTGCTTATGAATGACAACACCCGTTCTCACCGTGGAAACATTGTAGACGAATGCCTTCAATCGGAATATATCACCCATATGGACTGGCCAGCATACTGACCGGACTTGAATCCAATAGAGCATGTGTGGAACATGCTTGGCCGATGAATTGCAACCCCTCAACCTCCTCCAACATTTCTAGCGGAACTTCGGAGAGCATTGCTTGATGAGTGCTATAATATTTCTCAAGATCAGATCAATAATTTGATGCTCAGCACGCCTAGGCGTTGTACCTGGAGTATTGCATCGTCTGGGGGACATACTATGAATTAACCTTCATACCAACCATGCTATATTGGTTTTTGTAAATAGGCTCTTGTTTGAAATTTGCTCCAGGGAGTTAAAATTGCAATTTTTATTAATGATGTCAAACATATAGTCTTTTTTTTGCTCTTTACCTTTTGTTTAATAAATAGACTTTACAAATAAGTCACATTTGTTTTGCTTATGTCACTTTCTTTGCTTGAACTTGCATTATCCTTAATTTATCGACATAAGTGTAATTTCCTTGATTAAGGGAATTTATATTCTCATTGTGTCCTCGAAATGCATTTTCTTGTTTTGCTATGTAACAAACTACATCGATTAATCTCTTGAGAATATTTCTATTTCTTATTATTTTTTCATTGTGTTGAACAATCGATGAAGCTTTTTGTTGATTTAACATTAAATCTATCCTGACGGTACCAAATGTTTTTAATAGTATTACGGCATTTATGTGAGATTGTGTTTTTTCATGTTTCTTTGCAGCTTCGTGGAGCTGATTTAAATCACTGTAGCCTTGAAACAAATCATTTTACCAATAATCAGAATGCTTTTTAATCAAGATTTTCGCAATCTATTATCTGGTGCCCTGGTTCATAACTCAAAATAATCTAGAATTACGTTTCTCATATTTATTATAAACAATACATACAAACATAAATTAGACTGAATATTTACAGGAGCAATCGAGAAGGGTATAATTACAAAAGACAAGTAGACTATTTATACACATTCGAATGACGGCAGCTGTGTGGCTCCGCCTTCAAGAAAATAGTTCTTAACATCCAGCCCCCCATGAACCATGGAAGGGTTCATCAAATTTCAATTCAAAATACTAATAGATATAGTTAAATACAGTTTGATTCAAAAGTAATTATTACAATTATTAAATTTCAAATGATAAATTTAGTAATCTTAATTCCAGTTAATATAAAACAAATATTTAAATGTATAAGAATTTTATAACATTCAAGTTTATATAAGATCAAAAAAATACAATCTTAAATTCTATTATTCTAAAAAAAAGAAAAATTTCAAATTATGTAGTTCAAATACATTTTAGCTCTGAATTTCCAAATTATACAATAACTGTACAGGGCGTTTAATCACTGATGATTCAGTCTTAACTTTGCAGGCTCTCACCTTACCATCTGATGCAATTTGAAGAACAAAAGTTTTGAAATTTTGAGTCGTTCAAAATTGACCAAATATGCTTCAAATGTCGTTCAGCACGTTTAAAAGTACGCGCATTATCGGAGAACACTTCAGACGGCAAACCACGTCGAGCAATGAAGCGTCGAAATGCCAGAAGAAAAGTGTCTGTTGATAAATTTCCAACTAGCTCTAAATGAAGGCATCTAGTCACTGCACATGTTATCAACAAAATATATTGCTTGTCATCATTCTTTACAAACAAAGGACCAGCAAAATCAACTCCGATTATTGCAAATGGATGCGACTGCTCTACTCGTTCAGTTGGCAATGGAGCTAAAACTTGATCTCCAGGAGAGGAGTTGAATCTTCTGCAGATAACACATTTCCGAAGTAGCGATTTTATTGTTTGTCTAGCCTTTAAAATCCAGTATTTTCCTCTGAGTTGCACTAACGTGTGAGACACACTTGAATGGAATACTCTTTTATGGGACTCCCAAATTAACAATTCAGTTAATTTAGACTTAGCAGGTAGTATAACTGGATGTTTTTCATCAGTTGTTAAATCAGTTCTTCCTAAGCGACCTGTGATGCGCAAAACACCTTCTTGATCAAGGAAAGGATTTAAGCAGAGAAGTTTTGAGTCTTTCAAAAGAGGTTTACCTGCAATTAAACAGTTTGTTTCTTCATAGAAAGCTTCTCCTTGAACAGATTTCACCCAAAACTGTTCAGCTTTGTCGAGTTCGTCTGATGTAATAGGACCCTTTTGTGGAAGTTTGGTTTTCAGCACGTTCACGAAACGTAGTATCCAAGCAGTTACTCTTAATAGTTTTCTCAAGCTGCTATATCTATCCAGATCCATAATTTTGGAACAAACAATTGTTGAGGTAACAACAAGTTTTTGTCCGTCGTATTCCACCTCTTCATCATCAATGCTGATTTCAGGCTTTTGTGCACATGGCCAGGTATCTTCCGAGTTGATTAACCATTCAGGGCCATGCCACCACATCCTAGAATATATCAAGTCTTTGCAAGAAATTCCTCTAGTCAATAGGTCAGCTGGGTTGTTCTTCCCAACACAATGTCTCCAATCACTTGGATCTGTAATTTCTTGAATTTCTGCAACTCTATTAGCCACGAACTGCTTCCACTTTGTCGCAGATCCTTTTATCCAATGGAGTACAATCGTAGAATCACTCCACAAATATATTTTATCGAGATTTTTAAACAGTTCTTTAAGATGTTTGACTAATCTTGCAGCTATGACAGATCCCATTAACTCCAGTCGAGGCAGTGTTAACTTCTTCAGGGGTGCTACTCGTGCTTTAGAAATAACAAAACTCGTGTTAAAAGTACTTTCTGCAGTTTTGTACCTGAAGTATGCTACAGCTCCAAAAGATTTTAGCGAAGCATCAGAAAATACATGTAGTTGTACACTTTCTTCATCCACAATTGTTAAATCGTAAAAATAATATCGAGGAATATTTAAATTCTGAAGTTCATTAATTTCATTGCACCACATTAACCAATTTTCTTTTAATTCACCATAAAACTCACCGTCCCAGTCAATACCTAATTCCCATAGTTCTTGTAAAATACACTTTGCTCGAATCAAAATTGGAGAAACAAATCCAGAAGGATCAAATATTTTCGCAGCAGTACAGAGAACATTCCTTTTAGTGCATTTACTAGCATTTAAATTTGACAACAAAGATGTTAAATCAAGTTCGAGAACATCATCTTCATTATTCCATTTAAGTCCTAAGACCTTCAAATGTGAATCAGGATTTTCATTAATTTCAATCGACGAATCAGAATTTTTCCATAACATTTTAAGTTCTTTCGAATTTGTGTCTAATTTTCTCATAGTCATATTTGCATCTTTCAAAATAGAAACAGCATCAGTAGATAATTTGAAAGCCTCTTCTACCGTAGAACTTCCAAAAAACAGATCGTCTACATATAAGTTATTATTCAACATTTCATATGCAAGAGGATAAGTACTTTTGAAATTCTTAATATGCGTTTTGATAGTTGCTGCTAAAACAAAAGGAGAACAGGTGACTCCAAAACAATGTCTATTAAAATGAAACATAGTAGGGGGTTGAGTTCTATCGCAATTTTTATAATAGATAAAGCATAAATAATTCCTATCAAATTCCGAAACTTGTATTTGTAAGAATGCCCGAGCTATGTCCCCATTAAATCCTATTTTATGAACTCTAAATTTTAAAATAACATCGACAAGATTAGGATTTAAATTATCTCCCGAAAAGAGACATTCATTTAAACTTAAATTATTTCCCCGTTTACTACTAGCATCGTAAACAATTCTTGTTTTCGTACTGGAAGAAGTTTCCTTAAAAACATCCCTATGCGGCATTGAATAACCGACAAAACAATTAGAATCACACATTTCAATAATTCCTTCACTTAACTGCTCCTTCATGACAGCATTATATCTTTCAAATAAAGATTCGTCAGCATTAAATTTCCTTTCCAATAAGCAGAATCTCTTTTCTGCGACCTCAAGATTATCACATAAATTTTCACGATAAGTATCCGACTTCCACAAGAGAGGAGCCTCATATCTTCCTTTTTCAAACCGCAACTTATTTTCAAAATCAGTAAGATGATCCGAGTTCACCTTATTCCCTCCTTCATGAGTACTTAAAAAAGACTCAATATTCCATAAACGTGTCAAATCATTTGCAACCGAATTGCAAAAAACACTCAAACAGGAAGTCGCACCCTTGAAACGATCATCTGCAATCTGTCCAACTAAAGAATCTCCGAACATCGTTGGCTGAAGGAATAAGTGCTTGCCTATTTTTATTAATTCTCCTTTTAAAGTAGAAAATAAAAAGTCTGCTCCTAACAATATTTGAATGGGCTTATTTTCATTCCATAAATCAGCCATTTTATATCCGCGCAAAATTAAACTTTCAATTAATTGGGGATCAATTTCTGAATACAATTGAGTAGCGCATATTTCGTCCGTAATTAAAGCTTCAATGTTTATACTTGAGTGTGGGAAAAACTTACTACGCAATGTGATGTTTACACATTCATATTCCTTTTCAGAAGGATTTCGATTTGAAAATGTGTAAATAAAAAGTTTTTCTTTTCTTACACTTTTCACGTTTAATGCTTTAGCTAAATCCCTTCGAATAAAAGATTTTTGAGAAGCAGAATCATAGAGTATTCTCGCCATTAATTTTTTAGATCCGTTTTCAACTTGAACTTGAGCGGTGTGTAATAAAGTAGAATAACTATTTAACGAGTTATGTTTGAAGACAGAAGTCATTACCGCTTGATTATCTGAAATTTCAATAGTTTCAGTTTTATCAGGTGGTGGAATTTGAACAGAATTTTTAATTTTTGTCTTGGGACAAAATAATATATTGTGTTGAAAACTTTGACATGTTTCACATGGTTTAATTTTAACTTTACACCGATTTAATAAATGGTTTTTATTTAAACATCTATAACAACGTCCTTCTCTTTTTAATTTAAAACGTTTTTGCTCATCGGTAAAATTTCTGCATTTTAATCCTGCATGCGAGGTTGAGTTACAGAATATACAAGAATTTTTAATAACTGTATTTAGAGCGGCAGCAGTTGGAATAATTTTGTTCTTAGTATATCGCGTTTCGTTTTTTAATCTAGAAGTTTCATGAGTTCTTAAGGAAATTCCTGAAATTGCACTAGCTGCTTCCCGAGATTCAATTTCAAATTTTATGAATTTCATCAATTCGTTTATATCGCCCGATTTACCATGATCTCTTTTACGATTATATTCTAATACTAGATTATAAGGTAATTGTTTTAATAAAATCGGAATTAATAAATGGCCGAAATTATCGGATGCCACACCCATGGACTGTAAATTTCTTATGCTAATTTCACTTTCATCATACAAATGCCTCAGCCCTTGAATATTAGAACAAGATTTAACTGGCTCAATTTCTAAGAGTTTGTTTACAAAACAACTAATTAAATGTTCCGATTTTCCATATCTGTCTTTTAACAAAGCTAAACACGATTTGTAATTCTCTTCCGTTAAGGCAAATCCTGCAACCGTTTTGTAAGCTTCCCCAGAAAGAAAAGATTTTAAATAAATAAATTTATCAATATTACTTAATGATTCATTTGAATCTATAGCACTACAAAAACTATTAAAGAATTCTAAAAATGTAGTAGAATCACCATTAAAAGTTGGAATGTTAAGTTTAGGCAAATTAATAGAAACCGGAATATGTTTACAACCGTTACTACTTGAATCATTAACATTATTATTTGAAACCGATTCCTTAATTTTAAATTTGGTTTGTATAACTCTAATTTTAATTTTGGAGTCACCTATGTTTTCATCATACTCCATGGAACTTTTAACTTCTGTTTCAAAAACAGCAGCATCTGTTATTAATTCTTCAATTTTTTCATTAAAACTTTTTAGCTCAAGTTGTTTTTCTTCCAATTCTAATAAATATTCTGATATTTGCTTATAATGCATTTCATCTTCAAAATCAAGATTTTGCATAAATGTATCAATTTTCGTTATTAACTTAGTACAAGTTGTTCTAGCAAGTTTTCTTTTTAATTTTAATTTATCAATAGTTTCCATTTCAAATAATATAAATGTACAGTACCTTTAAAGCTTGAATTTACCGTTCTGAGGTTATTCAGAATTCGAGAAAGGTTCGTGAATGTATTCCAAAGGTAACATCATATCCCGGGTTTCGGCACCAAGAATGAAACAAATCATTTTACCAATAATCAGAATGCTTTTTAATCAAGATTTTCGCAATCTATTATCTGGTGCCCTGGTTCAAAACTCAAAATAATCTAGAATTACGTTTCTCATATTTATTATAAACAACACATACAAACATAAATTAGACTGAATATTTACAGGAGCAATCGAGAAGGGTATAATTACAAAAGACAAGTAGACTATTTATACACATTCGAATGACGGCAGCTGTGTGGCTCCGCCTTCAAGAAAATAGTTCTTAACAAGCCTTGTTTTCTCCAAATATTCTTATCCTTTTCAATTACAACATAAAATAAACATGGCCAAAGTACAACTTACTCAATTCACTAGAACCAGATAACCATTTAAATTTTTCATACATAGATTTTTGAAAATGTCCTACACGCTGCTGTCCTTTAATCTTAACGTTTTGCGATAGAATAATATCCTGCATCTGTCTACTTAATTTAACTATTTCATTTTTTGTAGTAACGTCTCGTCTCGAAAATGGATTTTCCAGTAAATTTTCAATTATTGAGACATCTGAGTTCACCATTCTAAAATGGATTATTTATTATGAATATAAATTAAAGAATGCAATAAATAAAATATTTATCTACGAGTAGTCGAGGTATAACTATACAAACAGCTAAACTTATGAGAATTCTACTAGCACTGAAGCAAAAATCATGTCTTGTGTTCTATGGTGTCATATCGGCGGCGAAAAAGCAACGCTTCGAGCTTCCACGAAAAATTTATATTATCTGTTAGAGTAGCACCAACCGGTGCTTGCCACTGCGGTGCTTCATCAGGACGCTCATTGGTGCCAATAAACCGAATGTCTGTTCCACGTGCAGAGAATTTCACTGCATGTTGGCACAATATATATTATTTTTATTTAATTAATATTATATTTATTTAATTAATTAATATAATTTAATTCACTGATTAATCCACATCCCCAATTAATAATATCAATTGTTTTTAACATTTGGAAGCCGTATATTCTGCGATAAACATCTTGACAATTTTTAAAAACAAAACCAGAGATATGGTGTTACAGATATAACTTCTATACAGCCTGTAAGACACAATGAATGGTAAAATTTTGGACTGTTCTGTTGAAATTCGTTTCTTTTTTTGTCTAACAAAACAAAATTGTTTTTCAGCGAATTATTTCTATAAATATAATACATCACCGAAATTGCTTTACCCCACTAACAAATTTCCCTTTTTTTTTTGAAATACTTCTTTTATATTTCCATGAAATCAAAATCTTACAATATATAAATTTAGACATTAACCGCCTGAAAAATTGTATGGCCAGTTAATCTGTTAAAAAAACCAAAAGAGCTTCAGCACTTAGGACTCCGCTGTGATCCAATGTTTAATAAACCATATCGTTGGGTTATTCTGAAAGCCAAATGCAAGAAAAATAGCTGCACTTGCCTCAGTGCTATAGTATGCTGTGCTTCTCCAGTAACCCATACATATAAAGTGAGATTTTCTATTACTACGCAGGGCGTACATATTAAAACTTCCCATGTTCGTTTGCTTTTGAACGTGCTACGTGGTGCAGCACTTAGTAGCGCACTCAATGCGAGAATACAAGTAAGCACAAATCAGCATAATATTTGAATACATTATACATAATATTTATACCATATAAAGATAGGTAGACATAGGTACAGAAAATTATTGTCTCTCATAATTTTGTCAGGGCGTGCAGTGCACACCCTGCACTTAAAGACCAGACAATATCGCAACACATTTTCCCTTCCGAAGAACAAATTTCTTTCACTACAATACGAGGAACCTGACTAAAGAATTTAAGATTTGGAGATTTCTATGCGAATTTTTCAGGGAATGCATTTGTCAGATGTAAAATTATTTATAAATAAATAGATTCAGAAAATATAAGTATCAAAAGATCCAGTTACAGAGAGCTTCAAGGTAAACTGCAACCGTACTTGTTTATTATGGCGAGGGTTGACATTTCATATTTAATACAAACCTAAAGGGTTTTTCTGAAAAGGAGTGTGGTTAATGATATTAAATATTAAAGCGGATGTAATAATGTTGGAAAACGCAAACAAATACAATAGTAATTAAAATTACTTATTATAATAAGGGATAAGTTTCAAATTTTTTCGCTTTAATAAAAAGGATTAAATATATTTGATTTATAAATCATGCATCCAGTTTTTACAAATGCAATATTTTATGAGAGAATGATTATAAAATTGATCTTTCTTTTTGATTGTATAACATTTTTATGGAATAAATTCTGAAATCAAAATCAATCATTTATATAACTATTTCTAAAATGTTTCTAATCTTACCTTCCCTCAATTTATTTTCTTTAAAGAAATCATGTTAATAAGTTATTTTTATTTAATCAATTTAATTTGCTTTTTATTTGTAGCTTCTTGTATTTCAATAATTTATAAAATTTCAGTTGGTAAAAAAAATTAAATTCAGTACTTAATTTCCAACCATTAAAAAATATGGAATCAATATGGGAAAATCCTAATAATATTATCAACGATTATTCAAGAAAACAGTATAGTTTCATAAATCTTTTTTTTTTTTTTAATATTTTTATCTTTTGCACATACGTTTGTATGTGCAAAAGATAAAGATTACGATCGCAAGAATAAGGTAGATTTTGAAGTCCAAATTTGATCCAATATTTAAAAACTGTTGATGCTCTTAACCTGATCAAAAATTATTGTAACGGTTATTTTAAATGAATTTAATCAGATCTGATAGCCATAGTTAATAATTTAACTATTATTGTTTATGATATTTATATCTTTAGAGAGTATTATAAGATTATTTGTAATTTTCTTATACCTGAAAATTAAAATTTATTTTTGAATAAGCTATATTTTTGCCTTATTTTAAATTATTCTGTTAAAAGAAAAATATTTATACTAAGAAATATACATTCAGAAACAAATTCTCAGTAACATAAATTATTAAAAGTCTGCGTGAATACTTAATTTATTTATATCCAATTATTAACTGAAATTTTTCAATTACTTCCAAGGACTACATAAAACATATGCCGATCTTGAATCACAAATACTGAATAAAATTATTTTTTCCTTCAATAGATATTCAATTTTTCCTAAAATTATAGCTCATTTTCATTGTATATTATAATAATGAATTTTCTTTGATTTTTGAGGCTAAACATTTTGACTTACAGTATGATGGTTTCAAAATTATATTGTTCAATTGTTCACGCACATATACATATCTCCATAATATTCCTTATTTATTTATTTATTCATATTACTTTGAAATTTATTCAAATAGATTATTTAACTAACTTAAAAATCAGTTTTCAAGATCCATTAACGTTAAATGTTTTAATACATATCCTAGAACAGTATTGGAAAAATTATACAATTAAATAAATTTCAACAACCTGACTGAATAAACTTATTTCCAAGTAAATTTCGATATTTATTAATAAATAGAATTTTTTTCTTCAAAATTTTAATTATAGGTAAAAGAGTACATCACGTTTGCCGTTTCTCTGATAAAGAAGTATAATGCTTATTTATTTCTTTAATAATATTATCCCCAAAACGTACAGGCCAAAGCATCCTTAGTTAAAATATTTTCTCATATATTATTTTTTAAATAGTCAAAAATTAACTTCATAAGCTAATATAAAATATTTTTGCGATTAAGACTAGTTTATTGCAATTTATGTGATAAAATTATCTGTTTACATAAATTCCAAAATTTGAGTTTGGTTTTTTAAATGTGTTCAGCCTCTTTCCGTATTGAAATATATTTCTACAATTCATAAAAGAAACAAAACATTTCCTTATTTTTCAGGCAGGAAAATCACCAAATTATGCATGAAAGGGAGATAATCACATTGTGTTGCTTATTATTTTGACATTTTATTTCACGCAAAATGACTACAAATAGCAATGTATAAAGAAATCATAATTCTTTAATTTTGATACATTTTTCTAGTAAAGATAAAACCCTTTTATTGGAATTTCAAAATTATTCTCTCTCTCATTTAGGAAATTTATCCATTTAAATCATTAATAAGTAATTTACAAAATACTTCCAAAAAGAGATTCCCAAAAATTAAGCTCAGGACACATAATTTATTGTCTTGACATGAAATATGATGAATCCAACAAGGTTCACTGTTCTTTTTACGCGAGTTCTAATTTTTTTCTCAAATTGTCTAAATCAAGTTACATGCCTATGAAAAATTATAATATTGATTTATCAAATAAATCTTTTCTATTCAAAACAATGAATGTAATTAATATTGCTTCGGCTGATAAATAAATTATTACCTCTTCTGTCTAGACGTCTTCTTCTTAGAGTTGGGTTTGTATGTCATTGGGCAACTCTGCTTTTATCAGCATTTTTGTACTATTAACTCCAAACCCAATGTTTCCTAGTTCCAGTTGCTCGGGTCATCCATTTTATTAATAAAGTCCAATAACCCTTTAATGGAGTCTAGGTGTAACTCTCTAGTAGGGATGATGCCTAAAGAAGTTAATCTAGGGAGGGTAAGAGCCTCACATTCGTAAATGATATGCTTGGCCGTTTTCTCTTGCGTATGGCATTTCCTGCAGATAGGGTCTTATTGAAACAGTCCATTTTATGGAGATGTTTTCTGAAATAGTAGTGCCCAGTTATGAAGCCTAGGATTAAACATATCTTCTGCCTAGAAGATCTTAGAATTTCAGCGGCAATCCTCGCTGATGATCCACACATCATACTTTTAACGTGGGTTTCATACTTGACCAGTAGTGTTAAGCCAAGCTTCATACATCTTCCGTTTTTCCCATCTAAGAACATTTGTTTTTGCGGTCTTCAAATTGATCCCACAAAAAGGTTCTGCACCCATGGGAGTAAAAGATGATCCTTGTTTAGCAAGTTCATCAGCCCTTTCATTACCTTCGATACCTTTGTGCCCTGGCACCCATACAAATATCACCTTGTTTCTAGTTGCCAGTTCTGTAAGAAGGTTTCTACATTCAAATATCATTTTAGATTTGATTTCGAAAGAATTGAGTGCTTTTAAAATGGTTTGACTGTCACAAAAAATGAGAATCCGCTTACCGTGGTAGCCCTTCCTCATATTTAGTCGCAGACAGTAGATAATGGCCAAAACTTCAGCCTGGAAGACCGTAGCGTATCGCCCAAGGCTTACAGATAGGCTTGTTCTTGATGACATGCCACATACTCCCAGGCCTGAGAGGCTGTTTTTCAGTGATCCATCTGAGTACCAGGTTAAATCTCCTGTTTTAGTTACGAACATGGTATTGTCCCATTCGTCTCTAGTTGGAAAAACTATTTCAAATGTCCTTTCAAACATGCATGACTTTTCCATGATGTCCGAGGGCATCAGGAAAGTAGGATCTTGAATTTTTCCTGTGATACATACCCCTGTGCCCTTTGGAAACAGATTGGTCGTACCATTGGTTTTGTAGCTTCATTCTGTATGCAGTCATTCTGGCAGTGCTGCAGAGGAAGATGTCTAAGGGAGTCAGATCCAACATGAATTCCAATGTTCTGGTTAGCGCGGTGGACATTGCTCCTGTGATGCAGAGACAGGCCAGTCTTTGTAAGACCTCCTAGTCTGTCAATCACAGTCTTCTGTTCCACCTTACACCTCCAGATCACACAGGCATATGTGAGAATGGGCCTGACAATAACTGTGTACATCCACAACATCAGTTTTAGATGTAGACCCCAGTTTTTACCAAGCATTCGCCTGCTAATCATAATGCTTTTCTTTGCTAGGTTAGTTTTATCATCAATGTGCTTATTCCAGGTGAGTTTTTGGTCTAAATAAATGCCCAGATACTTCACCTCTGAAGCCACATTGATTTCAACATCAAAAAGTATTGGTATGAAAAAACCCTTCCGTTTCCTTTTGCGTGTAAAAGGTACAAGTCAGGTTTTCTGAGGATTAACTATCAGGTCCCTATATATGCACCATTGACGTACATAACTTAGAGCATCCTGCATGAGATGACAAGTTATGTCGAAATCTTTGCCAAGGATAAGGATGACAATGTCATCAGCATATCGTTGCGTATAATAGCCTCTATCATTTAGATATTTTATAAGGCTATTTAAATAGTTGTAATTACAACTAGGTTCCAAAGTAATGGTGAGAGAACACCTCCTTGAGGACAAACTCTAGTAGTCTCATTTCGAATGATTCACAGAAGATGTTCATTTGTATACACCTATCCAAAATCAAGGCCTCAATCCAAGTACACAGGGTCTGATTAATCCCTACCCCTCTAAGTGCATTGAGGATGGATAGATGGGAAGTGTTATCAAAGGCACCTTGGATGTCGAGGAAAGTTGCCAGGGCAATTTCTTTTTGATCCAGACTGGTTTCAATCTTAGAAACTAGCTGATGAAAGCAGTTTCAGTAGATTTGCCGGGTTGATAGGCAAATTGAAGAGCATGCAAGGGACTGTTACTACCCAAGTAATCTCTAATATGCCGATCAATGATTTTCTCCGTAATTTTAAGGAGGAATGAAGAAAGACTGATAGGTCTGTAAGACATGGCCTGGTCATAGATGTCCTTGACAGGTTTAGGAATGAAAACAATCGTGGTCTTCTGCCATTTCTTTGGTATGTAAAGCCCCTATTACATTAGAGTTGCCCAGATTTCAGTTTGAGCAACTCCCGTAGACTTAACATTACGTGACGTCACAGCTAAAAATTTGAGCAACTCGTTCTTTCCGCCCAATAATATTACCGATTTTTTTCACAGCTGCGCAGTTGAAATTTGTAAATCATTTTGTTTTCGCCAAGTTTTATGCCAAATGAAAGTTATTGGCGTTATAAGTTGCCAAGAATGAGCAACTTTTTTGTGCATGCAGCAGCAACTCGAACAATTCATATCGCCACTGATTTTAAACACGGATCATGTTTTGTCTTTTTTTCGCCAAGTGGAAGTAATAACATGGAAATAAGTGATAGGTTTTAATTATTGTATTTCATTTCAATCTAGCAGAATTGCCGGTATTAAAAACAAACAAAAAGGAAATGCTCTTCAGTTAGAAATAATCAACTGAATAAACTCATTTGATGAAGATTAAAAAATTTTTTGTCTCCATTGTATACTTTTTCAATATTATAGATGAAACACTTAATAAATGTAATACATGGTTAAAAAATCAGATAATTAAAATTGTTTTTAATTTCTCCAGCAAACTAGATGAGAAGTGTTCCAATTTCAATATTTATTATTTTTACTGAGTTTTCAAACATTAATTTCATTTAAAGTTTTGTTAGTTATTCAATACATGAGACTATTTTGTCATTTTACAATGTTTACATTTTGTGTTGAACTTACATTTGCATATTTAAACTGAGACTTCAGTCGAAATAAGTATGCCATATAAAAATATTTAGTGTTAATTTTACTTTTATTTTTTCATTACATTAATTTCCTGTTTTTCTTTTTAGCAAGTCAATGCATTATAATTAAATGTTGAAGGCACAAGCATTTTGGTTTATTATTTACAAATACATATTTATAAGCTTTCATTCTTCTTCTTCATATAATTAAATTCTTTTATACATTTTTTCCCTGGAACACACTTACATAATGTTCATTTACTCATCCAAAATATATTGCAATCTTACAACTAACTCCATTACTTTTGACAGTATAAGTAACCTCCACAGAACTGTGGGAGTGGCAAATTTTCGCCTTAAAACTGGGCATGATTATCTGCAAAAACACCTTCACCGTTTGGGTTTGAAGGACTCTCCAATCTGCCCTTTTTGTGGACTAGAGGACATGACTGGTGACCAGGGCTAGGGAAAGAGAAGGGATGGCTCAAATGCTCCCCAAAACTGTCACCGGAAATAGCCGTTGATGACGTAGTCAGGCATCTAAGCAAAATACTTATTTTTTATTTTTAAGTTCATTTTATTTTTAATCAGAGTGAAAAAAACTACAAATGCCTC
The DNA here is from genome assembly GCA_037975125.1 of Latrodectus hesperus. Classification (NCBI taxonomy): domain Eukaryota; kingdom Metazoa; phylum Arthropoda; class Arachnida; order Araneae; family Theridiidae; genus Latrodectus; species Latrodectus hesperus. The sequence goes on from CM075855.1 coordinate 37,182,895, forward strand.
TCAAATATTTTGTAAATTTGCAATTATTATTTAATAAACCGAAAAAAATTATTATTAATATTGAAATTAACTTAAAATTGTATAACCAATATTAAAATATATTTACCTATTAGCTTCAGCTTATCTTGATTTTTTGACTATTGACCCATTTCTTGTTTTTCTGTTGAGTTTTATTATGAGATACTATCGCTGCATTTCTATTTAAATACCTAATTCGTATAAATGTTATCAAGCGACAAAAAAGTTTAATTGCCTTTCGATTTACAGTAGGAAAAGAAGACTCTGTTTCATTTATTAATGTTGCTATGACATTTTTCCCTTTAGAAAATGTGTCGCCATGAAATTTGCGAAACATTATGTCCATTTTTTTTATAGTTTCCATCCATGCTTTTGTTAGAACAGTAAGTCCCTCAGCAGAAATTAAATTAATCTACTCGGAATCATTGGGCATATCGACTGAATTTCTTGATATAGTTCCAAGTGAATTATCTTTAATTTTATAAGCAATATAACCTGCCACATAAACCATAGCTTCTTTTTCAAATGGAGATATATCACAATTTGGATTGGAAGAGGCAAGTTCATTTTCCCAAGATAAAGGTAAGGGATTAATTAAGAATTCACGATTTAATTCATCATCTTGAGAATCAAAAGAATTGATAATTTCTTGACGTTATTTTACATTAAATGCAGAGTCTAACATTTCACTTGTTAAATAAATGTCTGATCCATTTTCTAAAGAGTTTACTTTCGGTGACAAATTAGGTAATTTATTTGCGAGCAATATTTTTTTAACGAATAATTACTTCAGAAGGAGAAGGATGGTCATTGAATCTCCCGAGACTGGCTGAAGAGGCTTTCGAGCGCATCTTGAGTAAGTCTACTTGTTAAAATATACGATGCATTTATAGATTTTAAGTCTTCATATAATCCATACAGAGAATGAATTGAAACAGTAATCCCTTTCTGAAAAGGCAAAACCGATTTTTTTACAAATACACGTAAATTGAAAACTTCCTCCTTGATTGCGTTTAAAGTTTCTTTTTGAGTATCAAAGTATTTTTGCACTCCAAAAGCAGCTTTTAAAGGCTTGTTACTGCGAAGTATTGGTACGGAGCTGTTCATAATATCAAATAAATTATCGATTAATGAAAAAAATGCAGCCGCTTTAGTATTTCCAGTGAAATGTATTATAGCTTTAGCAGTAGTTTCCGAAAATAAAGTCTTTGCAGGTGTAACCTTTTGTCTTTCATTACCTTTAACAGTTAGAAATTGAGGCTTCAGTTTACGGCAAATTTTTATTTCCCCGACATCTTTATTCAATATCTCATATAATATTCTAGAATTTATAATTGTACCGTCACGCAAAACTAAACCACTATCTAAAAATGGTTCCTCAATAACTTGATATACTTAGGCATATCAGCGAAAACCCATATTTTCCTTGAATCTCTTGAAGGATAAAGAAAAAACGATTTGTTTATAGTTATTTCGAGTTCTTTCCATAAGGTATGACACCCGCCAAGATCCGATATTATTGCTCGAACTTGAACACCAGTGAATTCGACTTCTTCTATTACAGAAAATAAAAGATTTTTATTCATTTTACATTTCCCGTGGAAATTCTGTTTCCACGGGAAAATTAATCCTCTCAATAAAATAACTTGAACTTTACAAAATGGGCCTAATATTTCATACAATGAAGAGTCGTAACACAATTTCGAATCTATGTGCATTTCGTCAAAGCTCAAAGAACAAATCTTTTCCATATCGCTCAAAGTTTCGCAATTTTTTTCATCAGTAACACTACATTTTTAAGAATTCCAGGCATGCAACTAAATTTGGAACACCATCTTTTCAAAGAACTTGCACTTGGCATATTTAATCCCATTGTATTTCGCCAAAAATCGTAAGATTTTGAAGATAATGACCGAATCAAAATACATTTTGAAATAGTGTCAGATGACCATTTAGTTCTTAATTTATTTTTTTCATCTTCACGCTTATAAGGGAATAAATTATTTACCCCCATCTTCCCAAGTTTAACGTTCTCCTTTTGAAGTAGTTTGATTTTCGTTTTTAATTTTTGTATTTCATTTAAAAACAATTTTTTATTTGATTTCAATCGTTTAATTATACTTGTTGTACAAGTTCAATTTCTTTTTTGCTCATTTTTAAGGAATTTCACTGTATTTTCTGCGGATAATATTCTTTTTTTCAATTCTTCTATACTTTTTAAATATTCATTGCATTTAAGGCACTTAATATCACCATCACATTGATTTTCTGCATCACAAAATTTATATGTGGACTCACACACTCAATTCTTTCAATAGCTTCTACTAATCTTCTTCTTTTCGTTTGTCTCTGTTCTCTTGGAGTATTTATAATTATGTTTAAAGTCGGTAACTTAAGATTAGGCAGAGCCGTCGGTTTTAATATTTTTCTCTCTGGCAAACCAAGTAGTCGATTTTGCATGTCGTCCATATATTCATTCAAATCAAAATGCTCATTGCACAATCTAGCATTCTTGATGTTGATTTTGTCACTTCTTCGACATCTTTGCACCCATTCCCTTGAAATTATTTGATTTCCTTTTGGAAATCGATGAAACATTATGTGTTTTCCTTTTGTATTTCGATACATATTTGAACACGTAGCAACAGCACACGATGTCATGTTTTCCTCCTTAAAATATACTCTTGCTTAAAATGAAAACATTAACATTAAACAATCCAAAATGAATGAGAAAGCTCCGATCAGACACAAGCTAGCATAGAGAATGCCAGCCAGTGGATGCCCAGTGACGTCACGCTCTTCCCCTCTCCGGTGACAAGGCGGCATGCGATACATCAAAGCGATGAGCCAGCCCTTATGTTTTCCCTAGCCCTGACTGGTGACCATCTTTTCACTTGTCCTGGACTTTCGGACGTCGCAGTTAGAAATTCTGCGGAAGATGACTTTTCATTCACCTCAAGATTGTATTGGGCTGCCCGACAGAGACTGATGGTTGAAAAACCAAGGTCGGGCGTAGGATAAATATATATATATATATATATATATATATATATATATATATATATATATATATATATATATATATATATATATATATATATATATATATATAATAAAAAAAAACTTTTGACAGTATGTAAATTAGACTTAAAAATAAATTCCTATAATGATGAAAATACTGGAGTTTACAAATAGAATAGTGAAATTATTTTAATATAAGCAAAAATTTCAATTTAAATAAACATTAAAATATTATTCCTGTATATATTGTTTATTAAATTGATATAAATCAATATAAAATTTTAATAATTTCAAGCCTTTTTGAATTGTTTTTATGATGAAGCATTTTTAACATATTATAGTTTATAGTAAAACTAGTTAAAAATTAAATTTAAAAAGGGCTGTGTTACAATTTTATGTGTTAAAAACTTACAATTTTAATAATGAAATTAAATACAATATTTGATTAAAATAGAAATCTTGTATTTGTTCCTAATTGCGATGTAAATACAAATAATGTGAAAGTAAGTATAAAAAATATAGATGATTGCTATATTTGCAAAATAATTTAATTCACATCATGGTCAATATAGAGAGTATTTTGACTTCCAATGTAAAGCAATTAACTAATCATTGAAATGAACAATATAAGACTAATTGCAGTCACTACTGCAAGAATTGCAAGATTCTGCCTTCAATTGCAAGATTATCAGCTATGAGGCTAAATAGCACTTCATTCTTTTAGTTTCATACAAATTTCATAACATTTTTTTCAATTTGAAAATGTAATATGAAACAAACTATTCATATAATGTCATCACAAAATGCTATCAATTATTTCTTTTCTTCACTTTTTTCCCACAAAACTTAAAAAATATATATATATTCATTCAAAATATACTTGTCATTTTATTGCAGATTATAGTGTAAGAAACTGCATGTAAATAAAGATAGTCTAAAGAATCTCTGCTTTTATGTGGTGTGTTTGTTTAAAGGTAATAAATAATTAGTTTAAAAATGCATCGTATTTTAATATGCCACAATATTTACTTTAATAAAAAAGAGAAATAATTGATTTCTTCATTTTAAAAATAAATTATAAATTCATAACTAATATATATTTTTAAGAAAAATATAATTTTTGTGCATTTCCTCAACTTTTAAAACAGTAATCTGAGTTTCTTTTATTAATATATCAACAGTTAATCATTAATTTTTTATAAACATTGTTGTTAAGAAATTATTTTTGTATAGGAAAATCTTACAATACAATATATACAATTTCGTGTGATGTTTGTAGAATTTCATGTTTAAATTAAAGCTTCAATCTGAAATTATTTTTTCTTTCAAATTCTTAGTCTTTTTATTCAAGAATAAATTATACACACAAAAATGTGTTACTTATGTATTAGCATCGATCTTCACGTCGGCAAAGATTATCTTTCCCCATCTTAAAAGTAAAGCTTCACACGAAGCAAGATGGCGTATAGTAAATAAAATTTGGCTACAAATTAAATTCCCAAATAAGAATTCATTTTGAAATGTGGACACCTTCTAAGTAAAATATGGCAACCGTAAAAATGTTAGCCAAAAAAGGGATATATTATTAAATCTAGTAAAGCTGTTATTTTCTTACAGCAAACCTGAAAGAAATCTCAAGCATTCATTGGACGAAAAGAACGAGTTGCTCAAATTTTAAGCTGTGACGTCACGTAATGTTAAGTCTACGGGAGTTGCTCAAACTGAAATCTGGGCAACTCTAATGTAATAGGGGCTTAAGGGGACTCCTTCCGCGCCATATTGAAAACGAGCGCTAATGTTAAGTCTATCGAGACATTTAAAATAATATTTCTCAAGTTCTATTATAGCTAGACCTTCACTTTTTGTAGGTTTTCCTAATGCACAAAAAGAATAATTTATTTTGTTTTGAAATTTATTTTTAAAATTATTTTAACTATGTTTAAATTGACTCAGTAATTTGATAATATGCTTAAAACATTAGTAACTTAAAAAAGGTAAAAAATTTAGAAATTTTAAAAACAGACTTAATATCTACATATATTTATAAATCCCAACAAATTTTTTTTTTACTTTATCTACGATAGAATTTTTTTATTTCTCCACATAAAACTTACAATTTTTCGCAAAAATTAGCAACGCCCACATGGCGGATGAACACTTGGTTGTTTGAAAAATCAATCCAATCAATTGCATGCTTTAGTCAACAAGCTCCTCCTCACACACTAAAATTTGAAGTTTGGTTTTTCGCAGTTCTATGAGATAATTTGTGTGTTCCCTTCCCTCACCCTCAGCAAACGCTGCGGGTGTTCCTAGTATCCGGTATCTTCCTGTAAAAATATGCTTCTAAATTGGCGCGAGAAGGGACATTTCTTTCCCCTTTACTACATACGAGGGGCTATGATGATTTCCCTGAGACGAATCTTCATCTTTCCAGAGCGGTCCTGCAATTATTTTCACGAAAAATGATGGGCTTATGGACATTATATACATTGACTTTAAACAGCTAAATCTATTGAAAAAATATAAAATTTATACAGTTCTAATGTAGTGTACTTTTTTAATTCTTTATTTATATTTTTGATGCAATTTTTCAAGAACTATATCTACATGATATGATATTGCAATACATATCTATAGCTATTGCAAAATTCTTCAATTCCATATTTTTTAATCTTTATTTTATAAAAACTTCTCAAAGTTTGTTGTTTTTCTTAATTTTATATTTGATTCTAATAAGTTTATTGCTTACTGATTTTGGATGCAGAATTAACTTGAACATTTCAACAAAACCTACGAAATATTTATTTATCCATGAAAAATATAAAAATTGTTCATTATTAAATATAAAAATAAATAATATTATATATATATATATATATATATATATATTATGTGTGTGTGTGTGTGTGTGTGTGTGTGTGTGTGTGTGTGTGTGTGTGTGTGTGTGTGTGTGTGTGTGTGTGTGTGTGTGTGTGTGTGTGTGTGTGTGTGTGTGGTGTGAGTGTGTGTATATATGTATGTATGTATATATATGTATGTATATATATTTCTTTTGATTTTGAGGTTATTTCTTCTAAGTTCGAATTCTTGGTAAGCAAAAGCATTCTTCTCTAAATCGGAATACATATGTTTCGATGATGTTTGGGACAGTAAAAAATATGTTCATAGGCCTTACACAATTCAAAATTTTAGTAAGAATATCCCACTTATTAGTTATTATGAAACTTGTAAAGTGTAGAAAATTGGGATACACTCTTGAACAAATGTGTTATAGATATTCTCAGAGTATCGTAAATGTCACTCTTATTAATTCAAACATGACATAAATGCACCAAAATTAAATCTTTCAAAATATATTCTAGCATTTAAAAAATGCATCTTGTGAGTTAGGGCATGCAGTTTTAGAATTCTAAAAACTAAAAATTTGACATGCATTACATATAATACAATTGTAAAATTTTATCCTCCTTTTTTATTTTCTCTCTCTGTAGATATAAATTTTCTACGAATTTTATATTACTGATATTTAATGGTTCGATGGATATTACGTATAGGATCGATATGACAATCAGGAAGATTTATTTAAAAAAAAAGCTTTAAATAAGACTTTTGGAAAGTCAAGTATTTTTTGAAATCTATATTAAATTATAATTCTATATTCAATTATTACTTGCATATGGAATTCCAGATGTTGGGAGAAACCTTGGATACAAATTGTAAGACCAAGTAGGGGCTGGAGAGATCTTGGACCTACATTTGGTTTCTCGGAGCTCAACACTTCCGCCCTGGCTACATTCAAATTTTATGAATTTCGGACATAAAAAGCCGAAATCTCTCACCACTGCCAGAAGGAAACTTGATCGGTAGAAAATGGTTCCTCGAAAGGGGGAAGAAATGTTATTGTTTTGTGCCAGTTAGACTGGCAACATGGGATGTGCTGCTCCACGGGAGAAGAAATCCATCAAGTGCTGTCCGAAAGACTCGTCCTGAAACACTCATAAAGGTCTTCTACAAGAGTTTACAAGTGCGCTGATTATTTTTGCAATCGCCAGAGTATTTCTGCTGATTTATTTTCAAAACTGAAAAACAGCGAAATTTATTTTAAATTAATGGAGGTCATGAACTTTTTAGCAGAAAATGCTAAAAGTTTGTTGTTTGATGTCACAAACAATGCAGTTGAAGAATTTAATTCAATAATTGCCAAATTTATTGGGGGAAAGCGGATTAATTACTGTTTTCGTCGCTTATATCAAGGAAGATGTGCCGCGGCTGCTGTTTGCCACAACACAAGAACTCCGCACTCGAAGCTCCATAGAGAGCTATACAATAGTAGCCCTGGAAAAAGTTTTTCATAATCAAGTGTAAAGTATAACATTTTCAAACTTCCCAATAAATTAAATAAAACGAAAAATTGAATTTATCAAGAAAAAAGCTGAGAAATTACGATGAAGGGGTGCATTGGTAGGGATGTGTCACATCATTGTGATAAAAATACACATACTCGAGTGTATTCTTATCACATTTCTTGAACTACTAAATGCACATTTTTGAAGAAATTTCTCCACATTTTATCTTTAGAGCATGAATAATTTTTTATTCAATCTCATACATAGAATAAAAATTACATAATAATTTATTTTACATCTTTTTAAATATATTAATATACTAACAAAAAGAATATGTGATTACAATTTATATTTATATATGTATGTAGGTATTTAAATATTTTATTTCTTTTAGAAATTTAAATCAAATAATTTCATTTTTATAATCTTTTATGCATTTTGGTCTAAAGCATATACAAGTGAAAGTTTAGAAAATTATTATCTTTATTTAGCTACTTTTGTTAGTAAACTTATAATATTTTTATGGAAAAGTAAAGTTAATACCAGCAAACAATAAAAATGCAAAATATGTGGTATAAAACATTTTCGTTTGTTGATGTCCTAAAACATATTTCATGTCGAAAATAAAAATAATGACGAAATCAGTTCAAAAAGGAATTAGTGAGATGCGAAAATACTTTTTGCAAAATGTATAAAATGCCACTATTGAACTCAGTATAATAGCACTTATACTTTTCGAAAATTAGAAAAAGATAAAAATTAAAGTGATGGCTGAACTGCCTTTTCATTTCCTGGGTGCGAACAGGAATAGAATTCAACTACCAAGCAAATAGGGCCTGCGTATGCGATTTACTTACAGCCATGAAAGAGAGAAAAGTTTGCTTATTACGCATACACTTTCTCACCTTGACCCCAGTGTAGTAATGTAACGTCTTTCGGAATCAACTAGGATTGCTCTTTTCTCCTTCAGTTTCCCTTGCAATATATATATACATATATATATTGTTATGAAACAAACTAAAGACTTAAAATTTTTAAACAAACACATTTAATTAATAAAGGAACAAAATTTACAAAAAAGTCATATCGGGGTTTGCTTATATCTCTCGCGCCTGCATCGCGAACAAAAATCAGTATCAGTATTACAAAGCAAAACAAAACACAGCTTCGTCAGACTTCCTGGCACCAACCGTCTCCCTACTCACCCTCCCCCATCAGAGGCTCTGAAGTTGACAGTGAGACATTACAATATATATATATATATATATATATATATATATATATATATATATATATATATATATATATATATATATATATATATATATATATATATATATATATATATATATAGCTAAATTATCGCTTGATACTTTAAAATGAACACTATAAGATCATTATCTTCAAAATTTTATGATTTTTTGGCGAGTTAAAATGAGAATAAATACGCTAAGAATAATTATGAAAACAATATTTAAAGATGATGTTATAAATTTGGCTGCAAGCTTGGAGCTCTGATTTTGGATACCTGGAGTTCTGAAATTTTGTTACAGATGAAGAAAATTTAAAAAATTTGAAAATGGTATATACATTGAATTTAGATGAAATGTGAGACCCTAATCTATTTTACGACATTTCGAGGAATTTAGAGTATTTTGTAATGTTTATGATTTTATTGAGAAACACATTCTATTTTAATTTGTTGAGAGGCTAAGCTTTAACACACATACACACAAAAAAGATCATTTGCTTATTCCCAAAGTGAAGATTATATTTAATTCTTAAATTAAAGACTCTATTTTTCTTGAAGTGAATTTACTTCTTCAGATACGAATGATGATATCGCCATATTTGAACTCAAAACTGCGGATTATGTAATAGGTTATATTGTTTTTAAAGTGTGCTTAGAAATATATGTTTCACAACCTTTTTTTTTTGTTATAGATATTCTTTAATTGGACAATGTGTTTTTAAATGAGCATCGTTTGATCTGAAATAAAATATCTTTACCTTTAAATCTGGAAGAAAAAAAAAACTTTTTATAAGTTGATATTAAATAGTCTTTCAAACGAATAAAATAGTGTTTTGAAAAATCTTTGATATTTTGTGATCAGAAGAAATAAATTATATCACATTCTAAATACAGGTATAACTTAAATATTTAACAATTTTGCTTTTGAGGAAAGATCACCCAACTGAATTTATATTACTTTTAATAGCAAATTAAAGTTATTCTTCCTTATCAGGCTCAATATTTAAACTTTGATGAGAAAAAATTTTTTTTTAAATAACAGCAGGTACTGAGTAATCTCTCACCACAACAACTTTCATTAAATTAAAAAAATCTTGTTTAAAATCATTGTTGAAAAATTAAAGATTACATGCTTTCCACATTTATTAAACTAAGAATTTTATTACATTTTAGTTCCACTGAATATTTTATGGAACCATATTTACTACATAGCCTTCGTTTGTGTATTATATTCTACAATATATATAAAATTCAAACATATATTTATAATTTTTTCATAATCCTATATAATTTAAATGAAGTTACTTACCAAATTTAAAGTTATAAATATGCTTATTTTTGTGTATAAAAACAAATTAAACAATGATTATATATCTGGTATGAATAAACACAGAATATCATAACACTAATTTTCATTTTACTAAACAAATTTTCAAAAACAATAATTTATAGGCAGATTAAGTGATATTAAATTGTTGAACATTAAAAGTTGTATTTATAATAAAGCTTACAAACAATTTTAAAGTTATATTATTTTAAATTTTCTCCTTTATGATTTAAAATTAATGCTAATGCTGATTTTTGACACTCTTGTTCAGTAGGCTTTTGTAAATGTGAGGACTTTTTATGCCTTTTTTTTTGTTTGAAGGATCTTTGAGGGGTAATGTTTTTATTGGCTGGAACATTACAAACTGATAACTTCGCCTGACCTTGAGAATTTTTTGCTGCTTGCAAAGATGGCTTTAAAGATTTTAAAGTATTTTCTAACACTTCAATTTCTTCTAAGCATTTTACCGATGAAAACAAATGGAGATACTGTTCTTTTACAGATTCTAACCGGTGTTCTACGGAAATAGGATGTTTTAGGTGTGATTTGGAGAAAGTTTCCATTATAGTTTTAGTTTCATTAATTGATTCATCAATGCACAATTCTTTCATTTCATTATCTGAAGGTGCTTCTTTTTTGATTTTAGACATACCAAATGAATGTGTTGGCACATATTCCATTTAATACAACTGTCTAAACAGCTGCGCTTGTATCTATGTATGCAGCAGTTACATTCTGTGCATACAATTTGGCATGAACAATCTTTTATATTTTCCTCAATAATGTAATAATCACCATTTGAAGAGTGCACAATCCAATTATCTTCTACCTTATTGATTTCACGGTTCATTGTAGTGGAAAGTTTATGCCGTTTTCTTAAATCTCTGATTTTGCTCGGTATTTTGCCCTTATTTAGCATAACGAGTCTATCAAAGAGTTAGTCTCTAACAAATCTCATGATTGCATGAACGGTTTTATCTAATCGCTTGACATTTTTGCTTGACATGACTAAAGAGAACATTATCTTTATGTCACCTACATAATCAGTGAATAACATATTATAATATATTTTTAAAGTTCCATCACTATTAATTTTTCATATAAAATTATTGCTATTTCAATCTAATTAAATCTGCAATTATTTTTTACTGCATATAAATTTTAATTTTTGGCAAATTATCTATCATATCGAAAAAATATGTATGACTACATTTCTGTTATCTCTTCAAAAAAGTTGTATTAACAGAAAGGTGGTCACATAGTTTTTCTAGAAGCATTCTCTTAATGAAACAAAATACACATTCTATCAAAAATTTAGGTTTTCCAAACCTCAAAATCTTTATTTTCCTCCTTAACTAATTTGTAGTTTTCTTTTATATTACCATACTTAGATAGCTAATATTTTTTGTTTTAAGTAACCACATCATAATTCAGCATTTAGTCATTTACAATAAAATTTTCTCTTAAATACAGTTCACTTTAAAATTTGTTGACTGTTTTATCAACTGCTTACATCTGAATGTTAGCATTACTAATTAATTTCTTCTATGATTTTTAGCATTATATAAATAATAGAGAGAATATTCATGAGAGAATGTTACCTTTTTTGAGGCAAAGCCTAAAAAAATTATCATTAAAGTTTTTCAAAATAATTCATATAAATCACATCTCATTACTATTTCAAAGCATTTCCATACATAATAGAAATAAAAATTCACATCTTAAAAAAATTTGAAATCATCTTTTATTAATTAATTAACAGCTCATAAAATTCTACATGACGTGAATTTATTTGCTTATATATTCTGTTACACTGATTAATATTTCAGCTATAAATAAACACATCCACTGTCGCTTTTCCATTAGCGCATGTTTTAGTATAATAGTTTGATACTCCGTAAAGCTCTGGACATGCGCAAAATGTCTGAACGTTTTACCTAACTGCGCATGCGTTGAATGATTTGTTTGCTTATGTTTCGCTCAACGCTAGCTTTGTCACTAGACGCTTGTAAAAACCAAACTTCGAATTTTAGTGTGTGAGGAGGAGCTTGTTGACTAAAGCATGCAATTGATTGGATTGATTATTCAAACAACCAAGTATTCATCCGCCATGTGGGCGTTGTTAATTTTTGTGAAAAATTTTAAGTTTTATGTGGAGAAATAAAAAAAATTCTATCGTAGATAAAGTAAAAAAAAAAATTGTTGGGATTTATAAATATATGTACATTATTAAGACTGTTTTTAAAATTTCTAAATTTTTTACCTTTTTTAAGTTATTAATGTTTTAAGCATATTATCAAATTACTGAACCAATTTAAACATAGTTAAAATAATTTTTAAAATAAATTTCAAAACAAAATAAATCATTCTTTTTGTGCATTAGGAAAACCTACAAAAAGTGAAGGTCTAGCTATAATAGAACTTGAGAAACATTTATTTCAATTTCTCCATAGATTTAACATTAGCGCTCGTTTTCAATATGGCGCGGAAGGAATCCCGCTGTTTTATGACAGAGCGGGAAACAGCTTCCTTGTCGAGAAAGGAATTAACTTTTCTTACTTTAGGGCATATGTATACGAATAGCAGAAATGGTTTCTGTAAATAATGCATGTTATATTCCTGCCGTTTGGATTGGGAAAATGGCTATATGTATTTTAACTTTAAATTCGCTATTTTCATCTAAAAGTATAGATTATAGGATTGAAATACTATAAATTGTTCTATGTATATAATTCCTCGTTCAAATATATTACTTACTTTGATACTGAAACCAGAATACCAAAAATTATACCCAAATTAGAGGAAATTAAATTTTTATAAAATTAATATTTCTTATTATAAAAATCAAAAATTTAACAGTAAGAAAGATAACATGTTCATGAGAATAACACAGTATTTTAAAACAAAGTCAATCCTCTTTCAAATTATTCTGTAAGTTATATGAGATTATATATATATATATATATATATATACTTCTACAAACATCTAGATATTTATTTACTTTATTGAAGAAAATGTAAAATTGGTGGTAGCTTTATAAATATTTTCACTTTGTTATTTAAAAATTTCTTTTAACATTCATTGTGTATAGTTAGAATATTTATACATTAAATTTTGCGAAGTTATTTTAAAGACTTTTATTTTGGAAGAATTCAATCGGAAAACAAAATACTTTTAAAACAAAACAGAGGATACTATACAACAATACAAATATAAAAAAGTTGTAAGAAATTCATTTTTATATAAATGAAAGTTATGTTTGAGGATTCATTTTTTGTACGCGAGATTTGTCTAAAAAAGTTGTTAAGTGTGAAGCAAATGCCATACTTTTGATAAGAAAGGTATGAAAATAGTAAAATATTAAGAATGAGAAAACATTAGATGAGATTTTGGCATTAAAAGAAAGTAATAATAGTAGAGGACTTCCAAGACTATTGCCTCAATTAGAAAACCTCATATTGGACGCAATAAATAAGCCCATTATCTTCGGTATGTAAAAAGTTGAAGCTATATATTTTTAAATCAAGACTTCAAACTGTATTTTTTTCTTTCCTCTTCAATTAAAATATATGAGTTTCGGTTTTCGTTTATCCAAAAATAACCGTTTGCGGTCCAGTTATAAATGAATAGTTTTATTTTATGTGGATTCTTAGTTGCTCTAAAAATAATATTCTATAATAATCAAAAAATATAATATCAAAATTAGATCGATTTTATTCTTTTTTAACTGATACACAGTATGTAAATTTATACAATTAACCAGCATGTATACGATATGAACGTTGAGAATCGACATTGTTATCCATTATCAAAATGAGATTTGACAGCTAGATTCAAAGGATTTCCATTCATGTATTATCATCACATACCGATCATATGGTGCACTTGGCTTTGTCCTATAATTGTTAAAATATCTTCTACCCGGGGTTTCACTCCGATTACTCATCTTTCCTGTCTCGGAGAATAAATATCAAACCTGAAAATGCCTTTTCAACTTTAACTTCTGTAACGAGAGATTTCAGAACAAACACTGTAATTTCAATTAAGACACGCACACACACACAGCATAGATAATTATATATATATTTCCCAGAAATCTATCATGTTTTATATCGAGTTTTCGTTCATTGTCACAAATATTTAGAATGAATTCAATATCATTTTGATTAAAAATAAGTGATTTATGAGTTTCATTGCTTGTTTCTTTCTTACTTTTTATAGAAATCTTCAATTGTTTAATTTCCACCGCCTTTAGTATAAGATTTTTCTTCTTCGTTTATGATTAAACTGAATTTTCCGAAAGATTGCAATTTATTCCAAATATTCTTTAAATGTTGCACAACTTGTACTTTTTGTGACGTAAATGCAAGATTTGATTACGCGCGCGCGTCTCCAGATAAACTGCTCCTACTAAATATTTATTTTCTATTAATAATGCTTCCTTGTTAGACAGTTGATTATATAAAATGTATACTTAAATTTTTTAAACATATCATGACTTTATTTTGCAAAGAATCAAAATTTCATAAAATTGCATAAAATTAAGTCCTTATTTAATAATTTCAAAGTAAATTTCATTAGGAACTGTATGGGGTATCAAAATTTTAATTTCACCCATTTACAATCTTCGAAATAATAATCTAATAAAAATAATAATCCACTAATGATAAGCAAATATGTTTTCATTCCAATAAAGACTTTAAAATATATGTAAAAATCTTCATTAGAATGCAATGGACGCAACAGTGAAAATAAAAGAATAGATCTGGTGACAGTGTTGAATGGAATTTTTAATTTATTCTTTAGTTGACTATTTACTTCTAATTGACCATTGTACTTACTCGTCATGAATTAATTCTGATTTTTACAAGATTTTTTACGTCTCCTGACCAATTAGACAAGGACACTTATTATTACTAGTAATTTACAATCGCTTTCTTGGGCGAAGCGTTGCTCATTATATTTTCTATTGAAAATCTGCTTTGTCTATCTAAACTATTTATGCAAACATCTATAGATAACCGCATGCTGAGTTTTGAAAAATATAACTCATCGATATTTTTCTTAAAATATCATCTATATACTTCTAATTCATTCAATTAAATCAAATCTGCTTTCTGCAAGCAATTTCATGCGAGATTGAAATAGAAAAGTATTAATGAGCATCAAAACAAGAAATTAGGAAACAATATACATTTAATAATAATTATATGGTTGACGTTAAATTAAAATATATATATATATATATATATATATATATATATATATATATATATATATATATATATATATATTATATATATATATATGTGTGTGTGTGTGTGTGTATGTATGTATATGTAAATATGTATATATATATATAAAGGCTGTTTGCTACTGACCCACGTTTTGTAAGGGAATAAAAGCTATTGAAAAACTAATAAATGAATTACAATCTTAATAAATTGACTAATATTATTAAAATGAAATTTACAAATCTCACGCTCGTTTATACAGGCAATTGAAATGATAGATACATACATTTTTAATAATTCATGTTTCCAATTTTATTTAAACATTCATAATTATTTTTGACCGTTTAATGGAAAACTAAAATCATTCAATGTATGTGCGAGGCGATGAATAATTTTTTATTATGATTAATAATAAAATTATTATTGTGATTATTAAAAACCATACTCTGAAATGTATGTTTTCCTCAATATCAGCGGAAGAGGGGTAAAATATTCTCCCTCAATACCTGATAAGATCGTAAAAGGGGGATTCCGGTGTCATTTTCGGCGACCATTTGAAGTAGCTCTTTTCTTCCTCCACCCGTGCTCTAAAACTCCGGGGGTAATTGTATGTAGCTACTGATTAACGAAATTGGTGGTGGGAAACAGAAAGCACCCTTTTTGGTGTTGAATACAAAAGGACTCATGGCGTTAGAACATTTATTTTTGTGAAATATTACGCCAAAATTGGTAAACTCACATTGCGTGGAATTGATTGACAAGCAATTTTAACCAATAGTATTATTTTGAATACTCCCACTACAAGCTTTGAGAACTATTGATTAGGTTATGCGAGAATATTGGTGTTCAGAACTCAGTAAGATAAAGATTGTGAGAGTATTGAAAAATTTTTTTTTCGTTTTCAGTTTTATAAAAAGTAAGTTATTTTAAATTCATTAAAAATAATTTGTTTGTATAAATTATATTTTGTTTCAAGTGTAATTTAAAGTTCTCATTGTGTTTTGATTTGAAGTTTAACATAGATTTTATACGTGAAATATTATTTTAGACAGAAACTTTGCTTTAAAATTCTGACCAAGTCTATAATTTAGAACTCTGTTGCTCGCAATTTCGCTTTAAAATATTCTTAATTTTTTTCATCGATGATTAATGAATGTTTTTATTTATAAATTAATTGATTTTAAAATTTTTTATTCCTTAATTATCTTAATTATTAGAAATACAAAATTTTGATTTATCTCATTACTTGTTATCTTGCAATTATAAATAAAATTATAAAAAAATCGCTTAAATGTGTCAACTACTTAGTTAATTCAAAGTCGAATAATTTAATAACTGATAGTGTCAAATTATTGAAGTAAGGTAACTGCTATAATGATTGTCTTTCTGGCTATATTACGCAGAAAGTTTTTATTAGGTTGTGAGCCATTTTGCGATATTAATTAAAAAAAAGGAAGTATAAAAATATTCTATATTTTATTGAGCATAAATAGCATAAATAGATTTTGTTATCTTGTCACAGCATATTTTATATTTCGTAATATATAATTTAATTTCATAAATTTCTTACTAATAAAATCTCGTTGTTTCAATGATGATATGAAAAAATATTTGAAATTGCAATATTTGAAAAAAACATAAAAAGTGCTCACTTGCAAAATATTATATGAAAATTTTTTCTAGCCAAATAACTGAAAAGTCAATTTTTAAAGTTTCAAATTTATCAAAAAAATTGTTTACGTATTCTATAACTGATATTGTATCCAAAAATGTATTTCTGCCTTATAAAGATAGCTTTGTATCGCTTCCCCTTTTACATTTAAAATAAAATTCAATTTATAATTATAAATTTTGAAAATATTTTCAGAAAATAATGTATTTAAAAATAACATATGTTTGAAAACTTAAATTTTTGCATATGCACATTTTTTTCATATGCACATGTAATTTGCCTTAAGATATGTAAATTTTTATTTGATTTTATGAATATAGTCAATTTTTTTTTAATTCATCATAATTTTTATATTCCATTGTTTGATTTTTTATTCTCTATTACATTTAATTTTCAAATAGAAAATATAAATAAGAATGTTCAACAACAGCATAAAATTTGCCCTCGTCGAATTTATAGATGAGAAAAATGTTCTTTTTGTTGTGCCAACAACTTGGCTTTTCTATGACGAAGAGATAATTCTGTGTTCATGGCCACCACATAAAAATATTAATAAAATCAGGAATTTGAGTAGAAGAGATGAAAAGCCGTTGGAAACTTGGGAAAAGTTTAAAGTGAAAGTTATTTACCAATCATGTAAGTTTTACTTTATTACTATTATTCATTTTACTATCATTTTTAGTATCAATATTTTAAAATATGAGAAATAATTTTTAATTTTAAACATAGAATTCTGTGAAATTTTTGTAACTTAAAAGGAAAACTTAGATGAAAGGTTATAATAACTGATTCCTTTTAATTTTTGAGTTTTTTCACGTTTCGTTTAGTAGAATTCTATGTTAAAGCATGCTCATCAACTTATTGACAACGTAAAGTAAACTTCTATTTGATTTTGGGGCCCTCTGATGTAGGAGGCTGGGGCAACTGTCCCATAGGCCCCTGCATTAGTCAGGCTCTGTATGTACCAAAAATTAAATAGTAAGAGGCATTTTTATTCCAATCAGAAATTGTACAGTTAAAAATATTCTTAAATGACGAATTCAATAATTCATTTAAATTGCCAAGTTGATGTATGTTTTCATGATTTATATAGCAAGTATGTGTATATAAGTAAAAAAAAAACAAATGCTTAGGCATATTCTTATTCAGGCGATCTGATCTATTGTCATTTTTAATGTAATTGATATAAAAGTGTTCTATTAATTACATATTAGTATTTAATTTTCACTTTCAT
This sequence comes from Latrodectus hesperus, assembly GCA_037975125.1. Taxonomy (NCBI): domain Eukaryota; kingdom Metazoa; phylum Arthropoda; class Arachnida; order Araneae; family Theridiidae; genus Latrodectus; species Latrodectus hesperus. The sequence continues at coordinate 37,201,000 of CM075855.1, forward strand.
ACTTTTGATAAATTATAATAATTTTAATATTTATTTCCAGCCAATTATGAAAAGACAAATAAAAAGTTAATATACTATCGCTATGACAGTGACATTGAACCACTCTCAGCAGATACAATTGAAGAAGGTTTGTGCAGCAAAAGTATAGATTCAGAATTCAGACAGATTCAGAAATTCAGATTCAAAGGAGATTTGTGATAAATGTAGAAGTAATGAAGGTTTGTGTCTGATATATAAATAAGTATAATTACAATGTAGAGAAAGCGTGTTAAGTTTCATACTTAATGATATTTCATAATTAAAAGGTCTTGTTCTCTTAAAATTCATTTCTATCACTATTTTATATTTTAATTATATATATACTATTTGCAACCTTTTTAATTGTTATACACATTTTACTCATTTTTTAGGCTAAGAATAAGTTCTTTAACTGGGATGTTTCATTAACTGTTTTTTATTTAATTTTTTCAGAGTATATGATTTTTCAAACTATAAAATATGAATGATACACCATAAATTGTTTTTCTCCTTCTATTATAATCGTGAAATTATTTTAAAATATTATATATTGGATTTAAAATTAAACTAATGCGCTTAGATTAATCCAATATTATTCAATTGAAATTTTTTTGAAATAGTTAAATTATTATCACTATTTTCAATCAAACTTTTTTCGTATGATGATGTTATGAAATGATAATGTTAATATATATATATATATATATATATATATATATATCCTTCTAGCAATGGTGAAATCTTTGTACGGTGTAATCTTGGAGCTGAAGAAAGATGTTCAGAAGAATACTATGCTTTTGCAGTCCCTACTTCCGAGCACAACTATCGTGGAAGAGGGGAATGTATTGCCTATTTGTAGTTTTGATGAATTGAAAGTTATGGAAGAAAGGCTCAAAGACATTGAAGAATTTAGTAAAATGGTAAAAATATTAGTTTAAAAAAGCTTGTTTTTTGTGTGTATAATATATGTATGTACATAATATTTTAATAGGTTATTATCAAAGAGATTACTTGGGTAATTCTAAGAAAATTAATAAATAATTAAAAATTTTGAATTAACAATTTAATATTTTTACAAATTAAAATTAATTCCTGACTCAAAATTATTTGAAGCATTTATCATGCGTATATAAATGCAATTTATCATCTTAGAAAAACATTTTAAATTGTATGTTAGTAAACATTATAAATAAATTTAACTTATAAAAATGAAAAAAATATTTTAACACATAGTGCAATAAATGAGTATTACTTTAGATAAGAATTAACAATTTACTATGTTTTAAGGTATACTGTAATTTATAAATGTGCATTGAAGCTAAAAATATTTTCAACTCAAATTTATATTTTAAATTAAATAATTTGTGTATTTAAATGTATCTGTATTTAAATTTTCCAAAAACTTAATCAATTAAAATAATAAAATTTAGTGGCTAAAAACGAAATATTTTGGTGGTTAAACTTATACCTATTTAAATGTGAATACTATCCATAGATTTTCTGATGTTTCTGATGTTCTAGCACAGGTATGATAACCTCCTCTGCCTTCTGGATCATGATGGGCATAATTCCATCAGGCCCTGGGCTTTTTACAGATTTAAAGGCAAAGATTGCCCATTTAACAATGTTGTAGTTTACGATATTTTTAGCAATGGTCCATTGATCGCTATTGACTCTTTGCAAAGAGCAAATGCAGTGCTCCCCTTTGTTGCTATAAATATCTCTAGCTCCTGGAAAGTGGGTTTTGGTCATAAATTGCATAACCTCTTTCCCGGAAGCAGCAAAATTACCCTCCTCGTCCTTTAGGGTGCCAACCAAAATAGGTTCATCCCGTTTAAGGAGTTTCTGGAGTCGGGCTCCTTCAGAAATAGAATCTATCTCTTCACAGAACTTCCTCCAGGAGTTAATTTTGCTTTTCCTAACAAGTTTGCTATAATTAGTGAGGGCCGTTTTATAGTTCTCCCATTCACCATTTTTCTTGGCTTTATTAAAAAGTTTCCTAATATTTGCCCTTTCAGCTGCTAGAGAGTCATTCCACCAAGGACATTGGAGTTTAGCTCTCCTAGTGCGAATATGGCAATTGTTATGATAAGAATTTAGAATACTACCGTGCAGGAGGTCTGCTGCAACTTCTAGATCGTAATTGTCTTTAATAGGTCCGTTCCCGAGCTCAACCAACCCAGTCAATTCCTCCTGGAATTTCTTCCAGTCTGTCCTAACTTGGTCTCTGAATATGCGATCCAGACACACATTCGAGTGAATTTCAAAATGCATGTTTTGATGGTCTGAGCCAGAAGGTCTGCCATCTACTTTCCAATTTTTGATATTTTTACTAATTAGCGTTGTCGCTATAGTAATGTCAATTACTTCAGATCGATTGGAAGTAATGAAAGTTGGTTTGTTGCCCTCATTTAGAATATCTAACCCGTAATTTAGAATGAATTCTAAAAGGCACTCACCTCTTTTATTTGTGTCCGTACTTCCCCAGACAACATGGTGAGCATTACAGTCTAGTCCTAGGACTACCTGTAAGTTGTTGTCTCTGCAAAAGTTCATGAGCTTGTGGAGAGAATGGTCAGGTGGAGCCTTCTCTTCATAGGGCAGGTACACAGAGCCAAAAACAATTTCTCTGTCCCCTCCCTCTATGTTGAGTCTGACTTTTACAGCTGTCATTTCCCTTTGAATAAATTCAAAGAGGGGTAAAACTTCAATGTTTTTATGTAAGAGTATACAAGTTCTAGCATTGCTATTGCTACAATAGATAAGCTTACCTTTAGTTCCTTTGAGGCCACTGATTTTCCCCCTAACCTGTCAGGGTTCCTGAATCAGGGCCAGGTGTATATCCCCAGCAAGAAACTTCTTACTGAGGTTATAGTAATAACTTTGGTAATAACATTACCAAAGAGCACCGTCCCACCCGAAGGTATACGGTGGTTCTTACTGAGGTTAGTGGTACCACTTCTACTGTGGTGGAGGTTGGCTTGACTACCTTCACCCACATCGGCATGAGCGGGTTTGTCAAGTACTTTTGCCTGCACTTGGTAAAGTCCGATATGAAACTAATGTCCCCTTACACCAAGTGTGACAGCATCTAGTTTAAGTACACTAAGATCGATGGTCTGCCTAGATGGGGTGACTAGACGTGATTATTTATTATTTAAAAATCAAAATGGCAAGAATTTTAGAAATTTATTTATTTTTTTTTAAATATTTTTAGCATAATATTATTATTATTATTATTATTTTTTTTTACAAGAGATTAGATACTTTTATTTAACAAGTAATATTTTGTTAGTATTTTATGTTCTCTCTTGTAAATAAAAAAAAAAGTTAACTTTTTATCATATTTTAACCACAATAACATGATGAAATATAGCTCCCAAAAATAGAAATTTCATAAAATTGAAATATCATTAATGAAATCTTCTCACAATAAAATTTAAATACAAATAAAAAAGATTAGATTTTCTTAAAATTTGCATGTAATCAATAGGAAACACATAAACTATGAAAAATTTTGCTTCGAATAAAATGAATGAATATGTAAGTTTTGTCTTATTTTACTGACTGCAATTTCGATTAGACTGCATAAAAATATGAGTAAGGAATTATTTTATTGCTAATTTTATCAGATAAATAAACTATATCTCAAGATTTACTGTTTTGAGAAACATCTAGATTACTACCTTAACTACCATATAGAATATGTTCCGTAACACCCTAAAAAATACTGTACAAGTAGTAATTTAAAAATATTATATTCAGTTGTTAGGGCTTCATCAAATCTAAATCTGGATGTCAGTATGTTAAAACTTTGAAAATCTTCATTCTAAAAGAAAAACTAATATTGCATAAAAAAAAAAAATTTCTAAGCATTTCTACTTCAGATTTTTTCATTTGATCTGAAGAATATGTTCAGGAGAAGCCTGCTCATTTAAGCACTAGGAGCAAATTTCGAATCTCTTCGTACCCTCGACGAATTTCAAGTTACTATGACGGCCACTTCTGAAACGAGCAATAGCCGTTTGTTCTTGTTTATTAAGACCAGCAGCCAGGGAAGCACCTGGACGCGCGCAGCGGTACCAATGATGTTCAGGAATGACAATCCAAATGGTTTTATTCTTGTGTTTAATCTTTGAGTGAATCTCCTGAAATGTGAGAGGTGCCGACAGCACACCGTCCTCAGCCACACCAGTTTTGGCCAAAGTTTCCGCAAACTCATTCCCCTCGAGATCCACGTGGGAAGGAATCCACTGTAGGTGAAAATGATGCGATACAGACAGTCCGAGATACATTTTGAAGTATGGAAACCCCAGTGCTGTCTCTCACTTGTTGCCATCTGGCTAAATGCTGTATTGCACTTTTACTATCAGATAAAATCTAAATCTCAGCTCCATGAAGAAGTGAATCCAGGGCTTCCTGTATGGCAATAAGCTCTTTAAATGTGTTGATAGAACACACACACACAGAAGTCATAGATTAACTTTTAATATCAAGAACCATAATAGAAACATTTGTTATTGAGTCTAAAGGAATCTGACTTCTCTGAAATTATACATCGCCTCAAAATAAAAGCTCTGCGTTTTTTTAAAATTTAAATTTTATTTTATTATTTTTTTTTATCTCAAGCTTCAATTTAGCAACTTAGTATAGTGTCCCATTATATTCGCAATAAAATTCTTGCTTAAAAACAAATCTTATCAAACGAGCTATGTCCAAAATCATCGGTTATGACCAGTGATGGCCAATGAAGGAAAGTGAGAATTTATTTTGAAAATTTTCTCGAAATATGATACAACTGTGGAAATCGAAAAGTAGTTGCCATCAAATTAGAGGAAAATACATATATTTAGTTTTCATTTCCTTTTTTCTGCTTACATTATTTATCATTACTTCTTCCCGAATATCGTTACTTTAATTCTTAAAAATATTCATTTTTCAGAGGACACAGGATGTTGAAAATGAAAAACTGTAATTTTAATGCATTTTTATTTTTTAAGCAAGAAATTATTATTATTAAACATGTAAGTTTCATAATTTTTTCCACATTTTTTAAAAAATTATACATGTTTTACTATTATTAATAAAAACGCTTCTCTATAACGTATAGTTAATCTATAATGTATAGTAAAAACGTTTACAATATTTAGTCTCAAATTTTGTTAAAATCTGTTGAGAAAATTTTAACATTTAACGTTAACAATAATGTTAAGTCGTAACGAAATTATATAAGACATGGAAAAACAATAATATATACAAACGAAGGGATGTATATTAATGTTTTCCCATTATATATTTATATATATGTGTGTGTGTGCGCGTGTTTCCTACATTTTATATACTGCCGCTTTCAAAAAAATGTATCAGATTTTCCCAAAGAATATATGTTATGAAAATGCAATTTGATATTTCTTTAAACCATGACTTAAAAGCATGCGTTTTCACTAAAAAAAAAAAAAAAAACTGAGAAACCCTTCCAACCAAAAGAAATTTCCACTTAAACATCCTACTCAAGAAAGAAAACCTCGATATGAAAGAAATAAGAATGTTAAGAAAGAATCAAATGAAATCGTATGCTATGGATGTGGCAAACCAGGAGTCAGACCTAAATATCCCAACTGTAATGGAAAGGAAAAGAAAATTTCTGATACTTTCAACAGTGTTATTATTCAATTGGTTTCTAGTGCACCTACACCATGGCAACACTTAGAGTAATTATTAATGGAGTGATGGGTACAGTTCGAGCAGATATTGCTGAAACCCACTCAATTGTGGAGGAAACACTTTTCATATCGTGGGGAAACAAGGAGCAACTCTTGGTGTGCCAGTACTCTACCAATGTCTTTAGAAGATGGTTGTAAAATAACGAGAAGTTCATACAACCCAGGTAAAGATGCGTCTTGGAACCCTCACGTTGCCTTTGAACATTGTGGCCATCTTTGAGGCAAAAGGGAACAGCAGACTTGTTTCTTCAATGGTTAGCTTAAAGGACACTTTTCTTTTGAACAGCCAATGCCCCAGCTCTTTGTGGGTCGCCACAAGCAAATGTTTCGCAAAAGGTAGCACCGTTAACTGTGAAAGCAAAAGATAATACTATTGAAGATGAAGCGTCCCATCGGACTCACTTCCGGAAAGAGATATTTAAGAATGCTTCTCATCATTTGCGTGAAGATGAAGGTATTCATCCGACTGTTGAACAAAGGATTAAATTTAATAAGTTCTTATCCCACCATGAAACTATCTTCAGTCTATGGGGAGAAGCAACCTCATTTATTGAACATTATATTGGTATGCAGAACCATTCCCCGGTATCCATTCCTCCGGCAAGAAAACAAATCATGTAAAATGAAATTGATATACCCCTAACTAAAGGAAATATTGAATCCCGTAAATCTCCATATGCAGCGCCTGTTGTGATCACTCCTAAGACAAATGGTACTTATAGATTCTGTGTTGATTACAGAAAATTGAATGCCATCACCAAGACGGACTCTTATAATGTTCCACACATAGATGATCTACTTCAAGAAGTTAAACAAACTTGTTATATGTCGACCCTCGATCTTAAAGTTGGTTATCACCAGGTGAATGTGGCTGCTGTGGACAGAGACAAAACTGCATTTATTTGCTCTTTCGGGACATACGGTTTGGCCCTTTCGGGACATACGATTGAAAAATGTCCTAGTGACTTTCCAAAGACTGATAGATAAATTCCGAAGTGGTCTTGGTGACATTTTTCTTCGTTCCTACCTTGATGACATTATAGTACTTTCAGAGTCGTTTTATGAACAATTATAATATTTAAGAGACATTTTTCAACGATTAACATGTTAATGAAATGTAAATTAACATGTTAATGAAAAATAAATATTAAGTTTTCATTAAAAAGAAATAAACTCTAGAAATTGATTGACCAGTTTATTTTTCTGGTTTATAATACACAGAAAAAAATTAAATAAATTTTTTTAACTTAACAATAAAAACAAGATGAAATATATACATTTAGCAATTTACAGCACAAATTTCTTTGTTCTTATATACATAACACCAATGTGTTTTTTCTTTTTTAAATGTTAAACAACAAATCTCTCCAAGGCAAAATTCTAAAAACTGCATTAGGAACCGATAAAAATTCCATTTCAAATGAAATGACTTAATACAGATCTAATATTTCACAGTGCAAAATGTACACACTAATAACATACACAATTTCATTTACCAAAGTGATTTGTCACTGTGCTCAGATGAATAAACAAAATGAAAAATAAATAAAAATATGCATTTATATACAAATAAATTCTGCATACAAAAACATAAATGTAAAAATATTAATAAAAAACCCGTAATTAAAAAATATAAAAAAAAAGCATTCGAATAAAAAAATATATAATTAAAAATAAGTAGCTCTTATGTAACAACAGCAAATGTAAAATAATATCTAGTACTAGAAATAGAATGGAAGTGAAATTATAAAAATAAAACTTCCAATACCCTTTTATATTTTGACTCACCAACAATATTACTTAATTTAAAAATAACATACATTTATCATATATTTTACAACAAAGCAACAAGCACATATTTAGTTGCACCAATGTGTTATAAAAGCTTCCGAATTTCGGAATTAAACAGAACATTAGCATTACACATTAATAACATTAATCAATATAATAATTTTACTTTCTTAAGAAAATCCAATAAAGTTTCTAATTCAACTAATGAGATCACAAACAGCATAAAAGATTTAATACATCAAGCAGGTTAAAAATATATTTAAACTACCATTTTAATAGCAGGAATTTTAGATATTTATAACAAAATATATGCAACAAATGAATTTCGATTGCACCAACTAGGACAGAAAATATTTTGTCTTAACATACAAAATATTTATACTCTAGTAATAACACAGTTGAAGCACAATCCACAACTAATTTCCATATTTATAATATTTATATTTTTAAGGCAAATCATGTTAAAAATATAGAAACAAGACATAGCATTACTCAGGAAATGTTATATATTTTTTTCACACAATAATTGGTGATTTATAACCAATTATAAATTAAAAATCTGTAGTAATATATACAAAAACAATAACTCGACATACATCTCCAATCCTTAATTAATCTCAAAATACAGAAAATTTTTGAGATACAAATAGTACATCTCCAGAGAAATAATTAACTTCATAAGTTGATTTTAAAAAGCTACCATGTTCAAAATACATTTAGTAATAGTTAATTATAATAATAGTTTCACAATGCTGTACATATATCTAACATCACTTTTACACAATGCAATTTAAAATTTTCTACTATCAATGAACTTTCTAAATTAACAATAATGGTGCCATTTTTTATAAATAAGATTAGCGTACCAGTATGCATTTAGTTTGATAATATGAAGTACCAGTTATCCGAAAGCAAAACGTTGTACTCGGACAGTTTATAAAACATTTCCACCATACATATAAATGTATTAAAGACATGACAATAAAAAACATAACATTTTCGAAAAACTTTTGTTAATAAAAAATGCAATACTAACAAAAAAGTAAATGTGCAATTAAAGAAACAAACAGTGCTTACATCAATCAGTCAATTATTAAAAAAAATAACACAGAAAGCTTTACTATCATAGTAAGCTTTATCAAGTTAGTAATGACATTATAAAAAGGAAATGTACAAAAATTGGGATTCTGACTTTAAAAATATATAGATTTTGTGAAAAAATATACAAAGGAGAGGTTCAAATACAAACTTTACTAACAATAAAAGAAATCGAAAAACACATGGGATCCCCAGTAAACATCTAGATCATATTGATATTATGTATCTAACACATACCTAAGTAATACTGAATTTAATCAGGTTCTATAAACAAACAGCTATTAAAAATAACTTCACAGAAAATTTATATAGATTATCTCAGTGAATATATACTTTGAGTTACGTTTATTTCTAAACTATGAGACTAAATCTATATTCAACATCTTGACTTTAGTTAAGTCTTTATTTTTAAAAAATGTAAGACAATATATTTACTCATTAACATATTTAAAGTATTGACTAGCATAACAAACGTATTAAAACAGCAGGAATCTCAATATAAAAGTTATTCTACTGGTTGAGATTTAAATTTCGCAAGCAATTTTAAATATTAAATATTCTTACTGGAATATGATCAATAATTTAAAATAACTCTATATATTTAATTAGTAATATGTTACTATAATCTTTAAATAATATAACTGTAGTATAATAATTCATTGTAATGAATTACTTAAAACATAAAAGAATGTAAATAAACTGATATAATTTCATATAAAAAGTATTCCTTTGACTTGGTAACATTTAAATAATGCTTCAATAACTTCAGCATAATTTTGGTGATGTCACAAGTTACTCTTAAAGTATTCACATAAACCAATTCAATAACTTTCAATAAAGCTTAAAAAAATTAATTTGGTCTTAATAATAATAATTTGAAAGATAATGACATTTTATAAGGCTAAATATTTTTAATAGAATATGTTTGAATAAGGTAACATTTTGGAGTTAACATATTCCCATTGTCATGTCACTCAAAAAATATGTCATCTATAAATTATTTTTAATAATCCCTTGTGTCCTAACATTAATATCTAGTATCCATGTTATTCTAATTGGCCATTTGTAGTTTTATAAAAAATAAATTTAACACATATTTTTTAAATTAATAATCTCAAATATTAAAAACTTCTGAATCAAATATTGCGAATAAATTTAAAAAAAAACATTTAAATTTAAGGAAATTTAAGTAAATGTCACTCAAAAGAGCTCCCTCACAAGTGATAAAACTTTTCTACTTTAATGTACATGTAAACAACAATTAAAATAGTCCACAAATAAAAACTAATTATAAGAATGCATTTTTTCATAAAAACAATGCAACATAAATAATCAATCATTGGAAATAAATCGGAAATGATTTATATTTTATACCTTCTAAAAGTTAGAAACATTTACATCCCTAAACTTTAATAAATATTTTAAGTCTAAAATAATTAAGGTAAGATTTTAATAGTTTATAAAAGCATGTGTAAATCTCATTGAAGATACAGTTAAAGATAAACTAAACATCGAATAAGCAATCTGGGGATCCCGTCATGAATGACTTAATTTACATTTGTCTCTAAAGATGGACTGAGCATTCATTTTGAGACGGAATATTGTATAGCACGTTCTTTTGCTCTTGAAACTACATTCTAATTTGACAAAGACAGTTTGAGCATGACTATGCACATGACTTGAAGTAAAAGCACATGCAGTTTCATGGCAATTAACATGCTATTTGGACTGATATCACAGGATGGGAAAGAACATGAAACATACACGAAGTTGAATATCATCATTGACAAAAGTTATTTAACAAATGAAATAGTTACACATTTAAAATCCCTCAAACAGTGTAAAAAAATTATTTTGAGGTGTTTTAAATAATCTCTATGAAAACCATATACATAGATTACATAACACAATAAAAATATAAATTTATATATTTTAATACAAACAATAAAAAAAATTTATTCCCCAAAACGAATATCTCACAATACTTGAATACAATGATATCATTAGTACAGCAACAATTTTTTTAAAAATTCTCTATGTAAGAATAGTAATTCTACATAAATATAACTGACTGAAATATTTATATTTGTTTTTAATTTTTTTATCCAGCAGATTTTTATCAAATTATCAAGGAAATTAGTTTAACGAAGCATTTTAAGTAAATGTCACTAAAAGAAAAAGTTTAAAATAATAACATAATAATAATCACTTTAAAAATTTTATAATACAAAAACGAATATGTTACTAAAAAATTCGAAAGTTTTTTATTGAAAACAATTTTAATGAATACAATTATATAATAAAATATAAATTGCATTTTAAATAGAATTATACACTTACTTCTTAAATTATGAAGTATTATGGGGCAAAATTAAGTATTTGAAACTTTAGGAAATATTTAAAAGTCTGTTTGAGAGACAAACAAAATAAGAAATAGCATGGAAAAATTTCCATCATTATATATGTATTTAAGCATACAAAATATAACAGACATATGACAACTTAAAGTTTCACAATTTGACAAAGGAGTTATGTTTTATTTTAGATTTTCCATCAGTGGCTTCTGAAACATTAATGTAAAACATTTATTACAGTAAGATCTGATGAGATTTTCCATCTGAAATTTCAAAAGCTGGACATAGCTTGTAATACTAACCAATAGGAGATGAGCTTTCAAGTTAATGTATGATGATGTTCGAATTTTACTTTAAACGCTGAGTAACATTAGCAAGAGCGACAGCAAATGCTTGGAGGGCGCAAAATGGATACTGAAAGTCAAGCGTATATGCATTGCCATCAATGCGACCAAATTGCATCACCTAAAATTTGAAACAAAAAGAAAATTAAATATATGAAGTAAATTTTATAGACAAAGATAATTGTAAAGTGCATAGTGTAATTTAGTATACATAATATAAAAGCCGGCATAAGAGACTATTTACGATAGGATTTTCCATTCGCTTTCCTTTCCAAATTTAAAGTGTATACAAAATTTTTTAACATTTTGATCTAGATCTACTTTGTTTTTTAAAATACCTTGGTCTATTTTGTGATTTAAAATGAAATGAAAATTCATCATATTTCATGTATAATAAAGCAATATTTGCTTCTAAAACATCCATTTTATTGCTTTCAGATATTGTTGTTTTACTGCACAAGGTATTGTTTTGTTAATAGAGCATAGTTTAGTTGATTAGATTGAAATAATTTTGTTTGCCATTTCAACAATAACATCAAGTGAATTCTTACTAATTGACAAAATTGCTTGCTTTTGAAAAAGTAGCCTCTGGAGCCACATAGTGATTTAATTACTTCTTTGGAAATGGAATTGCCAAAGATTTTCATTTGTCGTAACAAATCAGACAGGCGTTTATCAGCAACGGCTAGATTTATTAGAAAACATTTCAGGTGTGATTCCTCAGTATCAGTCAATCTATTGAGTAATGTATTTTTTAAAGCATGCAATGTATTTTTTAACATCTTCTGGAAGATTTGAAAGAACATTGACAACAAATTCTGAAATATTTTCATCTAATGCTGCAACAACATTATATTTAGTTAAATCTTGATTTATATCACTGTTTGCAAATTGTGCTTTGAATTGGAAAAACCACAACTTGGGTCACCAACTTTTTGTCACCAAAACATACATGTTTTTATTGAAATTCGATATAATTTAATAGCTTCATTTTCAGATTGAATATCAAATGCATTATTTCCAATTTTATTGGAAAATAAAATATAATTGTTCTAATAAATTTTCATTTAATACCATGTGGAGATTTAAAATAATAATCTTCACAAAAATTAATTTGATCACGTTTTGTGCAACCAGTTATGCAAAACTGTGCATAGAGCTTGCTTAAATTTAACACTCCATTATATAAGAAATTATTTATTTATATATACACATAGTATACCAGTTATATTTGTACAACTAAAGAGAAACATAAAATGACAATAAATTACAAGCCTGTAATAATTTTTTAAAATATATAAACATGCATTGTTACTTTTCTGGTTGTCATGGAAACCATAGCTGTTGCAGTAGTCTCCTGATATAATTACTAAATATATTTCTGTTATTTATAAAATAATTTATAGTTTAAAATAGTTAAAAAACTAAACTGATAGCACAGAAAAAATTATAAAATTAAAAAAAAGAAAAATATGTTTTACTTAAGCTTTCTTACCATCTAATAAAACAAAATTTACTTGTATAAGGTTTTAAATTACAAAATGAATTACTTAATTTGCACAAGCATATATTTGAAAGAAAAGTATTCCTTAGTTTAAAAGGAACTAGATATATGCTGATAAAACAGTTGTGATTATCAACAATATTCAAAATGTTAGTGTTTTGAGATAGCTAAGAAAGGAATCTAGTAGCAGGCAAAGAAGACGAAAATTGCATCAATTAAAAACTTTCTGAGGCCTATTCTCTCATAAAATGTTAAAATTGAAGTATCTGATATTAACAGATCAAAAATCGAACTAAAATCAGTAACAGCTATTATTGCAGATATTAAAAAATGACAAGTTCTATGTATTTGGTATAAAATTTAAAAAATTAAAATAGTTATACACAAGAAATTAGTTTATCTTTTCCAAAGAAAATGTTTTAAATATTGAAGTTATTTTAAAAGAAATAAGTGAAGTAATAAAAAACTTTCTTTAGCAGGTGGACAAGGACTCAGAAAATACACTTTTCAGCGAAGTATTTATGCAAATCCCCTGGTTTACTATGAAACTTTTTTTTACATAGGAATAACATAAATGCTTTATTTTTATTTCTTGCAACTTTTGAAAAATCATTGTAAGACAACCATCAACATAATCTAAAATAACACCTTATTTTGATCTTTTTTTAGAATTTATATTATCAATTAAAAAATTTAATTTTTTTACACATTTTTAGGACACATTGTATGCAGGTAATATATCTATGAATGGTGAATCCTATCATTAGTAATCCATTGTTTTGGGCTTTTACAGGTAAGTGTTGGTAACTATCAGGTTCAACCACAAAGGATATGCAAAAGTTAGAAATAAAATCACATTAAAGCATATTTCAGATTTTTACTAAGTCATTTTGGTAAAAGATATGTTTTATCAGTAAAATGTAGAATATACCAGACTTTATGATTTTAGAGTAACTAACACACACATAAAAAAGGAATTTCTTGTTAAAAAATAAGCTCTTTCTAAGGTTACTGAATACCCATGTGGAATTTTTTAAATGATAAACTGTGATGGAGAATGGTATGCTAGAATTCAAACAAATAGATATCCCACATTAGTTTAGTCTAAAGATTATGGGAAAGTTTTAAATATTTCTTTTGATTATTCAGATTATTCTTTAGATTATTCATACTGAACATGGTTTCCAGAGACTCACAACTTCTGAGATTCACAATATGGCTTTATATATACAACTGCTCAGAGATATAAATGCTGAGCACTTATCTCAAGAGTTTGCTGCTGATTAGGGAATGATACTGAGACAGAAATCTTAAAGTTACGATAGCAATGGTATGGAACCATAAACAACACTTATGTCTAGATCTCTTTAACAATTAATGAAGATTCAATACATGAAGTGATGTTTGACGAGTTTTCATGAGGAGAGAACTTAAGGGAATAGGGAATATCAAACTGCAAAAATCATAGAAATCAATTGTTCTGGTAGCATTTCTGTACAGGAAGGTATCATATTGGAAAAAATTGCACAGCTCCCTCCTGCACTCTTAGTGACAGCAGAATGCTACAGAAATGAGATTCTCGAACCTTAATTACAAGCTTTTTATGGAGTTGTGGGAGAACAATTTGACAGTTGTCACAGTTGTATGCTTTTTATGGAGTTGTGGGAGAACAATTTGACAGTTGTATGCTTTTTATGGAGTTGTGGGAGAACAATTTGACAGTTGTATATGTCGACAATTATCTGAAAGAAGGTTTTACACTATGTGATGTAATTCTCAGGGTCTTCAGACATAAATATTAAAAAGTATTTGAGGATTATTCGAAAATCTTCTAGGCATTAAATCAGAGCTTTTGAAAGAATGTGAACTGCTGACCAACTGAGACAAGTGTAGGTCAGCAGTTTCATTAACAGTACAAGAGCAAAATGTACAGCTCCCTTTTCAAGTTAAAAACGATGACAAGGACAGTATAAATTTAAACTGTCTTTAGACTACAAAATTCAAATAAAAAAAATGATGAAAAAATTCATATTAAGATTAACTATATTGGTGAGATTATATTTTAATTAGCTTATACTCACCATACAATTATAAATAAACAGGTTGCAGTTTTAATACCTTGCAATTGTATGAGTTACAATAACAGGGTGGTTTATCATGGAAACAAATTTGTTTGCAGAATAAAAAATCAATAACAACGACAATAAACGAAAAATTAAATGCTGAAGCAGCATTTACAAAACAAGCAAAAGCTGAATTGCAAATTTTTACTGTTTCTACAGAAGATGTAAGCAAAATATGTATTTGAGAATGTATCCCTAACTACTATAAGAGACATTAAAACTAATTATTTTAAAGTTCAAAATTAATGTATAGGATCTCACTGATTTCTTCATGTTATGTAATACAACTATTATTTAGCTTATTTATTCATATCTTTAAATATAAATCAATAAATATGGACATTTAATTTTTTTATACAGTTGGAATCATTGGTTATAATACAAAACACATATAATCACTATCGTTTGTATAATGACAAACATTTGTAGGAAATGTATCAGAAGCAGAAGAGCTTAGCAATAAAAAAGTAAAATATCTGAAGATAATAAGAATGATAAGGATAAACCAATCATACATACATACTAAAATAAAATTTATAAGAGCTTACTTGTCTTCCATGAAATTCAATTTGGAAATTTTTAGCAGATTCTTGCGTTACACGTCCACCAAAATCTAACTGATAAACTTGACTAATGTCATTCCACATTGGGGCTTTGTTATGAAGGACGAACTCTCGATAAGGAGGCAAGTTGCTATTGGCCGGAACAGTATCAGTTACAATTCTGCCACATCGCTTCTTCAACTATAAAATAAAAGAAGTTAAGATGGATAATTTAAAAAAAAATTAGAGTATGTTTATCTAAGAAAACCAAATGAATTTCATTTTAGATTTTAATTAGATGTGAAATAGTTTATATTTATTCAGTTAAGAAATAAAGCAAACCTTTCTCCGAATATAAGCTTTCTGAAAGCTTTCCAAGTCCTTAAAGTTTTCTCCAGGCATATCATCTCCACTAAAAGCACTGTCTTCATCAGAACTATCTACAAGTTTTTGGCGCCTCATTTTTCTTAATAGTAAAGGACTATATAACAAACCACGACGGGGATTTTTCTTCCGAGCTACAACTGGTGAAGAAGGTATACTACGACTCACAGTAGTAGAAGAATCGGACATCTCACTTGTATCATCAGCTTGAGGATAGCTGGCACGATGCTCTTGCAAAAAGGACGTAGTGGCAAGATCTGAAATTTCAGTTGGCACATTATGTCGACGTCGGACGGGGCTTGAATTCTCTGATTTTGCAATAGCTTGCTCAGGTATTTTAAATCCTTTAAGTTTTCGTACAGTTTCAGCAATTTTATTTACATCTTCACAACTATGGAATTCTTTCCTCAAAACATTTTTAGAGACAGAAACTCCTTCTGGAACAGGAATGCTTGAAGCAGATTTCTTTTCAATTGGACATGAACAAGCAAGATCATAAAACCCCTCTTCACCAACTGAAATTCCATTAGTATCACATGATTGACTATCACATGGTTTTTCACTATCATTGCAATCATGGCAATACATCTTACCACATGGTGGATTAGGTTTTAAAGTTAATCGTCTTCGTGACTCTTTGAAAGATGTACCACTCTGATCACGGACATTAGTGAATTCAGCATCATGTAATTGATTGGCGCTATAACTTCTATTCACAAATAGTGAGGAACTTTGACTGCTTGGAAATGTTACCTTTTCACAGCATGGTGTCTCTGGATCATCAATGAACTTCATTTCAACATTCCTTTTGGACATACCATTCACAATAAGATCTTGATTAAAAGAGGATTTTTCTTGAATAGACTTAGATAAAGAATCTCCTTGAAGATTGCAATTAGATGAAGAGCCTTCTTGGGAAACATGATTGGATGAGGAACCCTCTTGAAGAGTATGATTAGATGAAACAGTTTCAGCTGTTAAAGAATCATTGTTTTTTGAACTCAAGTTTGTTATTGGCATGATAGACACAGGCTTTGGCATACTGCTGGAATTATTACTAATTTCTATAATCCTGCGGGTTGAAAGTGGAGACTGAAGACTACTTCTGAACGAATTATCTAAAATTAAGCCTTGAGAAGGACAAGGAACTATACTGACTAAACTTGGAATGCTCTTACTGTTCACAGAATTACTAGAAGTTGATTGAGAAGATAAATTAGAATTTTCATTTTCAGAAAGGCTATTCTGAGCAGATTGTTCTTTTGATGAATCACTGCTTATTCCATTGAGATCTTCACCAAGGTCCAAAGTAAGAGAGCTGGAAACAGAAGACTCTTTGGATTTGCAATTTGAAATTGTTTGATTAGAAGACTTTGATTCATCTGCTCTCTTAAACAAGTTCTTATTGAGAAATCTGAAGCCAGAGCCATTTGAAGTGGATGGAATGGGATACTGCAATACATTTGGCTCCAAATCTGGTACACAAGACACACTGGTTTGTGTGGCAACAGACACCACACTACTATTTTCTGCTCGCTGAAGACTAATCACATGCACTCCTTTTTCTCCAGTAATTTCAAAAGTTAAAAATTCTTCAGATGGAATGAAATTTACATAATCCCCATTACTACATCCAGCAAATGCACCATTCTGTTCCCTTTCTTGGTTTAAATGGCAACGATAAGTAGCATTGCGTTGTTGTTTCTTTGGTGTCATTGGAGCAATTGGTATGCTATCTTCATAGTTAGCATCTGTAAAAGTAGGAAAATAAATATTTATAAACTATTATTTAATATTTACACAATATAGATAAATAATTTCAGCCAAAAAGTGTTGAATAATAAGAAAGTGATATTAATTGTAAAATACAGAAAACAACTTAAAAAAACATCTTAATTTACACACAAGTATTTAAAATTACAAAGAAAAAGACAAATTTGGAATAATTAAAAAATTACAGTTAACATTATCTGGTATAAAAAGTTTAAGAAACTTGTTCATTTCAAATAAGTTATGATAATTTTAAGCCATTGTCAATTAAAAATATTAATGATATTAACAAAATGAAACTTTGAAATTAAATTAAGAACTGGTGAATGTTGATGATTGTTATTTTATATCATATTAAAGAACATTTGAAAGCTATGTTTTCTAATAATATTTAAGCAATTTTTCTTGTAATTTACATAAAATACACTCAAATTATAAGGAACAATTTTCATAGTTCTCATTATATTTTATATGCATTAATTAAAAATGTTCAAGGAGATCAGAAAAGAAAAATGTAACACAAAGTTATCTCAAATTAAATGTATGTCTCCTACATAAAATTCACGATTTTTGAGTTTCAATTTGAATTGATCAAATCATTGCTTTTCAATTGAGTTAAATATTAACACTTTTTAAATGTTAATATTAGCTGAATAAAAGAATATAATGTGACAGACATCCACAAAATACATCCTGGTTAACACTAAATCTGTCAGTGTTACCTCGTTACCTTGGCCTTATAATGGATTTTTGCCTACAGGGGATCAAGGGATACAAATGGCACCAAGAGAAATAAAAGAGACGATTTTTTTGAAAAGAAAGGAAGAACCATTTTACAAATTACTATTAATCCTAAAAAATTCCTTACTTATCAAATGAAGTTAAGGGAAAGGCCTAGGTGTTTTACTGGTTAAAAGCTAGTTATTCCAAATTTTCTTCATCCACTAGTCTGGGTAATTTCATCTTTTGATTAGGAATGATATTCTGAATGAGCATCTTTTAAAATCCGACCTATCTTCTATCTCTAGCTTTTGACAGTTCATTGATAAACAGCATATATATAAATACATTGCATTATTATTTTACAGTTCTATTGTTCAAGATCAAAACTAATGTTTTAATGAAAAAATGTCTGCATTCATATAAATAAATTTAGATGAATTGAAACAGCCACAGTTACTAAAGAAATTGATCATTTTTATTTTCACTTCTTAAATTCAAACTTATTTATTTTTGGAATGTAAGTGGTATACATTATATTTAAACACTTTTGGCAATAGTAGATAAAAGAAATGAAAACAAAACTTTATTTTTCATTATTTCTAGATGATCACATACATAAACTTTATTTTACAAAATATGATCATATATTTTAACAATAAACTCTAACATATTGTACAGTTTTAATGTTTAGTGCATCTCTTTAAATCAAGGTGATTTTAAATATACTTCCATCTTTGATTGAAAAATAATGTAAAAGAAAAATAATTTTTCTTTGAAAACTTGATAAAAAAAAGTTATGATATTGCAATGAAGAAACTAAGTAACAGTAATAGCATATAAATATAGTTATTTAGCATTAAATTAAACTAATTTACAATTCTTCCTATTACATTTTATGGATATATTACCTCAATGGACATATTTAATAAGTAAAGAATTTTAGTCTAAACATAAAAGAATTTAGGTTACAAAAAGTATATTAGTATAAACATATTAAGCTGAAATACTGAAAATATTCACTTGATATATTACAATGATACTAGGGTGTACTGTAAACTATATTTCTAAGATCATAAAACCCAATCAAAAATTTGAGGATCTTAATACATGTTTATTACAAATCGTTCCACCATAATCTCATAAAAAAGCTAGAAAAAAATTGAGCTAATATAAGGATTTGTAATGACACGAGAAATGAACTACCTATTTCTCTCTTTATGTAAATAAAAATTATTGTCCTGAATTATTTGATTCTTTCTTTTTTGTTTTTAACAAAAAAAAAATATTTCTAAATAATACAATATACATATTTTTCAATAAATAAATGACTTTTCTATTAGAAAATAAAATAAGTTTTGCAATATATCACATTGTTGAGATATTTATATTAAATACCAGCCAAATCGGTTTAGTATATTTCATAAAGAAAAGTATAAAAGATAAGTTTCCTTCATTCAATAAATTTCACTAATGATGACTAAATTTGCATTAAAATGATCTTTATGTAGTATAAATAATTCTATAAAATTTTTTTCAGAAAATACTAAAATATTAAGCCTTATTTAAATAATACAAAAACATTTTAATAAAATATTTTAATTACCACAATATAGACGCTCATTTTTACAAACCTCAACTATTTTTACAATTTGTGATTACTCATATTTTTAGGAACTAGTGGTCAGATTCTACCTTGATACTGTAGACAGTGATAATTCTAGCTCCCATTTATAAACTAAAATTTTGAAAAATATCTTTTTTTGCAAACTTTTGATTCTGAGATAGTTTTTCTTCCAGATTTTTTTTATTTTTTATGATTTGATATATTTTTTTTAACTTTTTTATATAACGCCTGGGAATTGGATTCATTATTGACCAATGGAGGGACAAGTGCAGACATTTCAGACATTGTGGGAACAACAGTCAAAGATACATGGATACTGTACATAAAGACACAAAAAGGGGAAATTTTTTCTCTCCTCCCTAAACATTAACATAGAAAGGGGAAGCATTCTTTTAAAATTTGTTTTTGTGTTCTGTAGTTTGTTTTATTTCATTTGAACAAGTCAATTTATGAAGTTTCATTTGTCTATATAGATTATTCAGATTCTGTTCAGGATCTGTAGCAGTTGAAGGAACAAAAGTGTTTATCAGTTGAAGTGAAATTTTGAAAGTAGAGAAAAAATATTAAATGAGACAAAAATTTCATAGAACAATCTTCCAACATTTTAAAAACTCAGAAAAAGGAAACACCAACAGTGAAAGGAAACACAGAAACCTTTCTCTTCATAATATTGCAGAGAAGCAAAACATCCAAAGCTGGGAAAAACTTTGCTAGCTAGGTAGAGAAAAATGAGAAGAATGAATATTTCTGTTGATGGCAATGTCATTAAAGAGAAATCAAACTACTTTGCTATGAAGCTAAGCATGGAAGATTACATAGCATCAGATGGTTGGTTCCAAACATTTAATGCAAGAGACAGTTTGAGCTTTAGAAAAATATATGGTGAAGTGAAATCAATAAAATGAAAGTGTTGTTTTTAAGAATGAATCTTAATTCGCATGTGTTTCTTACAGTACATTATTATACATTATATTATTATAGCTCCTTTTATTAGTATTTTATTTTTAAAGAAAAGTAGCTTTGGTAAAAAAAATAAGATCTAAATAATATAATACATTATTTTTTTATTTTACGAACTATTTCACCAGTTCCTACAAGTTTGTAAAAACAAACATCTAGAGTATATTAATAAATAACAAATTTTATCTGATAAAGTAAACAATCGATATAAATCTTACTCTTACTGAATCAAATTTATTTGATGTTCATACTGAATACTAGAAATAACAATTTTTAAGCTTAGCCCTAATATAATTAATATAGTCAGAAAAATATGTGTTACATTATACTCTATAATATAGAGTATTGCTTAAAACTGGTAATTTATTAATCAAAGTTGATATATACATTACATTTTAAGAAATAAAAAAAAGAAAAAAAACCTTTTTAAAGTGGTGAGAAAAATAACTGTTTCCCTTATCATTTATTTAAGTAGTGCACATTTTCAAGACCTCAAAAATTAATATGGAAGATATATGTCAAATCAAACAAATAATTAAAAGGAATCCCTCTCCCACGACTACCACTTGCTTCAATGCAAACGCCATTGCAAGGCATCAGCTCTGCGGGGGACTACGGAAAAAATGGTGCCTATCAGAGCTTAACCCTGACCATGGTATCACCTCTACCATCAGCAGAATGCAGACTAGGTACATGAGGGGTATGAAAATCATGCCTGACGGATCTAGAACCTACGCAGAATGCAGGCACTGTGCAGGAGTTCCACTGCGTCCAAGGCATCTCTTCAACTGTATCTCTGTTGCCTCGACCCTCTTCAGCATTGACCCCAACTGCTGCCATTATATCCTTTATTCAAAAAAAGCTGAAGATGTGTCCAGGGCAGTGCTCCGTGCTTTGGTCCCATATGACTTGTTTTTTATCTTTTCTTTTTTTCATTTTGGACTTGTCACACGACAACAACAATACAATTAAAAGGAATAAGAAAGGAAAGTTTTAAAAACATAATTATTTTATTAATATAAATATGAGAACTCCTTTTCACAACAGTATTAGTACAAAAGATCACACTAGTTTCACCTGTTGGCTTAAAAACAGATCTTCATACTGTATCCGAGGCATCTCTGTTATAATAGATTTAATTAAAAGCATTTAATTTTATTGACTTAAAGAAGTTTTAAAAAGTTTCTGTTCACAAAGTTGAAAAAGTATTTTAAAATACAAACCTCCAGGATCATCTTCATCTTCTGAAAATACTACAGATGAACCTGCTTTTGTAGAATCAGAAGGTGGACAAAAATCACGAGGTTGCGGGCCTCTCAATTCCTTCATCAGTAAAGTCATTTGCCGAGGTTGCAAATGAAGTAAACTGGTTCTGTAAGTTATTGTGCCAAGAACTGCTGGAAGCCATGGAACAAGACCAAGAATTTTAAATTTTGTACCCCAAATGTTAGATGTTACAGAAACAATTTTTTCACTCTGAAAGATGAAAATGAAACTTAGTATCAATGTATACTTATTTAATCTTTGAAATCCTTCTCAAAATACTCATAATTTCACTTTTTAACAAATAATTTATACATAAGAAAATTTATGAAAAATTAATTTAATACACTGCTGGACAATTGCTAAAGACGGATCACAAATTACAATGTAGCATAACATTAAGCGAGACATGAGGCCTAGTAGGATAAAATATAGTTGCCACTGTTCAGACATTAGAATAAAGAATATTTATTGTTCTGGAAAGTACAAAAGCTGTGAAACATCTGAAAGAAAAAAAATGTTCATTTGATGCTGCATACGGAAAAATGGAACAATGCATCTAAAAGTCAGCAGGCACCTTGAAGAAATGTATCAGTACGGGATATGTCCACCGTGGAGTGTGATGCAACATTCCACACGTAGTATCATACTTTGCACATTATCTAGCAGCTGTTGAGGCAATTTATCCCATTCCTCTGGGAGCGCACGGATGAGGGTGTTCTTGTTTGTCGGAGGATAGTTTTGACCAGCAACTTGCCTCCCCAAAGCATCCCACACATTTTCAATGGGGTTTAGATCTGGAGAACATGATGACCATACGAGGCATTGAATACCCTCGCTGTCTAGCCAATCCTGACCAACATGTCATTAAGTGAGTGCTTAATGACATGCTGCGTTGTCGTCCATAAAAACAAATTTATATCCGACAGCACCACGGAAAAGACGAACATGAGGAAGTAGAGCTTCATTAATGTATCGTTGGCCCGTCATAGTTCCATTCGCAACCACATGTAGGGGCATGCGACCATTGATCATGATGCCGGCCCACACCATGACACAGCATGTCGGATATCGGTCCCTTTCTTGGATATTTTCTGGACGATAAGCAGTACCACTCTCGCGCCAGATCAGTTGGCGTCTACAATCCGATGACAGACTGAACCTACTCTCATCTGAGAATAGTATGCATGTCCAGTCCTGTTCAGTCCAATTACGATGCTCATGACACCATTGCAAACGTGCAGTACGGTGCTGTCTGGTCAATGGGACACACACAACAGGTCTGCGGGCGTATAGTCCTCCTCCCCTCAAACGTCTGGCAACAGTTTTTCGGGAGATCTGCTTTCCTGAGGCAGCAAGAAACTGATTTGTCACTTGCTGAGCTGTGGTGCGCCTGTTCCTTTTTGCTGATAGGACGATATATCTGTCTTCTGCAGGTGTCGTACTTCTAACACAATCTCCCCTGTGCCGCCTACTACACACTCCAGTAGTTTTAAATAACTTCCACAGCCGTGAAACAACGCTGTGAGTGATGTCGAACTCCCTGGCAACATCTGTTATTTTTTGCTCTTCTTTGATCTTTCCAATAATTCAGCCATGCATAAAATCATCTAAGTGATGTCGGGAAGACATGCCAAAAATTTCAAGTTCGTCTATTAAATCTTTCCTGTAAAACTTTGACTTGAAACAACAACTGTCCACATGCGTCAAAACCTTAAAACTCTTATGAACGCTATCACGTGATGAACAGACATGGAAAAAAAATTTGCATGCGCATACTTCTTACTATATCCCGCACTTATTCTAATTTTCCACATTTTGCTTCCTTTCATTTTGTGGTTGCTATGGATGATAGTGTTATTCGTCCTTAGCAATTGTCCAGCAGTGTAACTCCAAACAAGTAATGGAATCATCTTCCAGAAACATTATAGATAAAATTTCTATATTATAATAATTATTTTATAGTGAATTTAGTAAAATTCAAATGTTACGAATTTTATAAATTACAAGATCCCTTAATGAATTGTTTAAACCCTGTTGTTGTTGCAGGAGCATACTTCCCTGTACTTAGCCCAGAGTTAGGTTCTAACAGTTTGGTGGAAATCTTTTGAAGCAGATTTTAAGCCAAAACACACAATACTTGACCTTCCACCTATTACACAATACTTGTCCTGTTAGAAGCATTATTTCACTAACAGGACATTGATAATGTGCCCCAGTCACCTTTGGTGAACAAAACAGATCTTCAGTTAAGCCAGCGTTCGAACTCACTACTTTATGATAATCAGAATTATGTTTTAACCAACCAAGTCATCACAGCCTTAAGTCTTGTTGAGAATTGATACAAACTCAAACTAGTTTCAGCAAGTTTTTTTCTCCTTAAAATTAGAAATTAATTTCCACATTTTGGCAGTCATAGTTTGAAAATCTCTCACATTAAAAACATTTACAGCACAAGAAATCAGCATATGTTTTTGGTTTAAAGATTTCTTTTAAAAAAACGTTTTTTATGGTGATTTTTATACATAAAAGGAAAGTTCAACTACGAATGTAAGTAAGACATTTATGTACATAATTAATCAAAATAATGTAATCATAAAAACATAAAAGTAAATACCTCAGGTAATTCATCAATATACATAATTTCTCTCCATGTAGTCTCTGTTCTGCCATGAATATGACGTCGTGTTCTCTTGCGACGCTGCAATCGTGGAGAAGCACAGCCTTCTTCCACTTCACTGTCAGATGATGATGTTGGAATGTACACAGGCACAACTGCTAAACATGTGTTGAGCTGTGTGGGAGGATACGAATATGGCTGGCAGTTTTTTATCCTGTATAAGGGATGAGGTAGACCTGGCTCTAAGAAAATAAATCCTCAATTAAAATAATTTGAAATACAAAAGTTAGAATTAGTGTACGTATTATTTAATTACAGCTTTGATATTGGTGAAAAGAATTATTAAGTAAAAAATAAGGTTAGAAATATCATAATATTTGAATCTTCATTGATGAAAATAAATAAAATTATTTGAGAGAAATCTTAATTTGTTATATTTGATTTTTTTCTAATTATTTTGTTAGTTTCTCTTGATAAAACAAATGATTATGTTTCAATACACATTCACGAAATAAAATAGCCTTAAAACTATTGCAGCAAATAATTTATTATAATATTATTTGAAAATAAATAGGAGAATTTTATTTTTATTTTTAATATTTTTTCTCAGGTATCATTGGTTTTTTATACACGTCAATAATACTTCTTTGTAACTAAAAGCCGAGAAAATTAAGCTGTCATTTTGAGTTTTAATTTTATAATCTTACACATAGAAATATCGATTTTACTGCATATATTCCTGTAAAAATATTTCTAATATAAAAAACAATAAGTGGGCTAACTAATTTACAAGAGTAATTAAACATGATTAAAAAGTGAAAAATGAAGTAATTAATGATTTAATATTAAAAAACAATTAGAGCAAGAATATAATTTGAATAGAATTGAATACAATAAAACAGAATATAATGTTAATTCCTGTTAGCAATTTATGTTTTTTTTCAATGAATGACCAAGAAAATTTCATACAAAATGTAAGTAATTTTTTGAAAACTAATGAAATTAAATGGCATATATGATAAATGAATTATCCTAACTGCAATAACTACTAAAGAATTCAAAACTTATTTTAGAAATCTACTATGTTCTAGAAAAATATATAATTTAAGGAACTTTTATAGCATATTTTTTTGATAAAATTCAAATTTACATAAGTAACATTTTTGATCCTGAGTGTAATAATAAACATAAATCTAATTTATTTACTGTAAATTGAAAGTTAACAACTGTAAATACTTATCCAAAATCAAAATATATTATTTTAATAAAATATATGTAGCTTGGAAAAGCTATAAAATTAAATATTCTTACATTGCAATAACATTTTTGCCTTATAAATTTATTGATACAATAATAAATGAAAGTTTAAACATTATTTGACAAAATCAACAAAACAAAGAATGCAACACTGATGAAAAAAATTATACAATACTGTTTTAACAAATTTATCCACATCTTTATACTCAAATAAGCACAAGATGTGTATAAATAAACAAATATAAATACAAGAACTTTAATATATAGTGTTCAAAAAATTAATGGAATATATTTTTTAATGATATTACACAAATAGTTACACAGATAATTAACATCTACTGCAACATGAATTATTTAAATTATAGTACAAAAAAAGAAAGAATTGTATGCCAAACAATGTTTATAACATCAAAAATTAGACAGAGAAAACAGAAATTGCAGAAAAAAAAATTAAGAAGTTCTCCCATCTTTGCCTTAGTAGTGAATTTCAATTTTTTAGCAGTTGTTTTAAAAAAATATCAAACTATCATTGACATTTTATTTACCAAGCTCCATGGTTATGTGTATAATTTGGAGACTAAAATCTAAATAAACAGAAGAAATGTAACATATATTATGAAAGAGGCAAGGAATATAATCTCAAAGGTTAGAATCAATTTCAATAAAGACAGTATATCAGATGTCAACCAGCAGAAAGTTGTCCATGTTCTATCTCAAAAAATGAAAATCAATATATTCTGTCAACAATTCATTAAGGCATAACAGGCAATGTTATTCAGTTGCAAAGACAATTTTTTTTGAAAACTGCATAAAGGGTTTTAAGCCAAAAAACCCCAAATAGGCTTTATAATGATTTTTATACATGCAAACCAATAGTTAGTATTCCATTGACCTCAAGGGAAAAATCCAAGGAATGAAAAGCATTTATTTATAGAGAAATATTGATGCTCAATAAACTTTATATTCCTTAGGTAAAGACCACAATATTGATGAGACAATATCAACTTGAATCATATAGAACAGCAATTGTTCAAAGTTATATTGTTATGATACTGAGATCTCATACAATTTGCTATGTGAAATTCATATTAGAAGCTGAAAAATGCAACATATGAAGTAGCTATCATGCTATTTTGATTTAAATATGATCAAGCATGTTTAGATCACACTTGAAATAATTATTTGCAGAAAATCAGAGACAGCGAAGGCCTATTTTATTGTTGGTCAAATTTTATCATAGCTTCATTATACTTACGCAAAATAAACGTGCATCAGTCTCCACTGTTTAAAGGGATCACATGACATTAAATATATTTCATCATTACCAAATAATAAATTTTTGACATATACATATAAACAAGTTATTGCTCTGAAATATCTGTTCCTGTTATTTTCATCAATTTAAGGGCAAAGTCCTTTTTGATATCTTATTTTCATTTCACATGTATTTTGCTTTGTTATGCTTGCAATCTCCATTTTATACCTATATGAAAAAGTCATGTAGTGGTTTTCTTCTTTGTTTTGCTTGCTTCTTAAATTTATGAGTATAATTAATTAAGAAGCAAGAAAACAATTGTGACAATTTTATTAATTAAATCTTACCTAGAGATTGAGGGTCAAAAATTACAAACTCTGGTCTGAGCTTGCTGACCCTCTTGCCCTTGAGTAATGGTACTAAGCCCCCTAAATATTCTAAAAACATGGTATAAGTAGCACTGCTAGTCATATCATCATCCTCGTGACGTATCATAGTGCAATGAAAGCGGATATCACATGAAGGAGGTTTAGAGACAAATTCTCGTAGATGATGTGGATCTGGTAAATGACACTGGAAAGGAAAAGAATAAAATAATTCAGATAATAATTTATTAGATTACCCATCATTAGTGAATGTATTTACACATAAATATACAATATATATACTTTGAATTTAGAATTTAATAAAAATATTTATGAACACAAATTATTAAATTTTAAATAAGTTTTATTGAAAAACTTTGAAACAATATAAATGCACAAGAATTTTTTTTAAAAAAAACTACAAACATTTTGAAAAGCTAATAAAAATCTGTATTATCTATTTTAAATGTTGAATTATACTTTTTCTTAAAATCATTTGATTTAATTGCTTCTGAGACAAAATGAAGAGTTTAAAAAATTTCACAAAATATAGTAATTCATTTAAATAATTTTTCAATTAGTTGATTATGATTAAATCCAGAGCATATTTAATGTAAAAGATCTCAAATTAAAAGTTCTTACCATTTTACAACATACAATTTGCTAAAGAATTAAAATAGATGGTATTTATTAATGGTACTCATTTAACTTTAGCTTATATATGCAATTTCATTGACAGATTCTAAGATGAAACATACTAGAGGCAAATACTATGTCTTAAATGATTATTCAAAGTTTGCATTAAGTTAAATCATGACTGACATGTAAGATTTTTTTTTAAAGAAATATAACAATTTTAATAAAAGGTTTGTGTAGGATCCAATTGGCTAATGGCATAAGAAATAACAATTAGTAATTTATCACAAAATATCAAACAGTACATCGAAGTTAAATTGAATTAAATATAAATAAGATTGTTGAATGCAGTAAAAAAATTATTGATACAAATATTAATATCGGTTAAATGAATACAAACAAATCACAAACATATTTTATTCAGCAGAATCAAAATTAAAATTCATTTGAAAAAGATATAAAAACTTAAATCTTGAAATGTCATCTTTAGAAAGATAATAAATATCAGTTTTTTCGAAAGAAATTCATTAAGCAAGTTTGCCTGAGTAAAAGCTACCATTTTTAACATGTAACAATTCCATAAAAAGTGTTATCTTTTTCTAAAAGAAAACTGGAACTTTATTGATATCTCTCAGAGCACTAAATTAAATGTTTGAAAAACAAGAGTTTAATATATATCTGCAATTATTTTTTTAATTAAGTACCTATTTAATATTTATTTTTTATTTCCAAGAGAAAAATACATTACAAAGTAATAATTTTCATTAAATTGAAAAAATTTCATGGTTTCTTAAACTAATAAACCAGGACATTTCATAGAAAAAATAAAGGCAGCAAGAATAACTTAAACTGTCTTTTATAATTCAAATAATCAATATTACTATTTTATGATTGTGATATGCAATACAAATAGATTACTTTTATAGTTTGCATGGTCAGATGAGAAATCAAGGTTCGTAAACGCTGTGGAATAGGAAGCTGCTGTATTAAAGCATCATTTTGAAGAGCACCATAAGTTGCAAGGCGTGCCAAGAGCTGAAGTGATGCCATTTTCTGGGTTACCCAACCCACATGGATAATGCAGCCAGTGGCAATAAATAGACGCTTGTCATTATGACCCCAAGTTAATGCAGTAACAGGGCTCTAAAAGTATGAAATAATTAAAAAATAAAATTATTAATTCAAATATTTTTTTTACCATAATTCAATAAATCTACAATATGCTTAGTTAATAAATTAGCTTTTTTATAAATTCATATGTATAAAATTTTTTGCCAAATCGATATCAATAAATGGATAAAAAGCATGCATTCAATTATTAATAATTAAACAAAAAATACATAATTTTAATTTTCAGAGCACAACATACATTATTTAGAATTTATGTTGAAGAACTTTAGATTTTTTTTTTTTTTTAAATTTCTCACTTCAATATTAGATTAACCCTAATAAATATCTTCTCCAAAGAAAATTTCAATAAATTCAAGAGCACTAAATTTAGAATTCAAGAATTTCATTAAAAGCAAATTAAAACAATGAAATAATTTTGATAAAGAAAATAGTTCCATAGCACGAGATAATTTTAATGGAAATTTATGCATAAAAATTTGATTATATAATTTTTTATACATATCTTTATCACATTCTTCTAAAGCTTAAGTAAGCAATATTAACTTATTTTTATGAAAACAGTTCAGAAATATGTTTCAAATAATTTGTTTTTACAAATTTATCACAATTATTTAACAAACTAAAAATTTATTTCATTAACGAGATAATTTTATTTTATAAAAAATATGGAAAAAAAGGAAAGAAACCTTATGCACAACACAAATTTAACATAGCAGTCTTCACATACAAAAAATACAAGTTTAAAACAAGGAAAGTATACAAAAAAAAAAAATTAAGCAAGAGACAATAAAACATAATATCAATTTGTAATTTTAAGAAATGGTTTTTAATCTTTAATATGTATTCCCATTTGGTTAATAAGCAGACTGAGTATATGAAAGAAAAAATATAAGGTATTGCAGGTCTTGAATATTATAATTTGAATATATAATATATAAATTAATAAAAGCATAATGATCTTTGATATTTAATCTTTACATAAAAGAAAAAACATGATTAAGGGTAAATGTAAATTGATTTTTTGTTTATATATATGTATATATTAATTCCAGTAGCATTAAATGCATAAAAGTTGTATTTTGGTATTGCAAGAAAATGTTTCAGAAAATATCAAAAATGCATGAACAAATAGTAAAGCTTTTGTAATATATTACTGTAAGAGTACTTTGTAAATATAAAAATCACTTTAATAATATAAAATGATCAAAATTATAGAAATTCGCTAAGGTTAGCTTACTTCACAAATTATATTTTGCTGTAAAACAAAGTTCACTTCAAATGAGATGTTATTTTTAAATTTTATCATATTATAAACATTGTTATTAGAATAATGATTAAAAAGTTATATTGCTTCATTTAATTCTAGATATAGATCGGACAGCATTTTACAGAACATAATTTTGACAACAAAAATAAACTATACAGTAAAAAGACAAAACCTAAGAGGACCCATATACAAACTATAAATAATGAAAAAACATAAATAACAAAAATGTTACACAAAATTATTAAATTATACTGTTGAAGTATTATTGTACAAATTAATCAAAAATGATATTTTAGCCATTAAATTTAAAAGCAAAAGAAATAAAGCCAATTTTTTTAAGAATAAGATTCTGCTTATGTAGATAAAAATTAACATTTAAATATAAAAAAATAAAATTAAAGATTCAAATGAAATGACAGCTTATGTTATTACATATAAATCATAGAAAAGTTCCCAATATAATACAAATTAATTTCCGTTCTCACTTGAGTATATGGCACAGGAATGAGGAAGCGTAAGACACCATTATCATTGTAAAAATGAAGCATATTGATAAAATTGCCACCAGATGAATCTACTGACATTCCAGCTACAGCTAGCAATTCTCCACTGTTGGCCCATTCCATTTTGATGCCTTAACAAAGAGATCGATTCAGTTAAATAAATGTACTTGCATTTAGAGAAAAAATAATCACACATAAATTAAGATTTCAGTAATTTTAATCAGAAAAGAAATTTTTTTTATTAATTGGGTAAAAAAACTTGAAATTAGTAAAGAGTCAGATGCAACATAAATAATAGTTTAAATATCCATTTTTTCAGTTGT
Organism: Latrodectus hesperus; assembly: GCA_037975125.1. Lineage (NCBI taxonomy): Eukaryota > Metazoa > Arthropoda > Arachnida > Araneae > Theridiidae > Latrodectus > Latrodectus hesperus. The sequence goes on from CM075855.1 coordinate 37,232,578, forward strand.
TGCAAGGTCAAATCAAGATCCATGTTTCAGTGTTTCAAGTAACCAGTGCAAGAGATAAATTTCATATGATTTTACACCCAACTTGTCTAGTGGTCAGCGTGCCTGACTGCAGATAGAAAGGTCCTGGGTTTGAATCGCGGTTCGGGTATGGATGTACTTTCTCTCTCTATCTATATCCTGTATTTGTCCATTCTTTGTATGAATGAGTTGTGAATGGTTGCCTACCTTATAAACAGGTACCTATGGCATGAGTGTACTGAGGAAGTCGGACTCCACACCAAAATATGGTTTAGTTGGAAAAGTGAAGCAGGGCACCCCATAATGCCAGCCCAGCTGGCACACAACAACAACACATAATTCTTCTTTCATAACTTTACAGAACATACAAGATGGGTTTTCTCTCGCAAATAAATGTCATTTTAAACATTCTTGTTTTTGGTCTTAAATTTCCAGATTATTATTTTTATGGTGGTTAGCTCTAGGTCACATCATCTACGAATTTCATTTTGTGTCTTGGTTATTTGGTTTAGAGGCTTCTAATTTTTTTTTCTCAAAGTCTTATTTCCATCTATTCCTTCAATGTAATTTACATATAATTATTATATTAAAGTATATCCTTTTTGAATATTTTTCAAAAATGAGGACATTTAATCATATTTTTTCATTTTGGAAAACTTTGGTACAATGAAAAAAGTATAACAATGTATAACTAAATACAGTAAAATAATGTATAACTAAATACAGTAAACTAAATACTTCAATAATATTCTTATAATTAATGTTGAGATTAAATAAGAGAAATTTCTCGTTACATTTTATAAAAACATATTTTCATTTCCCTGAATTCGTAAAAATTCTTCCTCTTAAAATAAAATTTTGAAATCTTGGTAAGAAATCATATAATAGTCTTTATTATCAATTACTTATTGCATAAGTAATTGATCTTTAGTGCCATTTAACAAACTTTTTTAAAAATAAAAAAAATTATCAATGTTTATTAAAATTATTAGCTTCTAATATTACTTCACAATTTCAATTGCTTTTACATTCAAGAAATAATAAAAGAAATTTACAGTAAATTAATTTTTTATTTATAATTATTTGAATTGAAAGCATTATAAACAAATTATTTGTTTATAATGCTTTCAATTCAAACAATCCATTAATAATAATATTTTCATAGTTTCTGAGTGAGTTTAAATTTAATATTGATTTCAATAAAAATGCCAATTGATTTTTTTACTATCAAGATATTAAAGTAAAATACTATAAATTTTATATAAAAGACAAAATATAAGACATAATATCTCATATTACTTTGGGGATTTACATATTCATATTTACTATGCTAATTAAAATGAACTTAGAGATTTGGAAATGAAGCTTTAGTTTACAAAAATAATTTTTGTCATCATAAAGAGAAATTTCTTGTTTTAGAAAAACTTTTCACCTTTTATAATACTTAAATAATCTATTTCACTTTGTACTTTTCTTTTTTGCACATCATAAATTATTTAAATAAGAAAAAAATATGAGAGAATCTTCTTTTGGCTAAATGATTTTCATAGTGTGAAGAAATACTTATGTTAGAAATATAAATTTTTCAAGACTTTAGAAACAGGAGTTGGAATTGTTTGATATGAAAAAATCATACTTTATTTAACTAAATGCTATTAAAATAAATACAAAGATTTATCAAAATAGTATTAGATCTGAAGAAATGATATTTTAAAAACTGAAATTTACTTTATAATATATACAGTATATATTGATAAATTTGTAAATAAAACAGTTTCTAAGAATCAAGCCAATTATAACTGAATAATAAATCCAAAAATTAAATAATAATAAACAATATGAGTCATCATCACTTTTTAAAAATTGCATGTTAAGAATAATGAATAATTTTATTAAGAATTAAGATCAAGTTTATGAGTAGAGCTATAGTATAAAGCAAAATCACCTTTCAAATTTGTTTCAATAACTGTAGGCAATAAATCATCATAGCTTCTCATTAAGTTAATGGTGCCATTAGAAAAACATACTGCTAAAACTGATGGCTTATCAGCTAAAAATAAAATTATTTATCAATGAGTTATACAGATTATAAGTTTTCACATGAAATTAAAATTAATATATTATTTATGCTCAAATTAAGCCACACACTGTGCCAAAAATATAATCAAGAGATGAAATATTTGCTTGTATCACAGTGATATTTTAAAATTACATTAAGAGTAAATAAATGAATGTAATGATGTTTGTGCAATTTATTTTGTTATAAACTCTTTCTATAAGAGGTTTAATTTCCAACCACTAATAATAAAAGATAAAACATTGCTTTAATGCTTAGATTTTCGGTTAAAGCTGCAGAAGTCATAATATCTTATGTAAATCAAGAAATTAGTTTCAAGGAAGTTTTGTTTGGTTTGTTTCTTGCTCAAGGTTACTTTTTGCACACAAGAGCTAATTAGAGAGGGACCTACAATGTAAAGTGAACTCCACACTACTACAAACATGCCTAAGGAGGGATTCAAACCTATAACTGTAAACTATCTGATTACTTTAGAAAAGAAATAGCTTATTAGATATTAAAATAGGAAAAAGATGAAAAGCATTTTGCAGTATGAGGCAATTCACATCAAAATTATATTGTTTAAGTGAATATTTTCATTGTTATTTAAATATTAAAAGTAAAAACTCAGGGTATGAATAAACAAAAAATTCCTTTTAAATTGTGGCTACATATTTTAAATTCTTCATTAAATCTAATTATGCAAAATGCAATAATATTTTGGAAACAAGTGTATTTTATTCTCTCATTTAAAACATATTTTCTGTACTTTACAAATTTAGTAGCATTAAAGTCCACATACTTTTTTTTTTAACTTTAGATAAATATTTAAAATCAATGTTTCCAAAATTACTAGTAAACAAAGTATGAAGATAAGTCCTTACAAAGCTAGATCATTAATAAATTATCACTTAATATGTTATTCCCATAACAAGCAATACCAATAAATGCCAAGATATAAAGTTGGCACTACTTCATCAGTTAATCATTATATATGTTGCCAAACATAAATGTTAACAAATTGAACAATGAAAATAAAATACTTAAGGGGACAACTCTTATTTATAATCATACTAATAAATCAAAATTTACAAAGATCATTTAAACTAAAAGAAAATATAGAATTAATAAAAATATTTAAGTTTATTAAAAATTATTAAAAATGAATGAAAATGCATGGTTGTCATGAAGTGCAAACAATAATTTTTCTGTTGCTTCTAGTTCAGGTTTTTCATTAATAAAATGTCTCATGTCATTATTAAAATATATCATAATATTAATGAAAAAATATTTATGATTAAGTGAAATTATATATTTTGCACATTTATGTTGCTAAAATTATACCAAATTTAGTATGTGTTAAAGTTCAGCAACTCTTATGTTTTTTATAAATTTCATTTTAATTTTCAAATTTTAGTTATTGAAAATGTTACTATAAAAACATTTCTTACATAATAATATTTTAAACAAATTTACAATACATACCAGATGGTGAACCATTTTTATCTTCTGATTTATTTGAGTAAGCAAAACTGTGACGATCATCATCATAAGATTCATCCATTTTAAATTTCTCGCAAGACCAAGCCATCGAAGCTATTGGAGAATCTGATTGTAAATTGACTTCTGCCACTATAGTGCCATGCACATCAATAATTATTATTTGTCCACCAGATGTTCCAAACATCACCTGTATATTAAAATAAAATTACATCAAATAATAAAAAATAATATTGATAAGAACTATAAGAAATAGAATAACGTCTAAACCAGACCAGCAATAAATGTTGAAATATTACAAACAAACTATTTAGATTTCTTACATTTCTTACAAAATGTAAAAGACAATCAGTATTTTTTAATAAAATCAATTTTCATTTTATTAATTTTAAAATTTAAATACTTTCAAACATCAATAAATGAACATAATCACATAAAAAAGTATTTTTTATGTAAAATGTCAAATAAAATATAATTTAAATAAGAGTTAAAATTTATTTAAATTAAAAGAAATCATTTTCTATTAAAATGACAAGCATGAATAAAAACTAATCAGAAATTAACTTTAGTAAAAAACGTGAAAAAAAGAATTACAAACATTATTTAAATGATAGGTTGTGTAAAAAAGTTTAAAATCTTTTAAAGACAAAAGAAAAGATACATGCCACTTAAAATGTACTTACTATTTTAATAAAAATACATATAAAGGCTATCATAATTATTTAATGCGTTAATAAATATATTTGCTATCTACACACAGAAATATATAAAAACATAAGGAATAAAATCAAAATGGGCATGAAATGATTTACAAAGATGTTATAAACATCTAAAACTTACAATTTAAAAGTGTTTGAAAAAATCAAGTATTCTAATATTGTAGGATATTAAAATAAAAACTATTCTAAAACATAATAAAAATTTATAAAAGCACAACTACATTATTTAAATAATAATTATTGCTTTTATTTACATATATGCTTTCATTTTTTATAAGACTTTAATATTTTTAATATACTAAATTTAAGTATACAAAGTACTAAAACATTTAGTTGGAAACAAAAAATCTCAAATGTTTATGCTTTTAATTTAATATGAATGATTACATTTTGATCATCTGGTGTCCAAACTCCACAACTGATATTATGATCTAAGTTGAGCATTGAAGACCAATATCTTTGTCCAGATACTGAGCCAACCAAAACAAATCCATCTCGATAGCAAATAAGAGCCATTCGACCATCATGACTCCATGCAAAATCTGTGACTTGAATGCTGCGATCATTAATCAGCTCAATAGACCACCTTCCTTCATATTTAATCCAAACAAATATTGTTCCAGTATTATCACATGATGCTAATTTTTGGTAGGGTTCATTCCATTTCACTAACACAATCTGAAAGGAATGGATAGAAAAGTAGATTAATTAAATTAGGAAAATTAAACAAGTAATATGAATATAAATCGTTATACATTATTTTATTCTTCATTCATAAGTCTGTAAGCAAATTATTAAATAGTGACTGCAACATATTAATCTTAACTCATTAAATATATAGAAATTTGATAGAAAATGTTTAAAAGATATTCAGTATATGGATTTGTTACATAATTTTGCAAAAATTGTAGCAAAGCTATAAATGTTTTAGCAAAAAATTTAAATACTAACCAAATAAAGTATTTTATAATAATAATTTAAAAAATTAGCTTTTTAAAATTAAAAAAGATGAAGTAGTTATGTGAAGAAAAATAACAATAAACAATGTGATACGAATATTTTCAATAGTTAATCAAGGATGCTAAATCTGGAAGAAAACAAGTGCAGAGCAATTAAAAGAATATAAGAATATAGAAGAATAAAGTAATATAAAGGTGAAAAATTGTCAACTACTAAGATTGTAAAGTACTAAACGAAAGCAATAGTAGTAAGATAAAACAGAATTGGAAATTTTGCTTTCACATACAAAAATATGGGTTTATAACTTAATTAAGAACAATGATCTTAGAATCTTTGTTCTAGAAATGAATCTCAAAGTTCAGAAAGCAGTTTATTAACACAGCAGCATTCAACAGATTTAGAATAGAGACCAGGGTTTGAAAAGACTAGTTTTTCAGGTATACAAATATGAGGAAAATGCATATATGCAAAATGTATGAATGAGTTTGACATGGATTAAACAGGCATTAATTTGTATTTAAAACAGATATATATATTTGACATTAAGAGTTGTATAAAATATCAATACTTACTTTTATACTATCATTATCTAAGTGTTTTAATCAAACTAAGCATAATCAATATTACAAAAATCTATTCAGATAAAGAATCAAATAAACTTTACATTACATTAAGAATATCAAATATGGGAAGACAAATCTTGTTTTGAATAACTGCTTAGTTATTAAGCTTAAATTTTTCCTTGAATATTCTGAACACTTTTATTATCTTCTGCAATAGTTTGCATTTTACAAATAAGAGTTTCAACAAATTATTTGTTTCTGCATATGATTCTTTTATTGCTTTAACATATATCTACATATTGAGGAATTTGATTTTTTAAATATGATTTTGTTTAGTAAATTTAAGATAAGAAATAAAAAAAAATTACTTGATATCAATTCAAGATCCTTTAAAATAATGATTTTAAAGAGACACATGATTATGATTAAAACAAACAAACACACTTTTAATTGTTAATAATATTGCCTTTATATTAATTGATATGAAATAATCAGATTAATCTCACATTTGCAAATGAAATTAAAATTCACAGCAATGGGAATATCACCACTGATGTTTCAAGTCTTATGGAATAAAACTAAAGCACACAGAGCTATTTAAATTGTCATTTGAATAACAATATTATTGCATGGATTTCATAAAATTATTTCTTTCTTAACATATAAAGACCTTTCATTAAAATTTCTAATGATCTAGTCTTTTGTTGAATAAGCTACATTTTATATCAAAGTTAATAGAAGTACTGATGGAAATTAATACTATTAAGATGATGAAAAATTGTGGCCCAAACAATTCAACAATATTGCATTGATCTAAACAAGAATTAAAATTTATTGAATCTGTTACTTAACAGAATTCACTTTATTTAAAAATCCTTGTATATAATGGAATTATGAATCCATTAAACTTACTATAAGTAAACAAATTTAAAAATACATTGATACATATTAAAAGGTATGTGGATATCAATCATTCAATTTAATGATCATTCTAGTATTTAAAAAATGCAGAATGTTTAAATTGGAAGAAGAGAGACTTGTTGGCTACTTTCGCTTTAACATAATTTCTTCTATTTATTTAATGTTCTGTTTATATGAAGGAGATACAAATAATATTTTTTTAAATGTAAAAATCAATGTTAAAAGTAAAAGGAATGTTAAAGTATGGGATAGAAAATGAAAGTTTATATATTTATAGAATATAAAGAGTATATATATAACAAAACTGTTCTTCAGATAATAACTTTAATGCAGGAGCAAGGATCAACAATTTAATCTATTTTAAAAAATATTTTGATAAATGCTTTAAACAGAGGTGCCTTGACTATCAAATCCAATATAGAAGAATATTTTAATAAAGAAATATATAATTATGTTGATAAGGCAGTCATGGTAGGCTAAAATTTTGAATCACTAATCTATTTTTATATGATATACACATCATACCTGCCAACCTTAGGGGAAAGAAAATCAGTAGATTCTACTGATTTTGAGGGAAAAAATCAGGAGACATTATTAGCGACATTTTTGCTTGAAATAATAATTAAAATGGCTGTACCACAAAAAGACAATTTTTCTCTTTAGATTATACATTCTGAGAATGATTTATGTTAAACATATTTTGTGTTTATCTCAATTTTTAATGAAATATTCATCAAACTTATAAAGGAACTATGAAAGACTAAAGAATATACTACATGTAAAAAAAAAATAAACTTCAACGTTTATGTCCCAATATTCATTTTATAGGGCAACATTTACTAGATTAATGCAATTTTTATAAGTATTAAACTTATAAAATTATATAAAAACATAAAACACATTACTAAATCAATTTAATTCAGTGACAAATACTTTGAAGAAAATATTTTCCTAATTAAACTACTAATAACTAGTAATATTCCTCCTAAATGAAATGTTTATGTAAATAGACACACCTGGTGTCTGCTCTGAATGTTGATTATATGACTGCCAACTCGTAAGAGTCTTGGCAGCCTAGTGGTTACAGCATCATCCTCCCCCGGTGAACTCGAAACTCAGAGGAACATATTTAAATAATATATATATATGTCATTATATTAGTGAGTCATTTGTTGACTATTTAAATTGATAAAACAACTCAATAGACTTTTTTTCCAGCAAAATTTTGGTTGCTTTTAAATTTTTCACTGAAATTACCGAAAATCAGTAGATTTTCACACATTATCGGGAAATTGGGAGAAATGATGAAAAATCAGGAGGTTCCTGATAAAATCAGTAGAGTTAGCTGCTGTGAAATATAATTTGATATTATTTCACTTAAAGTCTTTCATTTCAATAACTTCAACAACTCAATACTTTAAATTCATTTTTGCACATAGTAAAATTATGATTAAAAAGATTAACAAAATAAAACAGAATTAAACTTTTCAAAATTATTTATCTCTATTTCATGTGTTTACAAAAATTAAAATTTTTATTTGATGTTAAATATAAAGGTAATTTTATTTTAAGTAGAACAAGTTAACTATAACATATTTCAATTTTACCACTTTTCCTTTAAGTGATAAATTACAAAGGATAATATATTTCATTTCCAAGCAGATTAATTCTTAATTGAATTAGAAAATAGTTTTTATCCTACTGGTTTATAACTAATATTTTTCAGATTATTGTTAGTTCACAATATGACATTTTAATATTTTCTTAATCATTTAAAAGGTAATATTATAGTTTACTTAAAGTATTTTTAATTGTTTTATTTCATATTTATTTTTGAAGAAAGAAGAAAAAAAACTTGTACACAAAAAATTAATTTTCATATTTTTTTATCCAAATATCATTATTATTATCATTTTAATAACAATGGAAAATGTTAAGATATATCAATATTAAATTAATGAAATTAAAAAATTATAATTTAAAATTATTTTTTTATTAAATTAGCTAGAATTAGCTATTAAATTCATTCATGTACATTTTAAAAGCTACTCATTTATTATAAATAAAAAATATATTTAAAATGATATAAAAAAATACTTCTTAGTATGTATCTTGATTGTTACGAAAGGTAAAATAAAAATAATTATTCCCATTGATTCAATATATATATATAAGAAAATTAAATTATTTTCTAACTTTAAAAGAATTAAGCAATTTATTTTTTAATCTTTTCTATAGTAAGAAATAAATTTATATTTTATTTGATAAAATTTTGCTTTTAATTTAAACACAGCATAAATTTAAGATGAAATCTGGAATATCTTGGAAAAATGGACAAATCATAAATATCTCCTGTATGTGGGCGTGGCTAAAAAACATGTAGATCATTTTTATGCTGTTGAAATGCCTTTGGTAAAATCATACTTATGCACAGCATATTTGATATTTATTACCTACTAATGAAATTTTAAAACAAATTTTAAGCAAAATGAATAGCCTCAAACTTTTCATTTAATTCTCTATTTTGTTCTTCACAATATCAAAAATTACAATAATTTCTAAAATATATTTAATTCAGAAACAATATACACAGAAGGGTGGCTCAAGAAAAATTTCTGCAGAAGGCAAGGACTCATAATGTACTGTCATGCCAGATATGATGATGAAACAATACAAAGAAACCAACATGAGAGTGAAACAAAGAATAAAATTAATTTTTGCAATGAAAAAGCAAGTTGTGTATAACTTGAGAGTGAACAAGATTGTGTTAAATCAGTCATTAAAAAATTTAATGAAAGTTATAATATGGCACTATTTTTTGACACAATGTAAAGAAATTGTTTTTAAATTTCTTTTAAAGTTACTTCTTTTGTGAGTTAATGTTTTTTAAGTATTATTCCACACACACACAGATATATATATATATCAAAATAAGAGATTTATCCTTATAAAATAAGAAAATAATAATTCATTGACAGGTTTTTAAATGAAATTAAGACAATCATTATAGATTTTTATAACAAAATTTATGATATTTATAGATTTTAGTAACCAAAAAATGTAACAGACTGCAAAGGAAAGTAATTAATAAGGGAAAAGAATTTGTTTATTATATTTTAACAATTAATCAAAATGAATTTTATAAAACAAATACACACATATTTTTATTGATTATATTTTCACTGATTAAATCAAATTGTGATTTGGAAGAAAAAAGGGGCAAGTTATTCAATACAAGTTAAAGAAACATTCTATTAACATTAAAAGTTAAAAAATAAGAATTTTAATCAGTAATCACTTAATTAAGAATAAGATCAACAGTCATTATTAATGAATTAAGAAATGATTTTTACACTTCATATTAATCTGTGACAATTTCTCCAAGATATAAAAGGTTAAACCTCTTTATCTTTGGCCATAAGGACCATGATTAGCAGTGAAAGAAACCTTCTTTTAAAAGAATCTAAAAAATATTATTTAAAATTTTTATATTCAACAGTTTATTTGAAATATAAACTAAGAAAGTAAAAGAAAAGTATCAAACTAATAAAAATTATAATTTGAAACTACCTCAAAATTTTGATTGGTTGGTCTGGTTTTAGGACGCAAGGTACAAATGTGGCCTCAAAATTTTGAAGAGCTTATCAAAAATCTTGATTTACACAGACTTCAACTTTGTTAATCAAGATTCTCTTAAATAATCCTTGTTTCTAGGTTAAAAAAACACACACACATACAGTCTATTACTAACATTATTTTATTGTTTCTCATAAAATATACATAATTTTCCTGTATCTTTAATGTTTATAGTCAATTCTAACTCTTTTAAATTAATTTTGCATTTAAATACTTATTTTTTATTGTATACTATATTGTAGGCAAGTACTATGAACATATTCTTTTCCAATTTAATGTTCTGCCCTTTACTGAATGTAGAATCATACTGAAATTCATGCAAATAAGCAAACAACTACAGCTATGTACTATAAATATAATATAACAATATAAGCTACATTACTATACAAGTTGTATGTTTAATAAAAGTTTAAACAAAGGCTAATAATTCATTAATATAAAGTTTACAAAGGCTCTAATATTATAATAATAATTTTGGTATATCACAATAACTTATTACATATTAAATTTAATTACAATTAATCAATGTAAATCATTTAATTTTATATATAGTAATATTGTTTTCTAGCTTAACAATTATTTAACTTGTATCAGAAGGTTTGCTTTCCCAAACATGAAACCTCATAAAAAGAAAGTGTTCCTTATAACCTACAAAAATCAAAAATTTTATTATTTATTTCATTATTTAAGGTACTTTAATATTGCTATCAGATTTATTTGTCACAGACAGGAATCCATTTATTGATAATACTAGTTCCATAAAATTAGGTTTATTCATTTAGAGCAACTTTTTTTAATCCAGTACAAAAATTATTCAAAGCAAAAGAATAGGTATTAACACATGTTTAAATATTGATTTACAAATGAACAAATATAGGTTTAAGCAAATAAACTTTAAAAAAGACATTTCAGTTCTTGTGTGAGCAGAATATTAATCATAAGTTGTAAAATTTAAACATAAAAAAAGCTTCAATTAAACAATATATTTTTAGGATATTTTTACTTCCATTAACAAGGAAAAAACTAATTTAGTGTAACTTCATAGATGAAATGCAGGATATTTAAACTTACACTTGGATAATATATTAGTAAAAGAGCAGCATAAAAGAATTATGATCCATCATAGTTGAGTTTAATATATATGCAAACTATTAACTAATTAGCGAGAGAGCTTTTAAAATTTTTGTGAAGTAAACTTAAATATTCTGAGCATTTTCTAATCTATAGAGTTTATAAGAAAGTATTTTATAAATGTTCTTATTTTTCACTGATGAATATTTTACATTTAATAAAATGAAAATTAAAAACTGCAACATGCTGAAATCTTATGCAATCCAGTTGTTTAAAAGAAATGATTGCTGATTTTTGATGTGAAGAATTTTCTTTCATTTTATAAACACTAGACTCCAATGTTTGATCTGAATGTTAGACTTAATATTCTCTAATCTCTACATTTGCAAAAGGATAATATTGAATAGAAAAGTATTCAATGGAGAATAAAATTTTGACCTAAAATGCCAGTATTGAAACAGTATACTTAAGGAAATATTTTGCTGATTTGGAATTTCTTCCCAATAAACAATAAAAAGCTATGGTATGAAAAATAAAACTTCCTTCTAAATAAATAAGTTTCAAGTTATATAAAAATATTCTAAACTTAAACTAAGAAAATAATTTATTTTAAAAGGTTACCCCATTTTTTTTCAACATTTATAAACTTCAATCATCCACACAATTTAACTTAAATTTTTTTATGAACAGCATATACATGGTATTTATTACATATACCTTAGAAAACACACCTACATTCACATAAAATTATTAAATTGAAAAATTAAACAAAAATATAATTTCAAATGAAACATCAGTTTTATTTAACTAAATGATAATGTATAGAATATATTGAAATTTCAACACAGTATAAGTTAATTATTTAATTAAATTGGGTTTTTTTATTAACATAAATTATACACTTAATAAATTTGTGTTTTTATTGATTTTATAATATGCGAAGAAACCTTTTGCATTGTAATACTATTAGGAACTAATTTTTATGTAAAATAATAGAAGCACATACCTTAAAAGGAAATTATAATTGTAAATTATCTTTAATAAATTTATTTTAAATAAAAAGTATAGAAATTATTCAAAAACATTTGGTGCACTAATGAATATGCAAGATAATTTTTTTCATGATAAAGATAATGTATTTCTAATATCAAAAAAGCAAAACAAAACTATTTAAGATCTACATTTTATTTTAAATAAAAATAACCAATTATTTTAATAATAATATCAATAAAGTGGAAAGATAATTAACTGAACAATTTAATTCTTTTCAAAGTAGTGATTAATTTCAAAATGAAATTAAAATTTTAAAAATATATACATAAAAATGATTTATTTTTTATTTAATTCAAGTATTACCTGAATAAAGTTATATGAAATTAAGAATTTAATTTATTATAAATCAGTAATGCCACTAATTTAAAAAATAATTGGCATTATAGATTTGATATAAATTCAATTTTATTTTGCTATAATGCATAAATATTTGTTTTGGTTATACAGAGATATAAATATATTAATAAACTTTAAGTACCATAAGTCTATACCTGCCCAGTAATTGGATTCAGAGGATCTCTCACATATATTCAAAAAAGCACATCTCATAATCATAATAATTATTATAATAAACAAACAATAAATAAACCTATAATATTTCAAATATAATATAATAATTGAAATAAGAATATGGAAGATGCTCAAGTTGTTTTCTGAGCAAGCCAAGCAGAATTTAAATAATGATGGAATTAATGTTGATATTGCTAAATTGTAATTACATTAATAATATTGGTTAAATTGATACATATATTATTTTTTGACATATATATTGATATATATATTGCATTTCTTTGATATATATATATAAGTAAACAGAAAATGCAAAGTTTGATTTACGATACTTAAAATAAAATACAAAATTAATGATATAAAATTTATTATTAAGCCATGGATTTTCACAATTTTCAATAAAATCATCATTTACAAAACAGGATCAGAAGATTTTAAAATTAAATTAAGTTATATTGCAGGCTAACAAAATATAATGAATATACTATTAGCATGCAATATATAAAGGCATTAAACTTGATAAATTATGTTTAAAAAAAGTGAAATCCATAACATTAGAATATAAGTTGAATAGCGATTGATTTTTTATCCATCATTGAAATTCTGACAATGGAATAGTTAAATTGTAATTAAAATTTACCTCAGCTCGATGCCCTCTAAGATTGTAATTAGATCTTAGAGGTAAATCAGCTATTTTTCGATTGTGACAGGAAGTAAATGTTACACCAACAATACTTCTTGCATTTCCAGTGGCTAGCCATCCGTCCTGATAATAATGCACCCGATTAAGTTTCCATCCATCCTCGTCCGGCAGATCATCCGGAACTTTTCCCATCCATGTCAAACTTAATATTGCACAATCTGTCCTAGTTGAATTAGTTCTCTCAAAATGCAAATGCATTGCTTTTACAATGACCAGTGGTCAGTTGCGATATTCGACAGGACCGTCAAAACCATATTAATATATATTTTAATTTCTTCCGAAGAATTATATTCAAACTTTTTAATTATTATTAGTATTTTTAATGGAATCACATAAAATACTAAATGATTTTTCAAACTGCAGAAGATTTGTCATATTTTCAACTTTAAAAAGAAGCCAAAGGCGTAAAATAGAAACAATTCTTTCAATCTTTTACAACGAACGAAAATTAAAAATTTAAATTATTCTGCTTTACAACTAGAATAAAAATGAATAATAAATTAGATTGCAATTAACAAACGATACTGTATACTTTTTTTCTCACTACAGCTCGACCACACTATTCCTATCGAAAAGCAAACAGTCTTCTATATTGATCGATTTAATGATCATCATGAAGTGAAGAGGGTCGACCAGTAGTTTAAGTATATAACCTTGCGAGCATGGAGGACTTCGAGAATTTCTCTGTTTTTCAAATAATGAAAACGAAATCTAACACATCTTTCTTTTCGCTAATCCCAACTGGTTTCACAGCGTTAATATTTAGTAAGTAACAATCCAGAAAATCAGCATTCATGCTCGCCGGTATTGAGGAGGAGTCGCGTATTTCCACCTGCCATGATGAAAACCGTGTGCTGTGCGGAAGGGCATCCCAATAAGGGGTTACCATAAAATGATTTTTCTCGCCAAATCAGGATTTGCGCAACTGTTAGTTTCGGTTTTGAAGTTACTATTAATTTTTCAAGCACAGTTTCATCTGCTCTGCTGTCTCATACGTTTGATATCCTAGAAGGAATCAATATAATTAGGATTAATCTGAAAATAAATGAAAACTTAATAGAAGCTTAATTTTACAACATAAAATATATAAAAAAAACTTTTGATTTTGTAATTCAATTATCAATTTGTATTATCTCTAAACGAAAAAAAAAAATCTTTAAAACAAATTATTAGTTGATATGATATTTATATGTATATCATTGGCAATCAAAATTTTTGTGAATTTATGTAGTAAAAAGTTTCATTTTTTAAAATTATTTTGAGTTTATAAAGTGCGTTTAATGTTTTGTAAATAATCTTTGAATAAGAAAATATTATTTTATCAAATAATGAAATAAAAAACACTTAAAACCACATTTTATTAAAATTAATTATTACAGTTAGGACATTAACAATTTCCAAGCAAATATAATTAGTGTAGAGATGTTTAAATTCGTTTTTGTTCATTAGTGATGAATAAATCACCTTGTTTCATATTTATATAAATAATTATGTCTCATGTTAATTTATTTGAGCTCTTCGGAAATGAACCATTAATATATTGTTTTTGCTTCGTGTTCTTTGGGATTTAAATAAATAAAAAAGAGGAATATGATAGTAAATAGATCGTTTGTTGCGATAAAATAAACATAACCAGTGTTTACTTTTCAGTCCTTAACCAGTTATTAAAACAGTTTGTTTTCAAGCAAAGCTTGTTAACTGTGGATTCTCTTGTAAAATAAAGGTTTTAAAATACCATGAAATATTATGCGTGTTAATTTTATAAAAGATTAATTATAATAGTTTTTTATTAAGTAAAGATCTGTTTAATATTCTCGTTAGCTAAATGATTGATTAAAATTTTAGAATAAGAGCACATCAACTAATGAAACTGTAAAAATATCAAATAATCATTTTACCAAAATAAATTAAAAAAGTAATGTCAAACAATTGTTATAGATAAAGATTTGCAATATAATATGTATCACAACTGGTTTGTTAGATCTTTAACTATATGATCGTATATATATATACATACACACACAGTGTTGGTGCCTTAGGACCTTGAAGAGAAACATAGTGATGGGTAGTTGTTGTCTTTGTTTTACCTTTTCCTTCCAAATTCCTCTGTACAAGGACATAACCCTGTCAAAGTGACTGCTGAACTCGACAGCTCGAATCATATTGCCGTCAATGTCTTGTGCAAATTTTTGCATCTCCCTTGCCTTGTTGCACAATTGTTGCAGGTTCTCCAGGGTAAGACCGCGCTTTTCAGTTTCTTCTTTGTCTCTCTCTTCGTTTTCTTCCTCACTTACAGACTTTGTGGTCTCAAGGAGGTCTTCATAGGTCAGTGGGTTCGAGTGGCAATAGATAAGAGCGCTGATGTCTTCTTTTGTCATGATAACAAATCCTTTATTCCTTATGAGCCAGCCTCATAGGGAGAGCCCGTGGTATGTACTCCAAGTCAACCCCTCTCTTTGTTTGACTTGCAGATATCCTTCTCTCTCGCGCATCAACATGAAACCACGTTCCTATCCGTAACATGGCTGCCGACATGATTGTATTTTTATTTTTTGATGAATATTTCGGAAAAACCCGCAAAGCAGTGAAGCCGCAAAACATGAAGAGCGAAGTGACGAGGGAACATTATATATATATATATATATATATATATATATATATATATATATATATATACATACATACATACATGCATACATGCATACAATCAGAGTTACACACGGACTAATGGACTAATTCGACAAAATCTACTGTTCAGAAAGGATTCCGAGAATCAGTATAAACATCTACCCTTGAAGTGAGAGTTGAAATTAACTGGAAATGAAAGATAGAATATTGATTACTCTTTTACCAGCCTATCTATGATCAGTAAACAAAATCAAATTATTTCTAATAACAGTAGTTTTAAAGACATTTATGTAGTAGTTATTTTTCATATTATTTTAATACTAGTTGAATACAGCAATAGTGAATATTTAAGAAAAGTATTAGTGAAAGAGTTGCGCTTCTTTTAATTTTGTCACTCTACTTTCGTTTGTTTTTTTCTTTTGCACTCGAGAGATAATCAAATCAAGACCTACAATGGAAAGAAAATCCCCCAACCGTTATAAAAATTCAAGGCAAATTTGGGAATCAATCTCACAAACTGTTGAACCAATGGGTACAACGTTAATCATTGGGAAGTCAGTTCGGCGTAACAATTACTTTGAAATAATTAAATGATTTAGCTATTATGCTTTCTATTCATGATGTAGAAAAACATTAATTTTTATCGAGAGAAAATATTAAGGAATTGAATTAATGGAATCTTTTTACTTGAAGTTTATAAAAAGTGATAAGCACAGCGAAAGAAAATAAAATTTATAAAATGATTACTTGGCGTAAAATCAATCAGATTGAATTAATTTAAAATGTCTATATTTAATTTTGTATCATTTTTAGATGAACGAGAGGTTTCGTTAATCAAAAGATATATTAAGTTTCATCTTGGTCTATTTTAAAGCCATGATCTTAGCTATATAAGGTCTCTGATTCGATCACAGGTACAATTGAATAATGGAGGATGAAGGTTTCGTTTCTGTATACATGGGAGTGTCTTAATGAGTGCTTGGGAGTTTTCCGTTTTGCTTTCCTTAAGATACATGTCAAGGACTCATTATCTTAAAAAAAATGCAGTAGATGTTAAAAATAATCTTACAAACAACAAATTGTAGCTATTCGGTTATTCGTAATTCAATGTCAAAAAAGAATTTTATTTAGATTTCTGTAGATTAAATAACAAATAAATGATTTAAATGCGTTGTTAATTTGTTTTATTGATTTTTTTATTATCATGTTTGATTTTGATTTATTGAAGTTTATAAATATGACAATATATATATTTGTTGGCTTATCCTCTTTAAAGAACCGACGCAATCCAGAATATGTTTCGGTGAGGCTGGATAGTCACAGTATTTTTTACACGTGGGATAATTTTCTGTAACACTTTGAAACGATAAACATTTTAGGTGTCCACTTGAGAATCTGGCCAAGGCAGTCTGAGATTTTCGATCGCATTCCATTTCCAGATGAGTTCCAGGAGATGTTTCAGAGTACCATTAGTGTGTGGGTGATCTATCTATCTTTGCGAGTGAAAAAATGGCTTGAAGAAAATGGAATTCAAGAATCACATACTTTAAGAGTTCCTGCAAAACCTACATCTGTTAATATCAATTTAAAAATATTTCTTAGAAAATATAGTTTTCCGATTAAATAATATCAATGACCTCTTTGAACTACATAGTACTTCTGAATGGTCCAATCACACATTATTATTTACTGATGCATCTAAAGTAGAAAATAATCTTGGAATCGCTGTTTATAACAGCAAAAATAACTCCTTCGTTTCCGGGCAAATCAATAACTCTAATTCCATCTTTACAGCAGAGGCTTTGGCTTCATATCTGGCGGTGACTAAATTCTGTATTTCTCCCTCCAACTATGTCACATTATCAGACTTCTTAGCCTGTCTAAGCAGTTTGAAAGCTCTCTCAACCTCTTCCTCAACCATCATTCAACACATCGGATCAGCTTTAGTTAATGCAACTAAAATTTGCAAGTCTATTCAATTTGGATTACAGATCATTCCGGAATTGTTGGGAACGAAAAAGTAGATGCTCTTGCAAAATCGGCCATTAATAAAAGTATTATTCTGCACTCGATTTCTCCTGAAGACTTTATCCATAATATAAGATCAATTATAATAACAACGAATGGAATAAAAGTAAATATCCTCTAACTTTTCGCACATGTCTTCTATCACGAAAATTCACCGCATTTATATTAATTCTCGCCTTGAAGAAGTGTGGCTAGCTAGAGTTAGAACTAGATCTTTTTCGACAAATGCTAAATTACATAAATTCAGAATTTCTTCAACGGATAAATGCTCTTGTGGAGAAAGAGAAACCATGGATCACATAATGCTATCGTGTCCTCGATATGATCAAGCAAGAAATTCCTTAAGAGAAAAACTTGGTATTGGAGCTTTTTCTTTCTCTTGGATCTTAGATTTGTCAATGAGTCCTAAAGAGAAAATTGACGCAACAATTTCTTTTTTGAAACAAATTAATAGATTCTAATTTTTTTCTCGTCTTTGTATTTCCAAACGGCCTAATGTCCCCTTCATTTGTCAATCAAACGCCGTGCTTATCTTTTCGTTTTGATTATCTTTTTTTAAAAATCATCAATCCATCAATTTTTGTTTAGGTTTCAAATAAAAACTCAATCTTACTCAATGGGAGCTATAAGCCTATGAGCATAAAGCTCCGAAACAGTTTTTTGTTGTAACCTAACCTAATCTAACCTTGGAAAATGTAACTATAATTCGTGAAATGTTATTCAAAGTAAAATTGTGAAATATGTTTTGAAAATAAAATATTTTTCCATAGTTTTACATGGTTGCACATAGAATTTTATAATCTTATATTGATATCTATCGTATTCATTTATAGAACAAAGTTATAATTTTAATAAATAATTGTAAATTTAATTATTTAATATATGAAAATGAAAATTTTAGTTTTTATATTTAAAAAAAATGGGAAATATAGGGAGAAATATGAACGGATAATCAATTTTTTAAATAATTAACTATGCATAATTAGTGTTAAACTTTATACACACTCTAGATCCTTATATTTTTAAATGTCATAATTTTATAAAAAAATGTATAAAATTTATTTCATAAATTTTATTTTATAAATAATAATAATTAAATAAAATTAATTTATAATAATTAAATAAATTTCGTATACATTTCAGTATTAGGCATCTTGTAGAATTGTGTTACTGTTTGCATGGTTGTAAAAAATCGAATATAAAAGATGACAACCGATATGATTAAAATAAAATATTTTCATATAAAAATTTTATGAATTTTTCAAATAATTTTGTAAGGAAATATTACATACAGTGAAAGTTAGCTTAAAAAATTGTTGTATAACAGAGAAGTTTGCTCTTAACTAAATTTAATTTTTTAGAACAAATTTGATCCTCAATGAAGCCCAATGAAATCTTCGAATCAAAATGTAAAGAAATATAATATTCTAATGAGCATTGTTAAAAATTATTTCCATGCTCTCGTAAAGGAAAGGAAAGCTATTTAAGCAGGAAATGATTATTTATAATTTCATTTACATTTTATAATATTTAATATTTTTACACTTTTCTCACCATGGACAAAAATAAATTAAAAAAATGATAAATACATTATTTTTGAAGTTTGGCCATCAAAAAACCTGTTCCTTCAATATATTTTATAAAACCCAAATAAAATCTGAAATTTTATAACCGTAATTGTGTGAAACAATTTTTAAATCAAAAGGTCTAGTATTTTTCAGTATAAAATACAATTAAAAATAAAATGAATGTAAAATTATAATAAAAAATAAATTATTGGTAATAACTGTGATAACAAAATCTAAGGAAATATATTCTTATTTCCTCATATAATTAATGCTTTTATGGAATATTTTTGCAGAGTTTAAATAAGAAAAATAAATTCAGAACAAGACGTTAATTGCTGTTATAATAATGGTAGAAAAAAAGTAATTTTAGAAAGAAAATCTTAAGAATAGTAAAAATGAAAGTCACGAGGATTAACTTTTTTCAGTGAAAGTCGTCAGACAAAATTTGAATAAAAAGATTTTAAAGCAATTTTACTCTTAAAAATATTTTATTTTTGATTATATCTGTCGTTTTATTTGAATAAATACAATTGATTTATGATTATATCTGTAGTTTTATTTGAATAAATACAATTGATTTATGATTATAACTGTAATTTTATTTGAATAAAATTAAAATCTTGCTTTTGACAAAATGATTCGCTTCGGTTTTTTGCAATTTTAGAGCTACTGCTAAAAATGTTATGCTGCTTAATTATGACAATAGCAATATATTCGAATGAAAAACGATTTATAGCATAATATATGATTTGATATACAACTTGTTACTAAAAAATTAAGAAATATATCAATCATTTAACTTTTTATTATCTAGAAATAAATTATTAATGCAGGATGTTTAGTGGACTAAAAAATTACAATACCTGTAAAAATACAAGAGCTGAAATGTTATAGCTATAATGCAATTATAATACTTTTGAAGATAAATAAAAATATGGTATTACAATATGTTTAATAAATATTTAAAATTTACTTCAGAGAAATTTGAATTATTTTATACATGATGTTAAAATGATATTTTGGATGTTTTTACGAAATATGAATTAATCATTTTTATTAATATGTAAGGAATATTTGTTTTCGATGTTAGATTTTAGTAAGTCATTTCAATATATATCAAAATAGAAACGTAAAAAGTTTCCTTTTGCGTGTTTGTCTGAAATTCATCATTATATTTATTTAAAAATTTTGAAGATCCCCTTATTTATTTGATCTTTATATTGGTAAAATTTTCGTTTTAAAATTAAACGTATGTTACTTTAAACAAAAAAAAAAAAAAATACCAAATATGACCTCCATCGGAAAATTTTCCTATATGCCCTGAAATTTTCCCAATATGCACTCGATTAGGATATTCTTAGGAACGCGAATGAACTGAGTCCTCATTTCATTTTCAAGTTCTTAATTGTCAGGAATTTTCAAGCATTCTCAACACCTCATTTGATTTATTTTTAACTGTTAACACAATTTTTTTTATATCATTCATATAGAAGATGATATTTTTTGTCAGAAAGAATCACAAACTAAACCATATTTATAAAATTTATATATAATTTGGCAATTCTTGAATTTATATATTCCATTTTTGGACTATTTTTCACAAAATTACGGTATACAAATGGATTTATTTGTTCAGCTCGAAATATGTAACGTGAAACTGATAAATTCACATTTAGAGAGAGAAATGTGTATTTTCTCTCATCATATATTTTTTAAAAAACGAATGAATCATAAGTATTAACATTTTTAGTTCTACATTGTTTTATACAGACAAAATATCTTGCCAAATGTTTTTTAATTGCTCATAAACATTTCATAAATCTTTAGATATTCATCTAATTTCGTGTCAGATATTTTCTATCTTGGCTAATTGTTACTATTCGACGTGGTATAAACAATCCACTAAAAGTTATTTAGAGAGATTTTCCCCGATTTGGACTGCAAAGCACCCATAATTAATTATTATTTAAGACTCATGGTTACTTTGTAGCTCATGACTAGTTCTAATAAATTACAGTCATAGTTAAGAATGATTATATTTTCCGATCGGATCATTTAAATAATTCACAGGAATAATCGCCATTGCCTAAAACAATTCGTAAGCCCTTATTACTATTAATTGTAATTATGGTTAATAACTATTACACTATAATAATTGTAATTATGGTTAATACTATTAATAACTATTACACCCATAATTAGTTATTATTTAAGACTCATGGTTACTTTGTAGCTCATGACTAGTTCTAATAAATTACAGTCATAGTTAAGAATGATTATATTTTCCGATCGGATCATTTAAATAATTCACAGGAATAATCGCCATTGCCTAAAACAATTCGTAAGCCCTTATTACTATTAATTGTAATTATGGTTAATAACTATTACACTATAATAATTGTAATTATGGTTAATACTATTAATAACTATTACACCCATAATTAGTTATTATTTAAGACTCATGGTTACTTTGTAGCTCATGACTAGTTCTAATAAATTACAGTCATAGTTAATAATGGTTATATTTTCCGATCGGATCATTTAAATAATTCACAGGAATAATCGCCATTGCCTGAAACAATTCGTAAGCCCTTATTACTATTAATTGTAATTAAGGTCTTCATTTCTCTAGAAAATTATTATTATTTTCAAGCCCAGTACTGTAGGGATCATGTTATTTAAAAAAATTTCATTTGTTTGGATTACAGATTATATTCTGGTTTGGTGGTTATTTCAATTATGATTTTTTTTTCATGAGAGACCACACAGTTCCAGAAAATCTTTATCGTATTCAATTCAATTATCATTTCCGAGAAAATGGTAGTCTATAATCAATCAGACATTCGCAAGAATACGAATATCTTAAAAGCGAATCACGGATGATCTTGTCTGACGGCCCAGTTTATTGCCATTTCCGAAAGTGTTTCCGTGTCAAATTAAAGAATTTCGTGAACGGTAGCAAATAATAAAAAATCACTTGCATACATAAAAACTTAGTATTTATTTTAAACTATAGGAACACACAATGCCAAAATGTATATTATTATATAGAAAATTCTTATAGTATTAATTATATAGTCAACTTGACACACTATGTAACTGACACCACGGACAGCTTAAGAGCGGCAATCTATGGTAAGATCTTTTGATATCCGTCACATTACTGCTTTCTGAGAAGACTTGACATAGATGTTGTTGTCTTGTGTCAGTGAGAAAATATTTAATGCTATTGCCTGATGTTCAGCAGGGCTTTAAGCCCCTTAAATTGTTTTGTTACTTCTTGCTACCAATTTGTAAGCACAATTTCTTTGCCTTGTTAAATGCCACGATGGTGGCGCCCTCACGGCCCTCGTAGAGGTGTGGAGCATACTAGGTGTTGGGGAGACGACTCTCGTTTACCTTAAGGTACAGTCCGGGGTCTCCCCACACAGTTATGTATGTATGTATGTATGTCTTGTGTCAGCTAGGCTGGCGTTATGAGGTGCGCTGCTGCACTTTTCCAACTGAACCATATTTACATAGATAATGGACTGTATTCATGTGTTACAAAGGAAAGCTGGGAGCTTCTCGAGCACCCTTTCCAACAGATGTAATCATAAATGCAACATCAATCTATTGTTCTTCAGCAGTAGCTGGGATCGGACACACGACCTTTCATTCTGAAGAATACAGCCCTTCTATTACGCTCCAGTAAGCTCCTACGGTATTCTTGAAACTGACACATGACTTCTTGGAGTATGCTAGACTTGATTCTATTATTTTTATATGTATAATTAAAATCAAAAGTAATCGGAACAAGCTGTAAAATTAATTGATGGAATGCCAGAACTAATACATGCTGCTTATGGTTCAAAATATTTTTATAGATCTTTTATTCAATACTTTATGTCGCTAATTACTAACTCAGAATTAATATGGTTAATTTTCAAATATGGTTCATTTTTGTTCGTTCAGGAATTTCTATGATGTTATTAATTGTATTTTAATACCATACGAAGAGCATCTAATTTTTTATTGAATTCGGAATGGCCCCAGTAACACATAAAAAATCTAATTCATTAATGTATTCATCAATTGAGTTTTCGGCACTTGAAAAAAAATGCTTTCATACAGAATTTCTAGTAAATTAACGAGGTGGAAAATATTGAGTCATTTGAAGTTATTTTCAACTATTTGAACCCCTAAGAAATTTACAGTGGTGTTGTTTAAAGTTCAAGATACATTTTACAAATTGTTCTTTTTAATCAATATTGCTTGTAATTATTAATGTTCTTACACGAGAGAGAAAATATAAGGGAAGTTAAATCATTCCAAGATTTACACTGATTACTTCTCAAACAAATCAAGAAATTGTATCCTTTTATAATCAGCAAAATAATATTTTTACAAATATTGCTACATTGTTTTCACACACAGATTTTATTACATGAATCATTTAGAGTTCGAACACCGATCGCTAACTTTCATATTTAACTACTTCCATAACATTCATGATAAAACAAATAAAATTAATTATTTGAAACTCCCATTCATAAATCCAGCACGTTATATTACTTTTATCTGAATATTTGCATTGAATGATTTGTTTTTTTATCGGTTTAAAAAATAATGAAAATACATCACAGTATTTACAAAAAGTACTCAATCAGTATACAACATAATAAATAAAATATCATGATAGAGATAAACATAATAAATGATTTATAAATTACAAATTTTGTATTTTAGTTTAAAAGATTGCCTTTGCTTCTGCTATGTTTGAAGACACTGTTGTTAATTTTATTAATATTAATTAAAAAATGTATTTTAAAAATGTAAAATTATATTTTAAGCTATTACATTATTATGTTACAACTTTTTCTGTTTGTCTACAAGCAACAATTAAATGCAGGAACATATCGATATTAAATTCAAAACGAAAAAACATAAACCATATTTGTGATTTTTTGGTTTGTTGATATTCTTGATATAGATTTATTATATATCACTGCTTGTGTGTGTGTGGAAGCGTGATATATTCAGACAAAAGGACTTCAGAATTTCTTGTTGAAACCGAAAATAAATTAACGTTTTGGAACATAGAATCCATGCTCGGAATTTACGATAGACATTTTGTTCGCAATCGAAAAAGCAGTAACAGAAAGTAAAAATATTCTCTAGCGGATAAAGGCAAGCAGGTGATATCGTTAATTGGTGAGAAAAGCAATAACGAAAGGGTTGGATCATTCTGTTTCCTTACCCTATAGAACAAAAGAAAGAAAAAAAAGGCATTTCAATAGAACGTGGGATACATTTTATGATAGAAGAGGCAAGAAACTGTGTCCAAGACTGCACACCGGGGAAAATAAACCTTCTTCTCTATCATAGAAGTATGGCATAAAGGAAGAAAAAGAATATATATATATATATATATATATATATATATATATATATATATATATATTTTTTTTTCCAAATACAATGGTATTAAAATATTATTTGCCTGGTATATGTTAGACTTTTTATTTGAAAATTCGAATAGATTTTCCATACATAAAGGATAAATTTAATTAGCAGGAGGACGTGGAAGTATAATTATAGTTTAGATGTTTTTAGAATAAAAATATGATTTAATAAATGCTGCTTTTATAGAATAGAATTAGGCTTGAAATTTGCTTATGGTTTATTATTTATGTATAAGAAGTGTATTTTAATAAGTAGCTGAACTTCGATTTTCTTTGCATATAACAGATATTTTTATGATTTTTGATGCAGAAATATTTTGGCATTTACGGGTAGATTGAAAGCATCGGGTGTATGAATTATTCACATAGTATTATTTTCATTTAGAAAAGTCGTTCACATTTATTATATTATTATTAGATTATTATATTACTTTATTATATTAATTATTATATGATATTATTATTAAGTTATTAATCATTATTTATTTTTCTATACAACACTAACTGACAAAATAATTAATGCATTGGTTTCTTAGAAAAATCTATAATTTTTGGGCTATAATTTTGCATGCAGAAAGACGATAATTTCATCAGCAACGCCTTATCGCCCGATTGTAAGGTTTTTGATATTTGTTGCGTAAAGATATAATCTATTACTTAGGAAATCGCATCTTCTTCCCAAAATAGTTACTTTCTTAGAATTAAAAATATCCCTTTAGAATTTTTTTAAAAATTATTTAGTTTCGTTGAAATATTCTTAATATGTATAAAAAGTTTTGTGATATACAAATTACTTAATTGTTGGCAAAAGAAGTAATACAATATATATACAATTTATATTCGTTACTATCATTCCATAAGTAAAAAATATAATAAATCTTTCTTAAATTTAAAAAGCTAAATTTCTTTAAATTTGTCTATTACAATGATTTTTTTTTCATTTGTAAATATTATTTTGATATATGTATATAAACATACATATATACATATATCAAAATAATATCGCATTGCTTAAAAGTAAAATGGGATTTAAAAAATTTGGCTGAAAAAGTGAAAGATTATCATAAGAACGGGCAATAAATGAGAACAAATTGTTTCGTTTTTAATCGCTTATATCGACCGCAAATGTCACATCACGTAGAAGCTTTCAAATGAAGCTTTTTACGTTTGAAGGATAAATGCTTTTAAGAATTAAAAGGAACTAAAACTTGCAAGCTGGAATTAAAAAAGGTTTTAGGGAAAACTAAATTGTTCATCGACTTTTTTTTAGCTTTAAAATTTATTTTAGTGTATTTTTTTATTATCCATTATTGCTTTCTGGAGAATTAAAATCTTTTATTTTCTTTTTGCATTTTTCATTTAAGCAATTAAATTTTTCAAATGAAGGATTTAATTTAAATTTTTTGTTGGTCATAAATTATTATTTTTCTTTTCCGAAAAATTTTACTAACATGAAGACAGTTATTTCAAATTTTCTTCCAAACATATAGAAATAAAATAAATTGATTTTAGTACTTTAATTTTCTTTGTAAGTTTTTTTTTAATTTACATTTTTAATTATTAATAGTTGATTATTTTGAAATCCCTCAAATGATATAATAATTGCATTTTTTGTACACTTGAAATTAAGTCTCAAATCAGTAATTGTTAACTGATTTTTCTAGATATTTAAAATAATAAGGAATGTAGTTAAAAGAAGTTTTAGTGATAAGTGTTATTATTGAAACTTCTTTGTAACTAGTATCAAATAAAAGAAAATATCAAATAATAGCGTGAATTTTTTATTCATGTAGTCTGATAAAACTAATTTTCATAGTAATTACATTACGTGCATTAACGAAATGCATTATAGAATGTGTGAGCGAAATACTAAGAATGTACCCAAAGATAGTTTTTACATTGAATGTAGGAAATGTAATAACCATCACAGCAATATATTAATGCAATTTCTTTCCTTCAGATTCGAATCCAAATACATGAACAGGTAAAGCGAAGTATTAATATATATCTTATTTTAATACTTCGCTCTTTTGGGGAAAAAATGTTATGAAAAGAAAATAGTGACTTTATTACTTTTTTCCATAATTAACGTAACCATTAAAAAATAAGGTATATAATTAATTTCTTTTAATTTTGTAAAAAATAATAGAAAAAAAAATGAAAAAAAAGTATCTAAAGTGATTGCAATTAAGTAATTGAAATAATATTGTTTGGTGCGTTATTCAATAAAACTATAAAAAATGTTTGCTGTTCTCCGTAAAAGCAATGGAACGTGAATGAAATTCTTAAAAGCTTCGGTTCAGTAGTTTGAGGGTTCGATTCCTATCTCAGGAAAGTAAGTTTATAATGGTTCGAAATCAAAATTTTAAATTATACATCCCGGATTGATCAATCATAGTATTAAAAAAATAATCGTTGAGTGACAAACTAACCAATAAAGTTATAAGAAAATAGTCGTTGAGAAAAATTATATCAATTAAAAAGCTCTATGTGAGAGCTAAATTTAAATATATACTAAGACTCAGATAGTCTTCCAAATTTCTTCCATGCGAGAGTGACATTGATTTTGTAACCTGTAATTTATAATAAAGAAACCTGTTAATTGACAATTCGTCCTTATTTAAATGAGGTTACTTTTATTTGAGGCAGTCGGTTCCTTATTTGACGCAGTTTTATTGTGTTTATATCTTATTTTGAGTAGATATACTTCATCTGATTATGCCTAATATTTATTTTCACGTATTTTTTAAAGATTTCATTGCAAAGTCATTAGCTATAACTACAACGATCAATTATAGTGTGACAGAAATACAAATTATAAATAATTTTTAAGAAAATAATTTTTTTTCTGCAAAGCATTTTAAAATCATCATTCTAAAATAAAGCTAAATTTCCCATCCTTCTTTATAATGACATTTGGGAGTAAAAATCAAATATTCACAGATAAGTTTTCAAAGAGGTATGTCAACCAATACAGAGTGCGTAAAGAAGAATAAGAAAAGGGATAAATATTGGGATAATTACAATACGAAAAGAGAATAATAATGAATAGCATATATGGGACCTAAATACATCACGATATGCTTATGCCGTGACAAGAACTAAATTACAATTTCCATTATTTAGAGTAATAGCGTTGTTAAATGTCAATGAATTCTTTAATATTGTGTAATTAATTAATCAGACAAGAATAGATGTCCTTGGTAAAGCGTGAAAGTTAATGCAACCTCGTTCATTTTTGTCACATTGTAAAATTGAAATGAATTATGTTTTCAATTTTATTCATGATAAACTTCAGTTTTTTTACTTACATTTTTACTGTCTACTATAGAATATTTTTTTGAAGTGAAGAAGTTTTCAAACAGTTACAAAAAGTCATATATATATATATACATACATACATATATATATATATATATATATATATATATATATATATATATATATATATATATATATATATATATATATATATATATATATATATATATATATATATATGATAATATATATAAGTGAATCACACTGAATATTAATTCAATTTTATTGGCGTAAAACTTTCGCAATAATGCACCGTAATCATTATTCCACTAATTGTTTTTTGACATAAATTCTGGATTAAAAAAATAAATCATTACTTTCATTTTAATAAAAATTCGTCTATTTACCTAACTATGACGGATAAGATTCTGACTGTAAAAGTTCAGATTAAACAAATCGTCTCTAAGCATATAATTAATTGTAATTTGTTGGCATTATAGGAAGAAATCGTTCACTCCCGAAAAAGTAAGTAAAAAAAAAACAAATATTAATTCAGAATGATTAATGCAGAATCTTTTTTTTATGTCAAACGACAAAAGTTATGCAATGTACTACTATGCAATATACAACACATTCTTCTTGTTTTAGGAGCATATAAACATTCTAGTTTTGTTTGTTTTTGATTCTAAATTAATTCTAATTTGAAAGTATCGTCTGATTTTCTTTTTATTGTCGTCATCGAATAATCCACATTAACTTCATGACTTTTGAATCGTCTAATAGATATTATTATCTCAAAGCTGCAAGGTCTTACTATTCATGAGTTGTAAATGTAGGTGTCATGAATTCCTGGATAGCAATGAAGAAAGATATCCTGTCAAACATTCAACCCAAGAAAACAACAAATGCTCATATTGACAGACATGTTTAAAAAAAGTGGAGTATCGACATCCATCTCTTCTAGTTCATTTTTATTAGAATCGAATGTCGAATCTTTCGCTCTTAAAAATGACATACTAACCATAAAGCAGTCAACGAAATATATTTAGTATATTAATAAATTTGATTAAAAAGTTGTGATGTCATCATTAGTGTGTGATTCACTGAATAAATTTAATGTGAATAATATAATATGGAATAAATTAATTGAGTATAGCTAAATTGATAAATTTATTTTGTTATGTATTACGAAAATTTAATAATAAATATATATTTGCATTATTTAACAAAACACCAATATTCATGACTTTTGAGGAAATGATTTTAAAGATATTGGATGTTTATTTTACGGAGGATTATTTTATTTAGATTATTTTTCTTTGGAAATATTTATCTGAAACGGATGTTTTTAAATGCAAAATACGATGAAAAATATTAGATGTTTTTAAACCCCACTAAGAGTCTCTAGAGTTAAAAAAATATTGGTAACGTATCATACCATACTTTCATACTTTAAATGCAATGAATACATTCATTGAAGAATATTGATATTGGTGTCTTTTCTTACATAATGTACTTTTCATTCAATGGAGGATTTTTAAAATTTTTTGTCATCATTTTTTACAGTTCATTTTTTTAAAACAAATTTTTCAAGGTCAGTAATATTTTTCTTCTTTTTCCTTTATCAAATATCTTGGAAATTAATGTAACTACTAAATAGAAATCGAAATTTGATTTTTATGTTTTTTTTTCACACTTGATTTTGTTTTCATATTGAAAATACCAACTTGCAATGAAACGTACTCCTAGCTTCTACTTTTAATGTACATAACGATGAATGATTGAATTAAGAATGAATGACACAGATAAGCTCTTTCAAAAGAAACAAACGCCAAGTGCCTTTTAAACAGGCGTATAATGACATTGACAAGCCTGTTTAAAAGAATCAGAATGAGACAAAGGAAAACAAAACTCATCGAAATCATAAACCGCGACGAAAATGTATACTTTTTATTTCTTCCTATGTTAACTATTTTATGCGTGGTCATCATGAAAGTGAGTAGGCTATAATTATGAGAGGCGTTAATTTATCTGATTAATGGAAGATTAATGTTGTAAGTTAAAATTTTTCAAATTTTCTTCCCGTTAGCTATTTACAATTCACAAAATGATACTGCGTAGCATAATTACTTCACTTAATTTAATAATATATTCTGATAAAATCGATTAAAAAGGATTATATGCTTGCAAAATAACTTCATATCGTTTATATCAGGATTAAATTTATTTATAAAATTAATTATAACTAGAACGTGGAATAAATCCGGTCGATAAAAGAGAGTTAAGGGTTCCTGTCTCCTAAGCTGTTGGTCCCGGGTTCGATTCTCGGTTTGGGTATGAATGTTCATTTCTCTCTGTGTGTTTCTTTGTTCTATCTGCTGAGGTGATGAATGTGAATCGCCCTAAATATGGGTATGTGGAATAAATATGGAGAAATGTTGGTAACACTACTCGCATCAGTGACTTTGTTAATAGGTGCACAACGGATTACGATAAATAAGTAGCAGATTCCGGCGTTGTTGTGGTGAAGGGTTAGTCACCCAATGTCCAGAAAAAAATGCGAAATGATAACAATCTACCAAGAAAAAAATTTGAAAGTATATTTTATAGCTTTTACATACATTGAAACTGATTTTGCTAGTGTTCTAATAAAATATTAATTCAAGAATTAGCAATGATGTATTAATTTGCATTTTTTTCTTTTGTAGGTACATGTGTACAATACCGTTAACCAGGGGAAAATGTTGCCAAATTGGCCGATTTTTCACCAACAATGGAAAACTATATACCGAATTGTTACAAAACGCGATTGAGTGTTTTCAAAGATATGAAATTCTGAAATCTATAAAAATGCTGTAACAAACACAACATGAAACTTCATTTGAAGTTACACAAATAATGTTGTTGCTATCTTAATGTTGGCAAACAGATGAAATGGAACTTGATTGGAGGGTTCAAATGTTGTTGTTTTGACTGCACTCAAATATTTATTTATAGTTAGCTAGGAGATATGAAACTGCATATGATGTTATTCTCTGCACAATTTCTTTTTTTGATTTATAGTTAAATAGCATTTTTGTTGTTAAAATAATTAATTTAAAATTCTTTTATGTTTCGTTATTTTTGATTTAATTGTGCCACAATTTTTAAAATCATATGATCTATATTTCCTATTTTAACTATCATTAAATATGCACCAAGAACAATATGAAACTAAAGGGTATCAGTTTAGAGATCTTTACGTCTATTTTCCTGGTCGGCAGGATTTTACACAACTACCGGTTTACGAAACATCTTCTGAAGCTACGATTTCATTTTTTATGCAATGTTCAAGTTGAGTTATACATTGACTTAGTGCATATATATTTTATCAATGATCTGCTATGATTTGAAAAAAAAATAAAATAAATGGAGCTCAAAAAATCAACCAATGTATCCTATAGTTAATTATGAAACATCTCGTAGGACCTATTTTTCCGATAAAATAACGCTCAACTGCGCTCATCAAAGAATGTCAAAAATTATGCGATAAATGCAAACTCTTTTGTGGTTTATAACACCCTCAACTTTAACTTTAATGGATAATTTGAGGAATTACTTTGGGTATTAGACTGACTATATATTTAAAAATATCGATATCTTACGACTTTAATACACATTCCAGATTGCGTCTATTGAAGTGCTATTTTCGTCGTTTATCGCATCAATATTTGTTTTTGCATCAGCATACTTCCATTACCTAACCCAGAGTTGGGCTCCACTAGTTACTGGAAGCAATCAAGGGCTCGGTACAAAGAAGCATGGAACCTCAATAACTGGAAGCAGCCGGATTGGAGTCTTTGTAATTTAGAAGCAGAGATCGAGCAGAAAACCCCATCATACTTGACTTACCACCTCCTACTAGTTACTGGAAGCAGCCAAGGACCTAGGTACAGGGAAGCAAGCTGGTGGAACAGCAACAACTGGAAGCAGCCGGGTTGGAGTCTTTGTAATTTAGAAGCAGAGATCGAGCAGAAAACCCCATCATACTTGACTTGCCACCTCCTACTAGTTACTGGAAGCAGCCAAGGACCTAGGTACAGGGAAGCAAGCTGGTGGAACAGCAACAACTGGAAGCAGCCGGAATGGAGTCTCCGTAATTTAGAAACAGAAATCGAGCAGAAGACCTCATCCTACTTGACTTGCGATCTCCAGAGGTATCATTTCACTTGGAGAACATTTCGACCACGATCTATTTAACGAATTCCAGTCGTCTTTAGTGAACATGACGGATCTTCGGTTAAGAAAAGATTCAAGCTCACTACCTTTTGATAATGAGATCTACGCCTTAACTCACCAAGCCATCAATGTTTGTTCACCCGACGATATTAATTTTGTCTTGTGTCTCGTATAGTTTCAGAATTAATGTTTTCTGAACAGGCCGTGACCAAGCTTAATTGGGGGGGGGACAAACTTCTTTGGGGGCCCTCTCTGCTTCACAATAACAAGCTTTCTAATCAATTTGGAAAGCGATTCTATTCGATTGATAAATTAAAATAATCTTTTTAATTTATGGAATGTTTTATGATGTGAGGATCCTGAGCAGCTGCCCCTTATGATCCTGCCTTAGTCAGGATCTGATTCCCATATTTTATGCGGTTGCTTGGGGTGTAAGTAAAACTTCACCTCTCAAACAACAGCAGTATTTCCTACTAATAATTCATAATCAGTGATTCATAATTTTCATGCTGTTTTATTACCTCTTAATTAACGAGATTTTTCCTTTTATTTCGTAATTGCAATCTGAAATTGAAATTTAAAATTTTTTCTGTCATATATTGGAAAACAGTGGGTTCGATACTTGAACCACTCGAAGACTATCGTACCGAGAAGACTCATGCCCATTAATCATACATAAAATTTTATGTCCTTCCACTAGTGTTAAAGAAGAAGGTTATAGCTTAGGTATTGATTTCATCGATGGATTCTGGTATTTAGCGATTAAAACAGTCATCTGGAAATGCATTGCAATTACTTAACTTGCACAGTTATTTTAAAATTATTGAATATTTTCCAGCTCTTATTATTAAATTAAATAATACTAAGCAATTCTCATAACGACCACAATTCTTTGAAGAACTATTTTTAATGTTCGGGTATTTTTCTTAAAAAGAATGTAAAACAATAGGTAAACAAATTAATGTTCTATTCTAAAAGAGCAAGCACAATGCATTAATTATTATTAAAAATAAAAGCACTTGGGAAGAGATTCCATTCTTCATTGTTGGAACCATTTCCAAAAGGCTTTTTGTGGAGAGAAGCTTCAATTAGGGAGCAAAAACTTTTGTTTTTAAATACCGCGACATGCAATTAATTATTAATCGATCAGTAGGAAAAAAGAAGCCATTAAAAGTCTTGTAGAAGACGAAAATAACTGTTCCTCTCAAAGTTCAATGCTCTTAAGATAAATGTTAGGGGTGTCATTGAGGTAAACATTGTTCTTCACACCGTTTCCCTCATATTCTAAAGCATGTGTTTTGGGGCGAATTAGGAACAGAAGCAACATTTTCTCCATTAATTTTCAATTAGTTACTGTCAAGAACATCTAAGAAAATTTTGTTGCCAATTCAATAAAGTCATATGTTTTCGTAGAATTAAAAGATTGCCTAAAATATGTTTAGAATTTCCTTTATAACTGAGGCTAATATGAATGCTATATAGATTTTTAACTATCTAAAAATGCTCATTCTTAAATTTTTAGATTATTAACTTGTAGGAAAAGAATGTCAACTTATAAATTGACTGTTAAAATGTAAATAATTACTAGAGGTCGCTTTAGTATTATTATTTCTTAAATCAAAATTTTATTTTATATAAGAGAACTACTTAACTCAATGTTTATATCCACTTGATTTGATTTGTTTATTTTTGCGGATTAAATAAAGCTCTTCCTTTTTGCTTGTTGAAATTTTGCATCAGGAGGTTTTAATTTGAAACTCAATCTTACTCAATGCAAGCTATAAGCCTATGAGCATAAAGCTACAAAACAGTTTTTTGTCGTAACCTAACCTTCATTTCGCGATGGATTTTTCCATCATTATTTTTATTGTGAATAAATGCAATTGTAGAAAGTTTTTATCTTTACTAAACACGATTTGCTTTGATTTTAATATTTCTGCAAAGCTTTAAGTGGTTAAGAATACACCTACAAACTAATATAACACAACTTATACTGAATAATAATAACTAGTTAAATTGTAGATTAGAGATATGCTTAACAATATTTACCACCTTTCAGTTCCTCCTATTGAATAATCAAATGAAAACCCTTTAAGTAATATTTTGCTCATGAATAAAATTTTCTGAATCACATTTTGAAAATTAGCATTTTGAGAATCGAAGATAAATCGAAGCCCTAAGTTATTAAGAATGCATAAAGTTTAAATTAGCATTTGAAACGAAGGGAATATTATTCCGTTCTAGATTTGAATCTAATCAGCTGATAAATGAAACATTTCAAATCCATTTAATTAACAGTCAGTCTGCTTATTTTAGAATAAAGCTCGATTCATCAAGTCTAATTATTCTAAGGTATCTGTAATTTTGAGATGTTTCAAAATTTAATTACTACACGAATGAAAAATATTTATATTTTTAAGTTTCAAAAATTTTCAACGTTGAGATGATACAATTAGAATATGCATATTGCATAAATGTTCCGTTTGTTATTTTTTTGTAAATTAATTTAATACTGAAGTTCCAGGTGACTGAAGCGGAATTCTAAAAAAAATATATATATATCTGGAGAAAATTTTTAGACTTAATTGTAACAGAAATATTGATTGACATTTTTCCAAATCTCAAATAGTTTGAAATGGACTGTAAATATTCAAAAACGAAATACTGGTCACAACACTGTATAACTTTCACATCCCACAAGAATAATAAAACAGTGAATGTTACAAATATTTTCTAAAACTAGATAGCGCCATAATATGCATAATATGCGGCGGAATAGAAAATGTGGATAATAGACATTTTTCTCTTTTTAGTGATACAGTATTATGCGAATTAAGAGGGTTGGTTGTCTTTTGCTGTTATCATTGTTGTGATCTGATACTGATTTTATCAGATTCTTTATTTTTAAGTGTCATTCGGACTTTTCCTTTTAAAACTATATTTCATACCTTTAAAACTTCCTATAAGTTAATTTCTTTTAATTAGATTGACTCCTAAAGCATGATATTTAATATAGGTTAAATATGATTTATGATTCTTAAAGTTATTCATTTGTTTTCCGAGCATGAATTCATAAAAAAGCTGGCACAGATGCCATATAATCTAGGATGCCAAATTCTGAGTTTGATAATTTTGGAAGATTTTCTTATGTACCTGGCAACCTGACTGTTATTACGTCATAGATATGGAGATCTATAAGAATTATGTAGAAAATTCTATTTTGGCAACCCTAGTATTTACATCAATGCGCACGTTACAATACGTCATCTTAGCAACAGATCTTCATCGCCAAAAAAATTCAGAATTTGATATCCTGGATTATACGGCATCTGCGCCAAAAAACTATTCATTTTTCAACTTATGATTTTGTGACTCGTAAAATTATACACCAAGTAATGATCTTTAAGAGCTTAAGTGGATCAGTATATTACAGACTGGAACAGAGTATTATTTGGGAGACTGTAGTTACAACATATAATTTGTGTTATTTAGAATACAACTGAGTATCATAAAATCTGCTGGTTGTGTGAGGTAAACCACCTGTTTAACACATCATTTGCGGAAGAATTGGTAATATGTTGTTAGTCATTAAAAATGATGTTTTGAAAAGAATTGTGGCATTCAAAAAATTGCTTTATTTATTTAGCCATACTCTTTTTATCTGTAAGGCAACAAATCAATATTACTTGAAGTCACTGACATCTAATAAAATAAGAAAATGAGAGTTGTGTATCTGCGACGCATTAAAAATTATTATCGGGTAATTATATCCTAAAATGATATTAGATTAAATCCCAAATACACAACTTTCATTATTTTAATTACTCAAGAGACGTTTCGGATATTGACGGAAGTAATAAAATACTGATTAAAAAACATTGATTTGACGTGTGATTTAACACAGACAGCGCTGTCTAGGAATGTGGTGTGTTTCTCAGCACTATGTCGAGTTAAAGATAAGATATCTAGGAATACAAAATGAGTTGACTTGAGTTTATATTTCTTAATAATAATAATAATGCAGCTTTCAAGCCTCATAATTGGTGAATAGTAGGACCGTATTCTTCAAGGAAGGTCCCAAGTTTGATATAAGCTATTATTGAAAAATTAAAATGGTTGTTACATTTCTACTCTCTGCATATTCATTCATTGATGTAAGTGCTTAAGAATTTTTCCAGTTTTCTACTTTATGATACACAGAGATACATGATTCTATTTGTGTAAGGTATTCCCAGTGGATGCTGAAATCCTTATAGAAGCCATAGCTTGTTCTAATTATGCGCTGTTAGATAATATAACTTTCATTTGATGCAAAATTAACTATTTGAGTTAACTTTCATGTTATTTGTGTTATAGAATTAACATTATCACATATCATTTCATTTAGACAATATTTTATTATGTATATATATAAAAAAATTTTCTAGGCAAAATTTTTTAAACCAGTTCTTTTAGAGTTCTTTAGTTGTACTGAGGTTTATCCGGAAAGTAAATTTCCCAGGACTCCAAAAAATGGATCTGCAAAATGACCAAAGTAGCTGAAATATTGTTGCATCTTTTGAAATAAATCTTTCTGCGTAGTTATTGTCCCTTTTTATGAGCCTCGGGAAACTTACTTTCCGGATGACCCTCTTACTAAAAGAAAATAGTTTGAAGTAAATATAATGTAATTTTTCACAGTTCAGTATAATATCCCATGTAAATGAAATAATTTAACTTCTTCAACCAAATATATGAGCAACTATTAAATTTGCTGAGGAAATAACTGAGGAAAGGATTTGTTTTAGTTGAGGATTTCCTATATCAAATTTTGCCAATTAAATGTGCGAGAGCAATCTTTAAATTTTCCTACATTTGTTTGCTTTTTTGTTTGAAGCAGTAATCAAATTGTGAATTAATATATAAATGTATATGATTGCATAAATGTGTATGATTGCCACACACACACACACACACACACATATATATATAATATATACATATATATAATATATATATATATGTAAATAATAACATTTATAACATTTGCATGAGGAAACAGTTTTGAAGAAATATGGGATTAAGTCCATTTAAGTTTACAATTAAATTTATTGTTAACATGAAAAAATCATTTGTATTTACTGTTACAGAAATTTCAGCATTTTTGCGCAGTATTTTTCATTATTTTACATTTTTTTTATTTGATATAATTCCCAAATTTTTTTTAAATTTGAATAAGAGTTTCTGATTTTAAAATGAAAATAAACTTAGAACTAAAATTTTTTTTTGCCTTTGATATAATTGATCCAGTGGTAGTATATTTTCCAGTTTTTCCTTTTTCGATAATGTCAACTTTAATTATTTATTGCTGATGTTCAAATATGTTTTTCTCAAAGAATATTTATTATTTTGTTATTTACAGCTTTTGAGAAAAAAGTTAATGCATTAGAACAATAACAGTTGAATTATAAAAGAAAATATGTTTGTCAGAATAGTTAAGCAGCATCGGTAAATAGATATATTAGACCAAATGCAACTAAGCCCAATGAATCCTCAGTTCCATTTTTCTGAGTCTCCTAATTTATTTTGTAAAGTATGACAACAGCTTATACTCTACTTGCATTATCTACTTATCTTTTAATACAGCCAAGGAAGGGATTTTCATGATTTGAAATCAAGAACCAAAAAAACTATCAGAACCTAGAGCTATTATTTCACTTGGATTACAGTGCCGCTGCTACCTATTTTAGGCATCCAAACCATCATTAATGGACATGATTGATTTTCAGCTGTGTTCGGTATAGATCTCACTGCCTGAATCTTACAATAATTCTAGTAATATTATAATAGCCACTTAAATATCTTATAAATGATTTTTATTCAAAGGTTTGGGTGTTCGAAAGTGACAACTTTGAACGCAAATAATTATAGTGGTTAGGAATCTACTTTTAGGCCGCTTTCA
Source organism: Latrodectus hesperus (assembly GCA_037975125.1). NCBI lineage: Eukaryota > Metazoa > Arthropoda > Arachnida > Araneae > Theridiidae > Latrodectus > Latrodectus hesperus. The sequence continues at coordinate 37,271,376 of CM075855.1, forward strand.
CACTAGACGACTTTTATCGTACGATAAAAAGTAGTCCGATATTTTATCGTGAGAAGTTATTAAAAAACCACACAATATACTGATCTCTTTCACACTGAACGGGAAATGATATTGTGTGTGTTTTTTAATAACTTCTCACATAAAATTTCGGACGATTTTTTTATCCGATAAAAGTCGTCTAGTGTGAAAGAAGACTGTCTTAGGTTCTGGTCGGTTTAGCTCTTATTTGCATAAAGTGATCACAAGGTGACAAAAAAGTATTTAAAAAAACTTTTTTTATTATATTAAAACTAAGTTACTTGTTTATATCATTTCCAGTTATTGTAATATGTTAACATACCTATTTTTCTTTGAAGAGTTTGAAAGATTTTTTTTTTTAAGAACAGCATGCGAGTGCAGCAACTCCCTTCAGTATCGATTATTTTATCTCCCATACTGAAGAGAGTTCTGCTTCAGATGGTGGCCTTATCTAAAGATAGGGAGCAGAAACTCCCCTGGGCAATATAAACCCAGGATCAATTTCGAAGAAACGTTTACACCGACTTTTTGCTTTGAAAAAGAGAAAAAAAAGTTTGATCTAGTATTGTCTGAAAGTAAGTGACCGGCTCTATTGGTCTCCAAGGTTTCCATTCCAGACAGGAACCTTAATGTTAAGAAGTTTATTTATTTTTAATAGGGGGGAATCTGTAAGGCTTTTGGATCTTCGGGATTATGGCTGGCATCCCTTGGGATCATTGGCAGTCCCAACGCATGCACGCGTTGGATTTTAAGAGGAAAACTCAGATTATGAAGGGATTTATGAAATGAGAAGTCTATATCTCCTCTTTCAGATAGATTCCATAGATTATAATATAAGGTGCGTATCTCAATGAAACCAACTGTTATTATTTTTGAAAATTAAATTACAATTTCAGCATGTCATTAACCTCAATTTTTTTCGCCGCTCCGAAATAGCTAAGTTAAGTAGAAAGATTTTCATTTCCAGATACACTCAATATAAATTGAACTTAAAATATACTATAAATTGAATTTCAAATTTGTTTCTTCAAGTAAAAAACTTCTTAAATATGTTTTCTTTTAAAAAATTAATAAAGGAAAATATAATTTAAAATTATTTATTTTTATAGGTATAAAATATTTCTTGTGTTGAAAATTATTTTATTCTGACTATTTTATGACGTATACTTATTTATCATCTGCAAATATATATATTTTATAATATATTTTTTAATAATTTATTTAAAAATTTGCAAATAATATATTTTTTAGGGAGTCAAATATATTTTTAAGAATGATAAACAGTGCGTACTTCTAATGAATCTCAAAAATTTACATTATTCCCGATATCTGAATTTTTTACGATGCATTTTCAATATTTATTTATACGATTATTTAAATTTGATTGAGAAGATTTTTATTTATCATAAGTTTGTCCAAAAATTGTGCTTAAATAGCTATTTCATTAAATGCAAATTTTAAAATATTTATTGTCGATTACAAAATATTTTTGAATGACATATAATTATAACAATATGCTCGTGTTCACATATATTTATGTTACAAAACAATTTTTATTTCTGGTCAATTTATCTTTTCCTTCAATATTTTCTGATTCCCAATTTGCATGAGTGTTTCTTCGTTACATCAGACACGGCAACCAATTCGTTGATGTGAGATTCTCTATTTTTTGTATAGTACACTTATTCCTGGGTTGAAACAGGAAAAAGCTCAAAAGACACACCTTCCATTTCGCTGAGCTGGCAGCCGAATGGTTAGTGCTCTTGCCTTCGGTTCAACAGTTCGTGGGTTCGAATCCCACCTTGGGCATGGATGTTTGTAGTGGTTTGGAATCCACTTTAGACCGTAGGTCCCGGTCTAATTAGCCCTCGTGTGCAAAAAATGACCGTTGAGCGACAAATAATTCAATTCTATTCAACACCTTCGATTTCAAGAGACTTATTAAAACTGTAAGTGGCAAAATTCTAACGAGAGACAATTTAAAATGGATATTTTCCGAGCATACAGTCACATAAGTGATTCTGTTCAAGGTCATGATGTGCAAATGAGCTTAAGTTGTAATTATATGCAGATGACATCATTATATACACATGGTGAAAATTTCACGTAATTTGTATCATTCCTTATGACGTATTTTTAATGGCCAATAAAAATAAAATTGACATTTTTGCACAAAACTTTTTAAAAATCATTTTTTGTGGGCTTATAAATTTGTAAGGATATTTAAATGTATGAATAACTTACAGTAAAAATTTATTTTTAAGACTGAAATATATAATAATAATGACTAGCTAGCTATGATAACAGAGAATTTTATATGAATATGTATAAATTTTGATTAATTATGTAGATAAATAAAAGCAGTTTATTGTAAAAATTTTAAAACTTATCTTAAAACTATTTAATGACTTCTAAAAATAATTCTATTCAATGAGTAAAGGAAGAAAGAAATTAATTCAGAAGAGAAAATTAAAATGTTTGTTTGTTCTGCCGTGTTACTTGATATATTGTGTTGACGGAAAGTAAAATATTATCCAAATACTTCTATCTTTACTGATAAGTACCTCTTTTTTTTTTTTATCTTGAACCATTCGCTGCATTTTGATGTTGATATTTCAATGTGCATATTGCGCTCATCAATAATGAATCACTTCCCCTAAATTTGGAAATACCTTGTGACAGTCATGGTCACATGGATCCAGCGATTTGCTGCAAAGAGAGTTACTTATAGCATTTGTTTCATTTATTAGATTGGATCAAAAACAGATCTGGAACTTGTGTGAAGTGTTTCTGCAGAACTTAATTACACAAGTAAGCAGTTATCGCATTCTCCTCAGTGACCAAATTCGTGGTTTGATTTGGAAAGAAGAACAGCGAAAGTATTTCTTAGGAATTCAGAAAAAAAAATTTGTTGGTTGGGTCTGTTGGCTTGTTGCTTACAGTCACTTTTTAAACAAGAGGTCTAATTAAAATGAGATCTAATGCTCAAAGTAGATTTTGAACCATGGCAAGCATTATAGCTCGAGGTGAAAATCTATTTTATGAACTATCAATATTAAAAGTTTTAGAATACTGACCATTAAACTACCAGTTCAAAATTGTGTAAGCTCTATAAAAATCTAATATTATTGAAATATCATAATACTGAGATCACATTTTGATTAAGTAAAACTTGTACACTAGTTAAGAAATTTAATTTATTAATATAGACAATAAATATTTATATTTAACAGCAGTGAAATTCGAATGATGGGAATTAATTCTCGATTCCATTTCTGATTCAGATGTACGGTTCATAAAAGAAATAATATCCATATAATTTTCTTGTAATCTTATTTATTATTATCACACTGAAAAGTAACTGCACTAACATTGCAACAGATGTACTGCAGCGCCACATAGGAGAAAATATGTCAGTTATAAAAAGCAAGTTATCTCTCCTCTCAATTACAATCCGAACTTTAACAAGATAGATGTAGCGGCTTAGCTCTATTCACAAGAGAATCTTTAATATTTTCTTAAATGTTTAGTGTTTTCTGCTTCTAAAATTAATCAGTATGAATGAATCTTTTAATTTGTGTTAATGTGTTCACACATGTTAAAAGATTCTGTTAATCATCAAATACATTAACTAAAATATTTAGTAACTAATTTAAATATTTAATTAGCTATTAAACACAATAATACAAGTTAATATGTTTAATAATTAAATTTTAGAATTCATAACTGTGATTTTACATGAATTATTTCGAAATCTTCTGAAAAGATCGAAATGGGGCTATAATTCTAGCCATATTGTTTCAATGATTAATAATACTTTAGGTGCCTAAAAAGCATCAACTACTCAGTAATTTTGATCTAAAAAGTGCTGAATTAGCATTTTTTCCTTTCTAAATTTTCATATAATTCAAGCAGAAAAAAATTAGGACATTACTAATTAATATACATAGATTCTATCAACACATTTCTATAATTTAGCTTAAGAAAACAATTATGAATCTTGTTGCCATAAGTTCTCCCTATACGAGAATAAATAATCTCTTTTCTGATTATAGCTAATTGCATTTGATTTTGATGTATGATTTAATAATCCGTAACATTAAGAATGAGCGTTATAATAGTCATTTTATTTAAGACCAATCCAACTTGTTTACGCTGTTTTTTGGAATATATCTTCTTTGGTTCATATCTTACCAAAGTTCATCACTGCTGATATGAATCGTACTGAGTAACATTTAAAGCTGATGAATTATTTTTAAATACTATGGAAAATATTGCAGAAACCACTAAAGTTCCGGTGTTCACATTATTTGACCATATTTTAAAATCAAGAAAGTACAAATTAATTATTATTAACAACCATTTGTGAAGTACAATATAAATATGTTACCACTAATGCATTTTTTCTTATCAACAACAACAGTAACAATCAGCTTATTGACAATAGCTCATTGTGTACCTCTAAAGAATAAAGTAAATATCATACACACTTATTCGAAGACGTGGTGGCCCTGCTAGGTTAGAGCGTCTTCTCGTTGTCGAAAGATATTAAGTCCGCCATGTTCAGTAAAGGCGGTTGGTACTCCTTAAATATATGGTGTTCACAATGACCTACAAATGGAATGATATCTCCTGGGGTTGCAGGCCAAGTATTGGGTTCATTTGCTTGGTCTCTGAAATTATGTTACGAAGAATCTAGCACCTAACAGATTCCCTTAACTGGTAGAAAACACCTCCATGTTAGGTACAGAGAATGTTATTCAAGTACAAGAATGTCAAACAGTTATTCAAGTTGTGTTTAAAGTCTTTCTTAGTGTATTATTGCAGCTCAGAGTTCATCATATAGTCAAAAGTATAATTATTACTTGATACATGCATGTATATAATATGTGTAATTTATAAATCATTTGTGATGTATGAACAATAGCTCTCATTTAGTGACCATACTTAAAATATATGTTCATATAATGAGGAATATTAAATTTTCAGTGCTATAGAGTTTTTTCTTTAGAAAAATGGTCGAACAAGGAATAAATAAGTAATGAGTTAGAGCATAATTTGTACATTAATGCAGTCGTCTAAAGGTAATTCATCCTTTGTTTACAGGCATTTTTCACTGATAACTGTTGTAAATTATAAGAAAAATCAGAAATTTAATTCAAATACTATATATGTATAATTATAATGTCCTTATATTTTTTCGATATTATTATGGCATTTAAAATCTCTATATATTATTGTTTGCAGATAAAAATATATTTCTTGCTAAGCACGCAAAGAAGGAATAAAACACTACTTACCCTCTTCATCTTAATGCTTTCATGTCACGCCAAATGACTGATAATCAGCAATTTTTTAAGATACCTGAATAATATTTTCGATTAGCTGAAATTAAACAATGAGAAGTTAAGTGTGGATGTTTTAGTTTATAAGGAGTATATATGCATATATATATATATATATATATATATATATATATATATATATATTATATATATTATATATATATATATATATATATATATATATTATATATATTATATATATATATATTATATATATATTATATATATATATATATATATATATATATATATATATATATATATATATATATATATATATATATATATATATATATATATATATATATATATATATATATATATATATATATATATATATATATATATATATATATATATATATATATATATATATATATATATATATATATATATATATATATATATATATACATATATATATATATATATTATATATATATATATATATATATATACAAAATCTTTTCTTAGAAAATCATGAAGCGGGTAAATGGGGTTTTATTATTTATTATAAATAAAATAATTTATAATACACTAATTATTAATAAAATTACATTTTATCTATAACTATAAATAATTTTATTCATCGTATATGAATAGAATACGGTTATTTATATTATTTATATAAAATATATTATTATGGTAATTATATTTAACATTTGGCAAAACTTTTACCAAAAATGACAATACTTTTCAAATAAGAAATATTAGAGTCACTGAAAGTTAATTAATAAATTATATTAATAATAAAAATATCGCAGTGGGAATTAACAAATAATAATATAGGCTCATAGTTAAAAAAATAGATTTAATTAATTAACAAAATAACATCGTATATTCTCTTTTCCTTTAGATTTTTTTCGTTGAAATACATAGGAATTAAAATTTAGTCCATTATTCTAGTTTTTTTATTTATTTTCTAAGAACTTTTTAAATTTATTTATCCTCAGAGTTAACGAATCTATCTGTTTCTTTTTAAAAAAATTTAAAAAGTTACGAAAACTAGGAAAAATTAAAAGTTTATTCATAATTGGATTATAGTGCTCTTAAAGTTTAAAACACATTTTTTTCTAAATTTATTCTAAATGAGCGTAAAGGAATAAAATTATAAAAATGAATGTCACAGGAAAAGAATTTACAGAAATTTTTATTTAAAAACTTTTTGTGTAAAAAAGCATTCAAATAAAAATTGGCTCAGCACAATAGCTTTTTAGCATTATTTCATAGCTTAAAAAATTTTTTTTTTATTATTTGACGACTTAATGTAAAATGTTTTCATTCTATAAATACTTTTTTAGAACTTTTTAAAATTACAATCTTTAGAAAGCACCAGTTATTTTTCACAAGATACGCAATAAAAGTAAATATATATTTTTTCCAACATTATCAGCAGTATAAGTGGCACAAGAAAAATATAGTTAATTCTTCAGCAATAGAGCTTATTCTGTGCAGGAGAATTAAAAATTTTACTGAACTTATTTTTATATAACAAGTCATTTGCAGCTTCTTCTATTCAGTATAATAATGAAATAATATTTGAATAAGAATTAAAATGTGAAAAATTGCTATTGTTAATAAATATTTTTGTTAAATTATTATTAATGTATCTCATTGTTAAAAAATATATTTATTAACAATAAGATATATTTTTACAAATTAAATAATCTAAGAATTTCAAATTTTATTATTCAAAAACATATTAACTTAAACCAAGGAAATTAAAAAATATTAAAGCTATAAAAGCGGATTATAAAATATTATTTATAAAATGTAATTAAGGAGAATTATTGAAGATTATTAATTCTTGTGTGTTCTATCGGCATCGACTCAAATATTTTCATGTAAAATATAAGAGATTTTTATATTCCATGGAAAGAATTCTCTTGGCGATTTTATTGCCGATCAATATGTCAAGGAAAAATATTTCTAAGTTTAAATGCAGATCCTTTTCCCTTTTACTTACAAAAAATTTAGTTTTCTTATATATTGAATTTCAATATCAATACTTATAAATTTCTAAAACATTCAGATTTTTTAATAATCCTTATAAATTTATTGCCATATACTGCCTTCAAAATTCTTATTATGGGAGCGAATTTTATACTTTTTAAATTTCTTTTTCTATAATAATATATAATTATATATTTTTTGAAAGTAATTGTGTGTGTGTGATTTTCAGACAAGTACTATTGATTTTTAGTTTGTTGACTTTTTTTAAAAAATAAAGTGAGATGGTTTTTGTAAAATTGTAAATGTTTTTTTATTGCAAAGTTAATTCGATTTATAAGTTTTTTATTTTCGTCAAAAATGAAGTTTAGTGTTCATGGGTGATATTTTTCTTTACGGCAAACCTAAGTACTTTAATTATTTGCTTGCAAAATTATTTTATATTAATTTAATTGATTATACATGTGTAAAATGCTTTATAAATTTAATTAATTGAAATGCAAATTAATTTCACTGTCAAAAGTAATCTCTAATATGAGAAAATTTATATGAAAACAGCAAATTTAAAAATTTTCTAAATGAATCCTATTTATTAAAAAATCATTAATGTTAATGTCCAGTGAATAATTTAAATTCAATTATTTATAGTAAACTTTGCGTAACAAAATAACTACATATAATAATGATTATTACCATGGAAAAACTAAGAAACTAGACTCTTCCATTTTCGTGTTTTTGTTTTTCCTTCATGTATCTTGGCGACGAAATACCTTATTTTTATTTTCATGCATCAGAGAATCATCGAGATCATGATATCATGATTATATATTGATCATATCTCTGATAATGATACTTATTATTCATGTTTCCCATTACTGAGAGGATTAATGAAATCCGTTTTTATTTTCTTTTTGGTTGAACATCCAATCATTACAGCAAAGGAAATGAAATATTCTGATAGTTATCTGAAGCATTCTATCGATTTAATACATATATTTGATGAGACAAACTTAGGAAGAATATATATATAAATTCATCGCTGTTTTGTACACAGAATGTTTGTTTATCTTAATCAATTGTGTTTTACATTTCCGTTTCTCTATTTTGTTTCCTACTGATTACTGCAAAACATCTCAATCGAAACATTTTTAGAATTTGTGAATCAAAGTCACAAATGGTGATATCAACATTTAAACTTACAAAATTTATTCTAAATTTCCACATCCACAGGAGAATACCATACTAATGCAAGTGATAGAATGGGTAAAGCATCTGTTCCCAAACTTTTTTTTCTCGTGGACCACTTTCAAAGTTTTACTATTTTCGGTAGACCCCCTGCTGCTACATTTCTACTGTGTTCCCAAAACTCCTAAAAAAGTTTAATCTTCCCTGGCTTTTTGTTCTTTTATAGAAGTTTTAAATAATCTCTAGTATTTAATTTTTACTACGAACAACTATACTACTGCGCTCAAATAGTAAAACATTAATATTTTATTATACTGATTTGATAAATTACAATATACAATAAAAATATATATAACAAATTGGCAGGTACTTACTTTTTCCGGCACTGCAATCATTGATATCGATTCACTCACAGTTGCACTTTTATGTTAAAAATCTCGGAAACAAATGAGTAATGCTTTGTTCTTGGCATATTCGTGTTTATACTAATGTAGATTGGAAGCACAGTGCAAGTCGCATTTCATCCCTTTGCAGGTCTAAACAAGCATCCCGGACGAGCGGGCGCACGGGCGACACTTTTCAAGTCTCGACATGTGGTGTACACTCTAGTACGAATATCTATTGTTCTATCAATATTGCGTTTGAAATGAGTCTCTAATATTTTTGAGTACTTACCTAATGAATGATGCTACCTTTCTACGTTGATATATAAATCCAAGACAAAATTTTTGTTCTTTATTATGAAAACCAGAAAAGTTTTCGTGTACCCCCACTTACAACTTATGTTTTAATTTCACGTCTACGTGGACCCCTGGGGGTCCACCTGGGGCACTTTGGGAACCTATTGCATAGAGCATATCAACACGACAGTCTTTTAGGTCTTGTCGAATATGAGGAACTTATTATTTTTGAATTCTGAAATCAAATCGTCTCTCTCTCTCTTTTACGAATTGCGAATACAGATAATGTATTTCGTTAGTAGTGAGAGGTTCAGTTTCGACTCAATCTAAGATAACCTTGTTAATGGAGTCTATAATGAAATCTTTCTCGATTATAAAAGAAAATTATACAGAATATGAAAACTGAAATAAGTAATTTACAGGAGGGTTTTTAAATGCATCAGTACAAACGGCATTAACAAAACGAATTACTAATTTTAATTAGAATACTAGTAATTAATTTCAAAGCAACTAAGCAATCTAAGACGAATAAAAAATTTCTATATTTTTTATAAAATTTTAATTTTTATATATGCGTGGCATAAATTTATATTAAACTTGTCTTTTCATGGCAATTTTTTCTGTTATTTATCATTCTAAGTTGAATAAAGAATTTAAATTAATGTGTGTATGTATGTTCATAGCATAAAATTCCCCATTTCCATCAGGATGCATTGTAAATTAAGAAGCTTGGTTTCAACGGATGAGAATGACGTGATTTATTTATTATCACGACCAAGTCATCAAGATGGTTTTGCTGCCATGTATATGTACACTCATTTTATGGCAATGCAAATTTTTTTAAAAAAAGGATTTCAGCATATATATAAACATTATCACTTTATTCAAAATAATGAAACATTTTTTAAAGGTGTATTCATATTGTAGTCAATAGGCTAATGTGTAGTTATGATACCATCTTAAATTTAAAAAGTACAAAATGCGCATTCCTGACATTTGATAGAAAATATTCAGGCAGTAAAAAAACTGGATGTAAAAGATAAAATATCACCAAAGAATACATACTTAATTGGAAAACATATCAACTTTTGTGTTAAATACAAAATAAACAAGCTCCAATGGGGAACATTTGCTTATTTGTGAACTATAATAGGCATATATTTTCTCTGATATGTGATGAGGTTTTCAAATATCTTATGATTTTAGTTTCTTATATGAACCAATTTTGCTTTCGATTAGACATAATGGTCATTGGTGCTTTTTTAGGATAGTGTTTTAGCTGACTAGTTGCTAATATGATATAGTATATCTTAAATATTATATTAGGTACTAAAAGTAAATACAAATTAAAGGAAATTGAATATAATATAAAAATTAAGAGATAGAAATACCATGATATATATATGTATACATATATCATGGTACTTCTGTCTCTTAATCTCTTAATTATATATATATATATATATATATATATATATATATATATATATATATATATATATATATATATATATATATATATATATATATATATATATATATATATTTGGAGGTGATTTAATGCAATATAAAAAATTAAGAGACCAAAGTAGAATGATGTATATAAGTACATCTCTCTCTCTTAATTTAAACTATTAAGATATGTATAGTTTTAACACAGTAAGTCCATTAAAATGATTAGTTGGACAAATTTCAATGAAAGTCTTTACAAAGTCTATGAAAAATTCCGAAATCCCATGCGCTTAATTAAGTATTCACAACAGATTTCACAAGGATCAAGGATTTCGAATGCTCGCCTAAGCTTCCTGTCGAGAAATTAATCCACCAATGTAAGCGATGAGTAATTACATCCTTACACTTACATCTAAATAAGTAAAACCGAGAAGAAAAAAACCCCCATTCTCAATTATCTATCTAAAATATGAAAGGAGAAAATTGATAGATAGCAGTTTTGTGGAATTATCTTTTACAAAAATCCTCAAACTTTATAAGTGGATTATTTTATGTATTGCATACCATGAATACTTGAAGATTTTAACTATTGAAATTAATTTTAACTAATCAATACATACTTGATGCGCAGAATTTTATTTACATTAAAAGCTTAAATATCATTAAAATATGATTATAATATAGGTTTTAAGACACAGGTACCGTATAATCCAGGATTCCAAATTCTGTATTTTTTTGGCGATGAAGAATTGTTGCCAAGATGACGTATTGTGACGAGCGCAATGACGTACATACTAGGGTTGCCAAAATAGAATTTTCTGCTTAATTTTTATAGGTCTCCATATCTATGACGTAATAAGTACCAGGTTGCTAGGTACATAAGAAATTCTACCAAAAAATCACCAAATTTAAAATTTGGCATCCTGGATTATAAGGCATCTGTGCCAGTTTTAATATAAAAGCTTTTAGAGTTGTTCGTTACAAACTTATTGGTTGAATGTGAGCTCGTCAAATACACTACTACATCTTTGACAAGCGTAACATACATATTTATCCTCAATTCTTTAGTAATAGTAAAATATAATACTCCACATGTGATTTTAATTTCAATAATTCTGAAATATTATTTGCTTATGAAACAAGGACTATATAATTTAAAAATGTGCTAATAATTCTAATTTGATTTTTTCACCATTAGCAAAATAGCAAACATTTATTTAGCAATATTAATCATTTTAAACATTTTGTTTATTAGACTTCAACGAAAAATGGAATTGCAATGAATAAGTTTCTTTGCTCATGCAATATGGATGTTAAAAATACATATGAATGTAAATTATTTCTGTTCTATTGCTTGATGGGATGAAATTTCACTGACAATTATAACGTCATGATCACATGATAAAGAAGATGAAAATCAGCAAGCAAGATATTTTTCAACAAATAATATTCATTAGAATACAATATCGTAGTGCATTAAATGGAAATGTTTTTATTAGTAAGTTGTAAAACCAAGTTAATGACGATATTTTATGTAATACATCATTTTTAGATTCAATAAAACTGCATATTGAGTGTAATGACATGTTTAACTAAAATAAATATGTATGCTATTCAAATTTATCTTTCAAGTATGGGTATAAGTATACTCATATATTATTTGAAAATTATTCGGTGAGTAAAATATCAAAGGACATTTATTGTCCAAGAATGCGTCTGGATGTCTATCAAGATAATTTTATATGTACCCTGTTCTATTGGGCATAATTTTCATAATGGATAGCACTCGACAATTCTTTACGGAAGACTACAAGATGTAAAATGCCACACACACACATGCACTTGGGTCATCACAGTAACATCAATATAGATAAGTGATATTAGAAGTGGCAGCATAAACATGGCACGCATAGTTATATATTTTTGTGCTGATATCCTCATATTGCTTCAAAGATATCAGGCTTGTATTTGGTCACTATAATTTCTACAACACAAATATGATTTATCGTAAAACAAAAACTTAAAGTATTTTATGATCAGTATAGTTCTAACTCAGTGATTGATTAACTTGAGATTTCGTAACTATTAAATAATTCAGGTATTCTTAAAAGGAGCTATAATTATAAATAATTTTGCAGTAGCAAGTAACTATCTTTGTCGGACCATCCATGATGACTTACAAATGTTGCAAAAGATCAATAGAATTAGCCGACGAAAGTTGCAATGTTTTGAAGCTGATGCTCTTGGTGAGGTATAATAAGTTCCGTTAAGAACACAGCACTTTTTAAAAGTGTTAAATTTTATTTTCCTGAAAAATTTAATGTATGGACAGATCACAATGGGTGCATGGAAACTGCTGTTTACCAAGAAATGAAGTTGAAAATAACGTTCATGTATGTATTTAATTATACTATTCACTGTGTAAATTATTCTGTCTGTTGGTCGTGTAGCGTTCTGTACACTAACTATCCATAAGTAATTGGATTCACGGAACAGAAAAAAGACATGTTTATTCACCATCAATAAGTAGGGAAGTTTCCACGAGATACGATTAGCGGTCTAGTAATTACTAGTTTTTATTTTCTACAATGATCGCTGTTGCCGTTTTCCTCAACTCGGTTTGGAGTAGTTCATCCACTGATTTCGGATTATAAAATTACATCATAAATTGCCACTTCAATTTTTTTCATAAATGCTGAATAAAAGTGATGCTCAGACACACTCAAGACAGTGATGTCAGGTCAACCATTCTGAGAAAGAAGCCGCATTCTTGCAACATAAGTCATGATTAACCCAACAAAATGAAACGTATTGTTGTGGTTTTGACAATTATGAAGGTTCATTCCGTGAAACTGCCATAACGTAAAAGTTTTAAGATCATTCTGAAAGGTGCAGTAGGTTTTGGCATTAAGCTAACTAAACCAGGATACCTTTTTTTATTATCCTACGTCCGTCCTCGGTATCTGCCATTAATCGACGAGCAGCCAAATAAAAAGATGAACAAGTATAAAAACAAGAATAAAGTCCTTTAGTAGCCTCAAAAGAGTTGTCAGTGATAAACTTTAAGACTTCAGGGCAGTTCTTGAGGTGAGCAGCATCCATATAATCATGATTGCACAATGGACAACGAACAGAGTTCATTACACCTATTCGATGCAGATGTCTTTGCACGTAGTCATGTCCAGTTGTCACCTGGAAACAAGCGACACCAACAGCTCATGGTAAAGAGACAAGAGATTTATTGTTCCCATCAAGTAGAGTTTTCCACAGCCACATCAGCTTAAAGGGAATCTTTATCATACTTTATTTTACTAAGGATTACACTTAGATATTAAGCAAAGGCAAAGGATCATAAGGATCATCATTTACTTGGATCATAAGGGAACCAGCTTTCGCAAGTCTGTCTTCCTGCTCATTTCCAAAAACATCGCAGCGGCTCAGGATCCATTGAAGAGATGATCCAGGATACTAGAATGAGATGCAACTAAGAAAGTGGAAAATATTGGATACCAGGAAAAACACCATCTCTATCGAAATTTACTGCTAGCGCAATACAATACAGAAGGAGACGTTCTTTTTACAGGCGTCCTTTCTACCATTTGGATGGATGGATCTTGATCTAACCAAATGGTAGAGTATTCATTGGCTCACAGAAATTGGTTCTTACGCCCCAGTATCAATAGCTTTTGCATTACGTTAGCCGAGTCGCTCTATTATCATCAAAGATAGAGCGACTCGGCTAACGTACTGCTTTTGGCCGTGGTTTGACTGTAATAAACTAATATATTGGATGATTTACGGAATATATTAACATAGAGCTGATTTGTTGAAATTAGAAATCAGAGATTTGTGGAACGATCATCCTTACGGATTACATTCGACAGCACTATTCCTGATGTCTGTTAAAAATTATCGAGAAAGTGGACCGTCAATTGAGTGAGAATCTTTTGGAACACTTTGGACAACATATTTTGATCCTGAATGTCCAATTTCATAAATATGTCAGTTCATTCTATATTTTAATAGTTATTACTTATCTTCCAAAATAAATTATAGAATAGCTCCGCAAGAAAAATTAATAGGAAATCGGAAATTTCTAATATTATAGGAAGTATTCGTTATATATGAAAAAATCGAAACGACACTTATACGATAGGAAAAAATATGCGAAAATTACCCTACACGTAAAACCAATCTAATAAAAAATGTGAATACACACACATGCATTACTACACATTTGAAATTATTTGCTTTAACATCAAAAGAAATAAAAATAGATTTTGTTATTGATAAAGAAATCTATTTTTTTTTGCAAATATAGAGAATTTGTGCGATACATTTTTTAAGGCATATTAATATACTTTAATTTGTTCAGAATTTTTACTTAATTAAATGATTTTTATAATAACATATTTTTCTTTACTGGCATCGAATATCCTTCTGCTTCGCGTTGCCTTTGTAATGAAATGTGAAAACTTCACGCTGCTTGTTTGTATAATGTGGCATTAAAGAATAAGATGCTAATGATTAAGATATTGTATTAGTATATTTATCAATATATTACTTTTTATATGTTTTTAGGAAATGAACATATTATGCACCAGTTAGCAGTCATGGTTTTGAATAAACATGTAATCAAAATGAAGACTGATGCCTTAGCTTTTTCTTTTCTTTTAAAACATTTCTAGGGCAGATATTTGTTTTACCGTTTGATGAATCTAGTTTTGAAGCAGAAGAAACGGCATTTCATCTTATCTATAGTGCATTTTTTTCATGTCTAAAAATTGTTTGAAAATATTTTCTTAGGGTCACACAAACACCAGAATGATGCACAGATACACCCTTAGTTCAAAATGTAAATCTTGTATGGTGATTCTTGAATTTTTTGTTTTTGTTTTTGCCTCGGCACATTTTTAACGGTTTTAAAATTTGGAGGCATACAAAGAAAAAGATAAGTTTAAAAGTTATTTATTTACTATAAGACACTGGGTAAAAACAGTTTGTGATAAAAATTTTGAATATAAAACAAAATAATATAATATGTATTACAAGAACAACAGTACTTTACTTGTAATAAAAATGTATTCATTACTTTACTCGTAATAAAAAAGCGTAATTTTTACTATATAAATTTCAAAAATTTTGTGACACACTTAAAGAATTTGGCAGCACACAAAAGTGTAGCGACACTTAAGAATTAATGATCTATTACAATAATGTATGAATTCACAGTGTAAAATCATAAACTATTTGGTTATATAAAATTATATATCTTTTTTTTCTACTTCCTAAAACAATATTTCTTATTTTTTTCATTTTAAATTATGTAATTATTTTCATATTTCTTATAATAAGAAATATAGAAAAAAATAATGTTTTTCAGTTGAATGGCTCTTAATTCAAATTATTGAGATGCTTATTTTCAACTAATGAATTTATTAAAAATATATCATGGGAAATTAATAAAATCATATAGAAAGTAATTTGATTTGAGAAAAATAAGGAAATAACCCATTATGTTTTTCAATTTTGAAAAGAGAGATTTTGATCTAAAACAAAATTGACGTATCTATTTTTTACATTATAAGATAAATTAAAGTATTAATCTATAATTTGAAAAATTGTCATTAGCCAAAGAAAAAAAAATAAAACTAAAATTAAATTATTATCTGAAGAAAACTAAAAAAGTATTTTTATATATTCTATTAAATTTAATTGATAAAAATAAAAATTCATGTGAAACTATTGAAAATATAAAATTTCTCAAGATTTAATTTACCGAAAACCAATAAAATATAACAAACCTCATTAAATAAATTTTAAAGCCAAGACATACCAATTTACTTTTCTTACAAAAGCTTTCTTTTAAATTCTAACTCTTCCTAGAAAATTGGAACAAAATAAAGAATTTATCTTTAAGGAAGAAAAAGCTTATTCTGAAAGCTACTACACGGTTTTGACATCTGCGGTCGATATAAGAGATTAGAAACGAAGTAATTTGTTTTCATTTAATATTTTTCGATGACAACCTTTGATATTTTGGCGTCAATGTTTCTCATTCCATTTTGTGCTTCTAAAAGTGTGACTTCAACATTTATTTGATATCGATGAATCGATAAACTTGGCCTTTTAAAATTAATTGTTGAAACTTAGGGTATAATCTTCAGAAATACTTAATATTTCGTATAAAAAATGAATAATAAGTAATATATTAACTTTGCGTAAGGAAAAAAATATATTCTTCGAAATTATATTAAACTTACTGAAAATTACTAAAAATTTTAATGCTTAAATAATATTTCTTTTGTAAAATTCAACAAATTTTATTCGTCATTATGGGATAGCACTCTAATTCTCAGTTCAATAGTTGGTGGGTCCAATTCCTACCTCTGGTGTGACTGTTTGGAATCCATTTTTAAATTCTGAGACGCTTTCAAAATAGTTCTCATGAGCAAAAAACGATAGTATGGTGACAAATATAACCAAATATCTTATTATGATAATTTTAGATAAACTTATCAGTTTTTTCTACTGTGTAATTCTGTTCTAAATATTGAATACCATGATTTAGAAAAGATATCAACAACGCTAATTATGATTTAAATATAATTACAAAAAAATAATATAGGTCCATGGCAAAAGTTTGTAAAAAAATAATCACAAATGTATTTTATTATGGCAATTCTAGAGTAAGGATAGTTTAAAATTTGTTTTAAATTAATATTTTAATACTTTGGACTTACATCACTAGTGCACATAATATTAATTTTTTGCAATACTGTAAAATCGTCAGAAAGAATATCTGAAAGCAATATAATTTTCAGTAATAAATTTATTTTATGTGTACATTATGGAATTTAATGGCTGTACAATAGGAAATTTGCTTTCAAATAATCTAGTTTTTAAAAATTCTTTCAGCTTGTGTTTCCGAATCAATTTGATATCGATGACTAAAGTAAATAAAATTAATTTCTCAGTAATACTCTTCTTTTGCTTAAATGAACTAGTTTCCTTTAAAAAACATCATAATTGTAATTCTGTATTTCAGAGGTATAAAACAGTATAGCTTTCTGGAATAGTAATCTTTAAAACTGTTTGTATACAGTCGTATGAAATCTATGAAAATTATGGTAAAATCTTGCCATACAATATTTGCTATCTTCGTTGGCTGTCATGATAGACTTACACAGACGAATGGATGATAGTCTTAAGTTCGATTTATTCGATAATATATGGTTATTTTTACAAATGAAGACTAATTAAACAGGACTTACGGTTTAACATGGATTTTGAGTCATTATGTATATCTACTTTCAAGTTGGTAATAAAAATTTACGAACTGTTGAATAAGACCAAAGCGCAAATCGTCCGGTGGCCTTCAGTTAGAATCTAGCCTATTTCAATAAGTACAATGCTGTGCATTAAATTGAAAAATTCTACTTCATATTAACTTAAGATTCGCATTGATTTTTTCAAACACAGTTTAACTTCAACTATTTGACAACGTGAAGTGAATAATTTAAGAATCTATTGTTACCGAAAGTTAGAATTAATTCAAACGGTTACTATGTATTTAGATCGCTAATTAGGAAACATAAGTTTAACCAATAATTTAATGAACGACACATAATCATGCAGATAAAGCCAGGAAGATTAGATCGACGTGCAATATGCATGCGAACGATAGTCTGCCCAACTGTATCTTTTCTGCCAATCCTAAACTACAGTCTGGATAAAGTTCGAATCGGCAAGCAGGTGTGTTGCCACTTGTGGATAGTAATGAGATTCCCCATAAATCAAAGCCTTTGTAAGGTTCTTTAACATTCACTGCATATCATTGCTTTTGAGCCTTTTAATGTCTGGTGGGATACTGTATTCACTTATCACGAGAAGGCACGAAGCTACCTCTTCTCAACAGATGTTCTTGCAAAAAGCAAAAATACAATAGTTATATCCCGTTGTATAACAGTGCTTTAGACCGAATCCAGATCTTAACCTCTGAAGAATAGTCTTCTTCTTCTTCTTAAAATTGAGTTTGTATGTCATTGGGCACCTCTGCTTTTATCAGCATTTTGTACCATTAACTCCAAACCCAATGTTTCCTAGTTCCAGTTGCTCGGGTCACCCACTTTACTAATAAAGTCCGATAACCCTTTAATGGAATCTAGGTGTAACTCTCTTCTAGTATGGATGAAGCCTAAAGAAGTTAATTTAAGGAGGTCAAGAGCCTCACATTCGTAAATGACATGCTCTGCCGTTTCCTCTTGCATATGACATTTCCAGCAGATAAGGTCTTGCTGAAATAGTCCCATCTGGTCAGAAAGTCAGTCATGCTAGGAATAACGTTCTGACTTTCACCAGAAGAAGATGGTTTAGAGGTCATTTCTACCTCAAGTGAAGGATTCATTGCTGCCCCTTCACTATATTGCCTCTGAGTTCCCTTGTCTTTTTCAGCAAGGTCTACTTAGAGGCTAAGAATAGTCTTACTATTAGGATTCTTTAATTTACATGCTATAGATCTTCAGCCTTTGGTGACTCTAGGTTCTTGACCTTTTGCCGATGCATTTTAAGCCTTTTTGAGACAGCGTCATGTGACTGGCCACAAAGTCTATCCCCTGGGTCCAAAATGCAATATGACTCAAGCCGCTCTTACTCACATTTTGTTTTGCATTGGTTTAAATAAATGCCAGTTATTCTCTGGCCCTGAGGTTGTGCTCCATTGTTTGAAGGCGTTCGGTCTCATGCACCTGATTCGATGTTGCTGTCAACCAGGAGGGATAAGCCACTACACACATCTTATAGATTTCTGATTTTAAAAGTATACTTTTGAATTCCACCGAAATATTGAAAAAGCATTTTGAAATTTGTCAATGCGTAAATGTAGAATTTCCTGATCGAGTTTGCACTGCATATTATTAAAGAATGGATCCATTTCTCATTTTTATACATTTAAGCAATCCCCACCAAATATTTGCATATTTATTTGGAAAAATTAGTGCTACCGCTTATTAAATATTTTCCCGAGGATTTTGTTTAAATGCAAATTATTTGAACATTGAAAAATAACAAATATTCTTGTGACATGATTATTTGTGTCTAAAATTTGTAAATATTAATCAGAACATAGACGACAAGAATTCGAATTTAGATTAGTTTCCTCCATTTCATCATTATTTTTACAGATTACTAACGTTTCCAGATTATTAATAATTCTATTAACACATTTGCATGCTCTTCATATTTGGAATTATTTGTGATGATATATTGTACTAAGTATTGAGCAATTCATTTTATAAAACTAATGAAATTATAAATTTCTTTACTGTTGCAAATATTTTGAATGAATGTTAAAGAAAAATTAAAGATATTGTAAGAAAGTACAAATACAGTGCAGTGTGTTTATATAAATAAATTGCGTATTTGTTAAAACAGTTATTCAACGAGACAGCTATATTTAAAAAGCTTAAAGATAATCATTGAATAAATTAATTATTTAGAAAATTTCATTTGCTTAAAATAGTAAACATATTTTCCTGTTTTCTGACAATTAGATATAAAATAAATAAAACCACATTAACAAATACGCTTTTCTAAACAATATAAAAGTACGGGAAAAAATCAATGCGTATCGTAGTGAAAGTAAAACAAACAAGGCTTCTTTCTAAAGAGAGTTCTAACCTTTTTCAGAAAGAAATTACGGAATGGTGAAACTCTTAAAGTACCAAACCATGCTTTCTTTTGGGAGTATAAACACTGCTAATGGTGGATGCGGGCAACTGTCCTGCGATTCTTAAATGTTTTGTACGCTCGCAATACAAGGCATTAGCGAAAAGCAAGAAATATAGCAATGCGATTTGTTTCCTACAAGAAGGAATAACAATAGTAAACTTGTAACAGAGCTAGTTACATTAAAGCCGCCGAATTGCTTACGTTGGTGTTTGTTATTAAAATTTTATTCTTTCTTCTAGCAGTTTTTTTAAAATTAAAAATGTAAATTTTATTTAATATATTTTATTTAACACATTTTGTTCAATATTCTTTAATTAGAATTTTAATTTTAAAATGATTAGATAAAAACATTGAATAATTAAATTTGCTATTTTGTGCAAATTATCCAGATTTACATTAGGATAAAAAAGTTAAAATATCTGCATTTTAATTAAAAAATAAAAGCATTGTCAATCAAAATGTTATCTATGTAATCAAATATTTAGATATGTAATTTAGTTGAAAATGTGTATTTTTAAAGATCAACGTAACTCTGAAACATAATGTATATAGGTTTATCTAGTTGTAAATATAAGAATTGGAAATTTAAAAATATCGAATTTCATACAACTTTAATAAGAGAAAGAAAATAAATATTATACACTCACACAGACATACACACTCATACACATTTCAGTGTTGTATTACATAATTTTTTACAGTTTAAAAATTTAGGAATAAGTTAATTGATTCGTCGAAATGATCTTATTATAGCTTAATTAGAATTATAATTCGGAATATATTTTAATTATTTTTGCGTAGTTATAAAAAGTAATATTATGAATAGACATATAATAACCACATCTGTAGATATATTTCTTCGAAAACTTTTATGACAAATTTTTCAAGTTAGAATTCAATATTTGTTTTATACAGTATATCAGTTAAACTGTTTTTGTAATTATTAAATGTTGTGTGAAAAAAATGTATACTCAGTTCAAGAAAATAAATCTTGCATCAAATGTTAATTTATTTAAAAAAAACAATGTAAAAACTTTCATATAAATGAAAAACTCTTTTGAGTAACATTTTATTTTCATTTTATAACTGAAATGCAATCACATAATAAATTTATTCTACGACAGAGAAACTTTGATATATTTAAGCAATGAATTGCATTCACAAAAACCATGTATTTTATTACTTTTTAAGATTATGAAACTTTAACTGTGTTTCTACAGAATATTCCATATAAAAGAAGGCTAATGACTAGTTTATATGTGGTATGCCGTATAGTTCACCAGATTTCATTTTTGCTGCAGCGTAATTTCTTATTTAACTGCAAGTTATGGATTATTTTATTATATGGCACTTTTTAAATTTATTAATTTAATGATTTGCTTTTCTTAAGTAATTTAATTTCAAGTTTTTCATTTCTCATCTTGATAATTCTTTGTTGTTGTCGTCTTAAGCCTTGGCTGGCAATATGGGGGGTGGCGCTGTTCTACTTTTCCAACTGAACCCTCATTCGGTGTGGAGTCCGACTTCCTCAGTACACGCATGCCATAGGGACCCGTTTATGGGTTAGGCAACCATTCATACAAGGAAAGGACAGAGACAGGAGAGAGAGAGAAAAGGTACCTCCATGCCCGAACTGGGATTCGAACCCAGGAACTCTCAAACCGCAGTCAGGCATACGGACCACTAGACAAGGTGGGTGGCCTGATCAATCTTTAATTTCATTAATTGCACTATGATAAGTGCAGGGCCGTGGGGGCCTGGTTGGTTAGGGCGTCGCTATTATTATCGGGAGGTAACAAGTTCGAAGCCCTGCTTAACCGAAGATCCGTCGTGTTTGCTAAAGGCAGCGGGGACACGTTAAAACTGGGCGTGGTTTCCATATCCTCCAATCGAAATGATACTTCTGGGGATGGCAGGCTAAGTATTTGGGGACTTTTACTTGTCCCGTGCTTCAAAATCACGAAGACTCCACACGGCTGCTTCTATATAATTGATAGAGCCCAACTCAGGGATAGCTGCAGGGAAGCATGTCCGTTGGAACAACAGCTATGGTAAGTACAGTTAAAGTATCATTCAAGTCTCCTTTTGAGGGAAATATTTGAAGTACGAAAAAAATAACAGTGGCTGATACGCATACGATTTTGATACAAAATAAAACATGATTTAAAGAAAAACAACACAATTTAGTTTTTAGAATAGCAGTAGCAACCAAGTATTTTTTTCTGAAGTTTTCAATTCAGTTCGGAAAGGAGTCACACTTGTATATGATAGGTAGTGGAATCGCGAAATCTGAACGAGCAAAGACCATATACGTGAAAATTCTAGTATATGGTCTTTGCTCGTTTCAAAAAAAGAACTATACGTGAAAAAGTCCATATAGGTGAAAATTGCATAAAATGTATATTATGTTGTCTCTATGGATGAAATCTAACGAGGAAAGTATAAATTTAGCCATCCCTCTTGACATTTGATCATGATTCAAAATTATGAGGTAATGTGGCTTTGGTTGGGTGAAATGTGGGTGACCAAAAACATAAAGGAATAACACAGCAAGAGGGCCGTTGTTGTTACACCAGCATGATTCCCTGTACCTAGCCCAGAGTTCAGCTTTACCAGTTGGATAGAAGAAGCTGGGCGGAGTCTTCGTGAATTTGAAGCAAGGACAAAGCAGAAGACTCTCAATACTTGTCCTGCCAACACCAGAGGTATCATTTCACTTGAAGGATATTGCGACGACACCCAATTTTAACGTGTTCCAGCCGCCATTAGCAAACTCGACGAACCTTTGGTTAAGCCGGTATTCGAACTCACTACCTTCCGATAATGAGAGTGACACCCTCACCAACCAGGCCACCAGGGCCAGCTGCAAGAGAGCCGTGGTAGCCTAGTGGTTAGGGCATCGGCCTTCCGTCCCGAAGGATAGGGTTAATTCCCAATGACCTCAAAGACCCACAGAATACATGGGAAATACGTGCTTGTTAAATCTGAGGAATCATAAGTCCTGTGGTCGATCGTTGAACAGTTACCATGGGTGTAATGATCTGGAGAAATTTTCCTCCCCCTCCAAATCGATGCCAAAATTGAAGGAGTGGATCCTCTGGTGGTGCCATCTATCGGAGGAGTTTAGAGCGAAGTTGTACTTTCACTATTGTGGTGCTCTGGTTAAAAGAAAGAGCTAGCGTGGCTTGTTCAAGAGTCATAAGTAACAATAACACACAATAAGAGTTCAACAATTGACTAGCACTGGAGGCCAGTGTGTAGTAGGCCCAGAGGTAGACCTTAGAATAAGATAATCAATAACATCCTGATAGATATAAATTTTAGGTTCTAAAATATTTGAAGATTTCCAAGTGGAAAATCAAGTCTCAGGGACAAATCTGTCTGGAGAGACATTGTACGGAAGTCTAGGGATCAACCAGGGACATGAAATCGATGAAAAAGAAGAAAACAAGGTGCATTCAGCTCACAGGAAGTCAATTTTTAAAATTATTCATATTTTATTTAAAGTAAAAACGAGACAAAATTGCTCAAAAAAAGGAGTTGGTAATTTTTAAGATTAGTTACATTCATCATTCAAAAATAAAAAATAAACCAAACAGACGTTTCGTAAAATTAAACACAATTTATTTTATTGATATAATTTATTTATAATTAATAATATTGAAAAGCAATACGTAATTTTTAATAAGTTATTTAATGAGAATAATTTTTTGATAATTACTAAATGTTTTTGGATTGAATTTTATACTTGAGAAATTATATTGGGAAAATCAAAATCAATATCTGGGAAATATAATTGAAGTGTGTGCATGCTATTTTTTACTATTTTATCAATTTTGTCAATATTTTCACTACAAAAAGATAAATAATTTGTTCATAAAGACATCAACTTTAATTAAATTACTTTTTGTGAGGATAATTTGTGGTATTCTTTATCTTCATTAGCCTGTAAACATGCCTGGAAGCATATTCGTTTAGAAGTCTCATGCCAATAGATTTTGTTTACATTTAATTATAATAAGAATAGCTATTCAGTAATCTAAGCATTTATTTTCCATCAGAAAACACTATCAAATTTAATTAAAATTTTTTCCTCTCTCCTGAGACAAAATTGTTTCGAAAGTTTATTTATTTTTCATATATGATATTTAAAAGGATTACTATTAAAAATACTTAGTTTCATCTTTAAAATTCAATTTTAGCAATTTGAAAATGCATCGCCTTTGTTGTAATATTTTAAAAATTCATTAAGTCATTCTGCTTATTATTAACCAAGATAAAATTAAAAATGTTTAAAGCGCAATTTAAAGACATAGGTTTTACAGTTTTGAGCGATTCAAATAAAAATTCCTTAAAATTGATTAATTTTTTCATTTGTTAAACAAAGCAATTTTTATTGACTTATGTTTTGCACATGGCCATGAGCCAATTCTCATTATTATTCATAAGTAAATGTATTTCACTTTTTGGCACAGGAGAGGGTTAATCCTTTATTCTTCATTATAAAATATACATTGTTTTACTATCTTATTAATGTAAAAGATAAATGAGGATATAAATAAAAAATGGTTAAAAAAACTGCTTAGATAATTTAATTTTAAAAATAGAAAAATTGTAAGATCGCAAAAAAAGGCGATCTGTATTTGTGTTTATATTTTTATTGTACAAGAAAAACACAATACATAGTCTTTTGGAGATTGCTTAAAGCATATCCAAGGATAATCGTAGTCTTGAGTTCTAGAGATATAGTGAGTAACTTTTCTCTTTAAACTAGCATTTTTTTTGATATTATACCAACGGTAGAATACCATCTCATGACTAGTTAATATGCCTAAATATTCCTAAATTTTACAGAAACAATAGTTTTTATTCGATTGACATCAAACCTATTATCCTTAGATGCAAAAATTCAAATAAAAAAATATTTTACTTCAATGATGTAGAATAAACTCTGATCAAATTAATTTTGGTGTGCTAAAATAACTGCAGAGTAACAAATTTAACCAGGAAAACTGACGACATGTAGCAAATTACTGTGTGTTTGTACCAGTTTATCCAGTATTGATTTACATAACTATATCGAATGGGCCAGCTATGCATAACTCTTCTCTTATACATAGCTATTTCATTTCTTCATCTAAAATGTTGTTTGCAGTGACATTAAATTGGATTCTCTTATTACAATTATATTTATCGGGAGTCAATTACTCTTTGAAACTTGGAATTTACATTACACTGCAAAACGTAAGCATCAGATATATTTTTTGGCCATAACTGTACGAGAATTCATCTGAGAAATATAAAATTCAGAAATAAGAAACAACATATTGTACCTAAACCATAAAGAAAATATAGTTGCGCAAAAATGAATACAATGCATACAGTATGGAATTTCCTTAGTATCGAGGTATCCCACCACTTATTGCAATGTGGTTCCTCCGTACCATCCCTCCATACTCAGCACCAGAGTGTCTAACAGATTTTGAAGTTTACATTTAACATTTAGATTTAACAGTGACCATTACTCAATCATCATTTGTTTTGGTTGTTTGCGGCTCCCTGGAGGATCTAATCGTGCCCCAAGGTGCCTCCTTAAAGCATCCCATACATGTGCTATAGCATTTAAATCAGGGAAGTACGCTGGCCTGTCTATTTAAATGATATCTTCCCTTTCCAATAGCTTCTGAATAGTAAGAGTTCGGCGTAAGTTTTCATCACCACACATGAAAACGATGTCTACTCCAATAGCACCTCGGAGCAGATGCACATGGAGAAAAATGACTTCCTTACAATAACGATCTTCAATTACAGAATTTCTTTCGAAAACGTAGAGTTCAGTTCCTCTCATTTAAAATAATGTTTCTCCAGACGATACCTTCCAGAATATCGTAACAGTCTCTTTCCATGGTATTTCTGGGGGGAAATTATGCTTTAACCTCTTTCAAAATAAACTGGCCTTGAGAATCGCTTGTGGCACCGAAACGATAAAGAGGACAGGACTCTACTGATGAGAAGAGTTTAGTTTTTTGCTCCTTGCACCGTTCTAAACTGTGGTGCTAATGGTCAACTTTCAAGGAGATTGCTGAGCTTAGGATGGTGTGTAAATAGGTCAGCTTTTTGAAGATATCTGGACACAGTAAACTGTGATATTTGTACCCTCGCTGCTGTATATTGCTGCTGAGCAGCTGCGCTTACTAATTGGTTTTGGGCTCTTTCCACTAGCAGTTTTTTTTCCTATATTGGTCACTACCAACCATTCTAACAGTTGTACC
Organism: Latrodectus hesperus; assembly: GCA_037975125.1. Classification (NCBI taxonomy): domain Eukaryota; kingdom Metazoa; phylum Arthropoda; class Arachnida; order Araneae; family Theridiidae; genus Latrodectus; species Latrodectus hesperus. The sequence goes on from CM075855.1 coordinate 37,298,007, forward strand.
TATTGTTTGAAAGACTTTCGAAGCTCGCGAAACGACAGTTATGTTGATTCAGAATTTTTAAGTTATATTAGCCCACTACGTTCCTTCTTCAGCTTCCCGAACATTCTTTACGAGAGAAGCCACCCAGTTCATTTCTTCCAGCCATATTTCGCAAAAGAATTCACCTGCACAAGGAAGGGATGTCTTTAATTACATCTCCGTCGTTCTTGTTATTGTAATCTTGATCTGAGAGCACCGATCAGACGCATTTTGAACACGGTCATGTCGTCCCTGATGTATTGTTCCTGATTTTGTATACGTATGATGTTTCTATGAATTATTGTACTCATTACAAGAACTCTTTTTTCTGAAATGTCTTGAATATTTATCTGAAATTTACATTACTACTTACGTTTCGTACATCAGTGTATTATTTTACCATACATTTTAAATTGCTTACTTTCTTTTCTCAACAGCTAAATATGAAACCGCTTGCAGCAGTTTGGAGTCTACTGGGTGCATGCTATCATTTTAGGAACACCGTACAAAGGAAGATGCAACAAGCCCGTAAATGAACTCCTTCTTTGTATTCATTCTTTAGTCTATCAGGAGATTGATTATAAGTCGATAGAGGCATTTCAGCAAATCTATTCTCCTTTTTCATTGTAATATTAATAAATAATACACATGAGCTATCTATTATTCTATTTATTTTTTAATTTGTGGTATTATTCTATTTTCTGAGTTTTTAGTTTTAGAATAAGTACAATTTTCTTTAACTAATACTACAATTAATGTTCATTAGGTTTCATTATTTTTGATATTTCATTAATACATTCAAATAATTTGCTCATTCGCAGTATAACATATTTGTTGGATGATTAACAAATGATTATGCTAGTGTACACCATCAACAATTATAAAAAGTTTATTTTGACAACATTCGATCACGGTACGGACTACTATCTTGTAAAACAACTAAAAAGCTTCTTCTTTCGTATGCAATTTTTATTAGTCTGAAATGAAAATTTAATTCAATAATTATTTTCAAATAGGAAATGACTAATAATTTGTTAAATTTATGATTACAATTTCAATAATTGTAAAAGTATTGCTGATGTAAAATATGCCGCGCTTAAATGGCTATAAAATATCATAGAACTCTACAATAATTGATATCAAAATAATATAACGATTAAAGGTGTAAAAATACATTATTATATTATTAACACACACACACATATATATATGCATGGAGATTGAATGTTTTATGTAATGTTATATATGTATGTATATATATATATATATATATATATATATATATATATATATATATATATATATATATATATATATATATATATATAATTATGATAAAATTAATTTATCTGAAAGAGGTTATCATTTAATTTAATATACGTTGTTTTAAATTCTGGGATAAAATTATGCAGGAACATTCTAAAACTTTTAGTTTTTAGAAACATAAGAATTCTAATAAACCAAAAGAATTTTATTGTATTATATTTATTTTCTGATTTCTTCAATTCTTTTATTGTGCTCGAAAACTACAAAAAACGTTGGTGAATTTGAATCATCAATAGAATACTTTTGGAGATATAATAAAGAACACAGAATAAATTTTCCATTTTGTTGACTATTCTAGAATTTTTTAAAAATTGGAAATGCTTTTGGACTCAAATAAAAGTAGATTTAAATTCAACAGCTCGAATTTATTTGGCTGAATTCGAATATTTCAAATCCTCATATAAAAATATTTTATTTTACATTAAAAAAAAATAGTGTCTCGAACATTCAACAAAACTGTACTTTTAAAGCGTTATTTAATTTTTTTAATAAGCAACATTCATAATATATAATTTTAAATTAAACAGTTATTTTAAATAAAAAATATCATTTTCTACTTTTATTTTTTTTACTTGGATAATTCTAGAGATTTTAGTGATCTAAATTCAATTTCGAATTCTTTTTGCTTCAATAAAAAATAGCGGTATTTTTCTATTATACCTAACGATAGTTACGATAATCACCATAACGGGAGAGAAAAAAAAATCGTAAATTATTGTCGTAAATATTCCATTTGTATGCATCGTGGTGTATTTAAAAAGGTTTACATTTTTAAAAGCTACTTAAAAAATAATACAACTATATTTTATATTTACATTTTAGAAACTAAACAATTATCACTAATTGTTAAAACTTATTTAACCCAGATAAGCCTACTGTCCTATATTTAGGACAGTAGAATATAGGACAGTAGGCTTATCTGGGTTAAGTCTCAGGCATTCATTTATAAAACCCATATTGACCTTTAATAAAGCCATTGATTCATGGGACTCCATTCACAAATTAACCCAGATAAGCCTACTGTCCTATATTCTACTGTCCTAAATATAAGACAGTAGGCTTATCTGGGTTAAACGCCAATGTTTATTCCAAGTCGAAACTATTTAGCTATAGCATCGATGATCGATTGCGCACATAAATATAAAGTAATAGTACCTTTTTTCAATGAAACAAAATTAAATGTTGCTGTATTTGTTGTCCTTGGGGATTTGTTGCTGTAATTCTCCTTTTAATTATCACCAAACAGTCTTTTGCAACGACTGGGCTTTAGCTTCGTTCAGCACTTAGCTTGTTTGCGACAGTTTATCACTTTTTAGACGATTTTTGCGCGCGCGCGCACACACACACACACACACACACACACACACACACACACACACACACACACACACACACACACACACACACACACACACACACACACACACACACACACACACACACACAAACACGACAAAGATTGGTATACATTAGATTTAAAACAAAATTTTAAGCCAATAAAATCATCGTATTTAAGTTATATTATTTTCGCTTTTCTTAGTAAGAAACATGCTATTTCTTTAGGATCATAAGCGAGAATATAATGGGAAAGTACCAAAATATCATTTGTAAAATGAATATTTAAACATTGAAATGCGAAAGAAAATGGGAAAAAATTGCGAAACAATTTGCACTGTTAAATACTATTATAAAAATGGATTCCAATAGATTCCATACGATATTACCAAATGTCAATAGTTTTTTCATTAATCACAAAATTGTCAAAAAAGTAAGTATTAATAATTAATTTCTCATTTCGTTTCCCTGCAAATCAAGCCAAGCTGGCAGCCGAATGATTAGCACCAGTGTCTTTCGTTCAGTAATTCGTGGATTCGAGTCCTACATTGGGTGAATGTTATGGTTTGAAATCCACTTTGAACTTCAGTCAAGGTTAAACTAGCCATCGTGTACAAAAATGGTTTTTCAGAGGCAAGCAAACCATACTCTAAAAATTACTGATTGTTATATGTAAATATAAGTGGAACATTTTTATTTATCTAATTTATAATTTTCCTGCAATATGATTAGAGTTATGCTGCATTTGTCATTTGTTCTTGAACATTTATTGATGAAACGGTAGCAATTAATATTAGATGTTTGTTTTTATAATATTTGCTTAAAAAATTAAATTACCATTTGGAATCATTTTAGAATTACAAAATTTTTCTTCGAATGAAATTCATTTTAAATATCTATGTTAATTCAAAAGCTAAAAATAATCTTTTGCCTTTATATTTCTTATAATATTATTTCTTACAGATAAAAATTTTAAGTGTCTTTATTTAATAGCTCTGATGCACATCCATATTTAATTTTTTCCCTCTATTAGTAATTATATAAGTCTAGTAACTGAACCAAAACATCTTAAAATGTATATGAATAAATTTACCTTAAGTTTTGGCTCCGATACAGTTTTCTATTGATTTAATACCTTTACGGCGCCGACAGCTTGATAGACATTTATTTTCGTGTAATGTATTGGCAAGCACACAAAATCTTAAAAAGGAAAAGAAGTCTTTTGTAGGTTGTAACATTGGGTGTGAAATCAAGGTAAGCATTCACACGCGAAGCGAAAAATTCTTACTATCTGTTTCCTGTATGTTACAAATAAGTTATGATTTAAAGGCCTATTTATAGCAAGAAATGAAAATGACAAGGAATATACGGTTATAATTTGAATAAAAAAAATTATATCTGCTACGCTATATTTAGAATTTATAGTATTATTCAATTTTTTTTATTATTCATAAGAAATTATGTTTAATACTTTTTTATCATCAAATTTTGAAATTATATTAATTTACGCAAAATCGAGCAAAAATTAAAGACTTTTCTCTCAGCAAATAAGCTATGTTAGCTTTTATTTTGCATTTTTTCACTCACTGTTTAGATAGACTTGAATTTTTTTCCGTAAATTACTTATGTGTATGTAACAAATTATTTATTTAATAACTGAAGCACACACACACACGTGCGCGCGCGCATATTTTTAATATCATATAATATATTTTTGTCGAAGTCAGAAAGCGCTTTAGACGAATTACAGCATAAAATTTGTAACATTATCATATTAAGTTTTTGCATAATAAAACATTTATTATGTAACTAGACTAAAGATGCATTATTTTAAATATAAAATGTAAAGCAGATAAATATTTTTATGATGTAAGAAAATTAGAGTTGAAGAAAAGGTTTTGTCTTCATGTACAGCGATATTAACAAAAAAAGATTTTTTTTCTCAACTGTCATTTTTTGCTAACGATTTCTAATTACACCAAGATTACGATTAAGATTAAAGTGATTTCCGAATCCCTGCTAACATCCAAGGTAAAGAGCTGTTGAATTGAAGGCAAAAGAGCTAACCATTCGGTTTACTAGCTTAGCTTAAGAAGGAAGAGACGAAATGAATTTAATTTCCAACTTTTTTTTGCCAGCGAAAACTTATTTCATAACTTTTATGTGTTACTAAGCAATGATTTTGAAACTGTATGTGAAAATGTTTTCAACGCGACATATCAATACCTCTTTATTTTCATCGAAATAAAATCGGTTGTCGAATAAGTTCTGAATATTGATGAAAAAGCCGATGATAGAAAAAAATTAATCCTATATCCATTTTCAAATAAAATATAAGTTTATGACATATAACAATTTATTAAAAACGAGAACACACTATCGAATCAATATGGAAATATAAGATAAAGATTGTTCATAAAAAATAAATATTAATATTTTTATCTTAATGAAAATACGTCGCGAATCGTGAAAAACGCTTCATAAAACTAACTATTTCTAATGAATGAGTTTCAAGCAGATCTACTCTAGTTTGGCAATTCTATCTTCATCGATTCCTATCTAAGACCAATGAAATTTTATTCAGATTGATTTAATTATTCCTAATCTATTATGCAACTGAATAAACTATTATTTGTGTACTCTCATAGTATACAAAAAGAGAAAGCGAGTTTTATTAGTTTTGCATTTCCAGCGCTTCGCCGACTCCTATTTAATATATTTTCTTTCTTCTGTGAGACGCACATTTAAGAACACCCAGTCCTGTTTTGATTGTATCTCATTTTCGTTTCTTTTAATGAGTTGTATGATTGTTGTAGAATAGAATTAGTTAAATCGTACTCTATGTTTATTTATATTTGTGCATTAAAAAATCAAACCAGATGTTTATTATACACATGATCTATGTAAATAATTCAATACTTCATATTATTTTTTTTAAATTAAACAACATAATTATTGAACGCTTGCCCTGTTTAATGAAGATAAATTCATACTTTTCGAGAATAACGAAAGAAGTGCGAAATGAGAAAAGTTATTCTGTCTTAAATCGTAACACTGTGTTGCTTTTGATTTGTTTTCTAGTTAAGAGGCGTCATTAAAAGTTAATCGATAAAACCTGCACGCTAACGGAATTACCTTTTTTTCTTCCACCTTCGCCCTAGTTTAGAATCTTCCAATTATCTAACTTCTCCGAAACAGAAGATAACGCGAGTAATATTGTCAGCTAATTTGGCAAGAAGACGATGCCATTTTTCTTCTAACTTTTCAACAATCTTTAATGAACATAAAATTTAATTCCAGTGCTTATTCATTTATTCTTTAGAATAAAACAAATATGTAAGAAGAAAAATATAACTAACCAAACTCTATTCTAAAAAACTAACTGAATTATCCGAGTTGAAGATAGTCTATTCATAAAGGCTTTTAATTAAATATATATATATATATATATATATATATATATATATATATATATATATATATATATATATATATATATATATATATATATATATATATATATATATATATATATATATATATATATATATATATATTATATATATATATATATATATATATATATATATATATATATATATATATATATATATATATATATATATATATATATATATATATATATGTATGTGTGTGTGTGTGTCTGTTAGAAAATTAAAAACTAAAAATGACTTTGAAATATAGAAAATGTTTTCAACAAGATAAATAATTTAAACTAGAAAGAAAGATTCAGAATAGCAAAACACAGTCGAAATAAAAAAGAAAAGTTGTAGAAAAATATTTAAAACTGAATTTGTGCCTGAGAAAAGTATCATGCATACAAACGCATACATGCATAGCGGTGCAGGCGAGCCGCGGACTGTACCTTTAGGTCAACGGATTTGGAATAATCGCCCATCACCAAATTCCTCATGATTTTGAACCACGGTCAAGTGACGAAATCACACCTGAGCTGGCACCCTTTCTCTCCACATCCACGCCATACCAGCGGAAGGACTTTGGACGTCATATATTAACGTGGATACGTCCCCAACCCACGGAGCTCCAGCAGCCCAGTGAAGGTAGAGGAGTCCGGACTATATCTTAAGGTTAACGGATTTGGAGTACTCTCCAATCACAGAACGTCTTGGTACTTCGAATCACGGTCGAGTGACGAGGTCACACCTGAGTTGGCAGTCTCTTTTGCACATTCACTCCACACCAGCGGAAGGGCTGAAGGGCTTTGATTTGGTTGGGGACATGGACAACCAAGTGAGGGAGAATGTGGCCACCCTCCCTATTACTGCCCACGGCAGCTGATGCTTCACTGTGTTGATCTTAGGGTAAGCAGCGTGAAGCAACTGAGGGGCTCTGTTTTAGCAGTAGGAAAATTTAGAAAAATATTGAGAAAAAGAGTGGAGTAAAACTTGCTTGCCTTCTCAACAGGAACAAAAGAGAAAAGCGTTTCGAATTCATTTGTTTAAAGTCTCTAAAAAATAAAAATGAATAAAAAAATAAATAAACTGTTCCCAATGCCTTTTAACTACATATATAAATTAAAATTTTAATAAAATAAAAAATTTAAAGAAAAACTATTAGTCACTGAATTTCTCAAGAATCAAAATTTTAATTAGGCTTATTTCAATAAAAGAATAGTTTTTCCATTATACTAAAATAGGAATAGTTTATTTTTCATTCTTTTTGAAATATGTTAATATAATATGAAAAACGTAACAGAAATAAAATCTTAATTTTGAAAAGTGTTAAAAATTTAAATGTAAAATATTTGAAACACGTAAATCAATGCAATCCCTTAGTATTACTCTGAATATGAACTAATGTATTAAATAAAGTATACATATTTACAGACTGTTATAGGATAAAACAAATGAAAATCATTAATCAAATTAAATTATTTATTCTATAATATCAAGGAAAGAGCACATTTAATCTGAAAAATGTTTGAAATATGTAATTTTAAAAAGTTGATTTATCAATAATTTACATTTTTATAAACATCTTGTCATATAACACGTTCTTAAATGAAAACTTCCAACAACAACTAAATTTGAATAAAAATGTAAATGAGCATACTTCAATATGCTTATAACAATGATTACACAAAATGATATTGATGTTATTGTAATTTTTGTGTGTCGATATTTATTTTAAATGGAAAAAGATTGCAAGAAAAAATATTTTTAATAATAAAAGTTTGAAAATAAATCTACAAAAATTATATTCCCACAGAAAATCAATGAACCAGATTCTAGAAAAAATTCAACTAATTAAAATTTTTTAAATAATGTAAAAAATATATAAATAGGCTTATGAAAATTGCACAGTTTTAATTTTATAGAAAATACATGACTGTAATTTATTGTGTTAGTACACACACACACACACACACACACACACACACACACACACACACACACACACACACACACACACACACACACACACACACACACACACACATATATATATATATATATATATATATATATATATATATATATATATATATATATATATATATATATACAGGGTGATTATAAAAAAACTTTGCCAACATCTGCACTTCTAGCGTCCATTCTATTTAACCGATCAAGATGATATTTCAAATATAGTTCTTTTGAGATATGCGCTCGAGATTCTGTGAATGGCAACACAGTGGCCCTCACGGTTACAGTTATAGTGACAGAAACTCGAAATTTTCGAATGGCAACGTCTACTTTTTACCATCGCAAAATGTTCAGCACATGCGAAAACCCTAAATAGCGTTGAAACGGTAATGATATGTCTAAAAACGGACGTGTTCTGCAAACACAAAAAAGAGTTCTGAAAACCGGCCAATAAAACACGATCTGGGCGCACGCAATAAATTTGCATGTGACAGAGTCAAGAAACCAATCACAGAACGCCGGTCGCCAGATATTCAGCGTAGGAAACCTATAAAATACCAAGCTGGTATGCGAAGTCGTCATTCGGGAACTCGCACATGCCGACGATATGAGTCTTCCTAGGAAAGTTCGCGTTGAATTGATAAAACTCTATTACCAAAATGGGATGAACGCTGCGGAAGCCTTGCGTGTGTATCGCCGCAATCATCGACAACGACGCGGCCCATGTACTCTGCAAGCTCTGCGTGATTTAGTGCGGAAATTCGAAGATACAGGCTGCACCTGTGACAAACAGCGCTCCGGACGGCCAACTGTTTCTGAGGACGTTGTCATGGAAGTGCACCATACAGTGACTGCAGGACACACAGAAACCGCAAGAGGCATAGCGCGTGTGTTGGATATTCCGAACTCAACGGTCCGCAAGCTCTTGCGCTCGGTACTTCACATGTTTCCCTATCGGTTCCAGCGCGTCCAGATGTTGGAGCCGGGTGACCCACAACAACGTCTGGACTTCGCAAATGCATTTTTTTACAATATGATGCGGATAACAACTGGCCACTTCGCATACTATGGACGGACGAGGCGCAGTTCACCTTAAATGGCAGCATTAACACAAAGAATTGTGTGCACTGGGGAGAGACGAATCCTCATGCTGTGGCGCCAGTACCATTATTTGACGCCAAAGTGACTGCGTGGTGCGGCATTACAGCTACATTTGTTCTGGGGCCGTTCTTCTTTGAGGAAACGACCCCGACTGGCCCTGCAACATGTTCTGTAACGGGCCCTCGGTATGGAGCCATGCTGAAAAATTATGTCTTACCGGAGTTGCGTCGGCTGAATGCACTCAATGACATTGTTTGGATGCAAGATGGCGCACCTCCACATATAGCGAGGTCAGTTAAAAGGCTCCTGGATCAGCATTTTGGTGATCGCATCATCTCACGCTATTATCCTTTTCCGTGGCCTGCGCGATCCCCAGATCTGACGCCTATGGATTTCTGGTTTTGGGGCTATCTCAAATCCAGAGTTTATCTGTGCAATCCTCAAACATTGTCGGACTTAAAGGATTCTATACGGCGTGAGATTGGAAACATCCCTCGTGCCATGTTGCGTGCAGCGACATTGTCCACCGTCTCCCGCATGCAATGCGTAATTGCCTGTGATGGCACTCATGTGGAAAATGTTTGAAATTAATAAAGATTTTTTTCTCTATGTGTTCTCATCATTGAGCAGTGTCTTGTCTCTGTCGTATGCATTATTCCTCCGTGCGCCTTGAAGAACTGTTTGTATGTGTATAACACGTCGGTTTTCGGACATATCGGTACCGTTTCAACGCTATTTAGGGTTTTCGCATGTGCTGAACATTTTGCGATGGTAAAAAGTAGGCGTTGCCATTCGAAAATTTCGAGTTTCTGTCACTATAACTCTAACCGCGAGGGCCAATGTGTTGCCATTCACAGAATCTCGAGCGCATATCTCAAAAGAACTATATTTGAAGTATCATCTTGATCGGTTAAATAGAATGGACGCTAGAAGTGCAGATGTTGGCAAAGTTTTTTTATAATCACCCTGTATATATATATGTATATATATATATATATATATATATATATATATATATATATATATATATATATATATATATATATATATATATATATATATATATATATATATATATATATATATATATATATATGTATGTATATGTATATATATGTATATATATATGGCTGCCAAGTTGAATTAGGGAAAAAGGATTCAAGAAACAATTTTTTTTACTTAATACTATTTAAGAATAATTAAGAAACATAAAATTTGATGATAAATATTTTTTCCTATTATTATTAGTTTTGAGAAGATAAAATCAATAAATAGAATAGTTTGTTAAAAGAAGGGGTAAAATTTATTACTCCAAAATTTTTTTCTTTATTGGAGTAATGCAGGTTTCAAAACGTGGCATATGATTTAATTACCAAGTGATGAAAAATTAAGGCGTGTTGATGAAATATAAGGAAATAAATTATTAGTTACATTGATTAGAAAAATAGTGATTATTAACTGTAAGGTCAGTGGAGAGTAAGAAGGAAGTTGATTCATATTTCATTATTAATTCCTGCAACGTATGAAGAAGGGAGACGCCTCTCTTCCAAATGAGCTCGTTTTGTGTTCACTAGTGATAGTTTTCTTTACAGTATTTATTCATTTCTTAAAAATTTCATCTCAGATTTTTAAAGGATATTTTGTTTTTTGACCCGCATTAAACATTCGCACCAATAAATGTGCAGACCGAAATCAAAACCGAACTATCTAACTGCCAATGTTCCTGAAACCACCTTTCTCTCAAAAGAGAACTTTCCTTTCAATTGTCCACGTGAACGTGTCTCTTTGATGTGTTTCAAAGGGGTGTAACATAGCAAGCTTCCCTAGTGGTACATCCTGGTCAACAGTAAATCTGGTACAGTTATCCCTATCTCCTGCGTCTTATTTTGATGATTATTAAAAAAATTGTATAGAACATTCTCAGTATTAGAACATGGGTAATAAAGTATTGGAGATCCTTTGAACTAATAATTTAAGCACTAATATTTAGTATTTGTAAAATAAAAGCAATTAAAAAATTACAAAACATTAATATAGTTAAATATGTAAAAAAATGTGTCCTCATTATGTTTTTGCATTTAAGTTTCATTACGAAAAACATTTTTAAGCTTAATTCTATTTTAAATGTGTTCTCAATGTAAACCTTCTTTTATTTTATCTGAAATTGTCTCATAGTCCTACAGAATAATTCATTTGGTAATGAATACAACTTTTGATGGCTATTTAGAAAATCCTGCCCTCTGTTATACGAGGGTTACTCTGAAATTTTTGAGATACGCGCAGACGAGAATTTACAAAATAAAAATAACGGTTTAATTTTAAAGTACAAAGTATTTTAACACAGATGACAATTTTTTACTGACTTACTTCAACTTGTTTAGCGTGGAATAAATTTTAAACAGAAGAGAAAATGGAGTTGACGCGAGAACATTTTCGCGCTATGATTTTCTACGAGTTCAAAGCAGGATTAAATCAAGAAGAATGCGTTCAACGGTTGCAATTAACATTTGGTGATGAATCTCCAGCTCGTGCTACTGTATTCAGATGGTTTAGAGAATTTAAAGTAGGTCGCAATTTTCTTCAGGATGAAGAACACACAGGAAGGCCGCCGTCGGCAGTAATCCCGGATAATGTGTCTGCCATACGAAAAATGTTAATGGATGATAATCGCTGCACCTATCAAATGATACAGAAGGAACTTAACATTGGATCCGCAGCCATACACAAAATCATTCATGAAGAATTACATATGAAAAAAGTAGTTTGCCGTTGGGTTCCCCATAATCTAACTGAGCATCAAAAAGAGGAGCGTGTCAAAATCAATAAAGAAACTCTTAATATGCTGAATGATGGTGGCCACCGCATCATTTCTAAAATTGTAACAGGTGATGAAACGTACATACCGTTTTTTGACGTTCCAACGCGTCAAGAAAGCAAAGTATGGGTCTTTGAAGATGATCCCACGCCGACAATGGTGAAAAATCAACGTGCACTGAAAAAAGTGATGTATGCCGTTTTCTTCAGAAGTACGGGATTGGTCAAAGCCATCAAGTTGGAAGGACAGAAGACAGTAACAGCAAACTGGTATACCACTAAATGTCTTCCAGACATTCTACAAGAACTGAATGTTAGTGAACTAATGCTTCACCATGACAATGTATCTTCATATACAGCCGGATTAACAGTTGAGTTTCTTAAACAAAAACAAATTAAAGTGATCGAACATCCGCCGTATTTACCTGATCTAGCTATATGTGACTTTTGGTTATTCTTTAATCTAAAAAAGAACTTACGTAGACGTCGTTTTCATTCAGAAGAAGAGACTGATGTGGCTATAAATGCATTTTTTCATCTATTCGAAGAAATGAATGGCTTGAGGCATTGAATCTGTGGAAAATTCGTCTACAAAAGTGCATTGATGCTGGAGGAGACTACTTTGAACACACCTAAAATTTTATATAAAATTATGTATAACTTTGAAAACCTAGTTGTATCTCAAAAATTTCAGAGTGACCCTCGTATATTTACAAGAAATGTTTATCTGTTTCAATTTTTCTTTAAAATTTTGAATTTTTTATTTTAATTGAAATTAAAATATTCTTTCGATAGCGACAATTTCTTGCAATAGCTGTATCTTTTAAAAAGGAAATATATTTAAGAGAATTTGTGAAAGAAACCACAAAATAAAGATTTTTATTTGGAAACAAATCATTACAATGTCAAAACTTTGAAGATAGAAAGCCAGAATGGCATTTTAGTTAAACTTTTGATACATCTACTGTTTGTCATTTCAAAGTTTTTTTTAAAATTTATTTTTATTTTTTCTATAAAGTATTTTTCTGCCGAAAGATCACGATTATTTATTAAAATTCATGCCATAGTGAATAAATTGTAGACAAATAAGAATATACAGATATCATCGCGAATGAATTGTAGAAAAATCCTACTAGTCTAAAATGGTCGGGGCAACTAAGCATTATAGAGCTGAAAGTAAATTCACTGGGCCATCTTGAAATGTTAAGTACACTAATTCGATTCTGTAAAAGACAAAGAAAAGTGGTTGTGATCAATGTAAATGATAACTGTATTTTTAAGCTGAACTGTCCATCAAAATAGAAATCACACTTTTATGAGAGTTACAAAATAACATTTTAAGAAAAGCTTAATGTTCGATAACTCAAATAGTTTAAAAAATAGTTTTGAAATCTGTTTATATGCACATAGAGACCACTAAAATTTCTCCTAATCGTAGAAAAACATCCTACATTAAGATGAAAAATCAGATTAACGAATGCAAAGAATATGCAGAAAATAAAAAGGCGAAGTGATTTTTTACTTGTAAATCATGATTCAGTTTGAAAATATGTAACAAAAAGTTCTAATTAAAAAAAGATTTTCTGACGAAACATGATATTGTTCATATACATTAATTCAAGGAAATAGTTATTTAAGACATTCAAAAATTAATTACCTGAAGAATTTTTGGGAATTGTGTTTTATGCCGAAATTATAAAACAGTTTTTTCGAAAAGAGAGAATTAAAATTAATTGAGTTTCACCTTATCCAGTTGCTACAAGATCAGAATAAAAGATATTATCTTTGAAGTTTTTAATGGGATTTAACCCATATTATTACCTACTGTAATTCTGTTCTAAGCGAAAACACCGCTAAAAAATATCAGTTACAATAAAAGAAATAAACGTACGATAATTATTACTTAAATTTTAGTTAAATTATCCACTTTTCAAAAATATTTTTTGGAGAGAAATAATTACAAAATTAAATATTTATATTAATAATTCATTATTAATATATTTCAGATAAATGTTCAAACTCTCGATTGAATAAACAAGAAAGTCAGAAATTTCTTTGAAAAGTAACCAGCTTAGAAATTTATGACACTTTTTTATTCTTATTAGCTTAGTTTTTGAAATCTTTGAAACAAAAGGAAATGGAAACTATATTTTATTATAAGAAGAAAAATGAATAATATTTTAGAATTCCTTTTGAGTCATATTTTTGGTCGAGTTCTTCCTTGTTGATGTCATCTATTTTTTGGTTGAAAAAATTTGTAAAAACAAATTTCGAATATTTCCCAAACATATAGTAAGGAAAACACGAAATACATTTTATACTTCGGCTGCTGTATAAGAAAACATTTGTTTACTTTTTGAATAAATTTAATGCAAAATATAAAATATGCAGAATATTCCAATTTAAAAATAAAGAATTTTTTTTGTGAAAAAGGATTTATCGTCGCAAAAAGAACAAAAACAGAGTTTCCATAAATTTCTATTACTATAATGTAAGCTGAAATCCTTTCATAAGCTGCTCGTTAGCACTGCAAAATTATTCATAGTTAAATCCTTTGCCAGATTCGTATTACGTTGTTTGATTTAGAACTTCCAGATGAATTCTCATTTGTTTGCATTTCTCTGTGCTCTCAAATGACATGCAAATATTTAATCGAAATACGAGCAAGATATTAAATTTTAAGTTTTTGGATCACTAAAGTACTAAATTTAATATCACGAGACAGAAATTTTCCTGATTTAAAATGATATTTTTTGAGTTCTTTTAAAAATAGGTGGATAATTGTAATTTATATTTTAATTCTGTGCTGCACAGAAAGTTATGCAAAAGAAATTAGGCAACATATCATCATAAAAATTCCATTTATCTATATATAAATATAGATATTTATTATTATATAACAACTTATAAGCATATTATAAAAAATTTAGGGAATAATTTTTGAATGTGATTAGAAAACAATTGTTTTTATATTTGACTATAAATATTTCGATTTCACTAAACTTACGATACAATACATAATTTCATTCATTTTTCATTAAAAAATTATATTTTTAACCAAACCCATTCCAGTTATTATTTTGTATAAATTGGCTCTGATGTAATCAATCGTATATCCTTCTAGAAAATCAAATGAAATAACATCACCCTAATTTAATTGGTTTTGTTGCAAACAAAATAGGAAAGGTAATCGAAGAAAACAGGATAATCGAAATGAGATGAAAACTTTTCGAAGATGTAAATATGTCTATTTTCTAAAATTTGCAAAATTAATTTATTTATATCATGCTTTACATTTTGTTTCTTTTGAATAATATATTCATAATTTCTTTTAAAATGTCTGGTATATATTGGTGTTTAATACTTTCTAAAATAATAAATATAAGCTTAAATTAATGACGTTAATATTAAGATAGATTAAAAATGTGATGGATTAAAAAGTAAAAGAAAAGAATAAAGTCACGTGAATAATTTACTCTAATTAATATATTTTACCAATTAATTAAAGACATTACATAAAAGACCAAATAGTTTGTAGAAGAGGCATCATTAAAATGGTGATAAATTTGTAAAAAAAATGGTAATGAACTATATTCATGGTTCAATACAATTGGTAGAATGTTGACTATGCTTTAAATTTTTTACTTTGTATTTCCTGATACTTTAGCTTTATTTGAAATTAAACGGAAAATATATATTCGTTTGTCTTAATTACATTTTATAAAAAATATACTTATTGAATTTTGTCAAATTGAAGAAAGTTATTTTGTCATTGATTTTTCACATTAAAAAAATTTATTTATCAGCCGAGAGATAATTGCTAACTTTTTAAAATTTTCTACTGGATGTAGAAAATTAATTTAAAAGCAGAATTATTCATTCCTTGAATATTAACCTCAAAAACAAATTGAAAGATATGAGAATTTTAAATTGATACAAGACATTTTTTTCATAAAGAGAAAATCAATTTCCTACCTCTTATTTGTTAACCGAAACATTATAATTAATATTTATTAAAAATTTTCCTTATCTTTAACTGAGGATAAAAGATTGCTTTAGAAACGAGGACACATTTTGTGATGAAATAAAAATTACCCTTGCTTAGATAGTTATTTTTCGAAACTTCTGATTTGTTTTCTAGAAAAGAGAAACCATTAAAAGTTAATCAATGAGGCTTTGTATCTAACGCAATCGAATTTTTTCTCACTCCCATTAGTTTAAAATCTCTAGTTATTTAACTTTTAGATTTCCTTTACAAAGAGATAACGGCGGTAATGCCATAAGCTTATTTGAAATGAAACTTTAAATATTTCTTTTCATTTAATTTTTCGAAAAACTTTAATGAGCACAAAGTTTAGTAGGGTAAAGCTATATAATTGAGTATTCCAATTATACTTAGCCGTATAGCTTTTTAATTAGAGCAAAAAAATTATGCATATTCAATTAAAAGTATTTTGAATTGGTTCGGTTTCAAGCAATTAGCATTTTTATTTATAAAACTACTTTTATTGAATAATAAAAATTTGTCTCAAGCATGTTGTGAAAGAAAATTCCCTTCATCATTAGAAGTGTCCGAATAAATTAATACACGGTATAGTTATAAAAATTTTATGATTACATGCTTCTTTAATAATGGTGGGTCAAAGACATGTTTCTCCAATCGGTTGTCATAGAAACGAGTAGCTGAATTTTGATGTAATTTTAATGTTAAAAATAAAACTGAATTCAGTTTTCATGATTGCAGCCATTAACAGTGTTAATCTTAAAACAGTAGTTAAAAAATGAAAGGAAGAAAAAGAAATATTTTGATATCTTTAATATTGTAATTATAATTATAAATATTGTAATTATATGTAAATAATTGTAATTATTAGTATCGCGAATATAATAATTGACGTACTTGTTGAGAAGAAGGTTGTTAGGAAAAAAAAAAAAGAATTCATTTACAAAAGTAAATGAATTTTGGATTTAAAAAATGAAATTATTTATAACCTAAGACTTGACAAGTTCATAGAATATAATATGATTAATATTTTCCAAATTTCTCGAATTTTTGAATGATAGTCAACAAATTACATGAGAGATTGCCTACTTTCATGCAAAAAAACTATTACCAAATTTTAATTTATGAAGTCAAAAGTAGGACCATGCATTAAAATGCAGTTGACAATGATTTTAATTTAAAGTACAATTTTTTATTAAGCAGTTGAATAAAATACTTAACTTTATTTCTAAATTTCCATCATTGTAAATCTAACACATGAAAAACAGTTTTTGGAACTTAATTTCTATAAATTATATTTGATGACATTGTTTTCTAAATTCTAATTTTTTTGACAAATTTATATTAAGTTTAATTAAAAATTCTCGCTACAATTTTTATTTACAACTAAAAATTCAGCACTTGTTTTTACAAAATCTCTAAAAAGCAGAAAACGATAATGAAATTCAGAAAATATTTTTGAAAATTTCTGGAAGCTACCATAATTATAGAATAAAACAATATTTTGGCATCTAAAACGCCAAATCGTTCGAACAAACATTTAAAGATATTAGAATTACAGGCGGAGCAGTAATAGCCTAGTGGTTAAGGTATCGGCCTACCGTCCAGCACGGCGGGACTCGATTCTATATGCCGCCAAA
Source organism: Latrodectus hesperus (assembly GCA_037975125.1). Taxonomy (NCBI): domain Eukaryota; kingdom Metazoa; phylum Arthropoda; class Arachnida; order Araneae; family Theridiidae; genus Latrodectus; species Latrodectus hesperus. The sequence goes on from CM075855.1 coordinate 37,315,652, forward strand.
GACTCATCGAGTACATGGGATATATGTGTTCGTCAAATCTGTAGAATCGATTGTCATGTGGTCGGTCGTTGAGCAGTTACCATGGGAGTAATGGTCAGGAGAAAATTTCTCCCTTCAGATCAATTTCCAAATTGAGGGAGTGGATCCTCTGGTGGTGCCATCTATCGGAGCAGCTTAGAGAAAAGTCGTACTTTCACCTTCATGGTGTTCTGGTTAAACAAAAGGCGCATTTACTGACTTAAACTTGCATAGCTAATGGCATAGCTAGCTTAACCAGTCCAAGTGTCATAAGTAACAACTGTCTCTATTTTATTCCCCTTTTTGGGTAAAATCTCTTTTCAAAATTGTTTGATTTATTATAAATTTCCTTGAATTTTTCATTCTTTTCGACTGTATTATTCACAAGTATCGTTGAAATCATATAGCCACCATTATTCATAATGAATTGGTAATGAATGTTAGAGCATTACTTTAAAGAAAGGCTTCAATTAAAATTATAGTTAAATTTTTGTTTAAAACATTTTTATATATTTATATAGGAATTCATTAACTCATTTCATTTCCTAATTTGCGATAATTTTTTTACAAAAAACAGATCGATTTAATTACACTTGAACCTCTGAATCATTATCATTATCTTCATCTTATGAAGTATTTCTAAAAATAAATTATAATCCTCTTTAGATTTCCATTTATTCAAAGTTTTGTGCATTTATATTAACTAATGCTTTATCTGAAGGGCTGCTAGACAGTCATTAAAATTTATAAACTATAATAATTAAGATTTTTATTTAATATATAAAAATATTTCTAAGCATATAAAATTTCCTTGAAATGTTTGCAAAAGGATTCTAATTTTCCTCTTAAAATTAAATGGGATATAAGAATATAGGAAAAAATATATTATTCATTAATATAAATAATTATATGCTTTTTATAATGTCCGATAGGTAAAAATATTTGATATTTTAGATCAATTGGAAATATAACCGATGCCATCGTATCCATAGGGTATATCACTGCCATTCAGAAAATGAGTGGATCCTCGTAATTTAGAAGCAAGAATTAAATGCAATACCCCCAGACTTGGTTTATTATTCCCAAGAGATATCATTTTACTTGGAAGACATTGCGACTAGATCTATTTTACGTGCACTACCTACCATTAGTGAATACAAGAGATCTTCGGAAAGGTTTAATATAGAATTCATTGCCTTTCCCACATTGGTTATTGCGGTTTCATAATTAAATGTAACAGTACAGAAAAAATTACAAATATCATAAATTGGTTATATTTCTACTATAGAGAGTGATCATTAAAGTAGGCATAATAGCCTAACTTAATTGATATATTTTCTTATTGTTAAAATATTATATTTTGAATGAAGTTCTTGAAAGAGTTTAAGTCTTATACTATATAAATGATTGTTTGAAAATTTGATTTGCAATGATATGAAATATAGACTTTTAATGAGAATTCCTGGATGTAAGAATATTGTCAATACTAATTTTTAGAATAAATATTCCACATTCATATTTATATTTGTGAAGGAGGAGTTTAGTTGGCAGATTTTATTAGCAGATACATTTATCTTATAATACTGGAATTCTAAAAAATATATTCGGAGTGTTTTAAGCGAACTCTTACGTATTGCTAGAATTAAATTAATGTACAGGGCATAAATGATTTATTTATTTTGCAAAGGCCATATTTTACTCGTATACATACGAAAGATATGTGAAAAGATTTACGAACTCACCAAGCTTGTATTGTGTGTTCCAGGTGGCAGCTCCCTCTTTCTGATTGATGTGGCACTACAAATTTGGTAATCGTCACTATTATAACGAATCAATAGGTATTTTGGTGAGAATGACCTCGCTTTGTTCTTCTAGCCTCGCAGATCCCTTGATTTAACGCCCTGCTATTTCTTGTGGGGATACGTTAAGAATCTCGTTTAGAATAACCCCATTATGTCAATCATTAGTCGAGTTCACAGATCGCTTCATTAATGCAGTGGTGACAATTGACAGAAGTATGCTACAGAACTCACTGAATGATTTTGATTATTGTCTGGACATGCGTTGGGTCAGCAAAGGACCCCGTATTGAACATTTGTAGGTGGCATGTATAAATTTGATGAATTCATTGTTTTCTACGTGTATTTTTTTGTGTACATGTAATATAATTTTGAGAATGTAGCCTTTTCAACAAGAATGAATCATGCATGAATTATGTCCACAGAAAAAAGTCATGCTACCCAACAATTGGGGGAAATTTTGAATTAAGTGTATTACAGATTAAGAAAGTTCTTATAATTTAACTAAAACTGTACATTTTTAATAAAAGTGAGGGAATATCTTCAATGGAAACTGTTTTATTATTGCTTAGTAGTAATAGAATGGCTCAAATTAAATAATGCGTGTTTTTTTATGTTAAGTTGTGAACATTAAGAATATAAATCCTTAAAAGTTTTCTAAATATAGATTGCATAATTTCTTAGAGATTCTTGAAAATGTAAAACATGCCCTTTATCTTTTCATCAATTTTCTTTGAAAATTATGGTATTTTTTGCACCGCTTTTACAATGTGTTAATTTCTGGTGAATTATGGCAGAAAGTAGCCAAAATATTTCTAATATGCGTAAAGTGACCAAAAAGAGACATTAAACTTATACAGTTTTCTTTATTAAAGGTGCATTATTTTCTTCACTTCTTGTAGTTTTTACTAGTAGTTGATGTTACAAGATAATTAAATTTTTTATTCCTTTTTCCATGATTGTTTTTCTAGCTTGAGTCCTATTTTTCAATCTTTTAATTTTTCTCTTTCTTCTATATATTATTAACCCAGTTAATATTTTATAATAAGTCATTTTTTTCCTATATTTATTGGCTTCATTTGTATGCAATCTTTTCAATACAATAATTCACATTGAATTACTAATAAAATATCATTTATCTTTCACAGACTTCTTTCTTTTTGCAGAAAAATTAAATAGCTTTGAATACTCTTAGAATTCCACGAGGTATGTTTTGATTGCGTTAACAAGTTTGTGTTCGATGAAAAGAATAAAACTATCCTAAATTTACTTCTGTTGAGATGTTTTTAACGATATATCCTATTATAAGAATTTCAGAGATGAAATCATATTATTCCGAATTAATGTTTGATTTTCAGAGAAAATAAATTTTCAACTCAATTATTAGCAAAGAAGTGTGCTTGTTACTTCATGTAAAATGCTTGTCATGAAAATGAGAAAATATTCTGTATCGCACTGAGATGAAATCGAATTCTATCGTGGAACATAAATTTAATCCGCGCGAAATCATAACAACACTTGTCAATAACATACTGTAACGTCTAGTAACGTAATATCTATTGTAACTAGTGATAACTATAATTATTACTATTATTAATAATAACTATATCGAGATATTATATAACACTACTAATTATTTATATAATATATAAATAATTAGTAGTGTTATATAATATCTCGATTGTTATCATTTCCACTTTGCTTAAAATTGCTGATTTGGAATTTATAATTAGCAAGCTTTTTTTACTCAATGGGAATTCGAAATTATGTGTTTGGACTTGAGTAAATTGAATTGCTTAGACTCTTTTCTTTGAAACAAAATGTTGGAAAGTATTATATCATCTCTATTATACTGTGACATAGTTAGAAAAACAAATTTATTTGTATTTGTGATTGAAGATTTAGGTTTTTTTTTTTTGTGCATAAGGCGAAAATAATCCACAGATTTATGGAAAATGGTTCTGAAAAATATTTAAGCTGTAAACATAAAATCTATAGCTATGAACTCTTAAGGTCCTAATTGATTTTAATGAATAACCAAAGTTATTAAATCAATAATTTTGACTAAAAATTATTAATATAAAGTTAAAAAACTGTACATTCTTTTAAAATTTTAAGTAATTAAATAAGGGTTTATATTTTATCAAAACTATTAAATTAATGTTTTATGCATTTTGCATGAATTTTCCTTTTATTTACTGAGTAAAGTTTAGTTTATTAACTTTTAAATTAGTTATTATAGATTTCTACCATTATACTTTTTTAATTTTTTCTGATAAAAATGACTAATTCTTGCTGATAAAAATAACTAATACTTTAAATCTCAATTACCAATATATGAATGCTCTTTTATTGAAAGAATAAAAAACTAGAATTTTCTAGGGAAACACAAAGAAATAATAAAACGCTAAAAATATTATTGCTGATCTATTCACAGAAAAATGTTAAAATGCCTATTATAATAACGTTTATTAGCTTGTTTGCAAATGTTAATTGAAAGAAAATGAAATCACTTTAACATTAATATATATTATAAAAGAAAGTGTACAATGTGCGTGCTGCTAAAATTTAAAAATCAGTCCCGGGTATGAACAAGGGAATTAATTATATGGTGTAGTAACCCTCTATCTTCCGGTCCATGAAGGTTTCCATTTTCTTCCTGAAGGGTGTAGTTTTGAAGATATAAAGGATAGAAGTTTCATCTTATAGTACTTTCTATAACAGTCCAGAAGATTCGAGAGTATTCGAGAATATTCTGCAATGTTCGGGAATAGCCTGGAATATCCGATATCATTGTGGAACGTTCTAGAACACACTCGAATGTTGTGAAATGTACTAGAACATTATGCTCTATTCTAAGCTTTTTTGTGTGTGGGGGGGCTACATATTGGTGAGGAGAGGTATATAAAGCAAGATCAGTCGTGGGTTTAAACGTCAGTTTCTTACCAGTCAAGTAAAGAGAATGAATAAAAGCAGTCAAGTTTGAGTAATTAAAGTAATACAGGGATTGAATATAAATCTAAAATAAAGCGGGAAAAGTGTTTAATTTGAACTTGGTATTTTTTTAATAAAAATATTTGATTTAGATTTTTTGGAATGCCTAAACGTAAAAAGGAGATCTTGTCAGTTTTAAAACAAATCACCGAAAACATAAGGAACAGAGCAAACACGAAACAGTGAAAAAGCGATTAAGTTCCCAACGAATGAGAATGAACAACGTGGACATACAACATTTAACCCCAAAATACCACTGATCGTTACTGAACTGCCATTCCAATTTAAAAGACTGTAATTTCCAAACAAATTCGCCTATAGTTTTATAATTAATAAAGCCCAAGGGCAAACTTTAAAATATTACGGCATCACACACACAACTTCAATACGCCTGTTTACATAAACAAATATTGTAGTTAGAATGTATTTTTAATAAAAAATTTCTGCCTCTCATATTTTAAAATTTATTTATTATTCTAACTATAACACAATCTCATATCAACTCAATGAGCAAAGCCATGGTGCCTCAGCTGGTAAATACAGGGTGATCTTTTTTAAAGTGACAGTGTTTGGATCGCCCCATAGCGCGATCTAATTGCCGAAATAGCACCGAACTTTGTATTTAGACTAATCAAGACACGAGAAAAAGCATTCCGTAAAAAAAATGTTAGTTCCAAAAATCCAAAAGTTATTTTGTGGCGCTTTACAATGTATAAAATGTGAGAAAAGAAAGATGCTAACACATACAATCGTATAGCTAAATTATTAATATTTATTTACTACATTAACTTCCCCGGTGAGGACCTAGGCCACATTCTATGTGAGCACCGTTTTCAGAACAAATACCGTGCATTCTGTGCACAACGTTCTTCACAGCCTCACGTAACATATTACGAGGAATATTCCGCTCTGTCTTTGTTGTGTTGTCCTTTAGAATCGACAAATTTGATACTCCGCCAACATAAACGCACTTTCCGGATATGTGAGAGGCATGGCAACTGGAGCTCGTTTACTTCAGCTGAGATTATTTGTCAGAGTTGTCTACTACTTGCTTTTATAGCCCCTATAACTGGCTCTGCCAATGCACAACATTTGCATTTTTCTTTGGTACCCGTGTTTTATGCCAATTCTCGTTATTGTAAACTACAGCCACACCACAAAATGCCCTAGCGGTGACTTTTGGAACTAATTATTTTTTCACGGAATCCTTTTTCCCATGTTTTGATTAGTCTAAATACCAAGTTTGGTGTCATTTCGGCTATTAGATCACGCTACAAGACGCTCCAAACTCTGTCACTTTAAAAAAGATCACCCTGTATATAATCTAATAAAATATTTTACGAATATGAAAACTGTTACCTATCAAATTCATGATTCATTCGGAAACATGAATATACATTTAATGACCTTATTTACACATACAAGAAATGAGCAAGTTTGAAATCTGATAATTGAGATGAATCAGAAAAATAAAATATCACACAAGATTCATTGGATTTATTTTAGTTTTTGATATTTATTATAAACATTTACTAATTTAATATCAGCAATTAATATTTGGCAAATAAAATTATTAAATTAAATCCAAAATTAATTTGAATAAATCCAACTAATTGCTCTTTCATAAGCAACTTTATGTATGAAATAGCATGCGGTAAATGTCAAAGGTCAAACTGTCTTAGTGATATTTATTTTAATTAAAATATTGACTAGATTTCTACTGAGAGTTCTAATTTTCTTTTTCATTACAAATTCATATAAAAACCCATTTAAAGCTTCAGAAAACTAATTCAACTCGAAGTTCCATATATTAAATTCATATAATTGCATTCGTAAGAGAGAATTTCAGAATTCAATTTTTCATTTCTATTTCGCTCAGTTAAATTAATTATTGGTTTTGATTAATTTTTTCCAGATATTTGTTCTGACAGTCACCTCACATGAGTATATCGGATGGTCTTGTTTTTCACTTTTATTTTAACTTGAATCGATACACCAATTTCGAGAAGAGCTTTCGTGTCAATACGGATTTCCGTTTATTACGCCCACGCGCGCGCACAATCTGAAGCTCGCCATAATTAGAGATAAAAATAGAATGCAATAAAAAGTAGATGAATGGTTCGTAGATGAGATTTTCTTTTTGCTTTCACACAAACGCTGATTAATTTTATAATTAACATAGCTCTAACTCTTTCCGTATACTCATAATTAGAAAATGTGGGAGGATGTTAATTTATTAAGGCGAAATGGTCAAAAACGACATCTCTCACTTTCCCTTACACAAAATTATTAATGTATTTTTTATATTACATATATTATAAAAATATATACATTTCAAAAATTGAGCAACTTTACGTAATTTGTCATTGGCTTTGTGTTAAATCAGATAAACAAAAATGCATATATAAATGACTTGAAACTGCATCAGGTGATTAAAGGGTTGGTTATATTACCTTTCACTATCATCATGAAATACCACAGAATTTAATCCATGTACTGGTGGCAAAGTTAGCATCGCAGATAGTTTACTTCCCAGCCACACCAATGAACGATTAATAGGTGATAAAAAATATTTACAGACCTTACGTCCTTTCAGCTTTTTGCTCATTGATCTACCAAGAAATTTAGATGGATGTTTCTAGCAGTCAACATTCGTCAGTAGCAAAATAAGCAAGCAAACTGTTACACGCAAATGCTATTGTAGAAAGAGATGTTTGATTTTGAATTTGAAAAAAAATTAAAATACTATAGTTTTTTTCACCAGTAGTTTAGAAAAAAATAGGAGGAATTAACACCTTATGCTACTGAAAATGTGCAACTCAATAAGTAGAAAATCACCTTTATAGGTGATATAAATATATGTACAATGGGCTTAAGCAACCAAAGCTCAGCTGTTATGTAATTAGTTTTAGAATATAAGTCACTAAAGATTTTATTTTCAAGAAGTAAGTATGTTTAAAGTGTGTAAATCTTTTTTTTGCAAAAACTTTTTCATTTGAAAGCAAAACTCTTAAGCCTTTTTCTGTCAATAAGTGTTTAAAATAATTTCTAAAGAATAACTTTTCATCAAATTGGATGACTTGGAAACATTTCTTACGAGTTAAAACCATTTCTCTCGCATAAAAGTTTTCCAAGAAAGAAACATTTCATTTTATACACTCTGAAAATTTTTTCTTCTTTTCAAGATTCTTTGAATTCTTTTTAAGAAAAAGTACTTAAAAATGTACAAAAAAGGAAAGATATATTTCATTTTTGCTGTACAAGCATACATTTTTAAAATAATATTTCTGAATTAAAATATAAATGACATACTTATTGAAAATCCAATATATATATATATATATATATAATGTGTATATATATATATATATATATATATATATATATATATATATATATATATATATATATATATATATATATAATGTATATATATATATATATATATATATATATATATATATATAATGTATATATATATATATATATATATATATATATATATATATATAATATATATATATATATATATATATATATATATATATATATAATAAGCAAAATATTATGTTTAGATTATTGCCGTTTTAATTAATTTGAATTCTTTAACATTAAACTTTATTAATTATTTTATGTGTGATTACATTCCAAACAAACTGTGAAAATATAGATATATATCATTATGACAACTTGTTAACTATGAAAAATTTGAAATAATTGTCGGTATTTATTATAATTCTCATTAATTTATATTACACTTTTTCAAACAATGAAAATATTTATTTTGAAAATTGTGTGCAAAAGCGTATGCGTTTTCTCTATTACTTATAGTTAAGATTTTATTAGAATGTTAATAATAATAAAATGTTTTTCCCCCTTCTTGATTTTTAATTGATGAATCTGCGAAAAGTTCTGCATTACTACTTAATCGGAACAGAAACTAAACATTTCTTATACTTTTTACAAATGCTAATATTGCTTTTTTGTAATAAGTGTTAAAATTATTTATAAAAATCAAAATTTCTGTTAAAATATTTTTTGTAATGAAAAATATAAATAATGTTTTTGTAAGCTTATTTTCAATTTCAAGCATAAGCTTAGTGATAAAGTTGTACAACCGTTTCTCAATTTAGAATTTTATTAGGAAAACTGTTTTTTTTTTATATGAAGCAACGCTGTACTGCAATATATACTTTTTTGTGACCTATAATTTCTTTGATATTTCATCAACTTTTATAATTATAAAACAATATGTCATGTTGCATACACCAATGTTATTAAATCCTCTCAAAGCGCACTATTGTAATGAGAACAAAAACTAAGAAAATATTGACTGTGAACATATCGATATTTGGCAATATGTGTGTTCCAAGTCCGTAGTATTGGCCAACAAAGTTACATCAATTGATTAACTCAAGAAAATTTTGAAATGTTTCATGTCCCGTTGTTGCTGCGCATTCAATGTTAATGTAAAGAAAATTCCCGTATCACTCTAATGTATGAATTTATGCAAATTTTAAACATAAAATAAACGCATCTTTAATTCGAATGGAATACGCATTAAATTACTTTTCAAATAATAATTTTGTACATTTTAGTGATCTGGCTCTATTGATTTTTGAAATCTTGATGTAAGAATAATTTTACTTTAAGCTTTCTCTTTGACAATTAATTAACATTTGAATCATATTTATTCAGATGAAATATGTACTTTATGTTCTCTTTATGCCAATGACAATTTTAAGATCACTTTGTAATATTGCAGTATTCATGAAATGTATTTTCGTATTGGTTTTGTATTTTAAGAGTACGGCACAAAATATAATCATACTGTTTTAAAATTTCATTTATGTAAATTTAGCTATTTTCTTTTATTAATTTACTAGGAATATTTTTATTCTTAATTTTTTTCTATTATTTAAAGTCGAATTATTTAACATGTCCATTAAATATTTATGAGTGATTCAAAAACCGTTTTGCTTTTATATCAGAATTGTATGATTATGCGAATAAAAAAAAATTTTTTTTTCACTCAGCTCAAATATTTTAAAAAAAATCAAAGAAGTTCTAACATAAGTATATATCAGGAAGGATTATAGGGCCGTGGCAGTCTAGTGGTTAGGGTATCGGACTTCCGTTCTCAAGGATAGAGTACGATTCCTAATGTCGCCAAAGACCCACCGAGTACATGCGATATACGTGCTCGTTAAATCTGTGGAATAGAAAGTCCAGTAGTCGGTCGTTGAGGAGTTACCATGGGTGTAATGGTCTGGAGAAAATTTCCTCCCCCTCCAATATCAAAATTAAGGGAGTGGGTCCTCAAGTGGCGCCATCTATCGGAGGAATTTAGAGAAAAGTCGTACTTTCACCTTCGTGGTGCTATGGTTAAACGGAAGACGCACCCTACTGACTTAAATTCGCATAACGAGTTTGGCTTGTCCAAGTGTCATATGTAACTACAACAACACATAACAAGAATTCAACAATAGAATGGCGTTGGAGGCCAGTGTACAGTAGGTCAACCTTGGAAAAAGATAGTCGATAACTTCCTATGTGATCTAAATCTCTTTGTAATTGGAACAAAAAGTGACGAAATATTTCATAAAATATATTACAATTTGAAAATTCAGCCTGGTGATAAACCGAAAAGTTAAAAACGGTCTCTTTCTGCAATTTTAAGACTTTTTCATATACTTTACTCTTGATTAGTAATATAGCATTTTAATTAAGAAACGCCAATATTATCAATAAAGTTTTCATTTTTTAAGGCAAGCACCAAAATAATAATCTTACATATTGAATTGTTCTTTTAGAAAAAGTATGCTTCATAAATTAATTTGTTTTTTTTCTTGATTCAATTATTTAAAATAATATTATTTTATGTGCCTTAAATATTTAATATATGTTCCCTTTTCACGAATTGGCAAGAATGTTTTTTAATTAAGATCTAGGAAATTTTTGATTAAAACTTCGAAAAATTAATTAAGTTTCAATTGCTATTTTTAAACGATAAAACGAGTTTGTGTGTTTGCAAGATAATTAATTTTTCCACATTCAAATTTTAACTAATGAATGTATAATATAAGCAGAAATCGAAGTATTTTTACTGTTTTTTATTATTATTCTTTTCAATTCATTTTTCGGGATGTCAAATAAATTTTATTTCTTTGGATAATGTGAAGTATTAAAAATAAGTATTATAATATAATTTTATATACATCGCTATCATAAAATTGTGAACTTGATTATAATTATTATTTATTCAATTTTCTATTGATAAACATTATTCATATAAATTTACAATTATTGAACATAATATAATTCTCATAACTTTTATTTAATGTCATCTATTTAACACATATTACCGAATTGAATGTTTGGCCTATTTATATTGATATTTAAAGAAGAATAAGTTAAATAATTAAAAAGGAAATACTTTTAAATTAAGACCGCTTTTTGTAATATAAGACTTTTTTGCATCTCTTATTACTTTCAAACTGCTATAATTTAAGCATTATAATTCAGACAACCCTTTATATCAATGTCTTCATATTCTGCTCTTGTTTTTTCAACTATATAAATATTTAAATTTAATTTTTGTTAAAAATATTTTAATTGTCGTTATAACAATAAATAAAGTTTAAATTTATTCTGGGAGACCTATTTAGAAACCTGAACTTTAATTTATACCTTACGGTCGCATTAGAAATGTAGGATAAGTTTGAATGAAATCTTTGAAAAAACATAAAAACTGTATGAAATATTATCAGAATTCGATCCAAATCTGTCTGATTGCAAATGTGTGTTGCCATTGTCAATGTCTGTGAATAAACAATAACTAGAATCGCGTAATTTCTACTGAATAAATGGGTTTGGTGTAGAATAGGGTACCCCTTTGTTTAATAAAATATTTGGCAATAAATAAATATTGGTGATAAAATTTAATTTCTGGAAACTTTGGTATTTCCAGCGCTTTAACTAACGTAAGCGATTGCCATTTTATTATTCATTTTTTGGCGCATATCTTGGCGTCAAAGAAGTCACCAAAAAATCAAGGTGTACCCGTAAGTAAACTTTTACCGAATACATTTAAAAGCTTATCTATTTATTTTTTATTTAACTCGTTATAAAAATTCTTCCTTTTTTGAAATAGTAATTACTTATTTTGTGTTTCACTATAAATAATATATATATATATATATATATATATATATATATATATATATATATATATATATATATATATATATATATATATATATATATATATATATATATTCATTTCTTTGAACTATGCTTGGAAAACTTGACTTATTTCATGTAGCAACTTCCTTTGCTTAGTAAAATATGTCAACTTTTTATATTGTAAAGCTTTATTTTGGTATTTATAGCATAATGGTGACATGATGGTGACATAACGGTGACATTCATTTATCTGAAATCTATACCGTTGAATATCAAACAACTTTTGACTAGTCGAAACAATTTAATATTCGATCAAAGTATAAATAAAATCCCCAATCTATTTCTTCACCAAAATTTTTTCCGGGGTTGAACTGGGAACGGTTTCGCAGAATGAAATGAGACTTGCATCAGCGTGTCGGTCCCAGGTTTAATTAAAAAACGAAGTTATATTTCATGTCGACATTTTGATTCTATCATTTATTATTAAGCATAATTAACGCTGTCATGAAGGCATAGCAAAGTGTCGTATGGCATGGTGTAATTTATTTAAGTGATGTAATATTCTTGATTTAATGGAAGAAAAGTTAGAATTGTGTAATTATTTTCTTTCTTTTAAAATAATCATCTATGTTGAGCTGCTGCGAGTAGAAAAAGCATTTACGGCATTAATTGTTCGCTTCTTTCTATATTTCCACAGTGTAACTTTTCTT